>JAPDNY010000015.1:47075206-49475206 GCA_029375565.1 Gekko gecko | reverse complement strand
ACAAACAATCTCAGTAAAGAGTAATAATTTCAGAATGTCCTGAAAACACAAAAAATCCAGACAGTCCTAGTAAAACATAACAGTTTCTGAATTCATAATGTATATTAATTTCAGAATATCCTGATAACAAATTAATGAATTTGATTATGTAAGTACACATATTGGACACCGTGACCCCATGTTTTCAGTTTGATTTTTTTTTAAAAGAAGAACTATATTCCCTGTGGCGTATTTCATGGCTGTTGCTCCTAAATGTCACTACCTACCATTCCTGTGTGCTTGTTTCTGGATGAATGCATGGCATGGAATGCATGCGCCACAGCATAGACAGCATTGTAGATACTGTAGCTGTGACTTGTCATGCTCATTTCAAAAAATGGACCTGGAAGGCTCTCCAGCTTTTCTTTCCCCGTGCAGCTTTTCTTGGTCTCCCCACCATTCTCAGTATCTAGAAAGAAGCAGTCAAAGGCCTGTTCCCAGAAGACTCTGATAAAGCCATCTGTGTCAGAGTAGGGTGTCAAGGTGTGAAGGAAACTTTTAAATCCTTGGAGCTCATTGGAATGACTGGCAAAGGATAAAGTGCCATGGAAGACTTGTACATCCAGCAACCTGTGAAACGTCTCTGATGAGAAATCCCAATGGGCTGTCATCACCCACACCTTGCAAATGGGTGGCATAGTATTCAGTTCAGCAGCCAGCAACACCCACTGCACTGTTATTATGGTTTCAGTCTCAGCATTTATAACAAATACATTCACATCTGTGTGGGTTAAGAACTTGGAGGTATCCAGAAAGAATTGCATCAGAAAGGATGTGTCTAAAAAATCACTGAGAGTTACTAATTTTTGAGTGAAAGCAGGGCAGATGCCATTCTGGGAAAACAGGTGGGTCAAAGTCTGCACAAACTTTTCACCTTGATCATCAGCCAGTACGATGAGGCCAACCCAGGTCCACTGGAAATGCAGAAGAAGCTGAACCATCCCAGTGTACTGATGGGCTTCATTGGGGACCATCTGGTACAAGGATGAGAGATTAATTTTGTCATCCGCCGCTGAATCAAACAAGCTGCCAGTGACCTAAGCATGAATAAAGGAATTGTCACCAGGAAAGCGATGGTGGCATATGCTCAGAATAGGCAGATGTGTACTTAGTTAAATAAAACAGGGGTTGGCACACGTTAAAGACTGACAATATTTATTTCAGCAAGAGCTCACTTTGTCTGATAAACCTCAGTGTGAAAGGCCTGGTATAAATAAAATAAGTAAGGGAATTAAAAAAAAATACAAACGAACTTGATGACTCAACTGAAAATACCATGGCTTAGTTAGAACTCTAATATTGTCAGATCGTTGCCCTGGCTGTTGTTCAAGAAGCTGGTTTTCCCCTCCTGTTTGAGCATCACAAGACACCCATCAACATAGATTACTTGTGACATGGTGAGCAGTCCAGACTTAATCTAACTCCGTTAACCATGAACACACTTCTTGCACTCTTTTAAATTTCCATTTGCTCTCATTTCAGATCCCCCCCTAAGGTCCTGCTTTTTCCACATGCTTCACTCCCGACATTCTCATCTGACCTGGGGAATCCTGTAGATGCTTAAGATGGTGGCCATGTAGAGAGTAATGTCAGAGTTGAGCCCGCCTATAACTGCTAGCAGATCCTTACGGCTACATTTGTAGTTCAGGACAGTCCAATTCTGACTGAAGACAAGGTTCAGGGTGTTCTGATATGTCATCCTTGCGTTGAAGTAGCTTTCATATAATTGGAAGCCCAAAGTGTGGTTGAGTAAGATGTTGGGGTTTTCATTGATCTCTTTCACAGCAAACACCAAGGATAGAATGTGCTGGTAGTTCTTTGGCACTATCCTAAAAAAAAGATTTAAAAAAACACCCAAAAAACAGCATAAGGGAGATGTTCTACTTTCATGAATGTCCTGCTTTCATCAACCCCTACCTCTTGCTCTCAAATGATGCTGAATGGTCAGCAAATGTTATCTTGATGTGAAGGTGCTGAGTGAATTAAAATTCACTACCATTTCATGTCAATCTTGGACAGTGTATACCTTGGGAAGCAATTTGCCAATATTTATCTTTTCATTCTTTCTTCCATGAAAACACATTCCATTCATCAGATCATCATCAGACAATCTTGTCGACATTTCATTTTGAATTCTGATACCAAATTCTTTTTCCTTTCATTTTTTACTGTTTGTACAACCTAAGTCATAAACAGCAAACCCTCATCCCATGCAAGGAGAACCTAAAAGTTAGTTATTATGTAACTTAACAACAGCTGCCCAAACTTTCGCCACACGCAGAGTGGTTTGTTTATCTTTGTCTCTGAGTAGCCAGGGGGATTTAGCTTTTGGAGAAAGAGAGTTCTGATTAAATAATTGGGAGACCAATTTAGCTCTTAGTTCTGAGAATTTAGGGCAATTGAAGAAGATGCAATCAACAATGTTGTTTCTGCCACCATTGTACAATCTATTAGAGTATGAAATTTCACTGAAATCTTCCTAGCATCACTGCTGAGGGTAGGGCATTCAGGCACAGTAGCATAATAGCCCTTCTATGCTTTGGAATAATTAATTGAGTTCTGAATTATGATACCAAATTCATACTTTGGAATTCAGAACCTCTCTTTCAAATTATTTTCAGGAAGATACTCCTGTAAACGGTTTATTCCAAGAACCTGACTTATTTCTAAGACAGTAAAATGACTTCCTTACGTATGCTCATCGATTGGCACAGCCTGGGGGTTCTCCTTAAAAAGAATAGGGGTGTAGGAAAGGGAGAAGATCTGAGAAGTGATGGCACCAAGGAGGAGGTCCCCTGTTTGATAATGCTGACGCTGGATGTGGATGGGGTTATTCATTCTGCACATTACAAGGTGCAGTTTGGCTTCTGTTTGAGGCAGCAGGAGTGCAAACAGAAGCAGCAACAAGAAGGATGATTGTGTCATCTTGACGGGAAAAAATATGATGCTATGGACACAGATTCCACTATTTATGATTTTTCTCAAATTCTGAATTGTCCTGTATCAGCCCAAATTATAACCCCATTCCTGAAGTCTTTATTGCCCTGCAGGGTCTCAGCTATTTTTCTTGAGCTCCCAGTGGCACTGGGGGTATTTTATATAATCGTTTTTTGAAGTTGATTGTGCTTGTGGCCTTGTGCCTTTTGTGTACTGATAAAATGACAAATGAACACCTGTGCCTGGGGATAATTACAAGGCCCACAATCAGCTCCCCATGGGATTGCAAGCTGTGTGGCACTGGTGCACCAGAAGCATTGAGGAAAATATGATTCTTCTATGTTTTCAATATAAAAAAAATAGTTATTTTCCCCATGCACCCCTGATTCTGAATAGCAAAGCAAGAATGCACCCTGATATGCCCCCTCCTTAGGCTTCATACAAGGATGTATGCTTGGGGGGGGCATTGTACTTCCATATAATTTCTGAAAAGGCAATATTGTCAGTGTCAGTCAGTGTCAGGAGTGTGTTTATCGTATTGGAAAGTCATGTTGGACTAGATGTCTGCCCAGTATTTCCTATGGCAGAAAATGGGGAGAAAAGGGTGATTTTCGGGAATAGGTGCTTCCTCACAAATGGCACCAAAATTTCAGTAAATTATTTTTACCCTCTCTACTAAAGACCACACCAAATTTCAAGAGAATTGGACAATGAGTTCTAATCGTACCTCCCTATAAGTAAAGGGTTCCTTTATCTCCATTGTTACCAATGACAGCAACCAGCTGTATGAATTTCAGACAGAATTGTGCTACTATTCCAGTCGAACAATTAAATTATACAAGCTAATTATGATTGTTGCAGCATTTCCCCACTTTTTAAATTAAAGTTTCTTCAAATTAACACCCTCCCCACTGATGATAGAGGGGGGATTACTTTTTCTTTTTCTTTTACAATGACTTGGACAGGGCATTGAGCATGGGAGGATAGAATCTATAGCTACACCACCTACCTCCCCCAGGCCTATACTGTTGCCACACTGTTGCCAGGTCCCTGGGCTCAAGCCTGCCAGAACATGATCCTCGCCAGAAAATGGGAGTCAAGTTGGTGTAGTGGTTAAGAGTGGTAGACTCTAATCTAGAGAACTGGGTTTGATTTTCCAATCCTCCTCTGCATGAAGCCTGCTTGGTGACCTTGTGCCAGTCACACTTCTCTCAGAGCACTCTCAGCCCCACCTACCTCACAGGGGAGAAAAAGGGAAGGAGATTGTAAGCCACTCAGATAGGTGAAGGGCAAGGTGTAGATCCAACATTTCTCCTCCTCCTCCTCCCCCTTCTTCTATTGTCAAAAACATCAAAGAACTGCCATGTTTTCCCTTGAGGTTGTAAACAACCCCCTCAATCCAATGAAGTGTATCTTCCCCATACTCTGCCAGTATCTGGGATGCCAATTCTGAAAAGTACTGAGACTAATGTGTCAGCAGAGTGAAATCAACTCATACTTTTATTTCAGATCAGGAACAAGAAAACTTTAGCCGGCTTGCAGGCTGGCTTATATTCCATGAAAACCCCACCTCAAAACACACCCATACACAATCATAGTCTATTTACAGTGGCCGTGAGTTCCATAGGCTCATCGGCTGGGAGCCTAGCCCTCTGATAGGTGCGGACTAGGATCCACTTTGTTCATTGTTCATTGGAGTGAAGCTCCGAGGTCAGCAAGACCATGTGGAGTCCCCTAGGTGCCACGCGGTCAGGACTGAGTACATTATAAACTCAGATTTCCATCCTTATAACTCAAAGAATCTCTTGCCCATCTTCCCTTTATTCTCAACACTGAACTAGCATTTAAAAGGAAGATAATATACCACTGTTGGTTGGCAACTGCACCCCCTTTTCCTGAGTTTGACATCCACTCCCAGGTTGATCATGAAAGCTCAGACATCCTGTTCTACACTGTAGTGGGCTATATGGGACTTCTGGCTAGCCTTATTTTAACCATGGCCTTCCTGGCATGAAAGTTACCTGAGACGTTCAATATGCTGTGGCTGTGGAGATCTTCCCTATCTTGGTCTCTATTTGTAGCTTATTGGGTTGTATCTTCTCCCCAAAATACTACATTATTCAAAGCACAACTGAACATGAGAAGCAGCTAGTATGGTGAAAAATAACTGGCACCTAACTTGTCAGATGTATTTATTTTGGAGTCAATTCCTTGTGTTCCTTCTATCTCCATAATAATGGTGAAGGAAAAGTTGTCTATGCTACATCATTGGATGTCATGGGACCCTAACACTGCAAACTAAACACAATCAGCCAAAGAATTTTCTCCTCTATATTAACTCCCCTTTTGCTGTCATGCCCGCCACTCCATTTTGAGTGAAGGAATTTTTTTTGGTGGGGGAGTACTGGAAATTATTTTGCCTACTAGATGGCAAAGTAAACAATACATAAATAGACAATTAAGTCCATACCTCTTGAGTCACCTCAGATAAGTGGGGTACTATCGTGGTCTTTCCCCTGAGGAAGGGATATATGGAATAGTTGAAAATGAAAGAGGACTCAGAAATTGACCTTCTCTCTTTGGAATGTACCTGCCTTAAGGATGCTGTCTTGATGCATCTGGATGGCAACCAAAGGCCTGTCTACTGCCTTGTACTTCTCCCATTCTGGTCCCAACGCAGGTTTTCTAGCACTTGTAGCATTTAAATTGGCCCATATTTAAAATGGTAGTAGCCACAGATTGGACCCATGGACTTCCAAACATCTAGTTTGGCAATGAGAGATCCACAAGCATGTGAGGGTAAAGTTTTCCCAATGTTCCTGCATCCTTGAACAGGCAACCATTTCTGTTGGATTCTTAAATAAAAATAGGTAGCCATGAAAATGCTTGTGTTTGTTCTAAAACATAATTTTGACTAATAAGGTTAGGAGGGCGCTAGGGAAGCAACAATTATTTTAGTATTTGAAAATCTTGAGAACGGGTAACATGCTCTAGACTCAGTCTCATCATCTGGAAACCTTCTACAGATACATTTGAAATGCAAAGTGGTCTATGGTTTTAATGTGTCTTCTACTGAGGACTGGTTCAGAATGGCATTGCAAACTGTTGCCTCATTTGCTTACTTACTGCAAACGTATTCCATATTACTTACAGTCACTATATACATATTCTTATATCCATCCCTTTTGCAATTTATTCATGTATCATGCATTTGACCTGAGTCATTTTGCTGTTGTGTTTTATGCACAGTGCCATCCAATAAACTGTTTTATCTGTGTCAGCAGCAATTTTTAGACTTTGTCTCCCTGCTAGTAGTCACATACCAATTGCAGAGAACCAACTGATCTTACCCAAATCCAGGAAAGCTACTTCATTGAAAAAAATGAAAGAACCCTATCTTTTGAACCCTATCTCTAGTCTTGTGTCATATTTTTAATGTTTTGTGTCTCATTTTTTCATTTATTTACTTATTAAATATTTATAACTGTTTTTCCTTAGCTCAAGTTGAATTACAAGCAACTATTAAAAAAATTACTGATGAAAACTGAATACAAACTTCATACTCTCAAATACCTTCCTGCCCCCACCAAAGGTGCCAGCTGTTCACACGCCTCCTTCATTTTAGAGGATGGGGCAAGGTTAATAGAGATGTCGAAGATAGGCTTATAGCACAATACATAATACAATACAATCATACACCATAGATATAAAATGGACCAGAAAGAAATTGCTGGTTAAACTGTAAGCATAGACACAGTAGAATTTTCCCCCCATGCTATGCTTTTTATTAGGGCCAGCAAAGATATACAAAACAGTGTGCAAGCTTTCTTTATTTTTTTACAAATATTTTTTATACATATACGACAGACAATAAACATACAAACATAAATACAGAAAGACTCAAAGAACAAGAGATTAATATAGGTTGGTGGGAAAGGGTTCAGACAGAATCAAGATCTGTTAAAAAACCATTGGGTTTCTATACAAAAATAACAGAAATGGATAAGGTATTCTTGCATACTGATGACTAATTGTTTAAGAAAATGTATACAATAATGTTAGAAGATAAAACATAAGATGAAATAAGTAAAAACTGTATGGTTAAATGGGCACAAAACCTGGGTCATAATATTAATTTAGACCAATGGTTACATATATGGAAAATGAATATAAAGATTACTAAAGCGACTTCATTTTTATAGATGATACATTACCGCAGACAAATTAGCTGACTTTTACCCTGAATTACCAAATGATTGTTGGAAATGTAAAAATAATGTTGGTTCATTTTTCCATATGTGGTGGACATGTGATAAAGCTAAAAAATATTGGAGTTAGATACATGGACTTTTGCACAAAGTGTTGAAAACTACTGTACTTTATACACCAGAATTGTTCTTATTGAATATCTCACCAGAGGAATAGAAAAGGCAAAACTTTTATTACACTATAAATATTGTGACAGCAGTCAGAATTCTGTATACTAAACACTGGAGAAGAAGTGAGGTCCTTTCAAAAGAAGAACTTATTAACAGGATACTGGAAATAGCAGAAGTGGATAATTTGACCTTAATGTTGAGAGGAAAGAACAAGGAAGACTTTGAAGATACGTGGTCAAGGTTTTATAAATGGATCTAGGAACACAACATCTAAAATTCCTAGACTTACAACCAAAACAAAAAGCAACAAAAACTACATATATATCTATGTGCAGACTCTGTTTATAAAATTATAACGTATAAAAAAGAAACAAATCTTTTAGTTACAGTAGGAGGTGAAAGGATTACATGAATAAAATTATATAATGGAACAGCAGAACTATTTGTAATGCATTTAGGCGGAATGAGTTTGGACACCTTAAATACAAGCAGATACACTAACAGAGTTTAAACATAAAAGCTGTGCATCTTTAACAACAACAATAAAAATTCTAACATTTCAAATATCTCCTTTCTGCTTTTTTCCTAGTTGCTCCCTGCAATTCAGTTCAGGCTTCCAAACAATGACATACAGTTTTGGGAAAAAGATGAAACCCAACAATCCGGCACCAGATGCCAAGATAGAGAAGATCTCCACAGCTACCATATATTTCCCTTTGGCACTGAGATAAGTTGGAACAAAAGTCAGCCAGACACAACAAAACACCAACATGCTGAAGGTGATAAACTTGGCTTCATTAAAGGTGTCAGGCAATTTCCGAGCAAAGAAAGCCACCATGAAACTGACTAGAGCCAGAAAGCCCATGTATGCCAGAACACAGGAAAACAGGATGGCTGAGCCTTCATTGCATTCCACTATGATTTCTTCTGCCAGAGAGTTCATATCAGAATCTGGAAAAGGAGGGTCAATACAAAGCCATACTATACAGAGACTCACTTGCATAAAGGAGCAGCAGAAAACCACTGAGTTTGCAAATCCTTTTCCCAGCCATTTCCTCATCCTGGATCCTGGTTTAGTAGCCATGAAAGCCAGAACCACTGTGATGGTTTTGGCCAACACAGAAGCAATGGCCACTGAGAAGATGATGCTGAAAGCAGTTTGGCGTAAAAGGCAGATCACGACCTGAGGCCGACCAATGAAGAACAGGGAACAGAGGAAGCAGAGCAGGAGGGAGATGAGCAGAGTGTACGTGAGCTTCCAGTTGTTGGCTTTGACGATGGGAGTGTTCCTATGCTTGATGAAGATTGCTAACACGATTGCTGTGGTTGCAGCGAGGGAGAGGGCCAAAACAGCCAAGCTGATGCCCAAGGGTTCTTCATAAGACAAGCAGTTTACCGTCTTGAGAAGGCATTGATTTTTATTATCACTTGGGTATTGACCTTCCGGGCACTGGAAACAGTCACCTGCATCTTAAAAACAGAGACAAATAGTATTTCAGCCTCTGAGGGGAAAAACCAGTCTCAAGTCTGCCAAGAACCTTCAGGTTTTGGATTTGGGTGTTGTTTTTTTAGAAATTTCACTCTGGAAGAAAGTCAATAAAAATTCTTAAGTATAATATAGGCATCCTGTTATTTATTATATAGATTTAATTTCAAATGGTCTCTTCTTTTTTATTTTCACAGTTACTTTTTACAGCAATTTCTTTCTGGTCCATTTTATATCTATGGTGTATGATTGTATTGTATTATGTATTGTGCTATAAGCCAATTTGTTCCTCATTCTGTTTGACCTCTGAAGAAGTCCCTAACAGGCCAAAATGCACCAGGTTAAGTCCATTGACCCTTCTAGATCCATATGAGTTTGGATTTTTTTTCATGAGGTGTGGTTGGACCCCTGTATGTTTTTTTTAATCCTTTTCGAATAAATACATGTATTTGTATATATTATTTATACATTAAGTTATAATTGTTGGCACTCTACTCAGTTCGACTTATCTTTTTAGGTTCTTGAAATAAGAATGTACATTAGTTGTTTATAGTCAATACTATACACATAACAAATGGTCAGTTATTCAAGGGCATATGGAAACATCCACCACTAAGAATTACCATTATTTATGGACTGAATGGAATAAAATTGCACCCTCTCTAGTAGATGACAGGTGTGAAGACTGGTCAGATCATCCTTGGTTGAGGGACTAGAGGACTTTCATTCAGCCTCTGGGAATGGTGAAAGACGGCGTGCCTTTTTTGGGCCACTCAGCACTCCTGTTATATTCTGTATATGTGAAAGCATATTGTCCCCAACAAAAGTTGATGACTACATTAAGACTCCTTCGATACAGCAGTATAATTTCAATGTCATTTTTCAATCAGGGCAAGGTGCATTTTTTTGCTGCTTCACCACTGGAGTTGCCAGGTCCCCCCTGTCCATCAGCAGGGTATTGGGGGCAGGATTGGCATCTCCAAGTTTGGGAACTCCTGGAAAGATGAGATTGGAGCCTGGGCAGGACAGGGACCTCCAAAGCATCAATATTCATTTGGGGATTGGATGTTTGCAGTATGGGGAGGAGCTGAATTTCAGGGGTTTCCCAGGTCACACCCAAAGGTGGCATACCTAACCCCCATTTCTTCTAAACAGCAGAACAGGGGCTCGTGGGAAAATGCTGATAGTTTTTTGCATGAGAGAAGAAAATTCAGAAGGGTAATATGGAAAAGCAAAGAGAGCTGCTCAGTTCTAATGTGCTTTCACTTTTTGCTTTCAGTTTTTGTTTTTCTGGCACTTTTGGGGTCAGCAACTGCTTCTACACTACTGGTCATCCTTTCCTCAAATGATTCCCCACCTTGCTCAGCATCTAAACTTCTAAGCTTTATGGCATGACATGCCCTACCTTTTTGTTTTGAAATCTTCCCTTCTGGACATGGATCACACACATAGCAACAAAATGGTTGCCCCTCTTTCCTTTTCTTATTGTAACCAGGAAGGCAGTTATCATTACACAGAGCAATGGGTGCAACCTGTCCACGGACAGTGAGATACAATGTTAATTCTGTATTATTTCCTAATTCATGATCTTATAATCAACAGGTTGTTGTGCTGAAATGATGGCAGCCCTGTCTCTATTGCTTCTCTCCCACCCCCACCCCCGCTTTGACCACTAGAGGAAGAAACCACATGGAAAAACCACTTGGAGAAACCACATAGAGAGAAGAACTTCCACCCCTGAAACAACAGCGGAACACGAGAAACAAAAAATGTGAATGTGGAAGAGCCTTTGTGATTACAATTTGCAATATTGCAATTTTCAATATCTAGAGAACTCTCCCAAATAGACTACAATTTCAGTGGCACACATCCAGAGATGCAAAGAAAACTGATGCCCCAGATGCTCTCTCTAGTGCCAGACAAATGGAACACAGACCGACGTGTTCAAACCAACTGTTGTGGCTTGATTTGTGATTGCCGATATGAGCAGCACGGTGATTCTTCATCAAGCAGTTCAGCTAATGTGTGTCTTGAATGTATTTGCCAGGTCTTTGATGCATTCGAGGAGTATAGTATAGAACCGTTCAATTGTCAGTATTTCACACATAAGTGTACTCACAGCCTGATGGGAGTCCTAGTTTCCCCCTTCCTAACAGATCTGCTCTCACTGTGTTCCACTCAGCAGCCAATTGTATAGTTAAAGGAACAGAAAGAGTGCTCCTTGGTATCCCTGTTCAGTTTCTGGTATTTCTGGTAGTTATCAAGAGAGGCAAGGACTCATGCAGACCAATTTTGCCTATGACCACTGGAATTATTATTCATTTCTTCGATTGGGGAGGAGGGTTAGACAACAGATATATACTGTTATTTAAAGTACACCTTTGTAAACTTAAGTTTAATAACTGGGAGACTTCACGAATTGAATTCAGTCTTGACCTATTCAGGAAGCCCTGCCAGCCTGCCATGTTTTTTGCTACTGTTTCACATGGGTGGTGAGAGAAAATGTTTTGTTTTGTTTTTTTAGATGATGTTGCCAACATCAGTATATGATTTCCAGGTAAAACCTGGATTTCCCATAGAGATTTTGACAATTCCTGGAGCGACCCTTTGTCATTTCTGGGTTTTACCTGTAAGAAACCTAGCATCAGCACCACCATCACTTGCACCCCTCATGTCCCCAGTCGTAGTCCTTCCACCTGTTACAAAGCTTGGCCTGATAACCATACCCTTGGCAGATTAGAGTACCATGACAAAAGATGCTTGACTGACATTCGCTAGTAGTACAACCTTCCTGTGATAGTTTAAGTGATGTGGAACAACCTTCCCTTAGAGGCCACAGAGGTTTTTTCACCTTGTATATTTAAAGAGAAACAGTTTGTGTTCCTAATGAGGTTACTAATGTGGAAAGGTATGTTGCTGAGTTTGGATTATGACTTCAATCCTGTTTGTTTTCTTGGATGATCTTATGAATCTTGAATTTTGTGGTACTAGTCCCTCCCACAAAGAACACGATCCCTTTTGAATTCCAATAAGAAAATAGTTAAGAAATTTATGTAGGCAGAGTCCTATGAAGCTCCAGTCTGTACCCAATATAACCATATTGAATTTATCTGTTTTTCTGCAGAACTATGGTGCTGTGTGGTCAGGATCTTGAGAACAAAGGAAATCATAAGAAATTAAGACAGACATTTACAATAATCTGAACATCATTTTCAAGTTTACTTTCACTCTACTTAGCTAATCTCTTCCAGCCTCAGCCAACTTTTATTGGACCTTGATTCCATGATGGAATCTGGGTACTGCAACTAGTCAATCAGGTCAGAACTGCAGTGTTCTGCAACTTGGGAAACAGTCTTCAGGCAATGGATTTTCTATAATGCTTATCATAAGGCCTAGTATTTCTAAGCGGAATTTTACAAACAAGGACTAAAGAATGAACAAGGCATTAATACTTCTCCATTTCATTGTTGATCCTAGAATTTACAGTTGAGTCCTACCTGATGAAATCTGCTGGGCCACATAATGCCTGTCTCATTAATGGAAAACTCTTTGCCTTGTGGAGCTTGGGGATCCATTTCCCCAACTTTTACTCTTAAGAAGGACTGGTTTGGGAAGGTGATCCAGTTGATAATATCAAATCTACCTACTAATTCACCCTTCTCATTGAAAGATATTGTGTCCCCAGCACTGTTGTTGAATGAAACGCTCCTCAGAAAAGAGTGAATCTGGAATGGAAGAAATAAAGGCAGATTATATACAGGGAATGTATACACAAATAGGGTTGTCCGGCCTGGAGAGCTCCCCAAATTACAACTGATCCACAGAGATAAGTTCCCCTGGAGATAATGGCTTTGTTGGAGGGGTGGAATCTATGAGAATACACCCCACTGAGGTCCCTCTCCAAGCCTCACTCTCCCTAGGCTCTACCTTTGACTCTCAAGGGATTTCCCAACCCAGAGTTGGCAACCCTATGCATAGGAAAAGAGGAAGCAGCCAACTCCATCACCCTGCATTCCTTCCATCCTGTTTGAGATGTGACAGGATGGCAGCAGTTTCATTAATACAACTACACAGGATATACTGAGTGTATTTTTACTCTGGGGGGAGTGTAAGGTATGTGCTCTACTGTTTAGAGCCCACTGAATGCTTCTCTTGCTTCCTCACTGCCCCTTGTTGTGCTTCCTCCCTGTCTGTAGGTTTGTACTTATATCCTGAATGTCTCTCAGTTGTTGGAGGGTTTTCAGTTAGTTAAGGCTTTCTTTTTTTTTTTTTTTGCAAATGCTTTCATTGCAGTAAACAGGAAAGCAACTCTGCATGTATGGGATTGAATTGTTTCCTCAACTTTGCTAATACTCTGGATTAGAGGATATCCTCCATCCAGCTTCCAACTTCCACTGTAGTGGTCATTCCCCAGTCCGGTAATAAGGACCTCAGTGCTGTATGCCACCTTGCATTTGCAAGGTGGAGAAATATTGCTAAACCACAGTGAAGCACATTGGTGGTGGTTTCAGGGTTTGCTGTTCAGGGAGATGGCAGAGGCATTATTCAGATGTCTTCCTGTAGCAGCGGCTACCACCTTGGAAACAGCAGCTATCACTAAGTCATTCAACGGCATCTCTGCGCTAGAATGAAACTATTCTGGGTCAAAGCATTGTGTGATTTCTGTGAGTGTGAGAGACATCTGCATGAATGTGTCTACTTACAGCACAGTCTTGTGCTGTGTTATTTCGGTTTAAGCCCAGTGGGTGGGTTTAGATTAGGGGTGTATACTGATTAGGAGTGTATATTCGGTATATACTGAGCCCAATAAATAGCCCAGAAGTACTTTATCTGTATTCTCCAGGTATTTATTCAGCTGAATCAGATTCTCTAACTCGATCTGGCTACTGATATAGCTTTCCCAAATGAAAGCTGGGAAAATAGGCTTTTATTCGGATACTTAACATTGCCAAATTCACCCACTTCAAGGTGAGCGTTCTGGCCACTTTGGATCCTACCAGCCATTAAAGCTCTCAGTTTCACTCGCTCCATTTCTAAGCTGAGGGGAGTTTAACTGTCAAGTGTAATGGCTCTCAGACATTTCAGCCTAACAGTCTGGTGAACAAACCCATCTACTGTTAGGCAGAAATGCCTAGCAGCCTTTAAACTGGTTGGTTTCACTCCCCTCCTCTTGGAAATGGAAGGGAGTGAAAATGAACAGTTTAATGGCTGTCAGGCATTTCAGCCTAAAAGTAGGGTTGGAGCACCTGCCCTGCTGTACAGGACCAGCCCCACTGAGAATCAAATATGGTGGGCGAAGCTGGCAAATCCCGAGGTAGAAGTTACAGAGTTCACCAAACACAGTCCAAATGTCAGGGGTTTCAGAAAGCAGGTTGTCCAAGACCAGTCCAGGGTGAAAGCTTCCAGAGGTAATCAGGAAGGTCAGTGACTCAGTCTCAAGCATACTTGTTGTGTCCACATCCAGCATCTGCTCTTGGTTGGTTTATAGCTAAGCATTTATGAGACATACTTACGGGCAGCTTACTTGGCAGTCATCTAGCTACTACTCATCTGCCTTATCCGTTGACAGCTGACATTGGTCCAGGAGATGCACACTCTTTCTCCTTAACTGCAACCCTTACATCACCTGCTGTCAGGCTGAATGTCTGAGAACCATTTAACCAATTTGTTTTTCTACTCCCACTTGAAAGTGGGGGGCAGCTAAAGGGAAGGGTTAAATGGCTGAACAAATTACCACCTAACAGCAGGAATGGTGCACCCATCTACTGTTATGCAGAAATGCCTGTGAGCCATTAAATTAGTAAGTTTCAGTTTCCTCCATTTCTAAGAGGATGAGAGTGAAACTGACCAGTTTAATCACTCAGAGGCATTTCAGGCATTGTGGCCATTTAAACCAAACAGCTGATGGGTGGACACGGTACTGTTCAATCTGAATGGCTCCAAGCAGGGGTCTTTTCATAGAAAAATAGCCACAGGAGCTCATTAGCATATGGTATGCTAATGAGCTACTAGGCTATTAGCATATGCTACACCCCCTGACATCATCGGACGTGACATCAGAAGGGGAAGCAAAAGGGGGGAGGCATCTTAAAAAGCCTCCCCTTCCCTTCCCCAGGTGGCCTGGGTGGGGGAGCAAAGAGAGAAGGGATTTAAAGTTTAAACCCCTTCTCATTAGAGTTGGGCCACAGAAGGAGGAAAGAGAGAGAGTAGAGAGAACGAAAGAAGGAAGGAAAGAGGGAAAGAGAGAGAAGGGAAGAAGGAGGGAAAGAAAGAGAGAGAAGGGAAGAAGGAGGGAAACAGGGAAAGGAGGAAAAAAGAGAAGAGAAGAAGGTGGGAAAGAAAGAAAGAGAGAAGGGAAGAAGGAGGGAAAGAGGAAAAGGAGAGAAGGAAAGGAGGGAATGAAAGAAATTCTGTGGCAATTCGGCCCCATTATATCCTATGGGCCATTGAAGTCAATGGCGAAAACATGGGGTATATTCTGGGGGCTGGAGGGGAGGGGGTTTGAGGGAGAGGCTCCAAACTCACAGGGTAGCTGTTGGAGTCTCTCCCCAAGATACCCACCAAGTTTCAAGAATATTGGACAAGGGGGTCCAATTCTATGGGCCCCCAAACAGGTTGCCCCCATCCCCTCCATTGCTGTTAGTAGCTCTGGGGGGGAGGGGGTTTGAGGGAGCCCACATTTTAAGGGTAGCTTCGGGAGCCTCTCCCCACATATACCCCCACATCTTAAAGCAATTGGACCAATGGGCCTAATTCTATGGGCACCCAAACAGGTTACCCCCCATCACCTCCATTGTTTCCAATGGGGAAACCCAGCCAGCAGCACTTAAGGCAGGCAAGCCAGCAGCACCAGCAGTCAGACTCTCCCAGGGAATCTCAGGGAAAGTGAACTGTCTTGGGAGGTGCTTGTTTGCCATGAGAACAAGTGACATACTCCTTAACAAATGGCACACAAAAACCCTAAAAGACCAAAAGGAACAACATTTATACATGTATAAATTGATGGTGCAACCTCATTGGACCAATCACACCACACACACCTCAAAAAGAATATTTATAGCACTGGGAAAAATGCAGAAAAGGGCAACTGCAGATGAAAGGAAGTACTTCTTCACCCAAACAGTGATTAACACATGGAATTCATTGCTACAGGAACTGGTTATGGTGGCTGGCATGAACACCTTCCAGATGGAATTTGACAAACGTATGGAGGCTGGAGCAGACAGGAAAAAAACAATCCACCCCCCCCAAGCAATAGCCAGCAGCAGAACTTTTTAAAGTTGTAAACTTGTAAGAACCAAAAAAACCTTTCATCTGTCCTAACTTCTAACCTGACTGCTCAGCAATATCATTGAGTGCCCACGAGTTCTTGTCTTGTGAGAAAGGGTGAAAAGTATTTCTTTCTCTACCTGCTCTATGCCATGCATAGTCTTGTAAACCTCTTATCATGTCACCCCTCAGTCATTGTTTCTCAAAGCTAAGATCCCCAAACATGATAACCTTTCTTCATAGGGAAAGTGTCCTCCTCTTATTATTGCAGTTGCCCTTTTCTGCATTTTTTTCCAGTGCTATAAACATTTTTTTTGAGGAGTGAGTGGTCCAATGAGGTTTCTGAATGTCCTAAAAACACAAAGAAATAGAGACAATCCTAGTGAAAAATAACAATTTCTGAATTAGTAAATTATAACAATTTCTGAATAACAAATTAATAGATTTGATTATGTTAGTATGCATAATAGACATTGTGACCCCATGTTATCAGTTTGATTTAAAAAAAGAACTATATTCCCTGTGGTGTATTTCATGGTTGTTGCTCCTAAATGTCTCTACCTACCATTCCTGTGTGCTTGTTTCTGGATGAACACATGGCATGGAACGCATGCGCTACAGCATAGACAGCATTGTAGATACTGTAGCTGTGGCTTGTCATGCTCATTTCAAAAAATGGACCTGGAAGGCTCTCCAGCTTTTCTTCACCTGTGCAGCTTTTCCTGGTCTCCCCACTCCTGTTGGTATCTGGAAAGAAGCAGTCAAAGGCCTGTTCCCAGAAGACTCTGATGAAGCCATCTGTGTCAGAGTAGGGTGTCAAGGTGTGAAGGAAACTTTGAAAGCCTTGGAGCTCATTGGAGTGAATGGCAAAGGATAAAGCACCTTGGAAGACTTGTACATCCAGCAACCTGTGAAACGTCTCCGATGAGAAATCCCAATGGGCAGTCATCACCCACACCTTGCAAATGGGTGGCATAGTATTCAGTTCAGCAGTCAGCAACACCCACTGCACTGTCATTACGGTTTCAGTCTCTGCATTTATAACAAATACATTCACATCTGTGTGGGTTAGGAATTTGGAGGTATCCAGAAAGAATTGTATCACAAGGAATGTGTCTAAAAAATCACTGAGAGTTATTGATTTTTGAGTGAAAGCAGGACAGATGCCATTTTGGGAAAACAGGTGGGTCAAAGTCTGCACAAACTTTTCACCTCGATCATCACCCGGCACGATGAGGCCAACCCACGTCCAGTGGAAATGCAGAAGAAGCCGAACAATCCCAGCGTACTGATGGGCTTCTTTGGGGACCATCTGGTACAGGGACGAGAGATGCATTTTGTCATCTGCTGCTGAAGCAAACAAGCTGTAGGTGACCTAAGCATGAATAAAGGAATTGTTATCTGGAAAGTGATGGTGGCATATGTTTGGAATAGTCGTGTGTGTACTTAATTAAATAAAACAGGAGTATGGTAGGAGTACAGCGGAAGACAGGAGGGCCTGGCGTAATCTGGTCCATGGGGTCACGAAGAGTCGGACTCGACTGTACAACTGAACAACAACATGGTATGCTTTAAAGACAAACAAAATTTATTTCAGCAAGAGCTCACTGCATCCAGTAAACCTCATTTGAAAGCTAGGGTATACATAAAACAAGTAAGGAAATACATCAAACAAGTAAGGAAATAAATAAATACAAACACACCCATCAGGCATTATCATGGCTTAGTCATAAATCTAATTCTATCTGTCAGATCTTTGGCCTGGCTGTTGTCTGAGCAGCTGGTTTTCCTCTCCTGTTTGAGCATTACCAGACACCCCTGAACATGGATCGCTTGTGACACAGTGAGCAGCCCAGAGTTACCCATTTTGTTTTCAAATCTAAATTAACCACTCCTTTGCCTCACACATTGGCTCTTATTTTAACATATCAGTGCAATATAACATCCAGGTTTAAATTGTGAAATCAGATATGGCTGACCTATTTTTTGTTTTCCTGTAATAAATAAATTACAGGGCCTGTAAAGTGTAGTGTTTCCAGCATGGGCTTAGGATCTGGGAAATCCCAGTTCAAAACTCCCCTCTGCCATAGAAGTGTCCTGGATGACCTTGGGCCAGTCACACTCTCAACCTAGGCTGCCTCACAGGGTTGTTGTGAAGGTAACATGGAGGGGAAAAGAACAATCTACAGCTGGGTAGAAATGAGACAAATAAACGTTGGCATTATAAAGGGAAAGACTGAATTATTTCCTCAGAGTTTTGCCCTTTGCATGAACAACCCTGGCTTTCTTCTTCCATGCCATTATGTCTCATAAATGCATCCATGTTCGTCTTGTTATATGAGAACAATCACACAAGAAGATTCTTGTGGAACTTTAAAGTATACACAGATGAATTGTGACAAAATCTTTCATGGTCTGATACCCATTTTATCAAAAAACATAAAACTTTTCCTTAAATGGCAGACACTTTTGCTTACCCACTGTGGAAGAAATACGTCTTGATTTCATTATCTTTAATCTTCACTGTTCTCATTCTTTCCTTCTGTTTCCATTCACCCCCCCTTTCCATCTAACTCTGTTAACCATGACAACAATTCATGCATTCATTTAAATTTCTATTTGTTGTGATTTCAAATCCCCACCTAAGTTCCTGCTTTTTTCTCACACGCTTCACTCCCAGCACTCTCATCTCACCTGGGGAATCTTGTAGATGCCTAAGATGGTGGCCATGTAGAGAGTAATGTCAGAGCTGAGCCCTCCTATAACAGCTATCAGGTTCTTACTGCCACATTTGTAATTTAGGACAGTCCGATTCTGACTGAAGACGAGGTTCAGGGTGTTCTGATACGTCATCCTTGCATTGAAGTAGCTTTCATAAAAGTGGAACCCCAAAGTGTGGTTGGGTAAGATGTCGGGGTTTTCATTAATCTCTTTCACAGCAAACACCAAAGATAGAATGTGCTGGTAGTTCTTTGGCACGATCCTAAAACAAGATTTAAAAAACCCAAAAAACAGCATGAGGGAGATGTTCTACTTTCATGAACGTCCTGCTTTCATCAACTCCTACCTCTTGATCCCAAATAATACTGAATGGTCAGCAAAAGTTATCTTGGTGTGAAGGTGTTGAGTGAATTAAAACTCACAACCATTTGATGTCATCCTTGGACAGTATATATCTTGAGAAGCACTTTGCCAGTATTTGTCCTTTCATTCTTTCTTTGATGAAATCACAATGCATTGCATTAATCAGATCGCAGCTACAAAATCTTGTCAAATATAGGTTTGGATTCTGAGACCAAATTCTTTTTCCTTTTACTCCTTACTATTTTTACAACCTAAGTCTTAAACGGCAAACCCTCCTCCCATCTGTGGAGAACCTAAAAGTTAGTTATCATGTAACTTCACAACAGCTGTCACAACTTTTGCCACACACAGAGTGGTTTGTTTAGCTTTGTCTCTGAGTAGCCAGGATGATTTAGCTTTTTGGAGAAAGAGAGTTCTGATTAAATAACGGGGAGATCGATTCAGCTCTTAGTTCTGAGAATTTAGGACAGCTGAAGAAGATGTGGTCAATAGAGTCTATCTGACTATGGAATTCCACTGAGTCTTCCTAGCATGACTGCTGAGGGAAGGGCATTCAGGCACGCTAGCATAAAAGCCCTTCTGTGCTTTGGGATAATTAATTGAGTTCTGAATTCTGACACCAAATTCATACTTTGGAATTCAGAAACTCTCTTTCAAATTAATTTTAGGAAGGTACTCCTGTAAATGGTTTCTTCCAAGAACCTGACTTATTTCTAAGACAGTAAAATGACTTCCTTACGTATGCTCATCGATTGGTACAGCCTGGGGGGTCTCCTTAAAAAGAACAGGGGCGTAGGAAAGGGAGATGATCTGAGAGGTGATGGCACCAAGGAGGAGGTCCCCTGTCTGATAATACTGGCGCTGGATGTGGATGGGGTTGTTCATTCTGCACATTACAGGGTGCAGTTTGGCTTCTGTTTGAGGCAGCAGGAGTGCAAAGAGAAGCAGCGACAAGAAGGATGATTCTCTCATCTTGATGGGAAAGATAGGATGCGATGGACACACATTCCATTATTGATGGTTCTTATCAAATTCTGCATTATCCTGTGTCAGCCTTATAATCCAATTCCTGAAGCCTTTATTGCCCTGCAGGGTCTCAGCTATTTTTCTTGAGCTCCCAGTAGTACTGGGGTATTCCATATAAGCTTCTTTGTGAAGTTGATTGTGCTTGTGGTCTTGTGCCTTTTGTGTACTGATAAAATATCGAATGAACACCTGTGCCTGGGGATAATTACAAGGCCCACAATCAGCTCCCCAGAGGATTGCAGGCTGCGTGGCACTGGTGCACCAGAAGCATTGAGGAAAACATGGTTGTTCTGTCTTGCTAATATAAAAAAAATGGTTATTTACAGGGATGTATGCTTGGGGGGGGAATCATTGTACTTCCATATAATTTCTGAAAAGGCAAGATTATCATTTTCAGTCAGTGTCAGGAGTGTGTTTATCATATTGGAAAGTCATGTTGGACTAGATGTCTGCCCTGTATTTCCTCTGGCAGAAAATGGGGAGAAAGGGGTGATTTTGGGGAATAGGTGCTTCTTCAAAATGGCACCAAAATTTCAGTAAATTATTTTTACCCTCTCTACTAAAGACCACACCAAATTTCAAGAGAATTGGACAATGGGTTCTAATCATACCTCCCCAAAAGTAAAGGGTTCCTAGCCATCATTTATCACCATTGTTACCAATGACTGCAACCCGCTGTATGAATTTCAGACAGAATTGTGCTACTGTTCCATGCGAACAATTAAATTATACAAGCTAATTATGATTGTTGCAGCATTTCCCCAGTTTTTAAATTAAAGTTTCTTCAAATTAACACCCTCCCCACTGATGATAGAGGGGGGAGATTACTTTTTTTTTCCTTTACAAAGACTTGGACAAGGCATTGAGCATGGGATGATAGAATCCTGATAGACTACTATCGCTACACCACCTACCTCCCCCAGGCCTATACTCTTGCCACACTGATGCCAGGTCCCTGGGCTCAAGCCTGCCAGAACATGGGAGTCAGGTTGGTGTAGTGGCGGACTCTAATCTGGAGAACTGGGTTTGATTTCTCACCCCTCCTCCGCATGAAGCCTGCTTGGTGACCTTGTGCCAGTCACACTTCTCTCAGAGCACTCTCAGCCCCACCTACCTCACAGCCAATGTTCCCTCTAAGGTATGGAGTCCTGTGAGCAACAGTTCTACTTTGTGAGCTGCTGGCATTAAAGTTGTGAGCAGGAAGTTTGGCTACTGCATAAATTAGTTTGCTCTGGAGCCATCCTTCCTGAGCAAAGACAACAATGTGTGAGCCAGAGGCTAAAAAACTGTGAGCTAGCTCACACTTACTCAGTTTAGAGGGAACACTGCTCACAGTGTGTCTGTTCTGGGGAGAGGAAGGGAAGGAGATTGTAAGCCACTCAGATAGGTGAATCCAACTCTTCTCCTCCTCCTCCTCTTCCTCCTCCTCCACCTTCTATTGTTAAACACATAAAAGAACTGCCATGTTTTCCCTTGAGGTTGTAAACAACCCTCAATCCAGTGAAGTGTATCTTCTCCATACTCTGCCGGTATCTGGGATGCCAACTCAGACTTCCATCCCGCAGGACCTTTCTCAGTTCCGCAGGGCCTGTAAGATGGAGCTCTTCCACCAGGCATTTAATTAGAGGCCGCCACCGCTGGACTGCCCGGCCCGAAATTGTATGATTGAGCAGCTGCCTGAGTGCCTATGAGCAGATTTATATCTGGAACATCTAGTGCTTGTTACCGAGCAGTTGATGTCGGGGTGGAAAGCAGAAGAACACCTAGCTTCTCTGGATACCTCTTGAAGCATTCGATTCAATGGTTTTAACCTCTGCCAGTATTTTGTAATTTGTATTTGTATTTTGTATTTTGTACTGCATTGTTTTAATTGATGGGTTTTAACTGTGTTTTCATTGTATCTTATATTGATTGGAAGCCACCCTGAGCCTGCATTGCGGGGAGGGTGGGTTATAAGTTTGATAATAAATAAATAAATAAATAAATAAATAAATAAATAAATAAATAACTCACAGAATCTCTTGCCCATCTGCCCTTTATTCACAACAATGAACTGGGATTTAAAAGAGAGATAATGTTACACTGTTGGCTGGCAACTGCACCCCCTTCTCCTGAATTTGACATCCACTCCCAGGTTGATCATGAAGGCTCAGACATCCTGTTCTACATTGTACTGGGCTATATGGGGCTTCTGGCTAGCCTTATTTTAACCATGGCCCTCCTGGAATGAAAGTTACCTGAGACATTCAATGAAGCCCAGCTATTCCCATTCAGCATGCTGATATTCTGTAGTGTCTGGATATCCTTTGTCCCAACCCTTCCAAGCACCAAAGGGGAAATATGCCATGGCTGTGGAGCTCTTCCCTAACTTGGCCTCTAGTTGTAGCTTATTGGGTTGTATCTTCTCCCCAAAATACTACATTATTCAAAGCACAACTGAACATGAGAAGCAGCTAGTATGGTGAAAAATAACCATGGACTTCCAAACGTCTAGTTTGGCAATGAGAGATCCACAAGCATGTGAGGGTAAAGTTTTCCCAATGTTCCTGCATCCTTGAACAGGCAGCCATTTCTGTTGAATTGTTAAATAAAAATAGGTAGCTATGAAACTGCTTGTGTTTGTTCTAGAGCATAATTTTGACTAATAAGGTTAAGAGGGCGGTGGGGAAGCAACAATTATTTTAGTATTTGAAAATCTTGAGAATGGGTAACATGCTCTAGACTCAGTCTCATCATCTGGAAACCTTCTCCAGATACATTTGTAATGCAAAGTGGTCTATGGTTTTAATGTGTCTTCTACTGAGGACTGGTTCAGAATGGTATTGCAAACTGCTGCCTCATTTGCTTATTTACTGCAAACGTATTTCATATTACTTACTATCACTATATAAATATTCTTATATCCATCCCTTTTGCAATTTATTCATGTATCATGCATTTGACCGGAGTCATTTTGCTGTTGTGGAGTTTTATGCATAGTGCCCTCCAATAAACTGTTTAATCTGTGTCAGCAGAAATTTTTAGACTTTGTCTTCCTGCTAGTAGTCACATACCAATCGCAGAAATAAAGACCAGCAATAAGAAAGGCCTCCTGCTGAGTTACCAGCACACTGAGAGAAATGTTTAAAAGCAGTAGTTTAAAATCAGTGTTAAAATCTCATTCAGTCCCATTTGCTCAAAGCTCTGAATTTTTTTTAAAAAGTAAAAACAATAATACTACTGGTGCAACAAAAAAGAGGAAGATAAAGAATCACCAGCAATAGAATGAAAGTCTATAATGAGTCACCAGCAATACACCTTATAAATGTATGCATACACCAGTCAAAGAATATAGGCAGTGCAAGCCCAAGGATAGATGCAACGATGCTTGTGGATTTCGATGGTCTTTGAAGTCAGCAATTCTGCCTAGGATTGAGCTGTGAATATATTTTAAAGATCCAATCAATTCAATTCCTAGAATGTTTCAAAAAGGTTCTTCTACCACCTGGAATTCATTGGATGACCACCTCATTTTGAAGCCTATGTATACCTGATCTGAGTTCCTTTAAAGTTTCAGGAACCGAACCTCCTTTTTTGTACATATAAAGAATGTAATTTATCACTGAGTCACAGTAGTTCAGAAGAGAGGAGAATGTGAAGGGTCTGCCATTTGCAACTGGCATCTTTTGGCCAGTTCTATGAGATGGACTGTATTCCTGAAATGCTCATGGAAGGGAACACTGGAGGTTGGTGTCTTTAGCCTGCTAACCGATCGCGGATTCAGATGATGTGAGATTTAGCTATACGAGAGAGTTCTTATATATCTGGTGCCTACATATTTAGCATAGTGCTGAAGAACTAATAGCAGTTCCTTTCTTTGATGTTTGCTATAAAGGATCTCCATGAGAACCAACTGATCTTACCCAAATCAAGGAAAGCTACTTCACTGCAAAAAAAAATGAAAGAAAGAACCCTATCTTTTGAACCCTATCTCTAGTCTTGTGTCATATTTTTTATGTTTTGTGCCTTATTTTTTCATTTATTTACTTATTAAATATTTATAACAGTTTTTCCTTGGCTCAAGTTGAATTACAAGCAACTATTAAAAAAATTACTGATGAAAAGTGAATACAAACTTCATACTCTCAAATACCTTCCTACCCCCACCAAAAGTGCTAGCTGTTCACATGTCTCCTTCATTTTAGAGGATGGGGCAAGGTTAATAGAGATGTCAAAGATAGGGCTTAAATAATAGTTAAACTGTAAGCATAGACACAGCAGAATCCCCCCCCCCATGCTATGCTTTTTATTAGGGCTAGCAAAGATATACTAAAGAGTGTGCAAGCTTTCCTTATTTTTTAAAAATAATTTTTGTTTTATACATATAAGACAGACAATAAACATACAAACATAAATACAGAAAGACTCAAAGAACAAGAGATTAATATAGGTTGGTGGGAAAGGGTTCAGACAGAATCAAGATTTGCTAAAAAACCATTGGGTTTCTATACAAATATAATAGAAATGGATAAGGTATTTTTGCATACTGATGACTAATTGATTAAAAAAATGTATACAATAATGTTAGAAGATAAAACATAAAATGAAATAGGTAAAAACTGTATGGTTAAATGGACAGAAAACCTGGGTCATAATATTGATTTAGACCAATGGTTACATATATGGAAAATTAATATAAAGATTACTAAAGCGACTTCATTTAAGAAAAATAAATACAAAAAGTTTTATAGATGATACACTACCCCAGATAAATTAGCTGAGTTTTATCCTGAATTACCAAATGATTGTTGGAAATGTAAAAATAATGTTGGTTCATTTTTCCATATGTGGTGGACATGTGATAAAGCTGAAAACTAGTGGAGTTAGATACATGGACTTTTGCACAAAATGTTGAAAACTACTGTACTTTATATACCAGAATTGTTCTTATTGAATATCTCACCAGAGGAATAGAAAAGGCAAAGCTTTTATTACATTATAAATATTGTGACAGCGGCCAGAATTCTGTATACTAAACACTGGAGAAGAAGTGAGGGCCTTTCAAAAGAAGAACTTATTAACAGGATACTGGAAATAGCAGAAGTGGATAATCTGACCTTAATGTTGAGAGGAAAGAACAAGGAAGACTTTGAAGATACGTGGTCAAGGTTTTATAAATGGATCTAGGAACACAACATATAAAATTCCTGGACTTACAACCAAAACAAAAAGCAACAAAAACTTCATATATATCTATGAGCAGACTCTGTTTATAAAATTATAAGGTGTAAAAAAGAAACGAATCTTCTAGTTACAGTATGAGGTGAAAGGATTACATGGAAAAAAATGATATAATGGAACAATAGAACTATTTGTAATGCATTTAGGCGGAATGAGTTTGGACACCTTAAATACAAGCAGATACACTAACAGAGTTTAAACGTAAAAGCTGTGCATCTTTAACAACAACAACAACAATAAAAATTCTAACATTTCAAATATCTCCTTTCTGCTTTTTTCCTAGTTGCTCCCTGCAATTCAGTTCAGGCTTCCAAACAATGACATACAGTTTTGGGGAAAAGATGAAACCCAGCAATCCGGCACCGGATGCCAAGATAGAGAAGATCTCCACAGCTACCATATATTTCCCTTTGGCACTGAGATAAGTTGGAACAAAAGTCAGCCACACACAACAAAACACCAACATGCTGAAGGTGATAAACTTGGCTTCATTAAAGGTGTCAGGCAATTTCCGAGCAAAGAAAGCCACCATGAAACTGACTAAAGCCAGAAAGCCCATGTATGCCAGAACACAGGAAAACAGGATGGCTGAGCCTTCATTGCATTCCACTATGATTTCTTCTGCCAGAGAGTTCATGTCAGAATCTGGAAAAGGAGGGTCAATACAAAGCCATACTATACAGAGACTCAATTGCATAAAGGAGCAGCAGAAAACCACTGAGTTTGCAAATCCTTTTCCCAGCCATTTCCTCATCCTGGATCCTGGTTTAGTAGCCATGAAAGCCAGAACCACTGTGACGGTTTTGGCCAACACAGAAGCAACAGCCACTGAGAAGATGATGCTAAAAGCAGTTTGGCGTAAAAGGCAGCTCACGACCTGAGGCCGACCAATGAAGAGCAGGGAAGAGAGGAAGCAGAGCAGGAGGGAGATGAGCAGAGTGTACGTGAGCTTCCAGTTGTTGGCTTTGACGATGGGAGTGTTCCTATGCTTGATGAAGATTATGAACACCAGTGCTGTGGTTGCAGTGAGGGAGAGGGCCAAAACAGCCAAGCTGATGCCCAAGGGTTCTTCATAAGACAAGCAGTTTACCATCTTGAGAAGGCATTGATTTTTATCATCACTCGGGTATTGACCTTCTGGGCACTGGAAACAGTCACCTGCATCTTAAAAAACAGAGACAAATAGTATTTCAGCCTCTGAGGGAAAAAAACCAGTCTCAAGTCTGCCAAGAACCTTCAGGTTTGGGGTTTGTTTTTTTTTAGAAATTTCACTCTGGAAGTAAGTCCGTATAGATTGTTAAGTATAATATAGGCATCTTGTTATTTATTATATATATTTCATTTCAAATGGTCTCTTCTTTTTTATTTTTACAGTTCCTTTTTACAGCAATTTCTTTCTGGTCCATTTTATCCATTTTATATCTATGGTGTATGATTGTATTGTATTATGTATTGTGCTTCTGGGCACTGGAAACAGTCACCTGCATCTTAAAAAACAGAGACAAATAGTATTTCAGCCTCTGAGGGAAAAAAACCAGTCTCAAGTCTGCCAAGAACCTTCAGGTTTGGGGTTTGTTTTTTTTTAGAAATTTCACTCTGGAAGTAAGTCCGTATAGATTGTTAAGTATAATATAGGCATCTTGTTATTTATTATATATATTTCATTTCAAATGGTCTCTTCTTTTTTATTTTTACAGTTCCTTTTTACAGCAATTTCTTTCTGGTCCATTTTATCCATTTTATATCTATGGTGTATGATTGTATTGTATTATGTATTGTGCTTCTGGGCACTGGAAACAGTCACCTGCATCTTAAAAAACTGACACAAAAAGTATTTCAGCGTCTGGGGAAAAACCAATCTCAAGTCTGCCAAGAACCTTCAGGGTTTGGGTTTTTTTGGTGTTTTTTTTTAGTAATTTCACTCCGAAAGAAAGTCAATATAGTTTTTTTATTATATGTATTTAATTTTGCATGGTTTCTTCTTTTTATTTTATACAGTTACTTTTACAGCAATTTCTTTCTGGTCCATTTTGTATCTATGCTGTATAATTATATTGTATTATGTATTGTGCTATAAGCCAATTTGTTCCTCATTCTGTTTGACCTCTGAAGAAGTCCCTAACAGGCCAAAATGCACTGGGTTTTGTCTATTGACCCTTGTAGATATATGATTTTGGATTGTTTCTCATGAGGTGTGATTGGACCCCTGTATGGTTTTTTTAATCCTTTACAAATAAATACATGCATTTGTACATATTATTTATACATTAAGTTATAATTGTTGGCACTCTACTCAGGTCGACTTATCTTTTTAGGTTCTTGAAATAAGAATGTATATAAGTTGGTTATAGGCAATACTATACACATACATGATAACAAATGGTCAGTTCTTCAAGGGCATATGGAAACATCCACCACTAAGAATTACCATTATTTATGGACTGAATGGAATAAAATTGCACCCTCTCTAGTAGACGATGGATGTGAAGACTGGTCAGATCATCCTTGGTTGAGGGACTAGAGGACTTTCATTCAGCCTCTGGGAATAGGGAAAGAGGGTGTGCCTTTTTTGGGCCACTCAGCACTCCTGTTATATTCTGTATATGTGAAAGCATATTGTCCCTAACAAAAGATGATGACTACATTAAGACTCCTTCGATACAGCAGTATAATTTCAATGTCATTTTTCAATCAGGGCAAGGTGCATTTTTTGCTGCTACACCACTGGAGTTGCCAGGTCCCCCCGTCCATCAGCAGGGTATTGGGGGCAGGATTGGCATCTCCAAGTTTGGGAACGCCTGGAAAGATGAGATTGGAGCCTGGGCAGGACAGGTACCTCCAAAGCATCAATATTCATTTGGGGATTGGATGTTTGCAGTATGGGGAGGAGCTGAATTTCAGGGGTTTCCCAGGTCACACCCAAAGGTGGCATACCTAACCCCCATTTCTTCTAAACAGCAGAACAGGGGCTCATGGGAAAATGCTGATAGTTTTCTGCATGAGAGAAGAAAATTCAGAAGGGTAATATAGAAAAGCAAAGGGAGCTGCTCAGTTCTAATGTGCTTTCACTTTTTGCTTTCAGGTGTTGTTTTTCTGGCACTTTCGGGGTCAGCAGCTGCTTCTACACTACTGGTCATCCTTTGCTCAAATGATTCCCCACCTTGCTCAGCATCTAAACTTCTAAGCTTTATGGCATGACATGCCCTACCTTTTTGTTTTGAAATCTTCCCTTCTGGACATGGATCACATGCATAGCAACAAAATGGTTGCCCCTCTTTCCTTTTCTTACTGTAACCAGGAAGGCAGTTATCATTACACAGAGCAATGGGTGCAACCTGTCCACGGACAGTGAGATACAATGTTAATTCTGTTTTATTTCCTAATTCATGATCTTATAATCAACAGGTTGTTGTGCTGAAATGATGGCAGCCCTGTCCCTTATGTTTCTCTCCCACCCCCACCCCCGCTTTGACCACTAGAGGAAGAAACCACATGGAGAAAACCACTTGGAAAAACCACATGGAGAGAAGAACTTCCACCCCTGAAACAACAGGGGAACACGAGAAACAAAAAATGTGAATGTGGAAGAGCCTTTGTGATTACAATTTGCAATACTGCAATTTACAATACCTAGAGAACTCTCCAAAATGGACTACAATTTCAGTGCCAACACACCCAGAGATGCAAAGAAAACTGATGACCCAGATGGTCTCTCCCGTGCCAGACAAATGGAACACAGACTGATGTGTTCAAACCAACCGTTGTGGCTTGATCTGTGATTGCCGATATGAGCAGCAAGATGATTTTTCATCAAGCAGTTCAGCTAATGTGTGTCTTGAACATATTTGTCAGGTCTTTGATGCATTTGAGGAGTATAGTACAGAACCGTTCAATTGTCACTATTTCACACATAAGTGTACTCACAGCCTGATGGGCGTCCTAGTTTCCCCCTTCCTAACGGGTCTGCTCTCACCATGTTCCACTCAGCAGCCAATTGTATAGTTAAAGGAACAGAAAGAGTGCTCCTTGGTATCCCTGTTCAGTTTCTGGTATTTCTAGTACACATCAAGAGGGGCAAGGACTCATGCAGACCACTTTTGCCTAACTCCATGACCACCAGAATTATAATTCATTTCTTCTGGGGGAGGAGGGTTAGACGACAAATATATACTGTTATTTAAAGTACACCTTTGTAAACTTAAGGTTTAATAACTGGGAGACTTCACTAATTGAATTCAACCCTGACCTATTCAGGAAGCCCTGCCAGCCTGCCATGTTTTTTGCTGCTGTTTCACATGGGTGGTGAGAGAAAAATGTTTTGTTTTGTTTTTTAAAATGATGTTGCCAACATCAGTATATCATTTCCAGGTAAAACCTGGATTTCCCATAGAGATTTTGACAATTCCTGGAGTGACCCTTTGTCATTTCTGGGTTTTATCTGTAAGAAACCTGGCATCAGCACCACCATCACATGCGCCCCTCATGTCCCCAGTCATAGTCCTTTCACTTGTTGCAAAGCTTGTTCTGATAACCGTACCCTTGGCAGATTAGAGTACCATGACAAAAGATGCTTGACTGACATTCGCTAGTAGTACAACCTTCCTGTGATTGTTGAAGTGATGTGGAACAACCTTCCCTTAGAGGCCACAAAGGTTTTTTTCACCTTGTATATTTAAAGAGAAACAGTTTGTGTTCCTAATGAGATCAGTAACGTAGAAAGGTATGTTGCTGAGTTTGGATTATGACTTCAATCCTGTTTGTTTTCTTGGATGATCTTATGAATCTTGAATTTCGTGGCACTAGTCCCTCCCACAAAGAACACGTTCCCTTTTGAATTCCAAAAAGAAAACAGTTAAGAAATTTATGTAGGCAGAGTCCTATGAAGCTCCAGTCTGTACCCAATATAACCATATTGAATTTATCTGTTTTTCTGCAGAACTATGGTGCTGTGTGGGCAGGAGCTCAGGAACAAAGGTAATCATGAGAAATTAAGACAGACCTTTACAATAATCTGAACATCATTTTCAAGTTTACTTTCACTCTACTTAGCTAATCTCTTCCAGTCTCAGCCAACTTTTATTGGACCTTGATTCCATTATGGAATCTGGGTACTGCAACCAGTCAATCAGGTCAGAATTGCAGTGTTCTGCAACTTGGGAAACAGTCTTCAGGCAATGGACTTTCTATAATGCTTATCATAAAGCCTAGTATTTCTAAGTGGAATTTTACAAACAAGGTCTAAAGAATGAACAAAGCATTAATACTTCTCCATTTCATTGTTGATCCTAGAACTTATAGTTGAGTCCTACCTGATGAAATCTGCTGGGCCACATAATGCCTGTATCATTAATGGAAAACTCTTTGCCTTGTGGAGCTTGGGGATCCATTTCCCCAACTTTCACTCTTAAGAAGGACTGGTTTGGGAAGGTGATCCAGTTGATAATATCAAATCTACCTACTAATTCACCCTTCTCATTGAAAGATATTGTGTCCCCAGCACTGTTGTTGAATGAAATGCTCCTCAGAAAAGGGTGAATCTGGAATGGAAGAAATAAAGGCAGATTATATACAGGGAATGTATGCACAAATAGGGTTGTCCGGCCTGGAGAGCTCCCCAAATTACAACTGATCCACAAAGATAAGTTCCCCTGGAGATAATGGCTTTGTTGGAGGGGTGGAATCTATGAGAATACACCCCACTGAGGTCCCTCTCCAAGCCTCACTCTCCCTAGGCTCTACCTTTGACTCTCAAGGGATTTCCCAACCCAGAGTTGGCAACCCTATGCATAGAAAAAGAGGAAGCAGCCAACTCCATCATCCTGCATTCCTTCCATCCTGTTTGAGATGTGACAGGATGGCAGCAGTTTCATTAATACAACTACACAGGATATACTGAGTGTTTTTTAACTCGGGGGGGGGGCTGTAAGGTATGTGCTCTACTGTTTAGAGCCTACTGAATGCTTCTCTTGCTTCCTCACTGCCCCTTGTTGTGCTTCCTCCCTGTCTGTAGGTTTGTACTTATATCCTGAATGTCTCTCAGTTGTTGGAGGGTTTTCAGTTAGTTAAGGCTTTTTTTTTTTTTTGCAAATCCTGTCATTGCAGTAAACTATATGGAAAGCAACTCTGCATGTATGGGATTGAATTGTTTCCTCAACTTTGCTAATACTCTGGATTAGTGGATATCCTCCATCCAGCTTCCTCATAAGACTTGGATTCCAACCCTCTCACCATCCTGGTTGCCCTCTTCTGGACATGCTTGAGCTTGTCGACATCTGTCCTAAAGTGTGGTGCCCAAAACTGGACACAGTACTCTAGGTGAGGCCTGACCATAGTAGAATAGAGTGGAACTACCACCTCCCGTGATCTGGACACAATGCTTCTGTTAATGCATCCTAAGATTGCATCAGCTTTCTTCACAGCCACATCACACTGCAGGCTCATGTTGAGCTTGTGATCAATGAGAATACCTAGATCCTTTTCACATGTGCTGTTGTCAAGCCAAGTCCCTCCCATTCTATATCTGTGCCTTTGATTTTTTGTACCTAAGCGTAGGACTTCACACTTATCTCTATTGAAATTCATTTTATTTGTCTCAGCCCACTGTTCCAGCCTATCTAGATCATTTTGAATCCTGACTCTGCCTTCTTCAGAATTAGCAATCCCACCCAGCTTTGTGTCATTTGTAAATTTGATAAGCATCCTCTCTATGCTTCCTCCAGGTCATTTATAAAAACATTGAACAACACTGGGCCCAGAACTGAGCCCTGCGGCTCTCCACTCAAGACTTCCCTCCACTTAGACGCAGAGACATTTACGAGCACTCGTTGGGTATGATTTTTCAACCAACCATGAATCCATCCAATGGTTGCACCATCCAGCCCACACTTAACCAGCTTATCCTCAGGGATATCATGAGAAACTTTGTCAAATGCTTTACTGAAATCTAGATACACTATATCCACAGCATTGCCAGAGTCAACCATTTTAGTAACTCTGTCAAAAAAGGAGATAAGGTTGGTCTGGTGTGACTTATTCTTAATAAACCCATGCTGGCTCCTACCAATTAACTCATTCCATTCAAGGTGCTCACAGAAAGAACATTTAATAATCTGCTCTAGAATTTTTCCTGGTATTGATGTCAAACTGACAGGCCTTAATTTCCCAGGTCTATCTTTTTTCCCTTCTTGAAGATCGGAACAACATTTGCTCTTCTCCAGACCTCCCTTTCCCTCTACTCCATTTGGAAGCAGGTGGGAGGGAAAGAGAAGTCTAAAATTGCTTGCGGCCATTTAAACTGAACAGTTGATGGACAGACACTGTACTGTTCAGTCTGAATGGCTACATGCCATTTCAGACCTCCCTCTCCCTCCTCGATGTTTGAAAGTTCTGTTTGGTCTGAATGGCTGCAAGCCATTTTAGCACTTCTTTTCCCTCCCCCTGGCTTCCAAATGGAGTGGTAACACTCAACAACAAGGGTATCAAGAAGCTGGAAGAGATCAAAAGACCTTCTGGCCTTTTGGTGTTCACAAAAAGAAAGGGGAAAAACATCCTAAATTGTGTAAAAGCAAATTGTTGTTATATATAGTGCGGACTATTACTACGCAGAGCGCAAAAAGTCCCAGTAAAGAGTAAAAATTTCTGAATGTCCTAAAAACACACAAAAATAGAGACAATTGTAGTGAAATATAACAATTTCTGAATAACAAATTAATGGATTTGATTATGTTAGTATGCTTATTAAACACTGTGACCCCATGTTATCAGTTTGATTAAAAAAAAAGAACCATGTTCCCTGTGTGGAATTTCATGGTTGCTGTTCCTAAATGTAACTACCTACCATCCCTGTGTGCTTGTTTCTGGATGAATGCATGGCATGGAATGCATGCGCCACAGCATAGACAGCATTGTAGATATTGTAGCTATGGCCTGTCATGCTCATTTCAAAAAATGGACCTGGAAGGCTCTCCAGCTTTTCTTCTCCTGTGCAGATTTTCCTGGTCTCCCCACTCCTGTCGGTATCTGGAAAGAAGCAGTCAAAGGCCTGTTCCCAGAAGACTCTGATAAAACCATCTGTGTCAGAGTAGGGTCTCAGGGTTTGAAGGAAACTTTGAAATCCTTGGAGCTCATTGGAGTGACTGGCAAAGGATAAAGTGCCATGGAAGACTTGTACACCCAGGGGCCTGTGAAACGTCATTGATGAGAAATCCCAATGGGCTGTCATCATCCACATCTTGCAAATGGGCGGCATAGTATTCAGTTCAGCAGTCAGCAACACCCACTGCAGTGTCATTACAGTTTCAGTCTCTGCATTTATAACAAATACATTCACATCTGTGTGGGTCAAGAACTTGGAGGTATCCAGAAAGAATTGCATCAGAAGGAATGTGTCTAAAGAATCACTGTGAGTTACTAATTTTTGAGTGAAAGCAGGACAGATGCCATTTTGGGAAAACAGATGGGTCAAAGTCTGCCCAAACTTTTCACCTCGATCATCACCCCGCACGATGAGGCCAACCCAGGTCCACTGGAAATGCAGAAGAAGCCGAACAATCCCAGTATACTGATGGGCTTCTTTGGGGACCATCTGGTACAGGGCCGAGAGATGCATTTTGTCATCTGCCGCTGAAGCAAACAAGCTGTAGGTGACCTAAGCAAGAATAAAGGAAATGTTACCTGGAAAGTGATGGTGGTATATATTCGGAATAGTCGAGTATCTACTTAGTTAAATAAAACAGGAGTATGGTATGCCTTAAAGAGGAACAAAAATTATTTCAGCAAGAGCTCACTTCATCCAGTAAGCCTCATTTGAAAGGTAGGCTATACATAAAACAAGTAAGGAAATAAATAAATACAAACACAGCTACCCATCAGGCATTACCACGGCTTAGTCATAACTCTAATTCTATCTGTCAGATCTTTGGCCCAGCTGTTGTCTGAGCAGCTGGTTTTCCTCTCCTGTTTGAGCATCTCAAGACACCCCTGAACATGGATCGTTTGTGACACAGTGAGCAGCCCAGAGTTACCCATTTTGTTTCTAAATCTAAATTAACCACTCCTTTGCCTTACACACTGGCTCTTATTTTAACATATCAGTGCAATATAACATCCAGGTTTAAATTGTGAAATCAAATATGGCTGACCTATTTTTTGTTTTCCTGAAATAAATAAATTACAGGGCCTGTAAGGTGTAGTGTTTCCAGCATGGGACCAGGATCCTGGAAATCCCAGTTCAAAACTCCCCTCTGCCATAGAAGTTTGCTGGGTGACCTTGGGCCAGTCACACTCTCAACCTAGTTGCCTCACAGGGTTGTTGTGAAGGTAAAATGGAGGGGAAAAGAACAATCTACAGCTGGGTAGGAATGAAACAAATAAATATTTGCATTATAAAGGGAAAGACTGAATTATTTCCTCAGAGTTTTGCCCTTTGCATGAACAACCCTGGCTTTCTTCTTCCATGTCATTATGTCTCAAAAATGCATTCATGTTCATCTTGTTATATGCGAACAATCACACAAGAAGATTCTTGTGGAACTTTAAAGTATAAACAGATGAATTATGACAAAATCTTTCATGGCCTGATACATAAAGACATAAAACTTTTCCTTAAATGGCAGATCTCATCTTAAATCTCATTCTTTCCTTCTGTTTCCATTAACCCCCCCTTTCCATCTAACTCTGTTAACCATGAAAACAATTCATGCATTCATTTAAATTTCTATTTGTTGTCATTTCAAATCCCCACCTAAGTTCCTGCTTTTTTCTCACATGCTTCACTCCCAGCACTCTCATCTCACCTGGGGAATCTTGTAGATGCCTAAGATGGTGGCCATGTAGAGAGTAATGTCGGAGCTGAGCCCTCCTATAACTGCTATCAGGTTCTTACTGCCACATTTGTAATTTAGGACAGTCCGATTCTGACTGAAGACAAGGTTCAGGGTGTTCTGATACGTCATACTTTCACTGAAGTAGCTTTCATGAATGTGGAGACCCAAAGTGTGGTTGGGTAAGATGTCGGGGTTTTCATTAATCTCTTTCACAGCAAACACCAAAGATAGAATGTGCTGGTAGTTCTTTGGCACGATCCTAAAACAAGATTTAAAAAAACCAAAAAACAGCATAAGGGAGATGTTCTACTTTCATGAACGGCCTGCTTTCATCAACTCCTACCTCTTGATCCCAAATGATGCTGAATGGTCAGCAAAAGTTATCTTGGTGTGAAGGTGTTGAGTGAATTAAAACTCACAACCATTTGATGTCAATCTTGGACAGTATATATCTTGAGAAGCACTTTGCCAGTATTTGTCCTTTCATTCTTTCTTTGATGAAATCACAACACAGGCTGAGTTCAGACTGGCAGTTTGCTCCGGTAGCCAGTCGTAGCAAAAAAGCCCCAGAATAAACTGTTCTGGGTTTTCCCATTCAGACAGCCCAGGCTGCTGCCAGAAGATGCTGGTCGGAGCCAGGCGGGAGCGTTCAGACTGCCATGCGTGGGGGCGCACTGTATTCAGTGTTTCCCCATTAATTCGGCTGTGGGTGTTTGGGTGTATGTGTGCATAAGCGCATTTTGCCAATTGTGGGAGGACCACGCAGCGCCGACACTGCATTGGGCAGTAGAGCGGAGCATGGCCAATCATACTGCTGCTGCCTTCTGCCCAATGTGGGTTGCTTTTGGCTTTTCAGCTGCACGTTCAGACTTCCCAGAAGTGGAGAAATGCATGACACATACGGGCTTTTGGATTTGCAACCAGTTTTATGAGGTATCTTTTTAATCCGGCGGTGAAGCGCAACAGCACGGGTTGGCTACGGGTGGGGGACGCCAGGAAGTTTTGCCTGTGTGAACGCCCAATTTACTCCAGGATTGAATCGTCGCTGGCCCGGGTCCCTACTGGGGCAAATTGCCAGTCTGAACTCAGCCACATTCTATTAATCAGATCACTGCTACAAAATCTTGTCAAATTTAGGTTTGGATGAAGAACATAAGAACATAAGAGAAGCCAGTGTTGAACATAAGAGAAGCCAATGTTGAATCAGGCCAATCACCCATCTAGTCCAACACTCTGTCACACAGTGGCCAAAAATACCAGGTGCCATCAGGAGGTCCAGCAGTGGGGCCAGGATGCCAGAAGCCCTCCCACTGCTGCCCTCCCCAAGCACCAAGAATAGAGTGCATCACCTGCCCCAGACTGAGAGTTCCTATCTATACTTTGTGGCTAATAGCCACTGATGGACCTCTGCTCCATATGTTTATCTAATTCCCTCTTGAAACTGTCCATGCTTATGGCTGCCACCACCTCCTGTGGGAGTGAATTCCATGTGTTAATCACTCTTTGGGTGAAGAAATACTTCCTTTTATCTGTTCTAACCTGACTGCTCAGCAATTTAATTGAGTGCCCATGAGTTCTTGTATTCTGAGACCAAATTCTTTTTCCTTTTACTTCTTACTATTTTTACAACCTAAATCTTAAACAGCAAACCCTCATCCCATGTGAGGAGAACCTAAAAGTTAGTTATCATGTAACTTCACAACAGCTGCCACAACATTCGCCACACACACAGTTGTTTGTTTATCTTTGTCTCTGAGTAGCCAAGATGATTTAGCTTTTGGATAAAGAGAGTTCTGATTAAATAATGGGGAGATCAATTCAGCTCTTAATTCTGAGAATTTAGGACAGCCAAAGAAGATGTGGTCAATTATGTCCATCTTGCTGACACAATTGCACAGTCTATCTGACTATGGAATTCCACTGAATCTTCCTAGCATCACTGCTGAGGGAAGGGTATTCAGGCGCGCTAGCATAAAAGTCATTCTGTGCTTTGGGATAATTAATTGAGCTGAATTATGATACCAAATTCATACTTTGGAATTCAGAAACTCTCTTTCAAATTAATTTTAGGAAGGTACTCATGTAAACAGTTTATTCCAAGAATCTGACTTATTTCTAAGACAGTAAAATTACTTCCTTACGTATGCTCATCGATTGGTACAGCCTGGGGGGTCTCCTTAAAAAGAACAGGGGCGTAGGAAAAGGAGACGATCTGAGAGGTGATGGCACCAAGGAGGAGGTCCCCTGTCTGATAATACTGGTGCTGGATGTGGATGGGGTTGTTCATTCTGCACATTACAGGGTGCAGTTTGGCTTCTGTTTGAGGCAGCAGGAGTGCAAAGAGAAGCAGCGACAAGGAGGATGATTCTCTCATCTTGATGGGAAAGATATGATGTGATGGACACACATTCCATTATTTATGGTTCTTACCAGATTCTGCATTATCCTGTATCAGCCTTATAATTCCATTCCTGAAGCCTTTATTGCCCTGCAGGGTCTCAGCTATTTTTCTTGAGCTCCCAGTGGCACTGGGGGCATTTCATATAAGCTTCTTCATGATGTTGACTGTGCTTGTGGCCTGGGAAGAGTCTTGTGGACACTGATAAAATGTCGAATAAACACCTGTGCCAGGGGATAATTACAAGGCTCACACTGAGTCCCCGAAGGATAGCAAGCTACATGGCAGTGATGCAGTGGAAGTTTTGGAGAAAATGTGGTTGTTCTGTCTTTCCAATATCTAAAAATATTTTTTCATGCATCCCTGAATCTGAATAGCAAAGCAAGAATGAATCCTGATTTGCCTCTCCTTAGGCTTCTTCTAGGGATGTATGCTTGAAAAAAAAAAAGAGTTCATTTTCCATATAGTTTCTGGAAAGGCAAGATTATCACTTTCATTAAATGCCAGGAGTGTGTTTATCATATTTGAAAGTCATGCTGGACGATGTCTGCCCCATATTTCCTATGGAGGAAAATGGGGAGAAATTGAAGATTTTCAAGAATAGCTGCTTTCTCACTAAATGGCACCAAAATTTCAGTAAATTATTTCCCTCCTCTCTGCTAAAGTCCTCCTAATTGGACAAAGGGATCCAATTTTTACTGCCCCTTGGATAATGTGCTCCTAGCCATCATTTATCTCCATTGTTACCTCTGACTACAACCATCTATATGAATGTCAGACAGAATTGTGATATTGTTGCATGTGAACAATTAAATTATGCAAGCTAATTATGATTGTTGTAGCATTTTCCCCATTTTTAAACTAAAGTTTCTTCAAATTAACATCCCCCCATTGCTGATAGAGGAAGGAATACTTTTTTTTTTTGGCTCTCTGAAGGGGATTTTTTATTGCATTTTCTAAAAAACTACAGAAAAAGGGAAGGGTACCAAAACACACTACAAGGGGAGATAGAAAAGAAAATCCCAGGTTTGGTGATCGTATACAATGCTTACAAATATGGCATTAAGAAGAACTTTCAGTTGTTAACCTTGATGGTGACAGTTAGATCAATTGCTTATAGAAGCTCTAGCTCATACAGACTGTTTGGAGTATACTTCTGAAATACACAAATTTCAGGCATCCTCATCATCTAAAAAACAATAGTTTCTGCCCATCTGGCTATAACATTCTGTCCATTAACCAACCATTACTTGCAATCCTCCCAACATCCAAAATTATTTAAGTGAAATTACTTAATACATCAAAATTAGGCTTGAATATCCTTCTTCTAAAGACTCACTCCATTTATACTCTTATTAAAACAACAACAACAAAGAACAAAGACCTGGACAGGGCATTGAGCCTGGGCTGATAGCATCCCAATATACTACAGCTACATTACCTCCCTCCCTCAGACCTATTCTGATAATGTGCTTGTCATGTTGTTCTTCTCTCACCCCAGTCCAGGGATGAGAGTTAAAAACCAAGCATTCCATAACAATTAAACAAACCCCAAGGAGAATGTCTGTACACACTCCAGGGTACCAGTAGTCACTGCCACTAGGATCTCTCACACAAAGGTCCCCACCAAAGACAGGAGCAGAGATCCCCAATTCCTGCCTGGTCTGTAGGATTTAACAACTTTACCAGCTCTGTATCAGGGCTGCAAACAAATTAATTAATGCACAGTTGTAGCCTCATCAGCAAAGACAGCTTAGGCACAAGATTTAGTCTTAGAGATCAAGTTGCAACAGAGGAAACCAGTCCAGATAATATTGATTATATATTATCTTTATTCAGTGCAAAAACATGCATATAATATGACACTAGCAAAAGGTAATAAAAAAACAAGTAATGCCTATAGCATAGTCAGCTCTAGCTTCACAATAAAGGTATTCCATAATTACCAGGCTGTTAGAGGTATCAGATGATTCAGGGTGCAAATAGTCCAAGGTCTCACCAGGGAATCTTGAGAAGGAACCACATGGTGCTGTGGCAGCTAAGTCCAGTTTGGCTGCCTAACAATCAAGCTCCATGGCAAGCAAGCCACCAGTCCAAAAAGAACTCTTTGTTTCCAGAGAGAAACTAACTTTTCCCAGGAACTCACTTTTCCCATAGGGTCATTACAATTATACCCCCTTCTCCGTCACCATCAGGTATGGCCATTACCCAATAGTGAGAGAGTGGGTGGGTGTGCCCATTGCCAGGGTCTACGTGCCACATGTCATGTCAGGGAATGCTTTTGATGTGTTAATGTATTGGGCATAGATCTTTCCCATTCTTGGGAAGGTGCCTGCATGTCTCTCTGCCCCAGCAAAGGTGTCAAAGTGTCTTGTATATGGATATGAGGCCTGGCCATTTGGTAGGCCATCTGCTCAGGAGACAAAAGTCACACTGAAGTGTTACCAGCTAAGGACATCTGGTCCAGGCAGGGAGAATTTCAGAAAAGTCTCTTTCTGTACAGCACTCATGCCAGGTCCTTGGGCTCTAGCCTGCCAGAACATGGTCCCTGCCAGAAAATGGAAACCAGTTTGGTGTACTGGTTAACAGTAGTGGACTCTAATCTGGAGAACCAGGTTTGATTCCCCACTCTTCCACATGCAGGCAGCTGGGTAGCCTTGGGTCAGTCACAGTTCTCTCAGAGCTCTCTCAGCCCCACCTAACTCACAGGGTGTCTGTTGTGGGGAGAGGAAGGGAAGGCAATTGTAAGCTGCTTTGAGACTCCAAGTGAAGGGTGGGGTATACATCTAAATCTCCTCCTCCTCCTCCTCCTCCTCCATTTGTTAAACACATCAAAGAGCATTTTTTTCCCCTTGAGGTTGTAAACAACCCTCTCAATCCTGTGAACTGTCTTCCCCATACTCTGTCTGTGGGATGCCAACCTAGGCTTCTATCTCCATAACTCACAGAATCTCTTGCCCATTTGCCCTTTATTCACAACACTGAACCAGCATTTAAAAGCAAGACAATGGCCCCGGTCACACGGGCCAGATAACGCGGGGGGAAGGTGTGGCTATTTGTGCCATCACAATCTGATCCACCATTAGGTGATCAGACGCGATGGCAGCACACCGGGGCTTCTGCTGTTGGCATGCGCAGCAAAGTGAATGACCAGGGGAATAGCTGCTCACCGGGTGATCATACCACAGGAGTCTGTAGGCGGCCCGTGACAAACCATTTGCCAGTAGGTCGCTCCGAAACGATCTCAGACCCTTCCTGTCAGCTGAGTCTCAGCACGACCCCATCAGAGAGAGACAGGGTGAGACTGAGCAGCGAAACACTTAAACCGGAAGCTGGGATAAACATGCTTTCCAGGGTTTGCTACCACTTTCACCAGATATCTTTAAACTCAGGAGGGAAGCGTTACAAGACGGGTTGAGTACAGCTGGGAATGCCAGACAGATGTGCCTGTGTGAATGGCCCCTTTAATCTGCTTGTGAAATATTGCTGAAACGTGCCTATCTCAGGGCAAACAGCCTGTCTGAACTCAGCCCTTGATGGCACATTCCACCACTAAGGTGAATCTTGTTTTCAAAAAGACTGGCAATTGCTTTAAAACAGGTATATTTTCTTTTCTCAGATGTGGATACATGTATCATTTGCCAAGGAGATAGCTATCCAAATGAAGCCCAAGATGAATGCATCCCCAAGGCTGCAAACTTCCTATCTTTTGAAGAATCTGTGGGCGTTTTAATTTCCTTGGTTCTTTTCTTTTCTCTGATGACAGCTCTGGTGCTCAGAACCTTCATTAAATACCGGGATACTCCCCTCGTCAAAGCCAACAACCACAATCTCACCTACATTCTTCTCATCTCTCTCCTTCTTTGCTTCCTCTCCTCTTTGCTCTTCATTGGACAACCCAACAAGATGACCTGCCTTCTCCAGCAAATGGCTTTGGGCAACATCTTCACAGTTGCTGTGTCTTCAGTGTTGGCCAAAACTGCCACAGTGGTGCTGGCATTCATGGCCTCCCAGCCAGGGAATATTTTCTGCAAATGGGCGGGGAAAAGACTCACATATTCTATTGTAATGTCTTGCTCCCTTCTTCAAGTAGTCATTTGTGCTGCTTGGCTTGGGACTTCTCCTCCCTTCCCAGATTTGGACATGCACTCAAGGACTGGAGAAATCATAGTACAATGTAATGAAGGGTCAGTTGCCATGTTTTATTCTGTCATGGGATACATGGGATTTCTAGTCACCATCAGCTTCATAGTGGGTTTCCTAGCTAGGGAGTTACTTGATAGCTTTAATGAAACCAAATTCTTGTTTAAGTATTCCTGAAGCTTGTGGGATTGTGCCTCTTATCCCTGGACTGGATTGAAAGTGCAAATCCTGTAAATGCTGACAGGTTGTGGGATTTTGGTCTCTCTCTCTCCTGGACTGGGGTGAGGGAGAAGAAAAAATACCTGTACATGGATCACTGCTTTGGCAGTGCCATGGTCAGACCACCATGCCTTGAAGGCCTGTCTGAATGTGTCGCCCCAACCCTGTTTAGGCAGTGAGCGTGTTTGGCACCTGTGGAGCCAAATGGACCCTCAGTGGCTTCAGATGGCTCTGCAGAATCCCATGCCCCCTGGTGGCTTGATAAATGAGCTTGTCAAGGACTGGCATAGCTGGCTCTCAGCAGCCATAAAAGAGATTGCACCCCATAGCCCTCTACGCCCTTGCTCTAAGCTTGGTTCACCAAGGAGCTGCGGCTGATGAAACAAGGGCTTAGATGGCTAGAAAGACAGTGGCAGAGTGCCCATGATGAAGCAACAAGATCATCCTATAGGACGTTTATGAGATCCTATGAGATGGCAATCAAAGCTGAGAAGAGACAATTCTATGTGGCAGCGGTTGTGTCTGCTCGCTCACGCCCAGCACAATTGTTTAGAACTATTCGGTCATTAACAGAGCTGCCTCAGGGCAGACCAAATGTTAGGGAATTGGATATCAGCTGTGAGGCTTTTGCGAGCTATTTTGCAGACAGAGGGTGATTTCCCACTAAAGCTGCCGCGGGGTTGCGCCGCCGTTTGCCCCGAGATTTTTAGTCAATTTCACACCCGAAGCCGCGGGGCTGCATTTTGACCCGCGGCTTCGCCCGATTTCCCCCGCAATTTCGTAATCCTCAAAAAACAGGATTACGAAACTGCGGGGAAATCGAGCGAGCCGCGGGTCAAAATGTAGCCCCGCGGCTTCGAGTGTGAAATTGACTAAAAATCTCGGGGCAAATGGTGGCGCAACCCGCGGCAGCTTTAGTGGGAAATCACCCAAAGTCTTGCGGCTCCACTGCAATCTTCCCACCACAGTTGAGACAGTGAGTGAACTTGAGGTTCCATGCACATCTTCTGGTTCTATTCTGGATTATTTCAGTCAACTCAGCCTTGAGGAAGTCAACAAATTGCTCTCAACGGTATGCCCACCCATGTGCAGCCTTGACCCGTGCCCTTCATGGTTTATAAAAGCTGGCTGTGAGGGGCTACGAGGTGCTCTCAGGGATATTATCAATCAGTCCTTTGCTGAGGGCCGGTTCCTGGGGGCACTTAAGGAAGCGATGGTCTCCCCTCTCTTGAAAAAACATCCTTGGACCTGGCCGAATTGGCCAACTACCAGCTGGTCTCCAATTTGCCCTATTTGGGCAAATTACTCGAGAGGGCAATAGCAATTCAGTTGCAGAGCTTTATGGATGACACTTCCATGCTTGACACATTCCAGTCAGGCTTCTGACCAGGTCATGGGACCAAGACAGCACTGGTCGCCCTCATGGATGACCTCCAGAGGCATCTGGATTGAGGTGGATCAGCAGTACTGTTGTTGTTAGATCTGTCAGCAGCATTTGATACTGTCGCCCATCAGTTACTGATCCACCGCCTCGCTGATGCTGGAATTCAGGGGCTTGCCTTGCAGTGGCTTGTTTCCTTTCTTCAGGGTCAGGGACAGAGGGTGGTGCTAGGGCAGCAGATGTCCCAGAGGCACCCACTGGTATGTGGGGTTCCCCAAGGGGCGGTACTGTCCCCAATGTTATTTAACATCTATATGTGCCCCCTCGCCCAGATTGCCCAGAGACATAGCCTAGGGTGTCATCAATATGCAGATGACACCCAGTTATATCTGTTGTTGGGCAGTCGGTCCGCCTCCACCCCAGAGGATCTGGAGCAGGTGCTCTATGATGTGGCAGGTTGGCTTAGGCTGAGTCAATTGAAATTGAATCCAATGAAGACGGAGATCCTGTGCCTGAGTTGGAGTGGATCGGGGGTAGGGATCCCACTCCCGACCTTCAATGGGGTGCCATTGGTGCCAGCATCGAGGGTTAGGAGTTTGGGAGTCATAAGAACATAAGAACTTAAGAGAAGCCAATGTTGAATCAGGCCAATGGCCCATCTAGTCCAACACTCTGTCACACAGCGGCCAAAATATACCAGGTGCCATCAGGAGGTCCAGCAGTGGGGCCAGGGCACCAGAAGCCCTCCCACTGCTACCCCCTCCAGCACCAAGAATAGAGTGCATCACCTGCCCCAGACTGAGAGTTCCCATCTATACCCTGTGGCTAATAGCCACTGGTGGAGTCCTCCTGGATGCCTCCTTAACAATGGATGCTCAGGTAGCAGCCACTGCCAAGGCGGCCTTTTTCCATCTGCGGCTAATCAGGCAGTTGGTTCCCTTCCTCGAATGCAATGATCTGGCTACAGTGATTCATACTATGGTCATCTCGAGATTAGACTACTACAACACTCTCTACATGGGGCTGCCCGTGGCTCAGATCCGGAAGCTGCAGCTAGTGCAGAATGCGGCAGCCAGGCTGCTGATGGGTCTCTCTGTACGAGACCACATCCAGCCTGTACTGAAGGCACTGCACTGGCTGCCAGTAGCTTACCAGATCCGTTTCAAGGTGCTGTTTTTGACCTTTAAAGCCCTATATGGTAAGGGGCCTGCCTGCTTGAGGGACCGCCTATCCCCATATGTGCCCCAGAGAGCACTGAGGTCAGGGACCCAGAGTCTCCAGGCTCTTCCTGGCCCGAGAGAAGCCAGAGTGGCTGCTACCAGAGCCAGGGCCTTTTCAGTGGTGGCTCCACACCGGTGGAATGAGCTCCCGGAGAACATCAGGGCCCTGCGGGACCTTCTGCAGTTCTGCAGGGCCTATAAAATGGAGCTCTTCCACCAGGCCTTCAATTAGGGGCCGCCACTGATTAAGTGTTACCATCAAAGCACACTATGGTCCAATGAATATCATGTGGAGATTGCCGCTGGTGAGGAGAAGGTAAATTGAGGCCACCATTAGTTTGTTCTGTTGTCCAGTACTGTCAGTTTTTAGGATGTTATGCATATTTTAGTCTATTTTAATGCATTGTTTTATTGATTGAATGTTGTTAGCTGCCTTGAGCCGATTCTCGGCAAGGTGGAATATAAATGGAAAATAAATGACAACAACAACAACAACAACAATAATAATAATAAATCGTGAGAATAGAAACAGCAGAAAATTTTTAATGCATTTAGGTGGAATGAGTTTGGACATTTTGAACACAAACAGAAAAATAATAAGAGTTTAAATGCAAAAGTTGCACATCTTTAATAATAAAAATCCTAACATTTCAAATATCTCCTTTCTGCTTTGTACTCTTTATTACCTGCTCCTTGCAGTTCAGTTCAGGCTTCCAAACAATGACATACAGTTTTGGGAAAAAGATGAAACCCAACAATCCGGCACTGGATGCCAAAATAGAGAAGATCTCCACAGCTACAATATATTTCCCTTTGGCACTGAGATACGTTGGAACAAAAGTCAGCCAGACACAACAAAACACCAACATGCTGAAGGTAATAAACTTGGCTTCATTAAAGGTGTCAGGCAACTTCCTAGCAAAGAAAGCCACCATGAAACTGACTAAGGCCAGAAAGCCCATGTATGCCAGAACACAGGAAAACAGGATGGCTGAGCCTTCATTGCATTCCATTATGATTTCTTCTGCCAGAGAGTTCATGTCAACCTCTGGGAATGGAGGGTCAATAAAAAGCCATACTATACAGAGACTCACTTGCATAAAGGAGCAGCAGAAAACCACTGAGTCTGCAAATCCTTTCCTCAGCCATTTCCTCATCCTGGATCCTGGTTTAGTAGCCATGAAAGCCAGAACCACTGTGATGGTTTTGGCCAACACAGAAGCAACAGCCACTGAGAAGACGATGCCAAAAGCAGTTTGGCGTAAAAGGCAGATCACGACCTGAGGCTGACCAATGAAGAGCAGGGAACAGAGGAAGCAGAGCAGGAGGGAGATGAGCAGAGTGTACGTGAGCTTCCAGTTGTTGGCTTTGACGATGGGAGTGTTCCTATGTTTGATGAAGATTGCTAACACCATTGCTGTGGTTGCAGAGAGGGAGAGGGCCAAAATAGCCAAGCTGAAGCCCAAGGGTTCTTCATAAGACAAGCAGGTTACTATCTTGAGAAGGCATTTAGTTTTATCATCACTCGGGTATTGACCTTCTGGGCACTGAAAACAGTCACCTGCATCTTAAAAAACAGAGACAAATAGTATTTCAGTCTCTGTGGGGGGACAGTTTCAAGTCTGCCAGAAACCTTTAGGGTATTTTTTAGTAATTTCACTCTGGAAGTAAGCGAATATAGTTTTTGAAGTATAATATAGGCATCTTGTTATTTATTATATGTATTTATTTTCACATGGCTTCTTTTTATTTTTACAATTATTTTTTACATCAATTTCTTTCTGGTCCATTTTGTATCCATGCTGTATAGTTGTATTGTATTATGTACAGCAGAGTAATCTCAATGTAATTTTTCAATCAGGGCAAGGTGCATTGCTGCTTCACCATCCCTAGGGTTGCCAGGTCCCCCCTGTCCATCAGCAGGGGATTAGGAAAGCCTTGCCAGATTCAAGTTTGGGAACTCCTGGAGAGATGAGATTGGAGCCTGGGCAGGGCTGGGACCGCAATGGGGTACAATGCCATAGATTCCACCCACCAAAGTATCGATTTTCTTCAGGAGAATGGATGTTTGCAGAACATTTGCAGTATGGAGAGGAGCTGAATTTCCAGGGGTTCCCCAGGTCCTACCCAAAGGCTGGAATATCTAACCCCCATTTCTTCTAAACAGCAGAAGACGAGTTCATGGATAAATGTTGCTAGTTCTCTTCATGGGAGAAAAAAATTCAAAAGGGTTTTATAGGCAAACACAGGGAGCTGCTCAGTTTGATGTGCTTTCACTTAAAGTGGTTTTTGTTTTTCTGGCACTTTCTGGGTCACCAGCTGCCTCTACAGTACTGCTCATCCTTTTCTCAAATGATTCCCCACCTTGCTTGCTCAGCATACAAACTTCTAAGGTTTATGGCATGACATGGCCTACCTTTTTGTTTTGAAATCTTCCCTCCTGGACATGGATCACACTCATAGCAACAAAATGGTTGCCCCTCTTTCCTTTTCTTGCTGTAACCAGGAAGGCAGTTATCATTACACAGAGCAATGGGCACAACCTGTCCATGAAAAGGGAGATACAACGCTAATTCTGCTTTATTTCCTCATTCATGATCTTGTAATCAACGGGTTAATGCTATTTTTTTGAGGCTAATATTGGACTCTTCTGTGTTCTCATTTTCATTTCTTGTGTGTCCCTATTGCTTCTCCCCCCTCCCCTTTGACTGCTAGAGGGAGCAAACCACTTGGAGAAACCATATCGAGAGAAGAACTTCCACCCCCAAAGCAATAGTGGTGCACAAGAAACAAACAAACAAACAAAACCCACGAGAATGTGGAAGAGCCATTGGGATTACAAATTGTAATATTGAAATTTATAATATCTTGAGAATTCTCCTAAATGGACGACGATTTCACTGCCAACTTAGCCTGAGCTGCAAAGAAAACTGATGCCTCAGACGCCCTCTCCAGTGCCAGACACATCAAACACACACAGAAGTGTTCAAACCAACTGGTGTGGATTGTTTTATGATTGCCAATATGAGCAGCAAAATGATTTTTCATCAAGCAGTTCAGCTAATGAGTGGCTTGAATGTATTTGCCAGCTTTTTCATGCATTTGAACAGTATAATACTGAACAGTTCAATTGGCAGTATTTCACACATGTGTGTACTCACAGCCTGATGAGAGTCCTAATTTCCCCCTTCCTAACAGATCTGCCATCACCGTGCTCCACTGAGCAGCCAATTGTATAATTGAAGGGTGAGAAAAAGTGCTCCTTGGCATCCCTGTTCACTTTCAGGTATTTCTAGTACTCATCAAGATGGGCAAGAACTTATGCAGGCCAATTAAGCCAAATTCAATAACCACTGGAATTGCAATTCAGTTCTTCCTGTTGGGGAGGAGGGTTAGGCAACAAATATATACTGTTTTTTAAAGTATATCTTTGAAATCTTAAGGTTTAATAAGTTACTTTTTTGGCGGGGGAAGTAAATACTGATCCTTGAAGAACTGGGTGAATTCACTACTTGAATTCATTCCTTATCTATTCAGGAGGCCTGCCTACCAGCCATGTTTTTTGCTGCAGTTTCATGTGGTGGTGAGAGAAAAATCGTTCAGTTTTGTTTTGTTTTAAATGATGTTGCCAATATCACTATGTCGTGTCCAGGTAATTCCTGGATTTTCCATAGAGATTTCGACAATTCCTGGAGCGACCCTTTGTCATTTTGTGGGTTTTATCTGGAAGTAACGTAGCAATCTGGTCCATGGGGTCGCGAAGAGTCGGACTCGACTGTGCGACTGAACAACAACAACAATGTAGCAACATCATCACCATAACAAACGCATCTCATGTCCACAGTCTCAGTCATTCCACCTCTTACAAGGCTTGGCCTGATAACTGTAGCCATATCGTTACAGAAAAGAGCTTGACTGATATTCACTAGTAGTACAGCCTTCCTGTGATTGTTGAAGTGATGTGGCACAACCTTCCCTTGGAGACCAAAGAGGTTCCCCTCCTTGCATATTTTAAGAGAAACATTTTGCTTTCCTAATGAGGTTATTAATTTTTTTTTCTTGTTGAGTTTGAATTATGACTTGAAACCTGTTCATTTTCTTGGATGATTTTATGAAGTTTGAATTTTGTGGCACTAATCCCTCCCCCAAAGAACATGTTCCCTTTTGAATTGTGATAGAGAGTCCTATGAAGCTGCAGTCTGTGGTCAGGAACTTGGGAAACAAAGGTAACCATAACAAATTAAGGCAGATATTTACAATAATCTGAACACCATTTTCAAATTTACTGTCACTCTACTTAACCAATCTCTTCCAGCCTCCTCCAACTTTTACTGGACCTTGATTCCATGATGGAATCTTGGTACCGAATCCAGTCAATCAGGTCATAATTTCAGTGGTCTGCATGTTGGGAAACAGTCTTCAGGCAATGGACTTATCCTAAGGCCCAGTGTTATAAGTGGAATTTAACAAACAAGGTCTAAAGACTGAACAAAGTTTTAATATTTCTCCATTTCATTGTAGATCCTACAACTTACAGTTGAGTCCTACCTGATTAAATTTGCTGGGCCACATAATGACTGTCTCATTAATGGAAAACTCTTGGCCTTGTGGAGCGTGGGGATCCATTTCCCCAACTTTCACTCTTAAGAAGGACTGGTTTGGGAAGGTGATCCAGTTGATAATATCAAATCTACCTACTAATTCACCATTCTCATTGAAAGATATTGTGTCCCCAGCACTGTTATTGAATGAAACGCTCCTCAGAAAAAGGTGAATCTAGAATGGAAGAAATAAAGACAGATAATATAACAGGGACTGGATGCATAGAGAGGGTTGTCAGCTTCCAGGTCTGGCCTGTAGATCTCCCCAAATTACAACAGATCTACAGAGGTGAGTTCCTCTAGATATAATGGTTGTGTTGGAGGGGTAGAACCTATGAAAACACACCCCACTGAGCAATGTTCCCTCTAAGCTGTGGAGTCTTGTGAGCAAAACTTCTACTTTGTGAGCTACTGGCATTAAAGTTGTGAGTGAGAGATTTGGCTACTGCATGAATTAGTTTGCTCTGGAGCCATCCCTTCCTGAACAAAGACAAAATTGCGTGAGCCAGAGGCTAAAAAACTGTGAGCTAGCTCACACTAACTCAGCTTAGCGGGAACACTGCCACTGAGGTCCCTCTCCAAGCCCCATCCTCCCTAAAGTTCTTCCTTTGAATCTCAAGGAATTTGAGATGTGACAGCATGACAGCAAGTTCATTATTATAAATACACAGGACATACTGAGTGTATTTTAACTCTAGGGGGAGGTGTAAGGTATACACTCTACTGATCAGAGTCTGCTGAATGCTTCTCTCACTTCCTCACTGCCTCTTGTTGTGTTTCCTCCTGTCTGTAAGTTAGTACTTACATCCTAAATGTCTCTCAGCTGTTGGAGGGCTTTCAGTTAGTTATAGCTTTTTTTTTTGTTTGCAAATCCTGTTGTTGCAGTAAACTATATTGAAAGCAACTCTGCATGTATGAGATTGGATTGGCTACTGATATAGCTGGCCTGAATAAAGGCTGGGGGGAAAGGCTTTTATTTGGATAGCTAAATGATGGAAAATTCACATACTTCAGGGTGAATGTTCTGGCCACTTCAGGTCCTACCAGCCATTAAACCTCTCAGTTTCACTCCCCTCCATTTCTAAGCTGAGGGGAGTTTAACTTCAGCCTAACAGTAGTAAGCCATTTTAGACCTCCTTTTCCCTTCCCCCCTTCCAAGTGGGACGAACATAAAGGGATGTCTGCAATGGCTTGCAGTCATTTAAATCTAACAACAGGTCTGCCTGTCAGTTGTTTGGTTTAAATGGCAGGAAGCCATTTCAGCACTCCCTTTTGTTTCCCCCTTCTGCCAGCCTTTTAAAGCTGAATCATTTAGTTTTTTTGAATATTTCGAAAGGCAAAATATAAGTATCATACCAATGTTTTCATTAGGAAATATTGGCAAATACCAATATTTTGGGGGTTCTATATACCCACCCTGAGAAATACCCATATATATATATATATATATATATATATATATATAGATATAGATATAGATATAGATATAGATAGATAGATAGATATAGATAGATAGATATAGATATATATATATAGATATATATTTTGCACACCCCTAGTTTAGATGACAGTAGCTCTGTATAGGACTGTGTGAGGACATTTTTTGCACAGACATGCATGGGGATACAATGGCACATGAGAGCATCCGGCTCCTGAAAGAGTGAGAGAAAGGGTATCAAGAAGCTGGAAGAGATCAAAAAACCTTCTGGCCTTTTGGTAGAAGAAGGGGGAAAATTTCCTTGATTGTATAAAAACAAATTGTTGTTCTATATAGTGCAAACAATTACTATGTAGAGTGCAAACAGTCCCAGGAAAGAGTAACAATTTCTAAATGTCCTGAAAACACAAAAAAATCCAGACAATCCTAGTGAAATATAACAATTTCTGAATATTTTGACAACAAATTAATGGGTTTGATTATGTTAGTACATGTATTAGACACCGTGACATCATGTTTTCAGTTTGATTTTCTTTTTTAAAAAAAGAATTCTGTTCCATGTGGGGTATTTCATTGTTATTGCTTCTAAAGGTCTCTGCCTACCATTCCCATGTGCTTGCTTCTGGAGGAATGCATGGCATGGAATGCATGCGCCACAGCATAGACAGCGTTGTAAACACTGTAGCTGTGGCTTGTCATGCTCATTTCAAAAAATGGACCCGGAAGGCTCTCCAGCTTTTCTTCCCCCGTGCAGCTTTTCTTGGTCTCCCCACTCCTGTCGGTATCTGGAAAGGAGCAGTCAAAGGCCTGTTCCCAGAAGACTCTGATAAAGCCATCTCTGTCAGAGTAGGGTTTCAGGGTTTGAAGGAAACTTTTAAAACCTTGGAGCTCATTGGAGTGACTGGCAAAGGATAAAGTGCCATGGAAGACTTGTACACCCAGGGGCCTGTGAAACGTCATTGATGAGAAATCCCAGTGGGCTGTCATCACCCACACCTTGCAAATGGGTGGCATAGTATTCAGTTCAGCAGCCGCCAACACCCACTGCACTGTTATTATGGTTTCAGTCTCTGCATTTATAACAAATACATTCACATCTGTGTGGGTCAAGAACTTGGAGGTATCCAGAAAGAATTGCATCACAAGGAATGTGTCTAAAAAATCACTGAGAGTTACTAGTTTTTGAATGAAAGCAGGACAGATGCCATTTTGGGAAAACAGGTGGGTCAAAGTCTGCCCATACTTTTCACCTTGATCATCACCCAGTATGATGAGGCCAACCCACATCCACTGAAAATGCAGAAGAAGCCGAACCAGCCCAGTGTACTGATGGGCTTCATTGGGGACCATCTGGTACAGGGATGAGAGATGAATTTTGTCATCTGCCGCCGAAGCAAACAAGCTGCCAGTGACCTAAGCAAAAATAAAGGAATTGTCAACAGGAAAGTGATGTTGGCATATGCTCAGAATAGTCAAATACATACTTAGTTAAATAAAACAGGAGTACAGTATGCCTTAAAGACTAACACAATTTATTTCAGCAAGAGCTCCCTGCATCTGATAAGCCTCAGTGTGAAAGGCAGACTTTATAAATAAAGCAAGTAATGAAATAAATAGATGCAAACTAACACAACTTCCCATCAGCCGTTATCATGGCTTAGTTTTATAAACAAATAAATAAATTACAGAGCTGGTAAAGTGTAGTGTTTACACCATGGGACTAGGATATTCATTATGTGTTTGTTTGTTTAATTTGTATCCTGCTGTCCCATCCAGGGCAGGTTCAGGGCAGCTTACAGATCTGGGAGATGCCAGTTCAAAACCCCTCTCTCCCATGGAAGCTTTCTGGGTGACCTTGGACCAGTCACATACATTGAACCTAGCCTGTCTTGGAGGGTTGTTGTCAGGGTGAAATGGAGGAGAGGAGAGTGATCTAAGCCACTTTGGGCCCCCCAGAGAAGAAAGGCAGCTATAAATGAAGTAAATAAATCTTTACATGATAAAGGGGAAAATGGAAGGAGTTACTCAGATTTTCGCCCGCTGCATGAAACAACCTGGGCTGTCTCCTTTCATGTCATCAGGTCTCATAAATGTATAGTCTGGTTATACGAGAATGAGCAAACAAGAAGATTCTTTTGGCACTTTGAAGTCTAAAGAGAGACATGGTAGCAAAATCTTTCATGGTCTGATGCCCATTTTATCTAAGACGTTTCCTTAGAGTGCACATACATTTGCTTGCCCACTGTGTAAAACCCCCCCCCCAAAGAATCACAAGGCTCACATGTATGGTATTATGTTCTATGCAAAAAAAAGAAAAGAAGATATTTTATAAGATGTATACTTCTTTTAAATATAAATCTTTGTCCATTACAGAAAAAATGTCATAAAAACATCCCAGACATTCTGTCTTGATATCATTGTTTTTAATCTTCACTGATCTCATTCGGTCCTTCTCTTTGCATTCACCACCCCCTCTCTCTTTCCAACTAACTCTGTTAACCATGAACAAACTTCATGCATTCATTTAAATTTCTATTTGTTTTCATTTCACATCCCCACTTAAGGTTCTGCTTCCCCGCCGCCCCACACACACACATGCTTCACTCCCAGCATTCTCATCTGACCTGGGGAATCTTGTAGATGCCTAAGATGGAGGCCATGTTGAGAGTAATATCAGAGCTGAGCCCGCCTATAACCGCTATCAGATTCTTACTGCCACATTTGTAGTTCAGGACAGTCCGATTCTGACTGAAGACGAGGTTCAGGGTGTTCTGATATGTCATCCTTGCATTGAAGTAGCTTTCATAAATGTGGAACCCCAAAGTGTGGTTGGGTAAGATGTTGGGGTTTTCGTTGATCTCTTCCACAGCAAACACCAAGGATAGAATGTGCTGGTAGTTCTTTGGCACGATCCTAAAACAAGATTCTTTCTTTAAAAAAAAACAGCATAAGGGAGATGTTCTGCTTTCATGAACTTCCTGCTTTCATCAACCCTTACCTCTTGCTCCCAAATGATGCTGAATGGTCAGCAAAAGTTATCTTGCTGGTAAAGTGTTTAGTGAATTAAATTTCACCACCATTTGATGCCAACCTTGGACAGTATATACCTTGGGAAGCAATTCACCAATATTTGTCCTTTCATTCCTTCATAGATGAAATCAGAACACATTCCATTAATCAGATCACTGCTACAAAACCTTGTCAATATTGAGTTCTGAGACCAAATTCTTCTTCCTTTTACTTCTTACTATTTTTACAACCTAAACCTTAAACAGCAAACCATCAACCCATGCAAGGAGAACATAACAGTTAGTTATTGTGTAACTTAACAACAGCAACCAAAACTTTCACCATGCAGAGAGTGGTTTGCCTATCTTTGTCTCGGAGTAGCCAGGATGATTTCACTTCTGGAGAAAGAGAGTTCTGATTAAATAATGGGGAGATCAATTCAGCTCTTAGTTCTGAGAATTTAGGACAGTTGAAGAAGATGTGGTCAACAATCTTTTTGCTCTATCAGAGTATGGAATTCCACTGAATCTTCCTAGTGTCATTGCTGAGGGTAGGGCATTCAAGAGTGCTAGCATAAAAGCCCTTCTATATGTTGGAATAATTGAGTTTTGAATTCTAATACCAAATGCATACTTTGGGATATAGAAGCTCTTTCAGATTAATTGCAGGAAGATACTCTTATAAATAGTTTATTCCAAGAAACTGACCTATTTCTAAGACAGTAAAATGACTTCTTTACCCATGTTCATCAATTGGTACAGCCTGGGGGTTCTCCTTAAAAAGAACAGGGGCATAGGAAAGGGAGAAGATCTGAGAAGTGATGGCACCAATGAGGAGGTCCCCTGTTTGATAATACTGGCGTTGGATGTGGATGGGGTTGTTCATTCTGCACATTACAGGATGAAGTTTGGCATCTGTTTGAGGCAGCAGGACTGGAATCAGAAGCAGCAACAAGAAGGATGATTCTGTCATCTTGATGGAAAAAAATATGATGCTATGGACACAGATTCCCTCATTTAGGGTTTTTATCAAATTCTGAATTATCCTGTATCAGCCTAAGTTACTACCCTATTCTGCAAGCCTCCTTACCCTGCATGGTCTGAGGTTTTTCTCTATCTTTCAGAGGCATTTGGGGTATTTTACATAAGCTTCTTTGTGATGTTGACTATGCTTGTGGCCTGGGAAGAGTCCTGTGGACACCGACAACAGTCAGAATGAACACCTGTGCCTGAGGATAATTACAAGGCTCACATTCAGTTCCCTAAAGGATTGCAAGCTGTGTAGCAGTGATGTACCAGAAGCATTGAAGAAAACATGGCTGTTCTGTCTTGCCATTATCCAATTATTTTTTTTTCATGCACCCTGGTTCTGAATAGCAAAGCAAGAATGCACCCTGATATGCCCCCCCCTTTAGGCTTCTTCTAGGGATGTATGCTTGGGGAAAAAAACCATTGTAATTTTATATAATTTTTGAAAAGGCAAGATTATCGTTTTCATTAAATGTCAGGAGTGTGTTTATCATAGTGGAAAGTCATGTCAGACTAGATGTCTGCCCCTTACTTCCTATGGGAGAAAATGGGAAGAAATGGAAGATTTGCTGGAATAGCTGCTTTCTCACCAAATGGCACCAGAATTTCAGTAAATTAATTCCCCGTCACTACTAAAGATCCCCCAAGTTCAAGAGAATTGGACAAAGGGATCCAGTTTTACACCCCCCTGGATGAGATGTTCCTAGCCAACATTTATCTCCATTGTTACCACTGTCTGCAACCAACTGTATGAATTTCAGACAGAACTGTGATATTGTTGCATGTGAACAAGTGGATCATGCAAGCAAATTCTGATTGTTGTAGCCTTTCCCCACCTTTTAAATTAAAGTTTCTTCAAATTAACATCCCTCTATTACTGATAGAGGGAAGAATACTTCTTTTTTGATGAAGACCTGGACAGGGCATTGAGCCTGGGAGGATAGAATCCTGATAGACTACAGCTCCGTTATCTATTTTCCCCAGGCCTATTATGAAGCCACACTGATGCCAGGTCCCTGGGCTCAAGCCTGCCAGGTAACAACAATATATCCTGTGGTTGCAATAGCACTACAACAACAACTTAAATGAACAATCATGACATTTACTTCTGATGGACTGTATAATCAAAATGTTACAGTAGAACTGGAACAGAAATTTTATCCCACATATAATGTTCTCAAAAACAAAGAAGCATGGTTCTTCCTTGTAATATTCTTAATGAATTAAAGTCCATTAATGACAATATAGGAATCTTCCCTTTTCAAATGCTGACGTGTTTTCTAGATAATTCCCACGTTTCGAGGAGAAACTTCCTTTTAAGCAGATTCCATAATTCTAAAGCAACCAACAATGTCAAAATGTCTTAAAAGCAAAACTCCATAATTACAATTCCACAATATCCATATTTCTCTTAAGGTGAGGCAAGAGTTCACAAAATATATAAACTGGTTTACATCTCTGCAAACTTTATGACATTTTGAAGGCATCTTGAGTCATGAAGGCATCTTGAGTCATGAAGGCATCTTGAGTCATGAAGGCATTTTGAGTCATGAAGGCATTTTGAGTCATGAAGATTGCTGAGCTGTAAGCCAGTTTATGTATTTTATGAACTCTTGCCTCACCTTAAGAGAAATATGGATATTGTGGATTTGTAATTATGGCGTTTTGCTTTTAAGAAATGTTGACATTGTTGGTTGCTTTAGAATTATGGAATCTGCTTAGAAGAAGGTTTCTCCTTGAAATCTGGAAAGAAAACACATCAACATTTGAAAAGGAAAGATTCCTATATTGTCATTAATGGACTTTAATTCATTAAGAATGTTAGAAGGAAGAACCTTTTTTTTGTTTTGTTTTTGAGAACATTATATGTGGGGTAAAATTTCTGTTCCAATTCTACTGTAACATTTTGATTATATAATCAGAAGTATGTGTTGTGATTGTTCATTTAAATTGTTGTTGTAGTGCTATTGCAACCACAGGATACATTGTTGTTACTTGGTTTTGTTACTGTGGCTGGCCTAGTTGATATATTTGTTACATTTGACATGGCACAATAGCCTGCTAGAACATGGTCCCTGCCAGAACACAGAAGCCAGTTTGTATAGTGGTTAAGAGTGGTGGACTCTAATCTGGAGAACTGGGTTTGATTCCCCACTCCTCCTTTGCATGAAGCCTGCTTGGTGACCTTGGACCAGTCACAGTTCTCTCAGAGCTCTCTCAGCCTCACCTACCTCACAGGATGTCTGTTGTGGGGAAAGGAAGAGAAGGAGATTGCAAGCTGCTCTGAGACTCTGAGTGAAGTGTGGGATATGTATCCACATCTCCTTCTCCTTTTGTTAAACACATCAAAGAGCTGCCATGTTTTTCCTTGAGGTTGTAAACAACCCTCTCAATCCAGTGAAATCTATCTTTGCCACACTGTGCCCGTCTCTGGGATGTCAACTCAGGCTTCCATCTCAATAACTCACCAAATCTCTTGCCCATTGCCCTTTATTCACAAAACTGAACCAGCATTTAAAAGCAAGATAATATACCACTGTTGGTTGGAAACTGGACCCCCTTTTCCTGAGTTTGACATCGACTCCCAGTTTGATTATACCATTGTACAATGCAATGAAGGCTCAGACATCATCATGTTCTATGTTGTACTGGGCTACATGGGGCTTCTGGCTAGCATCAGTTTCACCATGGCCTTCCTGGCATGAAAGTTACCTGATACATTTAATGAAGCCAAGCTTGCTCATTCAGCATGCTGGTATTCTGCAGTGTTTGGATATCCTTTGTCTCAACCTATCTGAGCACCAAGGGGAAATATACAGTGGCTGTGGAGATCTTCTATACCTTGACCATCAGTGCTGGCTTATTGGGTTGTATCTTCTTCCCCAAATACTACATTATTATAGTCAAAGCTTAAGTGAACATGAGAAACAGTTAGTATGGAAAAAATAACTGACACCTAGCTCTTCAGATGTTCTTATATATGAGTCATTTCCTTGTGTTTCTTCTATCTCCATATTAATGGTGAAGGACGATCTGTATATACTGCATCATTGGATGCCATAGAATCCTAACACTGCAAATTAAACACAAAGAGCCAGAGAATTTTCTCCTCTGTACTAACCCAATTTCCACTCTCATTTCCCCCACTTCATTTTGGCTGAAAGTTCTTTGCGGAATAATTGAAGATATTTTACCTCCCGAGTGGCAAAGTAAACAATAAATAAATAGAAAATGAAGCCCATACCTCTGTATTCACATCAGATAAGTGGGGTGCCATCATGGTATTGCCCCTGAGGAAGGAATATATAGAATGAGGAGGAAGTAGGACTCAAAAATTGGCCTTCTCTCTTTGGATTATACCTGCCTTGAGGATGCTGTCTTGGTGTGTCTTGAGGCAACCAAAGGCCTGTCTACTGACTTGTTTTTCTCTCATCCTGGTCCCACCACATCTGTTCCAGCCCCTATGTTATTTTAAATGGCCCAAATTCTCCTCTGAAATGTTAGTGGCTACAAGTTGGACCAGTGGACACCCAAACATCTAGTTTTGCTGTGAGAGGTCCACAAACTTGTGAGGGCAAAGTTTTCCCAATGTTCCTGCATCCTTGAATAGGCAGCTATTTTTGTCAAAGACCGCTTGGTCATTGGATTGTTAAATAAAAATAGCTATGAAACTGCTTGTGTTTTTTCTAGAACATAGCTTTAAAGGATAGGAAGGTTGTAGAGAGGCAACTATTATTTTAGTATTTAGAAATCTTGAGAATGGGTAACTAGGTTTGTGCATTTGGTAAAGCTGGACTGAAAAAACCCTGAAAAATGCCTTTTTGAAATGTTTCGGGTATTTGGCAAGCCAAATCAGAATATCTGATCTGATTTGGCTGCTGAATACAGACTGCTGAATAAAATCTCTGAAAGGATTTTTGTTTGCTTGTTTGTTTGTTACTTTTTTCACTTGTTTTTATGGAAGAGTACAATTCTGCCCTCCTGAAACAGGACAGTATCAGAGAGAAATTTTTGAAAAGTATAGGCTTTTAGATCACACAGGGTTGCTTTAGGATGTGTTTTCTTTTTAATGAATTTGGTAGTGTAATCTCTTAATGGTGTGGATAATTAACATGTGATTAAGGGCATTTTGACTTGTTCAGCTTTGAACTAGATGAGATACCCAGATGTTTTTGTCCTATGTCTTTTCTAGTCATGTACCATTCCTGTTCAATTCACTGTGGTTCATTTGGGACTTAACGGCACTCACCGACCCACTACAGAATGGCAGAATGTTGTGATGATTTTCACAAACATTTTTGCTTCCGTGGATTTCTTACTTTCTGATGCCACATTGACACCAGAAACCCTGAAGCAGTCATTACTTAACCTATACTTATGAAGATGATCATAACAGTTTCATCTGGTAAGAGCTTCAGTGTCTTTCCCAAAGACATTAGGGGAAAATTATAAATGAAGGATTATAAAGAGAGACGCCCACAGTACCATCAAAACATAATAACAAGAGTCAGGTTGGGTGCTGTCATTTGCCCCACTTTTCAATTTCTTCCAAAAATTCAAATCATAACTCTGGAAAACAACTGAGGCCAAAGTTCTGGTCTTTAAGATATGCACTGGCAGAGCCAGCAACCATCCGAAATGACCTTCTTTAAAAGAAGGTGCTGTAGGATAGTCCACATCAGGAGGAAAGGTGTGCTGCCAAGATGGTGATGTCTGTTGTGGTGGTGACACTGCTGCTCACATTCCCTCTCACAGTGTGCAAAGGACATGCAATACAGTGTGCCATCGCTGGTCCCATTCAGATTCCACACGAGTGGTACCAGCCAGGTGAAATCCCCATTACTAAAATGTTACTTTAGGGGAAATCCTTCTTAGCAGCTGGGGGGACCCACTACTGTAAGGAGCTATTTCTATATAACATACATCCTCAGTTTTTCTTTTGCAGTTCTTTGTTTTTTTTCTTTCCTTCTCTCTGTGCTCATGCTACCCGTAATCTTCATGTCTTCTCTCTATGGTTGTTAGAAAGAAAGAAAAAAAAATCCATCATTTCCTTTGACTCATGTCATATGCTCAAGTTTATATGGATTGTTTACAAATTCCTTGTTCTCACAGTGCCACCTAAAGCAGAATTTCACCCTTCTGCTCTTCCATGGAATTAGAAATGTGTAACTCTGCCTATGATGGGATTGGGGTCCTCAAATGATCTAGACTAAGGAATTCTTTTGAGAAGTCTGGAGGTGATTTAGGATCAGGCATTGTACTTGCAGAGTGTGAGGAGCTGGCTCCTCACTAGGATTGCCGACAACACGGAAGGAAAATGATCTGTAACAGGGTCTTAACATATGGGCAGGGGCATTTGAAGCTTCTCATGGCATGGTGGTAAATAAACAGCTATGCTAGGTCTTCTGATGGAGACTTCCCATTCGAGGCCCTGGGCTTCCACTGCTGCTTGGTGGAGCAGTGGGGAGAAAAAGTATGTGGGGGGGATTGGTGTCATGCCAATTCTGCATTGTCACTTCTAGTGCATACTTGGAAGTGGCATGACCACATTGGTGCAATGCTGCAGAATTCACCTCCATCTCTATGGCGTTATCATAGAAATTTGGGTGAATCTGGAGTATTGTATTGGCATGGTGATGTCACTTCCGGGCTTACTCCAGAATGTTTTCTCATAGCAAAACCATTCATTTGGACTCCACACATAGCCACACATCTCCTTGAGATTGTCAGTGCTGAGCTGTCACCCCCTATCAATAACATTTATTAAACTTCTATTAAAGGAACGGGGCATTTTTTTTTCTCAAGGCAGCTGGCGAGCCTACTCATCAATGAGGCCCCTTTTTGTGGCCGTTGTTCATGCAAGGCAATTAGAAAGGCAGTGTCAAAATGCTAGATCACTATCTTTTTTCTACACATGCTCTGTTATCCTCTGAATCTGACCTGGTCGTCTCTGTGGGGCATTCTGCACTTTCTACCCAGATGCAGGCCCCATAGAGGGATTTGCAAAAGAGTAAGAACATCTAACAAACATGTTGCCTCAGGCATTCTACTTTCCATGATACTACATGGAGTAGAGGGGAAAATACAGAAGTTATTCTCTCCTCTGTAATTATCTAATCACCATTATTTATTCATCTGGACAAAGCTCCAGGAGCTTCCAGAAGGGTAAAAAAAAAAAATCAGCGTGTGTGCCTGAAATGATTTTAAAACTTCTGGTTCAACTTAGGAAAAGGAGAGCGGTAGATCTGTTTCTGCTTAATTTGTTTCGATGTCTAGGGTCAGGCTCTGAGTGAGCCGTACCCTATCTGGGTTTGAAGCTTAATTTTGAAACAGTGTTGCTGCCAAGATAAGGCAGAAAAGTTTCCTTAAGGACTGTATTGAGGGTTGTCAGTTTCCAGGTCCAGCCTGGAGATCTCCCCAAATTACAACAGATTTACAGAAATAAGTTCCCCTGGAGATAATGACTGTGTTGGAGGGGTGGAATCTATGAAAATACACCCCATTGAGGTCCCTCTCCAAGCCCCACCCTCCCCAGGCTCTACCTCTGGGGGTATTTCGATAAGCTTCTTTGTGATGTTGACTATGCTTATGGCCTCAGAAGAACTTTCTGGGCACTGATAATATTGCGAATGAACACTTGTTCCTGGGGATAATCACAAGGCTCACACTCCAGCCCACCAAAGGATTGCAAGCTGTGTGGCACTGGTGCGCCAGAAGCATCAAGGAAAATATGGTTGTTCTGTCTTGCCAATATAAAAAAATGGCTTTTTTTACATGCACCCTGATTCTGAATAGCAAAGCAAGAATGCACCCTGATTTGACCCTCCTAAGGCTTCTTATAGGGATCTTTGCTTGAAAAAAAAATTCATTGTATTTTCACATAATTTCTGAAAAAGCGAGATTATCATTTTCATCAAATGTCAGGAGTGTGTTTATCATATTGGAAAGTCATGTCGGACTAGGTGTCTGCCCCATATTTCATATGGCAGAAAATGGGGAGAGAAGGATGATTTTCTGGAATAGCGTCTTCTTCACAAATAGCACCAAAATTTCAGTAAATTATTTTCCCCCTCTCTACTAAAGACCCCCGAAATTTCAAGTGAATTGGACAATGGGCTCCAATTGTACAGCCCCCTGTAAGTAAAGTGCTCTTAGCCATCATTTATCCCCATTGTTACCAATGACTGCAACCAGCTGTATGAATTTCAGATGAAATTGTGATACTGTTGCATGTGAACAATTAAATCATGCAAGCTAATTGCGATTTTTGCAGCCTTTTCCCACTTTTAAATTACAGTTTCTTCAAATTAACACCCTCCTGATTGCTGATAGAGGGAGGAATACTTGATTTTTTTAATATAAAGACTTGGACAGGGCATTGAGCATTGGAGGATAGAATACCAATAGACTACTACAGCCACACCACCTACCTCCCACAGGCCTATGCAGATGCCACACTGATGCCAGGTCCCTGGACTCAAGCCTGCCAGAACATGGTCCCTGCCAGAACATGGGAGTCAGTTTGGTGTAGTGGATAAGAGTGGCAGACTCTAATCTGGAGATCTGGGTTCGATTCCCCACTCCTCCTCCACATGAAGCCTGCTTGGTGACCTTGGGCCAGTCACAGATCTCTCAGCCCCACCTACTTCACAGGGTGTCTGTTGTGGGAAGAGGAAGGGAAGGAGATTGTAAGCCACTCTGAGAGGTGAAGGAAGAGGTATAAATCCAACTCTTCTTCTTCTTCTATTGTTGAACACATCAGAGAACTATTGTGTTTTCCCTTGAGGTTGTAAACAACCTGCTCAGTCCAGTGAAGTGTATAATCCCCATACTCTGCTAGTATCTGGGATGCAAACCCAGGCTTCCATCCTTATAGCTCACAGAATCTTTTGCCCATCTGCCCTTTATTCACAACAATGAACTAGCATTTAAAACAGGGTAATATCCCACTGTTGGTTGGCAACTGCACCCCCTTTTCCTGAGTTTGACATTCTCTCCCAGGTTGGTCATGAATGCTCAGACATCATGCTCTACACTGTACGGGGCTATATGGGGCTTCTGGCTAGCCTTATTTTGACCATGGCCTTCCTGACATGAAGGTTACCTGATACATTAAATGAAGCCCAGCTGTTCCCATTCAGCATGCTGGTATCCTGCAGTGTCTGGATATCCTTTGTCCCAACCCATCTGAGCACCAAGGAGAAATATACCATGACTGTGGAGATCTTCCCTAACTTGGCCTGTAATGATAGCTTATTGGGTTGTATCTTCCTCCCAAAATACTATGTTATCCAAAGCACAACTGAACATGAGAACCAGCTAGTATGGGGGAAAAATAACTGACACTTAACTCTTCATTTCCTTGTGTTCCTTCTATCTCCATAATAATGGTGGTGGAAGATCTGTCTATACTAGATCATTGGATGGCATGGGACCCTTACACTGAAAACTAAACACAAATAGCCAAAGAATTCTCTCCTCTATGCTAACCCAACTTCTGCTGTCATGCCTTCCGCTCCATTGTGGCTGAAAGGGTTTTTTTGGGGGGCGGGGGATAATGGATGTCAAAGTAAACAGTAAATAAATAGAAAATTAAGTCCATACCTCTCTAATCACTTCAGATTAGTGTGGTACCATCATGGTATTTCCCCCTTCGTAGGGATATATGGAATAGTTGAAAATGAAGGAGGACTTGGAAATTGACCTTCTCTCTTGCCTTGGCTCTCGTGCCTTGAGGATGCTGTCTTGATGTGTCTTGACAGCAAACAAAGGCCTGTCTACTGCCTTTCCCTTCCCCAATCCTGGTCTCACTGCAGATGTTCTAGCCCTTATGGCATTTTAAATGGCCCAAATTCTCCTCTAAAATGGTAGTGGCCACAGGTTGGACCCATGGACACCTAAACACCTAGTTTGGCTCTGAGAGGTCCACAAGCTGGTGAAGATAAAGTTTTCCCAATGTTCCTGCATCCTTAAACAGGCAGCTATTTCTGTCCAAGACTGGTGCTCATTGGGTTGTTAAATAAAAATAGGTAGTTATGAAACTGCTTGTGTTTGTTCTAGCACATAATTTTAACTAGAAGTGAAGGATGGAGGTAGGAAGGCAACAATTATTTGAGTATTTAGAAAACTTGAGAATGGGTAACATGGTCTAGACTTGTTCTCATCATGTGGAAACCTTCTCCAGATATATTTGTATTGCAACATGGTCTATGGTTTTAATGTGTCTTCTACTGAGGACTGGTTCAGAATGGTATTGCAAACTGCTGCCTTATTTGCTTATTCACTGCAAACTTATCCCATATTATTTTCTATCGCTATATACATGTTCTTATATCCATCCTTTTTACAATTTATTCATGTATCATGCATTTGATTTGAGTCATTTTGCTGTTGTGAAGTTTTATGCATAGTGCTTTCTAATCAACTGTTTAATCTATATCAGTAGGAATTTTGAGATGGCGTCTTCCTGCTAGCAGTCACATACCAATCACAGAAATAAAGACAAGTAATAGGACAGATCTCCTTCTCAAAGTAACCAAGTTATTAGCACACTGAGAGAAATGTTTAAAAACAGTAGCTTAAAATCAATGTTACAGTCTCATTAAACACCCTTTGCTCAAAACACTGAATTATTTAAAAAACAGTAAAAACAAAAAAGAGGAAGATAGAGTCACCAGCAATATACCTTATAGATGCACACACACACCAGTCAAAGAATACAGACAGTGGAAACCTAAGATAGTTACACCTATGCTTGTGGAATTCGATGGTCTTTGAAGTGGGGAATTCTGCCTAGGACTGAACTGTGAATATCTTTTAAAAATCCAATCTATTCAATTCCTAGAATGTTTTGGAAAGGTTCTTTTACTACCAGAAGATCATTGCATGATTTACGTGTGACATTACCACCTCCTTTTTAAGCATATGTATACCTGATCTGACATCCTTTAAAGTGTCAGTAACTGAACCTCCATTTTTGTGTATATATAGGATGTAATCTACCACTGAGTCACAGTAGTTCAGAAGAAAGGAGAATGTGAAGGGGGCTGACATTTGCAAATGGTATCTTTTGGGCAGTTATGTGAAATGAACTGTATGCCTGAAATGCTAACGAAAGAGAACACTGGAAGTCGTTGTCTATAAGCTACTACCAATTCGTGGTTTCAGATGATGTGAGATTTAGCTATACCACAGAGTTCATGACAGGCTGAATATCTTATACATCTAGTGCCTACATAGTTAGCACAGTGCTGAAGAACTAATAGAAGTTCCTTTCTTTGGTGTTTGCTATAAAGGAGCTCAATGAGAACCACCTGATCTTACCCAAATCTAGGAAAAGAAATGAACAAACTTTTGAACCCTATTTCTAGACTTCTGTCTTATTTTCCCCCCATTTATTTACTTATTAAATATTTATATTCTCTTATTTCCTTGGCTCGAGTTGAATTACAAGTAACTATTAAAAAATTACAGATGAAAACTGAATACAAACTTCATACTCTCAAATACCTTCTTGCCCCCACCAAAGGGGCCTGCTGTTCACATGCCTTCTTCATTTCAGAGGATGGGGGCAAGGTTAATACAGATGTCTGAGATAGGGCTTAAAAAGTAGCTTAAACCGTGAGAATACAAACAGCAGAATTTTTTTTTAATGCATTTAGGTGGAATGAGTTTGGACATCTTGAACACAAACAGAAAGCTAATAAAATGCAAAAGTTGTGCATCTTTAATAATAAAAATAAAAATCCTAACATTTCAAATATCTCCTTTCCACTTTGTACTCTTTACTAGCTGCTCCTTGCAGTTCAGTTCAGGCTTCCAAACAATGATATACAGTTTTGGGAAAAAGATGAAACCCAACAATCCAGCAATGGATGCCAAGATAGAGAAGATCTCCACAGCTACAATATATTTCCCTTTGGCGCTGAGATACGTTGGAACAAAAGTCAGCCACACACAACAAAACACCAACATGCTGAAGGTAATAAACTTGGCTTCATTAAAGGTGTCAGGCAACTTCCTAGCAAAGAAAGCCACCATGAAACTGACTAAGGCCAGAAAGCCCATGTATGCCAGAACACAGGAAAACAGGATGGCTGAGCCTTCATTGCATTCCACTATGATTTCTTCTGCCAGAGAGTTCATGTCAACCTCTGGGAATGGAGGGTCAATACAAAGCCATACTATACAAATGCTTGCTTGGGTAAAGGAGCAGCAGAAAACCATTGAGTTAGCAAATCCTTTCCTCAGCCATTTCCTCATCCTGGATCCTGGTTTAGTAGCTATGAAAGCCAGAACCACTGTGATGGTTTTGGCCAACACAGAAGCAACAGCCACTGAGAAGATGATGCTAAAAGCAGCTTGGCGTAAAAGGCAGATCACGGCCTGAGGCCGAGCAATGAAGAACAGGGAACAGAGGAAGCAGAGCAGGAGGGAGATGAGCAGAGTGTACGTGAGGTTCCGATTGTTGGCTTTGACGATGGGAGTGTTCCTATGCTTGATGAAGATTGCTAACACCAGTGCTGTGGTTGCAGAGAGGGAGAGGGCCAAAACAGCCAAGCTGATGCCCAATGGTTCTTCATAGGACAAGCAGTTTACCGTCTTCAGAAGGCATCGGTTTTTATCATCACTCGGGTATCGATCTTCTGGGCACTGGAAACAGTCATCTGCATCTTAAAAAACAGAGAAAAACATTTTTCCAGCCTCGGGAGGGGAATAGTTTCAAGTCTGCCAGGAACCTTCAGGGTTTTTTTTTTTTTTAGTAATTTTACTCTGGAAGTGAGTCAATATACTTTTTTAAAGTATAATATAGGCATGTTTTAAAATTTATTGTATGTATTTAATTTCACACGGTTTCTTCTTTTTTCATTTTTACAATTCTTTTTTACAGCAATTTCTTTCTGGTCCATGTTGTATCTATGATGTATAATTGTATTGTATTATGTATTGTTCTACAAGCCCATTTGTTCCTCATTCTGTTTGATCTCTCAAGAAGGCCCTAACAGGTCAAAAATGCATCGGGTTAAGTCAATTGGTCCTTGTTGATATATAGTTTTGGATATTCTTATATGAGGTGTGATTGAGCCCCTAAATAAATACATGTATTTTTATATATAATGTATACATTAAGTTTTAATTCTTGGTCCTGTATTCAGTTTGACACCTTTTTGGTGAAATATTAATGTACAGTAGTTGTTTATAGTCAATACTATATAGATACATGGTAACAAATGGTCATTTGTTTGAAGGGCATGTGAAAACATCCACCAGTAAGAATTACAGTTATTTATGGACTGAATGGAATAAAATTGCCCCCTCTTAAGTAGACAATGGGTGTGAAGAGTTGAAACATCGTCCTTGGTTGAGGGACTAGAGGACTTTCATTCAGTTTCTGGGAATGGGGGAAGTGGGTGTACCTTTTTTGGAGCACTCTGCATACATGTTATATTCTGTATATGTGAAAGCACATTGTCCCTCACAAAAGATGATCACTATATTAAGAGTCTTTCAGTACACCAGGGTAATGTCCATGCAGTTATTCACTCAGGGTAAGGTGCATTTTTATTTTGCTTCACCACCCCCAGAGTTGCCAGGTCACGCCCCCCCCTTGTCCAACAGCAGGGGACTGGGGGCAGACTTGCCAGATTCAGGTTTGGGAACTTCTGGAGAGATGAGATTGGAGCCTGGGCAAGACAGGGACCTCAGTGGGGCACAATGCCATAGAGTCCACCCTCCAAATGATCAATTTTCTCCAGGGGAATGGATGTTTGCAGTATGGAGAGGACCTGAAATTCCAGGGGTTTCCCAGGTCCCACCCGAAGGCTGGCATACCTACCCCCCCCCATTTCTTCTAAATGGCAGAACATGGGCTCACGAGAAACTGCTGATTGTTCTCGGCATGGGAGAAGAAAATTCAAAAGAGTAATGCAGACAAACATGGGGAGCTGCTCAGTTCTAATGTGCTTTCACTTGAAGTTGTGTGGATTTTTTTGTTTGTTTTTTCCTGGTACTTTCTGGGTCAGCAGCTGCTTCTACACTACTCGTCATTCTTTTCTCAAATGATTCCCTACCTTGCTCAGCATCTAAACTTCTTAGCTTTATGGCATGACATGGCCTACCTTTTTGTTTTGAAATCTTCCCTCCTGGACATGGATCACACGCATAGCAACAAAATGGTTGCCCCTCTTTACTTTTCTTGCTGTAACCAGGAAGGCAGTTATCATTACACAGAGCAATGGGCACAACCTGTCCATGAAAAGGGAGATAATGTTAATTCTGTTTTATTTACTAATTCATGATCTTGTAATCAACAGGTTGTTGTGCTGAAATGATGGCAGCCCTGTCCATGAGAGAGCCTTGAGCCTTATGTGCATATTACAGAAAGATGCTTGACTGACATTCACTAGTCGTACAACCTTCCTGTGATTGTTGAAGTGATGTGGAACAAGCTTCCCTTGGGGGCCAAAGAGTTTTTTTCACCTTGTATATTTTAAGAGAAACTATTTGTTTTCCTAATGAGGTTATTATGTAGAAAGGGATGTTGCTGAGTTTGAATTATGACTTCAAACTTGTTTGGTCTCTTGGATGATTTCATGAAACTTGAATTCTGTGGCACTAGTCTCTCCCCCAAAGAACATGTTCCCTTTTGAATTCCAATAGGAAAACAGTTAAGAAATTCTATAGGCAGAGTCCTATGAAGTTACACTCTGTACCCAATATAAAAATATTGAGTTTATCCGTTCTTCCGCAGACCTATAGTGCTTTGTGGTCAGGAACTTGGGAACAAAGTAATCATAACAAATTAAGGAAGACATCTACAATAATCTGAACACCATTTTCAAATTTACTTTCACTCTACTTAACCGGTCTCTTCCAGCCTCAGACAACTTTTACTGGATCTTGATTCCATGATGGAATCTTGGTACTGAAACCAGTCAATCGGGTCACAGTTGCAATGTTCTGCATCCTGGGAAACAGTCTTCAGACAATGGACTTTCTACAGTGCTTACCATAAGGGCTAGTGCTTCTAATTTGAATTTAACAAATAAGGTCTAAAGAATGAACAAAGTATTAATACTTCCCCATTTCACTGTATATCCTAGAACTTACAGGAGTCCTACCTGATGAAATACGCTGGGCCACATAATGCCTGTCTCATTAATGGAAAACTCCCTGCCTTGTGGAGCTTGGGGATCCATTTCCCCAACTTTCACTCTTAAGAAGGACTGGTTTGGGAAGGTGATCCAGTTGATAATATCAAATCTACCTACTAATTCACCCTTCTCGTTGAAAGATATCGTGTCACCAGCACTGTTGTTGAATGAAACGCTCCTCAGAAAAGGGTGAATCTAGAATGGAAGAAATAAAGGCAGATAATATACAGGGAGTAGGTGCACAAATAGGGTTGTCAGCTTCCAGGTCCGACCTGGAGATCTCCCCAAATGACAACAGACCTATAGAGATAAGTTCCTCTAGATATAATGGCTGTGTTGGAGGGGTGGAATCTATGAAAATACACCCCACTGAGGTCCCTCTCCAAGCCCCACCCTCCCTAAGCTCTTCCTCTGAACCTCAAGGAATTTCCCAGCCCAGAGTTGGCAACCCGAAGCATAGGAAGCAGCCAACTCCATCATCCTGTATGCCTTCCATCCTGTTTGTGATGTGACAGCATGGCAGCAAGTTAATTACTATAAGTACACAGGACATACTGACTGTATTTTAACTCTAGGGGGTAAACATGGTGTTGGTCAGAGCCTACTGAATGCTTCTCTTGCTTCCTCACTTCCCCTTGTTGTGCTTCCTCCTGTCTGTAAGTTTGTACTTATATCCTGCATGCCTCTCAGTTGTTGGAGGGCTTTCAGTTGTTGTTGCAGTAGACTATATTGAAAGCAACTCTGCATGTATGGGATTGAATTGTTTCCTCAATTTTGCTAATACTCTGGATTGGAGGATATCCTCCATCCAGCTTCTGACTTCCACTGTAGTGGTCATTCCCCAGCCCGGTAGTTGGGGCCTCAGTGCTGTTTGCTACCTTGTGGGATTAATCCTCTGCATTTTGGAGAAATATTGTTAAATGACAATGATGCACATTGGTGGAGATTTGAGGGTTTGCTGTTCAGGGAGATGGCAGAGGCATTATTCAGATGTGTTCCTGTAGTGGTGGCTACCACTTTGGCAGCTGACCAGTGGGTCTGTCTGAGAGTTATTTGGTTTAAATGGCAGGAAGCCATTTCAGCACTCCCTTTTGTTTTCCCTCTTCTGCCAGACATTTAAAGCTGAATCATTTGGGTTTTTTGAATATTTCAAATGGCAAAAGATAAATATCATACCAATGTTTTGATTATGGAATATTGGCAAATAACAATATTTTGGGGGTTCTATATGCCCAAACTCCCAAAATACCATTTTTTCTGCACACCCCTAGTTTAGATGACAGTACCGCTGCATAGGATTGTATAAGCACATTATGAGTATAGGCATGCATAGGGATACAATTGCACATGAGAGCTCACAGTGTATTTTATATAATGCCTTTTTAAATTTAGAAAATGTATGTGCTATTTCTTCAGAGACCTCAAGAAGGCCTTGGTTTATGTCAATTAGACAGATGAAAGGGCATTTTCGAAGGATTTGTAAACACCAGCTTTACCGCCATTTTACTCTGATACAAGAATCATGGTTGCAACACTCAACAACAAGGGTATCAAGAAGCTGGTAGAAATCAAAAGGCCTTCTGGCCTTTTGATGTTTGCAACAAGAAGGGGGGGGAATGCCCATAATTGTGTAAAAGCAAATTGTTGTTATATAGTGCAAAGAATTACTACGTAGATTGCATAGAGTCCCTGAAAACACAAAAAATAAAGACAATCCAAGTGAAATATAACAATTTCTAAATTAGTAGTAAACTATAAAAAAATTCTGAATATCTTGATAACAAATGAATGGGTTTGATTATGTTAGTACACATATTAGACACTGTGACCCCATGTTATCAGTCTGATTTAAAAAAACAAACAAAAAACTATGTTCCCTGTGGGATATTACATGGTTGTTGTTCCAAAATGTCTCTACCTACCATTCCTGTGTGCTTGTTTCTGGAGGAATGCATGGCATGGAATGCATGTGCCACAGCATAGACAGCATTGTAGATACTGTAGCTGTGGCCTGTCATGCTCATTTCAAAAAGTGGACCCGGAAGGCTCTCCAGCTTTTCTTCCCCCGTGCAGCTTTGCTTGGTCTCCCCACTCCTGTCGGTATCTGGAAAGAAGCAGTCAAAGGCCTGTTCCCAGAAGACTCTGATAAAGCCATCTCTGTCAGAGTAGGGTCTCAGGTTTTGAAGGAAACTTTGAAATCCTTGGAGCTCATTGGAGTGACTGCCAAAGGATAAAGCACCATGGAAGACTTGTGCACCCAGGAGCCTGTGAAACGTCTCCGATGAGAAATCCCAGTCGGCCGTCATCACCCAAACCTTGCAAATGGGTGGCATAGTATTCAGTTCAGCAGCCACCAACACCCACTGCACTGTAATTACAGTTTCAGTCTCTGCATTTATAACAAATACATTCACATCTGTGTGGGTCAAGAACTTGGAGGTATCCAGAAAGAATTGCATCACAAGGAATGTGTCTACAGAATCACTGTGAGTTACTAATTTTTGAGTGAAAGCAGGACAGATGCCATTTTGGGAAAACAGGTGGGTCAAAGTCTGCACAAACTTTTCACCTTGATCATCACCCACTACGATGAGGCCAACCCACATCCACTGGAAATGGAGAAGAAGCTGAAGCATCCCAGTGTACTGATGGGCTTCATTGGGGACCATCTGGTACAGGGATGAGAGATGAATTTTGTCATCCACCACTGAAGCAAACAGGCTGCAGGTGACCTAAGCATGGATAAAGGAATTCTCACCAGGAAAGTAATAGTGGCATATGTTCAGAATAGTCAAGTGTGTACTTAGTTAAATAAAATAGGAGTATGGCACACCTTAAAGACTAAACAAATTTATTTCAGCAAGAGTTCATGGTGTCTAATAAGCCTCAGAGTGAAACGCAAGCTATAAATAAAATAAGTACGTAACTTGATGACCTAACTGAAATGATCATGGTTTAGTCATCATAACTCGAATTCTATCTGTCAGATCGTTGCTCCGGCTGTTGTCCAAGCAGCTGGTCTTCCCCTCCTGTTTGAGCACCACAGGACACCCCTGAACATGGATCTCTTGTGACATAGGGAGCAGTCCAGAGTTTCCCACTTTGTTCCCAAATCTAGATTAAGTGCTTTTTTTGCCTTACACGCTGGCTCTTATTTTGACATATCAGTGAAATATAACATCCAGATTTGAATGGTGAACATGGCTGACTTATTTTTGTTTTACTAAAATAAATTGCAGAGACAGCAAGGTGTAGTGTTCACAGCATGGGACTAGGATCTGGGAAATCCCAGTTCAAGACTCCCCTCTGCCGTGGAGGCTTGCTGGGTGACCTAGTCTGCCTCACAGGATTGTTGTGAAGGTAAAATGGAGGGGAGAAGAACAATCCAAGGCAGGGTATAAATGAAGCAAATAAATCTTTACGTTATAAAGGGAAAGACTGAATCGGTTATTCAGCATTTTGCCCTCTGCATGAAACAACCCTGACTTTCTTCTTTCATGTCATGATGTCTCATAAATGTATCCATGTTAGTCTTGTTATATGAGAAAAAGCACACAAGAAGATTCTTGTGGAACTTTAAAGTCTAAATAGATGGACTATGACAAAATCTTTCATAGTCTGATGACATAAACCTTTTCCTTAAATGGCAAATACGTTTGCTTGACCACTGAGAGAAGAAAATGCATCTTGATTTCATTAACTTTAATCCTCACTGTTCTCATTCTTTCCTTCTGTTTCCATTCACCGTTCCCTCTCTTGCCACCTAACTTCGTTAACCAAGAAGAAAAATAATTAATACATTCATTTAAATTTCTATTTCTTGCCATTTCAGATCCCCACCTAAGGTCCTGCTTTCCCCTCCACATGCTTCACTCCCAGCACTTTCCTCTAACCTGGGGAATCTTGTAGATGCCTAAGATGGAGGCCATGTAGAGAGTAATGTCAGAGTTGATTCCCCCTATAACTGCTATCAGGTCCTTACTGCCGCATTTGTAGTTTAAGAGAGTCCAATTATGACTGAAGACAAGGTTCAAGGTGCTCTGATATGTCATCCTTGCATTGAAGTAGCTTTCATGAACGTGGAGCCCCAAAGTGTGGTTGGGTAAGATGTTGGGGTTTTCATTGATCTCTTTCACAGCAAACACCAAGGATAGAATGTGCTGGTAGTTCTTTGGCACGATCCTAAAACAAGATTTAAAAAAAAACAGCAGAAGGGAGATATTCTACCTTCATGAACTTCCTGCTTTTATCAGCTCCTACTTTTTGCTCCCAGGTTATGCTGAATGATCAGCAAATACTATCTTGGTGTGAAGGTGCTCAGTGAGTTAAAACTCACCACCATTTGATGTCAACCTTGGACAGTATATACCTTGGGAAGGAATTCGCCAATATTTATCCTTTCTTACATGGAATCAGAGCACATTCCATTAATCAGATCGCTGCTACAAAATCTTGTCAAAATTTCATTTTCAATTCTGAGACCAAATTCTTTTTCCTTTTACTACTTACTATTTTTACAGCCTAAATCTTAAACAGCAAACCCTCATCCCATGCAAGGAGAACGTAAAGGTTAGTTATCATGTAACTTCATTAACCAATTTTATACTTCGTTAGCCACAGGGTATAGATGGGAACTCTCAGTCTGGGGCAGGTGATGCACTCTATTCTTGGTGCTGGGTGGGGCAGCAGTGGGAGGGCTTCTAGTGTCCTGGCCCCACTGCTGGACCTCCTGATGGCACCTGGTATATTTTGGCTGCTGTGTGACGGAGTGTTGGACTAGATGGGCCATTGGCCTGATTCAACATTGGCTTCTCTTATGTTCTTATGTAACTTCACAACAGCTGCCAAAACTTTGACCACACACAGAGTGATTTGTTTATCTTTTTCTCTGAGCAGCCAGGATGATTTAGCTTTTGGAGAATGAGAGTTCTGATTAAATAATGGGGGGATCAATTCAGCTCTTCTGAGAATTTAGGGCAGCCAAAGAAGATGTGGTCAACAGAGTCAATCTTCTTGCTGTCACAATTGCCCAGTCTGTCTGAGTATCTTCCTGCCATTGCTGCTGAGGGTAGGGCATTCAGGCACATTAGCATAAAAGCCCTTCTATATTCTAGTTTGGAATAATGAATTGAATTCTGAATTAAGAACATAAGAACATAAGAGAAGCCAATGTTGGATCGGGCCAAAGGCCCATCCAGTCCAACACTCTGTCACACAGTCGCCAAAAATACCAGGGGCCATCAGGAGGTCTACCAGTGGGGCTAGGACACTAGAAACCCTCCCACTGTTGCCCCCCTCAAGAACCAAGAATACAGAGCATCACTTGCCCCAGAGTCCCTATCTATACCTTGTGGCTAATAGCCACTGATGGACCTATGCTCCATATGTTTATCTAATTCCCTTTTGAAGCCATCCGTGCTTGTAGCCTCCACCACCTCCTGTGGCCATGAATTCCATGTGTTAAGCACCGTTAATCAGAATTCCACGTGTTAATTCTGATTCCAAATTCATACTTTGGAATATAGAATATCTCTTTCAGATTAATTTCAGGAAGATACTCCTCTAAGTGATTTATTCCAAGAATCGGAGTTATTTCTAAGACAGCAAAATGACTTCCTTACGTATGCTCATCAATTGGCACAGCCTGGGGAGTCTCCTTAAAAAGAACAGGAGCGTAGGAAATGGAGAAGATCTGAGAAGTGATGGCACCAATAAGGAGGTCCCCTGTCTGATAATACTGGCGCTGGATGTGGATGGGGTTGTTCATTCTGCACATTACAGGGTGCAGTTTGGCATCTGTTTGAAGCTGCAGGACTGGAATCAGAAGCAGTGACAAGAAGGATGATTCTGTCATCTTGATGGAAAAAATATGATGCTATGGACACAGATTCCCTTATTTATGGTTTTTCTCAAATTCTGAATTATCCTGTATCAGCCCAAGTTATAACCTCATTCCTGAAGTCTTTATTACCCTCCATGGACTCAGTCATTTTTCTCAATCTAGATGCCCCTGAGAGTATTTTATATAAGCTTCTTTGTGATGTTGACCATGCTGGTGGCTTCGGAAGAGTCCTGTGGCCACTGATAATATTGAGAATGAACTCCTGTGCCCGGGGATAATTGCAGGTTTCACACTCAGCTCCCCAAAGGACTGCAAGCTGTGTGGCACTGATGCACCAGAAGTATTGAAGCAAACATGGTTGTTCTGTCTTGCCATTATTCAATTTTTTTCATGCACCCTTATTCCAAATAGCAAAGCAAGAATGCACCCTGATTTGCCCCCCCACCCCAGTTTCTTTCAGGGATGTATGCTTGGGGGGGGGAGGAATAATTTTAATTCTATATATTTTCTGAAAAGGCAAGAATATTATTTTCATTAAATGTCGGGAGTGTGTTTATCATTTAGGAAAGTCATGTTGGACCAGATGTCTTTCACATATTTCCTGTGGTAGAAAATGGAGAGAAATGGAAGATTGTTTGGAATAACTGCTTTCTCACCAAATGGAACCAAAATTTCAGTAGATGAATCCCCCATCTCTACTAACAACCCTCAGGTTTCAAGAGAATTGGACAAATGGATAAGATCCTCCTAGCCATCATTTATCTCCATTGTTACCACTGACTGCAACCAATTGTATGAACTTCAGACAGAATTGTGATAATGTTGCATTGGCTGTCATGGGGGGGGGATCTTAGAAGGGTTTAAGGACAGAGTCCACCATTTTCTCCAAGGAAACTGATCTCTGCCATCTGGAGAGCAGTTGTAATTCTGAGTGATCTCCAGCCCTCACCTGGAGATTGGCAACAATGGTTTCCCATGAGGAAAAGTAGTCTTTCTCTGCAATGAGGGCCAAAGCAGCTTACATCATTCTCCTCTCCCCCTTTTGACTTGCACAACAACCCTGTGAGGTAGGTTAGTCTGAAAGTCTGTGATTGGTCCAATATCACCCACTCAGCTTCTACAGCAAGAACCTGGATCTAGCAGACCCTGCTCTGAAGCACTGACTGCTACATCTAGGGTAGCCAATCTCCACGTGGAATCTTCCTCTGAGGAGGAAGAAGAAAAGGAAGAGGGGAAGAGGCAGCAGCAGCAGCAGCAGCTAATTCTTGGAACTGAGATGTTAGCATGCTTGGGGAAATAATCGAGTCATGTACATGCAGAGTTCTAGTCTGTAAACTGTACTATAACATAAGATTATGGGGGGCACTAATTAAATTAAATTTTAATTATGTTAAGCTGAGGTGGGGAATCTGTCTAGAGAATGGCACTCTGGGCACTGGATCCTTTCAGTTGGGGCAGCTTGCTCTTGGTGCCTGCCCCGGCCAGGCAAAGCTAACATGATCGAAGGCAGTCCTGATTGGGAGAGCTGCAGGGCTGTACAGCCGCTGGTCTAAGACCAATGGAGTGAGACAACGGCAGACAGCCTAAGCCCAGCAGCAGCTCTGGGGCCATGCTCTGGCTGCTGGCTTTGGCTTCCCTGCTGGGGCTCTGGAGCTAGTGGCTTGTGGATCCAGGTTGATGCCATAGCGTACACAGACATGGGTCCCATCCAGTAGCTGGGCCAGCCAGTTGAAACTGCATGCCTCCTGGGACATCCACAGCCACAAGGCTGTCTTTTCCACCAAGAAGCCTGGCAGCACCTGAGTTTCTAGTGCCCGGCTCCAGAAGATCCCCTCGTGCTTCAGCCCCCCCCTCAGATTTCAAAGCCTTGAGCTAGCTTGCTCCTGCCCTGTTCAGTAACTAGGGGTGCTGCTAATTTGATATGAGGTGCCACCCTCAGCACCCATGCTAGCTACAGGACTAGTTTCCAAGAATAGATTTATCTGGTTCCTTAGCTACTTAGCTCAATTGACACGAGAGAAAAGCCTCCACTGGGAAGCACAGTGCTTGCAACCAAGCCCCCTCCTCCTCAGCCAGCAAACTTCAGCAAACAAACAACACTAGCACACCCACCTAGTGTCTATCTTTAGCTCAATTAATGCAAGAGGAAATGCCAACATCAAGAAGCATAATGTTCTCAAACAAGACCCCACCTCTTCAGCCAACGAACTTCAGTACATAATTCTAGCAGACCCACCTGGCTCCTTAGCTCAATGAATGCAAGAGAAAAGCCTCCACCATAAAGCACAATGTTTGCAACCGAGCCCCCTCGACCTCAGCCAGCACCTGGCTCCTTAGCTCAATGAATGGAAGAGAAAAGCCTCCACCGGGAAGCACATTTGCAACCAAGCTCCCTCCCCCTCAGCCAACAAAGTTCAGCAAATGTGAACTTTTCCCATTTCCCAAACTGGTTCATGGTTCATTCAGTTTTTGAGTTTGAGAAGTGGTAGAACAGCCTCTGCACAATGTAGAGATGCCAAACTCACAGGGAGTCTTCACAGGCCTCTTGTCCACCTGCCCTACAAGTTTAGTGAAGACTGAATTTGTGATGTCTGAGTTGTAGCCCCCCCCCAAGCAGGTGACCCCAGGAATGCTCAGCTCTAGGTAAAGGTAAAGGTTCCCTTGCTCGAAAGCCAGTCGAATCCGACTCTAGGGTTGCGGTGCTCATCTCCGTTTCAAAGCCGAAGAGCCAGCGCTGTCCGAAGACGTTTCCGTGGTCATGTGGCCGGCATGACTAAACACCGAGGCGCACGGAACGCTGTTACCTTCCCACCGAAGTGGTACCTATTTATCTACTTGCAATTTCTTGCTTTCGAACTCCTAGCCTCCCCTTAAATCAGTCATGCAGCATTCAGTTCTTCCTAACTAGCTCACACATAACAACTAACTCCTCTCCTCCTGCTGCAATGTGAATGCAGCTGAATCAGGGTATGGAATATATACAGTCTGCTCCCATAGATCAAAATGGGAACTCTGTGGTTGGATCCCTGAGCTGCCAATCAAGTTATGGACAGTTGCTATGGGTGTTTCTAGGGCTCTCCACAAGCACCCCCAGTGTTGCCTAGGAATAAACTGAATTGGCACCAGGAAGTCTGGAGAATGAATTGCTCTAACAAACCAAACAAACCTCCACAGAAAAAGAATTCTTGAATTCAGGAATGGCATGACCAAACGAACCGATTCAAAATGAACAATGTACCAGCCTGGTTCATGCACAAATTGTGGTTCATTTCTCAAGTCATGCCCATCCCTAGAAGCCAGCAAAGATGAGGGAAGATGGGCAGCCCCACCCTCTGCTCTCTGCAGAGGCAGCTCAGAAGGGCAAGCACAGGCAGGGGTAGGGGGGAGAAAAGAGAGCTAAGGGCTGGATTAAAGCTCCGGGCAGACCAGTTCCAGCCCATGGGCCATATCCTTGAAACCCTTGGAGCATGCGGGCTAGGTTAAAAAGATCAAAAGCTGTTTAAAACATAAGCATACACACAGTAGAACAATTTTTAATGCACTTAGGTGGGCTGGAACCCACCTTGAACATGAGAAGATAACTGAGTTTAAATGTAAAACCTGTGCATCCTTAATAATAATAAATGTCCCGACATTTCAAATATCTCCTTTCTGCTTTTTACTCTTTACTAGTTGCTCCTTGCAGTTCAGTTCAGGCTTCCAAATGATTATATACAGTTTTGGGGAAAAGATGCAAGCCAACAATCCAGCACCGGATGCCAAGATAGAGAAGATCTCCACAGCTACCATATATTTCCCTTTAGCACTGAGATAAGTTGGAACAAAAGTCAGCCACACACAACAAAACACCAACATGCTGAAGGTAATAAACTTGGCTTCATTAAAGGTGTCAGGCAATTTCCTAGCAAAGAAAGCCACCATGAAACTGACTAAAGCCAGAAAGCCCATGTATGCCAGAACACAGGAAAACAGGATGGCTGAGCCTTCATTGCATTCCACTATGATTTCTTCTGCCAGAGAGTTCATATCAACCTCTGGGAATGGAGGGTCAATACACAGCCATACTATACAAATACTCGCTTGTGTAGAGGAGCAACATAAAACAACAGAGTTTGCAAATCCTTTCCCCAGCCATTTTCTCATCCTGGATCCTGGTTTAGTAGCCACGAAAGCCAGAACCACTGTGATGGTTTTGGCCAGAACAGAAGCAACAGCCACTGAGAAGATGATGCTAAAAGCAGTTTGGCGTAAAAGGCAGCTCATGACCTGAGGCCAACCAATGAAGAGCAGGGAACAGAGGAAGCAGAGCAGGAGGGAGATGAGCAGAGAGTATGTGAGTTTCCAGTTGTTGGCTTTGACGATGGGAGTGTTCCTATGCTTGATGAAGATTGCTAACACCATTGCTGTGGCTTCAGAGAGGGAGAGGGCCAAAACAGCCAAGGTGATGCCCAACGGTTCTTCATAAGACAAGCAGTTTATCCTCTTTGGAAGGCAATGATTTTTATCATCACTTGGGTATTGACCTTCTGGACACTGGAAGCAGTCATCTGCATCTTAAAAAAACAGAAAGAAAACTACTATTTCAGTCTGTCACTAAAAAAAAAAGAGTCTGAAGTCTGCCAAAAAATCTTCAGGGTGTTTTTTTTTTAATTAAAAATTGGAATTGTTCAAAGGGTTTGAAACATTGTAGATTAATTGTATGTAGTGAGTACTATATGCATACCAAATAAGAAATGGAAAGTCCGTCAAGGACGTGTGGAAGCATCAACCTCTAAGAATTACAATTATTTATGTTCTGAATGGAATGAATTCGCTCCCTCAGTAGACAATGGGTGTGAAGATTGAAAGCATCTTCCTTGCTGGAGAGACTAGCATTTGGAAATGGGGGAAAGTGGGTGTGCTTTTTATGGGCCACTCAGCATATTTGTTATATTCTGCATACATAAAAGCTATTTGTCTGTAATAGTCCTTCAGTACAGCAGGGTAATTTCCAGGTAATTGTTTCACTCTGGGGAAGGTGCATTTTTGGCTGTTTCACCACTCCCAGGGTTGCCAGGTCACCCCTGGCCACCAGCAGGAGATTGGGGGCACACTTGCCAGCTCTGGATTTGGGAACTCCTGGAGATTTGAGATTGGAGCCTGGGTAAGACAGGGACCTCAATGGGGTACAATGCCATAGAGTCCACCCTCCAAAGCATCAATTTTCTTCAGGGGAATGGATCTCTGTCATCTGGAGATGAGCTGTAATTCAAGGGGGATCCCCATAGTCCCAACTAGAGACTTGCACACTAACCCCCATTTCTTCTAAACAGCAGAACATGGGGAAATGTTGGCAGTTTTCTGCTAGGGAGAAGAAAGCTCAGAAGGGTAAGTTCTGCAGCAGATGCATTGAAAATTACATATTATGCCACTTTGTCTCATGGACAACTGAAATAGTAATGAGATCAAGCCGGAACTTGAGGGGTTTACATGTCCCCAAATCTTTCATGCCTCAAGAACTGTTTGGGGAAGATGCCTGAGGTTCCTTAGCTGCCATAGGCAAGTACAGCACATCCTTAAACAGCCGTTGCTTTAAAGTCAGGTGTGTTGGATTTGGCTTGGAATAGGCATTCTTAGGCTGAGTTCAGACTGGCATTTTGCCCCGCTATAGCCATGTTTCAGCTATGTTTCCCAAGTGGATTAAAGGGGGCGCTCTGCCTGGCATTCCCCACCCGTAGGCAACCCATGCTGTTCCGCTTCACTCCCAGAATTAAAAGATACCTGTTGAAAATGGTAGCAAATCCTGGAGAGTGCCTTTATCCTGCTGCATTCCACTTCCGGGAAGTGTGAACACTCAGCCAAAAACCCGGGAACAACCCGCATTGTGCATAAGGCAGCAGCGATATGATTGGCTGTGCTCTGCTCTACCACCCAATGCGGTGCTGGCGCAATGGGATCCTCCCCAAATTGGCCAGATGCGCTTATGCGCTCATGCGCACATACACACATGCACACATAGCCAATTTGCCAGGAAAAAGCCTCCAGGCCAGCAATCTGAATGCTCCCGCGCGCCTCCTCCCGGTATGCTCCTGCATCAGTTGGCCCAGTGTGACTGGGAGAACCCAGAACAGTTTGTTCGGGGCTTTTTTTGCCACGACTGGCTCCCGCTTCAAACTGCCAATCTGAACTCAGCCTTATACATTAGTTCTGGCTGCAACCCTGGCCATCATTTGGTGGGTTAAAGAGCTACCCTTGCAGGTGAATGTTCAGCCCCTGTCAGTCTGGCTTTCTGAGCTCTTTGAGTGTTTTCTCAGAACAACAATGACTTTGAATATTTGTGTGTAAAGTACCATCCAGTTGCAGCTGCCTTATGGTGACTGGTGGGTTTTTCAGGTCAAGGGATTGAGCAGAGGTGTTTTGCCATTGCCTTCCTCTGCAAAGTCATCCTTGGGGGTCTCCCTTCCAAGTTTAGCTTTCAAGATCAGGCTATATTATACCATTTCACATCCCCTGATTTATTTAGCCATGTGAAAAGAACTACCATGGTTGGATAAACAAGCCCTACTAACTCAGCCATCAAATCCACATGCATAACATTTAAATAAGCTGCATAACTGTATACAATGGAAGAATGGCTTTGGGTACCACTCCAAAGCTCTATGTTTTCTAACACTCAGAAGCACAGGGAGTTGCTCAGTCCTAATGTGCCTTCACTTGAAGTTGTTTCTGTTTTTCTGATACTTCCAAGATCAGCAGCTGCCTCTATACTACTGATCAGCCTTTTCTCAAATGTTTCCCCACCTAGCTCAGAATCTGAACCTTTCAGTTGCTTGGCATACAGCTCACAAGGTTATAATTCTTTTCTCTATAGACCATTGTCCAAAGCTCGGGTCTGCATGCAATATCTTGCTAGTACTTTGATTGTTCCTTCAGGGGCTTATTTTGCTGTAGCCATCCTACTCTTTCTTCATAGTTAAGACTAACACTTTTCAACTTTTTTTTTCACCCACAGCCTTAGTATCCTATTGGGTCTCTAACAACTTGAACAGAACCAGTGTGGGGTAGTAGTTAGACTGCTATAATATGATCTGGGATACTTGGGTAGGAACCCTAGAATCATGGCATTTGAAGGGCCCATAAAGACTATCTAGTCCAATCCCCTGCTCAATGCAGGATTGCATTGGTTCCGAAAGTGGGCAATACTGCCCCCTTGGGGGTGCTGGAATGATCCAGGTGGGCTTGAATGATCCAGATGCAGATCCACAAGCTGCATCTTTTTGTCCACTTCTTGAAGGTAGATGTCCAGGGAGGGTGCTGAGTATTTTTTTTTCTGAAAAGGGGGCGGTAGGCCAAATAAGTTTGGGAACCTCTGGCCTAGAGCATCCCTGTTTGACCAACCCTTAATTTAAACCCATTATTGTGAGTCCTATCCACTGCTGTCAACAGGAACAGCTCCCTGCCCTCCTCTAAGTGACAGCCCTTCAGATACTCAAAGGGAGAAATCATGTCCCCTCTCAACCTCCTCTTCTCCAGACGAAACATTCCCAAGTCTCCAGGCCCCCAATCATCCTCGTTGCTCTCCTTTGCATGTACTCCATTCTGTCCACAATCTTTTTGAAGTGAGGCCCTCAGACCTGCACACAATACTCCAGGTGTGGCCTGACCAATGCAGTGTACAGCAGGACTATCACATCTTGTGATTTGGTGTTATGCCTTTGTAGATATACCCCAAGATCACATTAGCCTTTTTTGTGACTGCATCACACTAGTTACTCATATTTAAATTATGGTCCACTTGTACCCCAAGATCTTGTTGACACACACTTAATGGGCTAGTCATACCCTCACAGCCTAACCTAACTCACAGGGTTGCCTCAGCAATAGTGGGCCCCACCAAAAGCTCTGGATCTCAATAGCAGCATCTCCTCAGGTTATGCTGATGCACTATTGTATAGCACATTGCCCAAAAGTGGCATCATTTTTTGCAGTAAATGAGAGAAAGAACTGGAGACAATGAGACAGCTGCACAACAAAGAAGGTTTTCAAAGGCTTCTTGTAAAGTTGCCAAGAAGATTTTATGTGCTCCACTGTATTTATTCAAGCTCCCCACAAATTACACTGAACCAGTCTTCTAGACACTAAAATACTAGTTTCCAAACTTATTTTTTCAGTTATTTATTATTTCCTACCTTCTTTGTCTGACATCATGCCTTTAGGGCATTGATTGCAATCATAGCAACAAAATTTTCCACCTTCCCTTTTTTTCTTACTGTAACCAGGATGGCAGGTATCTGTACACTGAGAGAGGGGAGGCACCTGTCCTCGGAGCAAAAAAAAAAAAAAGAATACAGCCATAAGAAAAGGTATAGAACATTGTCTCTAGCAGTGAACATCAGGTTCTGGTTAGGGATGCTGCAATCTTTTTTTTAATTTTTAAAAAATTATCTGAATTTGTCTTCGTATATACCTTATAATGAAAAAAAAATGGATGAAAGCTGAATTGGTGGAATCAAGATGGAAGTAGGTTTGCCAAAACCAGGTTGGGAAATTCATGGAGATTTTGGCAATAGAATCTGTGGAGGGCGTGGCTTTGGTGGGGTACTCAACAGGGTATAATGCCACCCGTCTCCCCCAAAGCAGCCATTTTCTTCAGAGAAATTGATCTATGTCCTCTGGAGATCGGTTGCGGTTCCAGGAGATGTTCAGGCCCCACCTGGATGTAGAGAACCTTTTGTCAGGTTAAAATCAAGTAGATCCAGTCATTCTTGCACAAAGAAAGGTTTATTGGATTATCTTGCTATAAACCCACAGTAGGAGGTCATTGTCAGGAATGGGGAACAAAGCAAAGCAAGCTGACTTATAGTGTGATGCAATGAAGCGCCTAGCAAATAAAACTTGAGCACTCGCGCGGGAACTCCCGGCGGGAGAAATACTTGATGAGCGGGAGACTACTCCCCCCCTCCCCTTGCCTTCCCAGGACTGGAAAATTCTCAGCGAAACAAGAATAGTCCAAAGCCTACATTCAAGGCCACTGTGATAAGGAAAAGCGGCAGGGAAGAAGCTCCCATGTTTCTGCCTGCATACCTACGCAAGCGCATAGCGGGGTAGGGAACATACAACAATGGATTCAGTGAGAAACATCAAATGCATATTTTCTGACATTCTGCCCTTCCCAAAATACCACCCACCCACCACTCAGGAAGGAGAGAACGCGGGCCCCCCAGGTTTGTTAGGGTATTGAATGTGAAAGCGTCTCAAATGGTCAGGTGCTTTGATATCTGAAACTTTCACCCATTCCCTATGATGGGGCCCAAAGTGTACCCATTGGACCAGGTACAGGAGTTGTCCACGTAAAATCTTAGAGTCTAGAATTTCTGCAATTTCATAGTGTTCCTCATCGTCAACCATCAGAGGCGGGGGAGGCTCCGACATCGCAGGTTGCCATTTAGTCGGGGGTAACGCCGGTTTGAGGAGGCTGTAATGGAAAATTGGATGTATTGCTTTAAGAGATTTTGGCAGATCTAGCTGTACAGTCACTGGATTTATACATCTTAGCACCTTGAAAGGACCAATATATTTCCAAGCCAGTTTTTTGGACTGCTGCGCCAGCTTTAGATTCTTTGTTGACAGATAGACAGAGTCCCCTGGTTTCAGATTCCATCCCCCGGCCCTTTTTTTATCTGCTTGTTTTTTATACTGTGACTTGGCTTCATTCAAAGTCTCAACAATTAGGGGCCAAGAATCGCGGAAAGTTTTACACCATGCTGAAGCTTTCCCCACGTTTTCACCAGGTTTCAAGAAAGGGAGAGGGGGGCTGTCATAACCTATGGCAGCTTTGAATGGAGACATCTTTGTTGAAGCGTGCCATGAATTGTTGTATGCAAACTCCGCTAATGGCAGTAAATCAACCCAATTGTCTTGTTGATAATTAGAAAAACATCTTAGATATTGTTCTAATGTCTGGTTTACTCTCTCCGTTTGCCCATCGGTTTCGGGGTGATAGGCAGTACTAAGAGCCCGTTCAATACCCATTAGGGTCATTAGCTCTGACCACAACTTAGAAACAAACTGACTTCCCCTATCGGATATTATTTTGAGTGGCAATGTATGTAGCCTGGCAATGTGTTGAAGAAATGCTTTGGCCAAAGCCTTGGCGGTTGGCAAACCTGGGAACGGTATAAAGTGAGCTTGTTTTGAGAACAAGTCCACTACCACCCAAATGACCGTCATATGTCTAGAGGGGGAAGATCAGTAATAAAGTCCATCGAAATTACTTCCCAGGGTCGGCTTGGAGTGGGCAGAGGCTGTAAGAGACCTGGTGGTTTCCCCGGCCTGGCTTTACAACGGTTGCACGTTGTGCATGATTGTATGTAGAGCGATAAATCCTGTTTCATTCGGGGCCACCAAAACCCACGTTGCAGAAGTCTCAATGATTTCACATATCCAAAATGCCCCGCAGACTTTGAGTCATGAACTGTTTGCAACATTTGGGATCGAGTAGCTTCTGGAACAAACATTTTATTTCCCTTAAACCAGCAACCATTTGGATCACATCTCACATCATCCCTGACTTGTAATTCACTTATTTCTTGTGGGGTGATGTCGGTGAGAAATTGTTTTTCCCAGGGGAATGTCTGGATGGGGTTCTTTGATGTTAGTTTGGCTTTACGGGTGACAACCGCACCAACCAGTTGTTCTGGGGTGAACATAGACTCTTGTACTTCCACCCTCTTACAGAAATGTTGGGGAAGACGGGAAAGAGCATCCGCCAAATGATTAGCCTTCCCTGGGAAATGGTGGAGAGTGAATTGGAATTTGGAGAAAAACTCAGCCCACCTGAATTGTTTAGCATTTAGATTACGGGGTTTTCGCAGTACCTCAAGGTTTTTGTGATCAGTCCATATCTCAAAAGGTACTTGGGACCCCTCTAACCAGTGTCTCCAAGTGATCAATGCTAAACGTATAGACGCAGCTTCCTTGTCCCAAATGGGCCAGAATCTTTCGGTATCATTGAATTTTCTTGATACATAAGCTAGAGGTTGTAGTTGTCCCTGAGCGTTCTCTTGCAAAATCACCCCACCCATAGCAGTATCCGATGCGTCTACTTGGACCACAATTTTTTTTGTCTCATCGGGGTGTGCTAAAATCGGCTCAGACGTGAACAGACGTTTTAATTGTTCAAACGCGTCCTGACACTGCGGGGTCCAGTTCAAAGGGGCCCCTGGCACTGAAGCCTTGGATCCCTTCCCCTTAGTCTTTAGAAGTTCAGTGAGGGGAAGGGCAACTTGGGCAAAGTGGGGCAGGAATTGCCGGTAAAAGTTGGCGAAACCGAGAAAACTCTGAAGCTGTCGTCTGGTTTTGGGGGCTCCCACATTACCACATCCTGGACCTTCTTTGGGTCCATTTCCAACCCCTCAGAGGATATGCGGTACCCCAGAAAATCAATACACTCCCGGTGAAATTCACATTTCGAAAGTTTAACAAACAGTTTGTGATCCAATAGCCTTTCCAACACTTTTCGCATGAGAATGGTGTGAGATTGTAGGTCTGGGGTATAGACCAAGATATCATCCAAGTAAACGACCACCCCCTTGAACAAGTAGGGGTGTAGGACCTCATTGATTAAGTTCATGAAGACCCCGGGTGCCCCCTGCAAACCGAACGGCATAACCCGATATTCAAATTGCCCCAGCGGGGTGTTAAATGCGGTCTTGTATTCATCCCCCTCTCTGATGCGAACTCGAAAATAGGCATCTCTCAAATCCAGTTTAGAAAACACTTTCCCTTTTGCCACCTCTGCCAATAAGTCTTTGATAAGAGGCATCGGGTAGGCATTGGTTGCAGACACTGCGTTAAGTCCCCGGTAATCCGTGCATAGTCTGAGCCCCCCATCTTTTTTTTTTACAAAACAACACGGGTGCTGCGAAAGGGGATGAAGCTGGCCTAATAAATCCACGAGCCAGGTTTTTATCAATAAAGCGGCGCAGTTCTTCCTTCTCACTGGGACTCATGGCATAAATTTTCCCTTTTGGCAATTTCTGTCCCGGAAGAATTTCAATAGCGCAGTCAGAGTTACGGTGGGGGGTAGTTCATCAGCCTCCTCCTCCTCAAAAACCCTAGTCAAATAGTGGTAATCCTCAGGGATGCGGTTAAGGTCCTCCATTGCCAAACAAGCACGTGGAGGTTCATTGCAGGGAGGGTTTCCCCACCCTGGGTCCCATTTGTGTTCATTACATTTCGGTGAGATAAATTGAACATTCCCTTCCTCCCATAGAATGTAAGGATTATGTCCATGTAACCAAGGGCTACCCAACACTAAGGGAAATTGGGCTTGAGGAGCTATCACGAACGAACGTAGCTCCCAGTGGTCACCAATGCCTATTCTTAAAGGAACAGTCTCAAATCGGCATGGTTCTTTCATTGGAGACCCATCCATTTGTGTGAAAGTTATTGGGTCTTTCAAATGGACCACAGCTGCCTCCAGCCCTACAACAATAGACGGGTTTATAAGGTCCCTCCCACACCCAGAGTCAATGAGGGCTCGAACCCGAATGTGGGTCATCATTGCTGGGTTCATTACTAGGACAGTCACAAAGAAGAGAGAGGGGTAATTGCTCACCAGTTTAGGCGCCTCAGGTGTTGGGTCCTGTTGTGTAGCGCCATTCACAAACAGGACCATTTCATTTCCCTGCATTTCATTCTCTTCCTCCAGCAACAAGGTATCCACTTGGTCAGGACCCGCGAAAAGAGCCCGTGTATTGCGTGGTTTTGCGGTGCCTTTCTTTGGGTTGGGACTCCACCTTCTGGGCTCGTCTTGTGGTAGACCCCGGTTGGGGTCTCCTTTCGGGCAGGCTGCGGCAAAGTGCCCTTTCTCCCCACACCGCAGGCAGAGCCCCTGCCGCATACGTTGATCTCTCATTCCACTTGGGGTGGATACCGGTTTAGGTCTGGCTTGGCCCGCCGCCGAACTCGGGCGGTTGTTACCGAACGATAAATCCAGTTTCATCATGCGTAGGCGGCTCTCGGCCTTCTCGGCTTCCTCCATCCAACCTTGGAGGGTGCGGGGTTGCTGAGAGCTGAGGATGTTATTGCGGATATCCACAGCTAGACCCATTCGATATTGTTGGGCCAAGACCGCATCCGTCCAGTCCCGAATTTTTACAGCATGCCTTTGAAACTCCCTCGAGTACTCTCGCACTGAGAGTTTGCCTTGTCTGAAGGTACGAAGGAAGGCTTCGGCTTTTCGGCCGCCCCGGGTCCTCGAAACGGTTTCTCAGAGCCCACATGAAGTCATCTACATTCCCCAACTCCGCAGCCTCCAGATCATGAAGCGCTACATACCAGCTGGTAGCGCTCCCTCGGAATCTGGATGCGATAAACTCCACCTGTTGTTCTTCATCTGGGAAAACATAGCCCCATCTTTGCACCAAATCCACTATCAAACAGATCATGTTGCCACTTATGAAAAAGGACACAGTCTCTGGATCTCCATCAAATGTGATTTCAAGCATGTCCTTAGGACGGATCACTGGGGGGCCGGCGCCATAACCGGGATCGGCTGCATGAGAGGTGCTGGGGCAGGGAGTTGAGGCGGAGGCACAGCTGGCGGCTGGAGCGGCCCTGGTTGGCCTGGCCCTGGTCCTGGTGCTGGAACGACCGGTGGAGGAGGTGCTGGTGCTGGCTGGCCCGGCCCTGGACCCGGAGGTGCTGGTTGGCCCGGTCTCGGGCCCGGAGGAGCAGGAGGTGGACGACCCGGTAGCCGCGGTGGTGCCGGGGCTGGTGCCGGTCTAGGCTGTGTCAGCGGATGAGCCCGAATGGCTTGGTCCATCATCTGGGGTAGGGATTGCATTAGCTTGCTCATGTCCCTCACCAGCCGTCGGGTATCCTCTTGGATAGAGTCCACGCGAGCGTCGGTGTCTGGCCCAGACCCAGTTCTAGGAGAGCCTCGAGGTATCCTCCCTTGGGGAAGTCCAAAACTGCCTCGGGGATCCAACAAACTGTCGCGGCTTTGGCTCCCCGGCATGGTCCAGGTCGACTGAGTCGTATCCAACAGGTTCTTAGTCCAATCGCGTGACCTACGATAGGTCACCCCTTTATCCCATGGTGTTGGGACTCCTGGCACATAGGTTCGGGGAATCGCTCCTCCCTGACTCGGTAGTTGCCCAGCCGGGCTGTAGACAGGGAGAGTGTACTGAACCCCCAATGTGCTGATTAATGGTGGGGTCACTAATCCGGCTCCCGATTGTGATGTTGGTGCGACCAAAACCGTAGTAGTAGTCACTGGAACAACAGTGGTGGTCGGGAGGGTGACTACAGCAGCCGCCACAGTGGTAACAGGAACCGTGGCTCCTGACGTAGCGGCCGCCGCCGCTGCACCTGTGGCCCCTGGAGTGGACGTCGCCGCGGCTGCACCCGTGGCCCCTTGAGCAGTCGCCGCTGCTGCTGCGCCCGTGGCTCCTGGAGTGGTAGCCGCCGCAGCTGCGCCCGAAGGAGTAGTCGCTGGGGCTGCGCCCGTAGCTCCCGTACCCGCTCCGCTCATCGTGGTAGACGGCGGAAACTGACGGTAGTGGGAACGATGAGATTCCTGACAATTTCTGTCAGGTTAAAATCAAGTAGATCCAGTCATTCTTGCACAAAGAAAGGTTTATTGGATTATCTTGCTATAAACCCACAGTAGGAGGTCATTGTCAGGAATGGGGAACAAAGCAAAGCAAGCTGACTTATAGTGTGATGCAATGAAGCGCCTAGCAAATAAAACTTGAGCACTCGCGCGGGAACTCCCGGCGGGAGAAATACTTGATGAGCGGGAGACTACTCCCCCCTCCCCTTGCCTTCCCAGGACTGGAAAATTCTCAGTGAAACAAGAATAGTCCAAAGCCTACATTCAAGGCCACTGTGATAAGGAAAAGCGGCAGGGAAGAAGCTCCCACGTTTCTGCCTGCATACCTATGCAAGCGCATAGCGGGGTAGGGAACATACAACAATGGATTCAGTGAGAAACATCAAATGCATATTTTCTGACACCTTTGAGAGAAGGGATCAGGTGACATTTAGTCCAGTCAATGGGGATGGCTTTTCCGTCTCTCCCCATCTTAGGCTGAACACCTTCATGTTTCAGTTAGTGAACTGCATTGTCCTTAATTTATGAGACAATGCAAGTCTTTCCCCACCTGTGTCAGGTCTTTGTGCCATTCAATTCTGTCTTCATCGAGGGTGAACTTTCGATCTGAAGCAGCCTGGGGATCCAGTCTCCCAACCTTGACTCTGACACAGGAATCGTTTGGGAAAGTAACCAGATTAGTAATATCGAAGCCAGCCTCCAGCTCTCCATCTTCATTAAACAGAACTTCATCACCTGCACTGTTGTTGAACCTGATCCTGCGAAGAACTGAGTGGAGCTAGGAAGATGGAAGTTCAAAGAGGATGTTACATTTTCGAATAACGTTGCTAAGATGTATCACATAACTTTCCTAGATGTATCATGTGAGTGGCTTACCATGGCTATTGTTTCTTCTCCAACTTTAAAGTGGAGATTAAAATGCTTGCCGGGTTTAAGCCACAGTAAATGAGTCTGTTACTTGAAAACTCCCTCTGCATTTCCCAAGCATCTAATTTGCACATAATCTTTGTGCATGTGCCATGCTACTCTAATATATGTGCTTTCAAATAATACAGATAAATTAGCCCAACCCCAAGCAATGCTACCATGGCAAATAAGTCTTCACTTCACCAGAAGTACCTTCAGATGACAAGTTTATAGTTACAGGGATTAGGCCTTGCACCCTGAACTGTACCATGCAGCTGGTGTTCCTGCAGATGCTACGTTTATTATAGAAGGTCCAGCCTCATATATTATGTTTATTATAGAAGGTCCAACCTCATGACTGATGATTGTCAATGCATTGAACCTGTTGAAAGTTGGTGAAGAAAAGTGGTGTCATGTCAGAGAAGGAGGAGGAGGAGGAGGAGATTGGATTTATCCCCTGCACTTCAATCGGAGTCTCAGAGTGGCTTACAATCTACATCAGTTTGGTGTAGTGGTTAAGTGCGCGGACTCTAATCTGGGAGAACTGGGTTTGATTCCCCACTCCTCCACTTGCACCTGGCTGGATGACCTTGGGCAAGCCATAGTTCTGATAAGAGCTATTCTTGAAAAAAGAGCAGTTTCTGTCAAGAGCTCTCTCAGCCCCACCTACCTCACAGGGTGTCTGTTGTGGGGAGGGGAAGGGAAAGGAATTTGTAAGCCACTCTGAGACACCTTTGGGTAGTGAAGGGCAGGGTATAAATCCAACCTCCTCCTCTTCTTCTTCTTCTCCTTTCCTTCCTCTCCCCACAACAGACACCCTGTGAGGTAGGTGGGGCTGAAAGAGCCCCGAGAGAACTGCTCTTGAGAGAACTGTGTCTTGCCCAAGGTCACCCAGCAGCTGCATGTGGAGGAGTGGGGAATCAAACCCAGTTCTCCCAGATTAGAGTCCACATTCCTAACCACTACACCAAACATAGTTATGGCAACTCTGTAGGGTTTGAAAGCCAAGAGATGAACAGAGGTGATTTTCTGGGTGGTCCCCCATCCAAGTACTAAGCAGAGCCAAGCCTGCTTACATTGCGATATACGATGAGATCAGGCTAGCCTGGGCCATTCTGTTCAGGGCCTAAGAAGGTAAATAAGGGCAGAAGGAAAGTCTACAGAGATATGCAGAATGTAGTAAACTGAATGATAAACCAAGGTTCAGTCCAGACAAGACTGGGTAATGGTAAAGCTGCTCATAGACTGATGAGTCAGCTTGGTCTTGGATCAGGTGGCACCCCCCAAAAAAACCCAGGTTCATACCTTGGGGATACTACAGGATCATGGCCTAAAGTTGGAGGCCAAAGTTTCCTCCATAGTAGGTAGTACTTTTCATAAAGTTGGACTGGTATGCCAGCTATGACATTTCCTCAAAAATGTGAAATGGTCATAGTGATCCACATCTTGATTCTATCCAGGTTAAATTCCTTTATTATGATGCCTGAGGGATTGACTTTGAAAGTGGTTTGGAAACTTCAGTTAGTTGAAAAGGCATCAGCAAAATGACTGTCGGGGTGGGATCAGGCCTGTAGCCAGGATTTTTTTTTTTAATACAGGGAGTCTTTAAATAAGTTGGGGGGCACCTGACACAGACACCCCCAAAACACCCCCAAGGGAGTGCCACAAATGGAAGTTGGGGGGCCTGGGCTAGATGTCCCACTGTAGCTATGGGCCTGGATGGGATACAGGAATTGTATCACACCAATGATTAAACAGCTGAACTTGTCCATTCGTTTCTGGGTTCAGTTAAAAGTTCTGGTCCATGCCTTTAATGCCCTAAATGCCTGGGGGCCAGGAGACCATATTACCCAGCCCTTCAGTCAAGATCTGCCTCACAAGCCTTGTTCTCTGTGTGCCCATTTTCAAAAGGGAGCTAGATGGCCACCAGAGACAGGACTTTCTCAATAGTGGCATCTCTCCTGTGGAATTCACTTCCCTTTCAGTCTTTCACTTGGTGCCTGTGTTGTTGTTTTTAGGCACTAGGCCAAATGTTTCTTTTTACCAAAGCTTCTCATTAAGGGGTTGATGTTTTGCCACCATTTTAATGTGTCTTAGCCTGGAAATTGGTATTCAGTTGAAGCTGCTTAATATGAAAAGGCTTAAATTGTCTGCTTGGCTGTTTTATGTTGGGTTCTAACTATGATTTGCCAATTTTCTATATAAGCTGCCTCAGGCAGTTTCCATAGAAGGTTGGCATTTATCTAACAAAGCAAATAATGGTGAAAGTAGGGGAGTCTGGGTTTACTCCGAGCATTCAGTCTTCCCTTTATGCCTTTTTAAAATAAAAGACTGATATTGATTTACCCCCTGTGGGAAAATTACTTTTTAAAACTGAATGTACAGCTGCCTGCTTTCATTTATTATCAGGAGACTGGGAGAAGGGACCTAAGAACATAAGAAGAGCCACGCAGGACCAGGCCAAAGGTGTGTCAAGCCCATCATTCTGTTCACACGGTTGAGGAGGAGAGAACCACATATCTTACTCTTGGAAGAAGGGTAGGAGATACCCTGGTGTTGAGGAACACAGCCCTTTGACTCTGAGGAGAGTTTACCTGCCAGGGTTCCAGAATCAAATGCTTCAGCCTTCCTGTTGCCTTCATGGCTCTGTGGTTTGATCTAGATGAATGGAAGCTATGCAAAGCATGTGCCATTGCATAGACAGCATTATAGATAGCATAGCTATGGCCAGTCATGCTCATTTCAAAGAAGTTTGACGGAAGGTCCTCTAAGAGCTCTTCCCCAGTACATGTTTTCTTGTCACCTGCCAACTCAGTGGAATTTCCACCAAATGAACAATCAAATGCAATCTCCCAGAAATCTTTGGTAAATCCATCCCCCTTTTCTCCAGAAAAGCTTCTACTCTGAAGAAACTTTTGGAATCCTGGAAGCTCTGTTGAATGAATTGTGAAGGATATTGCACCTTGGAACAGTTGAACATCATAGTTTATTAAGGGATGATAGAATGTGAAATCTATTTGAGCTGTTGTAATCCACACTTTTGCTAGAAGTATCTTCTCCTTTTGTTCACAGTGTAACGGAGGGCAGAATGTTTTTAAAAACCATGCAATAATTGCCACAAATGAAATGGATAAAGTTTCTCCATATATAATAAATACATTCACTTTGGTTTTCAAAAGAATATCAGTGTGATTCATCAAACTATCCACAAGGCCCCCAAGGGTGTAAAAATTGAGATTATTTGGAACTTTTTCGATAATGGCTGGACATATTCCATTCTGGAAAAACAGTGGCTCTATAGATCTCAAGAAATGTTCTCCACTCTCATCACTTGAAGTGATCAATCCGACCCATTTCCATCTAAAGTGCAGAAGTAACTGGACAATTCCCTGATACTGAAGGACTTCATTGGGAACCATACGATAAAAGGAAGACAAATGGATTCCTTTTTCTGTTGCAGGTTCAAACGCGCCATAGGTTAACTAAAAAAATACAAAGAGGACCGATATTTTAGAGAGGAAGCAAAGGATCATTTGAGGTTGTTTCTCACACAATTATTATAACCAACCACAGGGTAAAGGGTTTAAAAATATCTTGGAATCAATTGATTGGTGTAGTTGACTGTGTATTGCGAGATACATATTTTCTTATTTATTTATGTATTTATTTGATTCCTAAGTTCCTACTACATTTCTACAAGTTCCGTGATCTAGAATCTTCTTTAAACCACATATTAAACTTCCCCAATAGGTGGGGGTGGGGGATCCCCTGATTTCACAGACTCCTGCCCATCCCTGGTCAGCTGGATGGTTGGGGAAACCCCACCCACAATTGCAACTACCAGCAGCCTCCCCTCTTCCTCCCCTCCCACAAGATTTAAATGGCCCTCCAGCTGATTGGGCAGAAGTGTGTGGCCTACTGATCAGCTAGAGGGCCCTTTAAATCTTACAGGAGGGGAGGGACAGGGGTGGCCACCAGTAGTCACTGTGAACTGGCCACTTGGAGTTCAGACGCTGGCAGCCCCCGCTTGTAAAATACAACTGAAAGGGAAGGTTCCCTTTAAATGTTTTTTATTATTATTTTCAAACAGGGGCTGCCTGTGTCTGAATTCCAAGCTGTGAATTCACTGCTTGGAGTTCGGGCTTGTGGGACAAAACCATTTAAAGATGATTTTTTTTTTTTGCAAGTGGGTACCACTGGTGCCTTCCAAGAGGCTGCACCCTCAATGCAATGAAGTCACTTAGGTGTGATGTGATCATAGCAGGGATGTCCCCTCCCTCTCCTGGAATACCCCCCAAAGCCCCCCCCCACCAGTGACAAATAAGAACTGGGAAACCCTATTCCCCAAAGGTTATAATTTTGATATTCCATATTAATACTCCAATCCTTAGTACATTTACCCAGAAAGCATAATTTTTAACAAATGTGTACCCTCATAATGTGTTTGGGCATCTTAGTTTTCTTTAAGATTTAGATTTTTTTAAAAAATGCAGGCTGCCTAGATGAAAGTATTTTGTTTCTGGTTAGACAAGCGAATGTAGTGTGTGTTTGCTTTACGTGGAAGGATTTGCCTAACAAAGCATGACAGAAATTCAAGACAGGAAGATTTCCCCAGCTTGAAAATGAATGGACAGAGCACAGCATGTGTTGTATGGGCATCTTAGTTTTCTTTAAGATTTAGATTTTTTTAAAAAATGCAGGCTGCCTAGATGAGAGAGGCTGCCTAGAGAGAAAATGAATGGACAGAGCACAGCATGTGTTGTATGTTTCCCTTTCAGCATCTCTTTTAAGTGGCATAAGCTAACTAACTGTAGCCTATCAACTAGAGGCCCCGTACTGCCCTCAACAACAGGCCCAGCAGAACAACTCTCTTGCAGAACCTTTGGAATTCTACCAGATCCCACAGGGCCCTGATCTCTCCTGGAAAAGTGTTACAGCAGGTCCAAGCCACAGCTAAAAAGGCCCTGAGCCTGGTTAAGGACAGCCGGATGCTCTTCGGACCGGGGACCACCAGCAGGTGTTGATCATTCAAACATATGCTCTAAGGAGACATACCGAGACATAAAATAATAAAACATAACATAAAATAATAAAACAAAGTGAGTGAGCAAAGTTTCAACTTCATCTGAAATGGAAGCCACATTTCCTAGAGCTCCAAGATGAGAAATCATTGCCCTCATATTTTCCAGATTTCCCTACATTTATTTGTCTGTAGAAAAGTTCTCTTTCAACATACTGAGAGCCCATAGCTATGCGCACTGAGTGTAGAGCAGAGTGCAGTGGGAGGGCAGTACTGTGAGAATGTACTTCGAAATCATGAAAGCGCTAGAAGGAATTACACCTGAGATGAGCCAAAACTCCATGGCTCCTACCCATTGGACCCACCTGTGGAACCTTGTACACTGTTAAGATCTGTGATATGTATGAGGAAACATCAGAGCTCAGTCCACCGATGACTCCCATTAGGTTTTTATGCTTGCTACATTTATAGTTGGGGAGAAAGTTATCTGATTTGAAGAGCAGGTCGAGGGTAGTACGGTATGCCATCCGTGCATCAGAATAACTCTCATAGATAAGGAACCCAAGAGTGACATTGGGCAGGAGTTTGGGGTTCTCATTGATCTCCTTAATGGCGTAGACCAAGGCCAGGATGTTCTGGTGGAACTTTGAAGCTAAACTGCAAATACAGTGATTGGTTTAGGACAAAAGCAAGTGATTGAACCAGCAAGATGGGGCAATTCTACAGTGCATGAAATCAATTTAAAACAGAAATGGTCTCTTCTGGCTAGCATAGGGTCAGCTGTTTAACTCTTCAGAGATATGACAATCAAGCAGTTGAAATGGGGAAATTACCTGCGACTAGATGCATTTTCTGCATTGTGTCTATGGGTCTGCTTATGCTAAATGTATTTCTGACATAAGAACCATCACATCGACACAAGTCATTTTTAGTTTTTTGAACTGCATTAAAACATATGACATTCAACATTTAAATATATCAAAACTGTAAGGAAAAAGATTCATTTAAAAATTGCAACAATATAGTAAGCAGTAATAAAAGCAGCAGGACATAGAGATAATAAGAAAAGCCAATGTTGGATCAGGCCAACAGCCTGTCCAGTCCAACACTCTGTCACACAGTGGCCAAAAATACCAGGTGCCATCAGGAGGTCGAGCAGTGGGGCTAGGACACTAGAAGCCCTCCCACTGTTTCCCTCTCCTTCCAAGCACTAAGAATACAGACCATCACTTGCCCCAGAACCCCTATCTATACCTTGTGGCTAATAGCCACTGATGGACCTCTGCTGCAAATGTTTATCTAATTCCCTCTTGTAACCATCCATGCTTGTAGCTGCCACCACCTCCTGTGGCAGTGAATTCCATGTGTTAATCACTCTTTGGGTGAGGAAGTACTTCCTTTTATCCGTTCTAACCCAACCGACTAATGGCTAAAACATTTAAAAATGAGAATGGCAAAAAGTATGTGAGCTTCTAGAGAATGGCTTAAAACATTTTATTGAATCTCAGTTTCTCAGCAATATTATTTCAATCCAAAGACTCCACAATTACCATTGAAAATAAAGTCTGTAGCAGAGTGTGGGACACATTCCTTAATCCTACAGGAAATTGGGAACAGAGGCATGAATACTAATTTATCTTCCCCAAAACCTTACTGATTCAATCACTCACTTTTGCCCTAAAGAATCTTGGCAGTTTTTAGTATATCAAACACAACCACAGATCACTCTGTAGAGGTGGTATAATTATTGCTTACAGTATATTATTCCTTGGTATCTGGGAAGGGGGTTCCTTGAATGAAAGAAGGGGGAAAATGAAAAAGATATGAGATACAATTCCCCCAGTGAGGATTTCACTTGGCTGGTACCACTCATGTGGAATTGGGAGGGTCTCAGTCAATGCCTGCTTCATTGCCTTCACACGCCACGTGAGATAGAAGCAGTAGCAGCAGTAGCAGCAGGTGGAATAATAACATCTCAGCCTTCATCAAGGAGAGAGAAAATCTTTCCTCACAGAGAAGTCTCTCCTGAGTGTGTCTACAGCATAACAACTAACATCCATCTAGCTTGGGTTCTACCAACTGCCCCGGTGCTTCCTGAAGGAAACATATTTGTATTATGGTTCAAACGGACAGAGCTCTGCCTCTCTCTACTTCTTCATCCTGTCTGTGAATAGCAACGTGGGGTTATTATAACAGCTACAGGTGACCTTGATTTCCCCACCCACCCCCATCTCCTGGACAGCCATTTCATCTTGTTGAAGTAAATTAAGTAAATTGAAGTAAATGATATTCATTTTACAATTATTGGGGGAGGTAGTAACTTTGACAAACTTTTTCAAATCCCAGCAGCATAATTGGTAAGAGAAGGGATGTAAAAAAACTGGTTTGTGAGATGTTGCTATGCAAGGACTTTCTGCTGCTACTAATCCACATTGACCCCGAGGATGGGATCAAGGAAAAGAACATGAGTTGGACAAAAAAATGGCAACAGTGCCGCTGGGCTCCAACTCAGTAGTTGAATATTGTGAACAAAGCATTTTACAAGTATCTTGGTGGTGGAAAGTGCCTTCCAGTAACTGCCAACATATAGTGATCCCATGGGGTTTTCAAGGCAAGGGGCAAAAAGAGGTGGTTTGCAATTGCCTGCCTCTGAATGTCTTTGGAGTTTCCCATCCAGATACTAACAGTCCATCTTAGCTTCCAAGAGCTGATGAAATGGGTCTAGCCTGAGTCATCCAGGTCAAGTCAAAGAAGTGGAAAGTGCCATCAAGTCATAGGTGATTCATGGTGACCTCAAGAGGTTTTCAAGCCAAGAGACACACAGAGGAGGCTTGACATTGCCTGTGTCCAGTGTCCATGCCATCACCAGGCTTAACACAGTGACCCCGTGAGGGGAGGGCCTCTTGATGGCCCTGATGCCTGGACATTCTACTTTACCTGGGTGGAGGTGGCTGAGTCCAGGGAGACTCTGGGAGATGCTGGAGGCCGACAATGGGAGGTACATTTAAGATACCATTTTACTGATGGTTTCTGGTAGGTAGATGTTTTGATCTGCAGTAGAATAGCAAGATTCAAGTTCAGGACCCTCAAAACCTTCTTGATCATCATGGTACTACTGGATTCAAATCTTGCTTTTCTAGAGATGGACCTTCAACCTCTGGCATTTGGGCAAAAACTCTATGGTAGAAGTCATTTTTTTACCATAAGGATTTTGCTGAAATATCAGAGCATCCTCACAGCACTGGTGATGCAATGATGTCACTTTTGGTGCTCACCCAATGTGACATCACTATATCACCAGGGCACAGCTCTAGGCCACATTTTTCTGCTATTAAGTCCCCTGCCAGTCAGTGGATTGGCTCCAGGGGGAAGAGCCCTGGAGCAGAGGGCCTAAGAGCTGTACCTCTGAAGAGATATAGCCAAGAAACCAATAATTTAAACTCTACAATTGTTATGGGGAGATAGTGGTAATATTAGGCTGTGGTCACATAGCAAGCTTATCCCAATTTGTTCTCACTATAGAATTGATCGGGAATATTTTTTTCCTGGGTTAGGATGACCACACATCCTTCCCTGAACCGCTTGCATCATGCAACAAGGCTCTGGGCATCATTTAGATAGTCGTGTCACCACTCGGGCAGCATGGCTTTTTTAAAAAATGGATTTGTCCATGCGCATATACACATGGCCGAATCACCACTCCAACTGGGATTGGCCGTACTCCCTTGTTCTTGCAGTCCCCCCCCCCACAGCAAACAAAATTAACTGGTGATGTACAACTGAGCACTGGAGTCTATATGTGCACTTTAATGTTTATACACTGAATGTATTCAGTACAGGATTGCTCATGTGCACAACAATGGAAACATGTAAAAAAAATTGTGAGAAGGGCGTTCAGATGACCTAATCACAATCATTGCAAGAGATAGCTGTCCAGATCAGCGAAATCATGGATCTAAAGCACAAATATCTGGAAAGTGCTTGATTTTCCAGGTGTAGGAAAGCTCACTAGGGAAACGGAAGGATTGCGCGAGTGAGCCCACTTTGGTGTGGGAGACAGATGCGGCTATCTGATCAGCAATTTTAAATGCAAGAGGGAATGGGGTGAAACCCAATAAAAATGATCCTGTGACCACAGCCTTAGACTCAACTCTGTTATCCAAAGAGGCAGTTTCCTAATTAACTGGGGAAATTAGTTTTATAAAGACAGAGTGAGAGGCAAGTAACTGGGATCTCCACCAATGTTTCTGGGGATTTTTCCCTTAGAGAACCAGGCAGATGTTCATCTGGAAAGGTTTTTATTGAAAGAGAAAGGGCAAAACCACATACAGAATCATACTTAAGGCTAGCTAAGAGAAAAAAAGGGAGGAGTGGGGAGAAAGTGATTTCCAGAAAGGTGATATTTACCAATCTCAATGAAGAGGTCCATGAAGGTAGTAGCAAAACAACCAACATTTCATCAAGAAGAGAATGCCTACCCTCAAGGGGGGGTGAGTCATGGTGCCAAGAACATACACATCCAGACTGGTAGCTCGGAATTCCATATATAGGGCAAAATGCTACCTGAAGGTATGCTGAAAAGTTTGTCTCAAAACAACAATGACTTAATGAGTTTTCTGGAGTTTGACCAATCCTTTGGAAGAGGCTTGATGGGTTTACCTGGGATGCTAATGGCTGCTTGATGACATTTGAGTACCGGATGGAAAGCTACCAGGTTTGGTAGATAGTGCTAATGGTTGCATAATTAGGGTAAATGGGCTGGGGGAAGTGAGGCTGAGCATGTGATGAGATTAATTCAAGCTGAGGAAATAGATTCTTGGGAGCCCCTTTGTCCTGAGGTATGCATCTCCCTAAGGTGGGGAGGTGGTCAGTGGGTCAGGCACTCCTTCTCACACTTTCTTTAACCTTTTATTTATAAAAAATAAACAAACACTAAGAACCATCCCTTACCATAAGAAAAAATGAGGACAATACACGACATAACATACATAACCACAACGTTTCCAAAAGTTCGAAAAGCAAATACAATAATGTATCTAGTATTTACTGTACCAAACAAAAACAAAATAAATATTACAAAATAAATTACATCACCAAAAAACTTAAAAATAAATCCTTTTAGCGTATTGTGACTTTTTAGGAAGGCTGTCTTGTTCCTTAAGAAAAGAAATAACAGGATACCAAGTTTCCACAAAGGTCATGACATAGTCGTCCCCTGGGTTTCGGGTCACTCCATCCATAATCTTGGCCATTATAAAATGTTCCTATATATGGTTATACCAATTTTCTAATGTTGGGAGTTCTTTATCCAATTAGAAGTTATTAAAAGATGAGCAATGGTCAACAGTGTCAAAATTAATTCTTTCTGTGTTTTTCTTTGTAGGGGGGCCGACCAGACATCCAGAAGAACCACTTCCAGAAGAAAAGATAAGTTGAAACCCATGATGCGGAATGTTTGATGGATGATATCCTTCCAAAATTGTGTTATATTTTTACATGACCACCAATTGTGAATAAAGTCAGCAAGCTGTCCACATCCTTTCTGGCATCAAGGGTCATTTGAACTTTTTATTCTATTTCATCTCATTGGAGGAAAATAGCAGCGTGAAAGCATTTTAATGCCTGATATTTTACTTTAAATACTTTTCAAGATTAGGCTGGAGAGTTATAACTTTGGGGCCATATATCTTCTGTCAATCTATTTGGAGAGTCTGTATTCCATAGATTATGGTAAATTGGCAATTTTGAGTAGCATATAATATATTCTTGATACCAGGCCTGATTATTGTCCCTCATGAATTTTCGATAGAATTTTGAATTCAGTAAACTGAGTGCTTTGTCATGAAGGTTAGCTATTCATAAACTTAACTCATTACTTTAAGTCTTGTGTCGTATTTGTTCATTTATATACTAACCAAAAAAGTATATATTTTTTTCTGGACTCGAATTGAATTACAAGTAATCCTTAAATCATTCCAGATGAAAAGTGAATATAAATTTCATACCCTCAAATATCTTTTTGCCCCCACAAAAGACACCAGCTGTTTACACCATTTCTTCATTTGAGAGGATGGGGGGAAAGTTAAAAAAATGTATGAGATAGGGCTTCAAAAGCTCTAAACGTAAACATCCACACAGCAGAACTATTTTTAATGTACATAGGTGGGGTGGCTATGGACATCTTGAACACAAGCAGATAACAAACAGGGTTTAAATGTAAAAACTGTGCCTCTTTAATCATCATCATCATCCTGACATTTCAGATATCCCCTTTCTGCTTTGTACTCTTTATTACCTGCTCCTTGCAGTTCAGTTCAGGCTTCCAGACAATGATATACAGTTTGGGGGAAAAGATGCAAGCCAACAATCCAGCACTGGATGCCAAAATAGAGAAGATCTCCACAGCTACCATATGTTTCCCTTTGGTGCTGAGATAAGTTGGAACAAAAGTCAGCCACACACAACAAAACACCAGCATGCTGAAGGTAATAAACTTGGCCTCATTAAAGGTGTCAGGCAATTTCCTTGCAAAGAAAGCCATCATGAAACTGACTAAGGCCAGAAATCCCATGTATGCCAGAACACAGGAAAACAGGATGGCTGAGCCTTCATTGCATTCCAATATGATTTCTTCTGCCAGAGAGTTCATATCAGTATCTGGGAATGGAGGGTCAATACACAGCCATACTATACAAATACTTGCTTGGGTGAAGGAGCAGCAGAAAACCACTGAGTTTGCAAATCCTTTCCCCAGCCATTTTCTCATCCTAGATCCTGGTTTAGTAGCCATGAAAGCCAGAACCACTGTGATGGTTTTGGCCAACACAGAAGCAAGAGCCACTGAGAAGACGATGCCAAAAGCAGTTTGGCGTAAAAGGCAGCTCATGACCTGAGGCCGACCTATGAAGAGCAGGGAAGAGAGGAAGCAGAGCAGGAGGGAGATGAGCAGAGAGTATGTGAGTTTCCAGTTGTTGGCTTTGACGATGGGAGTGTTCCTATGCTTGATGAAGACTGCTAACACCATTGCTGTGGTTGCAGCGAGAGAGAGGGCCAAAACAGCCAAGCTGATGCCCAGGGGTTCTTCATAAGACAAGAAGTTTACCATCTTCGGAAGGCATTGATTTTTATCATCACTTGGGTATTGACCTTCTGGGCATTGGAAACAGTCATTTGTATCTTTAAAAAACACAAACAAATATTATTCAGCCTGTCACAAAAAAAAATATTATGATGTCTTCCAAGAGTTTGAAATATTGTACATTAATCAAATGTAGTCAATACTATACAGATACAAAATAAAAAAAATGGTGAGTTCTTCAAGAGCATGTGGAAACATCTGCCACTAAGAATTACAATTATTTTTGTACTGAATGGAATAAAATTGTTCCCCCAGTAGACAATAGGTGAGTGAAAGCATCTTCCTTGGATGAGAGAGGGTGAGAGAGGATGTCCAGCATTTGGGAATGGGGTAAGGGGGCATGCCTTTTATAAGCCATTCAGCATACTTATTATAGTTTGTATATGTGAAAGCACATTGTTCCTAATTAAAGATGATGACTATACTAGGAATCCTTTAATACAGGGTAATTTCAATGTAATTTGGCAAGGTGCATTTTTTTGCTGATTCACCCCCACCCCACCCCAGGTTGCCAGGTCACCACTGGCTACCCACATGGGATGGAGGGATAGGCCTTGCCAGTTCCAGGTTTGGGAAGCCTGGAGATTTGATGTTGGAATCTAGGTAGGACAGGGACCTCAGTGGGGTGCAATGTCATAGAGTCCACCCTCCAAAGCATTGATATTCTCCAGGAAAACTGATCTTTGTGGTATGGAGATAAGCTGAAATTCCTGGAGGTCATCAGGTCCCATCTGAAGGCTAGCGTACCCAACCCCCATTTCTTCTAAACAGCAGAACATGGTCTCATGGAAAAATGCTGATAGTTCTCTGCACAGTATAAGAAAATTGAGAAGGGTAGATTCCGCAGTACATGCACTGAAAATTACATCTTATAAATTACATATCATGCCAATTTCTCTTTCTCAGTGAAAACTGAAATAGTTATGGGATTGGGATCTAACTTGATAAGGTTTAGGTGCCACCATAACTTTGTCACCTCAAGAACTGCTTGGAGAAGTTATCTAAGGCTCCGATCACACACACAATTAGCCATGCCATAGGCATGAATGAAAGGGAGATTTTATGGGTGCGATCACATGGGAACATCTGGCCAGCATCCCGCACCCATCAGCAACCCCTTGTGCTCCGCCACAAGAGCAGAGCTAAAATACACTAGGGAAAGTCCACTATCAAATGGGTTGCTACGGGCCATGGACAGACTGTCCCCTGTGTAATTGCAGACAGGAGCACTGCCCAAGTGGCAGTGTGGCACATTTTTTTAAAAAAATATTCTTTGCAAATGTGCATAGGTGCATATCTGCATTTGTGCGTGCATATGCATGTGCACAATGGTGAAAGTAGCAAAAACAAACCTACCAGAAGAGGGACTTCCAGATGACCTGATCATAATCATTGTGAGAGATGGCTGTCCAGACAGGCAAAATTGTGGATTCACAATTACCTGGAAAGTACTTGATTTTCCCGGTGTAGGAAAACTTGCTAGGGAACCGGGACTGTGTGATCACGACAATTGCTACAGAGCAAATAGCTTCACTTCCCCCCCTCGCATTATCTCGCTCGTGTGACCGCAGCCTAAGATAGTTGTTCTGGGCTTTATCTTTAGCTGTCACAGGCAAGTACAATACATCCCTAAAGAAGCCATTGCTTTAAAGTCAGATTGTGTTGAGTTTGCCTTGCAAGAGGCACTGTTATATGTTAGTTCTGGCTGCAAGCCTGGCCAACATTGTCTCTTTTATTGGACACACAAGTGCTGTCAAGTTTCAACTGTCACATGGCAACCCCAGCAAGGGTGTGTTTAAGGCAAGTAAGAAGAGGAGGGGGCTAGCCATTGCCAACCTCTGCAAAGATTTACCTCCTTTATTATCCTGACCTAACCAACAGCTTGGGTGGCTTGGTGAGATAAAGAACTACCCTTGGGGGTGGCTGTTCAGCCCCTGTTAGCCTGGCTTGCCAAGGACTTACGGTATTTTCTCAGAACAAAGGTGACTCTGAATTATTTGCATGTGTGTAAAGTGCCATCCAGTTGCAGCTGACCTATGGCGGCTACTGGGATTTTCAAGGCAAGCGCTTAAGCAGAGGTGGTTTGCAAAGTCATCCTCAGCAAAGTCATCCTTGGTGTTCTCCCTTCCAAGTCTAGCTTCTGATGTACGAGATCAAGCTATACCATATCACTCCACATCCCCTTATTTAATTTGTCACGTGAAAAGAACTACGAAGGTTGGATAAAGAAGCCATCAAATCCACAAGCATAAAATTGATAGAACCTATGTGACTCTATAAAATGGAAGAATGGCTGTGGTACCATTTCAAACCTCTGTGTTCTCTTACACACACAAGCACAAGGAGTCACTCAGTCCTAATGTGCCTTCAGTTTAAGTTGTTTTTTGTAGCAGTTTCTGGGTCAGCAGCTGCTTCTACACTACTGGTCATCCTTTTCTCAAAGGATCTCCCCACCTTCTTCAGAATCTCATCTTCTAAGTTTTATAGGTTGACATAGCCTACCTTTTTGGTTTGAAATCTTCCCTTCTGGACATGGATCACATTCATAGCAACAAAATGGTTGTCCCTCTTTCCTCTTCTTGCTGTAACCAGGAAGGCAGTTATCATTACACAGAGCAATGGGCGCAACCTGTCCATGAAAAGGGAGATAAAATGTTAATTCTGTTTCCATGATTTATTCATCATCTTGTATTCTACTCTACAGGTTGTTGTGCTGAAATGGTGGCAGCCCTGTCCATGGGAGAGCCCTGTGCTTTATGTACAAATTGTTGTTAATTCTATTTTGGATGAAGCTAATATGCTGAACTGCAGACCGGAAGGTCGGTAGTTCAGCGGTTCGAGAACCAAGTGCTGCAGGATGGAGTGAGCTCCCATCTCTGGTCCCAGCTCCTGCCAACCTAGCAGTTCAAAAGCAAGCAATTGCAAGTAGATAAATAGGCATCACTTCGGTGGGAGGATAAGAGCATTCCGTGAACCTTGGCGTCTAGTCATGCCAGCCACATGACCATGAAAACAGCACTGGCTCTTCAGCTTGGAAACGATGAGCACTGCATCCTTAGAGTTGGATTCAACTGGCTTTTGAGCAAGGGAAACCTTTACCTTTACCTAATATTGGGCTCTTCTGCATTCTTGTTTTAATTTCTTGTGTGTCCCTATTGTTTCTCCCCCCCACCCCCAGGATGTGTTTTGCTTCCCCTAGTAGTCAATTCAATATTCAGATATATCTCCCTCCAGATTTAAACTGCATGGTATTATGCCATACATACACTGATATAATTAGGATTGCCAGATCTTACCTGGCTGCCGGTAAGGGGATCCCTCTCTGCCTTGGGGAGTTTTTTTCTCTAATGATATAGCGTCTTCCCCCCCACCATAACATGCCCTGTGTGGTGACATCATTACAACTTGTCACATTGCCACAAATGGGGCACTTTGGGGGATTCTCCCCACTAGCCAGATCAGGGCTGGCAGACTGAGGGCCTTGAAAGCCTCTCCCTCCATCAGGGGACTGGCAACCCTAGCTATAATATCAGATCAGCCGCTACAGTGAACAAACCACATGGAGAAAAGACCTTCCAAACCCAAAGCAATAGGGACACACAAGCAATGAATGTGAAAATACAGAAGAGCCTTTGTGGTTATCAATATCTAGAGAACTCTCCCAAACTGACTACAATTTCACTGTCGACTCAGCCTGTGATGCAAAGAAAATTGATGCCTCAGATGCTCTCTCCAGTACCAGAAGTGTGAAACACAGACAGAAATGTTCAAATCAACCAGTGTGATGTGTTCTGATTGCCAATATGAGCAGCAAGATCCTTTAGTTCAGCTGTTTGTGAGTAGCTTGAGCATATTCAGGTTTTTCATGAAAGAGAGTCAAGGAGATATGCAGGTCAATGAAGCTTGACTCCATGACTACTGGAATTGTAATTCAGTTCTTCCTTTTGGTGGACAGGGTTGCGATACAAATATATACTTATTTTTAAAAGTGTATCTTTGTAACCTTAAGGATTAAAAACTTATTTTTTGGAGGGGGAACTAAAAACTGATCCCTGAAGAACTGGGATAATTGACTAATTATATATACTCCTGACCCATAAGACCAATTCAGGAGGCCCCACCAGCCAGTCCTGTTTTTTGATGCTGCTTCTTGTGGTGGTGGGAGAAATTTGTTTTGTTTTGTTTTGTTTTTAAATGACGTTGCCAACATCACTATGTCATTTCCAGGTAAAACCTGGCTTTACCATAGTTTTCAACAATGCCTAGAACTACCCTTTGTCATTTCTGGGTTTTATCTGAAAGTAACATAGCAACATCACCACCATCACATGCACCTCTCATGTCCTGGTCTCAATCCTTTCACTTGTTATAAGGCTTGGCCTGGCAACCATAGCCCTCACAGATTACAGTGTCATTACAGAAAGATGCTTGGCTGACATTCATTAGTAGTACAGCCTTCCTGTGATTGTTCCAGTGATATGGAACAACCTTCCCTTGGAGGCCAAAGAGAATTAGCCTTTGGATATTTTAAGAGAAGTAGTTTGTTTTCCCAATGAGGTTATTAATGTAGAAAGATACGGAGCTCAGTTTGAATTGTGGCATTAATCCCTTCCCCAAAGAAAATGTTCCCTTTTGATTTGTGATTTTCTTCTTTTAATCTGCCCTGTAAAACTATTAATAAAAAACAGTTACAGAATTCAGTAGGCAGATTCCTATGAAGCTGCAATCTGTACCCAATATAACCATATTGAGTTTATCTGTTCTGCTGCAGAACTATGGTGCTCTGTGGTCGGGAACACTTTACTTAACCATTCTCTTTATTTAACCAACCACTCTACTTAACCAATCTCTTCCAGCCTTGGCCAACTTTTCCTGGACCCTGATTCCATGATAGAATCTTGATACTGAAACCTGTCAATCAGTTCAAAATTGCAATGTTCTACAGCTTGGGAAACGGTCTTCAGATAATGGACTTTCTATAGTGCTTACCATAAAGCCTAGTTTTTCTCAGTGGAATTTATCTAAGAAGATCTAAAGAATTAACAAAGTGTTAATACTTCCCCATTTCATTGTAGATTCTATAATTTACAGTTGAGTCCTACCTGTTTAAATCTGCTGGGCCACATAATGACTGTCTCATTAATGGAAAACTCCCTGCCTTGTGGAGCTTGGGGATCCATTTCCCCAACTTTCACTTTTAAGAAGGACTGGTTCGGGAAGGTGATCCAGTTGATAATATCAAATCGACCCACTAATTCACCATTCTCATTGAAAGATATCGTGTCCCCAGCACTGTTGTTGAATGAAACGCTCCTCAGAAAAGGGTGAATCTAGAATGGAAGAAATTAAGGCAGCTTATATACAGGGAGAGGATGCATAAATAGAGTTGTGACTTTGTGTTTCCAGGTGGGGTCTGGAGGTCTCCCAAGATTACAACTGTTACACAGAGAGAAGTTCTCCTGGAAACAATGGCTGCTTTGGAGGGTGGACTCTATAGCTATACACCCCACTGAGGTCCCTCTCCAAGCCTCACCATCCCTAGGTTCTACCTCCAAATCTCCAGGAATTGCCCAACCCAGAGTTGGCAACCCTATGCTTAGGAGAACAAGAAGCAGCCAATTTCATCATCCTGTATTCCTTCCATCTTGTTTGAGATGTGACAGTGTGACAGCAGTTTCATTAACACAAATACACAGGATATACTGAGTGTATTTTAACTCTAGGGGGAGGTGTAATCTATTGTTCAGAGCCTACGGAATGCTTCTCTTGCTTCGTCACTGCCTCCTGTTGTGTTTCCTCCCTGTCTGTAAGTTAGTGTCAATATCCTGCATGTGACTCTGTTGTTGGAGGGCCTTCAGTTAGTTAAGGGTTGTTTTTTGGGGTTGCAGTAAACTTTATTGAAAGCAGATCAACACGTGTGGGATTGAATTGTTTCCTGAACTCTGCTAATGGTCTGGATCTGAGAATATCCTTCCTACCTCTAGCCTCCGATTTCCACTGCTGTGGTAGTTCCCCAACCCTGTAGCAGGGAACTCAGTGCTGTGTTCCATCTTGTGGAATTAATCCCCTGTATTGTGGATGAGTGGTATTAAACCATCATGATGTGCTTTGGTTGAGGTTTGGGGGTTTGCTGTTCAGGGAAATGGCAGAGCCATTATTCAGAAGTAGCAGTGGCTACCACATTCCTGTCTGTGCAAGAGAGTATGCTGGGTCAGAAGACAGTGTTATTTCTGTGAGTGTGAGGGTCATCTAAATGCATGTGTCTACTTACAGCACAGTCTTCTGCTGAGTTATTCCAGTCTAGGCCCAATTGATGAGTTTAGCCTACAGCAACTCTGCAGAGGACTGTATGAGCACATTATTAGCATAGGCATGCATGTGGATGCAAATGCACACAAGAGCATCTGGCTCATATGTTTCTATGAAAGAGTGAGAGAAAAGATATCATGCTGGAAGAGATCAAAGGCTCTTGTGGCCTTTTAGTGGATGCAAAAAGGTGAAGGTATTGTACTTAATGGCATAGAAAGAAATTATTGTTATATACAGTGCAAACCATCACAATGTACAGTGCAAACAATCCCAAAAAAGTGTAACATGCTCTGAATGTCCTGAATGTCATGAAAACACAGGTGAAATATAACAATTTCTGAATATCCTGATAAGAAATCAATTAGTGGAATTGATTTTGTTAGTATGCATTGGACACTGTGACATCTTATATATATATATATATATATCAAAAGAACTGTTTCCATGTGAGGGATTCCATAGATTTTGCTCCTAAATGTCTCTACCTACCATTCCCATGTGCTTGGTCCTGGAGGAATGCATGGCATGGAATGCATGCGCCACAGCATAGACAGCATTGTAGATCCCATAGCTGTGGCCTGTCATGCTCATTTCAAAAAATGGACCCGGAATGCTCTCCAGCTTTTCTTCTCCCGTGCAGCTCTTCTTGGTCTCCCCACTCCTGTCATTATCTGGAAAGAAGCAGTTAAAGGCCTGTTCCCAGAAGACTCTGATAAAACCATCTCTGTCAGAGTAGGGTTTTAGAGTTTGAAGGAAACTTTGAAACCCTTGGAGTTCATTGGAGTGAATGGCAAAGGATAAAGCACCATGGAAGACTTGTACATCCAGGACCCTGTGAAAAGTCTCCGATGAGAAATCCCAATGGGCCGTCATCACCCAAACCTTGCAAATGGATGGCATAGTATTCAGTTCAGCAATCAGTAGCACCCACTTCACTGTTTCCATGGTTCCAGTCTCAGCATTTATAACAAATATATTCACATCTGTGTGGGTTAAGAACTTGGAGGTATCCAGAAAATGTTGCAACATAAGGACTGTGTCTAGAAAACCACTGTGAGTTACTAGTTTTTGAGTGAAAGCAGGACAGATACCATTTTGGGAGAACAGGTGGGTCAGCGTCTGTACAAACTTTTCACCTTGATCATCACCCAGTACAATGAGGCCGACCCACTTCCACTGGAACTGCTGAAGAAGCTGAACAATCCCAGTGTACTGATGGGCTTCATTGGGGACCATCTGGTACAAGGACGAGAGATGAATTTTGTCAGTTGCCGCTGAAGCAAATAAGCTATAGGTGACCTAAGCAAGAATAAAGGAATTGTCACCAGGAAAGTGGTGGTGGCACATGTTCAGAATAGTCAAATATGTACTTAGTTATTGCTGTAGCTGGTTCCAGGGAGGCTGAGCAGCTGGGACCAATTACAGATAAGAGCACGCAGCTGGCTACTGACTGTGAGTGCCAAATGCTACAGCTCTGCCAGCAACTGAGGGACTGACATTGGGGAACAGAACCCCAATGGCCCAAGTCCTTGACCCAAGTCTGGACAAGGCTTTGCAAGCCACCCGTTGTCCCCAGAGTCATTGGAATGGAGATGAAGGAGGGTGGAAAAGAGATCCTCAAGAAGAGGCATAGTGTGCACCTGGCTGCCCAGAGACAACTAGGTCCAATAAGCCCAGTAGATGGCTCAACCATCAGCACAATGCAGCACAGCTATGCACCTGGCAGACAGGTTGAAAATGGAAGCAACAAGTCACTCTAACACTGACTCTGTGACCGCTGACTTGGATCCTGCCTTACTTGTTTGATTCCTGGACCAGTTCCTGACATTGTCTTTTGGCTCTGCTCCATTTCTGATCAAACTTTGCCTGACTCATGACAGTTGAATAAAAGAGGAGTATGGTACACCTTAAAGACGAACAAAATTTATTTCAGAACAAAGTTTTGAGTCCAGTGGCAGTCTTAAGACTAACACATTTTTATTCAAGGACTGAGCTTTTGGGTGCAGGCACACCTTTTCAGATACAGTGAAATAGAATTTCCTCAACCATTACATATAGTAAGAGAGAGGATGGGGGAGGTTAGTTTTCAGAAGAAGAAGAAGAAGAAGAAGAGATTGGATTTATACCTCCACTACCCAAAGGTGTCTCAAAGTGGCTTACAAACTCCTTTCCCTTCCCCTCCCCACAACAGACACCCTGTGAGGTAGGTGGGGCTGAGAGAACTTCTGACAGAAACTGTCCTTGAGAGAACAGCTGTGCCAGAACTTGTGACTGACCCAAGGTCACATCAGCAGGTGCAAGTGGAGGAGTGGGGAATCAAACCTAGTTCTTCTGGATTAGAGTCCACACACTTAACCACTACACCAAATTGGCTCTCAGGAAGAGCCAGTTAGAGTCAAGACAGAGACAGAAACAAAAATGTAAATTATCAATCCATCTGTACCCGGAGAGTGTGTGTAGTAAATTATCATACAGCATAATGAAGATATTTAATAGATTAAAGGATAAAACTAGAATAATAAGGTTAGTTTATCCAAATATTATTTTTTAATATATATATTTTTATTGCTTTTTCACTGCACCCTAACTACTGCAAAACTAAACTCTAAACTCTAAAAAAAAAAAAAAAAAACAGAGTAGGCAAGGATCTTGGGTTCATTTCTGGGGGGAAAACACTGAAGGAAATAAATATGTCAAAATCAGAGTTTGATGTATCCCTAATTGTGGAATGCCGGGAGTAATAAACTGAGACCCTGCCATCCGTCCCCTTTCAAGCATGGAGTTGACTTTACAGTATCTTCTTTTTGAAGTGGGCCATCCCAGGGAAGGAAGGCAGGGTATAAATGAAGGAAGTAAATTTTTACATTATAAAGGAAGGGGGGAACTGAAGTAGTTACTCAGAGTTTTGCCCTCTGCATGAAACAACCCCAGCTTTCTCCTTTCATGTTTCATGAATGTACCTATGTTTGTCTTGTTATATGAGAACAAGCACACAAGAAGATTCTTGTGGCACCTTAAAAGACTAAGCAGAGGCATTGTGACAAAATCCTTCATGGACTGATGCCTGTTTTACCAAAGACATTAAGCTTTTCCCTAGATAGAAGATATATTTGCTTGCCCATTGAGAAAGAACACAAGAGACACGTGTTATGTTCTGTATGCAAAACAAGAGAAGACATTTTATCAAATGTATTTCTTTCACAAATGTAGCTCTGTCTGTTTTCATTACAGAAAAAATGCTATAAAAATGTCTTAGAGACGACATCTTGATTTCATTATCTTTAATCTTCACTGTTCTTATTCCTTTCTTCCGTTTCCATTCACCACTCCCTCTCTCTTTCCATCTAACTCTGTTAACCATAAAATAAATTAATTCATTCATTTAAATTTTTATTTGTTCTCATTTCAGATCCCCACCCAAGGTCCTGGTCTGCCCCCCACATGCTTCACTCCCAGCATTCTCATCTGACCTGGGGAATCTTGTAGATGCCTAAGATGGTGGCCATGTAGAGAGTAATGTCAGAGCTGAGCCCGCCTATAACTGCTATCAGATCCTTACTGCTGCATTTATAGTTTAGGACACTCCAATTCTGACTGAAGACAAGGTTCAGGGTGTTCTGATACGTCATCCTTGCGTTGAAGTAGCTTTCATAAAAGTGGAACCCCAAAGTGTGATTGGGTAAGATGCTGGGGTTTTCGTTGATCTCTTTCACAGCAAACACCAAGGACAGAACGTGCTGGTAGTTCTTTGGCACTATCCTAAAACAAGATAAAAGACAGCATAAGGTAGATGTTCTACTTTCACAAATTCCTTCCAGCTTTCATCAACTCCTACCTCTTGCTCCCAAATGATGCTGAATGGTCAACAAATATTATCTTGGTGTTGAAGGTGTTTAGTGAATTAAAATGCACCAACATTTGAATTAACCTTGGGTGGTACTTTGTGAAGCAATTCACCAATATTTGAACTTTCATCCCTTCTTAACGTGAAATCAGAACATGTTCCATTAATCAGATCACTGCTACACAATCTTGTGAAAACTTAGTTGTGAATTCTGTTACCAAATTCATACTTTGGGATCTAGAAACTATCTTTCAAATTAATTTCAGGAAGATACTCTGGTAAATGCTTGATTCCAAGAACCTGACTTGTTTCTAAGACAGTAGAATGACTTCCTTACGCATTTTCATCACTTGACACAGCCTGGGGATTCTCCTTAAAAAGAACAGGGGTGTAGGAACTGTAGAAGAGCTGAGAAGTGATGGCACCAATGAGGAGGTCCCCTGTCTGATAATACTGGCGTTGGATGTGGATGGCGTTGTTCATTCTGCACATTACAGGGTACAGTTTGGCTTCTGTTTGAGTCAGCAAGAGCGGAATCAGAAGCAGCAGCAATAAGGATGATTCTGCCATCTTGATGGGAAAAAATATCATCCTGTGGACACAGATTCCCTTACTTACGGTTTTTATCAAATTCTGTATCATCCTGTTTCAGCCCAAGTTATAATCATATTCCTAAAGCCTTTATTTCCCTGAATGGACTCAGCCATTTTTCTCGAACTAAATGCCCCCAAGAGTATTTTATATAAGCTTCTTTGTGATGTTGACTGTGCTTGTGGTCTGGGAAGAGTCCTATGGGCACTGATAGCATTGAGAATGAACACCTGTGCCTGGGGATAATCGCAAGGTTCACACTCAGCTCCACAAAGGATTGCAAGCTGTGTGGCACTGATGCACCAGGAGCGTTGAAGAAAACATGTTTTCTTCTGTCTTGCCAATATCCAAAAAATGCTTTTTTTCAGGCACCCTGAATCAAACTAGCAAAGCAAGAATGCACCCTGAATTGTCCCCACCGCACCCCCTTAGGCTGCTTCTAGGGGTGTACGCTTGGAAATATATATATATTTTAAAGTCCATATAATTTCTGAAAAGGCAGGATTGTCTTTTTCATTAAATGTCAGGAGTGTGTTTATCATATTGGAAAATGATGTTGGACTAGATGTCTGCCCCATATTTCCTATGGGAGAAAATGGGGAGAAATGGAATAGTTCCTGGAACAGCTGCTTTCTCACCAAATGGCACCAAAATTGCAGTAAATCAATTCCCCCTTCTCTGCTAAAGATCCCCCAAATTTCAAGAGACTTGAACAAAGTGTTGTGATGTACGGTACTGGCTAGTACTCCCATAAGGGAGTAAGAGTATCCAAAGAAAGACTGGATTCCACAGCTTCAGTGCAAATACTATGTACAATTTATTTACACCAAGCCTCCACCAACATCCAGTTCACAGTGACAAAGCACTCCGCTGTGACCATACATTAAGAGAGAGAAACATACACTGTACAAGGAATACATTTATACAACCACTGACCAATCACTACAGTGTTGAATCATGGTGATGCAGGTTACTCGGTGCTGGACTGGACTGCCCTAAACTGGCTGGAACCAGCCACCCTTACAGCTCTTAGCTGTCAAATGCACTGACATAGATTAGACTCATCTAGGCCAGCCTTACTCTAGATATGTATAGCACAACACAAAGGGATTCAATTTTACAACGCCTTGGAAAAGGTGCTCCTAGCCATCTTTTTCTCCATTGTTATCAATCACTGCAACCAAGTGTATGGATTTCAGAGAGGATTGTGATACTGTTGCATGTGAACAGTTAAATTATGCAAGTTAATTATGGTTGTTGTAGCCTTTCCGACTTTGTAATTGTTGTTGTTGTTCAGTCGCACAGTCGAGTCCGACTCTTTGCGACCCCATGGACCAGATTACGCCAGGCCCTCCTGTCTTCCGCTGTCCGCTGAAGTTTGCTCAATTTCATGTTCGTTGCATCAATGACACTGTCTAACCATCTCATCCTTTGCCGTCCCCTTCTTCTTTGACCTTCAATCTTTCCCAGCATCAGGGTCTTCTCCAGTGAATGCTCCCTTCTCATTTGGTGGCCAAAGTATTTGAGCTTCAGCTTCAGGATTTGGCCTTCCAGGGAACAGTCAGGGTTGATTTCTTTTAGGATTGACTGATTTGATCTCCTGGCAGTCCAAGGGACTCTCAAGAGTCTTCTCCAGCACCATAGTTCAAAAGAATCTATTCTTCGGCGCTCGGCCTTCCTTATAGTCCAACTCTCGCAGCCATACATTACTACAGGGAATACCATTGCTTTGACCATGCGGACTTTTGTTGGCAAGGTGATGTCTCTGCTTTTATCATGCTGTTTAGGTTTGCCATTGCTTTCCTCCCAAGGAGCAGGCGTCTTTTAATTTCATGGCTGCAGTCACCATCTGCAGTGATCTGGGATCCTAGGAACGTGAAGTTTGTCACTACTTCTACGACTTCCCCTTCTATTTTCCAAGGAGTGATGGGGCCAGATGCCATGATCTTAATTTTTTTGATGTTGAGCTTCAAGCCCACTTTTGCGCTCTCCTCTTTCACCCTGAGCAAGAGGCTCTTTAGGTCCTCTTCACTTTCTGCCATCAGAGTGGTATCGTCTGCATATCTGAGGTTATTGATCTTTTCCCCAGCAATCTTAACTCCCGCTTGTGATTCATCCAGGCCAGCATTTCGCATGATGTACTCCGCATATAAATTAAATAAGCAAGGTGACAATATACACCCTTGTCGTACTCCTTTTCCTATGCTAAACCAATCAGTTGTTCCATATCCGGTTCTAACTGTTGCTTCTTGACCCTTATACAGGTTTCTCAGGAGACATGTGAGGTGGTCCGGTACTCCCATCTCTTTAAGAACCTGCCATAATTTATTGTGATCCACACAATCAAAGGCTTTAGCATAGTCAATGAAGCAGAAGTAGATGTTTTTCTGGTACTCTCTTGCTTTCTCCATAGTCCAGCGAATGTTGGCAATTTGATCTCTAGTTCCTCTACCTCTTCGAAACCCAGCTTGTACTTCTGGCAGTTCTCTATCCACATACTGTTGTAGCCTAGCTTGTAGGATTTTGAGCATGACCTTGCTAGCGTGTGAAATGAGTGCAACTGTGCGATAGTTTGAACATTCCTTGACATTGCCCTTCTTTGGGATTGGAATATACACTGACCTTTTCCAATCCTGTGGCCACTGTTGTGTTTTCCAAATTTGTTGGCAAATTGAGTGCAGCACTTTAACAGCATCTTCTTTTAAGACTTTGAATAACTCAGCTGGGATACCATAACCTCCACTAGCTTTGTTGTTAGTAATGCTTTCTAAGGCCCATTTAACTTCGCTTTCCATGATGTCTGGCTCGAGGTCAGTGATTATACCATCGTGGTTGTCAAGGACATTGAGGTCCTTCTTGTATAGTTCTTCTGTGTATTCTTGCCATCTTTTCCTAATCTCTTCTGCTTCTGTTAGGTCCCTACCATTTTTGTCCTTTATCATGGCCAGTTTTGCATGGAACGTTCCCTTGATTTCTCCAATTTTCTTGAAGAGATCTCTAGTCCTTCCTAATCTATTGTTTTCCTCTATTACTTTGCACTGTTCATTCAGGAAAGCTTCCTTATCTCTCCTTGCTGTTCTCTGGAAATCTGCATTCAGTTGGGCAAATCTTTCCTTTTCACCATTGCCTTTAGCTTTCCTTCTTTCCTCTGCTATGTGTAAAGCCTCATCAGACAGCCACTTTGCTTTTTTGCATTTCTTTTTCTTTGGGATGGCGGTGATTGCTGCCTCCTTTACAATGTCACGGACCTCTGTCCATAGTTCTTCGGGCACTCTGTCTATCAAATCTAGTCCCTTAAACCTATTCTTCACCTCTACTGTATATTCATCGGGGATGCGATCTAGGTCAAATCTGAATGGCCTTGTGGTTTTCCCAACTTTCTTCAATTTAAGTCTGAATTTTGCAATGAGTAGCTCATGATCTGAGCCACAGTCAGCTCCAGGTCTTGTTTTTACTGACTGGATAGAGCTTCTCCATCTTTGACTGCAAATTATATAGTCAATTTGATTTCGGTGTTGCCCATCTGGTGATGTCCATGTGTAGAGATGCCTCTTAGGTTGTTGGAAAAGGGTGTTTGCTATGACTTTGTAATTAGGTTTCTTCAAATTGTCACCACCATCCCCAGTAATAGAGGGAGGAATACTTCTTTTTGAAAGTGACGTGGACAGGGCACTGGGCCTGGGAGGCTAGAATCCTGATAAATGACAGCTAAATCACCTGTCTTCCCCAGACCTATGCTGATGCATCGCTGATGCCAGGTCACTGGGCTCAAGCCCGCCAGAACATCTTCCCTGTCAGAACATGGAAACTAGTTTGGTTTAGAGGTTAAGAGTGGTGGACTCTAATCTGCAGCCAGTTGGGTGACCTTGGGTGACCTTGGGTCAATCACAGTTCTCAAGGGGAAATATATTGTGGCTGTGGAGATCTTCCCTATCTTGTCCTCTCGTGGTAGCTTATAGGGTTGTATCTTATTCCCAAAATGTAACATTATTATATTCAGGGTTCTTTTTGTAGCAGGAACTCCTTTGCATATTAGGCAACATACCCCTAATGTAGCCAATCCTCCAAGAGCTTACAGAGCTCTTCTTACAGGGGCTACTGAAAGATCTTGGAGGATTGGCTACATTAGGGGTGTGTCACCTAATATGCAAAGGAGTTCCTGCTACAAAAAGAGCCCTGATTATATTCAAAGCTCAATTGAACACGAGACAGCAACTAGTAAGGGAAAAAAATAACTAGCACCTAAGGCCTGTCAACTGCCCTGCCCTTCTCTCCTCCTGGTCCCACCACAGCTGTTCCAGCCCTTGTGGCATTTTAAATGCCCCCAGTTCTCCTTTAAATGATAGTGGCCACTGGTTGGACCCGTGGACACCCAAACATCTAGTTTGGCCCTGAGAGGTCCACAAGCTTATGAGGGTAATGTTTCCCCAACCTTCCTGCATCCTTGAACAGACAGCTATTTCTGTCCAAGGCTGCTTGGATTGTTAAATAAAAATGGGTAGCTAGGAAAATATTTGTGTTTGTTCTATAACTTAGCTTGAACTAGAAGGGTAGGAGGGTGGTAGACAGGCAACTATTATTTTAGTATTTAGAAATCTTGAGAATGGGTAACGTGCACTAGACTTGCTCTCATCATCTGAAAACCTTATCCAGATATATTTGAAATACACAGTTGTCTATGGTTTTAATGTGTCTTCTACTGAGGACTGGTTCAAAGTGGTATCACAAACTGCTGCCTTATTTGCTTATTTACTGCAAACATATTCCATGTAATTTGCTATTACCATATACATGCTCTTTTATCCATTCCTTTTGCAATTTATTCATGTGTATCGTGCATTTGTTTTGAGTCCTTTCACTTGTTGTGGAGTTTTATGCAGAATGCCTTCTAATAAACTGTTTAATCTCTATCAGTAGCAGTTTTGAGACTGTCTTCCTGCTAGCAGTCACATACCAATCACAGAAATAAAGGCTGAGGACAGACTGGCAATTTGCTGCGGGAGCCAGTCATGGCAAAAAAGCCCCGGAATAAACTGTTCCAGGTTTTCCCATCACACGGGGCTGACAGATGTGGGAGCATACTGGGAGGAGGCATGTGGGAGCGTTCAGAATGCTGGCCTGGAGGCACAGTTGTAAACGGCTTTTTCCTAGTAAATCAGCTGGATGCCTATGTGTGTATGAGTGCATGAGCGCTCATGCACTCATGCACCCATACACACATAGGCATCCAGCCGATTTGGGGAGGATCCCACTGTGCTGGCACTGCATTGGGCGGTAGAGCAGAGCACAGCCAATCATATCGCTGCTCCCTTATGTACAACACGGGTTACTCCCAGCTTTTCTGCATAGCGTTCACACTGCCGGGAAGCAGACAAATGCAGCATAAAGGCACTCTTCGGGGATTTGCTACCACTTTTATGAAGTATCTATTAAATGCGGGAGTGAAGCAGAACAGCATGGGTTGTCTATGGGTGGGGAACGCCAGGCAGATGTGCCTGTGTGAACGCCCCCTTTAATCCGCTTTTAAAATGTAGCTGAAACAGGGCTATAGTGGGGCAAATTGCCAGTCTGAACTCAGCCAAAGACCAGCAATAAGACAGGCCTCCTGCTTAGGGCTGCCAGACCCCCCAGACTGGCAGGGTTTACCCACTTTTTGGGGCTTCAACCCATTTGCCAGTCAGCTGGCTGGTGGGGGAAACCCTGCCCCCAAGCCTTACCCCCAAGCCCAAACACCCACAGCCACCCTCTCCCTTCAGCTCTTTGCAGAGGGGAGGGAGAGAGGCGTCTGTGGGTGCATGGGGTCCTGCCAGCTGGAAGGGCTTAAAGAGTCCCTTTAAAACCTTCCAGCCAGCAGGGACTGGCCCTGTGCACCTAGTTTCCAAAGGGCAGTGCTGCTCGGAGATTGGGCGTAGGACCCCACCAGCAGGAAGTACTTAAAAGGACTCCTTAAGCCCTTCCAGTCAGCGAGGACTGGCCCTGTGTGCCTGGTCTCCAAACGGAAATGCTGCTTGGAGATCGGGTGTGGGGCCCCGCCATTGGAAAGTGCTTAAAGGGACCCTTTAAGTGCTTCCAGTTGGTGGGAACTGGCCCCACACACATCTGGTCTCCAAATAGCAATGCCACTTGGAGATCTGGTGCACCGCTGGTGGCCCCCTCCCTCCTCTCTTGCAAGATTTAAAGGGCCCTCCACCTGGTTGGTGGGCCCTTTAAATCTTGCAGGAGGCTTGGGAGAGGCGTGGCTGTCAATGATTTTTCTTCAGGGCGGGGCTTGGAGTGGGACATCTCCAAGGTGCTATCATCACATTGGGGATGCCCTGCCCTCTCTGGGAATGCCCCCAAGGTCCCCCACTGGGGACAAAATCGGACCTGACAACCCTACTCCTTCTTGAAGAGACCGAATTACTAGCCCACTGAGAGAATTGCTTAAAAGCAGTAGCCTAAAATCAATGTTTCAATCTCACTAAGCCCCCGTTGCTCAAAACTCTGAATTATAAAAAAGTACAAACAACCATGCAAACAAAAAAGAGATAATCACTAGCAATAAACTGAAAGTCAATAAACATTTTAGATTTATGTACACACCAGTTAAAGAATACAGACAGTGCAAGCCTAAGGAGCATTACACCTATGCTTATGGAATTTGATGGTCTTTGAAGTGTGCAATTCTGCCCAAGATTGAACATTTAAAAAATACAATCCAATCAATTCCTAGATTTTTTTCATTGTTTTTTTTACCACCTGAAGTTCATTGGATGACTTACATATGATATTGCCACCTCATTTTGAAGCATATATATACCTGATCTGAGATCCTTTAAAGTACAGGAATTTTTGTACATATAAAGAATGTAATCTACCACTAAGTCACAGTAGCTCAGAAGAAAGGAGAATTTGAAGGGACTGACATTTGCCACTGGTATCTTTTGGGCAGTTGTGTGAGATGGTCTGTATTCTAAAATAAAGAAGAAGAAGAAGAAGAAGAAGAAGAAGAAGAAGAAGAAGAAGAAGAAGGAGAAGAAGAAGAAGGAGAAGAAGAAGGAGAAGAAGAAGAAGAAAGCAGCAGCAGCAGCAGCAGCAGCGGCAGAGATGGATTTATACCCCGCCCTTCATTTGGAGTCTCAGAGTGGCTTAGAATCACCTTGTCTTCCTCTCCTGACACCCTGTGAGGTAGGTGGAACAGTGGAAGTTTTTGTCTTTTACCTGCTGCCAGTTTGTGGATTCAGGTGGTATGAGAATTAGCTAAACCACAGAGTTCATGAATGGAAGACATCTTATACACCTGGTGCCTACGTATTTAAAATACTGCTGAAGAACTTCTAGCAGTTCCTTAATTTGATGTTTGCTATAAAGGAACTCAATGAGAACCACCTGTTCTTACCCAAATGTAGGAAAGCTACTTCACTGCAAAAATGAACACACTTTTTAACCCTATCTTTAGTCTGAAGGTATCTGATGAGCAACTACAGATGTGATGCAGAGAAGAGTCTGATAGCTGTCCGTAGAGGCAGCTATCTTTCTCTAGATGGCCACTGTTTTAAGCACTTACAAGATCCCACAGGTGAGTGTGCAGAAGATAGAGATGTCATGATGGAGCCATATCAGAATACTCATACTATATATTCCCAGGGCTTTGGGGAGAAGAGAATGAATAAGTCCTGGGTATAAATAACACAGACAAGATAACCTTTCATGTATTTCAGTGAAAATGCAAGAAGTAGAACACTTATGGCCTTGGTGTTAAGGTGTTCTACAGACCCATTTCACCCTTCATGCTGACTCTCTGGGCGGGATAGAATTGAAAGCAAACTCTCCTGGCACACTTTGTTGTGCAAGCAAGTACTAGAAAGGAGAAACAACAATATTGATGTTCTGAGTTTTGAATCAGGGTGGGGTTACCACTCAAATTTGGGGCCCATGAAATATTACCTTTAGCATAACCTGCCGTATAACTGATTGCTTTATTATGCAGATTAGCAATGAATAAACTCAAGTTAACCCATAACCTTATGTTTTCTCTCTTATTTATTTATTTGTCAAAATATTTATACTTTTTTTTCTTGGGTCAAGTTGAATTCGAAGTGGTTATGAAGAATTTATAGATAAAAACTGAACACAAATTTCATATTCTCAAATACCTTCTTGCTCCCAAAAAAGATACCTGTTGTTCGCAACCCTTCTTCATTTTAGGTGATGGGGCAAGGTTAAAAAAGAAGTATGGGATAGGGCTTCAAAAGGAGTTTAAAACATAAACATACACCAAGCCAAAGTATTTTTAATGTATTTAGGTGGGATGAGTTTGGACATATTTATTTATTTATTTGGATTTATATCCTGCCCTCCCCGAAGGCTCAGGGCGGCTAACAATAGGGCATGAATGCCAGATTTAAAACAGAATAAAACAGTATAAAACAAATAAAATCATACAATACAACATCAGCATTTAAAACCAAGATGGGGCAGATCTTGAACACAAGCAGATAGCTAACAGAGTGTAACTGTAAAAGCTGTGCATCTTTAATCATAATAAACATCCTGACATTTCAAATATCTCATTTCTGCTTTTTACTCTTTACTAGTTGCTCCTTGCAGTTCAGTTCAGGCTTCCAAACAATGATATACAATTTAGGGGAAAAGATGCAAGCCAACAATCCAGCACTGGATGCCAAAATAGAGAAGATCTCCACAGCTACAATATATTTCCCTTTGGTGCTGAGATACGTTGGAATAAAAGTCAGCCACACACAACAAAACACCAACATGCTGAAGGTAATAAACTTGGCTTCATTAAAGGTGTCAGGCAATTTCCTAGCAAAGAAAGCCACCATGAAGCTGGCAAAAGCCAGAAAGCCCATGTATGCCAGAACACAGGAAAACAGGATGGCTGAGCCTTCATTGCATTCCAATATGATTTCTTCTGCCAGAGAATTCATGTCAACATCTGGGAATGGAGGGTCAATACAAAGCCATACTATACAAATACTTGCTTGCATAGAGGAGCAGCAGAAAACAACAGAGTTTGCAAATCCTTTCCCCAGCCATTTCCTCATCCTGGATCCTGGTTTAGTAGCCATGAAAGCCAGAACCACTGTGATGGTTTTGGCCAACACAGAAGCAACAGCCACTGAGAAGATGATACCAAAAGCAGTTTGACGTAAAAGGCAGATCATGACCTGAGGTCGACCAATGAAGAGCAAGGAACAAAGGAAGCAGAGCAGGAGTGAGATGAGCAGAGTGTACGTGAGCTTCCGATTGTTGGCTTTGACGACAGGAGTGTTCCTATGCTTGATGAAGATTGCTAACACCACTGCTGTGGATCCAGAGAGGGAGAGGGCCAAAACAGCCAAGCTGATGCCCAGGGGTTCTTCATAAGACAAGCAGTTTGCCATCTTGAGTAGGCAATGATTTTTATTATCACCTGGGTATTGACCTTCTGGACACTGGAAGCAGTTATCTGTATCTTAAAAAACAGAGAGAAATACTGTTCCAGCCTCTCAAAAAAAAACAATAATGTGAAGTCTGCCAAACATCTTCAGGGTTTCTTTTTTTAAAAATGGAATTGATCGAAGAATTTGAAATACTGTAGAATAAGTGTATGTAGTGAATACTATACACATACAAACTGAACTAACAAATGGTGAGTTCTTCAAGTGCATGTGGAAACATCTTTCACTAAGAATTACAATTATTTATGTCATGAATGGAACATTCCCCCCCAGTAGACAATAGGTGTGAAGACTGGAAACACTGCCTACCTTTTTGGTCTGAAATCTTCCCTTCTGGACATGGATCACACTCATAGCAACAAAATGGTTGCCCCTCTTTCCTTTTCTTGATGTAACCTGGAAAGCAGTTATCGTTACACAAAGCAGTAGGAACAACCTGTCCATGAAATGGGAGATCAAATGTTAATTCCATTTTCTTCTTTTTTGAATTCATTATCTTGTAAACAGGTTGTTGTACTGAAATAATGGCAGCACTGTCCATGAGAGACCCCTGTGCCTTACCTAAGTATTGTCGTTAATTCTATTTTGGATGAGGCTAATATTGGGCTGATTTGCATTCCTATTTTCACACCTCCCATTTTGGTTGTGTTTTGCTCCCTCAGTTAGTGCATTGCTGTATGTCAAGCATATCTCCATGCAGATTTAAACTGAAGGTTTTTATTCTGGATGTTCACTGGTATAATATCAAATCAGTCACTTGAGGGAGCAAACCATGTGAAGAACCCCCCCCCCAAAGCAATAGGGATACACAAGCAATAAAAATGAGACTGCAGAAGAGCCATTGTGATTATCAATATCCAGAGACTTCTCTCAAACTGACTACAATTTCACTGCCAACTCATCCTAAGTGACAAAGAAAAATAATACCTCAGATGCTTTCTCTTGTACCAGAAGTATGAAACAAAAATGGAGATGTTAAAACCAACCAGTGTGGCTTATGTATTGCTTGCCAATATGAGCAGTGAGATGATTTTTTGTCAAGCTGTTCAGCTGTCTGTGATCAGCTGGGACCTACTTCTCAGGTTACTTTTCATGTATTCAAATAGTATGGTGCAGAAGAGTTCAATTGGCAGTATTCCACACATGTGTGTTCTCACAGCTTGATGGATGTCCTAGTTTCCTCCTTCCTAACAGATCTGCTGTCACTGTGCTGTACTCAACAGCCAATTGTACTGTTAAAGGGTGAGCAACAGTGTTCCTTGGTATCCCAGTTCAGTTTCTGATATTTGTGGTACTCATAAAGAGGAGCAAGGACTTACGCAGTTCATGGAAGCCTGACTCTGCATCCAATGGAATTGTAATTCTGTTCTTCCTAATTTGGTTACAAATACATGCTATTTATATACATCATTGTAACCTTAAGAATTAAAAACTTTGTCATGGACCAGCCAAGGCTCAGAGGACTGTGTAGCCAGTCCAGATTCAACAGAAGCTGGACTAGAAACAAACTGAGGTGCAGGCATGCCCAGATCTGCAGCCCAGAGCTGGTTCAAAATCACCTCCACCCGCCAGCTGTAATTCAGAAGGTAAAATCAGCTGCCTACCAACAACCCTCCAGGATCACCTGAAACCTTGGAATGCCACAGAAGAAGGTGAAAATGGATTTACAGGCTAGGCAGTGAAGTGCATGCCTCCTGGCTCAACACCAGCTGCCCACTGATAGTGGAGAGGAATCCTTGCAGGATTGTTCCTGAGAAGCTTGCTGTATGCATGATGTCTTAGTGTGCAGCTATAAAGTCTCAGAGAGACACTTTGGGTGTAGATGCAATGCATACATCATACACTGAACTGCCGACACTGTTGATTTATTCCTGGAATCTTGACCTCAGGCTAAATGACACTGGACTTTGGAAGCCTCCTCTGGCCTTGTTTTTCTTTGGAAATTAGAGAGATGCTGTAACCTGACACCAGAAGCAAGCAAGCCAGCCCATACCGGCTTACTTTTTTTGGAGGGGGAAGTAAAAAATGATCCTGGAAGAACTGGGGGGAAACCTGGATTTACCATAGAGTTTTCAAAGATTCCTAGAGCTACCCTTTGGCACTTCTGGGTTTTGTGTGGAAGTAATGTAGCGACATAACCATCATCACACATACCCCTCATGTCCCTGATCCACTTGCTACAAGGCTTGGCCTGACAATCGTAGACTTGGCAGATTACAGTATCATTACAGAAAGATGCTTGACTGACATTCACTAGTAGTACAGCCTTCCTAGGATTGGTCCAGTGATGTGAAACAACCCTCCCTTGGAGGCCAAAGAAATTTAGCCCTTGGATATTTTAAGAGAATTAGTTTATTTCCCTAATGAGGTTATTAATGTAGAAAGGTATACAACTTAGTTTCAATGATGGCTTCAAACATGTTTGTTTTCTTGGATGATTTTATGAAGCTTGAATTTTGTGACAGTAATCCCGCCCCCAGAACATGTTCCATTTTGAATCATGACTTTCATTTTTTAAAAAATCTGTGAATAGAAAACAGTTAAGAAACTTAGTAGGCAGATGCCTATGAAGCTGCAGTCTCCACCCAATATAACCATATCGAGTTCATCTGTTCTTCCATGAAACCATAGTGCTCTGTAGTCAGGAACTCAGAACAAAGGTAATCATAACAAGTTAAGGTAGATATTTACAATGATCTGAACATCATTCTCCAATTTGCTTTCACTCCACTTAACCAATCTATTCCAGCCTCAGCCACCTTTTACTGGATCTTGATTCCATGATAGAATCATAGTACTGAAACCAGTAAATCAGGTCCCAATTGCAGTGTTCTACATCTTGGGAAACAGTCTTCAGACAATGGACTTTCTACAGTGCTTATCATAAAGCCCAGTGTTTCAAAGTGGAATTTATCTAACAGGGTCAAAAGAATTAACAAAGTATTAACACCTCCTCATTTCACTGTAGAACCTAGAATTTAAAGCTGAGTCCTACCTGATGAAATCTGCTGGGCCACATAATGACTGTTTCATTAATGGAAAACTCCCTGCCTTGTGGAGTTTGGGGATCCATTTTCCCAACTTTCACTCTTAAAAGGGACTGGTTTGGGAAGGTGATCCAGTTGATGATATCAAATTGACCTACTAATTCACCATTCTCATTGAAAGATATTGTGTCCCCAGCACTGTTGTTGAATGAAATGCTCCTCAGAAAAGGGTGAATCTAGAATGGAAGAAATAACAGAAGTTTATATACCAGGAGTGGATGCATAAATAGGGTCGTGATTTTGAGCTTCCAGATGGGGTATGAAGGTCTCCTGGAAACAATGACTGTGTAATGTATCCACAGGAGAACATGGGCTCTGGACAGCCATGTGCTTGGACTGGTTCTAACCGGTCCACCATGTGGCCAGGCGAAGGGCCTGAGCTTCGCCCCGAAGGACAATGGACTAGTGGATCCTGACTCCCCTCCAATGGAGGAGCAGGAGTTAATCCAATCAATGTAAATAGCGAATCACCGTGTGTGTGTGTGTTTGGGGTGTGGGTCACTTGGGAATAAAAGCTGGCCTGCGAGCCGGCTCAGTTGTCTTGTTCTTCATCTAATAAAGTATGTGAGAGCTGAAATCACTAGTAAGTCTCAGTACTTTTCACTGGCGACGAGGATGGGATGCCAACTCCCTCCATGAACAACGACCACGAGACGAGCACCGCTGACCGCCCCAACGCCGAAAGCACCGAACGCCGCCGCCGAGCTTCGTGTCCGCCTCTTCGGTTCCTGGGCACCGCACCGCTCCCTAGCACCGCTGACCCCGAGAGCAGCCTCGCTTTCAACGCCGCAAACTCTACGCCTGAACCGCGACCTCCACGGGTGAGCACCATGGCCGCTAGCAACGAGAGCTTCCCCGCCTTCGACATCTCTCGTCCCGCACACTGGGAGACCTGGATCGAGACGCTGGAGCGTCACTTCGAGATCCATGGCATCACGGATGCGGGTACGAAGAAGGCCTATCTCCTGCGCTACTGCGGCATCGAGGCACACCTCCTCCTGAAGGACCTGGTAAACCCCCTCCTGCCAAAAGACGCGGCCGCCACCTACAACATGCTGGTCAAGGCGTTTACTGACCACTTGGCACCAAAGCCCACCAAGTTCGCGGAACGAATGGAGTTCTTTGCGAGAATGCAGGGCCCCGACGAAACATCTCCGGAATTCCTGGCCGGACTACGCCGCACAGCCACAAGGTGTGCCTTCCCCAACCTCACAGATACCCTCCTAAACCAGTTCTTGGTGGGGCTGAAGGAGGCGAAGCTGCGCCGCAGGCTCGTCAGCCGGGACGACCTCACTCTGGAGGCCGCCATCCAAGAAGCGGCCGCCTACGAGAAGTCCCACGCAGATCACCGGCCTAAGACGGTCCATCGCCTCCAGGACTCCGGCCCCTCGGATGACTCGAACGATGAGGAGGTCCTACAGGTGAACCGCCGATCACAGCCACGCACCCAACGCAACAGGGGATCCCCCGCACCACCAAACCAGCCCCACGCATCTGCCTGTGCCAGCTGTGGCGACGCTCACGAGCGCCGGACCTGCCGTTTCCGGGATGCCGTCTGCAGGACCTGCAACAAGGCCGGACACCTCGCCCGAGTCTGCCGCTCCAAGGGCAAGCGCCTGGGATCCACGGCCCAGCTGGACGCCGCAAGCCTGCACACCGTGACGACACAGCGCCGGCAGACGGTATGTAACTTGCCCCCTGAAAGCCCGGACAAGGTGCATGTGACTGTCCAAATAGAGGGGTCCCCCTGCCAAATGGAAATAGACTCAGGGTCCTCGTTCTCTATAATTTCCGCGGAGACCCTTAAAACGCTATGCCCCAAGGGGGGACCCCGACTGCACAAGCCACGGGGGTTGAAACTGACGGACTTTAACAAAAACCCAGTGGCAGTCCGTGGCTGGGGCAAGTTTCAAGTCCGATTTAAAGGGTTCTCGGGCTTGCTGGACCTGTTGGTTGTGGAGGGGCGCCTCTCAAGCCTCCTGGGACTGTCGTGGTTTGGGCCTTTGGGACTCCAAATAGCAGGAGTAAACCACCTCGGGACCGCTGACTGGGAGGCAGTTTGCCGGGAGTTCCCCAAAGTATTCGATGGGACCCTGGGGAGGTACAATGGGACCCCGATTTCGCTAGATCTGGACCCTAACGTACGACCCATCCGCATAAAGGCACGGCCCCCTCCCCTAGCCATGCGGGAAAAAATAGAGGCCGAGCTCGACCGCCTGGTCGCCCAAGGCGTGCTGGAACCGGTCGCGTCAGCGCGCTGGGAAACCCCCATTGTAACGCCAATTAAACCGAATGGGGCTATACGCATTTGTGCAGATTACAAATGCACCATAAATAAGGCTCTGCAGGACCACGCCTATCCGGTCCCGGTAGTGAGCCATGTCCTGGCCTCCCTGACGGGGGCCAAAGTTTTCGGCAAATTGGACCTGGCGCAGGCTTACCAGCAGCTGCCAGTGGACTCGGCCGCTGCGGAAGCGCAAACCATCACCACCCACAAGGGGGCTTTCCGGGTCAATAGACTGCAGTTTGGGGTTTCAGTGGCGCCAGGGATTTTTCAATCCTTCATGGATTCCCTCCTGAAAGGAATTCCAGGGGTCCAGCCTTTTTTAGATGATGTCATCATCGCGGCACCGGACTCCACCGCCTTCACCGAACGGCTGCGTCAGGTCCTGCAGAGGTTCAACGAGGCTGGCCTCAAGGTGAAGAAGGAGAAATGCCTCCTGGGTGTGCCCCGCATCGAATTCCTGGGGTTCGCAGTCGATGCACAAGGCATCCACCCCACAGACGAGAAAATTAAAGCGATCACACAAGCCCTGGTCCCCACGTCCAAGCCGGAACTCCAGGCCTTCCTAGGCCTCTTGAATTTTTACCACGCGTTTCTGCCCCAAAAGGCAACGGTGGCTGAACCCCTCCACCGGCTGCTGGACAAGGAGGCGCCGTGGGCCTGGAAGCCGGAGCATGCGGCAGCTTTCCAGGCGGTAAAAGACTTGTTGGTCTCCAACGGGGTGCTGCACCACTTCTGCGAGGCTTTACCTGTGGTTCTGGCGTGTGATGCGTCGCCCTACGGGGTGGGGGCGGTGTTGGGGCATCGGTTGCCGGATGGCCGGGAGGTTCCGGTCGCCTACTATTCTCGGACCCTGTCTTCTGCGGAGCGTAATTACGCGCAGATAGACAAGGAGGCACTAGCGATAGTGGCGGGGGTTAAAAAATTCCACCATTATCTCTATGGCCGCCCGTTCGAGATCCTTACAGACCACAAGCCTCTCCTGGGCCTCCTTGCGCCCGATCGACAGACGCCGCAGATGGTCTCGCCCAGGGTTCTCCGCTGGTCCATATTCCTGGCGGGGTACTCTTACACCCTCACCCACCGCCCGGGAAAGGCCATGGGTCACGCGGACGCGCTCAGCTGCCTCCCACTGCCCGCAACGGATCCAGACCCGGCCCCCGCCCACGTCATCGCACTCCTAGAATCGCTGCCCGATCGCCCAGTACATGTCAAGGAGGTGGCCCGCCGCACGGGCCGCGACAGGGTTCTCTGTCGGGTTTTGAACTGGGTGGGGAGGGGATGGCCGACAGCTAGACAAGACCCGGAGTTTGCGCCTTTTGTCACAAGGCGCGATGAGCTGTCGACCTATAAGGGGTGCCTAATGTGGGGAGGCAGGGTGGTCATTCCGAAACCACTACAGGAACGGGTACTGAGGGACCTTCATGAACACCACCCTGGGGTAGTCAGGATGAAGGCTCTGGCGCGGGGGTATGTCTGGTGGCCAGGGTTAGACCGGGATATTGAGGGCATTGTAAAAAGGTGTCAACCCTGCCAGGCCTCCCGACCCGCACCCCCGACGGCCCCAGACAGCGCCTGGGAATCCTCTCACCGCCCCTGGTCGCGCCTGCACCTCGACTTTGCGGGCCCGTTCCAGGGGCAGCTGTTTTTTATACTTGTAGACGCCTACAGTAAGTGGCTAGAAGTAGAGCCGGTACCATCCACCTCCTCCCGGGCGGCCATCCGAGCGATGTGGCGGATTTTCAGCTCGCACGGACTCCCCGACACCCTGGTCACCGACAACGGGACGGCCTTCACGTCTGGGGAGTTCCAGGAGTTCACCTGCCAGCACGGGATTCGCCACATCAGGTCGGCCCCGTTCCACCCCGCCACCAATGGCCAAGCCGAACGCATGGTGCGGACGGCCAAAGAGGCGCTCCGTCGGACCGAAGGAACAGACTGGGACTTCAGGCTGGCGCACGTCCTGTTCGGCCAGAGAACGACGCCCCATGCGACAACCGGCCGGAGCCCGGCGGAACTATTGATGGGCCGACGCCTCACCACCAGGCTGGACCGGTTACATCCCGATCGAGCGCCCGAGCGGGAGCCCTGCACGGAAACGCTAGCGGCGGCGCGAGGGTTCTTCCCAGAGGACCCGGTGTACGCACGGAACTACGCGAGAGGGCCCCCGTGGATTCCCGCCCGAGTAGTCCGGGTCCGTGGCCCCCGGTCCTACGAAGTCTCGGTGGAAGACGGCCAGATCCTGCATCGCCACATCGATCAGCTACGTCGCCGGGTGCTACCCCTGGAGCCGGATGAGGGGGAGGAGTGGGACGAGCCAGCTCAACCAGACGCGGGGGCGGACGCACCTGAAGAAATCCCTGTGGACTTCAACTCCGGACTGACAACCACCGCAAATGACACGCCGGCCGAGATGGTGAGCCCAGCCCCGCCAACACCAGAGCGGCCACCAGTCCCCACAGCCGCCCGGGAGGCTGTCAGTTCCCCCATGCCAGAGCCCCGTCGCTCCACGCGAGAGCGGCGGCCCCCCAGCTATTTGAAAGACTATGTGTGCGGGTGTTTATCGGACCAAGGGGGGAGGGGTGTAATGTATCCACAGGAGAACATGGGCTCTGGACAGCCATGTGCTTGGACTGGTTCTAACCGGTCCACCATGTGGCCAGGCGAAGGGCCTGAGCTTCGCCCCGAAGGACAATGGACTAGTGGATCCTGACTCCCCTCCAATGGAGGAGCAGGAGTTAATCCAATCAATGTAAATAGCGAATCACCGGGTGTGTGTGTGTTTGGGGTGTGGGTCACTTGGGAATAAAAGCCGGCCTGCGAGCCGGCTCAGTTGTCTTGTTCTTCATCTAATAAAGTATGTGAGAGCTGAAATCACTAGTAAGTCTCAGTACTTTTCAGACTGCTTTGGAGGGTGGACTCTATAGGTGTACATCACATCAAGGTCCTTCTTCAAGCCCCACCCTCACTAGGATCTACTTCCAGATCTCAAGGAATTGCCCAACCCAGAGTTGGCAACCCTATGCATAGGAAACCAGGAAGCAGCCAACTCCAGCATCCTGCATTCCTTCCATCTTGTTTGAGATGTGACAGTGTGACAGCAGTTTCATTAATACAAATGTAGAGGACATGCTGAGTGTATTTTAAGTCTAGGGAGCTGTAAGGTATACAGGGTACTGCTCAGAGCCTACTGAATGCTTCTCTTTCTTCCTCACTGCCTCTTGTTGTGTTTCCTTCCTGCCTGTAAGTTACTGCTTATATCCTGCCTGTCTCCTTGTTGTTGGAGGGCCTTCAGTTAGTTAAAGTTTCTTTGCAAATCTGGAAATCGCAGTAAACTTTATTGAAAGCAGATCAACATGTGTGGGATTGAATTGTTCCCTGAACTCTGTTAGTACTCTGGAGCTGAGGATATCCTCCCTCCAGCTTCCAAACTTCCATTGCAGTGGTAGTTCTCCAGCTTGGTAGCAAGGGTCTCAATGCTCTTTGCCACCTTGTTGAATTAATCCTTTGCATTGTGGAGGAGTGGTGTTAAACCACTATGGTGCACATTGGAGGTTTGGGGGTTTGCTGTTCTGGGAGATGGCAGAGGCATTATTCAGATGTGTTCCTGTAGCAGCTGCTACCATCTTAGAGAGAAAGAATCCTGGGTGACAGCATTTTGTCATTTCTGTGAGTATGAGGGTAATCTGAATGAGTGTGTCTTCTTGCAGCTCTGTCTTGCACTGAGTTATTCCAGTCTAAGACCAATGGATGGGTTTAGACTACAGTAGCTCTGCATATGACTGTAGGAGCATGTTATAAGCATAGGCATGTATGTGGATGCAAATGCACATAAGAGCATCTGGCTCATGCATCTCTATGAAAGAGTAAGAGAAAGTGTATCAATCTGGAAGAGATCAAAAGACCTTCTAGCCTTTGCAAAAAGAAAGGGGGGAAATTGTCCTAAATTGGGTAAAAATCGCTTGGTGTTATATACACTGCAAACAATCCCAGTAAAGTGTAATGACCTGATTAGACAAAAATACAGACAATCCTAGTGAAAGATAACAATTTCTGAATAAGTACGACAGTTTCTGAATGTCCTGATAACAAATTACATAATGGATACAGTTTTGTTAGTACAAACAGTGAATACTGTGTCATGTTATCAATCTGATCCCCCCCCCCCAAAAAAAAATAACTTTTTTTCCATCTGAGCTATCCCATGGATGTTTCTCCTAAATGTCTCTACCTACCATTCCCTTGTGCTTGTTTCTGGAGGAATGCATGGCATGGAATGCATGTGCCACAGCATAGACAGCATTGTAGATACTGTAGCTGTGGCCTGTCATGCTCATTTCGAAAAGTGGACCCGGAAGGCTCTCCAGCTTTTCTTTCCCCGTGCAGCTTTTCTTGGTCTCCCCACTCCTCTCGGTATCTGGAAAGAAGCAGTCAAAGGCCTGTTCCCAGAAGACTCTGATAAAGCCATCTCTGTCAGAGTAGGGTCTCAGGTTTTGAAGGAAACTTTGAAATCCTTGGAGCTCACTGGAGTGAATGGCAAAGGATAAAGAACCATGGAAGACTCGTATATCCAGGGCCCTGAGAAAGGTCTCTGATGAGAAATCCCAGTGGGCAGTCATCACCCACACCTTGCCAATGGAAGATATAGTATCCAGATCAGCAACCAAGAACACCCACTGCATTGTCATCATGGTTCCAGTCTCTGCATTTATAACAAATACATTCACATCTGTGTGGGTTAAGAATGTGGAGGTATCCTGAAAGCGTTCCATCAGAAGGAACATGTCTAAAAAATCACTGTGAGTTACTAGTTTTTGAGTGAAAGCGGGACAGATGCCATTCTGGGAAAACAGGTGGGTCAAAGTCTGCACAAACTTTTCACCTTGATCATCACCCACTATGATGAGGCCAACCCATTTCCACTGGAAATGCAGAAGAAGCTGAACCATCCCAGCGTACTGATGTGCTTCATTGGGGACCATCTGGTACAAGGATGAGAGATGTGTTTTGTCACTTGCCGCTGAAGCAAATAAGCTATAGGTGACCTAAGCATGAATAAAGGAATTGTCACCAGGAAAGCGATGGTGGTATATGTTCAGAATAGTTGAATAAAATACTTAGTTAAATAAAACAGAAGTATAGTGCAGTGAAAGACTGGCTATAAATACGGTAAATTCATACAAACTAACATGACTACCCATCTGGAATTATCATGGCTTAGTTATAATGTGATTCTCTCTGTCAGATCTGTACCTTGGCTGTTGTTCCAGGCAGCTGATTAAAAAGGTTCTTTCCTCCAGTTTGAGCATCACAAGACATTCATGAGCACGGATTGCTTGTGATGCAGTGAACAGTCCAATGTTACCCTTTTTGTTTCCAAATCTAAATTTACCGCTCTTTTGCCTTAGGCAGTCTTATTTCAAAATAACAGTGAAATATACAATCCAGATTTTAACGGCGTGATCATAACAACAACAACAAAACTTTTTATAGCGCTGGTAGGGTGAAACACACAAGAAACTGTCTTATTTTGAATCAGACTCTTGGTCCATCAAAGTCAGCATTGTCCACTCAGACTGGTAGTGGCTCTCCGAGGTGTCAGGCAGAGGTCTTTCCTATCACCTACTGTCAGATCTTTTAACTGGGGAGATACCGGGGATCAAACCTGGGACCTTCTTCACGCTGAGCAGATGCTCTACCGCTGAGCCACAGCCCCTCTCAAAGAGTACCAGGCAGCAATGGAATTCCAACCAACACCTCCAAGGAGGCTGGAGCCTAAATCCTGTGCCTTAGACCACTTGGCCACATTATCCTGGGTGTAGTAGTTAGATGTATGAGACTAAGATCTGGGAGATCCAGATTCAAAAAACCCCTCAGCTTGCTGGTTAACCTTGGGCCAGTCACACACATTCAGCCTAACCTGCCTCATAGAGTTGTTGTGAGAGTGAAACGAAGGAGAGGAGAACGATCCAAGCTGCCTTGCCCCCGACACCAGGAAGAAAGGCAGGGTATATATGAAGTAGATAACTCTTTATATTATAATGGAGAAAACATGAAATAGTTACTCAGACTTTTGCCCCCTTCATAAAATAGCCCTGGTTTTCTCCCTTCGTAGAATCATAGGGTTGGAAGGAACCTCCAGGATCATCTAGTGCAATCCCATGCACAATGCAGGAAATTCACAACTATCTCCCCCCCCCACAGCCCCAGTGACTCTGTTCCATGCCCAGAAGATGGCAAAACAACAACCACCCCTCAATGATTCCTGGCCAAGCTGAATCAGAAGGGATCCTCACCCCCAGCTATATCTCCCAAAGCCCATTTAGGCCCTTTGTAGTTGTTTTGACTGAGAAAGGGAAAGGAAGGACTCTCACAGCATCTCTTCTTGGGCAACCAGAGTTTCATTTCTATGCAGTACTTTCCTGTTCCCTACACAACCTCTGACTCTCCATACATGTCATCATGTCTCATAAATGTACCCATGTTTGTCTTGCTATATGAGAACAAGCACACAAGAAGATTCTTGTGGCACCTTAAAAGACTACGCAGAGGCATTGTGACAAAATCCTTCATGGACTGGTGCCTATTTTATTAAAGACATTATTTTTTTTCTCTAGTTAGAAGATCCATTTGCTTGCCCATTGAGAAAGAACACAAGAGATACATGCTATGTTCTGTATGCAAAAAGAGAGAGAAGACATTTTATCAGGGGTCTTTTCGGGGGGGAGCCCACCGGAGCGCAGCTCCGGGAGCTCAGAAGCCAAGCCCCGCCCCCAGCCGGCGTCCCGGAGAGTCTTTCAGGCAGCCGAATGTCAATTTCAGCTCCATTATATCCTATGGGCCATTGAAGTCAATGGTGAAAACATAGGGTATATTCTAGGGGCTGGAGGAGAGAGGGTTTGAGGGAGAGGCTCGAAACTCACAGGATAGCTGATGGAGCCTCTCCCCAAGATACCCACCAAGTTTCAAGAACATTGGACCAGGGGTCCAATTCTATGGCCCCCTAAACAGGTTGCCCCTATTCCCTCCATTGTTCTCTATAGTGGGAAAAAAGTAACTTATTTTCCCACCATAGAGAACAATGGAGGAAATGGGGCAACCTGTTTGGGGGCCCATAGAATTGGACCCCTGGTCCAATGTTCTTGAAATTTGGTGGGTATCTTGGGGAGAGGCTCCATCAGCTATCCTGTGATCTTGGAGCCTCTCCCTCAAACCCCTCCCCTCCAGCCCCCAGAATATACCCTATGTTTTCACCATTGACTTCAATGGCCCATAGGGTATAATGGGGCTGAATTGCCACTGAATTTCTTTCATTCCCTCCTTTCCTTCTTTCTTTTTCCTCTTTCCCTCATTCTTTTCTTTCTTTCTTTCTTTCTTTCTTTCTTTCTTTCTTTCTTTCTTTCTTTCTTTCTTTCTTTCTTTCTTTCTTTCTTTCTTTCTTTCTTTCTTTCTTTCTTTCTTTCTTTCCTTCCTTCCTTCCTTCCTTCCTTCCTTCCTTCCTTCCTTCCTTCCTTCCTTCTTTCCTTCTTTCCTTCTTTCCTTCTTTCCTTCTTTCCTTCTTTCTTTTTCCTCTTTCCCTCATTCTTTTCTTTCTTTCTTTCCTTCTTTCTTTTTCCTCTTTCCCTCATTCTTTTCTTTCCCTCTTTCCCTCTTTCCCACCTTCTTCTCTTCTCTTTTTTCCTCCTTTCCCTGTTTCCCTCCCTCTTCCCTCTCTTTCTTTCTCTCTTTCCTTCCTTCTTTCCTTCTCTCTACTCTCTCTCTTTCCTTCCCTCTTTCCTCCTTCTGTGGCCCAACTCTAGTGAGAAGGAGTTTAAACTTTAAACCCCTTCTCTCTTAGCTCCCCCACCCAGACCAGCTGGGGAAGGGAAGGGGAGGCTTTTGAAGATGCTTCCCCCCCTTTTGCTTCCCCTTCTGACATCACTTCCGGTGATGTCAGGGGATGTGGCATATGCTAATAGCCTAATAGCTCATTAGCATACCATATGCTAATGAGCTCCTGCAGCTGTTCTTCTACGAAAAGACCCCTGCATTTTATCAAGTGTGTATTTCTTTCACAAATGTAGCTGTGTCTGTTTTCATGACAGAAAAAAATGTTATAAAAATGTCTTGATTTCATTATCTTTAATCTTCACTGTTCTCATTCTTTCCTTCTGTTTCCATTCACCACCCCCTCTCTCTTTCCATCTGTTAAATGTTAACCATGAAAAAAATTAATGCATTCTTTTAAATTTTTATTTGTCCTCATTTCAAATCCCCACCTAAGGTCCTGTTTCCCCCACCCCCACATGCTTCACTCCCAGCATACTTATCTGACCTGGGGAATCTTGTAGATGCCTAAGATGGTGGCCATGTAGAGAGTAATGTCTGACTTGAGCCCGCCTATAACTGCTATCAGATTCTTACTGCCGCATTTGTAGTTCAGGACAGTCCAATTCTGACTGAAGACAAGGTTCAGGGTGTTCTGATATGTCATCCTTGCGTTGAAGTAGCTTTCATAAAAGTGGAACCCCAAAGTGTGATTGGGTAAGATGCTGGGGTTTTCGTTGATCTCCTTCACAGCAAACACCAAGGATAGAACGTGCTGGTAGTTCTTTGGCACTATCCTAAAACAAGACAAAAAAAAATCCATATGGTAGGTGTTCTACTTTCATTAACTACTTCCTAATCTTAAATGCTCCTTCTGGAATTCCTTCTCCAGAAGGAATTTCTTTCAGTTGGTTCTAAGTGTAAATTGAAAGAAAAACTGGGATCTTATTCCCTACAACCAATCCAGTTCTAATCCAGTGTAAACAGGGTTTTCTTTAGTGGTTTCTCATCTCTGTGCAGCTTCTAATTTGAACGGGCTATGCTATAATGCCTTCCTTTCCGTATATTACATCGTTATCCCTTACTGCTGCTCTTACTGCCGCTCTGAGATGCCTTTGGGCAGTGAAGGGCGGGGTATAAATCCAATCTCTTCTTCTTCTTCTTACAGTAGCAACCTCCTGTGCTGTTCCATTATATTACTGTTCTAATCCCTTTGTAAGAAGGTCCTCCTGAACAGTTCTGCTCTGTATAGTCTGATAAATGATAGATGTGTAAGGGCTTTCCTAAGCATCTTAGGCAGTCCATTCCATAATATAGGGGTGCCAGGTCTCCTTGGGCTACTGGTCAGAGTAAGGGAAGGAGGGGTAGGCTTCACAACTCCATGTTTGGGAATTCCTGGGGATTTGGGGCTGGAATTTGGGGGAGGACAGGGACCTCAGTTGGGTACAATGGCATATAGTCCACCCTCCCGAGCATCCGTTTTCTCCAGGGGAATTGATCTCTGTAGACTGGAGATGAGTCCCACTTGGAGGCTGGCATCCAAATTAGTGCTTTCTATAGTGTGAATACATAAAGCTTCCTTATAATGAGTCAGATCCTTGGTCTGTCAACTTTGGTATAATCTGGTTGACATCTGGCTGGCAGAAGTGCTCCAGGATCTCTGGTGGAGGTTTCTCACATCACCTAATATCTAACCCCTTTGTTTAGAAAAAATGGGAATTTTTGCCTCCTAAGCAGATGCTCTACCACAGACCCAGAGCCCCACCCCAAAATGTGATATCCTTACAATAAAAGCAGGATGAGAAATGCCTGAACAGAATTGGTTGACTCAATTCATACATAGAGTTCCCATGCCCAAAGATATTTAAAAAATATGTATGAAATCCACGTTTCAATAAATCAATGAATTATACAGTTGGCAACCAAATGCAAAAAAAGCTAAGACCTAGAAAAAGCAACCGGTATACCCTTGGATGTTTGTTTCCAGAGGCCAGGCATAAAAAGGAACCAGTTTAAAGCATTTTCAAGGCATACAAAGATGTCACCTGTCATACACCTTAATGAATAATGCACACTGTAATGGTATTTGGAGCCAAGGTTTAAAAGCATAGAATTGGTGGTGGGGTACAGATGAAATAGGACGGAGTATTTATAAGAATAAGAAACCTGGATATTATATGATGAGTGGCAAACAGAACAGTACTGTGGAAACTACAACATGAAGAAGGGAACATATGGACCTTGTCTAGTCCATATTCTTCTCTAAAACTTTCATGTAATTTATGAAACAGAGGAGCTCAATACCTCTTCTCCCAAAGGATGCTGAATGATCAACAAATATCACCCCGGTATGAAGGGCTTTAATGGATTAATATTCACCACTATTTGATGTCAACCTTGGGCAGTAAATATTTCCTGAAGCAATTAGTCAATATATGTCTATTCGTGCCTCCATACAAGAATCAGAACACATTCTATCAATCAGTTCACTGCTACAAAGTCTTGTCAACACTGAATTCTGATATTGAATTCATACTTTGGAATCTAGAAGCTGCCTTTCAAATTAATTTCAGGAAGATATTCCTGTAATGGGTTATTCCAAGAACCTGACTTATTGCTAAGACAGTAAAATGACTTCCTTACGTATTTTCATCCATTGGCACAGCCTGGGGGTTCTCCTTAAAAAGAACAGGGGCGTGGGGAAGGGAGAAGATCTGAGAAGTGATGGCACCGATGAGGAGGTCCCCTGTTTGATAATACTGGCGCTGGATGTGGATGGGGTTGTTCATTCTGCACATTACAGGGTGCAGTTTGGCTTCTGTTTGAGTCAGCAAGAGCGAAATCAGAAGCAGCGACAAGAAGGGTGATTCTGCCATCTTGATGGGGAAAATATGATGCTATGGACATAGATTCCCTTATTTATGTTTTTTTTTAAATCAAATTCTGCATTATCCTGTATCAGTCCAAGTTATAATCACATTCCTGAAGCCTTTATTACCCTGCATGGACTCAGCCATTTTTCTCGATCTAAATGCCCTTGAGAGTATTTTATATAAGCTTCCTTGTGATGTTGACCATGTTTGTGGCCTCAGAAGAGTCCCGTGGCCACTGATAACATTGAGAATGAACACCTGTGCCTGGGGATAATTGCAAGGTTCACACTCAGCCCCCCAAAGGATTGCAAGCTGTGTGGCACTGATGCACCGGAAGTGTTGAAGAAAACATGTTTTCTTCTGTCTTGCCAATATCCCAAAATGCCAATAGCGTAATTAAAGTTTAAATGTTTTTGTTTTTTTAATATGGGACATTTTTTGAATATGGCACATTAAAGAAAACAGGGCTATGCAGGACAGATCCACAAATAATAAAAGGGTGAATGCAATACATAAATGGGATTTTTTTTAACGCGTTTATTCCTATATTTAATTTCAAAACTGAACTTTCCTCGATCCTGTCCACTTTCATATTTTATTTGCTTCTACTTTTGCTGCTTTTTTCTTTTAAAAAAGCCTGTCTGCATCACAATGTACGTTGGCTTCTTTTAATTTTTGTTTTTAAAAATAAATGTTCTTGGTAATGCCACTCCCATCATTACCCTGAACTTGCTGGCCACTTTCCAAATGCCTATCTGTGCGTTCCAGAGACCACAAAGCATTCCAATGCAAAAAACAAAACTCAAAAACACGTGGGATGGAGTTTCTGGCAATAAATTACCAAGTTCATACAGAGGGGTCTAATATCAAACAATAGAAAACATTCTTCCAAAGCCATCTATCAAATAAGTCCAAGAGCGTGAGATTGCATTTCTTAAAACCTTAACCAGTTAAATTGTTGATCATCTACGGAATGACTCCTTTGCCCCCCAAGCTGAAATAAAGAGACAAACAACATTGCTGGGATAACTAAAGGGCCACTTTATTAACTGTTAACAATGATGCATAAACGGCAAGGGCAGGACATGTTGCAGTATGACAAGGCCAGGGGTCACCGAGAACCCTTCCTTGCTATGTAAATTAGGGCAAGCCACCCTGCCCCAGGTGAGAGCCAACAGGATGTGGCTCACATCCAGCCGGCACAGCAAACAGATAATTGCCCCAGGCACTCCATTCCCCAAGCCGCTGGGCTCAAAGGGAGGACAATCCCTGGTGATCCCACAGGCAGTCTGCTTTCCCTGCCCCGGGCTGCAGGGCCCAAGGACTGTACTCACAAGACCCCTGTACCCCCAACGGGGTTGTCAGCCAGTGCTGACTGGGCTGCAATCTGTATTTGACTGAAACCCTGCCAAAGTAAAAGTGGCCAACCTATTTAATACGGCCACCCCCTAGCCAATTCTCCAAGCCTCGGCAACAGTACAAGGTAGGCAAAAACATCCCCTCCACAAGGCCAATTTGAGAAGGGGTGAAAAATTCCTACCTGGCCCCCTGAAGGGTGACCGGCCACAGCCTGTACTAACAGCAGGGCGGGAGGGTGGGCCAAGCAAATGGGTGCAGACTGGTGCCAGGAGGCAGGGGTCAGCCCAGGAAACCTCTGGCCCCGCCCCTTCAACTTCCCCAGATGTGTCCCCTTGCCAACCAGGTTGCCTCTCCTCCTTGCAGGGAGGCAAAGATGCCCCCCCGACAGCTTGGCCATGTGGGCCAGTGGCTAGGAGAGCTGGATTATTGGAAAGGAGAGTCAAAACTGGTGACCATTGCTCCAAATGAGCCGCGATACCAGGAGCTCCAGAAAAGAATGAGTTGTCCATTATTCTACTCGTTAAAAATTGATCCCATAATTTTACACACCATAAATTGAAGAGGGGGGGCAGTCGGTTCCAGGCACTAGCTATAGTTAATCTGGCAGCTGCTAATAAATTAGGTATCAATACTTTGGCTGTGTGTTGGATACATAGATCCAACCAGGGCTCTTTTTGTGGCAGGAACTCCTTTGCTCACCCCTAATGTAGCCAATCCTCCAAGAGCTTTTAGTAACCCCTGTAAGAATGAGTTCCTCCTGCTAGAGAAAACGATGGCTTCTAAAGGAAAATGCTGGGGATAGGGAGTTAAAATCATAGAATCATAGAGCTGGAAGGGACCATACATGCCATCCAGTCCAAGCCCCTACCTTCAGCCTAAAATGCCAAGGACAAGAGTTTGTTCCAGTCCCTACTTGAAGACTGCCAATGAAGGGGAGCTTACCCCCTCGCTAGACAACTGATTCCATAGCTGAACAGCACTTACCATTTTTTTTTTAAATCCTGATATCTAGCTGGTACCTTTCTCCCTGAAATTTAAACCCATTATTGTGCGTCCTGTCCTCTGCTGCCAAGAGGAACAACAGAGCTAAGTCAGGTTATGTACCCCTTCTCCCATTCATGAATTAATCCAGGAAGCACTTAACACTGGACCCATAGCAGGGGTTGGGAACAGGAGGTCGTTGACATCCAGGTCCTTTCAAAAATGGAACAATGGTAGGATTGTGAATCTTCTTCAGTCTACCCTTTTCAGTTTTGGTTCTAATGCATTATTTGTTCTTATTCATGTTATGGATACTTTAAACTATTTGTGCCATGTTTATGCGAACTGTACATATCTGATGTTCAATATGTATGTAATTATCTATTTTATTTATATTTATTTTATTTACTTGGACTTGTATCCTGTCCTCCCCATGAGCAGGCTCAGGGTGGGTTCCAACAATATAAATACGATATACAATACAATTAAACCACTTAAAACAACAGTATAAAATCCTAAAATACCATGTCAAATCTGATCAGATGCCTTAGTGATTAAGATGGAGTTAAGAATCCAGGCCACTCGTGGGAGGCCAGCCAGAAGGGGTCAGGGTGTCCGCCACTTCCACCAGAAGCCTGGTGGAAGAGCTCCATCTTACAGGCCCTGTGAAATTGTAATAAGTCCTGCAGGGCCCTGAACTCCTATGGGAGCTCATTCCACCAGGTGGGGGCCAGGGCTGAAAAGGCCTGGCCCTAGTCAAAGCAAGTCAGACATCATATGCTTCTATGAATGGGTTCTAAGTGCAATAGTTACTGTCCATGGGGTTTTCTTGGCAAACATATTGTAGTGGGTTGCCATTTCCTTCTCCAGTAGATCACATTTTTGCTGAGTACAGACTGGCAGTTTGCTCTGGTAGCCAGTCGTAGCAAAAAAGCCCCAGAATAAAGTATACTGGGTTTTCCCGTTCACACAGCGGGGGCCGCTGCCGGAAGATAAGGGACGGAGGCGCGCCGGAGCATTCAGACTGCTGTGTCGGAGGCGTGCTATATTTGCCGTTTCCCCATTAATTCAGCTGTGGGTGTATGGTTGTATGTGCGCATGAGCACCCATGCGCTCATGCGCATAAGCGCTCATGCACATAAGCGCATTTTGCCAATTGGGGGAGGACCCCGCAGCGCCGGCACTGCATTGGGCAGTGGAGCGGAGCACGCGGGTTGCTCTCGGCTTTTCGGCTATGCGTTCAGACTCCCCGGAAGCGAAGAAACGCGTGACACACGCGAGCTTTCGGATTTGCTATGGGTTTTATCAGGTATCTTTTTAATCCAGCGGTTACGCCAGGCAGATGTGCCTGTGTGAACGCCCCATTTACTCCGGGATTGAGTCGTTGCTGGCCCGGGTCCCTAACGGGGCAAATTGCCAGTCTGAACTCAGCCTTTGTCTGAGTTCTCTGCTGTGGCCTGTCCATCCTGGGTGGCCCTCCATGGCATAGCTCACAGCCTCATTGAACCATGTAAGCCCCCTCACCATGTCAAGGCAATGATCCATGAAAGAAGACGCGAGTCCCTTGGACTGCAAGGAGATCAAATCAGTCAATCCTAAAAGAAATCAACCCTGACTGTTCCCTGGAAGGCCAGATACTGAAGCTGAAGCTCATATACATTGGACATCAAATGAGAAGGGAGCATTTACTGGAGAAGACCCTGATGCTGGGAAAGATGGAAGGTCAAAGAAAAAGGGGACAGTGAAGGATGAGATGGTTAGACAGTGTTGTCGATGCAATGAACATGAAATTAAGCAAACTCCGAAGCACGACAGAAGACAGGAGGGCCTGGCGTGATGTGGTCCATGGGGTCGCAAAGAGTCGGACTCACCTGTGCGACTGAACAACAACAACGTGCAATAGGCATACAGAATATTTTTCCTCTTCTGCTAGCACTCCTTTTTCTTTTTTTGTGTGTGAAATGAATGGTATCCAAACAGCCTTAGAACAAACAACAGTGCTAGCACAAGGGGATACACACTTTGCAGCAGAGGCAATCTAGCATGCACAGAACTCATTCATAGGCTACGAAACTTAGTAAACATATGGTTGAACAATGTGTGCAAGCTGTATAATAATACTTTCATGATGGGATACAAGCAACAGTTCAAAAATAAAAGATCATGGGTACAAAGCAGAAAAAGCAAAACAGAAAATTAGGGAACTCACAAACCCTGTTTAGAAAGAGTGCAACAGTGACATTATCGCCTAGCCAAATTTGTTTAGATGCATGATGCAATGGCATTATCATTTTTCATATACGATTCCTAATTTGCTGTGTAATTTGCTGTGTATTGCTCAATAGAAAGCATTTTATCATACTATGTCTGTGCCTGGTTTGCCAGTTGTACGGCTGCGGATAGGAAGGCACTCCAGAGAGTTACCACCACAGCTCAGAAGATCATTGGCTGCCCTCTCCCATCCCTGGAACAACTGTACAGTTCTCAATGCTTGAAAAAGGCAAAGAACATTTTGCAGGACTCATCACACCCTGATCACTCCTTATTTGAATTGCTGCCTTCGGACAGAAGATACAGGACAATTAAAACAACGACAAATAGATTTAAAAAACAGTTTTTATCCAAGAGCCATTATTGCCCTAAATGCTGCATGAGATTGGAATTGGGGACATCAGTGGTTTAGTTGCTATGTGAACTTTAGGGGAGCTATGAAGCAGTTGTGAATGGCTGTGTGAGTGCGCATGGTTATTGTTGTAGATCACTGAAATGATTGCACTTTTAATTTCGTTGTACTATGTACAATGACAATAAAGTATATTATTATTTAAAAAAAGATCAGATTAATTGAATGATACCAGTCAGGGATGAAGCAGAAAATTGTATCTTCCATTGTCCCATAACTTAAAACAACTAACAAACAAACTCTAACAAAAACTCATCAGAACAAAGGCTGTGAACTGACATGACCAACATGAGAAAAAGCAGACTAAAGAGGATTTTACAAAGATATTGCAGCCGTCATGAACAATCAAGGCCACCGTAAAAATCAGTAGGTTTGAAAATAAGTTTCAGTAAGACTACACATAACAACATTTTTTTTAAAAAGTCCCATTCTCTTTTTCATAGAATCAGAGAATCATAGGATTGGAAGGATTGGAAGGAGCCATACAGGTCATCTAGCCCAATTCCCTGCTTTTCAAGAATTTTCAGGTGGCATTTTAAAATATGTTAATGTTATTGCTATGTCATTGATACACTACAGGCCACTGTAATGCCATCGTTATGTAATTATTATGGGCCAGAACCAAAATTGGTGCAAATTTATTTGGTAGTATTTCTATCAAATTTTACTAGTACCTTCATGAAATAATAATTTTAAAAAGACCATAGTTTCCTCTAGAACATGAAGAACCTCTGGAAGAAACTGGGATTTTCATATCAAACCAATATGGCAACACCATACAGTAGCATCTTTTTCATACCTTGTTTTCTTTCATGTTTCTGCTACACCTGATTGCTACAGAACACCATACCTTGGGGAGATGTTGACATACCCAGCAATCATTTTCAATTACTTTGATCCAGCCTCCTTTTTGCCAGAGCTCAGACTGAATGTTAGCAAATCATGTCCTGCTTACATAAAACAGCCCCGTGCTGTTCAGAGCAGCGGTGAGGGGCTATCTGCAAGACAAGACTGCATCAGTCCGTCCCTTCTTTGTGATCTCTTTGAATTTATAGACCAAGTGCTTGGCTGAGCTTCATAGGAGGGGATGGTGCCATTGAAGGCTGGATGTTCAAGAGGCTGATGATGGATAGGAAATGATCAAGACAAAAAGAAAGGATTTGATCTTGATGGAAGATGCTTTTGCATTCCAAATGGCAGGATTCAGTGTTTCACTAAAACTCCTGATCTCGTGGCTCTTGCTCCCACAAACTGAATCTGAGACGCATCCTGCTATGTGTACTATGAATGATCCCCTCCAGACACCGCAACAGTACTCTCGACCAGGAGACCTCCTCATTGGTGGGATCACCTCTCAGTTCTTCTCCATTTCAGCTGCTGTCACTTTCAAGGAGCATCCCAAAGGAAATCTTTTTCATGAATCTTTGTATGAAAATTGTCTGTATATTTTTATCCTTAGGATTAATTAGACTAGTTCATTACCATTACAAACAGTTCATACATTCCAAGCAATGACGTATTCTGAAAATGACCCATTTATTCAATAGGAAGTCAAATTGAAAAAATATATTTAGCCTTTTGAAACAATTATTCCCCTCTAAAGAGGTTTATTCAATTCCATTTCCAATTGCAAATGATTGGTGATGTGCCCTTTTGTCTGCTTTTGTTCTTATCAAATCACTCTGTCCAAGCGATCAGTTGCCCAACAGCTTAGGCGTATGGACAAGTTAGGGAGCATTAGAACAGGACAGTGTGACTTTCAGTCTTCCTGGGCAAGTGTCATCATTTGACACCAACTTTTAAAATTGATTTTAAGTAAGGCAGCTGCCATATTGATTTGAATCGCAAGAAAGAAAGAAAGAAAGAAAGAAAGAAAGAAAGAAAGAAAGAAAGAAAGAAAGAAAGAAAGAAAGAAAGAAAGAAAGAAAGAAAGAAAGAAAGAAAGAAAGAAAGACTTGTGTGAGACCTCTGTCTTGTGCCCCATTTCCACTTTTCTCCTCTTCTTTTACTGTCAATAATTTATTTTTTATTTTTTTGTAGAATATAACTCGTTTTGTTTGTTTTTTTCACTCAGTGTCACCTAATTAACCTTCTTACTGCAGCCCACAACACCTATGTCTTTTGTCCAAGTTGGTCCTATCATCCCCAGCATAGTTTTTTTTTAATAGTAAAAGGGTCCCATGATCCCTCCAGAGCTTTTTGGAAATCCTTCTACTGCCTTGCTGGTCCCAAACTAATTAATGAGCAAGAATAAGAAAAGAGAGTGGTAATATCTGTCTCTGTTGCAATGTAGTTATATTGATATGAATAGTTTAAAAAGAAGAAAACTGTCCTGAATATTCAATGATACAGGAAATAAAGGTGGACACAAATGTTACACATCTAGTTACTCAGAATTATTTCCTTAGGGTGTTGATTCATTGTACACTTTGAAACCACAATTGTACGTACTTTTGGATATCAACTTAAACACCGTTTGTCTCTCACTTCAGTGCAGTGCCCAAGAATTACCAGCATGTCTTGTCCTTGGTCTTTGCCTTAAAAGAGATTAATGAGAGTCCCCACATTTTACCAAACATCACACTGGGGTTCCACATCTATGACAGCTACTTTGACGCAAGGATGGCTTTTCAAAATACCTTGAATCTTCTGTTTAGTCAGAATAGGACTATCCCTAACTACAACTGTGGCATCTGGAAGAACCTCATAGCTGTCATTGGAGGCTTGGACTCTGAAATCTCCCTTCACATGGCTACTCTCTTAAGCATCTACAAAATTCCTCAGGTAAGAAAACAATAGATGGGTTCTTTAAGAACTGCAGGGCAGACTACTAACAGCACATGGCAAGACAGGAAGAAGAAGGTGATACCTCAGATCTTGACTCTTGGGGTACAAACACATTCAGACACACAACTGCCATTTTCATTTTTGATAGATTAAAAGGCAGGGAAAGAGTGTTCAAAGTATAAAGGATTTATGTTGATGTCACCCTGGATCCCCTCTGCATATATGAAGTGGTAATGGAGGGTGAGTGGGTTGGATCCAAGAAGTTTATACCTTGGTGACAATGTTAGGAGCAGTCCATTTTGACCACCCAGAAAAAAATGTTACTGGGTTCATGGCACTTGTATGGACATCAGCCATGTGGAATGGGGGCTGTAATGAATAGAGTTGTGTGACAGAAAAAGGTGAAAAGGATTGCTGGATCCAGCCCCAGCATGTGACACACAGGTAGGCTTTTCTTGCTTTTCAAATAAAATATACATACTGTTAGATCAGGTTGCAGGTCTGAACAGAAGGGAAGCCATTGCAGGCTGTAGGCCTGTAGATTTGAAATCCAAGTATGGAAACTTAAAATTCAGAGTCCAAAAACTCTGAATGTGAAATCCTTCTGTTGCTCACTTCAAAATGTTGGAAGAAGTCCCAGGACATCAATTCTAGTGCCAGGGTTCAAAGAACATGCTTTTGCATATAGAATGTATGGGTAGTCGATGGCAAAAATAAACATTCTGAGAAGAAATACAGCTCTGCTGCCAGGAAAAGGAAGTAGGGAGGAGGTCTGGACAACAGAACATATGCATTGATTGGTATGTTCACTTTACTTCAACCATTAATATAATAACAGACATAAAAGAAGGGGAAAGGATCTCAGACCAGACATTTTGGGCTATGTAAACTGCTCAGATTAAAATTAATTTAACAAGCTACAGACATGAGACTTTTGAAGATCCTGGACAGTGGTTAATGAAACCAGCCTGGGCAGAAGTCCGAACATAGATGGTCAACATATCTGAGCAAAAGGGGCAGAGGGGAATCCAGCTAACCAAGGTGGTTTTCATCCAAGAACGATGTCACATAGAAAAGTCATGTTAGTCACCTTGAATTCCACAGTGGATTGGAAGTTGGAATTTGCTCAAAAGGCATTATGTAATGATTTTTTCCCTTTTGCTTAGGTCACATATTGCTTATTTGCTCCTGCAATGAGTGAGGTAATCCAACTCTCTCCTTTATATAGAGTTGTACCCAGTGAAGAGCATCAATATACTGGGATTGTCCAGCTTCTTCTGCATTTCCATTGGAACTGGGTCAGCATCATTGCAATAAATGACGATAAGGGAGAAAGGTTTGTGCAGACTTTAGCACACAAGTTTTCCCAGAATGGCATCTGTATAGCCTTCATGGAAAGATTACCAACCTACAAAAATACAATTGAGATTTTTGAAATGTTAGAACTCTTTCAGAATGTGACACTTCTCTTAACTGAGACTACAGTTAATGTATGTATCGTAAATGCAGACTCTCAAAGCATGAGCGCATTGCAGTTGGCACTGAATATGTTTGATCCAGATGCTATGACACCTATAGGCAAAGTATGGGTTATGACAGCCCATTTTGATTTCTCATCACAGCTACATCATAGAGATCTAGGCATGCAAGTCTTCCATGGTGCCTTATCATTTGCAGTTCATCTCACCGAAATTCAAGGATTCCCAGAGTTCCTCAGGAGCCTAAATCCACATGCTGAGGAAGATGGTTTCATCAGGACCTTCTGGCAACAGGCCTTTGACTGTGTCTTTCCAGATACTGATGTGGACAATGAGGCTGTGAATAGCTGCACTGGGAAAGAGAAGCTGGAGAGTCTTCCTGGGCCATTTTTCGAAATGAGCATGACAGGCCAAAGTTACAGTATCTACAATGCCGTCTATGCTGTGGCACATGCTTTACATGACATGACTTTGTCCAGAACCAAATATGGAATCATGACAGATGGAAACAAGCTGCAGCCTCCAAAGCCACAGACATTTCAGGTAATATATTTCATATAGAAGGAAATCTAAGGTGACAGAGTAGAGTGTTCAGAAAATGCGTAATATCCAACAACAACATCAAATCTTGGCCTCGAATGTTCCCATCTCTGAGATGTTCAGGGATTCCTCTTCCCACTTATGTCAGGTGATTCACAGGTGTGTTGTGTCCTAATAATTGAATGTTTTATTGACAGTTTTATCTCTTCACAGTTTCTCATTTGTCTTTATGTAGTACAACAGTTTCTAATATTTTTACTATAGTGACCCAGAAGTCTAAATGTAAATGGTATGGTGACCCACCTGAAACATTTCATGAACCACTTTTGGGATGAGACCCTAGGTTGGGGGGGAAAGCTGCCCTATTGCACTCATGGGGTCAACTTGTTCCTGACTGTGACATTATCCAGTCAGAGAAGTTACCTCATCTTTCTGCCAGAGAGGACCATTCCAGTGACTGTTCTTGTATCCCACCTTTCCATTTTCCACCTGGCATCTTTGTGGCTTTCCATTTGTACAGAAGTATGAGGTCGTACAATTGCATTATCAGATCTACACGTCCCCATTTTTAATGAAATGCTTCCAATGCCTCATGTGTTGGGTGAAAAATGCTGAAATAAACATTGTGGCCAAAAAGGGTGGAAGCAGATTTTAACTCTCCTTCCCTGCACGTTCCACAATGAACCGCTCCCAGAGGTCCTGAAGGGTAGGGTTGTGACGATGCCTGGATAGAAAGAATGTAACAGAGGCTTAATAGGATGTTGTTTGACAGTTGATATTACTTACTTCCATGTTATGAACAGCTTCAGATGTCTGCAATAAGCTTCTGTTACATTATAGCAGCATTTTCCTTCAGGATTAGTGGCAAGCAACTCTACCTGAGTTATCACAGGAGAAAAAAGGGAACTAAATTGGTACTTCTTCCAAATGCAAACATATTTATGATTAGACAACCCATGAATGAGGAAGGAACCACCTCCAACCCTGGATCTGTTTTATTTTTCTCTCCTTGTACATTTTCTATTGCTTTGGTATCACCTACCTTAATTTCCCCCCCTGCTAGCTTCATCGTTTTTTGAGGAGGCTGTCCTTTAACAACAGTGTTGGTGAAAATGTTTGTTTTGATGAGGATCGTGAATTAGTAGGTGGCTTTGATGTTATAAACTGGGTGACCTTCCCAAATAAAGCCTTCTTGAGAGTGAAAATAGGGAGAATGGATTTCCAAGCACCACTGGGAAGACAGCTGTCTATTAATGACCCCAAAATAACATGGCACAGCAGATTTAATCAGGTATGATATGATTCGTGTTTGGCTTCAGACTCTATTTTATGCCAAATCATAATCATTTTGACATTGAACTTCTCAAATAATATTGTTCAAAGCAGGAGAGGCCCACAACAGTGGTAGATAAATAAACTTTGCATGAGAAGGGGAAATGGTTAAATTCCACGTCCCTCCGATTTGAGACCCCCTTGAGATATCCAGATTCACTGAAGACAATTGTATAGTCTCAAATATAAGGCAGGCCATTTTTATTGTCTGTGTTTCAGTAAGAGAGACAATCAAAATGTAAGGCAAGTATTTACTTATCCAGGATAGCACTGACTAAATTTGCACAGTATATATATATTTGCAGGTGAGCCAGAAGTGGTGCTTTCCAGAAAACAGCAAGTGTTTTCAGGAAAACAAACTGTTATTGGTTTCTCCAACTAGCTGTAGTGGTCTACGGGTTTTTCTCCCCCAATTAATCCTTTCTATTAAGTACAAGAGAGGGACCAGCAAAGACTTGAGGGGGGGCATCTCATTTTCTCCTCCTCTACTATTTCCTCTTTCACAACTCTGAAAGCCCCTATAGCCTCTCCCCATTTCAGGCTTTATTCTCTATACTCTACCAACCAGCCAATGTTACATTATTTCTTCCTGCTTCAGCTATCCCTGCTTCTCTTTCCCCTGCCCCCAGGAAAAGTATCTGTTGTGCTGGTCACAGCAGGGAACCTACAAGGACTTGCAAGGGACACCTCACTTCCCCCCCCCAATCCCCTACCTCATATTATTTCCTCTTTCTGTCCTCCTGGTACATAACAGCATAAGAGAAGCCAATACTGGATCAGGCCAATGGCCCATCCAGTCCAACACTATCACACAGTGGCCAAAAATACCAGGTGCCATCAGGAGGTCCAGCAGTGGGGCCAAGACACTAGAGGCCCTCCCACAGTTGCCCAAGCACCAAGAATAGAGTGCATCACCTGCCCCAGACTGAGAGTTCCTATCTATACCTTGTGGCTAATAGCCACTGATGGACCTCTGCTCCATAAGTTTATCTAATTCCCTCTTGAAGCTGTCCGTGCTTGTAGCTGCCCCCATATCCTTTCCTTACTTCTTCTCTCCTTCCTACTCATCCAGCAACCTACCTCTTATCCACCAGCTTACATAATTCTCCTCTTCTTGAATTTACCACAAAATTAAAGGGCACCATCTGCCTTCTGATTGACAGGTCACACCCCGTGCTGTGTGCAATGACAACTGCCATCCAGGTTACAGCAGAAAAAGAAAAGAAGGAGAACCGTTTTGCTGCTATGATTGTGCTCCGTGTTCAGAAGGGAAGATCTCAGACCAAGAAGGTAAGATACCTTAAAATATATACATCATAAATTGGATAGAAATTGGATATAGCCTAGCATTTCTGTAGGCACAAGGATTTCTGCTTGCAGGAAAAAAAATCCCCCCACCAACCCAAAATAACCACCAACAGTTTTGTTCTTGGGTATCCCTTGTTATTCCCCAGTCTCCAGTAAAAGAATGGGGGGGCTGTATTTCAGGCTGTTGTGGAAGAACACAAAAAAGTCAGAGCTTGTGGCCAGAAATTCGTACACCTATGCAAATACTAGTCTGGACCCAAGCCACTATTTCATTCTTCAGTGCAGAAATATCCCTCCACTATCTCAAAACTAACATAATGGCTTGGAATTTGGTAGATAATGAAATGAAACATCGCTCAGTCAGCCTCAACATATGACATAGAGTGAAATTGCACTTTCTCCACCCACCCCTTTAAAGATATGGATGACTGTGCCAAATGCCCGGAAGATAAATATCCAAATCCAAATCAAAATGGATGTCTTCAAAAGCATCTCCATTTCCTGTCTTATGATGAACTTCTGGGCATGAGTTTGGCTGTTTGTGCTCTGTCTCTTTCTCTGACCACAGCTGTGGTACTTGGAATCTTTGTAAAGCATCGGAACACGCCCATCGTCAAAGCCAACAACAGAGAACTCTCCTATGTTCTGCTTGTCTCCCTCCTGCTCTGTTTCCTCTGCTCCTTGCTGTTCATTGGCTGGCCTCACTTTCTCATCTGCCTTCTACGCCAGACTGCTTTTGGCATCATCTTCACAGTGGCCATTTCTTCTTTGTTGACAAAAACCATCATTGTGCTTTTGGCTTTCATGGCCTCTAGACCAGGATCAAAGATGAAGAAGTGGATCGGGAAAAGCTTTGCTTTCTCTACTGTTTCTACTTGTTCATTTATTCAGTTATGTCTTTGCCTGGTTTGCCTCTGCAATGATCCTCCATTCCCAGATGTTGACATGAACTCTTTGGCTGAAGAAATCGTAGTGGAATGCAATGAAGGATCTGCCAACATACTTTATTATATTTTGGGCTACATGGGATTTCTCTCTTTTACCAGCTTCTTTGTAGCTTACTTTGCTCGGAACCTGCCTGACTCTTTCAATGAAGCCAAGTTTATAACTTTCAGCATGTTGATGTTTTGCATTGTGTGGGTGTCTTTTGTTCCAACGTATTTAAGTACCAAAGGGAAATATATGACAGCTGTAGAGATCTTCTCCATCTTGGCCTCTGGGCTTGGTTTACTGGGCTGTATTTTTTCTCCCAAATGTTATATAATTGTCCTGAGGCCTGAATTAAACAGTAAAGAAGGTCTAATAAGGAGAAATGAGTAATAATTCAATAACTCTTATTATGTTCTTATGATATCATCCCAAGGTCATTAAACGGAATTTGTTTCTGAGTAACTTTTAGTTCCCAATAATAAAACCCAAGTATAATCAATTTCTATGTCTTATGTCTTCACTGGAGAATGGGGTTCTTTCTTTGGGTGAAGGCCCATGACAGCAGTTGGTAGTTCCCTCTATTTTTTGTGCTTTTTTAACTGTTTCATTTGAGCAAATTTAGAATGGGTAACCCTGCTTATAAGGTCAAGTTAGTTGAGCTAATTAGATGACTTCAGTATAGGGCCGTTACTTCTGCTGGTCTGTAGACCACTTAGAATGGCTATACATCAGAAAGATAGGCTGAGGGAGAGTAACTGGCCCAAACTTACCGAGTTGCTTTAGGGCAGTTTGTGGATTTGAACCCTGGCCGGTAAAATTTACATGCAATGCTCTAAGCCTGGGGTGTCAAACATGCAGCCCAAGGGCTGGATTAGGCCCCCAGAGGGCTTTTATCAGGCCCCGCTGTCTCCTGCTTCTTCCTCCAGTTCTGCTGCTGCTGCTGCATCATAGCTTGCTTTTCCAGACTCTCTCAATCACTCAGGAGAGATAGATAGGCAAGCTTCTGCTCCCTGCACTGGGCTGAGGCTCCTTCCCCGCCCGCTCCCAGATTGCTACAGCACAGACGTTTTGATGCAATAATTTAGAGCAAGAAGTGTCAGTTATCAGAGACCGATAAATAAACAAGATATTGCGAGAATACTAATGTTTTGAGCATGTTTTTAAGTTTAAAAAAAATCTTTGTGTTTGTGTCCTTTATAAAGTTTATATCTCCGCTCCCTGGCATTACATTTTATGACACACACGGCCCGGCCCAACAAGGTCCAATTTATGTCAAATCTGGCCCTCCATAACAAATGAGTTCGACATCCCTGCTCTAAGCATACACCACGATGGCTCTGGGTACACTTTTTTGTGAGTATGCCTGAGATTCGATAGCAGAGATGATTTTTGTTGTGAGCATATCAACATTCACAAGAAAAATGAAAACCTTGTTAAAATTAAAGTAAAGGTAAAGGTTCCCCTGCTCGAAAGCCAGTCGAATCTGACTCTAGGGTTGCGGTGCTCATCTCCGTTTCAAAGCCGAAGAGCCAGAGCTGTCCGAAGATGTTTCCGTGGTCATGTGGCCGGCATGACTAAACACCAAGGCGCACAGAACGCTGTTACCTTCCCACCGAAGTGGTACCTATTTATCTACTTGCAATTTCTTGCTTTCAAACTGCTAGGTTGGCAGGAGCTGGAACTAGAGACGGGAGCTCACTCTGTCTTGCGGCACCCGGGTCTTGAACTGCTGAACTACTGACCTTCCACAGCCTGCAGTTCAGCGTCTTAACCACTTGAGCCACCGCAGCTAAGATTAGGGCCAGTCTAAAATCAATGTGACTCAAAAGTGCTTCACTTTGACTGCATCATAATGCCTCCTTTTGTCATTGTCCTGAATCTGGTGCCAGAATACTTGGGAGCTCATGCTGCCATTCTCTCAGGTTGCTGTGACTTTTCAGTGTTTTCAGTGCCAAAACCTACATAAATATGAAATGCTTATAAAAAGCCCATTGTATTGATCAAAGAGGAAGTAAGGCAAGGTAAAGAAGCATAGTGCGTCAGACTGCAGGCCCTTCTTACATTTAGAGGCCAGGTCTCAAAATAGTTCTGTAGCATTTGCTTGCAATCAATATGGAATGGAAGCAAAAACAGGAGTAAATTTACATGGCGGCACTTCTACTGTATTTCATTGGTGTCCCCTGAACAGGAAGAACCTTTAACAGAAACTGGGATTTTCATATAAATCAGTGTGGTGACGCAATATGGAAGCATCTCTCCCTATGCAATGTTTTCTTTCATGTTTCTGCTGCACCTGATGTCCTACAGAACACAATACCTTGGGGAGGTGTTCACATACCCAGCAATCATTTCCAGTTACCCTGACCCAGCCACCTCCTTCCCAGAGCTCAGATTGAATGTTACTAAATACCATCCTGCTTACATAAAACATTCCCATACTGTTCAGAGCAGAGGTAAGGGGCAATTTGCAGGGCAGGTCTATTTGCAAGACAGCACTGTATCAGTCTTCCCCTTCTTTGTGCTCTCTTCAAAAGTAGAGACCAATACATAGGGATGGTGCTATTCAAGGCTGGATGTTCAAGAGGCTGGTGCTGGATAGAAAATGATCGTACAGGGAAAGGATTTCATCTCGAGGGGAGAAGCCTTTCATTCCAAATGAAAGGATTCAGGTTCTCACTACAGCTCCTGATATTGTGGCTGCTGCTGCCACAAACTGAATCTCAGAGACATCCTGCTATGTGTACAATGAATGATGCCCTGCAAACACCCCACCAGTATTCTCAGCCAGGAGACTTCCTCATTGGTGGAATCACCTCTCAGTTCTTCCCCATTTCTGACAGTGTCCTTTTGAGGAGCACCCCAAAGGAAATCTTTTTCATGAATCTGTGTATGGGAATTGTCTGCATATTTTTCCCCTTAGCATGAATTAGACTATTGCTTAACAGATGGATAACACAATACAGGCTATGACACCTTCTGAAAATGACCCATTTATTCAGTAAGATGCCAAATTATGGGATACGTTTGGCTTATGAAACAAGCTTTCCATTATAGAGAGGTTCATTTGATTCCCTTTTCAGTGGCAAACGATATGTGATTTCCCCCTCTTTATCTGCCTTTGTTCTTATCCAATTACTTTGGCCAAGAGTTCAGCTCTTCAACAGCTTGGGGAGGGGATGAGTATAGGGAACATTAGAACAGGACAGTGTGACTTTCAGTCCTCTAGAACAATTCTCATCATTTGACAGCAACTTTTAAATTGATTTTAAGGAGGTAGCTGCCGTGTTGGTTTCTATCACAAGAACAGAGATAAGAAAGAAAGAACTTGAACGTGTAGTAGACTTCCCGCCATTTTTTCTCCTCCCCCTCCTTCTACTGTCAACATTTTTTTTCCTGATCAAATCCACCCATTCTCCCCCGCTCAGTTTCATGTAATCAGCCTCCATACTGTAGCTCAGATCACATGGGTCTTTTGTCTAAGGTGGTTCCATGGTCCCCAGCATAACTTTTTGGGAGGTGAAAGGGTGCCATGATCCCTCCATAACTGCTGGTAGTGCTTTTTCACCTGCAGAAAAACTGGTTGAATCCCACCCTACATCTTATTTCTTGTTCTACTACCCTGATGGTCCCAAATAATTAATGAACAAGAATAGGAAAAGTGAGTGTGTTAGGAGATGTACTTTGAAAATGCTTTTATTTGTTATTTTCTGACCTGCACACACACCAGAATGATGCTAGAAAGTGTCTTTGCATTGGGAGAAATGTATGCTTTGTTGGATGTGACTCTCTGCACTAGAAAGGTACCACACAGCCTGTACTTTCATGCAAATGAAGTTACACACACACGCCTCGCATACCTCTACCCAGCAGACATTGGGAACAAGAAAGCATCTCCATTAGCATCTCCATTATGGTCTTCCAGAAGGATGTATAAACGACAACCTGTCCACCATTGAGGAATCTGAATTTTGCATGTAACCCACAGGACGCTTGGCATTTGCATGTGTTAAGACTGTTTCCTGTTTTGTCACTTGGACCAAGTCAGAGTCATCTGCACATCCAAGGTTTCCATGACAACCCATCTTTGCACCTTGGACCAAATGTTCCCTTGTAGTAAGGTGTAGACTTTCAATATTGCCCCACCTTAGTAGGAGGGTACCCCACATCCTATAGCCAATGGTATAGGGATGGGATGGACCAGAGAGACCCCAAGCCAGCCCCCAATACTAGCTGATAAAACAAGGTGCAACCTTTGTTCTAGGGTTCTCCTCGTCATCTTCTTCAATAAGCTAGCTAAGTAACATGAGAGTCTACTATAGATAACTTTCATGTGCTTTCTTGGACTGCAGCCAAGAGGCCACATTTGTTGGTAGGTTCCAGCAGTGTGTAGTGAGAGTTTTCTTTAGTTAGAAACTATTCTTGTATTCTTCACTGTGGAAAGGTCGAGCTACAGGATCAGATAAGTATAACGTGTATTCCCTTCCTAAATACTTCTAGTTTAAAACCCCAAATTGTTTTCCATTACTACTGTATCTAAAGGAACTTGTGTGTATGTGTGAGTGAATCTGTTTTGTTTGCCTGTGTACTAAAAAGATATTATTCAGTAAAGAGAATCTTTGATTTCACTTAAGAAACCTTGTCAAGTGTTCTCTTTGGGGGAAAATGGATTCTTGAGACGAAGGTGCTTTCTCTGTATACACAGACCAGTAACTCAAATAAGTTAGTCCGGCCATTGCGTAGATAAGCAGTTCGGCTAACAAGTGGTAATGTCTTGGTTGTAATTAAATTATATTAATATGAATAGCTTAAAAAGAGGGAAAGTGTCCTCAGGAATACAGGAAATGATGGTGGACAAATGTCACACATCCAGTTACTTAGAATAATTTCCTTAAGATGTTGAATCTTTCTACACTTAAAGCCACAGTTATAAGTGCTTATGAGTATCAGAATTACACACCATTTGTCTCTTACTTCAGTGCAGTTCCCAAGAATTACCAGCATGTCTTGTCCTTGGTCTTTGCCTTAAAAGAGATTAACGAGAGTCCCCACATCTTATCAAACATCACACTGGGGTTCCACATCTATGACAGCTACTTTGATGCAAGGATGGCTTTTCGAAATACCTTGAACCTTCTGTTTAGTCAGAATAGGACTATCCCCAACTACAACTGCATCATCTGGAAGAACCTCATAGCTGTCATTGGAGGCTTGGACTCCGAAATCTCCCTTCACATGGCTACTCTCTTAGGCATTTACAAGATTCCTCAGGTAAGAAAACAATACATTAGTTCCAACCAGTCTATCTACTGATGAATAAAGGAGGAAGGGGTCCTCTTTAATTACAAAAGGGACCTGCATGGACAGAAACAACGTTAGATGGGTTTAATAAGCAAGGCAATTCATTGAGACCAACTGGAAAAAAAAATCTGGATCCCACACAATGTTCCTAAAGTATTTGTGTTTATTCTTCCATTCATTACAGACTCTTTGGCTCTGATCCGATTTTTCCTTTTAGCTAGTGGCGAGAGTATCAAAATAATATCCTTTTTAAAATTGGACATCTACATTAGAGAGCTCTTCTGGTAGTCATTCCCTCTTTCAGATCTCTTTATGTGAAATGCCTGTGTTAGAGTTGCCAGGTCCAGGTTGGGAAATACCTGGAGATTTTGGGGGTAGATCCTGAGGACAGTGGGATTTGGGGAGGGGAGGGACTTCAGTGGGGTATATTGTCATAGAGTCCACCTTCCAAAGCAACCTAGTCTGTGTACTTATCCCCTTCTTTCCACCCACAATTTCTCAGAGAGGTTGAACATTTGAGTTGCCACACAAAATTAGAGCATCCATCCTTTTTATGATTCTCTAAACTTTCTGAAGAAAGGAACTGCCAAGTTACACTCATTTTAAGAACATGTGCTTCTCCTGAAACAACTATAGGACAGGTTGCTAACAACACATGACAGGAATGGAAGAAGAGGATAGATGGGATCTTGATTCTTGGTGTAATATTCAGATCCACAAATGCTGTTTCATTTTATTTTTTGATATCTTAAAAGGCAGGCAAAGGGTGTCCAAATAATGAAGAATTTATGATAGCATCACCCTGAATTCCCTCATCATATATGAGGTGGAATTGTAGGGTGAGTGGGCTAGATGTGACCCATTTATATGCTGGTGAAAATGGGACGAGCAGTCCACTTCAACCACCCAGAAAAACAAACTCCTTACTGGGTTCATGGCATCTGCATAGACAACAGCCATGTAGGATTTCATCTTTAATAAGTAGGAGAACTGGGTAAGAAAAAAAATGATCTCTTTGAATAGCAAGAACTTTGACATTTGGCTCAAAAGAGTAAAGCAGTCCTGAAAACAAACTCAACTGACAACATAACTGAAGGATGGGTGGGGCACCACATGCTGTGAGGCTAATGCCAGTCTCCTACCCACTTGGCTAAGTTCTTATTTGCATTCTCCCAATAGCAGAAATTGAAACATTCATTTCACCCCAACAATCATCTAAATATTCTTCTTCCCTTATTATTGAATGGATGTGTTGAAGAACCATGGACAGAGTATTGATCTGGCACCCAGGTGACCATAAAGATGTGATGATCACTGGATGGCTTCCAACTGCTCACCATTTTTATACTCTCTCCCAATTAATAATGGTGTTTTTCTTTTAAATTTTAGACAGGAGAGAAAAATTGTGGATCACTCTGAATTCAACAGTGGATCAGAAACTGTTGTAATCTCAAACCCAGTGAAGTAAAGTATCTTTCTTCTTTTGCTTAGGTCACATATTGCTTATTTGCTCCTGCAATGAGTGAGGAAATCCAACTCTCTCCTTTGTATAGAGTTGTCCCCAGTGAAGAGCACCAGTACAATGGGATTGTCCAGCTTCTTCTGCATTTCCAGTGGAGCTGGGTTGGCATCATTGTAGCAAATGATGATAAAGGAGAAAGGTTTGGGCAGACTTTGGCCCACAAGTTTGCTCAGAATGGCATCTGTATAGCCTTCATGCAAAGAATACCTACCTACAAAAACACGTTGGAGATGTATGGAATGTTAGAACTGTTTCAGAATATGGCACTTTTCTTAACCCAGACTAGTGTCAACATCTGTATCGTAAGTGCAGACTCTGAAAGCCTGAATGCTTTGCAGTTGGCACTGAATATGTTTGATCCAGATTCCATGGCACCTATACACAAAGTATGGGTTATGACAGCCCATTTTTATTTCTCATCACAGATATATCATAGAAATCTGGGCATACAAGTCTTCCATGGTGCCTTATCGTTTGCAGTTCATCTCACTGAAGTTCAAGGGTTCCCAAAGTTCCTCAGAAGCCTAAATCCACATGCTGAGGAAGATGGTTTCATCAAAATATTCTGGCAGCAGGCATTTAGCTGTCTATTTCCAGATACTGATGTGGACAATGAGTCTGTGAATAGCTGCACTAGTGAAGAGAAACTGGAGAGCCTTCCTGGGCCTTTTTTCGAAATGAGCATGACAGGCCAAAGTTACAGTATCTACAATGCTGTCTATGCTGTGGCTCATGCTTTACATGCCATGTCTTCATCCAGAACCAAATATGGAATCATGGCAGATGGAAAAAAGCTGGAGCATCCAAAGACACAAGCATTTCAGGTAATATTTCATACCGAAAGAAGTCTAAGGTGACAGACCATAGCGTTCAGAGAGTGCGTGATATCCAACCACAATGTTAAATCTTGGCTTTGAACTTCCTCATCTCCTAGATGATCAGGGTTTCCTCTTCCCACTTAGGCCAGGTTCCTGACAAACGTGTCACATTCTAATAACTGAAGGTATTCTTTGCAACGTCATCCCTTCACAGTTTTTCAACAGTCCTTATGTGGTAAGGTTGTTCCCACCATTTTTGGTATGGTGAACCGTGGGGCCAAATGTATTTGATATGATGACCTACTTAAAGAAACTCAGTAGAACTGCAAAATCTGGGATGCACTTTTATGCTGGGATTCCCAGGTAAGGAAATCCTGCTGTATTGGATTCTCTGGGTAAATATGTCCCACACAGTGACATTATTCCATCAGGTCTTTTACCTTCTCTTCCTGCCAGAGAGGGTCACCCCATGTGGTGAATCAAACCCAGTTCTTCCAGATTAAAGTCTGCACTCTTAACCACTACACCAAACTGGCTCTAATGGAAATCACACCATTAGCTTCTACTAGATTGATTTCCAAATGCAACCAGCATTATGATTAGAAAAAGAGAAAAGAACCACCTCTAACCAGAGACCTGATTTTGTCTCTCCTTCTGCCTTTTCTATGGCTTTGGGATCACCTGCCATAATTTCTTTTCTGCTAGCTTCACCATTTTTTGAGAAGACTCTCTTTTAACAACAGTGCTGGTGAAAAGTTTTGTTTTGATGAGAACGGTGAATTAGTGGGTGGCTTTGATATTATCAACTGGGTGACCTTCCCAAATAAGTCCTTCTTACGAGTGAAAATTGGGGAAATGGATCCTCAAGCACTACCGGGAAGACAGTTCTCTATGAATGACCCAATAATAATGTGGCACAGCACATTTAATCAGGTAAGACAGAACTAGTGTTCCCAACCCAGATAGGTTATCTTCATAATCCATAATCCCTATCACCTTTCAGCAGTCCCTTAGTGATGTCAGAGTATCCTGTTTCAAGAGGCTTCAGGCCTTGGAAGAGGCTTATTTTGAAGCCACGCAAAGTAATCATCGGGAAGCCCAAATGCTGATTGCATTAATCCTTTGGCTTTTGATTCTGTGCCATGCCAAATCATAATCATGTTGACATCCAAACCCTCAGATTTAAATCCTGTTCAAAGCAGGAGAGAAAGACAGGTGGGTCAGTAATCATTTCTTGTTTTTGTTTCAGTAAGAGATGCCAGAAAAAATAGGCCGGTATTTCCTTATGCAATATAGCCTCTCCCCTTCTTCCTGTTTCATTCTCTGCTCCCCACCCACCCACCCGCCACCCTACATACCTTTTTATCTGACTCCTTCTCTTCAGCTTTTCCTCCTTTCTTTTGCCTGGCAGCCGTTCCCCTTTTCCCCGGAAAGTCTCTGTGGTGCCTGCCTCCAGACCAAGCTCAGGTGCACAGTAGGGAACCTGAAAGGAGTGCAATGGGGCACCTCGCTTTCCCCTCTATCCCCCTCCCACCATTATTTTCTCCTTTTGTCCTCCTAGTAACCCTCATATCCTTACCTGTCTTTGCTCCTTTCTCTACTTCCCACCCACCAGCCTACCTTTTTATCCTGCATAATTCTTCTCTGCTCTATTTAATCCTCATAAAAACCCTGTGAGGTAGGTTAGCCTTGGAGTGTGTAACTGGCCCATGGTCACCCAGCAGGCCTTCATGGCATAGCAGGGGTTTGTACCAAGTTCTCCTAGATCCTGCTGTGAAAATCTCACCACTACACCACACTGGCTTTGTACAGTGGCTGTTGTTGAACAGTAGTGAGTAGCTGTGCCTGGTGAATCATGGAAGTTATGGTGGGAAGTTGCTTGGTGGTCACTGTCAGGCCTAGCCCTGATAAGTCTTTCCTCAAAGGATAGAACAGCTGTGGGAAGAACTCTGCTCCTAACAGAAACAAAGGCTTGAAGGCTCCCAATACAGTTGTGGCTCCTAGCAATGGCCACTCAGGTCATTTATCTCTTAAAGTTACAGGCAGTATTTCTATTATTTTGGAGGGTTTTAACTTCCCAACAGCTTGCTAGTTTTTGAGAATACATATCTTTTTCTGCAACCTTTGGACTTTTTTTCAGGTGTGTAGAACAATCTAGCTTGTCTTTCCATGGCTCCACTCTCCAGATTTAAGTATTCACACATGGGACCCTGTTGAGAGTACTTCACAAAACAGTTGTGTGAGAGAGATAAAGTGATCAGAATTCTGGAAACCAATAAAGTCTGTTCAGAACTGGGGCCTGTTCAGAATTGTTCAGAATAAACCTGTTCAGAATTGCTTTATCACCCATTCACAGCAATTCTCATGTTACTAAAAGAGGGGAGGGGAGTGTCTTGCCATTCTGCCAAAAATGTTTGCACTTGGTATTCTTGGCCACTGTGTGACAGAGTGTTGGACTAGGTGGGCCATTGGCCTGATTCAACATTGGCTTCTCTTATGTTCTTATGTTCTTAATATCTGCCCCTTCCCTTTTGACAGTACTGTTACAACAACTTCAGTGCAAAACTGTTATACTCTTATCAAACCTTTTACTACAAATTACTGACCTTTAGGAATGTCCCTCAAAATTAAAGGAATTCCTCTGCCTTTTGATGATAGGTCACACCCCTGGCTATGTGTAATGACCAATGCCATCCAGGCTACAGTAGAAAAAAGAAGGAAGGACAACCATTCTGCTGCTATGATTGTGCTCCATGTCCAGAAGGAAAGATCTCAGACCAGAAGGGTAGGGGTCCTCAATAGATGTACATCATAGATTGGGTAGAAGTTAGATATAGCCTAGCATTTCCTTGGGAAGATGGATATAGCCTAGTGTAGCATAGCATTCCTGCTTGTGGGATGTAGTTCCTTTCCTCCTCCCCAACCAATCCTGAATGCCATACCAACGATTTTGTTCTCTGGTGCAGTGGCAAGAAAGTCACTTTTCATGCATGGAAATCTTTATACCTGTGCAAACACCAGTCTGGATACACTAGTGGGGTTCACTGTAGAAGGTTGAGTGTGCCTTCTCAAAACTAGCATGGTGTCTTGTATGTACAAATGGGAGATACTGAAGTAATCAAGTGTGATAAGGTATCAAACACTAAATAATATCCCGTAAAGAAACATCACTCAGCAAAGCTCAAATTATGACATAAAGTACAACAGTGGGTGTTGTTTTGTTTTGTTTTGTTTCCTTTTAAAGATATGAATGACTGTGCCAAATGCCTGGAAGATACTTATCCAAATAAAGGCCAAAATGGATGCCTTCCAAAGGGCCTGCATTTCCTGTCTTACGGTGAACCTCTGGGCATCAGTTTGGCTGTTTTCGCTCTATCTCTTTCTCTGACCACAGCTGTGGTACTCGGAATCTTTATAAAGTATCGGAACACTCCCATCGTCAAAGCCAACAACAGACAACTCTCCTATGTTCTGCTCATCTCCCTCCTGCTCTGCTTCCTCTGCCCCTTGCTGTTCATTGGCTGGCCTCACTTTCTCATCTGCCTCCTATGCCAGACTGCTTTTGGCATCATCTTCACAGTGGCCATTTCTTCTGTGCTGGCAAAAACCATCATTGTGGTCTTGGCTTTCATGTCCTCTAAACCAGGATCAAAGATGAAGAAATGGTTGGGGAGATGCTTTGCAAACTCTGTTATTGCTTTTTGTTCATTTGTTCAAATATGCCTTTGCCTGATTTGCCTCTGCAATGACCCTCCATTTCCAGAGGTTGACATGGACTCTTTGGCTGAAGAAATCATAGTGGAATGCAATGAAGGATCTGCCAAGATGCTTTACTATATTTTGGGCTACATGGGATTTCTCTCTCTTACCAGCTTCTTTGTAGCTTTCTTTGCTCGGAAACTTCCTGACACTTTCAATGAAGCCAAGTTTATCACTTTCAGCATGCTGGTGTTTTGCAGTGTGTGGTTGTCTTTTGTTCCAACGTATGTAAGTACCAAAGGGAAATACATGACAGCTGTAGAGATCTTCTCCATCTTGGCCTCTGGGCTTGGGTTACTGGGGTGTATTTTTTCTCCCAAGTGTTATATAATTATCTTGAGACCTGAATTAAACAGTAAAGAGTGTTTAATAAGGAGAAAGAAGTAAGAATTGAATATCCCTTACTATGTTCTTAAGATTTTACATCAATACCATTGAATACAATTTGCTTCTGAGTAACTTTTGACCCCCAATAATAAAATCCAGGTATAACCCATTTCTCTGTGTTATGTCTTCACTGAGAGTGCAGAACCAGTGGCAGCAACTGGTAGCTCTGTCTGTACTTTGTGCTTCTTTAACTTGTTGACTTCAATGCATTTAGAAGTTTGCAGCCCTGCTTAGTTCAGCTTAGTTAAGCATATATTGTCAAGATAGTTGGGCTAATTAGACAATCATAATCAAACATGAGAGCTTCCATGTTTATATTGTGATCATTGTAATCCTCAACCAGGCAAGAGTCTGGAGCTTCTGCTCCAGGGCCTCTAAATATTAAAAGGGGGACAGTACATAGGAGTCTTTCACAGGTCTGCTTCCTTACAATCCACTATCTCCTTTTTTTAATAGGTACCAGAAATGCAAATGGACCATCATAATTCAGCAGTTTTGAGTCATATTGATCTTAATTTTAATAAGCTCTTCATTTTTCCTATGAGTGTTCACATGCTCACAAAGAAGATAATCCCTACTATCCCATCTCCGGCATGTTGAGCAAAAGTATGCTCAGAGGCAGTGTAGTGTATTTTTAAAGAATGCATGGAAACTTAAGAGACCAGAGTTTGTTTGTTTATTTATTTAGATTTCTACCCCATCCTCCCCACGAATGGGCTCAGGGCGGCTCAAATCCATGAACTGCCCTGAAGCAACTCAGTGATCTTGTAGCATTTAAGACCTAGTAAGCTTTAATAAGTATCATCTAAGATGTAGTAAGATGTAGTAAGGATAATGTTGATTTATAGATTCAGAAGCAATGCTCAGAAAGATGTATATATTATACTGACAGTAGTGCAGAAAGAAAGCGTCGTGAGAATGAAAAAGGAAGAGCAAAAAACAGGTTTCCTATTTAAAAGCAAAAAATATGTAAATAGAGACATGTGGATGATGTTGTTATAACAGTAATAAAACAAAACATTTCCTGGAAGCAATGGAACAAAGACTGAGCCGACTGAAATTGAATCCGATGGAGATGGAGGTCCTGTGCCTGAGTCGGTGTGGATTGGGGGTAGGGATCCCACTACCAGCCTTCAATGGAGCACCGTTGGTGCCAATGCTGAGGGTCAGGAGTTTGGGAGTGCTCCTGGATGCCTCCTTAACAATGGAGGCCCAGGTAGCAGCCACTGCCAAGGCAGCCTTTTACCATCTCTGGCTGATTAGGCAGTTAGTTCCCTTCTCAAACACAATGATCTGGCAACAGTGATTCATGCAATCATCACCTTGAGGCTGGACTACTGCAATGCTTTCTACATGGGGCTACCCTTGGCACAACTCTGGAAGCTGCAGCTGGTGCAAAATGCCAATAGCATACTGGATTCACTTCAAGGTGCTGTTTTTGACCTTTAAAGCCCTATATGGTCTGGAGCCTGCCTCCCTGAGGGACCGCCTTTCCCCACATGTTCCCCAGAGAGCACTGAGGTTGGGGGTCTCAAAACCATTTGATCCTCCCTGGACCAAAAGACGCCAGACAGGCCTCTACAGGACCAGGGCGTTCTCAGTGGTGGCTCTACACTGGTGGAATGAGCTCCTGGAAGACATCATGGCCCTATGGGACCTTTTACAGTTCTGCAGGGCTTGTAAAATGGAGCTCTTCCACCAGGCATTTGATTAGGAGCCGCCACTAATAACAACTGAATTGTTAAGCCCTTTATGTCAACAAGAATGTTAACAGCTAGGGGTAATCTGAACACCGATCTTGGCCACACCTTTGTTTCCATCTGAACATAGCCTATTGGGATGTTACCGCCACTAGCACTTTACCTGTATTTCTGATTGTTATGTTATGAATTTTATGATGTCCCATTGTGTCAATACATTGGTGTTTTAATATTTTAACTTGTAATGTAAGTTGCCCTGAGCCTACTTCAGTGGGGAGAGGAGGAGACTAATCAAAATAAATAAATAAATACATACATAGATTTGGACTATGTTCTGTCTATAAATTGAATTTTAAAAAGACCATGATAATAATAAAAATAAATAATGTTATTAGAGACTACCAAAGCAGAACGAGAAGAGAGAGAGAAAATAACAGAATGCACTGTTTCTTCAAAAAAACCCAAAAACCAATAAGATATTTGGGTATATATATAACAGGACAAATTGATAATTTATATAAAGATAACTATCAAAAAGTTTGGGTGAATATTACTGGAGATTTACAAAGATGGGAAAGACTGGAAAAAAAATTCTGCTGTTAAAATGAACATATTGCCAAAGTTGATTTTTCTTTTTCAAATGTTACCAATCTATATAAAATGATTTTTTTTATTAAAAAAATGCCCAGATTTGAAGGAATGGGAAAATAAATTAAATGAAAATGCGACAATCTAATAAAATGATCTTAAAGAAAAAACTCATCAATAGGATAATGGCATCAACTGACTGGTGCATGCCTATAGTGCAGGTGCCCAAGTTTGTCCACCCTCCCATCTCCTCAGATGAATCACAAGGGGTGGAGGAGCCCATTGACTGGGAGTGCTGACCAATCGGAGGGGGGCGGGTGGGCTGGCCAGGTCTTGCAGCACCTGCCATCCCCTGGCCATTCTGCCCAGCATGAACTCCTCACCTGCCCGCCCTCTTTTTAAGACCATGTGGGATTAGCTAGTCACTGGTTGAGGGGCTGGGCAGAAATTTTTGGGCCTCACTTGAACTGGCCATAGGGGGCCTTTCTTCACCTGCTCCATATGCTCTAAGGGGGTGAAGTATAAAGAGGGCTGGTATAACTGGTTAGGTCCTGGCTGGGAAGGTGGTAAAAGCATGAGTTAAGGGAGTTTTCGAACTCGCAAACACCTTGAGCTATCACTGATGGGGGGGGACCTCAAACAGGGTACCTATAGGCTTTGCAATCTGGGTGACCCAGTTGTGGGCTTCTTCAGGGTTGAGGAAGCATATGATGAGCATATGATGAAGCATATGATGAGTTGTGGGCTGGAGTGTGCCCCTCGACCCCCTCTATGCATTGGTGTGCAGGCCATGACGAGTGAGGTCCAGAGGAATTCTGGACCTGTCTCTGAGCTCGGATGGGTTTGCCCTGTTAGGAGGCTTGCTTGGCAAGCACATTATAATCCGTGCTTTAAAGTGGAATGAATGGTGCAGATCAGCTTATTTGTAAATAACCCCCCCAATTTAACCCATAACTTTTGGGGTGTTTCATTCGAGGAGTGGGGGGGGGGCAAAGACATGAACAAGATGTGAAAGGGATTAATAAATGGGATTTTCACAAAGAATTTCTACCCCTCATGAAAATTCATTGCCATTTTAAAAATCAGTAGGTTTTGAAAAGACAAGTAAGATTATACATCTAAACATCAAAATATGACTCTTTCTGTCATGTTGAGCTCTCCCCCCCCCCGCTTTGCCGTTCATTGCTTTTTGAGAATGTTGGACGACATTTTGAACATAATGCTATCGATCTAACAATGGTACATCACAGTCCATTTTAATGCCGTTTACATGCAATTAATATGAAACGGAAGCAAAAATAGGAATAAACGTACACAGCAGTATTTCTATCCCATATTATTTTATTTTAATAGTGCCTTCATGAAATAATGAAAAAAAGAAGACTGTAGTTTCCTTCTGAATTGGAAGAATTTATGTCAGAAACTGGGACTTTCATATCACACCAGTGTGGTGACACAAAACAGTAGCGTCTCCCTTCTTACAATGTTTTCTTTCACGTTTCTCCCACACCTGATGCCCTACAGAACAGAATACCTTGGGGAGCTGTTCCGAGTGCCCAGCAATCATTTCTAGTTACTATAATCCAGCGACCATCCTAGAGCCCAGACTCATTTCTTTTCTTTTTTTTGTAACGTGCTGCTTACATAAAATATTCTCATACCACTCAGAGCAGAAAGGGACTCTCTGCAAGACAGGGTTGTGTCTGCCCTTCCTTTGTACTCTCTTCAAATTTAAAAACCAGTACTTGGCTCAGCTTAGCAGGAGGACATGGTGCCACTGGAGGCTGGATGGTCAAGGGTTTGAGACCGGGTGGTAAATGTTCACAAAGCAAGGATTTCATCTCAGGGGAAGGGGCTTCTGCATTCCAGATGAGAGAATTCAGTCTTTCAGTGCTGCTCTCTATGTGCCTGCTGTTGTCACGAACTGACTCTGAAGTGAATCCTGCTACGTGTACTGTGAGCAATCCCCTCCGGATACCACACCAGTATTCTCAGCCAGGAGACCTCATCATTGGTGGGATCACATCTCAGTTCTTGACCATGTCAAACCGTGTTTCTTTCAAGGAGCATCCCAAGGGGAATGTGTTTCATGAACCTTTGTATGAACATTGTCTCTGTATTTTTTTAGCCATATAATTAATCAGGCTATTTCATAACCCTTGCAAACAGATAATACTAGTAACGGTATATTCTGAAGAAGACCAAGATGTATTTAGGCTGATGAAATGATCATTTCAACGTAAAAAGGTTTATTTGATTCCCTTTTCAATGAAAAAATGTGTGCTTTTTCTCCCTTTGGCTGCTTGTGTTCTTATTCAATTTGTCTTATTGTTCTGATCTCCACAAGCTTCGTTGTCATCTTGCTCCAAGAGAACCAGGTCTTTCACTTCCATTCCTCTCTCCTATTCCACCAGTCCACACTAGTCTCTATCTATATTTCTTTCTGACAAACGCAACAAAACATCTGTCTCCACACAGATAGGAAGGATCACTTTCTTCAAGCTGTCCTGTGAATTTCACAGCTATTTTCTCCAGGGGTTGGTCTCTCTCTCTCTCTCTCTCTCTCTCTCTCTCTCTCTCTCTCTCTCTCTCTCTCTCTCTCTCTCTCTCTCTCTCTTGTGTGTGTGTGTGTGTGTAAAAGGAACATTAGAACTGGATAGTTTGGCTTTTAATCCTCCTGAACAAGTCTCAACATGTGACAGCAACTTTTCCTCCACCACCCAAAATAAAGACACAATACCATAGGGTAGGTTTAATGAGTTTATTTAAACTAGATGATCTACATCATCACTATCACTAATTTTTAATGGGCCTGGCTGCACTAGGCAGCCTGGCCATGGGTACCTTTTCTTTGTAAATCAACCCTCATTCTGCGCTTGGCCAGTGGCTCCTGCCAGCTTAGTTTCTCCTTACCTGCACATAATGTCCCTTCCTTGATGTGCCATAGTCACATCTTTGGGAAGATGTTGCCAGTGATGGTCTTTTTTTAAAAATATGCTCTCCGTGATGGTAATTGCTGCTCAGCCCTACCTATTGTGTGCAATCTACCCTATTTCTGTCAAACTACTTTATGGGATGGGCTGTGGCTCACTAGCAGAGCATCTGCTTGGGATGCAGAAGGTCCCAAGTTCAATCCCCAGCATCTCATGTTAAAAGGATCGGATAAGAGATGATGTGAAAGACTTCAGTCTGAGAACCTGGAGAGCCGCTGCTGGCCAGAGTAGACAAGACCAACTTTGATAGACTGAGGGTGTAATTCAGTATAAGACAGCTTCATGTGCACAGACCATGACCAGGCCTAATTCATCAAAGTTAAAACCTCACAGTCAATCATAATTTCCTTATGGTTTAGAATTTTTGCAAATGTTGAAAACATAGTCATAAGTACTAGTAAATATAAATCTTCATCTCTTATTTCAGTGCAGTGCCCAAGCATTACCAGCATGTCTTGTCCTTGGTCTTTGCCTTAAAAGAGATTAATGAGAATCCCCACATCTTACCCAACCTCACCTTGGGGCTCCAAATCTATGACAGCTACTTTGATGCAAGGATGGCTTTTCAAAACACCTTGAACCTTCTCTTTAGTCAGAGTAGGACAATCCCCAATTACCACTGTGACATCTGGAAGAACCTCATAGCTGTCATTGGGGGCTTGGACTCTGACGTTTCTCTTCACATGGCCACTCTCTTAAGCATTTACAAGATTCCCCAGGTAAGTTGACAATGGATTGGATCCAGCCAGACTTTGCAGTATTGAAAAGGGGAGGAAGGGGTGCCCTTTGTCTACCTAAAGGGCCTGCACAGGCAAAAAGCCATTAGACATGGATGTGATAAGCAAGGGAACTGAGGGAGACTCACTGGAAAAAAATATCTGCATTGAACTCGATATTACAGATACAAACTATCCGTGTGTATTTTGACAATCCTCGTCATCTCTTTGGCACTGTTCCTGTTTTCCCCTCTAATTACTGGAGAGGAATATCAGTATTTCCTTTATCAAATTTGACTTGTTCCTGCTAATTTTAGAGAGCTCTTCTGGTAGCCCGTCCTCTTTTTTCTCAACCTCTCTATGTGAAACATCTTGGGCGAGAATATTGGCTACATCATTATTCTATTGTCTGTGCAGAATATTTTTTCACACGTTATTCAAAAGATATGTGCACTTTCCCTTTGCCATCCGCCCATAATTTCCCAATGAGGTTGTGAACGGTTGTACTATAGCACACAATACAAGTATAATTGTAAGGTAAAGAAAGAAATGAAAACTGATGATCATTTTTCGAACATAATCTGCTCCTGAAACAAGTACAGGACAGGCTAATAATGACCCATGGCTGGAACTGAAGAAGGGAGGAATAGTTCAGATTGTAATTTTTGGTGTACAATCACATTCAAACACACAATGGTGATTTTAATGTGTGATAGCTCAGAAAGTAGGGAAAGAGTATTCAAAAATGAAGGTGTACTGCCTTGGGACACGTGAGGTGGTAGTGTAGGGAGAGTGGGTTTGGTTTCAACTAATTCTTAAGCTGGCGAAAATAGGACGAACAGTCCATTGTGACCACCAAGGGGAAAAAAAAATCCTTGCTGGGTTCATGGAGGCTGTGCACAAAGAAGCCACATGAGATGGGGTCTCTTGTAATAAGGAGGAGAATTGGGTGTGACAGAATGAAATACAAGGCTGGATGCGGCCCATCATGTGACACATAAATAGGCTTTTCTTGCTCTTCAAAGAAAATATGCACACATTTAAAGTAATGAGTTTAGCATTCAGCAATAAAAAGCTGGAAAAGCTGGAACATTTCAAGAACTTTCCTCAGTCATCGCAAACACTGCCACTCACAAGAGGCCAAAGGAATTCATTCAGAGGCTGAAAACACACAGTTTTTCTTGTAGACAAAATGATCTCTTTGAACACGAAGAACTGGCATTTGTCTAAAAAGAGTAAAATGGTCCTTGAAACAAACTCAGATGCCAGCATTACTGAAGGATTTAGGGGGCATTGAATGCTTAGATGCATTCACATGGCTAAATTGTTGCTCACATTGTTCCCATAGCAGAAATTTAAACATTCAATTATCCTCAAAATTCATCTGAATATACTTCTTCCCTTATTAAAAAGTGAATTCAGTGCACAACAAATGCATGGGCAGAGTGTTGATCTCTTACCCAAGTGAACACCCAGACATGGAGTTCACTGTGTGGGCTCCAACGGCTCGTTTATACCCTTTCCTAATTGACACTTTTCATCATAAACAGGAGAGAAAACTCATGTTATTCACCCAGAATTCAATGGTAGTTGCGAAACTGGGTGTACTTGGTGTAATCTCAAACACAATTACGTAAGGTATCTTTCTTCTCGGTCTTAGGTCACATACTGTGTACCTCCTCCTGAGATGAGTGATACATTTCAGCTCTCTCCTTTATACCGAGTTGTCCCCAGTGCCAAACATCAGTGTGGCGGGATTGTCCAGCTTCTTCTGCATTTCCAGTGGAACTGGGTTGGCATAATCGCAATGGGTGATGATAAAGGAGAAACGTTTGTGCAGACTTTGGCACACAGATTTTCCCAGAATAGCATCTGTATAGCCTTCATGGAAAGAATACCAACCAAAAAAAGCACGGTGGAGATGTATGACTTTTTAGATCTGTTTCTGAATATGACAATTCACTTAACTGAGACTAGTGTCAACGTCTGTATCATAATCGCAGACATTCAAAGCATGAGTGCTTTGCAACTGGCACTGAATCAGTTTGATCCAGATTCCATGAAACCTCTACACAAGGTGTGGATTATGACAGCCGAGTTTGATTTCTCTTCAGTGATGTTTCATAGAGGTCTAGACATACAAATCTTCAGTGGTGCCTTATCTTTTGCGATTCATCTCACTGAAGTTGCAGGGTTCAAAAACTTCCTTCAGAGCTTAGATCCCCATGCTGAGGAAGATGGTTTTATCAGGACCTTCTGGCAGCAGGCCTTTGACTGTGTATTTCCAGATACCGATGTGGAGAATGAGGCTCTGAATACTTGCACTGCGGAAGAGAAGCTGGAGAGTCTTCCTGGGCCTTTTTTCGAAATGATCATGACTGGTCAAAGCTACAGTATCTACAATGCAGCCTATGCTGTGGCACATGCTTTACATGCCATGTCTTCGTCCAGAAACAAACATGGAATCATGGCAGATATGGGCAAGTCAAAGCCTCCAAAGCTACAGGCATTTCAGGTAAAGTTTCATGCAGAAAGAAGACTAAAGTGACAGACCTCGGTGTTCAGAAAGTGCATAAGATCCAACAACAATGTCAAATCCTTTTTTTGACTGTTCCCATATCTTCCCGCTTATGTTTCTTCCTTACCACTGTTGTATCCTGATAACTGACTGTTTTATTTGCAACTTTATCCCTTGACAATGTCTCAGTTGTCCTTCTTCAGTGCTCTGGTTCCCAACCTTTTGGGTATGGTGCCCCACAAGTCCAAATGTACTTGGTCTCATGATCCACTTAAAGCTCAACAGAGCCTGTAAAGCTAAAGGTTCCCTTGCTCGAAAGCCAGTAAAACTGCAGAAACCCAAGACCCAGTTTTGAGACAGGACCCATAGGTTGGGAAATATTGTTGTAGTGGACTGAGTAGGTAAATATGCCCCCGACTGTGACATTATTGCATCAGAGCATTTGTTATCTCCAGTGCCTTATATGTTGGGCAAAAAATGCTGGAATAAACATTGTGGTAGAGTAGGGTAGAAGCAAGGTTTAGCTCTCCTCTGCACATTCCATAATAAAGAACTGCTCCCAATGCTTCTGAAGGTAAGGTTGCCAACATGCCTGGAGAAAAAAAATGTGACAGAGGGATGTTATTTACTAGGTGATGTTACCTACTTCCATGTCATGAAAAGCTTCATCTTCCTGCATTAAGCCTCTTTTAAAGGATAGGGCAGTTTTCTTCAGGAGTGTTGACAATGCTATTTAACCATCACAGTAGAAACAAGAGAGCTAGATCTGTTTGTGCCTCCCTGTTAATATACATAAATTACCCAATACATAAATTACCCAATAGCTGCCTAATACATAGGAGACTGCCTCATAATTACAAAATATGTTTCTAATTTCAACCACTGGCAACATCTATGAGACTGATTTCCAAATGCAGTTACCAAAGGTATTAAAGGAACCTGCTGATGTGATTTTGCTGCCTCTGTCCATCATTTTTGAGAATTCTTGGAGAATAAGAAAGATGCCAGAAGACTGGAGGAGGACAAATGTCTCCCTATCTCCAAGGAAGGGGAAAAGGAGGATCCATCAGTTTGACATCCACACTTGGAAAGGTTTTAGAACAAATCATCAAATGGCCAGTCCTTGAGCATTTAGAGAAAAAGGCCATGATTACTAAGAACTAGCACAGGTTCCTCAAGAACAAGTCATATCAGACTAGTTCTATCTCCCCACCCCCCTGCAGAGAGTTACTACCCTGTTGGACCAGGGGAATGCTGTGGACATAGCTCATTTTGATTTCAGTAAGGCTTTGATGAGCTTCTGCATGATATTCTTGTTGACTAGTTGGTAAAATGTGGTTTGGATCCTACTACTGTTAGGTGGATTTGTAACAGAAGAAGATAAAAGGAGTAGTTATTTATACTCCACTTTTCTCTACCTCAAGGATTCTCAGAGCAGCTTGCAATCATATTCCTTTCTTCTTTCCACAGTAGGCAGCTTGGTGTTTGGTGTAATAGTTAACAGCATGGACTCCAATCTGGGAGAACCAGGTTTGATTCCCCACTCCTCCACATTCAACTGCTGGTGTGACCTCGGGTCAGTCATAAGGTCTTTCAGGGCAATTCTCAGCCCCACCTACCTCACAGGATGTGTGTTGTGGGAAGGGGAAGGGAGGGGGATTGTAAACAGCTCTGAGACTCCTTCAGGCACTTGCTCTAAATCCAATCTCCACCTCCTCCTACTCTTCTTCCTCATTTTTGTTCTTCTCCTCCTCCTTCTCCTCCTCCTTTGGTAGGTGGAGTTGAAAGAGCTCTGAGAGAGCTGTGACTGGCTCAAGGTCACCCAGCAGGTTTCAAGGTGCCCAAAACTGAACACAGTACTCTAGGTGAGGTCTAACCAGAGCTGAGTAAAGCGATACCACATAAAACTGCTGACTAATGTCCAGTGTGTTATCTACTAAGACCCATAGATCCTTTTCGAACATACTACTGCCAAGACAAGTCTCCCCCATCCTATAATCGTGCATTTGATTTTTCCTTTGGGGTCCCTTCCAGCTCTATGTTTCTATGTTTCTACTTCTAACTTTGAAGAACCCTCTTTAACCCTGGAATCTGATTTTTGTCTCTCTTTTTCTACATTTTCTATTGCTTTCATCTCCCTTAATTTCTTTCCTGCTAGCTTCACCGTTTCCTGAGGAGGATCTCCTTTAACAACAGTGCTGGTGAAAAGGTTTGTTTTGATGAGAATGGTGAATTAGTAGGTGGCTTTGATATTATGAACTGGGTTACCTTCCCAAATAAATCCTTCTTAAGAGTGAAAATAGGGAGAATGGATCCTCAAGCAACACCAGATGGCACATTCTTCATGAATAATTCAATAATTACATGGCACAGTGGATTTAATCAGGTAAGATATTTTCAGAATACAAAGATAATAGGGTACTCTGTGTGTGTTCACCAGAGACCTGTGACAGAGATGAAATGTCTGAAGGGGGAGGGCGGGTCTTTCTGAACACTTTAAGCCCCATTCATAGTGATTCACAGAAGTTACTGATAGAAAAGAGGCAGCGTTTCATGATTCGGCAGAAAATGTTTGCAAAATTCTGCAGAAAATGTTTACAAAATTCCTTGTCTTTTTGGCACAGTACTCCTAACAACTTGAAGGCAAAATTCTTTGCATTTGACTTCATCTACCTTTCGATCGATAGGTTGCACCTACTGCTATATGTAATGACAACTGCCATCCAGGTTACAGCAGGAGAAAGAAGGAAGGAGAACCATTTTGCTGCTATGACTGTGTTCCCTGTCCAGAAGGGAAGATTTCAAACCAGATGGGTAAGAGACCTCAAAAGGTGCGGGTGATAGACTGGATAGAGGCTGGGTATAACCTAGCATTTCTTTAGCTACAATGATTTCTGCTTAGAGAACACAATCCTCCCCTTCCTGGTGGTGGTCAGAGCAGTCAAGTCAAAGCCCACTTATGGTGACCCTGTCGGGATTTCAAGTCAAGAGGCCAAAGGAGATGGTTTGCCATTCTCTCTTTGTATATTGATCATGCCTTGGTGGTCTCCCATCTAAGTACTAGACAGGACCAACCGTGCATAGCTTCTCAAGATCCGATAAGATTAGGCTAGCCCAGACCATTCATCTCACAGCTCCCTTCTCCCTAACCAACCCCAAATGTCCAAGAATTCTATCCCCTTTTATTTCCCTGTCTCTGAGCAATAGATGGAGACATTTCATGGTGCAGTGGGAAGGCAGAGGAAAGAGACCCACTGGCCATATGTGAAAATCCTTATACTTTCACCAACACCAATCTAGATCTGAGACAGAGTTTCATTGTAGAAGGATCCCCCTTAGTGATCTCAGAAATTGCAGTGGCTTCTAAGTATAAACACTAGACGTAACAGTATCAAGCACTATAACATTCCAAGTAGCTAAATGATATCCCATAAAGAAACATCATTCAGCCAACCCCAAAATACAACAGAGAGTGAAATTGCACTTTCCCCTCCTTTCAAAGATATGGATGACTGTTCCAAATGCCCCGAAGATAAGTATCCAACTAAAAACCAAAATGGATGCCTTCCAAAGAATCTCCATTTCTTATCTTATGATGAACCTCTGGGCATCAGTTTGGTTGTTTTCGCTCTATCTCTGTCTCTGACAACGGCTGTGGTGCTTGGAATCTTCATTAAACACCGGAACACTCCCATCGTCAAAGCCAACAATAGAGAACTCTCCTATGTTCTGCTCATCTCCCTTCTGCTCTGCTTCCTCTGCTCTTTGCTGTTCATTGGCCAACCGTACTTTCTCACCTGCCTCCTACGCCAAATGGCTTTTGGTGTCCTCTTCACAGTGGCCATTTCTTCTGTGCTCGTGAAAACCATCCTTGTGGTCTTGGCTTTCATGGCCTCTAAACCGGGATCAAAGATGAAGAAATGGTTGGGGAAATGCTTTACAAACTCTGTTATTACTTTTTGTTCATTTGTTCAAATATGTCTTTGCCTGGTTTGCCTCTGCAATGATCCTTCATTCCCAGATGTTGACATGAACTCTTTGGCTGAAGAAATCATAGTGGAATGCAATGAAGGATCTGCCAAGATGCTTTACTTTATTCTGGGCTACATGGGATTTCTCTCTTTTACCAGCTTCTTTGTAGCTTTCTTTGCTCGGAAGCTGCCTGACTCTTTCAATGAAGCCAAGTTTATCACTTTCAGCATGCTGGTGTTTTGCAGTGTGTGGGTGTCTTTTGTCCCAACGTATTTAAGTACCAAAGGGAAATATATGATAGCTGTAGAGATCTTCTCCATCTTGGCCTCTGGGCTTGGGTTACTGGGGTGTATTTTTTCTCCCAAATGTTATATAATTGTCCTGAGACCTGAATTAAACAATAAAGGACATCTAATAAGGAGAAATGAGATAAGAATCTAACAACCATTACTATGTTTGTTCAGATTTTATCCCCATGGTATTTAATGTTTTAGTGCTAGGTGTCTTCATAAAACATTGGAATACTCCCATTGTCAAAGCCAACAATTGAGAACTCTCCTACTGCCCGCTTCTTGTCTCTTGTTTCCTCTGCTCCCTGCTGTTCATTGGAAAGCCACAGGGACTAAGCTGCCTTCTACAACAAACTGCTTATTGGTGGCTGTTTCTTCTGTATTGGCTAAAACTATCACAGTGATATTGCTTTCACGGCAACTAAACCTGGATCCAGGACAAGGAAATGGGTGGGGAAAGGATTAGCAACTGTTGTTGTCTTCTGCTGCTTTACTCAAGCAAGTATTGCTATGGTATGGGTTTGTATTTAGCCTCCATCCCTAGATGGTGACATGAATTATCTGGAAGATGAAATAGTAGAATACAACGAAGGATCAGCTCTCATGTTCTGCTGTGCCCTTGCTTATATGGGATTTCTGGCTCATTAGCTTCGGTGTGGCCTTCTAAGCAAGTTTATCACTTTCAGCATGTCGGTGTTTTGCAGTATTTGGCTCTCCTTTGTTCCAACTTATCTGAGCACCAAAGGGAAATGCATGGTGGCTGTAGAGATTTTCTCCATCTTACTGGGCTACATCTGTTTACCCAAATGTTATGTCATTATGCTAAGGCCTGATCTGAACAGCAGAGAGCAACTAGAAAGGAATAAAATTTAAAGCATTTGATAATTTATCTGCTCTACTGTTGTCTCTGCATCCTTTCAAGAATTTATGCAATGGGTCACACTGTCTGGTGGATTCCATGTCTCTGTGAACAATGTCCTCTCCTTCTGTTTGACTAGTGTGTGTCTTTAGAGCAGTATCCTTGTCCAAACCAGTCTCTCCATAAGAAAAGGTTAAATCTTCCAAAGGACTTTTTCTAAGTACGCACAACAATAATGATTTTAGGATTGGGGAACATTCAAGGCAATGGAAATAAAGGAAAATGCAGATTCTTGCTAGACAAACACTTATATCGACCTGCTTCCCTCTCCCCTTTAAGGCTTGGAAACAGCGGTCCATCCATACAGTCAGGGTCTGGCAGGTGACTGTTGAGGGGCAGACCTCAGCTTGATATTCCTGGCAAAGAGCTCCTGGCAAAGAGCTCCTGGCAAAGAGCTGCCTGACAAAGAGCTCAAGACAATCCTATCCATTTTCTAACTCTCATTGGAAACATTGGGGGGGGGGGGCTCTTCTGACCCAATAGCAATGTGTAGTTCTAAATTCAAGAATTCTATCAACTCCTAGAAATTTTTATGGCTGTGTGCAAAGTTTGAGGTGATGTATAATTGCGACTGAGAGAGATGAGAGAGACAAAGTTTACCTTCCTTTGGATTCGGCAGTGCCATTATAACATCCGCTTGATACTGTCTAAAAGCAGGGGTCTTTTGGGGGGGGAGCTCACCGGAGCGCAGCTCCGGGAGCTCAGGAGCCAAGCCCCGCCCCCAGACGCCGTCCGGGGGAGTCTTTCAGGCAGCCGAATGTCAATTTCAACTCCATTATATCCTATGGGCCATTGAAGTCAATGGTGAAAACTTAGGGTATATTCTGGGGGCTGGAGGGAGGGGGTTTCAGGGAGAGGCTCCAAACTCACAGGGTAGCTGATGGAGCCTCTCCCCAAGATACCCACCAAGTTTCAAGAACATTGTATCAGGGGTCCAATTCTATGGGCCCCTAAACAGGTTGCCCCTATTCCCTCCATTGTTCTCTATGGTGGGAAAAAAATAACTTGTTTTCCCATCATAGAGAACAATGGAGGGAATAGGAGCAACCTGTTTGGGGGCCCGTAGAATTGGACCCCTGGCCCAATGTTCTTGAAACTTGGTGGGTATCTTGTGGAGAGGCTCCAACAGCTATCCTGTGAGTTTGGAGCCCCTCCCTCAAACCCCTCCCCTCCAGCCCCCAGAATATACCCTATGTTTTCACCATTGACTTCAATGGCCCATAGGATATAATGGGGCCGAATTGCCGTCCTTTCCTTCTCTTTTTCCTCTTTCCCTCCTTCTTCTCTTCTCTCTTTCTTCCTTTCCCACCTTCTTCTCTTCTCTTTTTCCTTCTTTCCCTGTTTCCCTCCTTCTTCCCTCTCTTTCTTTCCCTCCCTTTCCTTCTCTTTCTTTTCCTCTTTCCTTCTTTCTTTCCTTCTCTCTACTCTCTCTCTTTCATCCTTCTGTGGCCCATCTCATGAGAAGGAGTTTAAACTTTAAACGCCTTCTCTCTTAGCTTCCCCACCCAGACCAGCTGGAGAAGGGAAGGGGAGGCTTTTGAAGATGCCTCCCCCCCTTTTGCTTCCCCTTCTGACATCACTTCCTGTGATGTCAGGAGGCGTGGCATATGCTAATAGCCTAATAGCTCATTAGCATACCATATGCTAATGAGCTCCTGCAGCTCTTTTTCTACGAAAAGACCCCTGTCTAAAAGCATATATTGTGTAGTGGTTGGAGCACTGGAGTAAGATGGGGAAGGCTAAAAATGCACTGAATTCTGAAATGCCCTGGGAATTGTGACAGATAGCTCCTAGTCAAAACACAAGATGACTCCTTTGACAAACTACTTTTGGCATCATAGAATCATAGAACCACGGAGTTGGAAGGGACCATACAGGCCATCTATTTCACCCCCCTGCTCAATGTGGGATCAGCCTACAGTATCCCTGACAAGTGTTTGTCCAGGCACTGCTTAAAGACTGCCAGTGAGGGGGGGCTCACCACCTCCCTAGGCAGCTGATTCCACTGTTGTAGAACTCTTACTGTAAAAAAAGTTTTCTCTAATATCCGGTAATATCATCTTCTCAGTTGCAGTGTCTTCTGTGTTGGCAAAAACTGGAACAGTGCCGATGGCTTTCATGGCCTCTAAGCCAAGAAATATTTTCAAAAAATGGGTGGGGAATTATCTTTTCCCTCTGCCTTGTTGAAAAGGGCATTTGTTCTGTTACCTACTTTCCCTCCATTCACTGAACTGGAAATGCACCCAATGACTAGAGCAATTGTAATGAAATGTAATGAAGGATTGGTCACCATGTTTTATTGTGTCCTGGGTTTCCTGACTACTGTCAGCATTAATGCTCCTGCTAACCTGTGGAGTCTTGTGAGCAAAAAAAAAATCTACTTTATGAGCTAGTGGCATTAAAGTTGTGAGTGAGCGATTTGGCTACTGCATAAATTAATTTGCTCTGGAGCCCTCCTTCCTAAGCTAAGACAAAAATGTGTGAAGTGGAGGCTAAAAAAACTGTGAACTAGCTCACACTAACTCAGCTTAGAGGGAACACTGGCATCACTATGACTTTCCTCACCAGGCAATTACCTGATAGTTTCCATGAAGCCAAGTTCATCACCTTCAGCATGCTCATTTTCTGCAGCCTTTGACTACCCCCCCCCGCCTATCTGAAGAAGAAGAAGAGATTGGATTTATACCCCACCCTTCACTACCCAAAGAAGTCTCAGAGTGGCTTACAAACTCCTTTCCCTTCCCCTCCCCACAACAGACACCCTGTGAGGTAGGTGGGGCTTAGAGAGCTCTGACAGAAATTGCTCTTTTTTAAGGACAGCTCTTAGCAGAACTATGGCTTGCCCAGGTCATCCAGAAGGTGCAAGTGGAGGAGTGGGGAATCAAACCTGGTTCTCCCAGATTAGAGTCCGCACACTTAACCACTACCAAACTGGCTCTCCCACTACACCAAACTGGCTCTCTGAGCACAAGAGGAAAAGACATGGTGGCTATGGAGATCTTCTTCATCTTGGCTTCCAGTATGGAGTGATGGGGATGCATCTTTTTGCCAAAATGCTATCTCATGATAGTAAAGCCTGAGTTGAACAAAAGAAAACAGTTGATAAAGAAAAGGCATCAATGTGTTTGATAGTCAGCCAGGTTGTTGTATTTCCGTTAAGGAGTTGAGGACGTGTCTCTGAAGTCTCTGAAGGCTAGAATTCTGTTTAACTGCTGGAAAGTCAATGCTTCTCTTTTTCTAAAGAAAATGTAACAAATTTTATAACAGAATTTATGAATGTTGAACACTTCCATTAATACTTGTTTCCACAATTAAAGTCAATAGTGAAATCTGGGAAACAGCATCTAAGTATCTATCATACATTATCACTGCTGGCTCATTGCTAAATGATTGAAATAAAGGCATTTTACATTTTAATGCTTCATACATGTAAATCTCTGGTACAAACTGCAGATAAAGATCTAGCCAAGCCAATTCAGCCCTCAATCACTTTTTCTCTGCCCTACAGAATCATAATATTTCTTTAGCACTGAAGCGGTTACTGTACCCCAATTGTTGTCCCACTAGAGAGAAGGTGCAGGTTGAGCATAGCAAATATGTTTGCCTCAGCACTTGTGACACCAATAATGCCACTAGCAACAGACTCACAGAGGTTATGAGTACCTCTATAATTATTAGAATCACTGTCATTTATAGTCTTAGTCCAAGACCCAATGGCCTTCCAGAAGGTATTAGAAAGAAATACAGCCATGGAATCTGAAACTTCATGTTATAAATACCACCCCCACCCTCGTTCCATTCACTCTACAGATTCACTACAAATAGTTTCTATAATTCTACTAATTATTGCTTGATTGACATGCAAAACATATTTCTGGAACCCTGCTGGGATCGCTGATAGTGAGGATGGTAGCTGCCCTTTTAATAAAGCTATCTGGTAGAGTAAAGCTGCAATCCTGGACCATTTGTTAGAAACTTTCAGTTGTTAGTGATGACCTCAGGAAATTAAAATTACCTCAGGAAAGTCCACGACAAGAAAGTCTCTGCAATGCTGCTGCTGATACTGTTCCTGTTCCCTCATATGGTGTGCAAAGTATATATATTGAGATGTGCTCAGACAGAACCTCTTCAGATTCCACATGAGTGGTACCAGCCAGGTGAAATCGTCATCGGTGGGATTGTATCTCATATTTTTCATGCCTTCCCCAAAATTCTCTTTGTGAAACATCCTTCTAAGGCATCTTCTAACTTTCCCATGTAAGGAATCAGTCCTGTCCCTATTGAAGTGATGTTTGATTTTAACACTCTACGTCTCTGTGTTTGTATGACTGCAAATTAATTCTGCCATATTTAGAGAAGAGTAATATACATGTATGTTGTTCAGCAGGAAGATAGAGATAAGCATTTATGAATGAACAATTTATTGAATGGATTCCATACATTTTTTTTCATTATTGTATAAATGCAACATTTGTATTTAAAGACAGATCCAATAAACAAAAGAAGACAAAATTAGTAATACACAAATTGTTTCTGTATGAATAGCTAGTAGATTTCAAATATGTGCTGGAAATGTAAGGTGTGGAGGTCTATTAGTTTAGTTTCCCTGAGCAGCCAATCACGGGATCTTCAGAGTTTTTATAGCACCTGTTATTTCACAGGGATGGGGGGTGGGGATGACTAAACCTCATCTTTGCATTTCTACAATATGACTTTTCATTAGATTTTGAATGGTAACTTCTATTGCATAAGAGTCAGGGGTGAATAACCCTCAGTTTATCTTACCACCCAAGGGGCTTTCATTAAAATGGGGGAAATTACCTCAGCTTTTAAGAATCAACTTATTTACTTTGATACAAATCCACACAACATACTGATTCCATTTTAGCCAAAAATAAAGGGTCAAGACATACACAGACTTCATGAGACAATTGATACAGATGTTGTATACATTGAATGAGGCAGTTGGTGCAGATATAGTATATATTTAGTTACAGAAAAATTGCTCATCAGAAGAAGAAGAAGAAAAGATTGGATTTATACCCCACCCTTCACTTGGAGTCTCAGAGTTCCTTTTCCTTCCGCTCCCCACAACAGACACCCTGTGAGGTAGGTGGGGCTGAGAGAACTCTAACACAAATTGCTCTTTCAAGAACAGCTGTGCCAGAGCTTGTGACTGACCCAAGATCACATCAGCAGGTGCAAGTGGAGGAGTGGGGAATCATACCCGGTTCTCCCAGATTAGAGTCCGCACACTTAACCACTACACCAAACTGTGTAAATATAGATTTGTTTGGTAAAATGTTATGAACTTTATTACAAAAGAAAAAGAAAACTGGCACAGTTCACAAATATATGAAGCTGGTCTCCACCCACCATCTATCTTCTTTCCAAGAAAGGGAGAGTTTGAAGCTGACCCCATATTGGCCAGAAGCCCTTTTTGAAATGAGGATTTCTTCAAAAGAAGTCTAATATCCACCTCATTTAGAAACATTAGGGAGATTTCCTCCATACTAGGATGGGGCAATTTTATTCTGACGTGACTAGGATGGGGATAGAGAAGGGCAGGGATCTCATCTGGAAATTGTGACCTTCACAACCCCATGAATGTTGTTGACATTCTTTAAGATGACCAATCCAGTGTTATCATGGAAAAACAACTGCATGGTGTTACCAGTGCTTCTAATATAAAATCTACATGAAAATTGCTTTGTAGGATAATGAGGAGTAAACATTTTCAAAACCCAGTAGATGTCAACTGTTCCTACGCTGGTAACCTAAGGGTCTTTTGAATGTTTCATTTTATTTGCCTGAACCATTCATCTAATACAATTCCTATGTACTCCCAATGTTATTTGATAGTTGTACAGTCTTTATTGGTTAGAAGGTTCTTAGGGGCAGAATAGCTGTGCTCTGTAATTTCTCTCAGTCCGGCAGAGCAATATTTGGATATTGGCAAAGGTCTAGCAAGAGCTGGGGAAAAAAAGAAAAAGATTTAAACCATACCTTTACAAATAGGTGAGGATGCAAAATATTTGGACGATAGAAGTTACCTGAAGTATGTTATCACAACACAAATCAACACATGTGGCATTTATTATTTAAAATACTGTTTTGTGAAACATTAAGATTACGCTCCTCCTATAGCATTCTGCTTCCTATAGCATTCATTTAAATGTATGATTTTATTTTATTGTGCTTTGAGCTACGTTTCACACTGTTGTTTGTCAAAACTCCTTTCTTCCATTCTAACCAGGACAGCTGCAGGAGTTTATATGGTACATCATAGTTTTCATTGTTCTTTGTCTTGCAAAACTGCATTGAATTGCAGCATCCTCTCCACAAAGAAAAGTAAAATACTTTGATCCCCTCCGTTTACAAAAATGGTCCCTGAGGGGAGGAATGAAAAAGATTATGAATGAGCTGGAGAACACACAGATATTTTCTTCATGTTTAGGAACTCCTTGGCAATACATTTAGCACAAACAGACGGATTCTCCAGCAAAGGATGCCATGATGGCTACTGAACTGAACTGATATGCCTTGCTTTATTTATTTTAATTCTGAATATTTATATCCTGCACATGTATTTAAGATAAATGCATTATGATAAATATTCAAAGCACATTAGTTTACAAGTTGGCATCTGTCTGGAATATGCAGTGTATTGGGCTGTGGGACTGATCCAGCTAGGCTCTTCATACATTTTTATAACCTATACTGTAATAATATGATCTCAAACAGGGATGAATTCTCCAATTAATCCAAGAGTACATTATATTTGCAGTTTGGCCACCAAGTTCTATCAGCACATTCTGGCCTTGGTTTTTGCCATCAAGGAAATCAATGAGGATCCCTCAATCTTACCCAATGTCTCCTTTGGATTCCACATCTATGATAATTACAATGGAGCATGGATGACCTACCGTACCACTATGGACCTTCTCTTCAAATCACACACTTTCATCCCCAACTATGAATGTGGCACTCGGAAAGGTCTCATAGGAATCATTGGTGGACTTGGTTTGGACACCACCTCACACATGGCAGATCTTTCCAGCCTTTACAAGATTCCACAGGTAGGATGAGTAAATAGGGAGTATTCCCTGATTTTGCATGTAATCTGGATCTGAAATTACCATTTATTTTAGGAAGATTTGTGTTCCTGCATAAGGGGGCAAGTGTGAGCAAATGCCCACAGAAATATTAATCTGGCTTGTTGGTCAATATTCATCTGGTACATTGGACACCATAGCTGGCAGAGCTTTAGGATAAAGCATTATTCCTTCTTGCTTGCCTTAGCAGCTGGCTGGAACTCTGAGCTCAGGTAATACACTAAGCACTTTATGAACAAGTGGTACACTGCCATTGAAGCATAATGTCTTAGTACAATCTTCCTTAGTTTCAGCTCCTTAGTTTCAGATTTTTCTTTAGAAATTTTGGATTGCGTGGTGATCTCCAGGAAAATAGTAGGTTTTCAAATGTTTGAATGTAGAAGAAATAAAGGCAAATGTGCACAACTGACTAGATTATTTTCCCTGTCTACTGAACAAAAGCATACATGTTACATATTTGGGGATTTCTCCATGATTTTTTCCCCCAGAATGCATGTCCGACTCTCCTCATTGTCCTCTTTGCCTTTCCCCTTTTACCTCCTCACTGCCTCCTCTCACAGTATATTGAGAATATTGTGTGTCCAGCATTTCTTTCGTTGTGCACTTCTCTTTTTACCTTAAAGGTGACTTATCGTACAGAGATTTTATTTAGATCCTTCACAGACTATGACTCAAACTCTCAGATATTGAATAAACAGTTCTTTCTTAAACTGAGAGATGACATGATTCATTCTCAGCCCTGAAATCTCAAGTATTGTGTCTGTATTATAAAGACCTGTTGTGGAAATAAATACAATGAGCTCTAGAAAGAGGCTATGGACGGGTACCCCGGTCCTGGACACTCAGTGTCAATTTGCTGTGATGACCTCAGCAGCGTATAATGACACAGAGTCCACCATTTTCTCCAAAGGAACTGATCTCTGCTATCTGAAGAACAGTTGTAATTTTGAATGATCTCCAGCCTTCACCTGGAGATTGGTAACAATGTTTTCCTGGGGGGAATGGCTGGTTTGGAGGGCGGAGCCTATGGCATTGTACCTCTTTGAGGTCTCACCCCTCCTGAAACCTCACCATCTCCAGGCTCCATCCCTCAAATCTCCAGGAATTTCCCACCTGGAGTTGGCAACCCTTTACTTCTCAGCCATTTATCAACCTACCTTTATTTTCTCCTCACTCTTCAGTTTTACGCACACCCTACCTGCAGCCTCTACCATGCTCTGAAGCCCTGATTGGTATGTCACATTGGCTGTCATACAGGAGCCATCTCAGCAGGATATAAGGACACAGAAGTCCACCATTTTCTCTAAGGGAACTGATCTTTGACAAATGGAAAGCAGTTGTAATTCTGAGTGATCTTCAGCCCTCACCTGGAGATTGGCAACAATGGTTTTCCCCAACAGGCACTAAGGGGAAATGTATTTTACCTCAGAACACATTTTACCTGAGAACAGCAACAGCAAACTGTTTAGAATGTTAGAGCCAAAGGCCCATGAGGCCACATATGCAAATGATCTGTGTTCCAAGGCATAGGCCAATCAGGTCACATATGCAAATGACCTCTGTGTTCTGACTGGCTATGGGAGGTACAGCAAACTGTTTAAAATATTGGAGGCAGGACTCAGGCAAAGCAGCCAGTGGATAGGGAGACCCTCTGGATGACAGATCAATTGATTTCAGAGCATGTTGGAATGTTCAGGGGAGTCCATGACCAACACAGAATTATATATGAGAGATGTTAGTGTCTATATCCTCCCCATTCCTGTATTACCCCAATGGCCTTGTAAGAAGGTATAACCTCATATAATTAGACTGTGTAAACAGGAGTGTGGCAAATGAAATTGAAAATTACTTTCTGTATTCCTCCCGAATTGTTACCAGTGTGGTGTCATGGACTGAATCCTGGATTAAGATGTAGAAGGCCTCAATTCAAATCCCCTGCCTTCTCTGAAGCTCACTGTGTGACACTGGGCAATAATAATAATAATAATAATAATAATAATAATAATAATAATAATAATAATAATAATAATAATGCATTGCCTTAAAATGAAAATGCTAAAATGTTTGGAAAGCACATATATATTTCCTTTCTTTTAATCTGTTTAAAAGTCTTGGGCAGTCAAAACCCCTTTTGTTGAGTAGCATCATCCGGACTCAACACTAAACCAATGGAAAAATCTTGCAACAGTGAGAGCAAGGTTAGGAATCTGTTGGCTAAAAGGAATAAAACTAACTTCAGATGACACAAAGATGAAAAATTATTTAGGTACTGTGTTAAAATCCTATTTCTAAGGCTGATATAAAGAGGACACTTCAAAAAAATATGTAATAAAGTGCCAAGAGAACTATCACTAAGACAATCTGAGTAAGGAATCTTACTTAATCTTCCTTTCGTAACAAGATTTTAAAAAGCTCTAAAATAATTTGGGATCATTAGGTAAAAAGTTTTGGAAGGCAGTGATTTAGTTGGAGGAATAAAATAAATAAATAAAGAGTAGACTCTCCAGGCAAGAGACCATGTGTTCAAGTAATCCCTTTTCTTGAGTAGTCTTCTTGAGACAAGACTCAACAACTGTGGGTTCTAGGCCCTGAATAATGTTAGAGTTTAGTCCAATAAGAGATAGTTTTGAGTCTAGAATCTTGGACCAAGAAGATCTATGAGAATGTACTATTAATAAAGATAGGTATCTGGAATTATTATAGAGTACGTTGAGGTACAAATTGAAGGCCATTTGCCAAGCTTTAGCCTCCAAGGATGATTGGCCCAATTCTGCTTGTAAGGACTCTCCAACTATGCATTTTGGTGTGTTGGTGAACTTACAAAGGAAGCAAAGTAGAGGGAGGTGAAAGGATTCTTTGACTGATTGGATCTAGATGGCTGCCCCCAAAAGCAAGACAGGGACAATTTTCATATTGAAAGTACATATATATTTTAAAATTATTCAATGGAAATTTGCCATAGGGAAATTATAAGATTAAAGAGTGGTGTCTAAAGAAAATTTGTCATCATGATTGATGACACAAGACAACTGTGTGTGGGTTGATTTTTTAAAAGAAATTATTTTAATATATGGCTGATCTATGTTACTGTTTATTCCAGTAGACTGATACATTTTGTGGTGGGCTGTACTAGGCAAATCGATCCATACTAACAAAATGAGAATGTAGCATGCATATAGTTAGTGAAGACAAACATAGAATGAGTGAAGATACACCTATTTAAGCCTTCTTTTCTAATAGGTGTCCTTTTGGGTTTTTTTAAGATTTCTTATGGATCATTTGAATCAGTACTGAAGGATCAAAGAAAGTTCCCTCCCTTTTACCGCATGGTACCCAGTGAGGACCTTCAGTACACGGGAATTATCCAGCTACTTCTGCATTTCAGGTGGAAATGGGTTGGGCTTATCACAAAGGATGACGAAAGTGGAGAACATTTCTTGCAGACTTTGGAACCAATGCTTTCCAAGAATGGAATCTGCACAGCCTTCATAATAAAGGATCAAGTAAATATGCATTTTGATAGTTTGTTACACTTGCTCCAAGACTCTTACAGTAATAGTTCAGATTTACTCGAAAGTAAAGTCAAACTAGTTGTTGTCTATGGAGAGACAGCCACCATTATGAAGCTGGCAATACTTATATGGATGCCCATAGTAATGGCACCACTACCAGATCCTCAATATTTGGAGAAGATCTCTGCAGGAAAGGTATGGGTTGTGACTGCCCAGACTGATTTCACATTCAATATGTTCCAAAGGAGTTTTGATATACAAATGTTCCATGGTGCTCTTTCCTTCACAATTCAGAAAAATAAGATCCCAGGTTTCCAAATATTTCTTCAGAATATTAATCCTGCCTTGGCAAACAAGAATGGTTTTATCAAAGACTTTTGGGAACAAGTATTCTTTTGCACATATTCCGATTCCATTAGCACAGCCAACTTTAATGAAATGTGTACTGGAGAAGAGAGAGTGGATATTGTTCCAGCACCTTTTTTTGAAATGAGCATGACTGGCCACAGCTACAGTATCTATAATGCTGTCTATGCTCTGGCACGTGCATTACATATGAAGTACACATCAAGAAGCAAGCACAGAGCAATTAAATATGGGGACAGACTGGTTACTCTGAATGTAGAGACCTGGAAGGTAATTCCTCCCCACTGTCCATGTTTCCTAGCATGACTTCAGTTCAAACCCACTAGTGTTGCATGCATCTATCAGCATGCCATTTATCATGATTCTGTTATAAAAACATTGGTACCCGTTTATTCTCTCTCTGCTGACACTCTTCCTTGCCAGGTATAGATACACCAAACTCATTTTGTTTATGGCTTATTTAGTCCTATATAGGGATGGGCATGAACCGAACCATGAGGCAGAATTCATCATGAATTTTGCCCTGTTCGTGATTCATGAACAGAAGGTCATGGCAGGTCTACTGTCACAAGCTTCCATGAACTTTCAAAGCAGTTCATGGAGGTTTGTGGTGGTTTATGGATAGAGCAGAAAAAGGGGGTTTTAAACAGGGCCATGAGTGGAGGGGTGTGGAGGTCCCGGAACTCTCAAGAGGGAAATACAGTTTTCAGTCTGTATACTGAAAACTCATGAACTTTTAAACATTTTTAAAAGAATTTTGTCAAAAAGGTTCTGGAACTCCATTCTGGCATTTTTCCCCAGAAAAAAAAGCCCTGGGTTAAAAGGACTCCAAGTTCCTTTAAGCCCCTGCTTTATGTTCCTTATGAAAGCTGCAAAAATAGCTGAGTGGTGGGGAGGTAGTTCTCATTGCTCAGCTATTTTGGGTAGTAGAAGACAGCCCAAAATTTAGTTGTGTGGTTTCAGGCTGTCTTGTGCAATCCCTTTAATGTTTAAAAGGACTCCACAAGATAGCCTAAAACAACTGAGCAGTGGGGAACAAGCTGCTCTCATTGCTCAGTTGTTGTTGGGTTTTTTGCTTTCTGCAAACCTTGTTTTTTGGCCACAAACTAAGCCGCATTTTCCTAGTTCATGCCCCTCTCTAGTCCTATATGGATATTGTTAGGCATTCAGTACCTGGAAATGATACAACATCCAGATTCATGATTATCTAAAGTTTGTCTTTGTCTACCACTTAATATGTCTACTGACATATACCTTCAGATGCAAAATATCTCCCTCCATAAACTGATTTCCTAGATCAAGAGAATCAAAACCTAGAGACTCTTTCTCAGAACTTTGCTGTGGTCTTGACTTTCTCTGTTTCCCCATGTAGATTCACTCATTTCTTCAGAAGCTCTCTTTTAACAACAGCGCTGGCAACAGAATCCAGTTTAATGAGCACGGGGAACTAGCAGCTGGATTTGATATCACAAACTTGATTGCTTTCCCAAATAACTCCTATACCCGAGTGAAAGTTGGAAAGCTGGATCCTCAGGCTCCTCCGGGGAAAGAGTTCACCATTGATGAGGACAAAATTAAGTGGCACAAAGTCCTCACGCAGGTGGGATGAGAACTGCATAGTCAAATAGCAAGATTCATAGTGGTCTGTAGAAAATGTTTGTTTTTTAATTTAAAGAGAACAAATGGAATGCCTTCTTGATATTTGGCTTAGAAAACTCATAAGATGAATGAAATAATATTTAATAATAGTGCCACTACTCTGGCTTCAGTCCCATGTCCTTTCCAACAAAGAACAAACTGGACTCTATGATGCTGAACCATTCCCTTGAGAATCTGTCTAGCATGAGGATTTCCACAGGGAGCTATGATTTATTTAGGCTCTTAAACATTTGCACAGGATCATAGAAAAAGTTCATTTTGTTCAAATTAGATGTTAGAAGAAGAAGAAGACGACAACGGAGAGATTGGATTTATACCCTGCCCCTCACTGCCCAAAGGCGTCTCAGAGCGGCTTTCAAACTCCTTTCCCTTCCCCTCCCCACAACAGACACCCTGGGAGGTAGGTGGGACTGAGAGAAGAACTTCTGACAGAAACTGCTCTTTTTCAAGAACAGCTGTGCCAGAGCTTGTGACCGACCCAAGGTCACATCAGCAGGTGCAAGCAGAAGTCCATCAGTGGCTATTAGCTACAAGGTATAGATAGGAACTCTCAGTCTGGGGCAAGTGATGCTCTGTATTCTTGGTGCTGGGGGGGGGGGCAGCAGTGGGAGGGCTTCTGGTGCCCTGGCCCCACTGCTGGACCTCCTGATGGCACCTGGTATTTTTGGCCACTGTGTGACAGTGTTGGACTAGATGGGCCACTGGCTTGATTCAACATTGGCTTCTCTTATGTTCTTATGTTCTTAACCCCCTGCACAGTGCAGGAAATCCACAAATAGCTCCCCCTCTATACCCTCAGTGACCACTGTTCCATGTCCAGAAGATGACAAAAAGCCTCCAGGATCCCTGGCCAAACTGGCCTAGAGAAAAATTGCTTCCTGGCCCCAAAGTGGTGATCAGCATGCAAGAAAGGGTCACAAGAACTAAGCACTGACGCAGCCCTTCCTGCCCTCCCTTTCCTGATCTGCCTAAGTTCACAGAATCAGCATTGCTGTCAGATGGCCTTCTAGCCTCTGTTTGAAAACCTCCAAAGAAGGAGAGCTCAGTATACTTTTGTAAACCATCAGGGTCTGAGATGTTAAACACAAGTTGGATTGGTGGTACCCTGCCCCAACTTGCATTGTCACCAGCACTCCCCTTCAAAATAACGTTTTGTAGGAATGGACTCCTAAGCGCATTCATGGTGGCATTCCTTCCCTTCTGCCCAGCATGTCTGGGAAACCGGAAAGTTATATGGGGGTGGGCTGTCTGTGTTACTGCTAGTTCTGCATGTCAATCCAGGAGGTACATGGAACCAGCAGTGGGACAAGCAGACTGCCCCCCCACACACACACTCAGGCCATCTTCCGCCACAAAAGGAGTAAAGGAAGGAATGACCAAGCCTTTCCTGCTCCACCTGTGTGCGCTATGGAGCACTTTATCCCACACACCATTTTGAAAGTGATTGCCTGTCCCACGTTAAATGTGAATTGTGGTGATGTTTCCCCAAACCAAAATGCATCCAAAAGGCATCATCCCACAGATCAGCAGGTGTTAATCTGAACCTACATATTAATACATTAAGAGAAGAATTTCATTGGCTGCTTACCAACTTCAGGCTCAATCCAAGATGTGGCTTCATGCCTTTAAAGGCTTTTTGTGACCTGGGACTAAGGTTGCCGGCCTCTAGGTAGGGCAAGGAGCTCTCAGAATTACAACTGATCTCTTGATAGCAGAGATAATTTCCCCTGGAGCAAATGGCTGCTTTGGACGGTGGACTCTATGGCATTATACTCTGCTGAGGTCCCTCCCTAAACCCTTTCCTCCCCAGGCTCCACTCCCAAATATCCAAAGTTGGCAACTTTATCTAGGATCTCCATACCCAAGAACAGTCTCTCTTGATCTGAAAACACATACAAACATAAGCCAATTCAGCAGGAGCAACTGGGCTTCTCCTCAATCAGGTAGATCCATTTTGTCGTACTAAGACCAAGGGTTCCCCCCCGCCCCCCAGCTGTATAACCAATCATTTGGAATTATCTTCCAGATGATTTTGTAGGAGGAGCACTCTCTGACTATTTCACACAGAAGACACAAGACTTTTTGGTCTTATGAAAAAAAAACATTTAGGAAATAGTGGTTTACACAGTAGATTTTGTGCTGGTTCAAATTTTCCATTATTATTATTGTTGTTGTTGCTAATGTACTTTATTGCAAGTAGCTCTCAATTCCAGAAAGTGCATTTTAAATTAATAAGGAGTTAAACAACTTCTCTCAACTCTAAATTCTTCTTTTGCTCAAGGGTAGGTTCCTCCCTTCTCTCTGTGCAATGACTTCTGCCATCCTGGTAACATCAGGAAAAAGAAAGAGGGAGAGAAATTTTGCTGTTATGATTGTGCTCCGTGTCCAGAAGGGAAGATATCAAACCAGGAAGGTAGTAGATGCACTGTCAAAAAAAAAAATCTAATCAAATATCCAGAAAATATGTGGGATTGAAGGCATAAGTAGTGTTCAGGAGGATATATTAATTTCTATATGTTTGGATGAAGGGAAAGAATGGCGTTTTCAAACATGTGCTAGAAACATTCAGAGATATGTCATAGGAAGAATAGTGTTTATTGCTTAGGCACAACAAGAAGGTAATGGTGACAACATGTCACAGATCATTACATTAGAAGAAAGATTCTGCAGACTTTGTCTTCAGACCCCATGCATTGTTTGATATCAGAGATTTAACATAGCATGGAGATGGGGAATTAAAATGTAAATCTTTTAATTGTATTGTGATCCCTTGAAAAGTTTGTAAGTACAGAGTTAGGAGGAATCTTGGAAATGATTTTTTTTAATCCCCAATAACAATTGCTGTAGTTTTAAAATACTCCTATGTTTCTATTTTAGACATGGATTACTGTATTGCTTGCCAAGAAGGTCACTATCCAAACAAAGGGCGAGATCAATGTATCCCTAAGATCCCAAGATTCCTTTCTTTTCAAGAACCTTTGGGCACCATTTTTACTGTATTGGCTCTTCTGTTTTCTGTGATGACAGCTCTGGTACTTGGAACATTCATTAAGCTCCGAGACACCCCCATCGTCAAAGCCAACAACCTGAGCCTCACCTATATTCTCCTTATCTCTCTCCTTCTTTCCTTCCTTTGCTCTTTACTCTTCATTGGACAACCTAATGAGCTGACCTGCCTCCTCCAACAAGCAACTTTTGGCATCATCTTCTCAGTGGCTCTTTCTTCTGTGTTGGGGAAAACCATTACCGTGGTGGTGGCATTTATGGCCACCAAGCCAGGAAACATTTTTAGGAAATGGGTGGGGAAAAGACTGGCACATTCTGTTGTCTTTTCCTTCTCCCTTGTTCAAGCTTTCATTTGTGCTGCATGGCTGGTGACCTCTCCTCCATTCCCAGATGTAGACACGTTCTCACTGACTGAAGAAATCATAGTGCAATGTAATGAAGGGTCAGTCACTTTCTTTTACAGTGTTTTGGGCTACCTGGGCTTCCTGGCTACTGCCAGCCTCATTGTGGCTTTCCTAGCCAGGCAGTTGCCTGATAGTTTCAATGAAGCCAAATTCATCACCTTCAGCATGTTGGTCTTCTGCAGCGTTTGGTTCTCCTTTCTTCCAGCGTACCTCAGTACCAGAATGAAACACCTGGTGGCTGTGGAGATCTTCTCAATCTTGGCCTCCAGTGTGGGGTTACTGGGATGCATCATTTTCCCCAAATGCTATATCATTATACTGAAACCTGAGCTGAACAGCAAAGAGCACTTGGTGAGGAAAAAACATTCAAATATTTCATAATCAGACCACTTGTTCTGCTGCTTGCTTTGTTTCCGCTGAGTTGTCTAAGGAACATCCATGGATGGATGCAAAATGGTAAATTTACCACAACATGCAATATATATTCTTTCATTGTTCAAACCACACCAATAACTATATAATGGTTAGTGAGATTATTTGTGGAATGGCATTCTTATATAAAAAAGGTGGGATTTTTTTTAACCTGGTTTCCATGCTAAGAGTCATTTGTGCGATCTGGGAAATAATCATATAAATCTTGTTTACAGAGTACCCGTATTACTTTCCCCCCTTAACTATTAAAATAAAGGAATTTTCCATATAAACAACTCAATTTTTCATATAAACAACTCATTCTTTTTTAATTCTGGAAAGTGAAAATGATAGTTATTGTGTGCTATGGAAGGAGAGGAATCCTGTGGGCCTAAACCAGCTCTCTGGCTCTTCCTCTCTATTCTGAAGATTCTTTAATATTTGCATAGTACTAAAGAACACCCAAAGTGCTGCATATAAATTGTATCAATAATCCTTAGAGCCATGTAAAATAAATATTGTTATTCCATATTCACTCGCAGCATCCTGAATTCATTTCCACACCAGAAATGGCAGCAATGAACTGCAGGAAGTATGGAAGTGCTGGGAATATTGCATGCCATGCCTCCCCTCCCAATGGGAATGCCCAGATTTGTTCACTCCAAAAAATCTTCTGGCTTCATTATTTGACTTGTATCCTGTTTGCTCTTTCTGAAGAGGGACCTGAATTTTCAATAATCAGATCAATAGTTTGCCTAAGTGTTCAACAGGTTGCTTCGCTGTACTCCTTCACCATATTACTCCCTAACCATGCAGCACAACACAATTGGTTTTTGCTTATGCGTTTGGTCACACGGTTAGTTCTGTGCTTAACCTGTAGCTGCACAACAACCTGGAAACCAAAAAATCCTCTTCCTCTGTGGAAGACACCTTAGTCTACCAAAGAAAGAAGAGGAATTTGTGGATGGCTACAATTAACATTTTCTGTTAATCAAGATTCAGGCATCAGATGGTGGATGATTTGACCCCTCTTAATTTTGGTGTTGGCATTTGCTATTTTCTCCTGGGACTGAAGGAGCACATTTACAGCATTGCCTTATCCATTCCAAGCGTGTCTGCTTCTACTGGGTTATGTCCTTGGGATATGTGGGGTTGGGATGGGGGGAATGTACCTTCCTAGTGTGACATGGTGATGAAAGCAGACAAACATGTTTGCTTCCAAAGTTCTGCAGTCAATTACACCGGAAGGCTGTGAAAGGCTGTGCAGAAATGATTATCTCCTGTGTCATTTTCAAAATATGTGTCATTTGTTCATTCAATCAAAGCTGCCATCAGTTTCCAGAGGGTAGTAAAAAATGATTTGAAAATGAAATCTGTAATTTCTCAATGTTAAAAACAGCACGGTGCAACTGATAGCTCAGGTTAAGGACCAGAGCCAAGGAGTTTTTGTGGGAGTGATTAATAGCTCTTGGCTAGCATTTAAATCATGTGTTTATAACACAAAAACGTAAGACGCATCCACACACTTTTACAAGTCCACATCTGCTTGGATGCTCGTGATGATGCTGTAGAATGACCTGGACGAGTGTCTGCGCAGAGAACTGCCTTCCCATCAGGATGGTGAAATCTGTAATGCTGCTGCTGCTGCTCACATGGTGTGCAAACTACGTACGATGAAGTGCACTGAGGATAAAGCAGCTTGCAATCTTGGGTTCAAATCTGTTTCTGGCTTTGGATAGCTTCTTTTTATTGGGTGGTGAAAGCTCCTAAATATCATGATCTTCTTCTTTCAGATATGGATTCTTGCATCACTTGTCCAGAAGGTCACTTTCCGAACAAGGTCCAAGATCAATGCATTCCCAAAATTCCAAGATTCCTTTCCTTTGAAGATCCTTTGAGCATTATTTTAGCATTTATGGCTCTTTTCTTTTCCCTGATCACAGCTGTGGTGCTTGCAATCTTCATCAAGAATCAGGACACCCCCATAGTCAAAGCCAACAACCGGAGCCTCACATACATCCTTCTTCTCTCTCTCTTTCTTTGCTTCCTCTGCTCTTTGCTCTTCATTGGAAAGCCAAACCAGGTGACCTGCCTCCTCCGACAAACAGCTTTTGGCATCATCTTCTCTGTTGCTGTATCTTCTGTGCTGGCCAAAACCATTACCGTGGTAATGGCTTTCATGGCCTCCAAACCAGGAAACATTTTCCAGAAGTGGGTGGGGAAAAGCTTGGCTCATTCTATTGTCATTTCCTGTTCCTTGGTTCAAATAAGCATCTGTGCCCTTTGGTTGACTGCTTCTCCTCCATTCCCAGATTTAGATATGCACTCCCTGACTGCAGAAATTATATTACAATGTAACGAGGGCTCAGTCACCCTGTTTTATTGTGTCTTGGGCTATCTGGGCTTCCTGTCCATTCTCTGCTTCACCGTGGCTTTCCTAGCCAGAAAGTTACCAGACAGTTTTAATGAAGCCAAGTTCATCACTTTCAGCATGTTGGTCTTTTGCAGTGTTTGGCTTTCCTTCCTTCCAACTTACTTGAGCACAAAAGGGAGATACATGGTGATTGTGGAGATTTTCTCCATCTTGGCCTCCAGCACTGGATTATTGGGTTGCATCTTTTTGCCCAAATGTTTCATCCTAATAATGAGGCCTGAAATGAACAACAGAGAGCATTTAAAAAGAAAACAGATTCTTGTATGTAATGATTAAATGTAAAATCTTATTTGACAGTTGATTTAACATCTTGGATACATGCCTTGGTAATATCAAGAATAGACTATTGTAATATACTTTTCATGGGTCTGACTTTGAAGTCAACCCAGCTGTCTAACTCCAGAGAAGACAGGTAATGATGGTCAGAAAGACTGATGCTCTAGAATGATTGAATCCACTTGTCCTAGATGGAGAAACATTAGCTTTTTCAGAGCAGGTTAAGAGCTTGGGAGTGTTCATGGCCCCTATTTGGTGTTTAAAAAGCAGGTTGACGTGATGGTCAGGAGTACCTTCCATCAGCTGTATCTGATTCTCCAACTTATTTGTTACACAGTCTCGGCTGATCTGGCCACACTGATCCATATTTCTGTAACCTCATAATTGGATTACTACAATGAGCTCTGTGTGGAATTGCCTTCGAAGACCATCCAGAAACTACAACTGGTCCAGAATGTCGTGGCCCGACTGCTATCATGGGTTGCCCTCTGGGAATATATGTTGTCCATTTTGAAACCACTTCCTTGACTGACTGCCAGTCTTATTCCAGGTTCAGTTCAAGGTGCTGCTTAGGACACTTATTTATTCTTGACCTGGGACCCAAATATTTGAAGGACCATCTCCTTCCATATATTTCTTGCCAACTACATTAATCAGGGAGACATCTTTTAGCTACTCCACCCATTAGGGTCACCCATCTGGCATCAACTAGAGCCTGGGCTTTTCCATCATGGCTCTGACTCTGTGGACTAGGCTCCCTGAAGCATTGAAGGGGGGGCTCCTTGGAGATCTTCAGGAGGTGCTGCAAATCCTGCCTGTTTGCCAGGACTTTTGAGACTGTTTGTACAGGAGACATCTTTTAATGGGGGGAGGGTGAGATATCCAGGACTTATTATTTTATATTTGTTTTTAGCTATTATTGGACTGAGAGGAAAGGTAGGATATAAATATTTTAATTGATGTCAGTTACAGCCTTTTCCTGAATAGCGTGATTGGGCCACAGTGATCCATGCTCTGATCACATTCAGGTTAATGACTGTAGTACACTTTACAGTGGGATGCCTTTGAAAACTGTTTGGAAGTTTCAATTGGTCCAAAATGTGGCAGCCAGATTACTGTCAGTGGCTTGGTACACACACATCAGATTACCCAGTGCTGAAAAATCTGCACTGGGTGTCTCTGTGTTCCTGGGAACAATTCAACATGCTGTTTCTATCTGTAAAGCCTTCAATTGCTTGGGCCAGAATCCTTGAAGGACCACCTCCATCCATACTGTTCAGTCTGCCAGTTAACATCCTCCTTTGAAGCCCTGCTCTCTGGCCCGTCTTCAGAGGTGAAACAAGTCGCAACTAGAGACAGAGCTTTTTCAGTGGTGGCACTATATATTTTGAATTCTCACCCCAGCAAGTCTTGCCTGGTGCCTACTTTGTTTTCTTTTAGGTAGCAGGTTAAAAATTCCTTTAAACTCAGGCTTTTTAATAAGGGCTTTTGCCTTCTAATTTTTTTAATACTTCTAGTCCTGAGGATCATTTTATTTGCATCATTTTAGGCTGCTTAGTGTATATTTTATGAATGCTTTGAATGTCATTGCCCCCACCTTTTTATGGGTGTGCTTCAAAGGCTCTGTATTTCAGAGGTGTGTTTTAATGGTTTTGCTGTAAGCTACCTCAAGCAGGTCTCTAGAGAAACAGCTTATAAGTGTTCTGAATAAATAAATGCATAAATATATACACCTGAGCTTAAAGGATGACTGGAAACAGGCATGACACAGTAAGGGTGCCCACTTATTCTCATGTGAGCCTTGAAAGGTGCTGCCTACCACCATCTGGGGATGGACATAGTATTAGACTAGGAAAGCCCTGAACCAAAGAGAAGCCATTAGAGGCCTGTAAAGCCCTGAAGAACCCAGTGCAAAATGATGAGGCTAGACTGTTGGTCAGGGCCAGCTATTGGGACCATAGAGGGAGATTTAAAACCCCTGGATAGTGATGCCTTCTTTTACTCAGCATCAGGAGCTGAATAAATAAGAAATGTCTGCTGTATCTGTTTGGTTAATATGTGATCTTGTCAAGGAATGGGGGGAAAATGAGAGACTGTTGATCCCTCCCCAGCCTATTAAGGCCAGCTATGATGCTAGCCCCTTACCCACTGCAGCCATATTCCTGGCCACAGCACTACTTGTTGATACGGACAAGAAGAAAAGATTGGCATTGGGGGGGGGGGTTCCATTTGAATCTTGAAAAACCATTAGAAAATGTTTGAACTTCTGAAATAAATGGAAGAGATGTCATGTAACGCAGTACTTTTCTAGAAATGAGTAATGTACTTCTACCCCTTATGCTATGTCTTTTGGTCTCCTCCTTAGTGCTTTTTGAAGGTGATGGTGGTACTCACTGGCACTGAGTTCCAGCATCTTTTTTTGGGAGGGGGCGGGCTGTCCCAAGTCCTGAGGGGAAATTGGTGGAACCAGTACCAGAACCTTTAAAAACAAAACAAAACAAAAAAAACCCACTGCATCTCCTCATTGTTCTAGACCAAGGCTCATATGAAATATTACATCAGTTCTTGTGGTAAATATTGGAAAGGTGTAATAAGGAAAGACCAAGACTGTCTACACAAACATCTTAAAAGTGGCTTTGATGGATCACCCTAACAGTCTTTCATGTCCAGTAGGTTGCTTCTAATAGTGGGTGACCATCATCTTCTGAATTCTCACAAACAGGACATAAGGGAATAGTCATCACCTTCTTAATTTGCATGACTACTCATAGGTAGTATATACTTCTACCAGTCCTCCAGTGATACCAATGGGGCTAAAGTGTGTCAGCGACTAGCATCCCCTATGAATTCCAGTCAGACTCCCCACAGCCTGATTTTGAATTTATCCAAGCAACCTGGATGAATTATAAGGTTGTCTGCACGATGTCCCCAAAATGATAGATTATTTTTATCTAATAGAGAACCATTTTCTACTTCACATGCCTGATGATCTCATTGGATTGATGAAAGATCCTAGAAGCCTTCTCATCCGCTTCACTAAATAGTGTCGGGATGTGAAAAAAACCCTTCACCTGGAAATTAGCTTTGTAATAGAGTGGGCTTTATTCTCAATCCGTAAGGCATAACATGGCAAGATGACCTGAATGTTCCCATATCTGTGAAATGGGTGGGTATCATGGGTATGGTACTTTCCAGGATGCCAGATTGCATTGAATCTCCGTATACACTCTGCTCCTGTTAACACAAATAAGATCTTCCTGCACAGTTATTAATCAGATTAACTGAGGCCCCAGTCACACAGGCCAGAAAACGCGGGGGGGGGAGGCGTGGCAGTTTGCCCTGGAGCTAAATAAGGCATGGTAGCCCGATCATACGGGCCACCGGGTTGCCACACTCCAGCTCTGCGCCCTGATCACACTGCGCTGCTGCAGCGCAGCAAAAAAGCAGCGCAGTGCACATGCACCATTGGGGGGGGCGGGCCGCTGTCGGTGTCTTGTGTGTGCTCATGCGCTGTTCAGCGTTGGTGCGCATCCCATGGACACTTACAACATCCGGAAACCCCGGGGACATGGGCGGGTGTTGGAAGCTGCGGGATACTGGCGCTCCCGCGATCAGACGCCAGCCTTTGCCCCGGGGTTTCCGGAAACTAGTACTTCCGACCTACTAGTTTTTTACCCCGCGTTTTCCAGGGGAAGCCGCGGGTTGGCCACGGGAGCACTACGCCTCCCAGATGTGCTCGTATGATCGAGCACGGAAAGTCCGCAGGGCTCCCGTGCCTTCAGCGGGGCAAATGCTCCGTGTGAACAGGGCCTGACTTGAGTTAAATATCACTTGGGCTTCAGCTTTCTAGGACAGTGAAGACTGGATCCAACCAGTTTTTCCTCAGGTGAAAAAGGGAGGTGGGATCCTCTTTGGGTGCTAAAAAGGCTATCCTGGGGATCACGGATTCTGCATGGACGAAACAACAACTGTGGGACAGGAGTTGTAGGCAGCGATTACACGCAGCCGCAGTAAATCAGTGAATTGAGTGAGATAAAGGCCATGGTCACACCCACTAAATAATCCACTTTCAATCCACTTTCAATCCACTTTCCAACTGGATTTTGTCAGTTCACACAGCAAAATCCAGTTGGAAAGTGTACTGAGAGTGGATTGAAAGTGGATTATTTAGTGGGTGTGTGACTGCAGCCTGAGTGAAAAAAGAGAATCTGGCTGGTCCAACTCTTAATTTAATAATTTCCAATTTAACTGAATGTGAATTTAAAATGGTTTGTACATTTATTTCCTTTATGGCCTTTCCAAAAAGCCTTGCTGAAATAGAGGATTAATTACAATCCCTTCCCCTTTTTTTCCTTGGATTAATTACAATGCCTTGAGATAATTACAGAGTCTACCAACCTTGAGAGCGTTACAATCTGTATGGCTGCCTATTCACAAACACACTGAAGAAACACCATTCTCCCGTCCTTTCATAGTGCTGATAGAGTTTTTTTTGATCTGTTATGAGAACTGGTAAGAAAAAAAAAGTTAAAGACCAATGTGAAGCAAAACAAAGTACAAAGGCACTAGAGGTTGAAACTAATTCAGTGTATGGCAAAGACTACACAAGCGCAATGAATCTTAGTCAATACGAAGGGGATCAGAGGGCAGGGGTCCCCAGTGTGATGATGATGGAGCCCAGCAGAATGGTGGGTGATCCTCATGGCCATCAGCCCACCAGGATTTTCCCAGTTGGTCTGAAATGGCCAACCTGCCCCAATCACCAAGACGCAATTCTGAAACACAAACAGGAGGAGGAGGAGGAGGAGGAGATTGGATTTATACCCCACCCTTCACTACCTAAAGGTGTCTCAGAGAGGCTTACAAACTCCTTTCCCTTCCCCTCCCCACAACAGACACCCTGTGAGGTTGGAAGGCCTGAGAGAGCTCTTGACAGAAACTGCTCTTTTTCAAGGACAGCTCTTATCAGAACCATGGCTTGCCCAAGGTCATCCAGCCAGGTGCAAGTGGAGGAGTGGGGAATCAAACCCAGTTCTCCCAGATTAGAGTCCACGCACTTAACCACTACTCCAAACTGACAGGGCCAGCCTGAGGGTTTTTTTGAACACTAGGCAAGGCTAGCTTGTGGCATCCCCCCAGATAAGGCTGTCTTGTGGAGCCTCAGCTGGGATATGATGCTCACCTGTGTGTGTGCATGGAGGTGATCTGCCTGGCTCTCTCTCCTGCCCACCTGCCCGCCTGCCCACCTGCCCACTCTTATTGACAGCTTAATTTTGCATCGCACAGCTCCCCTTATTAAAGGGAAATTCATTTGGCAGCAATTTCCCTGCCCGCCCGAGTGGCTCCTCCCTAATTTAATTATGTGAGGTGGCAGATCTGCATTATTGAAATGGGCCTGGAGCCTGATGTGCACCGGTGGGAGGGGGGTGCCACTGGCAGCTCCACAGCAACCCCCCGCTAGCTGCTGGGTACTGGTGGCAGTGCCGCTCCCCCTCCCAAGCCTCAGCTGCTCCCTGGAAGCCAGCCGAAGTGCAGCTGGAAGGGCCCACCTCCAGTCCAAGTGCCGCTGCAGTTTGGCCAAGCCTTACCAGTGGCAAGGAACAACTCCTGGTGTGGAGGAATAACAGGGCACAAGACTGGAAGGGCCTTCTCCGCAGCTGGGAAGCAGTCTGGGAAAGAGGTGTTGTCACGTGGCCAGACCCCCACTGCAGTGCGCGAAGAACCGGGGAGGGGGGGCACACACATGCCCGGGCCAAGCAAACTCTTTTCTATTGTGCGGGTGCTCCAGCCCCATACGGGGCCGCTTAGTCAGCCCAGCTTCTGAAGCCCCTCCAGGCCCACCGTGGTGATGGCTTTCATGGCCTCCAAGCCAGGAAACATTTTCCAGAAGTGGGTGGGGGAAAAGGTTGGCTCATTCCGTTGTCCTTTTCTGTTCCTTGGTTCAAATAGGCATTTGTACTCTTTGGTTGGCTGCTTCTCCTCCATTCCCAGGTTTGGACATGCACTCAGGAACGTCTGCTTTCGATTCTGCTGTGCCTTCACTGGTTTTATTTATCTCTGTGAATTATGCTGTTCGACCTTGGGTGCTTGGTGTAGTCTTTCTCTTGGGAACTGCAGCCTGTTAGTTTGGCAGGTTCCTACCTGCCGTCTGATTGGCTGGGTGCCATCAGGGCACCACCTTGAATAATGTATATGTGCTTGCTTTGCACGCTTTCTCCCAGTTCTAACACAAAGTAGTTAAGATACCTGCATACTCTCACTGTCTCAATAAAGCTTTACTTCTTTGAATGAAAGTTGTTGGGGACAGATTGCTGCAGGAGTCTGACAGCTTTCCTAGCCAGAAAGTTACCGGACAGTTTTAATGAAGCCAAGTTCATCACTTTCAGCATGTTGGTCTTTTGCAATGTCTGGCTTTCCTTCTTTCCAACTTACTTGAGCACAAGTGGGAAAGACATGGTGATTGTGGAGATTTTCTCCATCTTGGCCTCCAGTGCTGGGTTATTGGGCTGCAACTTTTTGCCCAAATGTTATATCATTATACTGAGGCTTGAGATGAATATCAGAGAGTATTTAATGAAAAAACAAAATCAGGTCTTTAATAATTCAATGTGAAATATTCTCCAAGATCTGCTGTATCCTTTTGTGGAAAAATGCAATATAAGGAAGCCAGTGAAATTAATGATAAAAGGACGATTCTGTAATAGACTTTAAAAATGTTTACACTGTTTTCAGTCCTGCCAAGAACTGTACCAGCTTTGTACCTTTGAATCTTTAATTTCTGTAAGTCTTAGAAGTGAAAATTCTGGCTGTGGTTAAACTAGAGAGACATTAATGCCAGGGACCTAATTCGGTATGCATACGCTTGCATGCCCTGCAGAATCATATTCCTTAGCATTTTTGACAGGTATAGCCAGAGATATAGGGGAACAGTTACTGGACTTTACCCAAAAAGATCACAGAAGTTGTCTCTGTGCACAAAAACAGAGCTAGCATGGCCTATCAGTTAAACTTGCCAAAATGGGAGTTTAGAGGCTAAATATGGAACAACCTTGGAGAGGCGCAAGAAACAAAAGAAAGCACTGCAATCAAAGAGAAATCAAACCTGTGGAATTCATCCTTATAGGATGTAGACATTTTAAACATTCACAGGAACAAGTCTATTGATGGCTATTAGCCAGGATAATTAAATGGCCCCTTCATTCTTAGAGACAATAAAAGTCTTGAGTCTCATTCTAGGGACACTGAAAGACATATTCCCCAGAACTGCTATTTACCCCAGTGTTGTCCCCTTACATGGAAACAGCAGTTTCTGGTAGCACTTTAAATTGGGGAAATGACCTTGGATGATATTTTAAACACCCTCATCATGCACTGAGGAGCCAGTTTGGTGTAGTGGTTAAGTATGCGGACTTAGATCTGGGAGAACTGGGTTTGATTCCCCACTCCTCCACTTGTACCTGCTGATGTGACCTTGGGTCAGTCACAAGCTCTGGCATAGCTGTTCCTGAAAGAGCAGTTTGTGTTAGAATTCTCTCAGCCCCACCTACTTCACAGGGTGTCTGTAGTGGGGAGGGGAAGGGAAAGGAGTTTGTAAGCCGCTCTGAGACTCCAAGTGAAGGATGGGGTATAAATCAAGGCCGAGGACAGACTGGCAGTTTGCCCCGGTAGCCAGTCGTAGCAAAAAAAAAAAAACCCGGATTAAACTATACCGGGTTTTCCCGTCCACACAGCGGGGGCCGCTGCTGGAAGATACGGAACGGAGGCACACGGGAGCGTTCAGACTGCCGCGCCGGAGGCATGCTATATTCGCCGTTTCCCCATTAATTCGGCTGTGGGTGTATGGGTGTATGTGCGCATGAGCGCTCATGCGCTCATGCACATAAGCACATTTTGCCGATTTTTTTTGCCCTGCAATGCCGGCACCGCATTGGGCAGTGGAGCGGAGCGCAGCCAATCACACCGCTGCTGCCTCGTGCCCAACGCGGGTTGCTCCTGGCTTTTCGCCTGCGCGTTCAGACTCCCCGGAAGCGGAGAAACGCGCGACGAACATGGGCTTTCGGATTTGCGACGGCTTTTATCAGGTGTTTTTTTAATCCGGCAGTGAAGCGCAAGAGCACCGGTAGGCTACGGGTGGGGGACGCCAGGCAGATGTGCCTGTGTGAACATTCCATTTACTCCAGTATTGAATCGTTGTCGGCCCGGGTCCCTTCCCGGGGCAAATCGCCAGTCTGTCCTCGGCCTAAATCTCTTCTTCTTCTTCTTCTTCTTCTTCTTCTTCTTCTTCTTCTTCTTCTTCTTCTTCTTCTTCTTCTTCTTCTTCTTCTTCTTCTTCTTCTTCTTGTTTATCTAACTTCAAATTCACCTGAGGCTTTGGAGAACGGCTGCTAGAGTAGACAATCCTACACTTGGTCTAGTCCAATGATCTGTGATAAGGCAGCTTCATGTCTCACATGTGGTGAAACCTGTGATTTAGCTAGAAAACAGCAGTGCGTTGTGAGACTACATTGCTCTCAGGAATACTTACAATGGCTGGAGGGTGGGTGTGTTAGAATAGGAATGGCCTTGCTTCCAGCATTTCAGGCTCTCTCATACCAGCAAGCAATTGAACTACAGTCCATTGAAGGAGATGAAACTACAGTCCATTGAAACTCCTGTCCTTTGTGTCACATTCACCCCCTTTTCTGGGGAACTGAAAGCCACTTTCCCCAGAATGGCTATTTACTCCACGTGGGTCCCGTTATGTGGAAAAAGCAGATCCTGGAACCACTTAAATGGGAAAATGGCCTTGAGGGATTGTTTAAACCCTATCGCCATTTATTGTATCCAAATTCCATATCAGTTTTGGTTGAGGTGGCAGATGTTCAACCGTTCTGGCCTCTTCTGTTCATGGCCCTGCTGTTTTAATAATACTGTTGGGCACTGGAGCTTTCTGGAGTACCCGTGTTCATCTGATATGAGGCATGGGGTTTGCTGCTATTGTGTATTATGCCATCTATTGTTTTATTGGTTTTATGGTTTTTATTGTTCTATAGATTTTAAGTTGTAAGCCATCCTGAGCCCATTTGTGGGATAGGGTGGGGTATAAATTAATTAAAATGTTACCACCACCACCGTCATCATAATCGATGATGATGATGATGATAATGATGATGCCATCTCCTGTACAGTGGCTGCTTAGATCATTAAAAATAATAACAGGATTGTTAAGCCTAGTTTAGGTTGACAATCTACCTTTTAAAAAAGGTTAATATGTCAGTACCCACTTGAGGCCATATTTCTTTTAAGTCTGAATGTTCAGACATTAGATGGTAGATGGCTGAATTCAGATTGGCAATTTGCCCCGGTAGTGATCCATTTCAGCGACGCTTCAAACCCTCAGTAAACAGGGTGTTCACACAGGCACATCTGCCTGGCACCCCCCACCCATAGCCAACCCACGCTGTTCTGCTTCACTGGCACATTAAAAAGATACCTGATGAAACCGGTAGCAAATCCCTAAAGCGCATGTGCATTGTGCATTTCTCTGCTTCCGGGAAGTCTGAACGCACAGCCGAAAAGCCAGGAGAAACCCACATTGGGCAGAAGGCAGCAGAAGTATGATTGGCCATGCTCCGCTCTACTGCCCAATGTGGTGCCAGTGCTGTGGGGTCCTCCCCCAATTGGCAAAATGTGCTTATGCACATGAGCGCATGAATGCTCATGCACACATACACCCACACACCCACAGCCAAATTAATGGGGAAATGCTGTGCCTCTGGGGCAGCAGTCTGAACGCTCTGGCGTGCCTCCTCCTGGTATGCTCCCGCAGCAGTCTGGGCTGTGGAAACCCCGGAACAAACTTTTTTGCCGCGACTGGCTCCCGCAGCAAATTGCCAGTCTGTCCTCAGCCAATGATTTGACCATCAGTATTTTATTTTTGACTCTTGCTACTTTTTTCCTGGGAGACAAGATGTGCAATTATAGCATCACTTCATCTATTCCAGGCATATCTGCTCCTATTCAATTCTATCCTAGGGATTTCTGGAGGTGGGGTGTCAATGTTTCCTCCCATAGTGACATGTTGGTGAGGACAAACATGTTTGCTTCAAAAGTTCTGCAGACCATTATACTAGACGGTTCTCAAAAGTTGTGCAGAAATGATTGTCTCCCCTATAATCATCAAAATATCTGTTATTTGTTCAACCAATCAAAGCCCCAGTCATTGTCCAGAAGGTAGTCAGAAATAATTTCAAAAAGAACAGAGGAAAGATGTTTGTGTACGATGAACCAGTGTCTCTTGGCCAGCGCTCAAACCATGCCTTTATAACATGAAACCATAAGAGTTGTCCACACATTTTCAGCAAGTCCAAGTCAGCCTGCTTGTACACCAGTGATGGTGCTGTAGAATGACCTGGAAGAGTCTATGTGCACAGAACTGTTTTCCCATCAGGATGGTGACATCTGTATTGTTGTTGCTGTTGCTGCTGCCACCTCACATGGTATGCAAAGCACATAGTCTAAAGTGCAGCGGGAATAACCTTCTTCAGATTCCACACCAGTGGTACCAGCCAGGTGAAATCCTTATCGGTGAGATTGCAACTCATATTCATTACATTTCCTATGAAGCTTCCTTCAAGAAACACCCATCTGAGGACTTCATTCACCTTTCAGTGTAAGGAATCAGTTTAACACCCCAGTGAATGAGAACTGATTTTATTTTGATGACTCTTTACATTTATATGATACAAATTGCTTCAATCTGTTTCTTTGAAGGGTATAGATCAGGGGTCCTCAAACTACGGCCCGCGGGCCACATGCGGCCCGCCGAGGACATTTACACGGCCCACCAGGTGTTTATGCCGCCGCTGCTTGTCTGTCATTTTTTTTACATGAGAAGGAAGCAGTGACAAATATGGAACCGGACACTGACCATCTCATTAGCCAAAAGCAGGCCCATAGTTCCATTGAAATACTGGTAAATTTGTTGATTTAACTTTACTTCATTTTAAATATTGTATTTGTTCCCGTTTTGTTTCTTCACTTCAAAATAAGATATATGCAGTGTGCATAGGAATTTGTTCATAGTTTTTGTTTTTACTATAGTCCGGCCCTCCAACAGTCTGAGGGACAGTGAACTGGCCCCCTGTTTAAAAAGTTTGAGGACCCCTGGTATAGATGAAAGAATATGCTGAATGGGTACTATGACTTGTGTTCTCCAAAATCAATGGCCTGAAAGTCAGTAACCGTGAACTGTGCCCCCACATGATAACTGTTTCAAGGCCTGATACATCCTAAACCTTTTGGACTCCCAGGTTATTGTCTGCTTGCACTTGCTAAACATAGCATTTGCTAAAAAAAAAAATATTGTAAAGCAATTGGAGTAAATACATGGGAGCCTGTGTATGATTTGGGGGAAAGCAAACAGACACCTCACCACCACCTTTCATGATAGTCAAGCTCTGAATCACCTAATAATTTTTTTTATTTATTAAGACAAACTTTTTTAAAAAATATAAAGTACATAATAGATTGTATTCATCGACACAGGTGGCGATGGCAACTATGGGTAGAGATGACTTAAAGAAGGTATTAGACAAACCAACTAAAGATCTGTTCATCGTGTTCACTAAAATGAGCCTGCAGCCACTCTGCCTTTGAATAACAGTTGCTGGAGAGGAACAGGGAAGATGGTTGTTCCCTATAACATTGGACTTGTGGGTTTTACAGATGGGTTCATTTTATAACCAATATTGTATAAAAACCAAGCATTATAGTGTTCTGCTTTTAAAAAGAGAGAGTGTTTTTATTTGCAGCGTGGTGACCAAGTTTTACCAGCACATTCTGGCCTTAGTGTTTGCTATTGAGGAGCTCAATCAGAATCCAAACATCTTGCCCAATGTCACCCTGGGCTTCCATGTCTATGACAGCTACGTCGACAAAAGATGGACTTATCGGACCGTTCTTGACCTGCTCTTCCAATCTGATGGCTTTTACCCAAACTTCAAATGTGGCATCCAGAAACGTGTGGTAGGCATCATTGGAGGACTTAGCTCTGAAACCTCCTCATGCCTGGCAGACATCTTAAGTCTTTACAAGATTCTGCAGGTAGGGTCAATGCATGGGGAGTGTGAGATGGTTTTCTAGTCTCCAGCCTCATTTGATCTTTACTTATATTTCTGGTCCCAATTAGCTTGATCAGAAAGAGGGAGATTGATAAGACAACTAGAAAAAGAGGTGAAATATGTCTAGTAGTATTGGACTGTGCTATGGATCTCTCAAGTTAAGTGCAGGGAAAATTTCAGATAATGTGTGTTCAATAAAGGGATGCATGATGTTTCACATTAGGTGAAGGGCATGTATAGTTGGAGGGGGGATGATGGGGGGAAAGATTATGTGTGTTACAGAGAAGTGTTATTATATGACTGGTCCAGGTTGAATGTTCAGTGGAAGAAAAAGAGGACTAAATGTAATATCCCAAAGTCCAATTCATTTTTGAACTGGTTCCAATTCTGGCTCCGTCTCATTAAATCAGAGAAGCCTTGGCTATAGTACTTGGTTAGTAATGGGATGGGAGACTACCAAGGAAGACCTGAGTTGCTATGCAGAGATAGGCAATGGCATAGCACCTCTATTAGTCCCTTTACTACATTCACACTGTCTTGATGCCAAACTTAGTGCAGACACCCGATTGGCATAGCCTGCTGCACCCCAGGACTCTTGAGGTCATGCGATCTGCCGGCCTCAGCCTCCCCAGCAGCCGGGATTACATACATTCCATTCCATTATTTTCTAAATCTATCTAAAAGAATGTTTGACAATTAAAATGCTCTAATTACTTCTATTATAAGTCTCTTCTGCTTAGGCTAAATGCTAAAATCAAACTCCTAATAAAGCACAGTGACAGCTGGCATTATACATGTCAAGAGAAATGTCAGAAATCACATTCATCTATCACATCCATTGATCTCTTGTCCTACGGTCTGGACACAGCTGCAGAGTTTTGCAAGTGTTCAGCTCTAATGATTGCTATGTGCCAGCAGGATGTGAGTTGTAGCAACGGGTGAATGAGCACCCCATGGTGAAATTCCTGTAGATTTGTAAAAAGGAAAGGAAGGAGTAAAAAGCTCCTGACATATTACTATTCCCTCTCTGTAACTTTTTTTTCCTTTTTCTAGATTTCATTTGGTTCATTTAAATCAACAGTGAATGACTTGATTCATTTCCCTTCATTTTACCACATGGTCCCCAATGAAGCCCTTCAGTTTGTGGGGATTATCCAGTTGCTTGTCCATTTCAGGTGGAAATGGGTTGGCCTCGTCACTTCTGATGATGAAGGTGGAGAACATTTCTTGCAGACATTAGAGCCAATGCTTTCTACAAATGGAATCTGTGTGGCCTTCACAGAAAGGACTCCAACAAAGGTCCAGCTTGGTAGCTTGGATGATCTGCTGAAATTTGGTGACAGTAATGCTGCAGTTTTTCTGGAGACCAAAGCAAATGTTATTGTTGTATATGGAGACACTGCAACCACTATGCGGCTGGCAAATACTCTCTGGGAGCCAGCACAAATGATGTCTGTAAGAGACACAGAACCTATGGAGAGAACATCTAAAGGGAAAGTGTGGGTTACAACTGCCCAGTTTGATTTTGCAATAACTCATTTCCAAAAGGAATTTGACATACAGATATTCCATGGTGCTCTTTCTTTCACAATTCACTCAAATGCAATCCTAGGATTCCAAAAATTTCTTCAAATTAAAAAACCTTACTGGACTAATGAGAATGGTTTTAATAAAGACTTCTGGGAAGAAATATTCAACTGTGAATATCCAGATTCCATTAATCCAACCAGTTCTGACAAAACATGTACTGGAGATGAGAAACTAGAGAGTGTTCCAGCAACGTTCTTTGAAATGAACATGATCAGCCACAGCTACAGTATCTATAATGCTGTTTATGCTATTGCACATTCCTTGCATATGATGTATTCATACAGAGCCAAGCATGCAGTTGTGAAGGATGGGGACAGACTGGCATTTCTAAGCCTTGAGCCCTGGCAGGTAGTCTCTCCCCACAGCTAAAGACCCCCAACTCATGTATTGCTTTATGCTCAAATCACCAATGAAACATGAGCACTTGCCTTTTACTGGACATCTCCCTCCCCTCCATGCCAGATTTGAACTCAACAAAACTACAATATTTCTAGCCTAATTCCTCCAAAGGATATCTTATCAGAAGTCCATTAAGCTGGAGAACAAATTGAGGACTTCCTACTGTGGCTACACTAAATAGCCCACTTTCAATACACTTTCCAACTGGATTTTGCCAGTTCACGCAGTAAAATCCAGTTGGAAAGTGCACTGAAAGTGGATTAAAAATGGATTATTTCGTGCGTGTGACCACAGCCTGTCTTCTTGTAACCAGTATTTAAAAATAGTATGTGCTGCACTGCCATCTTTCTTCAAATGCAAAGTAGTTTCATTCATCAACTGCTTCAGTTCTCTGAATCGAAGTCTTTCTAGATTTTTTTAAAAAAATTTCCATGATGAGTATTCCAATAAAATGTCATCCTGCTTTCTCTTTCTACTTAGCTCCACCTGTTTCTTCAGAGAATCTCATTCAACAACAGTGCTGGAGATGAAATTATGTTCAACAAATATGGAGAATTAGTAGCTGGATTTGACATCACCAATTTGGTCACTTTCCCAAATAACTCCTATATTCGAGTCAAAGTTGGAAAGCTGGAGGCTCAGACTCCTCCGGGAAAAGAGCTCACTGTTCACGAGGACAGAATCAAATGGCATGGCAACCTCAGTCAGGTGGGAAAGGGCTGCATTGTCTCTCAAATGCTAATACATTGACAGTAGCTTTCAGGGAAACGAACAGAACCCCTTCTTCATGCAGTGGTTTTTAAGTACCCAAAAACTTCAGCAACGTGACATATAATAATGGCACCATTAGCCTGGCCAAGAATTTAAAGTTTAAATTTAAAGAATTTAACATTATGGACATTAGTTGATGCTCCTTATTTGAATGTATGGCTGAGTTCAGCCACATTTCAGCCATGTTTCCCAAGCGGATTAAAGGGGGTGTTCACACAGGCACATCTGCCTGGTGTTCCCCACCCGTAGGCAACCCATGCTGTTCCGCTTTGCTCCTGGGATTAAAAGATACCTGTTGAAAGTAGTAGCAAATCCCAGAGAGTGCCTTTATCCCGCTGCATTCTGCTTCCCGGAAGTGTGAATGCTCAGCTGAAAAGCCGGGAGAAACCCGCATTGTGCATAAGGCAGAAGCGATATGATTGGCTGTGCTCCGCTCTACTGCCCAATGCAGTGCCGGCACAACAGGATCCTCCCCAAATCAGCTGGATGCCTATGTGTGTATGAGCACATGAGTGCATATGTGCTCATGCACTCATACACATACAGGCAGCCAGCCAATTTATCAGGAAAAAGCCATTTACAGCCACGCCTCCGGGTTAGCAGTCTGAACGCTCCTGCATGCCTCCTCCCGGTATGCTCCTGCATCAGTTGGCCCCGTGTGGCCAGGAAAACCCAGAACAGTTTGTTCCGGGGCTTTTTTGCCATGACTGGCTCCCACTTCAAATTGCCAGTCTGAACTCAGCTTATGTTAGGCTATGCCTTCTTCTTCTTCTTTTTTTGCTCCTGCTAGATTTACCTGTACCTGTTGATATAGTGGATCATTCCATCTTACTGAGAGCTTGGTCACAGAAGTAGGTATCATTTAATGTGCTTCGAACTGGTTTAAACCATTCCTTATGGACTGGTCTCAAAGAGTTGCTACCGGGGGGCGGGGGGCTTGTTCTGCGGGTTTCCATATTATTCAACCTCTATGTAAAGCCCTTAAGAGAAATCCTGTGTAGCTTTGGAATTGATTTACGTCAATATGCTGACGCCATCCAGCTGAATATCTCTATATCCAAATCTGCGAGTGCAGTAGAGGTTCTGAATTACTGTCTGAACTTTGTGGTTAAATGACTAAGAGAGAACAAATCACAACTGAATCCTGATAAGACAGAAGTAATGCAAGTTGGCAGCACTGAGGCTTGAAGGATATTGTAGAACTTCTCAATGTTGATGGGCTTCAGCTAAGTCTTGTTGCCTCAGTTGAGAGCCTATAGGTTATCCTGTATCCAGCTTACTTATGGACTAGTATGTTAATGCTATGGGGGGAGCTATCCTGGAAGAGATGGCCCTTTAGCTTGACTCGGCCAGTCTAGCAACCTGTATCTATGCTATGGTAACATCAAGATGACACTATTGCAAATGCACTTTTTATGGGTCTTCCCTTGATGTCAGTTGTGTAGTGTGATGATTGGGAGGATTAAAAGGTGCCTTCTGTATTATTTTTTTTTTTTGCAGGACATGAACTTTCCATTTCCCAAAAACGTAGAGTGATTAATGCTCAGCACAGCAATATTTGAATTGTTCCTGTTGCTATTTAGGTTTTCTTTTTAATGTTTTTGCTGCAAGCTTTGCTGAGCATATGAAGAAGGTGCATATTCCTATGTAAATGCGCACATGTGAGCATCTTCTCAACTCTATATCTTTCCTTTGTTCAAGGGTAGGTACCTCCCATCTCTCTGTGCAATGACCCCTGCTATCCTGGGTACAGCAGGAAAATGAAGGAGGGAGAGAAATTCTGCTGTCATGATTGTGCTCCATGTCCCGAAGGGAAGGTGTCAAACCAAGAAGGTGAGAGGTGTATTGTTAAGAATTGTTAGGAACTCAGCTAAATATCTGGGACAGAATGGAGCGGAGCCCAGAAGGCAACTTAATGTCTGCAGTTGGAGGGGAGCATTTGAGAAAGAGGTTAAAAGTGATTTTTCTTATTTATCCATTTTGCTACTTATTTTCAGTGATTTAATTAATTATTTGGGGAAAGGATTAATAGTTTAAAAGGAGACACCACAACAAAGTACATTTTATGCATAACACCAGTGTGGTGAAAATTGGTCGTGAGTCTTACTGTATTGAAGATCAGAAGGGTTTGCTTTACCTTTAGTGGCCATGCACCATCATATGCCTAGGTATCTCATAGCTTTGGAGGGAAAATTATATAATAAAAAAGATAACTCTTTCAGATGTGGCTGACGATTTAAATTCTCTCCTAAGGAAAATGGTTCGGGGAGAGGAGATAAAGCATCTGACGATCCTATCATGCTCTACAAACCAATATATGTTTTATGATTCCATTATCATTGGAGGCAGCAAGAGTTTCCAAGGAAGACATATTCACAGCAGATCATGCTATGGATCAATTTGCCCCAGCCCCCTTAACTTCAAATGAGGCACTGGACTTAATTGGTCAAAGAAATCTGGTCAGCCAATTAGGAGAGTCTGATTTACCCAGCTGCTCCCGCTCACCTTCAGCTTTTTCATTGGTTCTTTGATGTGGTTGACCCAGCCACCCTCCTCATAGGCAGCAGAGGATCACCTGTTCCATGTAGTTGGAGAGGGAGGTTTGCCAAATCGTCTAAGTGTGAAGTACTTTTTGCCCACTTGTTCCTTTCTTTCTTTGTTGTCAGGGCACTCTAAGATAAACAGGCCTGTTGTAAAACTGGTCAGACCACAACCAGTGTTCCCTCTAACCTGAGTTAGTGTGAGCTAGATCACAGCTTTTTAGCCTCCAGCTCACAGATCTTTCACTTAGCTCAGGAAGGAGGGCTCCAGAGCAAACTGATTTATGTAGTAGCCAAATCGCTCACTCACAACTGTAATGCCAGTAGCTCACAGAGTAGAATTTTTGCTCACAAGACTCCACAGCTTAGAGGGAGCATTGACTACAACTAGTTGTCAAGAATAGGGTGGGTTGCTTGGGATAGGTAGGGTTAAAGGGCAAGCATGCCAAGAGACTTGCATGATGGAAGGTGTATCCAGAGCAGGCCACCACATGCCATGTGAAGGAGTGTTCCAGTGCAGAGTTGTACCTTTTGAACCTGGTAGAAACCTAGTGGCACATAAGGGGAGAGGGATAAAGCATGGCACCTGTCTGCACTTATGGTTGTGTAAGCTTCTACATTATTTTATCTTCCTCCCTCAGGCATGGATTATTGCATCACTTGCCCAGAGGGTCACTATCCAAACAAAGTCCAAGATCAATGCATCCCCAAGGTTCCAAGATTCCTTTCCTTTGCAGATCCTCTGAGCGTGATTTTAGCCTTTATGGCTCTTTTCTTTTCTCTGATCACAGCTGCACTGCTTGCAATCTTCATCAAGTACAAGGACACACCTATAGTCAAAGCCAACAACCGGAGCCTCAGCTACATTCTTCTGGTCTCTCTCTTTCTTTGCTTCCTCTGCTCCTTGCTCTTCATTGGACAGCCTAACCAGGTGACCTGCCTCCTCCGACAAACAGCTTTTGGCATCATCTTCTCTATTGCTGTATCTTCTGTGCTGGCCAAAACCATTACAGTGGTGGTGGCCTTCATGGCTTCCAAGCCAGGCAACATTTTCCGGAAGTGGGTGGGGAAAAGGTTGGCTCGTTCTATTGTCATTTCCTGTTCCTCAGTTCAAATAGGCATTTGTGCTGCTTGGTTGGCTACTTATCCTCCATTCCCAGATTTGGACATGCGCTCTCTGACTGCAGAAATTATAATACAATGTAATGAAGGGTCAGTTAGCCTGTTTTATTGTGTCTTGGGCTATCTGGGTTTCCTGGCCATTGTCTGCTTCACCATGGCTTTCCTAGCCAGAAAGTTACCGGATAGTTTTAATGAAGCCAAGTTCATCACTTTCAGCATGTTGGTCTTTTGCAGTGTTTGGCTTTCCTTCCTTCCAACGTACTTGAGCACAAGAGGGAAAGACATGGTGATTGTGGAGATTTTCTCCATCTTGGCCTCCAGTGCTGGGTTATTGGGCTGCATCTTTTTGCCCAAATGCTATCTTGTTATACTGAGGCCTGAGATGAATATCAGAGAATATTTAATGAGAAAACACTTTCAGGTCTTTAATAATTAAATGGGAAATATTCTCCAAGATTCACTGTATCCTTTTGTGGGAAAATGCAATATAATGAAGCCGGTGAAATTAATGATGAAAGGATGACTCTGTAATAGACATTGGCTGAGTTCAGACTGGCAATTTGCCCTGGTAGGGACCCGGGCCAACGACGATTAAATCCTGGAGTAAATTGGGCATTCACACAGGCACATCTGCCTGGTGTCCCCCACCTGTAGCCAACCCGTGCTGTTGCGCTTCACTGCCAGATTAAAAAGATACCTCATAAAACTGGTAGCAAATCTGAAAGCCCGCGTGTATCACACATTTCTCCACTTCTGGGAAGTCTGAATGCGCAGCTGAAAAGCTGGGAGCAACCCGCGTTGGGCAGGAGGCAGCAGCAGTGTGATTGGCCATGTTCCGCTCTACTGCCCAATGCGGTGCTGGCGTTGCAGGGTCCTCCCCCAATTGGCAAAATGCGCTTATGCGCACATACACCCATATACCCACAGCCGAATTAATGGGGAAACACCGAATACAGCGCACCCCCACATGTGGCAGTCTGAATGCTCCCGTCCAGCTCCACCCCGTATCTTCCGGCAGCAGCCTGGGCTGTGTGAATGGGAAAACCCGGTACAGTTTATTCCGGGGCTTTTTTGCCATGCCTGGCTACCGGAGCAAACTGCCAGTCTGAACTCAGCCATTAAAAATGTGTATGCTATGTTCACTCCTGGCAAGAACATTACCACTCTTGTACCTTTGAATCTTTAATTACTGTAAGTCTTAAAAGTGAAAATTCTGGCTGTGGTTAAACTAGAGAGATATTAATGCCAGGGACCTAATTCGGTATGCATACATTTGCAGTCTGCCCTGCACAATCATATTCCTTAGATTTTTGACAAGTATAGCCAGAAATGTAGGGGAACCATTGCTGGACTTTACCAAAAAAGATCACAGAAGTTGTTTCTGGCTGCCATCACACACTCTAAATAATCCACTTTCAATCCACTTTCAGTGCACTTTCCGACTGGATTTTTACTGTATGGAATGACAAAATCCAGTTGGAAAGTGGATTGAAAGTGAATTATTTAGTGCGTGTGATTGCAGCCTCAGTGCACGAAAACTTGCCGCAAAATGGAGGTATTTAGAAACCAAATATGGAACAGCCTTGGAGAGGCACAAGAAACAAAGTAGGAATGTAGGTACTTTTTGTTGAGGCCCAGGTACAGAAGCATCTGAGAATGGCACAGAGGAGAAGATATGGTGAAGGGTGAAAAGATAATCATATGTATGAGAAACATGTAATCTCTATTTTTAGTAGCCTATGTTAAGATAAGAAGGTGCAAGACTGAACTAACAGTTTTTTTGTATATTCTTAGAATTTATTTTAAGTCCTGATCATTTTATATGGTATTTGAAGTTCTAAGATAATTAGTCGGCCCAAAATGTGTACCCTTTTCAAATCAAACAGTAAGCAATTGTTAGGAGATGATTTGAAACTCCTGTCAATTTAGGAAGTATAAACCAATTGAAGGCTTCTTCTCAGAAGAGGCTCCTTGCTTATGAACTCATATTTGGGGCAAGATGCTTTTATGTAATAGTTCTCCTTTAATTATCTATATAAGTTTATGTGGACTTAGTCAACAATAATAATGCAGTTGTTATGTTTTAATAAAAACCTCAGATAGAAAAAGAGATGATCTAGTAGTATTCATTTGTATTCTTTGCCTGTAACGGACCTAAAAAGAATGAGAACAATGAACCACACAAATAGTGAGAAGTGTGACCCCCCCCCCAATATATTATACTGAATGTGTGAACACTCACTGAAGCAACAACCAGAAGGTGTGCCCAGTCATTGAAGCAACAACCAGAGAGATTATCCTCTTTTGCAAACATAAGCCAAAATAGATGTATAACAAAAATCATAACAAGCCTTGTTCCCTAGTGGGAACAAAAAGCAACTCACATTGTTTTCATCTCTGTCATTTTATCTTCACAACAACCCTGCAATGCAGGTCAGGATGAGAATGTGTCAGTGGCCCAAGGTTACCCAGCAACTTTCAATGGCAGAGAGGGGATTCCATTTCGATCTCCTTGACCCTATTCTGACCCACTAAACACTTTAGAACACAGGCTCTGGTAGCTCAGAGAGGTTCTTAGCCCCCTGTTCTTTTTTAAAGTAAGGAATATTTCCCACCTTTCTTGTATGTGCTGCCTTTCTCCACAATAGAACCCCACAGTGGATCACACCAGTCTCCTGTCCTCCATTGTATCCCCTTTATAACAACCTTGTGAGTTACATTAGACTGCAATGGTGTGATTGACCCAAGATCACACAATACCCCTCTGAGGTAGAGTGAGAATTCCAACTTGGGACCCTTCAACCCTAGTAAGATATTGCTTTTATTCTGTGAGTGGGCCTTTTCATTCAGAGAAAAGCATGGATATGCATGCGTGATAGGAGAAATGGGCTGGAGAGCGCTCAGTGAACTTGACTGGCAACCACTCAGGGTGGACAAAAGGAGGCACTGCATTCAAAGAGAAATCAAACCTGTGGGATTTATACTTACAGGATGTTGATGTTTCACGAGAATTAAAAGGGGATTCAAAACATTCACAGGGAACAAGTCTATTGACGGATATATTAGCCAGGATAGTTAAACGGCCCCTCCATGCTCAGAGACAATAACACTCTTGAGTATCATTCCAGACACACTGAAAGCCATATTCCCCAGAACTGCTATTTACCCTCCATGTTGCCCCCTTACATGGAAACAGCAGCTCCTGGTAGCACTTTCAGGCTGTGGTCACACACAATAGGCCGCTTCTGCACTGTTACTTTTGTCACTCATTTGTCTCTATAGCCTTGGGTCCCCTCTGCTCCCTCTAGGACTACTAGAGAGACCAAAACACATTGGGGGGGGGGAACCCTGAAGAAATAGGGACACACAAGTGACAAAAATGGCAGTGTAGAAATGGCCTAAATAAACCATTGGATTTTGCCAATTTGGATTTTGCCAGTTCATACAGTAAAAATCCGGTTGGAGAGTGCATTGAAAGTGGATTGAAAGTGGATTAATTAGGCTGAGTTCAGATTGGCAGTTTGAAGCAGGAGTGAGTCGTGGCAAAAAAGCCCTGGAACAAACTGTTCCGGGTTTTCCCGGTCACACTGCACAGACTGATGCTGGAGCATACCGGGGAGGAGGCGTGAGGGAACATTCACACTGTTGGCCCAAAGGCACGGCTGTAAGGCATGGCTATCTTTCTTGCTAATCTGGAGATATGCAGATTTTAGCGTTCACACTTTGTTGGTGCGGGATATATGTGGGATAGACACACTTTCCAGGGTTTGATACCACTTTTACCAGGTATCTTTTAAACTCGGGAATGAAGCATTACAAGATGGGTTGAGTATGGCTGGGGAACGCCGGACAGATGTGCCTGTGTGAACGGCCCCTTTAATCCGTTCGTGATATGTTGCTGAAATGTGCTTATCTTGGGGCAAACTGACAGTCTGAATTCAGCCTTAATGTGTGTGACCATAGCCTAAATTGGGGAAACGACCTTGAAGGATATTTGAAACCCCCTCATCATGTACTGTATCTCAACTCCATATTGTTACCTTCTCCATAGTGCCTGGTTTTATCATTTTTACAGTTACACAGGGAAGATGACTGTAACATAGGGAGACAAGTCTAGGTTGGTAGTCTAATGGCGTGGGGAAAAGAATTTCCAGACACTTGATGTGCTATTTCTTTTTTCAAAAATAGATGTTTAGGCATCAGATGACGGATGATCAAACTATCATTGGGGGGGGGATACTTGGGATATTTTTTTCCCTTGGAGAGGAGATGCACTATTATAACAGTGCCTCATATAGGTGCATTAGTTTCAGTTCAACTATTTCCTCGGGAATGGGGGGGTGTCAATGTGTCTGTCTGTAGTGGCCTTGGTGAGAGCAGAGAAACATTTTTGCCTCTAAAGTTCTGCGAATTGCTGTGCTGGGAGGTTCTCAAAGGTTGTGCAGAAATTAACTTCATCCCTATAATTATCAAAATATCTGTTATTTGTTCATCCAATCAAAGCCCCAGTCAGTGTCTAGAAGGTATTTGGAAACAGTTTCAAATGAATCAGAGGCAAGATGTTTGTGTATGATTAATCAATGTCTCTTGGCTAGCATTCAAATAATGTCTTTATAACACGTAAGACTCACTCATACACTTTATAACACGTAAGACTCACTCATACACTTCCAACAACTATAAGTCAGCTGATGGCTGGGAGACTAGCAACAAGGCTGTGGAGTGAGCGGGAAGAGGCTATGTGCAGAAATTTACTTTCCAATCAGGATGGTGAAGTCTGCATTGATGCTGCTGCTGCTGCCTTACATGGTGTGCATGGTGCATACTGCAAAGTGTACCGGGGATAAGCCTCTTCAGATTCTACACCAGTGGTACCGGCCAGGTGAAGTCCTTATTGGTGCGATTGCATCTCATATTGGTTACCTGTCCTACCAAATGTACTTCGTGAAACACCCATCTGAGGACTTTATTCACCTTTCAGTGTAAGGAATTCTCACACTCCCAATTGTATAATGACCTGTTCTATTTCACTGATTCCTTACCTCTTTACAATAAAATAGCTTAGATATGTTTTTGAAGGGTATACGTGAAAAATATGCCCAATGAATGTGGTTACAAGAGTTGTGGTTATGAAAACAAATTCCTTAAAAATCAGTGTACATAGACTCTGCCAATCCAGAAAAGCAACAGGGGATGAAGCATCCTAAAACTTTTACACTCTCCAGCTTATTGTACATATCTGCCAAGTCTTCCCATTTTGATTGGCACACAACCACTGTTGTTAAGTTCAGGATGGGCAAAGAGATAGCAAGAGAGCAAGGGAAGGTTGAAATAATTCTTGGGTGTTACGGTTAATGTAATGTGGTAGCAAAATATCTGGATGACATGAGCTTTCTCACTAATTACATCAAATGTGACATTAATGGGCATACTTCATGCCATAAAACATCATACTTGTTACAAAATGAATGTTAAAGAAATATTATGCCAGAGGCTGTGCTTGATTTGGATAAAATTTATCTACATTCTGGTCAATTGTTAACTCAGGAATGTTAATCTGGATTAACCATTTCAGTTCTCTATTTTCCTCAATGGAATCTAATTTAATCTTAACTACTCCTCATAATCTTCCTTTCTGGCCCCCATCATTCCCAAAGTAGCTGAACAACTTATCTCTCATCTGCATGCAGGTAAAGCCCTGGGCACAGATTTAATTCCTAATAAGATATTTAATATTGATCCTACTGAAGTTTTAGATCCAATTCTCAGGAGTCTCAGGAGAAAATTAGGACTTTAATACATGTGTTGGAGTGCCCTCTTTATATTAGCCTTAGAAATAGGCTTTTAACAGGGTATCTAGATAATTTTTCATCTTTGTCTCATCATAAGTTAGTTTTTCTCCTTTTATCTGACTGATTTCCCAACTTTACTCTTGCTGTTCTGATATTTTTTCCATTGGTTTAGTGTTGTGTCCAGATGATGCTACTTATCAGATGGGTTTTTGTCTGTTCAAGACTTTTAGTCAAGGAGCTTTAATCAGATTAAATGAAATAAAAAGATTTGGGGGAAACATACTTCCTTCAACATCAACATAACTCAGAGTTTATGAAGGAAATTGATTGACAATATTCATTCAAAAAAGATATAGATAGATGATAGATAGATAGATAGATAGATAGATAGATAGATAGATAGATAGATGATAGATAGATAGATAGATGATAGATAGATAGATAGATAGATAGATAGATGATAGATAGATAGATAGATAGATAGATAGATAGATAGATAGATAGATAGATAGATAGATAGATAGATAGATAGATAGATAGATAGATGATAGATAGATAGATAAAAAGAAATTGTAGACTGAATTCACCAATATAGGCTGCTGTGACAGCTACATGTAGGGAATGAATTTAAAGCCTCACAAAACATTTATTCATCATGTCCACTAAAAGGATCCTGCAGACACCCTACCACTGAATGCTAGTTGCTGGAGGGGGACAGAGAGAATAGCAGGTTCCTTCAAAGCTCTGCTGGGGTTTCCTGGATGGGTTTGTCTTTCTTATATCAAAAGTTGTAACCAAATCTAGCACAGTTATATTCTGCTCTGGAGAAAAAAAGAGTTCTTTTTATTTGCAGTGTGACTACAAAGTTTTACCAGCACATTCTGACCTTAGCATTTGCTATCGAAGAGATCAACCAGCATCCAAATATCTTGCCCAATGTCACCTTGGGCTTCCACATCTATGACAGCTACATTGATAAAAGATGGACTTACCTCACCGTTCTCAGCCTACTCTTCCATTCCGATGCATTTTCCCCCAACTTCAAATGTGGTATCCAAAAGAATCTGGTAGGAATCATTGGAGGACTTAGCTCTGAAACATCTTCATGCATGGCAGACATCTTAAGTCTTTACAAGATTCCACAGGTAGGGTCAATACATGGGGAGTATATGATTTTCTAATCTCCAATCTCTTTCAGTCTTTACTTATCTTTCAGAAAGAGGGGCAAGGATGACAGACAGCTAAAAATATGGGTGAAATGTGTTCAGTTGTTTTGGACTCTGATATGGATCTCCAAGAGTGGGTGTAGGGAAAAGTTTCAGATGATGTGCGCTTAATAAGCGAGAACATAATGTTGTCCCATTGGGTGACAAGGATAAATAGATGGAGAACTAACTATGAAGAGGTGTAGATATTAATGAGAAGAATTATTGTATGACTGGTCCAAGTTGAATGTTATGTATATGATGGGGGCTCCTGGATATTTATGAGAGGAAACAAGAGGCACAGGTGTAATATTCAGAATTCAATACCTTTTTTATTAGTTTCAGGGTACCAGAGTATGGGGGAATTACAGTCCAGGTTTTATTAATGATTCTGTATAAGATGGTTAGGCAAGTTGCTGTGAAGGTAGGCCTAGGCTTCTTTTCTTTGTTCTGAATAAAATAACAGGTTGTTTACTCAAGATGACCCTCAAGGTATTCCTGACTGATTGAGGAATTCAGTACAATGATAGATAAATATCCAGAAAGAAATGTATCTTTCCATTCTTTGGTCTACCTTAGTTGAACAGCTAGAAGGCAAAACAGAAAAGTATATTCAGTCTCCCCAATTTACTCAAGCTGTTTGGATACAACTGCACAGTCTTGCAAATGCTCTGCTTTGAACACTGCTATGGGCCACAACTAGGTGAACCAAACCCATGGGTGAATGAGCATGCCTCAGTTAAATGTATGTTGATTTATAAATAACAAAGGAATGATTGGAGAAGTCCTGGCATAGTACTATTACTCTTTGTAACATAGTGGGTGTATTTCTTTTTCTAGATTTCATATGGTTCATTTGAATCAACAGTGAGAGACTTGAGCCAGTTCTCTTCATTTTACCACACGGTTCCCGGTGAAGCCCTCCAGTATGTGGGGATTGTCCAGTTGCTTGTCCATTTCAGATGGAAATGGGTTGGGTTAGTCACTTTGGATGATAAAGGGGGAGAATATTTCTTGCATACATTGGAGCCAATGCTTTCTAAGAGTGGAATCTGTGTAGCCTTCACAGAAAGGGCTTCAAGAATTGTCCACAATGATAACATAGATGAAATGCTGAACGTGATGGGCAGTAATGCTGACTTCTTCCTGCAGAGCAAAGCAAATGTAATTCTTGTATATGGAGAAATTGAAATCTTTATGTTGCTAGGAAATGCTCTCTGGGCCATCAGGTATTCTCAACAGATGGAAACAACATCTGAAGGGAAAGTGTGGGTCACAGCTGCCCAGATTGATTTTGCAATGGCTAATTTTCAAAAGGGATTTGACATACAGATTTTCCATGGTGCTCTTTCTTTCACAATTCACTCAAATGCAATCCCAGGATTCCAAAAATTTCTTCAGAGTAAAAAACCTTACTGGACTAATGAGAATGGTTTTAATAAAGGCTTCTGGGAAGAAATATTTGACTGTGACTATCCAGATTCTATTAATCCAACCAATTCTGATAAAACATGTACGGGAGATGAGAAACTGGAGAGTGTTCCAGCAACATTCTTTGAAATGAGCATGACTGGACACAGCTACAGTATCTACAATGCTGTCTATGCTATAGCACATTCCTTGCATGTCTTGTATTCATACAGAGCCAAGCATGCAGCTGTGGAGGATGGTGACAGACCAGCTTTTCTAACCATTGAGCCCTGGCAGGTAATTTCCCCCTATTGTTAAAGATACTTCTCATATATTGCAAATATGTTCAAACAACCAATGAAACACAAGAATTTGCCTCTGATTGGGCTTCTCCCTCCCTATTATAACACAGAATCTATCATTTCATTCCTGTGATGGGTATCTTACTGAGAGTTCTGTAATCAGAGGAAGAAATTGAAGACTTTGTAGTACCTTGTTATAGCTGGTATTAAAACAGTATCATCCCTCTTCAAGTATTAAGTAGTTGCATTCATAAACTGCTTCATTTTTCTGAATCTGAATCCTTCTCGATTTTTTTAACATAGTATCATCCATTTGATCTGATTATTTTTCTACCTAGCTCCACTCATTTCTTCAGAGGATCTCATTCAACAATGGTGCTGGAGATGAAATCATGTTCAATGATCATGGAGAATTGGTAGCTGGATTTGACATTACCAGTTTGGTCACCTTCCCAAATAACTCCTATATCCGAGTCAAAGTTGGAGAGCTGGAGGCTCGGAGTCTTCCAGGAAAAGAACTGACCATTCATGAGGACAGGATTGAGTGGCACAGGGACCTCAGTCAGGTGGGGGAAAGTCACACTGTCTCTCAAATGAAGATTCACTGACAATGAATTTAAGGGAAACACATAGAACCCTTTCTTCATGCAGTGCTTTGTTGACATAACATTTGCCATTGTGGCACATAATGAAGGCACCATTGGTCTGACCAAAGATGGAAAGTTTAATCTTTTGAATTTGTAGTATCCTTTGGACAGAAAGCTCTCTTTCCAGTGAATGTGCCATCTGTGAAGTCAACAACATTATATTCCTGTATCATCAGACTTATTGCTGATAATATACAATAGCAGGTTGTAATGGCAGGTTAAAGTAAGGTCTAGATGTTGTTGCTCAAAGTACTGGAAACATTTGGTTAAAGCAAAATCAAGAAAATGTTTCACAAAACGTTGCAAGAGGTGAGCGTTTCTGAACTAAGTCATTATTGGCTCAGATCAATCAAACAAATTTCATGCCTGTTTCTGATCTTCAGCTTTTGTGCAAAGTATCAAGTGTGTGTGAGTGACAGTTCCTTCAGGAACTAAACATTGTCCACTTTTCCTATTTCATTGTCATGTCTGGCCTCATTGGTAGCACTGGTGAATGATCCATGTCTTCAGATCAGTAAAAGCAATTTCTCTTCTTAAATTTTCTTGAATTTTTAGTACCTATCTTCTTCACTGCTTAGTGCATGGGACTATAGACACAGCTCTCTATTGGATTAGATCTTTTCAGTATGTGAGAGAGTTGAGCAAATTTCTACAGAACCCTCCCCTCTCCCCACGAATACACACGGAGGTTTCCACATTGTGTACTTTCTGTCATGTTCTTGAATATTTGTGTTAGGCACTTTCTATTCACTCATAGACCCTACCACCCTTCACAACCTCAGTTGCACAGGTTCAGGGTTACAAGTCAGTCATGGAGCCACAGTTCCTCACCCATCTTGCCTCTTTTAATAGATATAGAAAGTCCAGATAGTTTCACACAAAACATCCTCTCACTTAAAAACCAATGGACAGGATAGCTCAGTCCTTTTCAACAATCACTCTTCAGTCAAACTGGGTGCTGGGGTTGGGACACAAACAGTGCTTCATTCATATGATGCTACCTTTTGTTCTTATCCTAACATATTAATATATATGTCGAGATCTTAGCTTGTGTATGTGTGCTTCTTTCCCAGAGACCGTACACATGCAGTCAACAGGGTTAAACAAACAAGGAGTTGACTTTTATTATTGGCTTAAACACAACATTGGAGTGAATCAGGTAGACCATTACCAGGTTTCTTCACATTTGAACTTCTGAACTATAGCTCCACTCAGGCATTTGCGATTCTTTGTTACACGATGACCTCTCTGTAAGCAGCAGGCTGCTATTTTGCCATACACTGGCTCCAGCTGTTTCTTCCATCTGACAGCTGACTCTAACTGAATGAATGGCTGTTTACCTGTCAGCCTCTCACCAACATTCCATCCGCTTCCACTGGTCATTCTTAAAGAAAGGTGGAATCTAATCCATTCAAAATATGAGCATGAGACCAGAACTGAACTATGTATTTCCATGTATTTTCTAAAAGATTCCGTGCCACCTATCTATAAAACATGCTTTGAGGCAACTTAGAAAGCAAAATATGATACAAACAAAGAACAGCATAGAAGCTGTTTAGCAAATTCATATGAAGAAGAAGGGGAAGAAGAAGAAGATGAAGAAGAAGAAATTGAATTTACATCCTGCCCTTCACTACCCAGAGTGACTTACAAACTCCTTTCCTTTCCCCTCCTCACAACAGACACCCTGTGAGGGAGGTGGGGCTGAAAGAGCTCTGACAGCAACTGCTCTTTTTCAAGAACAGCTGTGCCAGAACTATGGCTTGCCCAAGGTAATCCAGCAAGTGCAAGAGAAGGAGTGGGGAATCAAACCCAGTTCTCCCAGATTAGAGTCCACACACTTAACCACTACACCAAACTGGCATTACAATCCCAGCAACAGTATAAAAGCAGCATAGAACATTTCAGACTTTAAAAAGTTTCATCACATGGCTAAAAGCAGGCTATGAGAGCCACTTTGGTGTAATGGTTAATGAATTTGTCCCTCTCTGCCAATCATATGACTAATTCCTCCTGATCTGACATTACTGGGAAGTGAGATTTTGCTGTCTTCAAAAATCTATTACGTCCCACCTCATATTTTGGATGTTGGAAGGTGATGTGGAACAATTCCTCAGTCAACTTTTGATCACAGGACCAGACTCATTTTCCTGTATGGGATGCTATTAAAACAGCCTTCCAAGACAGAGAGGGGTAAAATATCTAAGCATGCCTTGGTCAAGGCCTTTCTGTATTTGCAATTCTATAAACTGGTAGAGTATAACGGCCGGGTGTCTCACTCAGCCCATCAATCGGGGAGAGGGAGATAGCTGTCTATAAAGTATAGACGTTCTCAAAGGTCCTACTAGACTTACATCTGTTTGAGCTATCCAGGCTAAAAAATTTAGTGTGTTTACATTTTTTGTTGTAAGCTTCTCTGGACATAAGGAAAAAGTGTATGTTACACACATGGATACGTACACATCTTCTCAAGTCTAAATTCTGTTATTGTTTAAGGATAGAAGCCTCCCTTCTCTCTGTGCAATGACTTCTGCTACCCTGGTTACAGCAAGAAAATGAAGGAAGAAGAGCAATTCTGTTGTTATGATTGTGCTCGATGTCCGGAAGGGAAGATGTCAAACCAAGAAGGTAAGAGATGAATTGTAACTGGTAACTATGCATTAGTTGGTGGTTGTGGGGAAAGTGTGGTTAATCCATATCCAACGTATAGTGACCCCATAGAGTTTTCCATGCAAGAGCTGTTTTGAGGTGATTTGCTGTTGCCTGCCTATGCATAGCAACCCTAGACTTCCTTGGTAATCTCTCATCCAAATACTAACCAGGGCACACCCTACTAAGCTCCCAAGACCTGATGAAAACAGGTTAGACTGGCCCATTCAGGCCAGGTTCTTATTATTATCATTAAAATCAAAATTTAATTACCATGTTGTTATACAGATGAAAAAAGGTGGAGCATCACTAAAGGAGAGTTTAAAAAAGACAGAGGTATGTGTACACATGAGATAAGGTTGAAAGGCTGAAATTGGCTTAAATTGATGAGATCACAAATAATGTGGTAATTAGTGGACTAAATGGACTGAAATACCTGAGATATCATGAATGGTGTGAAACTAAACAGAAAGATGGGCAAGTAAAGTGAAAAGAAGGGGTAACAAAAAAAACGGTGACAGTTAATAAGATGGAAGCATATGGCCAGGTGGCAAAAAGCAGAAGAGGAGAGATTATAGTCAGGTGGCTGAAAGCAGAAACGTTTATCAAATTTAAGATGGAAAACCAAGGAGACAAGGACGTTAAAATCAGGAGTGGAACTAAAAGGGTTGGAGGCCAACATGAGTTGGTGATCCATGTTAAACTGGTTGAATCCAGTTGAAAAGGGGAAGAACACTCAGGCAACAAAGACTTTGAAGCCCTATATAAGGCTCATGGAATATGGAACAAGCTGGAGGACTCTACCTGATTTACTTGATGCTGTTGGTGCGCTAATAACTCCTATGTCTACTGCTCCAGGTGGATGTTTAACTCTATTCCCTCTTGGAGTTTTCCTCTGCTACACATGGAATTATCTTGTGTATCCCAAGATTTTCTTCAGATTGGCTTTCTTTCCATTGCAAGAATTCCTCCATCTCCCCCGGCTTTACATGGATGCATCATACGATTCTTTTCAAACTGACATTCTTTAGATTTTAATATTTCCTTCAGAACATCTTCCTCCAGAGACTACAGACTATCTCTCTCCCGAGGAACTCTAGCCAACCCCAGCATGAGTAGATGAACATGATGGTTTGTGTGTCCTTCTGTTGTTCTCATTAAGGATGGGGATGGACCGGCTCACATGTTCAAGCTTGTGACGTATTTTGGCCAGTTCGTGGTTCCCAAACTAAAGTTTGTCATTAGTGCACTGACTGTGTCAAGTAAATCAGGTAGATTTCCATATTCCATTAGCCTTATGGTAGGCCAAGCAGCATGAACTTTCCACAAACTTTCAAGAAATCCATGGAGGTTTGTGCAGGTGATTAATGAATACATTTCCAGACAGATTATCTCTTCTCAAAAAAAAGTGTTTACCAAACTTCAAAGCAACAAAGCAACTTCAAAGCACCTGGGGGGAGTAGTATTGTCCAGTCCTGGAAATGTCAATAGGTTCCTTGTTCATTTCACATGTGTAGCTTGCACTTCTCAACCTCCCCCTGACATTTCCCCCTAAGTGTTTTCCTGGGGCCACCTTCTGGGGGAAGTCATAACTCACCAGACCTGGAGGGCAGGCAAGAGGAGTTTCAGCCAGATGTCCTCTGCAATTTTGGTACCTCTAGCTTGCATGGGATCTGTTTATGCACTCCTGAACCTGCACCTGTCATTTCCCCTAAAAGCACTTTCCATCTTTGGTGGGGAATAACTTTGACCCTGTAAAGTCAGTCTTCACCAAAGTTGGAGGACAGGTAGAAGAGCTTCATCCAGAGATTCGCAGCAAGTTTCATGTTTCTAGCCCTCCAGGGAGCCATTCTATCATACCACAAAGTTCACAAACTGAACCAGTTCATTTGGCTCCTAAAAGTTTGTGATGGTTCGTGGTTCAAAAACTGGGCAGGCCACAAACCAGAAATTCAGCTGAATTGTATTTTCCTGGTTCATGCCCGTTCCTAGTTCTCATATGTCATTTATTATGTCACAAAAAACACTCTTTGCATGGTGAAGTAAACTGAAACCATGTGGTCTTCTCTGTCATTTCTTAACAACATAAACTTATGGTAACTTTGTTAAGAAATATGAATTTAATCAAATATCCAGAAATGCTGTGGGATAAAAATCCAGGCTAGTGCTCAACAGAATATCTGCAATTTTAATCAATGTGAGAAAGAGGTTAACAGTGGTGTTTCCTTGTTATCCATTTAACCACTTCTTTCAGTGACTGGATTAATCATTTGGGGAAGTGTTAATAACTTAAAAGGAAGTCCCATAGCAAAGTGTGGTGAAAATGAATCATGAGGCATGAAAACAGAGGTCTTCCAATACAAAAGACAAAAGAATCCCTTCAGTGACTAAACACAATCAGATGTCAAGAAATCCACATTGCTTTGGAGGGGAAATAATTAAATGCAGTGGGGGGGAAACCTAGCTCTTTGATATATTGCAGAAGATTTTAATTCTCCCCTCAGGAAAAAAAGATGGCTCTGGGAGAGGGGATTAAGATTCTTATGATCTTTATTTTCCAATTTGGACACCTTCTTACTGTGTGATGAAATGTCCTAAAAGTTTTTATCTTCTTCTACTTCTTCTTTCAGACATGGATTATTGTGTCACTTGCCCAGAAGGTCACTATCCAAACAAGGTCCAAGATCAATGCATCCCCAAGATTCCAAGCTTTCTGTCCTTTGAAGATCCTTTGAGCGTTATTTTAGCCTTTATGGCGCTTTTCTTTTCTCTGATGACAGTTGTGGTACTTGCAACCTTCATGAAGTACAAAGACACTCCCATAGTCAAAGCCAACAATCAGATCCTCAGCTACATTCTTCTTGTCACTCTTTTTCTTTGCTTCCTCTGCTCTTTGCTCTTCATTGGAAAGCCTAACCAGGTGACCTGTCTCCTCCGACAAACAGCTTTTGGCATCATCTTCTCCATTGCTGTATCTTCTGTGCTGGCCAAAACCATTACAGTGGTGGTGGCTTTCACGGCCTCTAAGCCAGGAAACATTTTACAGAAGTGGGTGGGAAAAAGGTTGGCTCATTCTATTGTCCTTTTCTGCTCCTTGGTTCAAGTAGGCATTTGTGGTCTTTGGTTGGGTGCTTCTCCTCCATTCCCAGATTTTGACATGCACTCATTGACTGCAGAAATCATAGTACAGTGTAACGAGGGCTCAGTCACCCTTTTTTATTGTGTCTTGGGCTATCTGGGCTTCCTGGCCATTGTCTGCTTTATTGTGGCTTTCCTAGCCAGAAAGTTACCAGACACTTTTAACGAAGCCAAGTTCATCACCTTTAGCATGTTGGTCTTTTGCAGTGTTTGGCTTTCCTTCTTTCCAACTTACTTGAGTACAAGAGGGAAAGATATGGTGATTGTGGAGATTTTCTCCATCTTGGCCTCCAGTGCTGGGTTATTGGGCTGCATCTTTCTGCCCAAATGTTACATGATAATAGTGAGGCCTGTGATGAACAAAAGAGGACATTTGATAGGAAAACAAATTTGAGACTCTAAGAATTAATAATTGGCCCAGACTAGTCTGATCTCATTAGATCTTAGAAGCTTTGCAGTATTGGCCCTGATTAGTACTTGGTTGGGAGGCCACCAAGTCATTCCAGGGTCAGTATGCAGAGGCAGGCAATCGTAAACATCCTCTGAACATCTTTGGTCTTGCAAACTCTATTGGGTTGTCATAGGCTGGCTGCAACTTGATGGTACTTTCCAACAGAAATAATTAAATAATTAAAGGTAAAATCTGCCCAAAGATCCAGTGTATTGTCTTGTGAACCACAAATGCAATATAAGGAAGTCAGTGAAGATATTAATGATGAAAGGACATAATTCAGTAACTGGCATCAAGAATGGCTGTACTACGCTCCATCCTAGCTAGATATTTACCAAAATGTTATCTTTGAATCTTTCATTCCTGTAAGTCTTAAAAGTGAGAGTTTTGGCTGTGGTTAAAGCAGAGAGAGAGTGCAACTAAAATCAAATTAGAGCAAAAATATGATATATCATGCCATCACTTCCAGTGTGCCCTACACTATCATATTGCTTGTATTTCAGTAACACTAAGACTTATCATATGAAATAGGTCTGTAAACCCTACCACCACTCTCTCAGACAGGTCAGTTTAATTATCTCATACTGCAGACCATTTGTTGTTGTTGTTGTTGTTGTTCAGTCGCACAGTTGAGTTCGACTCTTCGCGACCCCATGGACTAGATTACGCCAGGCCCTCCTGTCTTCCGCTGTCCGCTGAAGTTTGCTCAATTTCATGTTCATTGTGAGTCTGAAATTTAGGGGATATCCCTTTATTTAGGGAAAACAATCAAGCCTGAATTCTTCCCTGAATCTAAAATGATTAAATTGAGCCTATCATACTTTGGTCACGTTATGAGAAGGCTAGACTCACTGGGAAAAGACAGTAATACAAGGGAAAGTTGAAGGCAACGGGGAAAAAAAATGATGACTCAACATGAGATGGATTGACTCACAAAGGAAGTTATGGCCATCAGTTTGCAAGACCTGAGCAAGGCTGTTAACAATAGGGCTTTTGGAGGTTATTATTTCATAGGGTTGCCAAAAATCAGAAGCGACCTGACAGCACTTAATGCACTTTAGGGAAAAGCCAAAAGATCTGTATGGCACACAGTCAAGAGGTCATAAAGAACTGCAGTACAAAATTGTTGATCTACACATAGACATGCACATGAAACTGCCATATAGTAAATCATGACATCAGTCCATCAGGGTCAGTATTGTCTAGTCAGTCTGGCAGTGGTTTTCTAAGGTCTCAGAGGTCCTTCATATCACCTGCTATTTGGTCCTTTCAAACACAGATGCCAGTATTGAACCTGGACATTTTGCTTGCAAAGAAGATGTTCTCCTACTGAGATGCAGCCTCTCTTCTCTAAGCACTAAAAACACAATGAAGGGATGACAGCAGTATGGTTTTGCAGGAACTGGTCCTTGTGCCATGCAATTTAATTTGTTATGGACTATTCCTTAAGAGGCCAAATTGACCTATGATACCAAACTATTCAGGATGGGGAGAACCAAAGTGGGGCATAGTAAAGGTAAATGTTCCCTTGCTCGAAAGCCAGTCGAATCCGACTCTAGGGTTGCAGTGCTCATCTCCGTTTCAAAGCCGAAGAGCTAGCGCTGTCCGAAGACGTTTCCGTGGTCATGTGGCCGGCATGACTAAACACCAAGGCGCATGGAACGCTGTTACCTTTCCACTGAAGTGGTACCTATTTATCTACTTGCAATTTCTTGCTTTCGAACTGCTAGGTTGGCTGGAGCTGGAACCAGAGACGGGAGCTCACTCCATCTTGTGGCACCTGGGTCTTGAACTGCTGAACTACTGACCTTCCACAGCCTGCAGTTCAGTGTCTTAACCACTTGAGCCACCACAGCTCCACACCGCAGTGGGGCATAAGAAGCACCAAAGCAAGTTCTCTGAACTTGGGGAGTGAATGAGAAATTGGCAAATGAGATTCAGTTATGCTGTTTGGATCCAAATGACAGTCAATGGCCAAGGAAGAGTTCTTGTAACCATAGTGGATGGCTTGATGAACATGTTGACTGAGTGTGAAGCTGTAGTGAATGGGCAAATTGTATGCTAAGAGTCATTTGGAAAGGGATTGAAAATAAAACAGATGATATTGTGATGCCCTTGTGCAGAGGTGTGATGCAGCCACATTTTGAATATTGTGCACAGTACTGGCTGCCATATTTCACAATGAAATTGTAGTTCTGGAAAGACACAATAAAGGGCAGCCAAAATGATCATGAGGTGAGTGGCTCTTCCTTACAAGGAAAGATGAAGGAGTTAGGCCTTTTCCTCAGAGAGAAGACAGGTAAAGTGGGAGACGACAGTAGTTTATAAATCTGTCCATGGTTTGAATAAATTTAAAAGAAAGGTCTTTATTTCTCCCATTCCCACAATATTAGAACTTGTGAACACCTAATGTCTGGGCAGTAAATTCAGGAGAAATAAAAGGAAGTACTCAAAGAATAATTAACTTGTGAAATTAACTGCAGCAAAATTTGTGTTGTCCACTACATTGAGTAATCCCTCCTTGACAAGTTGTTGCTCTGTGGTTTGAGATTACCGAGGAAGTAAAGGAATGGGTCCCAGGGATGGTGACACCCAGTTAGCATATGGTTAGAATTAATATGGAATATCGATTTTTAATTAAAATATATTTGTTTGCTTGTTTTTCTGATTTGATCTGTTCTTATTCCAAATCCCATCTTTTCATCCTTTCTAGTTTTCTTGTGCCTAAATAAACTTATCATTTGTGGTTTGATTTTAAGAAATTCTATTGCTGCTGTTTCTTTTAGAGTTTTGCTCATGTCCAAATAGTGCTCAGTCAGCTAGGAAAGAAGAGAAGCAAAGGTGTCAGGGCAAATTCACCCCCAGTAGAACTAATTCAGACCACTGTATAAGGTCTTGAAGATTCATATGCACATTGTCACGAAGATATCTGGATTTTTTAAAGAGAGAGAGAGAGAGAAAGAGAGAGAGGAAGGAAGGAAGGAAGGAAGGAAGGAAGGAAGGAAGGAAGGAAGGAAGGAAGGAAGGAAGGAAGGAAGGAAGGAAGGAAGGAAAGAAAGAAAGAAAGAAAGAAAGAAAGAAAGAAAGAAAGAAAGAAAGAAAGAAAGAAAGAAAGAAAGAAAGAAAGAAAGAAAGAAAGAAAGAAAGAAAGAAAGAAAGAAAGACCCCTGCTCCTCTTCCTTTGTACAAGCTAGATATCAGAATAGGGGCTGATATCCCCCCAATATTTTTTTTGGGGGGGGGATTTCTAGTTTTCTTCACCCTTCACCTAGACCTCAGGAACAAGCCCGTCCCTCCAGTCACCACAATGCTTCAGGGCATCTCAACAGCCGTTGCTTTTTAAAGCAGTGCTGTGGACTTGCATGCAGTATCAAGTCTATGTAAAGAAGTATTGTGATATTTGCAGATTATGAATAGTTCGAGTTGCCCCAGTATCGTTGCTGACGTTTACATACAGCACAACCATTCTTTTGGATTTAACTATTTTATTAATATTAATTAGCTGTTCTACATAAGTATTTGATTTTTTTAAAAGATTGGCTGTGCTAGGTGGCCCTTTGAAGTCTTCAGTACCTAACTACTCCACCCTGGAGTTGATTATCCTTGCCTACACATGCCAGGGCTGAGGGATGCCAAGCTGCACGGCCCTCACCAAGAGTGCTGTAGAGCTAAGTAAGGGCTAAGGTGATGCTGCTTAGCATCAGGGAAGTTCCTTCTACACATCCTCCTCTGTGGATGAATACTGGGCTGTTCAGGAATGAACCTCCATCATGCATACCTGACATCTCAGAGTACGCACTGATTTGCCCTACCCTATCATGAGCAACCCAACCTATTCCTGTCAAAATAGCTGTGGCCTAACCACTCCACAGATAAGGCCTTAATATTTAGTTGGCATCTGAAATCGCGACATTTTTGAATATTTAAGACCGATGGACTCCCATTCTAGCTGTATCTGAAGACGTGAGCAGTGACTCATGAAAACTCATGCCCTGCCACAATTTTTTGTTATATTTTAAGGTGCTACTGGACTCTGGCTCTTTTCTATCTCGACTCAGTGATCCGTGCTCTAACCTCATGGTTCAGCTACTGCAACATGCTCTATGTGGAGCTGCCCTGTAAGATAGCATGGAAACAACAGTGGTTCCAGAACGTGGCAGCCCAACTATGGTCAGGGCTATCCTCTAGGAATATATATAGCCCATTTTGGAACAGCTACATGGTTTGCCAGTATGTTTCCGGGTTCAGTTCAAGATGCAGGTAACGTTTAAAGCCCTTCAGGACCTGTGATACTCAGGTTTGAAGGATGGTCTCCTTCCGTTTGTCCATGTGCACCAACTGCAGTCATCAGGCAGCCACCTCTTAGCTATCCCATCACTTAGGGTAGCCCATGTGGCATCGACCACAGCCTGAGCCTTTTCCATCATGGTTCATGCACAGTGGAGTGGACTCCCTTAAGAGGTGAGGGGGACCCTTCCTTGGAAATCCTTAGGAGGCGCTGCAAGTCCTGCCTGTTCCCCAGGGGTTTGGAGGGAGTTTGAATGACAGAAATATTTTAGAGGGGAGAAGGGGAAGAGATTTGGGATTTCCTCTTTTCATTTTTATTTTTTTAAATGCAAATATTTCTAACTAATGTTGTAAGACACCCTGAGCCATGAGGAAAAGGGAGGATATATATGTTTTAATTAATAAACAAAATAAAGAAGTAGTTCTGTTGCATCGCTTTAAACAGGGACATATAATTTCTGTATCATTTATGAAGGCGGGGGGGGAGAGATGCATGGAATGCTGTTCTGGCTCCCCCAGACCCAGGCTGTGATCACACACACTAAATAATCCACTTTCAATGCACTTTCCAACTGGAGTTCGCCAGTTCACACAGTAAAATATAATTGGAAAGTGGATTGAAAGTGGTGTGTGTAATCTCAGCCCAAATCTTCTCAACACAACCAGGCAACATCAAGGCTTATTTAGGTCTTTACTCTCAAAATATTCTGCAGTTTTATCTCAATGTAAGTTGGGGCATGAAAATAATGCATTTTGAAACAGGGGCAATTGTGAAACCTTTTTGTCTGCATTGTTCACCTATAGTATAAAAATCTTTTGGCTTCTCTTCTACAAGCTCTGACATGTTTGTAATACGTTGAACTGGGATTCTTTAATAATCAGTGCAAGACAGAGTCAAAGACAACTGATGCTTAAGCATGAAAAGACTGTGGGTTGATAGATGCGGACGTGTGAACTTCAAGGACCTCTCATTGGCTTTTTAGTCCCTTGACTTTGGGCTTGGGAGCTGGTACCATGACATTTCAGTGATTCTGCCACGACCTGTGAAGCAGAAATTGGAAGGTAGTATTGGTGTCCTAGAAATGAGATTTCTTTTTTCAATCGTGTAAAGAAATCAACCAAGGATCCAGTTGCTGATATAATAATAATGACAAATCTCACTAGTTAGATGGTAACACCATGATAGAAAATCTGTAACAATAGCAATTCCTGCTTCCCAATGAATTGCAGAACATGTTGGACACATGTCACAAACTTTTCCATTGATTTCTAAGATAGAGGAGATGTGTTTTGCAGAAAGAAAATTAATTCTTGATTTATTTTTCAACTTCCTTTATGCCATCCCCTCAAATGCATACCAGTGTGTTATATAAGCCTTTAGTCAGGTAGGTTTTGTTTTTTTCTGGTGAATTATATGCCCCTTCCCTACAAGATCTGCATGTGACCTGCGATCTTCCATTTACAGAGGAATCCTAAGCAGTTCTACTCAAAAAACTAGCCAAGTCTGCTCAGTGGGGCTTCATCTTAGGGAATTGTCTCTAGGATGGCACTGTTTAATGTCAAACAGTACTTTCTTTGTAAAATGAGAAGGACCATGAGTATAAGCAGGCTTGTGTTTAGCTACCTCTGCACTATACCTTCTGAACTTCCTTCTCCCATGTGAAACTACCCATTCACTCAAGTTACCTTTGGAAGCCCTGCTTCAGATGCCTCCTGGCAAAGGAAGATAGATGGCTGAAAACATAAGAGATGGCCTTCTGAATCATAGAATTATAGAGTTGGAAAGGACCTCCAGGGTCATCTAGTCCAACCCCCTGCACAATGCAGGGAATGCACAGCTACATCCCCCCCCACACACCCCAGTGATCCCTGCTCCATTTCCAGAAGAGGGGGGGGAACCTTCTAGGACCCCTGTCCATGCTGGCCCAGAGAAAATTGCCTCCTGACTCCAAAGTGGCAAACGATATTTCCCTGGGTGGGTAAAAAAGGGCCACGAGAACTAAGCACTGATGCAACTCTTCTTGCCCTCCCTTCTCATGATCTGCCTAACTTCACAGAATCAGCACTGGTGTCAGATGGCCATCTAGCCTTTGTTTAAAAGCCTCCAAAGGAGAACCTATCACCTCTCGAGGAAGCCTGTTCCATTGAGGAACCGCTCTAACCATGAGGAAGTTATTCCGAACGTTTCGCTGAAAACTCTTTTAATTTAATTTCAACACATTGGTTGTGCTCCGACTTCTGGGGCAGCAGAAAACAACTCTGGTCCATCCTCTATATGATGGCCCATTGAGTACCTAATCCAATCATACTGCCAATACTTTAGAACTCCCTCACTAGGGAGTTTCATCCATCTCACTCTATCACTGTCTTCCACCAGAAAGGGTTGACTTTTATTATTGTTTTAATGTTTTAAATACTGTTTAATGTTTTTAATGTTGTAATCTTGGGAACCTATTTGGGTGAAAAGGTGATACACAAATTTTTGAAATAAGTAAAGTTTTTTTTAAAAAACAAAACATAAATATATAGATCTGGCTTTCCCATTTTTCCTGGAATCTTGTCTCATTCTTTTAGAGGTTACAACTTCAGGGGAAAAAATATAATTCTGGGTGAAATGGAGATGCCTTATTCATTCATTTATAGGCCTACTCGCATGCTAGAAGGAAGTGTATACAATGTTTGTGAGAATGAAAAATGCCTGATAAATGTTTATGGGAATGTCATACAGCAAATTTCACAGGCTATCAACAGCTAGCATAAGGAAAATTGAAACAAATCCATAAAAATGTAAACCAGTTTCACACCAGTTCAACTGCCACAGGTCTGTAAAAGGAATCTTAGAAATGATAGGTGCCTGTCATTTCATTGGTGTACCTATGGAAGAAGAATAAAATTTGTATTGTTTTCATTTTGCCTTCTTTATTAAGATTTCCCTATTGTTTAGCTCTGGCTTCAGTACAATGATGTAACACTTTGGTGAAAAAATGCAAGCCAGTAATCCAGCACCAGAGGCTAAGATGGAGAAGATCTCCACGGCCACCATGGATTTTCCTTTGGTGCTTAAATAAGTTGGGATAAAAGACAGCCAAACACTACAAAAGACCAACATGCTGAAAGTGATAAATTTGGCTTCATTGAAAGTGTCTGGTAACTTCCTGGCTAGAAAAGCCACAATGAAACTGACTGCAGCCAGGAAGCCCATGTAGCCTAAGACACAGTAAAACATGACTGTTGAACCCTCATTGCATTCCAGTATGATTTTCTTATTCATTGAGAGCATGTCTATATCTGGGAATGGAGGGGAAGTACTTAGCCAAAGAATACAAATGCCTACTTGAACAAGGGAGCAGGAAAGGATAACAGAATAGGTCATTCTTTTCCCCACCAATGGCCTCATCTTAGATCCTGGTCTGGTAGACATGAAGGCCAAAATTACAGTCATGGTTTTTGCCAACACACTAGAAATGACTATTGAGAATATGATGCCAAATGTTGTTTGTCGGAGAAGGCAGGTCACTTTTCCAGGCTTTCCAATGAACAACAAAACAGAGAAGAAGCAATAAACAAGAGAGACTAGAAGAATATAGGAAAGGTTTCGGTTGTTGGCTTTGACTATGGGACTGTCCTGGTGCTTCATAAATATCCTAAGCACCATAACTGAAACCAGAGAGAAGAAAATAGCCAAGGTACCTAAGATAATTCCTAGGGGTTCTTTGTAAGAAAGGAAGTCTATATATTTGGGAACACAGACATTTTGGTGATGATTGGGATAATGATCAGGTGGACATTTGACACAGGTATCCATGTCTGGAAAAAAAGATAAGAAAAGTGGTTGAAACATTTCAAGTCTTTTTTGTTGTTGTTGTTGTTGTTAATCTCACTCTCAAACTTAGCTCCCCAACTGCAAGATGCAAAAAATTTCTTGACTACTGATGATCATGACATCTGATTAGAATTTACTTTTGAACCAGAGTATCCCTCCTCATTTTGGACTTATCATCAGATTGATTCTCAATCAATTAAATATCTAAAGAGAATATATGAGGGTTTACCCCCAAAAAAGCTGAGAAAGTCAAGGAAATTTTTTGGGAACTCCTGCAATTCTCCTCATCAGTGTTAACCAGTTTTAATGGACAATCTCCAGAGGCAACTACCAGGATTGGAGAGGGAGAAAACCATTAATGGGATGGAATACAGGAAATCTGGTCCTCCCTAATATTGTCCCAGTTTACAGGCTTTGTTAATTATCATTTCTGTAAAAGCTGAAACACTTGGAATGCTTAAAAAGTAGCATTCAAAGACTAGAGCTAGATTTTCAATTGGTCTCAATAAACCAAGCTTCTACACCTGCTTTTGTTATCCAGAAGACTATCCCCATATAAACCTAAAAAGACAACAATGAAGGTTGGAACTTATAATGGTCTGACTAAAGATTGCTTGTCAGAATCATAGCATCCAAAGAGATGCAACATTCTGAGGTAAACAAAAGAAAAGTCAAATGCCTATTGGTACAACTTGGTATGCTTGGTTTATTCATGTAGAATGTTTGTAAATCTTACCCATCAAGAGAAAAACAATATGTGACAAGTTTTCCCATACACTCCCGATCACATAATGTATGGGCCATCCTACATTGTTTTTTTTCAATATATCCCATTAGGGTACATATTTGACCTTGTGTCTCCTACCCTTCTTCTCAGAGATCATTCCTTCTGGACATGGAACACAATCATAGCAGCAAAATTTCTCCCCTTCTTTCTTTTTCCTGCTGTACCCAGGCCAACAGTTTTCGTTGCAGATAGAAAGAGGCATTCCCTATTCATAAGCAGAGAAGAAATGCTAATCTGGCAACTCTTGCACTGTTGATATAGAAAGATGGCAACATGGAGTTCTCCTCATGTGGTGGAGATCTTGAGGAATTTCTTCCTCATTATTGTCAGAAAAGACAGATACAACAGTCATAAATCCTGCCCTAAGGTATCCTGTCATTCATCTCTAAAATATTTATTTGAATTATAATAAAGGTGAATCTAGGCAGACAACTGAAATATGTTTCCCCCTGCAAAAATAATAGTGATAATATAAATGAGACTTTAAGATTTTACTGCAATTAAAACTGAAATAATTTAGGATTGTTTCAAAACAGTTACTTATACTTTCGTATCTGATGAAATAAACTGATTGCAAAAACTTATACCCTGGAATTTTTTGTTGATCCTTAAGGTGAAATGGGTATATATGGTCAATCACATAGTAGAAAAGGAAGACAACTTTTATGGGAAGCAAGTCTTTTGAGATGGAACTTTTTCACTCAGCCTCGCCCAGTTACCCTCCTAACCAAAGCCATCATCCCACATGGCTTTTCTATATATGGGTCCCAATCCACATCAGAGCCTTTTTGGATGGTCATTGGTGACCCTTCCTCTCTTTATTGTTCAATTCTATTACTCAATTACTCAATAGTTGCATATAAGCATGTATCAATAAAATGGGGAGGAGTCGAGGGGCAAAAAAGGAAAATTGAAAATAAAAAAGCAAAAAAAAAAGTGAAAATTTTAATATTCAGCACTGTTTTTTCCAGTTTGATCACCAATGCAAGCATGATTAAATAAATCACACATTTCTATCTGTCCTTAGTTCTGAGGTATAGATGAAAAATTATTGAGTATTGGCTGGCAAAAGAGATAAATGAATTCCAGACGTGAAAAACATCCACTATCACTTGATGTTCTGCTAATCAAATCTGACAGTATGCTTTTCTTCAGTGTTCATACCATGGTGATTTTACGTTGCGTTATGGATTTCTAGTGTTGAGATATGATGGATCTCTCAAGGGCAGGCCCAGCTCTGAAAAAGAAAACATGCATTTCCCCCCAATTCTTTTATACATCCAGGAATCTGCTTCTATGGTCCAAAAGATGCAATATACATGACAACAGTCAGGACACGGGTGCCTGACCCAAATAGTCACATGTAGGACTGGTGAAACTCATCTTGAAAGAATTGTGTTTATCCACATGGCTCAAAATGCTGCAAGGGGAAGGATGGGATCCAGGCTTCCCTGACAAACTGTCTTCACCAGTGGAAATGGCTGCATGGGGGGGGGTACTGTTTGACTACTTGTTCATATCCCACTCCCCCCATGATCCTTTCTGCTGGGGAAAAACAGCAAGGGCTAGAATCCTGAAGCACCTGTCCACCAGCAGTTTTTGGAGACATTTGGAGCAAAACAATTCTTTTAAGATAAGTTTCACTGGTGGTTCATGTGACAAACTTTTCATGAATTGTCCCCCTATGGCTCACCTGGTTAAAGGTTCTATGCCACACAATTTGATCATCATGAATGGTCAGCTGTTTGTCTTGTGGAGCCTGAAGATCCAGCTTTCCCACTTTTACTCTCAGGAAAGATCCATTTGGGAATGTGACCCAGTTGGTAATATCAAAACCAACTCTCAGTTCTCCATTGTCATCAAAACTCACAGTCTCTCCAGCACTGTTGTTGAACATAATACTTCTTAGAAAATGATGCAGCTGGTGGAGACAGAAATAGAAAGAAAAGAACACTGACATGCTGAAGCCATTACTATTATCTTTGAAAAGATGCGAAAGTATTCATAGATGATTGTCGCCGATGCATCTTAAACAATCAGCATGAAAACTTTTTTAAAACTACAGTTTCATTGGATTTCTAGTGGAGGGTCTAAGGTCATTTGCCCCCCCAAGTTAAAATAACGAGACAGACAACAGTTTGGAAGTAAACAAGGGCCACTTTATTAACTGTTTAACATAACATTGCGGCAAGGGGCCAGCTAAGTGAGCACGGAACAGGCAAGGCAGGTGTCACTCCCCTGACCAACCTCCTTGCCCTTTTCTCGGGCAGGTCACCCAGCTCTGGTCTTGAACCATTGGTCTGGCTCATGACCAGCAGCCCAGCAAACTGGTTGCCACCTAGGAGCGCCTACCCCTGAAGCCTTCCAACTTGCAGGGAGGAGCATACCCTAAGAGGTTCCCAGAGGAAGTGATCACCATTCCCCACCCTGGACCTTAGAAATTCAAAGGCAGTTCCTGATGACCCCCTGTTCCCTAATGGGAAAAATGCTGTAAGTTGCTCACCAGTTCTGGTTTCTTGCCCACACCAACCTGCCAAGTGACCAGCCTATTTAGATGTTGACCACCAAGACCAACTATCCAATTCACTGCTCTCAGTGCAAGGTAGGCAAAAACACCTCTACCCATTCAGTCAATACTGAGTAAAAGCAAAAAAATCCTACCTGGCCCCAATAGGCCACCAGCCATAGCCTACACTAAGAGCAGGGTGGGAAGGTGGGTGAGCACATTGGAGCAACTGACAACAGGTGGGAGCAGAGCCTGGCTATTTGTTCTAGCCAGCTCTGCCCCCCACCCACGTCACAACACCAGGTGTCGTGACTCTGTTGCTGCCCGGCTTCCTCAGCAGCCCCCAGCAACCAGTGGCATTGCTGGGTCACTGGGAGCTGAGTTTCCACCATTCATCTTTGTATGAAAAATTAGATCAGTTCAGGGAAGATAGTTGAGCTGTTCAGTGATAAATAAGGGCCTACCTCTAAAAACCCAAGAGTCGGTGATCATACAATCATACAAATCTATCTCTTAAATGTTCCCCACCCTGGAATTTTCTGTTGTTGTTTGTAGTAAATAGAAAAAGCAATAAAAAATCCCCTTCAGGGGGCCAAAAAAAAAAAAGGGGGGGGGTTCTACAAAATCAGCTTTTTCTGGATAAGGTACTTAACCTCCCTCACCTCCCCTGGATTGATTGGGTTCACAACTTGAGTAAATCGGCAGACTGAAGATGTACCCAAATGGCATAAATGTGTAAGGCCTCAATATTTGGAGGGTCCCTTTACAGGTTAAGTCAAAAGATGTGCATTTATGGGGAAATTGTCATAAAACGATCACTGTCTGGTATGTACCAGTGTCCTATTTTGAGTAATACTTTAGTATGGGGTGTTTCTAGGAATAATCAGGCAGAAATCTTTTTTGTGAAATTATCAAGTAGAAATACTGAGAGATGCACTAAGAATCCAACACAAATAAAGCAAGGTGAATGATATCCTCCCTAACAAACCTACAAAGAAACTACTAATAGAAGATTTTTTTATTTTAGAATTGAGTCTGTTAGCACTTTAGACATGAACAGAATTTTCAGGGAACAAGCTATTGAGAGTTAAAGCTCCCTTTGTCAACTATGAGTTGCAATGAAGACCTCTGTAAAAAAGGAACTCCAGATGCAGACATAGAATGCATATTGTAATCAACTTGATGGGGACGAAAATTAGAATCTGAACTGAGATGAGAATCCTATACTTTTTTTCAGCCCTGGGGTGTCCATTGTTCTGAACTTGTTAATGATCTCAGGTTCAGCAAGTTTGAGTGTTGTGGTAGTTGTGGTAGTTAGGGTAGGATTGATATCAATTTATTCATTTGCATATTAGGGACTGAACAGCTAGCCCACTGTAGAGAGTGGAAGGGCATTGCTGATTTTTGAGGGTGTATATAATGTTGAGAGATGAACAAGTGGATGAACCTGAGATGGTGCGGCTGGCGTAGTTAGGTCTGGTGACTGTGTGGTCAGAGTGAATATGAGGAGAGAGTTGGCATTTTAGGCTTTTGCAGGCCCTGGTCCCAGAGTCCATGATCAAGTTAAGAAGGGCATAGTTGTGGGTAAGGAGTGAGGAAAAAGGGATGCAGAGACTGAGGCCCACTCGAAGTCTCTCGGAAGGGTCTTACGCAAAGCCACAGAGGCAGTAGGTGAAATGTTTTGCTAGGGAGTTACTCAGGGAATCGGTGTGGTTTTTATATATCACTAATCCTGATGTTTTGTTTTTTCAGTCAATCTGGACCACGATTGAACAATGGGTAAAACATATGAATGTTAGTTTGGATTTAACTGCCAAGGCAGGGAAATTTGGAGTCACCAACTTGCACTTGCACCCATGTGGGGATACAGGTGTGTCAAAATGACACAACTTAGAGGGTAAAGGCCTAGGAACACTGGTACCTGTTTCTGAGGAGGTTCATCAGGTTATGATAAGGGTCATTACCTGGCAGATAATTCCATGTATTAAAGCATTATTAAGTGCAATGTTTGAGACATTGATGTAATTGAATGTGGGAGGAATCTGATATCATTGGCTTCCAAGAAACTTTTCAACACAATCATCCATTCATATGTGAGAAGTGACCTAAGGGCTCCTAGCATTTTAAAGGAACCCCTTCTTTTTGCTACAGAAGTGTTTCTCTCTCAGGAGAGGTCTAAACTGCAGTGTCCTTTGCAGCAGTTTGGGTGATTCCATGTTTGGGGATCTCCCTCTTAGGCATCAAGGCTCTGATCTCTATTTTATAATCCCTTTGACCAGTTTAGACAGGTGCACTAGGTATAATCCTTCCTTTACAGCCTACATTTGGTCATGATTATTCATGCCCTGAGTTCATACATTTTCAACAAAGGTGATGCACTCTAGAATCCAGCTGCCTCTGGAGACTGTATAAAAGTTACAACTGATCCAGAAAAACAGCTCTAGTACACTAGAAGTGAGCAGAGGGGAACACTTTTAAGGCCAGTTTTAAGGCATCTATTCTGCCTACCAGTTTGTTCCATGCATCATTCAAACTGACAGATATTACACTGTTTTACAATTCAGTTGTTGTCCATTTTTGGGGCCCCAAGTTGGATGGACAGGCAGCAAGAGGATGGTTTAAATAAATAGAGATGTTAAGATAACAAAATGAAGACATTTATTTTCTCAGCTTCTTGGATAGCAGTTTTCATTGATGTCTTGCTCTTATGTAGGTATTTATATAACTGAAAAGTGTTAGGAGGTTTCTTTATATTGAGTGTTGAGATTTTAGTTGTTTTGGGCACTCTGTGTTACTACTACTAAATTTTAACAGAATATCCACCTATTGTTGCTGGGTCTCAATCTTTTCTGTGATTGACTGGTTGCAACTACTTGTTGATATTATAAATATATCTTTGCTTATTAGTAATAATATTAGGTAAATTAAGTATAATATGATTTTATTGGGCTTATGTCTGGGAGCACATCAAACATGTAAAGTTGGAGATATTCCAAATAAATTAGTGAGTGAATGAATGAAAGCTAACTGTAATTAGAATAGTGCAGTGTCTTTGAGAAGCAATTACCTGCCATGACTGCACATTCTGCAGTCCTAGACACCTTTCTTCTTCCAGTCTTCTGTGTCCAGTTCTGAATAGATAGATAGCATGCAAGACATGTGCTGCTGCATAGACAGCATTGTAGACATTGTAGCTGTGACCAGTCATGCTCATTTCAAAGAAAGTCTCTGGAACAGAGTCCAACTTCTCCTGTCCAGTGCACTTTTCCTTGTTGTCCCCATGAACATCTGGATTTCCCAAGGAACAACTGAATGCCTGCTCCCAGAAGTTCTGGAGAAAGCCATCTCCTTTTGCCCAGGAAGGGCTTAGGGACTGAAGGAATGTTTGGAATCCTGGTGGTTGATTGGAGTGAACAGCAAAAGACAGAGCACCATGGAAGGCCTCTATATCCCAAGCTCTTTGGACAGAGATTGATTCAAAGTCCCAATGGCATGTAATAATCCACACCTTATGCACTGGTGGAAATGAAATGAAAGGGCCTAAGAACAACAACATTCTCAAACTTAACATGGAGGAGTTCTCTCCATATAGAAAACATATCTTGGCTTTAGTTTGGAGATAAACAGTAAAATACTCTCTCTGTGTTGCAAATACCTCCACTCCATCTTGCAAATAAGCCTGTTTTGGTAATCTTACAGTGAAGTTAACACAGATGCCATTCTCAGAAAGCATTGGCATCATGAGCTTCAAGAACGTGTCCCCATTATCATCATCTGCAGCGATCAACACAATCCATGTCCATTTGAAGTGGTGCAATAGCTGGATGACTGCCATGTATTGTGTGGCTTCATTGGGGACCATCTGATAAATGGATTTGAGTAGCAATGTGTTACCCTCAATGAGAGAAAATGATCCATAAGTAAGCTGCAAAAAGGACACATTTTTTTAACAGATGGAATTCACAATACCATTCAATAATAAGCCAAACAAGTGAAATCCCCATAACCCTTGATGGATGGCCTACCTGCGGCATCTTGTAAATCCCGAGTAGGGTGGCGATATTGGCAGATGTTTCTGACTCCAGTCCTCCAATGACTGCGATTGGATTGTTGTTTGTATCACACTTGAAATTGGGGACAAATCTATGTTGTGAAGAAAGCAAACTCAGGGTAGCTTTAAAGGTCATCCTTCCCATATAGTAGCTGTTGAGAATGTGGAAGCCCAAAGTGATGTTTGGTAAGAAGTTAGGATTCTCATTCATCTCTTTTACAGCAAAGGCCAAGGCCAAGTTATGTTGGTAGTTCTTCAGCATTGATCTGTAACGAGGGTTGTGAAATGATTTGATAACCAACAAACAAAAATATACTCTTCATTAATTCTTCCTGGTTATATTTCACCCCCCTTCCTGTAAGTACTGTCTCTCTTGTAGTGCATCCAGTGTGAACTGATTGCATGTTAGGGGGAAAGTTGAAAGTTTACCATGGATGGTTAGGACAGTTTGATCAGTGAGATCTCTGTGTGAGACAGATGGGATTGAGAAGAAAACTGATCTACCATGTCTAAAAGGGTCTCAGAAAAAGAGAGTGGAGACCCGGTGCTTAAAGGGCTATCACTAAAATAATCAGGGACAAGATGAATGGCAAATTTGTGACTGCCTAATCTATCTGGTTCCAGAACATGGTGGGAAAGGGGAGTCCTGAGTGGGAATATAAGAGGAAACTGGGTCACATATGTCTTGACCCATCAGCCTTCTCATAGGCCAGGCAGTTAGCTGCCCAACCAATAAAGAAAACATAAGAACATAAGAGAAGCCATGTTGGATTAGGCCAATGGCCCATTCAGTCCAGCACTCCGTGTCGTAGGGTGGCCAAAACCCAAGTGTCATCAGGAGATCCACCAGTGGAGTCAGAACTCCAGAAGCCCTCCCACTGTGCCCCTCTAAGCACCAAGACTACAAAGCATCACTGTCCCAGACATAGTGGTCCATCTCTACTTTGTGGCTAATAGCCAGTGATGGACCTCTGCTCCATAAGTTTATCTAATCCCCTCTTGGGGATGTCTATGCTTGTAGCTACTACCTCCTCCTGCAGCAGTGACTTTCACATGTTAACTACACTTTGGGTGAAAAAAAATACTTCCTTTTATCTGTTATAAACCTACTACTCATCAATTTCATTGTGTGCCCATGAGTTGTTGTATTGTGAGAAAGGGGAGGGGAATACTGCTTCTTCTACCTTCTCTACTCCATGCATAATTTTGAAAACATTTATCATGTCTCCCTTTAGATGTCATTTCACCAAGTTAAAGAAACCTAACCTCTTTAACCTTTCTTCATAGGGAAACTGTGTGATCCCTTTAATCATTTTAGTTGTCCTTTTTTGCACCTTTTCCATGTGCTATAATATCTTTTTGAGAGGTCTTGACCAGAACTGTACATGGCATTCCAAATGAGGCTGCAACTTAGATTGATACAGGGGTATTATGATACAGGCTGATTAGTTTTAAATTCCCTTCCTAATAATCCCTGGAATAGCATTTGCCTTTTTTATTGCAGTCCCACACTAAGTTGTGGGTTACCTATTGGCTTTGAGTTTTGGAGGTGCCTGAATCATCTGAATTATAACTGGACTAGCTAAATGGACCGATTTGCCTTTCTTTTTTTCTTCTATAGCCTGGTTTTTATTTTAGGTTGGTTTGATTGTGATGGAAGACTTATGAGTTCCATTAATTTTTTTTTTTTGGAGATAAGAACTCTGAAAGAACTCTGGAAGCCTTATATATTGGAAACCTTGAAGGATTTATTTCAGAAGTTAACTATACCAGACTAGTACATATTAAGCCCTTAAAGTTTTTCTTGCACTGTGGAACTGGAAGTGTTGGCTATTGCATATAACAAAAGTGCTAGGAAGGTGCTGGGAACTGAGGAGAGTTCAAAAAATAAAAAAAGAACAAGGTCTATAAGCAATATATATACTGTACGTGTATTGTGGAAAGTAGAGGACTGAAACTATCTTTGTTGAAATATAGTCTTTGATTGTTAGACTGTTTGTGTAGATGATTGAATAAGATAACTATAGAGGTTGTGTTTGGAAACTAATACAGTGGTTAAATTGTTTGGGAACACTGAGAGATAAATGGAGTAAATATTGTTGAAAGAATACCAAAACAATAGAATTTATTGTGATACTGTTAAGAGAGGGGGGAAAGGGAAGTGGAGGGCTTTGTGAATAGAAAATGGCCTCTGGCTCTACCAAACCCTCCCCAGGTGTATTAAAATCAACAGCCTCTAATTTAGCTAAGATGCAAAATCAGGAAATGCAAAATATGATTAAGGAGACTGTAAATAAGGCCATAGAGACCACAATTCCCCAGGCCATATGCAATGCATGGTGGTGGAACCCCTACAAGCAAAATTTGATGCTTTGGCCCTGAAAATGGAACCTTTACAAGCAAACTTTGATGCTTTGGCCCTGCAAAGGGAACCTCTACAAGCAAAATTTGATGCTTTGGCCTTGCAAGTAATGTCTCAAGCTCAAGAGTACAAACAGCAAATTGTTGAAAATACGCAACAGATTACCATGCTGAAGCAATCTACTACGCAACTACAAGGCAAGTCAGAAGAGTTAGATCAAAGATGTCAACTTATGGAGGTCAAGCAAGACCTTCTAGAAGATTCTGTAATTAGCTTGGAATTAGACAAAGCATCATTTATACTGAGATTCCAGAATATTCCATAAAAAATGAAGATGTTAAAGAGGACATGATTAAAATATTGACAACATATTTGGAAGAAGAGTGTACCCAGGATACTACAGGAGAGATAGATGTGGCCTATAAAATGAATTCAGCATATGTAAGAAGAAATAAAGTACCCAGAGAGATTCTTGTGAGATTCCATAAAAAGGCAACGAGATACATGATTTTGAAAAAGACACTAAAGATATAGGAGACAGAAGTTACAAACCTTAAAGAGATTCCACGGAGAGTAAGAGAAAAGAGGAGGAATTATACCCAACTCACAAACCTGCTAAGAAAGAATGGAATAACATACAGATGGTTACTCCCTGAAGGTGTCCTTTTTACCATTGAGGGGGAAAGATTCAGAATAAATTCAATATTCAAAGTGGAAGATTTTCTTTAAAAAGTATGGAGAAGATCTGGGAGCCAAAGGAGAGGAAGAAGAAAAAGAAGAAGAGCAAGAAGAAGAAGAAGAAGAAAAGGACGAGGAAGAAGAAAAGGACGAGGAAGAAGGTGATCAGCAGGACAAGGGCGCAAAAAGATACAAACCACAGAAACCAAGGAAAAAAGATAAGGCTCTACCATGGAGCAATGTAACAAGATTGCAAGAGAAAAATAGAACTGGGAACCAATACAAAAAACTGTACAAAGATGGATAGGAACAAGATAAAGATAATCTCCATAAATGTAAATGGGCTGAATGCTCCACAGAAAAGGAAACAGGTATTTCAACAAATTAAAAAGGCCCAAGCAGATGTAGTTTGTTTACAAGAAACTCATATTAAATAATTCGATAAAAATACTTGGAAGCTAAAAAAATTGGGAAATCCTTTATATCAGCGGATAAATACAAGGAGAAGAGAGGAGTGGTTACATATGTGAAGGAACATTTACACCCAGAAATTATTTATGAACCAGAAGATGGAAAAGTAGTAATTGTGAAAATACAGAGACAAGCTAAAGTAACAATGATTGTTAATATTTATGCACCAAATCAACAGCAGGAAAAATTCTTCCAAGACCTACAGGAAATTATTGCAAATCAATGTTATGAGAGAATTTGCATTATTGGGGACTACAATGCAGTATTTGATAAAAGTGTAGATAGGAAGAGACAAGCGGGGAAACAAAAAAAAGGCAATGAACTTCCAAACTCCATTTTACGATTAGTGGAATAACATATTCTAGTGGATTCTTGGAGAATCTGAAATTTAAATAAAAAAGAATACACTTTTTTTCAGCAAGACATAAATCATGGTCAAGATTGGCTATGGCTTGGATATCAGCCAATATGGTCAATGATATTGAAGAAGTAGGAATTCTTCCTCTGATGTACGCAGACCATAATCCTCTACTTTTGACTTTACAAGATACACCAAGAAAAAATAGATGGACAATGAATCTATGATTATTAAAAGACCGAGAATTTGTTGCCAGATCCAAAAAAGAATTCTAAGAATTTTTTAAAATAAATAGTCAACCAGAGACCCCACAAGATATAATCTGGGATGCTTTTAAAGCATATGTGAGAGGATGGTTTATTAGGCAAAATGCATTGGTAAAAAAAAAAAGGAAACAGAAGAACAAATTAAAAATGAAAAGGAGAAAATGTTTATAGAACCTACAACTGAACACATAAGATTAAAGATTAAAAATCTATAACACCAACTAAATTGTATGCTAACACAGGAAATTGCAAAGAAAATAATGTTTGCAAAACAAAACTTTTTTGAAAATGCTAATAAACCCACTAGATGGTTGGCATACAAATTACATAAACAAGCAGATAAGAAGCATATATATTTTTTTTGAAAAATGAACAAAATTTAGAGGAGAATCTACATAAAGAAATAAAAAGATAGCTGAAAGGTTTTATAGTAAATTATATCAGGAACAGAATTTCAACCAAGATCAGATTAAAGATTTTTTAGAAAAATATAACCAGTAAGTAGGAAAGTATTAGGTGAACCAATTTCCTTCGCAGAGCTACTTGATGCTATCAAAAATCAAAAGTGGAAAAAAACTCCAGGCCCTGATGGGTTACCTGCAGAATTTTATCAAATATTTGAAGACCAAATTGTATTACCATTGAAGAATACTATTCATAGCATATGGGGGGTGGGGGGGAAACTACCAGAGTCATGGAACCAAGCATTGATCACATTAATACACAAACCAGGCACAGAGGAAAAATAAATTAAAAACTACCGACCAATTTCATTACTCAACATGGACTATAAAATTTATGCATCTATACTAGCAAGTAGGTTCAAAAAGATATTCATTACTACAATTCATCAGGATCAATCTGGCTTTTTACCAAAAAGACAAATGAGAAATAATGTGAGAAATATTTTGAATGTATTAGAATTTTTTGAAGCACACCCAGAAAAACAAATGGCACTTTTATTTCATGATGCAGAAAAAAGCTTTTGACAATTTAAACTGGACCTTCATCTTGAAACAATTGCTAGCATGGAATTGCGGAGAATATTTTTAAACCATGGTTAAAGCAATCTATACAACACAATCGGCAAAAATTATAGTAAATGGGGATCTTACACAAAATATTAAAATTAATAAAGGAACAAGACAAAGGTGCCCTTTATCTCCACTTTTATTTATCTATGCATTGGAAACACTAAACAACATGATCAGACAAGATGGACAAATTAAGGGACTTAGACTTAAAGGAGAGGAGTATAAACTACAAGCGTTTGCAGATGACCTAGTTTATATATTAGAATAACCTCAATCCTCAATTAGTCAACTTTTGCAAGTAATACAGAACTATGGTCAGTATGTGGGACTGAAGATAAACTTCCAAAAACCAAACTGATGTTAAAAATTGTACACAAGAACAAAAGCAACACAATCTTTCAGGAATAGAAGTTAAAAAAAAATTAAATATTTAGGAACAACATTAACCAACATATGTAGCTCTTTATACAAAGACAACTATACAAAAATTTTGATAGAACTTTAAAAGGATTTGGTAAATTGGAAGCATTTACAATTATCATTCATGTGAAGAATAGCGACAGTAAAAATGAACATCTTACCAAGATTGATCTTCCTGTTCCAGACAATTCCAATAATAAAAAATCAGAACTTTTTAAAAGAATTAGAAAAGATGATAAGTCAATTTATATGGGAAAGTAAAATACCAAGAATTAAATTAAAATTATTACAAGATGTTAAAGAAAGAGGAGGATTCACATTATCAGATTGGTGGCTGTATTACAAAGAGGCCGCCCTTACGTGGATGAAGGAATGGATTACATTGGAAGACATGAGACTTTTGAAATTAGAAGGTCATGATTTAAAAATGGGTTGGTATGCCTTTGTATGGTATGGGAGAAGTAGTAATCACAAATATTTTAAACAACATATACTTAGAGCAGAATTACTCAAGGTATGGGAACAAACCCCAAAACAGTACTATAATAAGATGCCAAGATGGATCTCTCCTTTAGAAGCATTTATAAACCCAATGACATTCTCCAAAGAACTTACGTGGAGGTATCAAGATTTGCTAGACAATCAAGATAATCTAATTCGACAAGAACAACTAAGGGAAAAAGGCATCAACTTGAACTGGTGGGAAAGAGCACAGCTTGAGTAAAGGATCTGTAAAAGATAAAGGTGTGGGGTTTTACAACGAACTGTTAGAATTAGATAAGATTATATGGTCTACTGAAGGAAAGCATATTAAGCTACTTTATGTTTTTTTGTTAGAAATGGAAATGCAAGACGAGGTGGTAAAAGAAGTAATGATTAAATGGGCACAAAATATAGGTCATAATATATATCTAGAACAATGGGGAAAGATATGGAACGTTAATGTAAAACTTACTAAAGCGGTGCCCTATAAAGAAAATTTATATAAAATGTTTTATAGATGGCACATGACACCAGAGAATCTAGCTAAATGGTACCCAAATATGTCTAATGTATGCTGGAAATGTAATGTGGTGGACATGTAACATTGTGAAAAAATATTAGATATAGATACACGAAATGTTACAAAAAATGCTTGATACAAATGTACCATTTATACCAGAGTTATTTTTATTGACTATTATGCCTACACATTTTAATATATATGATGTACACATGATAGTCCATGTTGTTACTACAGCTAGAATTTTATATGCAAGGTACTGGGAAAAGGAAGAGATACCCATAAAGGAAGAACTAATTTTCAAACTTTTAGATGCAGCAGAAATGGACAAATTGACTTTACAATTGCATGAAAAACCAGAGACTGACTTTGAAAGAAAATGGGTGAGATTCTATAAATGGATACAAGTTTATTTAGAAGGACTTAAGCCATTAGATATATCACATGTAGAGGCCTAAAAGAACTTGATTTAACGAATGTATGTGAACCAAACTGTTATATGAATATAGACTCTGTTTCTTATCTATTTCTTTTTTCTTTCTTTTTATGTCTGTTTTTCCATGAAACTAATTAAAAATTATCTTAAAAAAAAGAACTCTTGGATGTATACCATCTGGGCCTTGTGATATGTCAGTTTTCAATTTGTCCATCAGTTCTAATACCTCCTCTCTCATCACCTCAATCTGACTCAGATCTTCAACATCCCTCCCAAAATCAGCCGTTCTGGAATAGGCAAGGTTCTCCCATCTTTGACAGTGAAGACAGAGAAAAAAAGTGTTCTGCTTCTTTACCATTTGCCTGTCATCCTTAAGTAATCCTACTACTCCTTGGTCATCAAAGTGTCCCACTGCTTACCTGGCTGGTTTCCTGCTACTAATGTAGTTAAAGAATTTTTTTTTTGTTATTAGTCTTTATGGGGGTTTTGCAATGTGTTCCTCATGTTCCCTTTTTGCCTCTCTGATCACTGATTTGCATTTTATTTGCCAAACCTGTGTTCTATTTTAATTACCTCACTTCAACTAGCCTTCCACCACTTAAAGGAATCCTTCTTAGCTTTTATTGTTTCTGTTACTTTGTTCATTAACCACACGGGGGGAGGGGTTAGTGCCTATCTGTACCTTTCCTAACCTGCAGTATACATTTTACCTGAACTTCTAGGACTGTCGTTCTAAATCTAGGACTGTACTTTTAAATAAAGTCTTGCTCTTCATTTGAAATTTAGGACGGGTTGGGACAATAGCATTCATGGCTCTGATGGCTGGCCTTTGTATTTCTTTTTTTTTTAAAAAATAAAATAAATTGCCAGTATCCAATCAACTGTGGACAGAATGCAACACAGACGGTGTGGTTCAGTGGACACGCAGAACTAGAATCCCATGGTCACAAGCTCATGTCCATAATTTGCATGTTTCACATCTCTCATTATATTGGGGGAGGGGATGTTGCGTTAAGATCCATTTCGGATCAGATTCATCTTCAAAGTCAGCTTGTTCTGTGAAGTCTTGAATACAACCCTACAAAGCCTAAGTACAGGCTACAGACCGATAAGCTCCTTCTTCTGCTTCTCTCCACTCTGCCCCTCTCTGTCAGTTTTGTGGTCTTCCACACCTCATGTCATAGCTCCCACAAGACAGGAGCCAATCTTCCCTTCCCCTTTCAAATGACACATTGAAGGCATAGCTAAATAAACAGACAGCAAATGGAATATGAAGGATTGTCTCACATAGATTCAGAAAGGAACAGCTGTGCGGATGCCTCATGGAAAGAGGGTGTGTCATGGAAGTAGAAGACCTGAGAAACGATCCCACCAACAAGCAGGTCACCAGGCTGATAAAATGCATGAGGAATAGGAAGATGATCAATTGCTCTGGTGCATTGAATGGAGTGCTTCTTGCACATAACAGGGCACAGGAATAAAATCAGAATCAGTGCCGGCACCATCCTTGTGATGAACCTCTTCCTCCTCTCACTAATTTCTGTTACTGTGTACCACGTTTTCACTGTTTGTTCTTAAACTTCCTGGATTAGTCAATGAATCTGCTGGTACACTTCAGCAAACTGTAGCCTAAAAGAGAATTTTAGCACAAGACACAGTTAATAGTGGATCCTTTTCTGAGCTCTCCTTCACCAGCATTTTAAATAGGCTAAACAGCTGCACCTTCTCACTTTCTCCTACATGTTTTCAGCTGTAGTTTTACTCAGTTTAGCTTTCTTTTTAGAAGTAACAAGTAGCTATGACTGGCAGTCATAGCAAATGACTGGCAGTCATTAAGCAAAATAAGCACGTTTATGGCACCAAGGGAAGGTGGGCACCACAGACTATCATGCCCTTAACTCTTTCACAAGAGCCAATGTGGTTAAGAGTGGCAGACTCTAATCTGCAGAACCAGGTTTGATTTCCCACTCCTCCCCGTGAAGCCAGCTCGGTGACCTTGAGTCAGTCAGAGTTCTCTCAGGTCTCTCAGCCTCACCTACCTCACAGGGTGTCTGTTCTGGGGAGAGGGAGGGAAGGTGATTGTAAGCCACTCCGAGAGTCCTTCAGGTAGTGAAGAGCAGGATACAAAAACCAGCTCTTCTTCTTTCACTGATACAACAAATTCACCTAAAGTTGAGTGTAACTGTCATCTTTCATATGTTGCCAAAGGCTTTCACAGCTGGAGTTCATTAGCTGCTGTAGAGCAACTACATCTTTCTATGTTATACGTCTGAGGATGCCAGTCACAGCTACTGGCAAAACGTCAGGCCCTACAATGCCAAGACCATGGTCACACAGCCCGGAAAATCTACAGCAACTAATGTCATCTTTCATGTTTGACTTTAAAGGTGTCATCACATATCACATCTGTTTTATGGCATGAGAATTTCACTTCAGTCTTGTCAGTTATGCAATGGAAGTGCCAAGGGGCACTATTGTTGGCCGGTGCATAGGGCATCAGTTGGCCTCAATCCCCTTTTTACTGGCAATAAAAAGGGGGAGTGGGAGTGAAGTGTCAAATCAATATTCTTTTAAAAATGTAAATTGGAAAACAATTGTCTGATAGATCAAGATGGGTAGCCATGTGAATCTGTCTGTAGCAGTGGCCCAATCTGCATTTGCTCTGCTGTTTTACCGGACCCACACTGGAACAGAAAAAGATGCGGCTCAAAACCACATTCAAATACCCTGGGCCAATGCCATACTGACTGCAGAATCACCCCTGAATGGCCATAAAATGGCCATAAATCCATGCAGACAGTTCCATAAAACCAAGAGATCAAACAAAGTAAAAGCGGCATGCAGTCTGGACACTGCCATAAAATCCAACAATCAATCAAGGTGAAAGTGGCATGCAACGTAGACATGAATTTATGTTCCAGCGTGGGTTTGGTAAAACAGTGGAGCAAATGCTAGATGCAGATTGGGCCAGCTGAAAAAGTGCAAGAGTCCAGTAGCACCATGAAGACTAACAAAATATTTTTCAAGCAATTTGGTTTCCTGTTGTTGACTATCTTATAGATGTTCTTCCAAATAACAAATATTATCAAAGTTTATTGCATTTTTGAATAGTTAGCTTATATCTTGGAGAATCACAATTATTTTATATTTATTTGTATATTCAAATCAATTTTGTGAATTACCTCTTAACTGTTTCTGTATTTCTTACAATGCCAGTTACTGTTTTGTTTATATAAAATAACAATAAAATTATAAATTGGGGAAAAAAAGACTAACAAAATATGTGGCAGGGTACAACCTTTCTTTATCTGAAGAAGTGAGCAGTGATTCACAAAGGCTCATACCCTGCCAAATATATTTTAGTCAAGGTGCTACTGGAATGTAGCTCTTTTCTACGGCAAAATATGTCTTATATATAATAAAGAAATATACACATCTGTGTTTAGAGATGTAAATTGTAAGAAAATCCTCCAATAGGTGAATTAGCAAAGCAGGGACCAATGCCAAAATGACCCCCCATTCTTCCACAAAATTAAAGAACATAACAGAAAGGTGGTTTGCATGTGAGTTAGATGATGCATCTGCTATAAACTCTGATTTTCAGAATGAAATATCTGGAAGTGGAATTCTATGGAGGAAAAAAGGAGAAATTAGGTGCTGAGTTAATTGGATCCAGATAGGGGGTTTCATTTAGTCTCACCCAGTTCTCTTGATACGATGGTCCACATCTTACATGGCTTTTGTCTCTGAAGGTTCCGTAATTCTCAAAAGAGCTTTTTTTGTGTGATCAAAGAAGATCTTACTTCTTCACTGGTAGAAAAGCTGGGTGAACCCCACTTTTACTCTGCTTGAGTATTTATTTTTGATTTGTATGGGGATCAGTGACAAAATACCTTCCATATAAATGTAAAGTTGAAATAATGATGTAAATGATTGACAGGCCCCTGGTTATCCCTGGCGGTTTTTAAAAGCAGTGATTTTGTCTCTGATGAATGTCTTGCATAACGCTAAAAAAATTATAATGACTGTGGCACACCCTCCCAATTATGTGGCACAGCTTGTGCTGGCCTTCATCTGAAGTGGAATTCAAATAAGCATAATTTAATTCACTGCGCAATGACACAGTTGTAAGATTTTAAAGAAAAAAGGGATTTTGTCTGAATTTTTACCTGAATATAAATGGGGACATGAAAATAATGCATTGAGATAGGGGAAAGTGTGTAACTTTTTTTCTGCATTCTTCACCTCTAATGTAAATGTCTTCTGGTTTCCCTTCTACCAGTACTGACATCTGTTTTGTAATATGTTTAAATAGACTCTATAACAATGAGTGAAAGAGTCAAGGAATATTCATGTTTATGCATGAAAACATTGTGGCTCTCCCCTCCCTCCATGCATACAAATGATGACATGGATAAAGGAACCAATCAGCAGAATGGGTCTTCCGACCAATGCTGTGATATTTGGTTGTTGCTGCTATTCAGGTGTACTGTGCGAGAAGGAGCAGCTGTGTCCCCGGATACTGGTATCTCAGCTTCTAGCATCATCTACCTAATCACCATCTTCTGCACAGAACATATTGAAAGGTAGTGAAGAGCAGGGTATGATGCTAACTCCAAGAAGCACCTCCTGGAATTGTTACAATGAGCTACTCTTACATGGGTTTCACTTGATTGGTACATTGGGGAGATGCCACCTTGCAAGTTGACCCTAAGTGGCAAGGTTCATGTTGAGCTAAGCACAAATCATGGCCCATGGCAGTCACTGATTATCAAGGCAACACTCTGGGCTGAGACTCAATGCAGACAAAAAAGGTTCATCAGGGTCTTCAAAATGACGTCAATGACCGGGTTTCACTGAGTTAGGGTTGAATTTGGGTCTTTGTCATGACATCATTTCTGCAGGAAACTTGGAAAAGATGCCACGCCTCCCTAGGAATCAATGGAAACTTTATGGTTTCCCTGAGAATTGAGGTCAATCCATTCTAGGAATCTTTGTAAAGCTCTATGGTTTTACCATATGGTTCCAGCAATTCCTAGACAGGCATGACATCAATTCTTGAGTTTTCCTGGGAGTGATATCACACCATGACAGACTATTGTCTTCCATTCCTACTGATTGTCATGGTGGCCAGCTCTTAATGAAGTTCTGGACTCTTTATATTCTAAATATCTACGTTGTATGCTCAGAAGAAAAATCTACAACAAAGTATGGTTGTCTAAAAATGCAATTTTATATACTGTTGGATTTACACAATTTGCAGTACAATCCTAGGCAGAGACCGGTACTTGACTGCTACAGTGTATCAATCATCCTTAAAAGTCCTGCCTGTCCTTGAGAGTTCCGTATGAATCTTCATGATTCTGTTTGCAAATCCAAGAGACTGTCAGCCAATTAGAGCCAGTGGAACTCCTCTGGGTTGGAAGGGTTAGCCAGCTCACCTTAAGAAGGGTGAAGAGACATTTTAAAATAAAACTTTTGGATAGGGATTTTGTGGCTCTGGAAAGGAGTGTCACCTGAGCCAGATTTTTATTTGGCTTTTTAGTTAGGGGTTGGGGGTCGGCTTAGGGAAGAAGAGTCATGCTAAGGGTTCATCAATCCTAAAAGGTGTGTGTAGGTCGTGTGGTAAGGTGCTCTGTGAGAGAAAAGAGCAGCCTTGAACCTGCTGAGCTATCCCATCCTGAGAAAAGGGACTCAAATCTCCCCACAGGGATTATTGAGTTTATTTTGAGAGGCAGCTTTAATTTATATATTAAGAATCATCCACAGATCATGGTTACCTTATTAAATACTTCACTTTCTGGTAAATAAACCTTTGTTGCTCATCTCTATCAGTGTGTTGCCCATCAAGTCAGAAATCTAAATAGAAGGAGAAGAAGAGATTGGATTCATACTCTGCCCTTTGCTACCTGAAGGAAACTCAGAGTGGTTTACCATCTCCTTTCCCTTCCCCTCCCCACAACAGACACCCTGTGAGGTAGGTGGGGCTTTACAGAGCTCTTTTGAGAAATGCATCTGAGAGAACAGCTCAGAAAGAACTTGTAACTGACCCAGCAGCTGCATGTGAAGGCGTGGGAATCAAACCCAGATTAGAGTCTGTCCTCCTAACCACTACACCAAACTGTCTCTCCAGTAAGAAGCAGGGGACTCTATTTGCCTCACACATTAGTACAGCCCTAGTCAAGCAGGTTTCAAAATAAGAAACAGCAACAGAGGCTAAGATTGAGAAGATCTCCATGACCACCATGGATTTTCCTTTGATCAGTGGCAGATTAACCATTAAGCAGACTAAGCACTTGCTTAGGGCACCAGGGCCAAAGGGGGCACCACAAATTGGGAAAAGGGTGAAAAGAAAAAAAAATGAATGAAGATTTGTAAAAAAAAAAAAAGAAAGAAATTGATAAAACTAGTGCAAATTTATCATGGTGCACCCTGGAGTTGTCTTCTATTTTTTGTTGGCGAGGTGTAGTGTCATAGGCTATGATGAAAGGGGGAAAGGAGGGGGCACCAAGATTGGTCAGTGCTTAGGGCACCAGTGAGCCTTAATCTGCCCATGCCTTTGATGCTTAGGTAAACTGGGATAAAAGACAGCCAAGCACTACAGAAGACCAACATGCTGAGACTGATAAATTTGGCTTCATTGAAAGTGTTTGGTAATTTTCTGGCTAGAAAAGCCACCATGAAGCTGACCATAGCCAGGAAGCCCTTGTAGCCCAAGAAAAAAGTAAAATAAATAAATAAAAGGCTGCTGAGCCAGTTTGGTGTAGTGGTTAAGTGTGTGGACTCTAATCTGGGAGAACTGGGTTTGATTCCCCACTCCTCCACATGCAGCTGCTGGATGAACTTGGGCAAGCCATAGTTCTGACAAGAGATGTCCTAGAAAGGGCAGTTCTTGAAAGAGCTCTCTCAGCACCACCTACTTCACAGGGTGTCTGTTGTGGGAGGGGGAGGGAAAGGAGTTTGTAAGCCACTCTGAAACTCCTAGTGAAGGGCGGGGTATAAATCCAATCTACTCTTCTCTTCTCTTCTCTTCTCTTCTCTTCTCTTCTCTCTTCTCTTCTCTTCTCTTCTTCTTCTTCTTCTCTTCTCTTCTCTTCTTCTTCTCTTCTCCTTCTCCTTCTCCTTCTCCTTCTCCTTCTCCTTCTCCTTCTCCTTCTCCTTCTCCTTCTCCTTCTCCTTCTCCTTCTCCTTCTTATTGAATCCATGTATGATTTTCTCAGTCATTGACAGCATGTCTATATCTGGGAATGGAGGGGAATTATTTAGCCAAAGAACACAAATGCCTACTTGAACAAGGGAGCAGGAAAGGACAACAGAATAGGGTGGTCTTTTCCCCACCAATGGCCTCATCCTAGATCCTGGTCTGGTAGACTCTAGAAATGGCCCAAGAATATGATGCTAAAAGTCATTTGCTGGAGAAGGCAGGTCACTTTTCCAGGCTGTTCCAAGGGACAGCAAAGAAGAGAGGAAGCAATGAACAAGATATATTGGAAGAATATTAGGTAAGTCTCGGTTGTTGGCTTTGACTATTGTACTGTCCCAGTGCTTCACAAATATTCCAGGCACCACAACTGAAACCAGAGAGAAGGAATTAGCCAACATAGCTACAATGATACCGATTGGTTCTTCATAGAAAGGGAACTTATGTCTATGGAAACACAGTGATTTTGGTGATGATTGGAATAATGATCTTCTTGACATTGAACGCATGAAATGAAGGAAAAACCAAAGATAAATATCTCTTTTAAAAGAGAAAAAAAAGAATAAGCGGTATCAATGGCGTAGGGATGCCAGCCTCCAGGTGGGACCGGGGAATCCCTTAGAATTACACCTCACCCCCAATTCATCTGGTGAAAATGGATGCTTTGGAGAGTGAACTCGATCACATTGTACCCCAACTGAGATTCCTGTCCTCCCCAGGCCCCATCCCCAAATCTCCAGGAGTTTCCTAACCTGGATCCAACCCCCCCTTCCCCCATCGGTGGCCAGGGGGGACCTGGCAACCCTTCAATGGCTACATCTACAAAAGGGACTTTCGGAAAAAAGAAACTCCCCTCCCCCTCCCTCTCCAACTTCATTTCTTTCCATTAAACCATTTTAATGCTACTATTCTGCATGTTTGCACATCATTCTTAATGCCATTATAAACAATGGATGCCAAAATGTCAAAAACTGCATACATTTAGGCTGTGGTCACACAGCAAGCTAATTTTGATTTGTTCCAGCTATAATTTAATTGGGAATATTTTTGGGGGGTCTGCCAGCTCATCTGGCACTTCCTTCCCCTTCCTGCCTCCCCCCAGCAACTTTCCACGCCTCCACCTGCTGCCTGACCAGCCCCAGCTTGACGCTGCTGGCAAGCTGGGTGTGCTCCCTGGTGCCAGGTGCTCCTTCTCTCTCTCCTAATGCTGCAGCTTTTGGGACTCCTGGGGCACGCTGCACTGCCCACTTGCCTGCCAGGCTGCTCAGCACTTCCTTCCCTGCCCCCTCCCCGCTCCAGCAACTTTCCACACCACTTAGGGGACTCCTGTAGTGGGCAGGATCTTGATCTCCATGCTGGATGTGTGCCTGAACATTTAAATAATGAATTTATTCAGCGCAGGATTGCTCATGCACTCGAAGGTGGAAGCTGTGGGGGAAAAAACTCATTGCACAAAGAACAGTCAACGACCCTAATCACAATCATTGCAAGAGATGGCTATCCAGATGGGCGAGATCACAGATTCGAAGCACAAATACCAGGGAAGTAACTTGATATTCCTAGTGCAGGAAAATGTGGTACAGAACTGGGAACATTGCGGAAGCAAGCCCACTTCAGCACGGGAGGCAGATTGGTCTGTCTGATCAACAAATTTAAATGTGAGAGGGAACAGCGGTGAAACCCGATCAAAATGACTGTGTGACCACAGCCTTAAAGAAAAACTAAATGCAATGCAACATGGGCGATCAGGGTAGTTGTATTCAGGGTGATCAGGGGAGCAGTGTTCCTCTAAGCTGAGTTAGTGTGAGCTCGCTCACAGTTTTTTAGCCTTCAGCTCACACATTTTTTTCTTAGCTCAGGAAGGATGGCTCCAGAGCAAACTAATGTATGCAGTAGCCAAATTGCTCACATCTTTAATGCCACCTGCTCACGAAGTAGAATTTTTGCTCACAAGACTCCACAGTTTAGAGCAAGCATTGCAGGGGAGTTGTCCTGTCAGAAAAAACAAAGGGAATTTGACCATCCTGGTCTGGGTTATCTGCAGAATCTCACTCCCATTCAAGAGAAGATAATGTTGTGTTTGGCAGACATAAATCATTAGAAAAGAAAGCTAAACTCATCTCAAAATTGGGCACCAGGTCAAACACGATCATGACAGTGGCAGTCTGAAAAATAAAGGGAATTTGCATTATCCTGGCCCGCATTATATCCAGACCTACCCATTCACCCCCCCCCCCACATACACACACTATTTGCAAAGGAAGTTAAGGTTGTATTTTAGTGGGAGGCACAACTCACTAGAAAATTCAGCTAGGCCCTGGAAAACTGGGCCCTGGCTTCACGATGATTGTGGGACTCCCCATTCCAAAATATGATGGGAATTGGAACACCCTTCCCATACACTGTTTGCAATGAAAGTTAAGTTTTCGGTAGCATGCATAACTCACACTTTTTGGGGGACATCATAGCCTGCAATTGCTCCCCAAAAAACCCACCCCCCTGTTGTTTTTTTCCATTGAAGATATGGTTGTCTGTTGCAGGCACATCAAAGAATAAAACTAGGTGTTTGAACACTGGCCACCAAGTTTAGGATGATGGTAGGAGTTATAGTGCCAAAAATGAAGGGAAGTGGAACATCCTGGCTTGGCTAAACTTCAGAAGCCCCTAATGCTATTTACAAAGGAAGAGAAAGGCAACGGGGGCAGTGAATTCAGTGTTCTCTGACCTGTGCTTCCAAGGTTTTACCAGAAGGTGGTAGAGCTGTAGGCATATGTACAGGGGGCATGTATTCTGAAAGAGAGTGACTCTTTGTTTCACTGGGCTGAGAAGGGGAATGTTTGGTCAAGCCTGGCCAAGGTCAGTGGGAGTGATGTCCCACCAACATCGTCAATCTACCCAGAAAGTCAGCCTACCAATGATGGGCATCTCTGAGGTGCACCTTGAAGAAGAAGAGATTGGATTTATATCCTGCCTTTCACTACCCAAAGGAGTCTCAGAATGGCTTACAATCCCTTTCCCTTCCCCTCCACACAACAGATAACCCTGTGAGGTAGGTGGGGCTGAGAGAGCTTGAAACTGCCCTTGAGAGAACAGCTCTGAACAAACTGCGGCTGACCGAAGGTCACACCAGCAACTGCATGTGGAGGAGTGGAGAATCAAACCCGGTTCTCCTAGATTAGAGTCTGCACTCCTAACCACCACACCAACCTGGCTCTTGAGTAGGAGAGAATGGTACACTCCAGTCTACTGTGCAGGAAATTCCTTGCTTCAGTTTGCTACCTCCTCCCACCACCTTCCATTTTTCCAAATGCTACATCAGGCATGTGTTCAATCACTGCCCGCCCTTTTATGAGAGATCTTCGGCAATGAACAAACCAAGCCAACCCCCCGTAGCTTGTCACAGCTCTAGTGAACATAGTTAGAACAAGCACCATTTTTAGATGCTATCTTGAGAACAAATTTGGACAAGTAGCTGTTTTTTTTAAGAAGGCTGGAATCACAGAGAGACTCCCCTCCCCCAAGGATACACACAAAACCCTATTTTTCCCCAAATAATTTCATCATCTACCACTGGGCAAACACACTGGGAAGATAGTTGTCACCCTTATCGTTCCCACAATAACTGTTTTCCTTCTTATGACCAAGGGATTTCCCCAGGCTATTAGCAAGATCTGTATTATTTGCATCAGAAAGGTGCTGTAAAAAACATCCCGTTTTTTAAAATAGAACTGGGCATAGAGACAAGCAGTTCTATACTAGATGTTCATGTGATATCTTGCATGTTATATTACACTCAAAGGATAGAGGTGTGGGGATTTGCTTCCAGACAAGGCGTTTATGTCATCAGCGTCATGCGGGGTGTGATATTGCTGCTTCTACTGGTATGCCGGACTGTCTGTAAGATGCTTTCTGTGAACTGTCGTTTAACTGAAGATCCCTTTCCTATTCTTCATGAATTTTATCAGCCCGGAGATCTTGTCTTTGGTAGGATTCAATCTCATATCTTCTTCTTTGACAGCACTCCTTCTTTCATGGAACAACCCACACGGATTCGGATTGAAAAACCCGTGTAAGGATGTTCTTCCCCCTCTTTTTACATTTCCCCATGAATATTGTTTTGGATGGTTAGGTTTGATTTGTGTATAGGTGTCCACTTAAGTGTCCAGTTAGCTTTTCTATATCAGATCATTGATCTCCTGGCGAGAGATACCCTTCAACAACATTTTTGTGATCTGTTTTGGATGTGATTCACACTTAAAAATACTACTAGAGACTCTTGCCTGCAGTTTCTTTGTAATTAAAACATAATCATTAACAGTTTTAAGACTGTTTTTGCAGTCAAATTGCAGCTGATTTTTTGCGACCCCATATGGAAAAAAAATCAGGGGAAATCTTGCCTCTGAGGGAGGGAAGTGGACAGAGCCATCACCGCAGGTGAGGGCAGTTTTTCCATAGGTTCACTTAATATAATATGATAATACTGGCCACAGATTTTTACATAGATCACTAAAAGTGATTATTAGAATTCATTCATTATTTCTCATGAAAAGTAAGCAGGCTATAGGCAAGAGTCTCTTCAAAAGTGACACACCAGATCAGTTCTGTTTTCCATATTTATCGGTTTCCTAAACCATCTTCTAACAATACCTAGCTGTCTCACTTAATAGGGCATACATTCTTGACTAATTAATTGCATTACTTCAAACACCATGCACATTTATCTATACTTCAATATTTCTCAAAATACATAGAAGCCGTGTTAATTCATTCTTGCTACTTTTCACCATAACTTCACTTCTGTATTTAGTTGGACAGCATTAACTTACATCAAGGCCCAGACATGTATCTGTTGATATTGTTTCTAATCTAATGAGGGTTCCCCCCCCCCGGTTACTCCTTTTTCTTTACCCCACCCAAGGCTGTTCTCTTCTTGGTTTATGTATCCCCATTTGGCATGTTTCCTTCTACAGCTGAAAGTCTAGGTCAGCTCTGATTCTGACCTGCAAAACCTTTAACCAAGAACAACACCACTTCCCCTATATTTATGGCCATATGTGTGTTTGGATACATATGTTTGGATACTATGTGTATACTCTCCCATGTGTATTTTCCATCTGAGTTAAGTTGATCTCATAACTTTCTGCTGCTACATTTTTGATGGGGACAATGGTTAGTTCACGCTGTCTTAGTTGTCTTGTTCATTTAAATCTAATGGTTCTGAGATTTTCAGTAACCAGCATATATAGTGTGGATTAGTAGTAATATCACAGCAATATCACTGCTGACTACATGTCATGGCTCATTAAAGTTTATACAATGTCAGAAATAACACCGCTTTCCTTTTTGGGAGTACTCAGTCAGAATCTCATGCCACTGTGAGTACTAATTTTAGAAAATCACTCAACAGAGAGGTGAGGTGTTATGGATTTATGTGCTCGATTCAGAACAGAAACCTGGCAGAACAGCGTAATTTCAAGTACGTGGGTGATCACAACCTTCTTTGAGCCAACATGCACTCATTGAGCTGTGCTCTCAGTGACCAGGTTTCTAGGCAACTAGGACAATATTGCTGAGCATTTCAAGCACTGGTTTCTGTAATCTGGAGTCCAGAGAGCCCTGCAGGAGGCCCTGTCCCAGCTGCTGTCATGTATCCTGTTGGGGGAGTACTGGCTGGGGATGGGCCTTGAGGTGACCATCAGATGTATTACTCACCCAACTTGATCTGTCTCGATGGTGGCAGTAATCACCTCTCAGTTCAGACAGACATTACCTAGGGAGAGGATGCCAGGAGAAGGGAGGAAGTGAAGCCTGGAGACAGGGCCACCCCAAGCCTGCTTTCAACACAACAGAGCTAAGTACTGGTTATCTACTGGGTAAGAAGGAGAAAAGGTAACAGGAAAGGGGGAAACATTATGGGTAGAGAAAGAAGGAAGAGGAGGATATGGGGGAAATGAGATTATGGCCACAATTCCCCTCCTTGTAGCCATTAAAAAAATAAAGAGCTCTGATGAAGACTTCTGAGGAAAGTACACTGAAAAAAAGCCAACATGACCTGCCCTTGTTATGCAAATCAGTTCAATAACCTGTAACTCTTCTTGCAGTTCAGTGCCAAAAGAATACCAGAACATTTTGGCCTTGGCATTTGCTGTAAAAGAAATCAACGAGAATCATGAAATCTTACCAAACATCACACTGGGTTTCCACATCCTCAACAGCTACTACATTGCAAGGATGACCTATAAGGCCACCCTAAGCCTGCTTTCAACACAACAGAGATTCATCCCCAACTTCAAGTGTGATCACCAGAAACAACTCATGGCTGTCTTTGGAGCTCCTACCTCAGAAACCTCTGTTGATATAGCTACCATTTTAGGCATCTACAAGATTCCACAGGTCAGCAAATCAAACAAACCCAAAATACCTGGGTGTAGAGTTTTTACAATAGGATGTTGAGATTTCAAAGTCTGGAAATCCCTTCAGTTTCATTTGAAAAACACCTCTACCTTTTCTTCCAGTTCACTTCTGGATCACCTTCCTCAGTGCAGAGTGACAAAATGCTGTTCCCTTACATATATCAGATGGTCCCAAATGAAGCCCATATGTTCATGGGCGTTGTCCATTTATTTCAGCATTTCAAGTGGACATGGATTGGGCTGCTGGCAATGGATGACAACAGTGGGGACAGGTTTTTGCAGACAGTGGTCCCTTTGCTAACACAGAATAAGATCTGTTCTTCCTTCACAGTGAGAATAACAAAAACTACTTTTATGGATGACTTTATTGTGGTGGTTTCAAAGTTTGATGAACAGTACCATGTGTTCTTAGAAAGCAAAGCCAATGTGTATCTTATATATGGAGAGCCATCTCTGTACATTTTGAGTATGATGCTGACTGCTGCAGAAATCGCTGAATTGCCACCTCTGGGTAAAGTGTGGATTCTTACATCCCAATGGGATTTTAACACATGGTCTGTTCAAAAGAGCTGGGATGTAAAGGTTTTCCATGGGGCCCTATCCTTTGCAATTCATTCCAGTCAGCCACCAGGATTCCATAACTTTCTTCAGATGGTAAGACCTTCTTGGTCCAAAGGAGACGGATTTATCCAGGAATTCTGGGAGCAAGCATTTAGGTGTTCTTTGAAACTGTCATATCTGCAAGAGGAGAATGAGAAGATGTGCACTGGGGAGGAGAATCTGGAGAGCCTTCCTGCTGTTTTGTTTGAAAGGAGTATGACTGGCCGCAGCTACAGTGTCTACAATGCTGCCTATGCCATGGCACATGCCTTGCATGCCATATACACATCCAGGTCTAAACAGAAACAGTTGGTAGAAGGAGCGGGGCTCAGCTTCCAGAAAGTGGAGCCATGGCAGGTATTTATCCTTCTTCCTCTAGGCCAAACCTCCAACTTTTAAGAAGGCTGACCCTTGACCCCAGTGGAATGCCTTGTTCGGTGGTCATAATGTCTCTGAGTGATTATGTTATCTCTTCAAAACATCTGATATTGATCAGGTCCCAAGCACTTTACTCAAGAGCATGTGATTTTATAATGTAGAGGTGGGGCTCTTGGTACTTCCACGGGGGACTCCAACTACTACTCCAATTGCCTCTGCTTAAATTACTTTCTGTCCACCTGCCTGGCTACAGGTTGGGAGATTGTGCTGGCAAGAGAATAGAGGATGTGGGTGAGAATGGAGGTAGCAAAGGTGAGGGGGTATAGGAAGGCTCACAGGTCCCTTCTTATTTCAAATTCTCTACATAGCAACAGGTACAGATCCTTAAATCCATGGAGCTGGTAATGGAGGGGCTGAAATCATTCATGATTTCCAGTGGCTCCATGCAATTAGCTCCTCCATTCCCTCCTCACTGTGGGTTTCAGAGGGAGATCCTTCTGTGCTGGGAAGAGCTCACCCCCCCTGGTTTTTTACAGTCTTGGGGAGTCCTACTAAGTTTGTACAAAAATCTTTCTTCTCTGGATTCAAAGATCTTTACCTCTTGCTATGTTGAGAATTAGAATTGAAGTGACCAGTGAGGCTTGCACGATGGATCCCAACACCCCTCCACCCCCACAAACCTTTCCTACCTCCATTTTACTCCCAACCCTTATTCACTCAGCAGCACAATCCCCCACCTGTTCTTATACATGGCTTGGAAACACTAGTTGTTAGGTATAGTGATGATCTAGCTCTGTTTGCTTGATGTCTGTGAGTGATTGAAAATTTACTGTGTATACCTGCAGATCCTCAGTTCCATACAGGTTATAGGGAAGTTGTTCCTGCTTTAGTAACCATACTGTATGCTCTATGGTTGCAATTCTATGAACAAGTTCCTGGGATTCAGTCCATTAAATAAAATGAGTCCTGCTTCTGAGTAAATCTGTTTAGGATTGTTCCCTATAGAATTCCCATTTAAGTATCATGTAGATGGAAATAACATGGATGTCATTTTACAAGGAAATCTAGACATTTTCACACTGAATTCTGGTTTTTTTTCTTTCCCTTTTCTCTCACAACTTAGCTCCATCTCTTTCTGAAGAACATTTATTTCAACAACACCGCCAGAGATCCTGTGCATTTTAATGAAAATGGAGAGATAGTGGAGGGTTTTGATGTTACAAACTGGGTAACCTTTTCAAATAGCTCTTTTGTTAGAGTCAAAGTTGGAAGGCTGGATCCTCAAGCACCACAAGGCCAAGAGTTAACTCTTCATGATGATTGTATTGTGTGGCACAGAAGCTTTAATCAGGTGAGATCAGGTAATCTCGGAGATCTGATTCACTGGATGGTGCACATGGACAGACAGTTAAGCACTGGGGTAGGCCATTCTCTATTGGCCCACCCTGGCACCTCACTGTGTCTGCACCTGCTTGGAGAGCCAATGAGGACATCAAGCGGCAGGGCAATGAATGCTGCTTGCTGCCCTGCTGCCTTGCTACCTTGCTACCTCACTCATGGTGTCATCACTAGTAATGTCACCACATCGAGGGGGCATGATGCCCCCCCCCAATCCCAAAGCTCCCCACCAGAAAACTTTCTGTCTGAGCAGCTGAGGCAGCCATTAACCATGTGCTCATCTGGGAGAGTTGGAGCAAGCTTCAAGATAAAGGCATCTTTATAGAGATCTAGGACATCTTTGCTAAAGAGCCTATCTTATATTTTTCCAGTTGACAGGGCATGCATAGAGAGAGGGACAGAGAAATTGCATTTTACCCATTTCTTTTGGGATCCCTTGCTCAGTCTGGTCCTGTGCTAAAAAGTATGCTTGTAAACATTTTTTTAAATAAAAACTTTATAACTTTTGATACTAGTGGTGGTTCTCTATACTGCATAGACCTCCAGCATCTCAGGCATGCTATTTTAAAAGAGGCACTAGGGGGAGGACAGGCAGTTGGCAGGTGGCTATCTCCCTAGGGACACCTAAGGCAGTAAGCTGTCCCCATGGTGACCAGATCCTGGACAGTGGGAGACTTGGAAGGGAAGCTGGGATCCCTGACCCTCTCAGTGGGCAATTCTGTTCAAAGGTGAGGTGGTGGCAATGCGTCATTGGAGAGAGAAAGAAAAGCCTCTCCAGGGGTTGGAAAAAGCTTGGAAGGCTGGGTGGAATAGGGCCTGCAGGCCAAGCAGGCCCATTTCCCTGCATCTATACAGGCCAATCATAACCATTTTGACGTCATCGTCATGCATTCCATCTGTAAGTTTGCAATTCTAAGAAACATTTCCTTGGGAGTAAACCCTATCAAACAAGGCAGAACTTATTTCCACATAGAATTGCTACCTAAGTCTGTGATGTATCAGAGCATTTATTCAATGCAACAGTTGATTTCTGAAAGCAAAAGGTATTCCTGTCACCTTTATGAGATACCTTCCCCACTTCTGTATTTTCATCTTCTGTTTGTGAGAGATGCCAGGAATTCTTATTTTCATCATTTACACTTTGGGTGTTTATCAGCAACTGGTCCACAATAAACAACACTGTAGTCATAAGGAGGGTTTATTCTTACAAACCTATTGACTTCAGTGTACTCGGAATGGTGTAACTCTGCTTAGCATCTCACTGCAAAATGCTTGCCATCTGCTATATGCAAGGATCACACACTCTTTAGCACTGTCATTTTATGGCAAACAAATCTGATATGCAACCCATTCTCAACACATTTTCTAGGCACTATTTTTTTTCTTTTTTATACTGACAGGTATTGCCGGTTTCTGTGTGCAATGACCACTGTAATCCTGGCTCTAGCAGAAAAAAGAAAGAGGGAGAGTCATTTTGCTGCTACGATTGTGCCTCATGTCCTGAGCAGATGATCTCTGAACAGAAGGGTAGGAGAAAACATTGCTTCAACATTCTTCAAAGACAAGTATGGCATTACATCCAAAAGAATGCAAGCCCAAACCCCCTCTGAGCCCGCGCTGGCGGGGGAGGGCTGATTTGCCTCCTCGTGAGGCATAAAGAAAAGGCACCAGTGCAGGGGGCGGAGCCAGCCTATTTAGGCTTGACTCCCACCTCCTGCCTTTGCAGTTCTTAGCAGTCATCGGCACGCTCAGCCCACCCTCCCACCCTATTTTAGTGCAGGTTTCAACGGTTACCTTTTCCTGGGGCCAGGTAGGAATTTTTCACTCCTTTTTCAATTTGGCTTCAGAAGGAGGTGTGTTTTTGCCTACCTTGCACTGATGATGGTGGTGTTGGGAAATTTGGCTTTGGGGGTCCAGCGTTTGTTAAATAGACTGGTCACTTTGTGGTTAGGCGGGGTAGAGTGATCAGGAAATGGAAAACGGTGAGCACCTGGGCATTTCATTAAAGGAATTAAAGGGTCCTCCAAGAACGGCTTTCGGGCCTTTGTGGCTCAAGGCTGGGAAGGGGTGATCTTCCTTAGAACAATCTGGCCTGGCCTATCTCAGCAGGCCTTGCGGCTTCTGGGGTGGTGGGCCAGGGGATTCTCCTAAATATGCCAAGCTGCTGGTCGAGAGCTACATTGGGTGGCTCAAGATCAGGGAAGGTGCATCGCCCAGAAGGAGATGAAGGTGGTCTGGAGTTTGACACCTGTCATATTCCTCAGTACATTATCAGCAGCATCTCGCCAGTTGTTTGATTATAAATAATTAATAAAGTGGCCCTTGTTAAATCCATATTGGTGTCCGTCTCTTTATTCCGACTGAGGGGGCAAACTACATTCTTATGAATAGTAGTAATATATATATCCCACTTATCATTATAAAAGCCTACTTAATTATGTCATTGACGTTGTTCCCATATTAGATTTGGGATATAAGTTAGAAAGAATACCTTAGCAAAGACTCCCAAAACCTCCGTTTCTGTTAATTAACAAGAACACATGCTCACTAACAAAAAAAATATGATTGCCCTTCCTTGTTGTAGAACAGAGTCTTGAGATATTTAAATAGACTTTCCATTCCCCCCCCCAGATATGGATGCCTGCGTCAAATGTTCAGAAGATCAGCATTCCAACACAGAGAGAACAAAATGCATTCCCAAAGACATAAATTTTCTCTCTTATAAAGAACCTTTAGGAATCTTCCTAACTATGTTGGCTATTTCTTTCACACTGATCACAGCTTTAGTGCTTGAAATCTTTGTGAAGCACCGGGACACTGCTCTAGTCAAAGCCAACAACCGAAGCCTCACCTACATTCTTCTCATCTGCCTCCTGTTTTGCTTCCTCTGCTCCTTGCTCTTCATTGGACAACCTCTAAAAGTTACCTGCCTCCTCCGACAAACAACTTTCGGTGTTGTCTTCTCCATGGTTCTTTCCACTGTGTTGGCCAAAACTATCACTGTGATTTTAGCATTTATGGCAACCAAACCGGGATCTAGAATGAGGAAATGGGTGGGCAAAAAAATGGCACACTTGATTGTATTTTCCTGCTCCTTGTTACAAGCAGGCATTTGTACTCTTTGGCTGAGTACTTCCCCTCCATTCCCAGATGAGGACATGCATTCACTGAATGACAAAATCATACTAGGATGTAATGAGGGCTCAGCTGCTATGTTTTACTGTGTCTTGTGCTACATGGGTTTCCTGGCCATTGTCAGCTTGTCAGTAGCTTTCCTAGCCAGGAAGCTCCCTGACAGTTTCAATGAAGCCAGATTCATCACCTTCAGCATGCTGGTCTTTTGTAGTGTTTGGGTATCCTTTGTTCCAACCTACCTGAGCACCAAGGGGAAATTCATGGTTGCTGTGGAGATCTTCTCCATCTTAACCTCTAGTGGTGGCTTACTGGGTTGTATTTTCACTCCAAAATGCTATATTATTATTCTAAGGCCTAAACTAAATAACAAGGAGCAGTTAATATTGAGAAACAAAGTAAATTAATTTTCTTTCTGTATCTTCATCCAAAGTATGCATGAATTTTCACTGGAAAAGTTAATGTATGGGGCTTACAGCTGCACCCAGAGAACTTCCCTAAAGCTTCTAAAGGGAATAGTAATAATCAAAAGATACATTCTCAGGCTGAGGTCACACACACTGAATAATTCACTTTCAATCCCCTTTCAGTGCACTTTCCAACTGGATTTTACTGTGTGAACTGGAAAAATCCAGTTGGAAAATGCACTGAAAGTGGGTTATTTTGTTTGTGTGACCGCAGTCTTATATCCTACTTGTAGGACTTTCCTCAGATACTTCTGTGCTTTGGAAAAAAATGATCTCATAGTTAAGGGGTAAGTGAGATAATATATTGGGAACTTTTTAAAGCCGCTGTTTCATCTGTGTGTCAATTACTGTGAAGCTTTTTATTTTGCACATTTTTGTTTCCAAACCTTCAACTTTAATGGCTTCTTTTAAACTTTTTAGTACTGTCTTTTTACACTTTTGACTATTGGACATCCTTTTAATATCCACATCAACAAATGATACTAAATTTTAGTCACATCTTTGGAGGCCATGGGTTGGATCCAAAAAGGCTATGTAGGGCATAAATGGACTTGTATTGGATAAAGCTAGGAAGTACATTGGCTACAGTAAGGAGGAACATAGGTTGAGATTGGTTGACCTAAAATGTAGGCTCAATTCAACCACATAGATATTAGTGAAATTTAAAGGACTCAGCATGGGCTTCAATGATTCCCTGATACGGGGTTGCAGGAAATATATACCTCATGACTGTCCTTCCAATTTTCCATGGATGCATTTTCCCAAGGTTAAGGGAACTAAAGCCGTTAACTAGATTAAGGCAGGATTAACACAGTTTTCAATTGTAATTCTAATTTATGGCTTTGAATGTACTTTTTATATGTTTATGTTTTATGTCCTATTTACATTGTAAGTTTCCTTAAGTTGCATAAGTTAGGAAGGCAGCTAATAAATGTTCTAAATAAATAGATAAATAAATAAATAAGGGGTCACTGGAAAAGGATGTTTAGATATTATTTTTAAAATGTAGATCTTTGTAGATTCAAGGACTCCTTTAAAACAGAGTTGTGTTTTCTGTGTATGTATACTATTCTACAACATTGATATTTTTCAATGATATTGTTATCAAAACTTGATCAGAGGGGATTGAATCACCCCAAAAAGTATTTTAGTAATTATATGAACAACATCTAAAAGAGACAGTGAGGAGGGAAACTGGACAAGGTTAAGCAGTAGGGCTTCTGGACAGATAAGGCCACTGGGCATATCCTAAGTCTGAAGGAAGCCTGATGGAGGATCACACTTCATCTCTTTTTTCCAGATCAATATGGTATAGAGCTAGGAGTAAAAAGGTAAAATAGGGTGGTACCCAACACCATCCCTCTCCATCTAAAGCCAAGGGATTTACTTCACCTAAGTCACAGTCTGGTGCACAGTAGTCAAAGGCTGAGACTTGAAACATTTGCCCCCCACTCCCCAGTCAAGACAGAAAAAGGATTGGGTTTAAGTAAGGGACACTTTATTGACTATTCACACCTTTTGCAGCAAGGGCCAACCCCATGTGTGGAAATAAGCCAAGGCCAGTGATCACCCCAAACCACCTCCTTGTCATATTTTGGGTGAGCCACCTTTGCCCCAGGTGTGAGCCATACTGGCCAGAATGACAAATGTGGCACTGGCCTTGAGCTCTCTCCCAAGCCATGAGATGTAGAGGGGAGGAGCCTAGCCAGGGCAGTCCCAAAGGCAGTTGTCATCCCCTGCCCTGGGCCACAAAACCCAAAGGCTGAGCCTGATGGACCCCTTGACCCCCAATAGGGAAAGTGCCATATGGTGCTCACCAGATCCACTTTTCCATTTCCTGCACTAACCTGCCACTGCCAAGGCCAAGCCTCTGCTTAGGACCCTGCACCCCACCAGGCAAGAAATGACCCAATCCACCTGCAATTGCATTCCTCAGTTCCTGGTTCACCACCTGGTAAGCCCTGTGACAGCATCTGGGATTCCCCATGCTGTGCCACACATGGCATGGCAATATAGCAGACCACACAATCTGCACACCAGGCCACCCACTCTTGATGAGCTCCAGATCAGCCTTCACTGAACCACCAGGGCCTTCCCTTTCACAAGGCATAGGTCATTCACACCCAAATGGATCAACAATACATGAGGCAGAGTACCCTTCTCCTCCTTGAATATCATTGAGATGAGGCCAGGCTACCCATTTCCTCCCAAGTGGATCAATAGTACATGAGAGGGAGAACCCTGTCTCTCCTCAAATAACAATGGGATGAGCACAGCCCCATTGCCTGAACTGTCACAAACATACTGAGCCTCAAATGTGAACCAATTGGCCTTGTTCTGGCCTGGTGAACTGCCCAAAAGACCACACTGTGGCCACAAATGATGACTCCTCACATCTCACGGTGGCCAGCCAAAACTGGAAAGAAAACATAAGTAACAGCAGAACAACAATAGCTTATGAAGTATATAGCAAACCAACATAAAACCTTTAGCACTGTGAAATACAGCGTCCCAGCCATTGAATGGGTGGAGTCGCAAAGTCCATAGCAGCTGCCATGGAAACTGCCCCAATCTGAAAAGAGTCTCATCAACTACGAAGCCAATGGTATTCATAAGGCTTCTGAAGAAATGGAAATCTTTTGCCCCACCCCTGCAGGCACCTCTACCCTTGCTATTTCCATCTACCATCAGCCGCTACACAGGCAAGCAGAGAACCTCCCAATCGGAGACCTGTCTGTCAAGGAAGTACCCAGCACTGTAAGCCTGTGCTGGCATCAGCACTGGTCTGGAATGCAGGAGAGTCCCTTCAAATTTCCATAGCCGATGGAAGTTTTGACCTCAGGGATGAGGGAGACCAACTCACTATCACTCTCACAAATCCCTCAGGCTCCAATAGCAGTCTGATCATCATTAACTGGAAAAGAACCTCCTGGGAATTAACCAAAAGAGACTTTTTAAGACTGAGTCCTCCAGACTAGATAGTTGGTCTGACTGGGTCCCCTTGTGATAGTCATTCCCCCCAGATTCGATTCAAGTTTTTGGGCATCTTAACTCTTAATGTTACACCCAAAGAAGGGAATTATACTCTATCAATAGGATTAAAGGATCCAGCCACCCTGGCCTTTAATCCCCTTAATGCATATGCTCCTAGGAGAACAATTTACCCTGCCAAGAACAGCCTACTGGTGATCCCTGGTTCCAAAGATATCTGGCTGTTGAAAGACCAGAGCCAGGGCCTTTTTGGCCCTGGCTCCAAACTGGTGGAACTCTCTGCCAAATGACATCAGGCCCTGTGGGACTTAATGCCATTCCACAGGGTCTGTAATGCAATATTCCACCAGTCTTTTGGTTGAGGACAGCAATGAGTTTAATTATGGCTGGCACCCTCTTCCTCTCTTCAACCTTTTCTTTCTTCTTCACCTCCTCCTTCCCCTGCCCTTGAGGCAGCAACATGGTCCAGAACTGGCTCAAGATAAATTCATGACCCATCTGGGGATTGCTTTTATGAATGTAATGAGTAATGTATTGTATTTTTAACAATAGTTATGGTGTGTGTTATCTCACATTTGTTCATCGGCCAGAGCCCTGTGAATTCAGGGGATTGAGTGATCCATGAATTTTAATTATAAATAAACAAGCAAGCAAACAAACAAATCCAAGATCCCCATGATTAACCACTGTTTTCACAATTTAACAAAACTCAGTGGCTGTAACTTCAGTTCAGTCCTTGACTGGATCTGATAGGAGCTATATTTTTCTCCTTTTCTCTAGAGACCAGTATCCATGACCTCCTCACACATCCTTCCACCAGAAGGAACTACAGAACGTGATTGAAATCAGGAAACAAGGTGTCCTTACCCAGAAAATCTAAAGCAACTAATGAACTCCGGCTGTGAAAGCCTTTGACAACATATTGCTGCCTTATGCCCAACTCGGGTTGCTCCCGGCTTTTCGGGTTGGCGTTCACACTTCCGGGAAGCGGAATGAAGCAGGATAAAGGCACTCTCCAGGATTTGCTCCCGCTTTCAACATGTATCTTTTAAACACGGGAGCAAAGCGGAACAGCATGGGTTGACTGCGGATGGGGAACACCAGGCAGATGTGCTGTGTGAACGCCCCCTTTAATTTGCTTGGGAAACATGGCTGAAACGTGGCTATAATGGGGCAAATTGCCAGTCTGAACTCAGCCAGTGACTATTTCTCCCTCCACTGTCACCTTGCAGAATATAAAATCATAAGCTCAGGAGAGAGGAAGTAGTACTGCTTGGCAAATCTCAGGCAGACTCCCCTTTTCCAACTGCCTTTGAGAGAAACCCAGATGAAGCAGACCATAAAGTTGGAAATGCCAATCATCTGATTAGTAAAAAGTGCACACACCTTTGATCTTTTTTCTATTGTAAACATGGAAGCCCCCAAAGCTTCCTTCTTTCTTCAACTCCCAAAGCAATTTTAAGGAAACAATGTCAAATGCAGTCTATTATTTGTTCAGATCAGTCATGCCTCACCAGTATATGCTCAGTCCCTTTCCAATCTTTGCCCAATCCCGACAGATGTTGGCGGTGGGGGTAGGATCCTTTACGCTTCTCCGACACTAATGTTGTGTAATGCCAGGTCTACCAACAATAAGCACACAGGAAGACAGGGGAAGAAAAAGTAAACCATGTAAGCAAGGGAAAACCTCCAAAGGAAGTTTAGAAAACTAGTAAAGGGCCAAACGTTAAAAACATCAATAGGTATTGACAAGTACACATTTATTTTTTTATATATACATTTTATTTTTTTATATATACAGACCATGTAGGGGCCCAAATAAAGCCTCATAAAATAATCAAAGTAACAAATGCATGAAAAAGAACCATATATGACCTGATGCATTTCAGCCCACAAGAGCCTTCTTCAGAGTTCAAAAGTACAGAATACAACATACAATAAAGCCCCCATTACACTTGTAAGGCAGTAAACAATTGACATAGGACCAAAAATGGAATGCTGCATGGGGAAACACTGAAATGCAACAGTTTGGGGATAATATAGTTCAGATTCTGAGGAGTCAAACAGTGAAATGGAGAAAATAATGGAGAAAAAGGAGAGTGTAGATTGGGCTATTGTTAGTCATACAGCCAATTGATGAAGACATCAAAAAAATTATCCCTCTGTGCTTTCGCATATCAACTCCATATAATTGTTCTTGATGAGAGTCTGGGGGAAAAATGCAGATGGCTTCTGAAATACTTGCATCAAGAATGACCATCCTCAATAAAATTGTATCAGTCTAAAAATGATTGATTCTGGAGAGGGGGCTGTGTTGGGTTTTAGCAAGTGAGACATCACTTGAGTAAATGGTTATACAAATCTGATAGATGTTTGTGGGAATGTAATACAGCAAGTTTAACAGACAGTGAATAATTAACATAAGAACTAAGAAAGCAACTCAATAAAAATGTAACCCAGCTCCACACTAGTTCAACTGCCACAGGTTTGTATGAGGAGTCTTAGCAATGATACTTGTCTGTCATTTCATTGGAGCACCTATGAAAGAAGAATACACATTTATACTCTTTTCATTCTGTCCTCTTTATTAAGATTTCCCTATTATTTAGCTCAGGCTTCAGGACAATGATGTGACATTTTGGGGAAAAAATGCAAGCCAGTAATCCAGCACCAGAAGCTAAGATGGAGAAGATCTCCACGGCCACCATGGATTTCCCTTTGGTGCTTAAATAAGTTGGGATAAAAGACAGCCAAACACTACAAAAGACCAACATGCTGAAAGTGATAAATTTAGCTTCATTGAAAGTGTCTGGTAACTTCCTGGCTAGAAAAGCCACAATGAAGCTGACTGTAGCCAGGAAGCCCATGTAGCCCAAGACACAGTAAAACATGACTGTTGAGCCCTCATTACATTCCAGTATGATTTGCTCATTCATTGAGAGCATGTCTATATCTGGGAATGGAGGGAAGGTACTTAGCCAAACAACACAAATGCCTACTTGAACAAGGGAGCAGGAAAGGAGAACAGAATAGGCCAGTCTTTTCCCCAGCAAAGGCCTCATCCTAGAGTCTGGTCTGGTAGACATGAAGGCCAAAACTACAGTCACAGTTTTGGCCAACACACTAGAAATGGCTATTGAGAATATGATGCCAAATGTTGTTTGTCGGAGAAGGCAGGTCACTTTCCCAGGTTGTCCAATGAACAGCAAAGAGGAGAGGAAGCAATGAACAAGGGCGATTAGAAGAATATAGGTAAGGTTTCGGTTGTTGGCTTTGACTATGGGACTGTCCTGGTGCTTCACAAATATCGCAAGCACCATAACTGAAACCAGAGAGAAGGAAATAGCAAAGGTACCTAAGATAATTCCTAGGGGTTCTTTGTAAGAAAGGAAGTCTATATATTTGGGAACACAGCCATATTGGTGATGATTGGGATAATGATCAGGTGGACATTTGACACAGGTATCCATGTCTGGAAAAAAGATAAGAAAAGTGGTTGAAACATTTTAAGTCTTTTTTTTTTGTTAATCTCCCAACTGCAAGATGCAAAAAATTTCTTGACTGCTGATGATCCTGACATCTGATTAGAGTTTACTTTTGAATCAGAGTATCCCACCTCATTCACTATCAGATTTTTTCTCAATCAATTAAATATCTAAAGAGAATATGTGAGGGTTTTTTCCCCAAGAAGGCTGAGGAAGTCAAAGGAATTTCTTGGGAACTCCTGCAATTCTCATCATCAGTGTTAACCAGTTTTAGCAAACAATCTCCAGAGCGAACCCCCAGGACTGGAGAGGTTGGAAATCATTAATGGGATGGAGCACACAAAATCTGGTCCTCCCTAATACTGTTCCAGTTTACAGGCCTAGTTAATGATTATTTCTGTAACAATTGAAACACTTGGAATGCTTATAAAGTAGTATTTGGACACTTGAGCTAGATTTTCACTTGGTCTCAATAAACCAAGACAATGGTAGCCTATACACCAGTCATCCTGAAGACTATCCCCATATAAAGCCAAAAATAGAACAATGAAGGTTGGAATTTATAATGGTCTGACTGAAGATTACATGTCAGAATCATAGCATCCCAAGAGCTGCAACATTCTGGGGAAAACAAAAGAAGAGTAAAATACCTATCAGTACAACTGGGCATGCTTGCTTTATTTGTGTAGAATGCTTGTTAATCTTATCCATCAAAGAGAAAAACAATATGTGACAAGTTTTCCCATAGACTCCAGCTCATATAATATTTGGATCATCCTACATTGTTCTTTTTCCAATATATCCCATTAGAGTACATACTTGAGATTGTGTCGCCTACCTTTCTTCTCAGAGATCATTCCTTCTGGACATGGAACACAATCATAGCAGCAGAAGTTCTCCCCTTCTTTCTTCTTCCTGCTGAACCCAGGCCAACAGTTTTCATTGCAGACAGAAAGAGGCACTCCCTATCCATAAGCAGAGAGGAAGATTTGCATCAGGTATATAACTACTGAGAAGAAATGCTAATCTGGCAACATGGAGTTCTCCTCATGTGGTGGAGGTCTTGAGGACTTTCTTCCTCATTATTTATTTTATTTTATTAATCATATTTATACTCTGCCCTCCCCGCGATGCAGGCTCAGGGTGGCTCACCGTCAGTACATAAAATACAGTTAAAACAACATAAAATCATATAAAACAATTCTGTTATTAATACAGTGCATAAAGTGCTGAAGATAGTTACTCAAGTTGGCTTAATTCAGTATACTTTCTAAGAATCCTTCTGCTCAAGATCTTCTTGCGGCTCAGGCTGGATGTTAAAACCAAGAGGTAGGGCTCTATAATAGTGGCAGAACCCTAGCTGAAAGCTTTGCAGAACAGCTCCGCCCTGCAGGCCCTGGGGAACTGCCAAAGGTCCACAGGGCCCTGATTTCCTCCGGGAGCTTGTTCCACCAGGATGGGGATGCCACTGAGAAAGCCCTGGCCCTGGTAATAGCAAGCCTGGCCTCTTTAGGGTCAGGGAGGGTCAATCGATTTTGAGACCCCAACCAAAGTGCTCTTTGGGGTACATATGGGGAAAGGTATGCTGGACCCTGGCCTTATAGGGCTTTAAAGGTAAGAACCAGGACCTTGAAGCAGATTCGGTATGCTATTGGGAGCCAGTGCAGTTGTCACAGCACAGGCTGGATGTGCTCCCATTTGGGGAGACCCATCAAAAGCATGGCTGCAGCATTCTGCACTAGCTGCAGCTTCTGGATCTGTGACAAGGGCAACTCCATGTAGAGAGTGTTACAGTAGTCTAGTCTCAAGGTGACCATAGCATAGAACACTGTTGCTATGAAGGTCATCTGTGAAGGCAACCAGTGCTGTCTCAGTCCCATGACCAGGGCAAAAGCCGGACTGGAAGGTGTCTAAGTTGGAAGCGTCATCCAAAAAGCTCTGTAGCTGACTTGCTACCACCCTGTCTATTAATTTGCCCAAAAAGGGCAAATTGGAACCTGGCTGATAGTTGGCCAATTCAGTCGGATCCAAAGTTTCTTTTTTTAACAGTGGGTGGACCACTGCTTCCTTAAGCACCCCAGGGAACTATCCCTCAGTTAGAAAAGACAGATACAACAGTCAAAATCTTGTCCTAGGCTCCGATCACATGCACCATTAGCCACACGAGAGGGACGAATGCAGGCAGAGTTAATGGGTGCGATCACATGAAAACATCTGGCAAGTGTCATGCACCCGTCCCTAACCCATACTGCCCGGCCGAAGCTGTGAATTAAAAAACTACCTCGGAAACTCCAGTAGCAAATGCTTGCGGCGGGCCACAGACAGACATCCTCCGTCTGATCGCTCCAGCACATTCCTTTTGCTGCATTGACGCACCCCAGGAACACACACCACTGGAAACAACCCCAGTCCACCGCTGCTGCTATTGGATCAGGTAACGGGGGCTTACATTGCAGCAGCACAAATAGCCACGCCTCCCCCCCAAGTTTTCCGCCACCTGTGACCGGTACCTTAAGGTATCCTGTCATTCAATTCTAAAATGTTTAGTTGGATGATAGATAATAAAGGTGAATCTAGGCAGACATCTGAAACAAGTTCTCCCCCACAGAAATTGATAATATAAGTGATATTTTGAGATTTTACCACAATTAAAACTGAAATCTTCCTCATGGATCACTGCCTTGTCGTGGCGAGGGGGCTTGCGTGGTTCGATGAGGCTGTGGGCTATGCCGTGGAGGGCCACCCAGGACGGACAGGCCACAGCAGAGAACTCAGAACAAGTGTGATCCCCTGGAGAAGGAAATGGCAACCCACTCCAGTATCTTTGCCAAGAAAACCCCATCGACAGTGACAAAAGGCTAAAAGATATGATGCCGGAAGATGAGCCCCTCAGGTCTGAAGGTGTCCAATATGCTACTGGGGAAGAGCAGAGGGCAAGTACGAGTAACCCCAGAAAGAGTGAAGCGGCTGGGCTAAAGCCGAAAGGACGCTCAGTTGTGGATGTGTCTGACGGTGAAAGGAAAGTTCGATGCTGCAAAGAACAATACTGCATAGGAACCTGGAATGTAAGGTCTATGAATCAAGGTAAGCTTGACGTGGTCAAAAATGAGATGGCAAGAATGAACATTGACATCTTGGGAGTCAGTGAACTAAAGTGGACAGGAATGGGTGAATTTAACTCAGAAGACCATTATATCTACTACTGTGGCCAGGAATCCCGTAGAAAAAATGGTGTGGCCTTTATAGTCAACAAGAGAGTGAGAAAGGCAGTATTAGGATACAATCTCAAAAATGACAGAATGATCTCGGTCCGAATCCAAGGCAAACCATTCAATTGAGATGGTTAGACAGTGTCATCGATGCAACGAACATGAAATTGAGCAAACTTCAGCGGACAGCGGAAGACAGGAGGGCCTGGCGTAATCTGGTCCATGGGTCGCGAAGGGTCGGACTCGACTGTGCGACTGAACAACAACAACAACAAAAAAAACTGAAATAGTTACAATTGTTTCAAAACAGTTTCACCTTATGCCTTTGTATCTGATGAAGTAGACTCTGACTTGCGAAACGTTATACCCTGAAAAAAATCTGTTGATCTTTAAGGATAAACGAGTATATATGGCCAGATCTCATAGTAGAAAAGGAAGATAACTTTTACAGAAAGCAGTTCTTTTGAGATGGACTTTTGAGGTGGACTCAGCCTTGCCCAGTTAGTCTCCTAACCAAAGCTGTCATCCCACATGGCTTTTCTATATACAGGTCCCAATCCACATCAGAGGCTTTCTAGATAGTCATTGGTAACCCTTCCTCTTTTTAAATATTTTTTAATTAATTTTATTACTGGATTACACAATAATTGTATATAAGTGTTGCATTTAAAGGGGGGCGAGAGGAGGGGAACCAAAGTCAAATTGAAAATAAGAATGAAAAAAACCCCAATATTTTTGAAACATCATTTAAATTTTTAACAATGTATGTTTTTTCCCAGTTTGATCACCAATGCAAGCATGATTAAGTAAATCACATATTTCCATCTGTCCTCAGTACTGAAGTGAAGATGAAGAGATGTCGAGTACTGGCTGGCAAAAGAAATAAATGGATTCCAAACTTGAAAGACACCCCACTATCATTTGATTTTTTGCTGATCAAATTTGATAGTATATTTTTCTTCAGTGTTCGTACCAGGGCAATTGTACATTGGGTTATGGATTTCTAGTGTTGAGAAATGATGGCTCTGTCAAGGGCAGGCACAGCTCTGAAAGAGAAAACATGCACTCCCACCCCCCAGCTCTTTTATACATCTAGGAATCTGCTTCTATGGTCCAAAAGATGCAATATACATGACCGGGATCAGGACACAGGTGCCTGACCCAACTAGTCACATGCAGGACTGGTGAAACTCACCTTGAAAGCATTGTGTTTATCCACATGGCTCAAAATGCTGCAAGGGGGTGGATGGGATCCAGGCTTCCCTGCCAAACTGTCATCACCAGTGGAAATGGGGGTATTGCATGCCTTTTCCTCATATCCCAACCCCCATGATCCTTTCTGCTGGGAAAAGGCAGCAGGGGAGAGAAGCCTGAAGCAGCGTCCACCTGCAGTTTTTGGAGACCTTTGGAGCAACAGAATGCTATAGCTCACCTGGTTAAAGGTTCTATGCCACACAATTTGGTCATCATGGATGGTCAGCTGTTTGCCTTGTGGAGCCTGAAGATCCAACTTTCCCACTTTTACTCTCATGAAAGATCCATTCAGGAATGTGACCCAGTTGGTAATGTCAAAACCAACTCTCAGTTCTCCATTTTCATCAAAACTCACAGTATCTCCAGCACTGTTGTTGAACATAATACGTCTTAGAAAATGATGCAGCTGGTGGAGACAGAAATAGAAAGAAAAGAACACTAACATGCTGAAGCCATTACAACTACCTTTGAAAAGATGGGTAAGTATTAATAAATGAGTGTGGCAGATGCATCTAAAACAATCAGTGTGTAAAATTAAGAAACTAGTTCCAGTGGATTCCTTCTGGAGGGCTGAAGGTCATTTTCCTCCAGTCATCTTTGTATGAAAAGTTAGATGAGTTCAGGGAAGATAGTGGAACTGTCACTGATAAATAAGGGCCTATAGAATCAACCTGTCCTGGTTAAAGTACTTAACCTTCCACCCTCCCCTGGATTGATCAGGGCCACAGCTTGAATAATTCGACAGACTGAAGATATACCCAAATGGCCCTTTACTTGGAGGGTCCATTTACAGGTTAAGTTGAAAGATGTGCATGTATGGGGAAAAGACTATCACTGTCCAGTGTGTATCAGTATCCTGTGCTATGTAACACTTTAGCATGGGGTGTCGCTAGGAATAATCAGGCAGAAATCTTTTTTTTGAGAAATCACCAAGTAGAAATACTGAGAGATGCTCTAAAAATCAAATACACACAGACACAAAGCAAGGTGGATGATGTCTTCCCTAATGAACTGAGAAAGAAATTATTAATATAAAAATATGAAAAGAAGCAGAGAATATAACAGAAGCCTAGTCCAATGAGAACGGGCATCCTGGAGAGGATGGAGTGAGGAGCTAGATTTGAGTATGGGAGCTCTTTTGAAATCTACAGCATATTCAGGGAAGAAGATTTTGAGAGTTAAAGCTCCCTTTGTCAGATACGAGTTGCAATGAAGACCTCTGAGTTCTGATATCCCAGTCAGATTGTGGGAGGGGAGTTGTAAAAACAGGAATTCAGGATGCCTACGTATAATGCACACTGTAACCAACGAGATTAAAGCAGAGGTGAAATTAGCATCCATAGTGAGATGAGAATTCTATATTCTTATTAAGCCCTGGGTCGTCCATTGCTCTGAACTTGTGAATGACCTTAGGTTCAGCAGTCTTGCATTTCAGTGTTGTGGTAGTTAAGGTAGGATAAATACCCATTTATTCATTTGCATATTAGGGACTGAACAGCTAGCCCACTGTAGAGAGTGGAAGGGCATTGAACTTTGGGCATTGATGGTGAATTGAACTTTGGGAGATGAACAGGTGGATGAACCTGAGATGATGTGGCCGGTGTAGTTGGGTCTGGTGATTGTGAAGTCAGAGTGAATATGAGGACAGAGTTGGCATCTCTGATTTTTGCAGGCCCTGGTTCCAGAGTCTGTGACTGAGTTAAGAAGGGTAAGTTGTGGGTAAGAAGTGAGGAGAAAGTGATGCAGAGACTGAGGCCCACTCAAAGTCTCTAGGAAGGGTTTTAGGCAAAGCCACAGAGGCAGTAGGTGAAATGTCTTGCCAGTGAGCTTCTTAGGGAATCAGGGTGATCACTAATCCTGATGTTGATAGATCACTAATCCTGATGTTTTGATTTTCCAGTCAATCTGGACCATGATTGAACTTATGTAGGTTTATCTATTTTGCTGCAAAGTGTTAGGAAATGTTTTTATATTTAATATTGAGAAGTCAGTTGTTTTGGGCACTCTGTGTTACTACTAAAGTTTAACAGAATATCCACCTATTGTTGCTGGGTCTGAATCCTTTCTCTGGTTGTCTGGTGGCAACGGCCTGTAAATATTAGAGACATGTCATTGCTCAGTTTCTTATTCAAATTAGGTATAATATGAGTTTATTGGGCTTAAGTCTAGGAGCACTTCAGATATCTAGAGATGGAGACTTGCGGTACAGATATTCAAAATAAATTAGTGGATGAATGAATGAAAGCCAACCGCAGTGAAAATAGCACAGTGCCTTTGAGAAGCAATTACCTGCCATGACTGCACATTCTGCAGTCCTAGACTCCTTTCTTCTTCCAGTCTTCTGTGTCCAGTTCTGAATACATAGATAGCATGCAAGACATGTGCTGCTGCATAGACAGCATTGTAGACATTGTAGCTGTGACCAGTCATGCTCATTTCAAAGAAAGTCTCTGGAACAGAGTCCAACTTCTCCTGTCCAGTGCACTTTTCCTTGTTGTCCCCATGAACATCTGGATTTCCCAAGGAACAACTGAATGCCTGCTCCCAGAAGTTCTGGAGAAAGCCATCTCCTTTTGCCCAGGAAGGGCTTAGGGACTGAAGGAATGTTTGGAATCCTGGTGGTTGATTGGAGTGAACAGCAAAAGATAGAGCACCATGGAAGGCCTCTATATCCCAAGCTCTTTGGATAGAGATTGATTCAAAGTCCCAATGGCATGTAATAATCCACACCTTATGCACTGATGGAAATGAAATGAAAGGGCCTAAGAACAACAACATTCTCAGACTCAACATGGAGGAGTTCTCTCCATATAGAAAACATACCTTGGCTTTAGTTTGGAGATAAAGAGTAAAATACTCTCTCTGTGTTGCAAATACCTCCACTCCATCTTGCAAATAAGCCTGTTTTGGTAATCTTACAGTGAAGTTAACACAGATGCCATTCTCAGAAAGCATTGGCATCATGAGCTTCAAGAACGTGTCCCCATTATCATCATCTGCAGCGATCAACACAATCCATGTCCATTTGAAGTGGTGCAATAGCTGGATGACTGCCATGTATTGTGTGGCTTCGTTGGGAACCATCTGATAAATGGATTTGAGCAGCAATGTGTTACCCTCAATGAGAGAAAATGATCCATAAGTGAGCTGCAAAAAGGATACATTTTTTAACAGATGGAATACAATTGTATTCCATCAATTATTCAATTGTAAGCCGGATAAGTGAAATTCCCATAACTCTGGACAGATGCCCTACCTGCGGCATCTTGTAAATCCTGAGTAGGGTGGCGATATTGGCAGAGGTTTCTGATTCCAGTCCTCCAATGACTGCGATTGGATTGTTCTGTTTATCACACTTGAAATTGGGGACAAAACTACATTGTGAAGAGAGCAAACTCAAGGTGGCTTTAAAGGTCATCCTTCCCAGATAGTAGCTGTTGAGGATGTGGAAGCCCAAAGTGATATTTGGTAGGATGTTAGGATTCTCATTGATCTCTTTTACAGCAAAGGCCAAGGCCAAGTTATGTTGGTAGTTCTTTGGCACTGATCTGTAATGAGGATTTGTGAAATGGTTTGATAACCAATGCACAAACATGTACTCTTCATTCATGCTTCCTGTTTATGTCCCATCCCCCTTCCTGTAAGTTCTGCCTCTCGCAGGGTGCATCCAGTGAGAACTGATGGCATGTTAGGGAGAAGGTTAAAAGTTTACAGTGGATGGTTAGGACCATTTGAGACACCTGATCTGTGTGTGAAACAGATAGGATTGATATGGAAACTGATCTACCATATCTAAAAGGGTCTCAGAGGAAGAGAGTGGGGACCTCATGTTTAAAAGGTCAGGGCTCTTACTAAAATAAATAGGGAGACAAAGAGTGGCAGTTCATTTGAAATTTAGCAGAGGCTGGGACAATACACCTGGAATGTAGACAATTTAGGAACAGCCTGACAAGATATTTATATAATTGTTTTGGAACCTGGAGTCCCTAGGTTTGGGTAATACATCTCCCTCGCTAGAAGCTCCAATCAGTGCCAAAGCCTGGCATCTTCATTTTAGCAAGGTCTGTGGAACTATCAGTGATACTAGTATTGCTGATCAACTAATACCTCAGTTTTGCTACCTCAGTGGCCTACAGACATGGTATCTGAGGTCAAAAGCCTTGTTGATTCTCTCTCATACGGAAAGGTGCCTGGAGAAGACATGATCCCTCCGGAGCTTTTTAAGCAATTTTCTGATTGGTGGGGTACTGTACTGACAAAGTTGTCTACCCGAAACTCCTTCCTGGACTCCTTCCTGCTGGCTGGAAACAAAGCATTGCTTGGCAAATATATGTAAAAAGGCAATAAATCAGACTCTCATAATTATCACCCTATCAGCTTGTTGGATACAATCTCTAAATTTCATAATAATTTTTTACTGAGAAAACTGGAAGATTGGAAGGCTGACAACCAGGTCATCTCTTCAGAACAAGCTGGTTTTCAGAAGGGTCAAAGTACCATCAACCACTGTCTGATGTTGCAGATTGTTTAATTGGTCCCACTAAAAACCTACATGCAGCCTTTGTTGACTGTACAGCTGGTTTTGACTCAAAAGACAGAGAAAGGCTCTGCTCTAAACTGGCAAGTGCTAATATTGACAAAAACCTTCACAGTGACACATTCTCCTGGAATGCACATACAGAAATTATAAAATCAATAGTCCAATTGGTGAACAGGGACATTTTTCAAATTTTACTCTTCCTAAGGGGGATTCCAGATAGACCGAGCCTTAAAGCTCATTCAGAGTTAGTTAATTACCCAACTTCTTTATGGAATGGAGATTTAGGGATAGAATGACACCCAGATTGCAAACCTGGACAGAATTCAGAAGCCTTTCTTGATAAGGTCATTAGTATTAACTCCAAATACCCTAGCTGCATTGCTGAGAGAGCCAAACTGGGCCTCCTTTCTCTTTGGGCACGTGCACAAAAAGCCTTTTTAATTACTGCCACAAATTGAAGACAGCCCCAGTAGGTCCTCTTTTGAGCATTTGTTTCTCTATAAGCTTAAAAGATCCTAAATGGCAATCCAATTACAACACAGTTCTTCAAATATACAACTTGCCAGATTTTGTTCGATGAGCCTCTTAGGCCAACTTCAATAGTAGGGTGCAAATATATACACATGCTGCTGTTTTAGACTGGCAAGTCATACTAGAAACTGAATTTTCACCCTGGTACAAATCAATTAATCTGGATCATCTGTGGGCACATGAACTGTCCAAGATTTCCTCTTTAAAATTACACTCAGCTTTTACACCCATTCATTTTCATAGACTTTGAGCTATTCAGTGGGACACAAAGAAGCAGAATCCCATAGTCACAAGCTCATGCCCATATTTTGCAAGTTTCACATCCATCACAATATTGGGGGGTAATTCTTGTTTTAAGATTCATCTTTGTTGAGATCCATCTTCAAAGTCAGCCTGTTTTGTGAAGTCTTAATCCTATTAAACCTAAGTACAGGCTATGGACTAATAAACTCATTCTTCCCCTTTCTCCTTCTCTCTGCCTCTCCCTGACCCTTTTGTGGTCTTCTATGCATCATATCATAGATTCTGTGCCCACAAGACAGGAGCCAGTCTTCCTGACCTCTTTAAAAAACCACACATATTGAAGGCATAGCTAAATAAATAGACAGGATATATAATGTGAAAGAATATCTCACATAGATTCAGAAAGGAACAACTGTGCAGGCTGTTCATGGAAAGAGGGTATGTCATAGATGTGGAAGACCTGCGAAACGATCCCACCAACAAGCAGGTCACCAGGCTGATAAAATTCATGAGGAATAGGAAGACGATTAATTGCTCTGGTGCATTGAACGGAATGCTTCTTGCACATAACAGGGCACAGCAATAAAACCAGAATCAGTGCCGGCACCATCCTTGTGGTGAACCTCTTCCTCCTCTCACTAATTTCTGTTACTGTGTACCACGTTTTCACTGCTTGTTTTCAAATTTCCTGGATTAGTGAATGAATCTGCTGGTACACTTCAGCAAACTGTAGCCTAAAAGAGAATTTTAGCACAAGACACAGTTAATCGTGGATCCTTTTCTGTGCTCTCCTTCACCAGCATTTTAAACAGGCTAAACTGCTGTACCTTCTCACTTTCTTTTACTAGGCCATTCAGCTGTAGTTTTACCCAGCTTAGCTTTCTTTTTAGAAATAGCCCTCTCAAAAAACCCTGTAACCAGTAATAATGACTGGCAGCCCTGGAATAACCACCAAGCAAAACAAGCTAATGTCTAGGGCACCAATGGAAGGGGGGCACCACAGAATTCCCTCACAAGATACATTGAGGTGTAGTGGTTAAAAGTGGCAGACTCTAAACTACAGAACTGGGTTTGATACTCCACTCCTCCACATAAATCCAGCTGGGTGACCTTGGCATGGTCACAGTTCTCTCTGAATTCTCTTAGCCCCACCTACCTCACAGGGTATCTGTTCTGGGGAGAAGAAGGGAAGGTGATGGATAGCTGCTCTGCGACTCCTTCAGGTAGTGAAGAGCGAGATATAAAAGCCAACTCTTCTTCTTCTTTCATGGATACGCTCAGCTTTAGTCAATTTTTTTTGTAGCTGTCCTTTTGACTTTAAAGGTGTCGTCAGATATCAAATCTATTTTATGGCATGAGAGTTTCACTTCTGTCTTGTCAGTTAAGCAATGGAAGGGCCAAGGGGCACCACTGTTGTGCTGTGCTTAGGGCATCAGTTGGCCTTAATCCAGCCCTGTTGACTGCATATAAAAAGGGGGAGTGGGAGTTGAATGTAAAATCAATTTTCTTTTAAAAAATGTACATTGGGAAACTATCCTCTGATAGTAGAACTAGCAGAGCAATGACCAGTGTCAAAATGGAGCCATGAGTCTCTCTTCCCTTACAAAATTAAGGGACACAACAGAAAGTGGGTCCGCATCTGTTATAATCTATGCTTTTCAAAAGGAAATCTCTGGAAGTGGAAGGCTGTGGAGGAAAAGAGGAGAGACTAGGTGCTGAGTTACCTTGGATCCAGCTAGGGCGTTTCATTCCGTCTCACCCAGTTCTCTCCATACAACGGTCCGCATCTTACATGGCCTTTGTCCATGAAGGTTCCATAATTCTCAACAGAGCTTTTTCGTGTGGGCCAAGAAGATCTTACTTCTTCAGTGGTGGAAAAGCTGGGTGGATCCCACTTTTACTCTGCTTGAGTACTTTGTGTCTGGGAATCCATGACAAAATGCCTTCCATATGTCTTCCATATAAATGTAAGGTTGAAATTAATGATGCAAATGACTGACAGAGTCCTGGTGATCTCTGATGGTTTTTAAATGCAGTGATTTTGTCTCTGAGAATTTTCTTGCATAGCATAAAAAGTTATAATGACTGAGGCACACCCTCCTAATTATGAGGTGCTGCTTGTTCTGTCAAATGACACAGTTGTAAGATTTTAAAGAAAAAAGGGGGGGGTGTTGTCTGAAGTGTTCTCTGAACATAAATGGGTATGTGAAAATAATGCACTTTGAGGTATGTGAAAATAATGCACTTTGAGGTATGTGAAAATAATGCACTTTGAGGCACTTTAGAACCTTTTTTTCTGCATTCTTCACCTCTTGTGTAAAAGTCTTCTGGTTTCCATTCTGCCAGCACTGACATTTGTTTCATAATATCAAAGACTACTGATGTTTATGCATGGAAGCATTGTGGCTTCCCCCCCTATGTATACAAATGGTGACATGAATAAAGAAACCAATGAGCAGAATTTGTCTTCTGCCCACTGCTGTGATTTTTAGCTGCTGATTCTATTCAGGTGCACTGTACAAGAGGATGCAGCTGTGTCCCAGGATAGTGGTATCTCAGCTTCTAGCTTCATCTACCTAATCACTAACTTCTGCAGAGAACTTATTGAAAAGATGCTTAGTACACCTGATACTAACTCCAAAATGCACCTCCTGGAATTGGTCCAACAATTGGTTTGTTTTATCTCATAAAGGAAGAACTTTGAATCCTGTTCTTAAAGGCTGGCTCCACTCTCCCCTGTCAGTTTCTCGTCTTGTGCTTGGCCCACCCACCCGCCCTGTATGTAGTGTAAGCACAGCTTGGTCGCCCCGCTTAACAGGGGTCTGGGAAGGAATTTTTTGTCCTCTTATTGGCTATTGAGAAGGGGTCTTTTTCACCTACCCTCCGCTGCTGTCAGTGGATTGAGGAATTGGTTTGAGATGGTGCCTTGGGACTAGTTCGTTACTTTGTTAGGGCAGAATTAGGTTTAAATAAAGTTCAGCGGCTACGTAAGCACCAATTAATAACCCCCTGGGAGGATAGAGAGGTCTGCGGTATCAACTCTGCGGCCATGCAGCCAGGGATGAGGCTTGCAGACTGCCTATGGGGATGGACATGACGGAGACTCAGTGCTGGCTGTGTGGTGGTGTTTGAGGGCTCCTGAAGGCACATTCCAATCATTGGCTTGGCTGGGTTTGCAAGCGACTTATAGTTGGCTCCAACCCGGGGCCGTGGTGTCTTGCCTTTTGTACGGTTAAGGATGGGGTCAAAGCGACACCAGGCCTTGTCGTGCCACTGTTTTCATGTTTGCCCTTGCTGTTACTTTAATAGATTAATAAAGTGGCCTTATTTTATCCAACCTTGTTGTCTGACTCTTTCTTCCATCTGAGGGGGCTGTGATCCATCTATACCTTGTGGCTAATAGCCACTGATTGACCTCTGTTCCATGTTTATCCAATCCCCTCTTGAAGCTCTCTATGGTTGTAGCTGCCACCACTTTACTGTGCAGCAGTGAATTCCACATGGTAATTACTCTTTGCGTAAAGAACTAATTCCTTTTAACTGTTCTAAATCTACAGCTCTTGAATTTCATTGAGTGACCACAAGTTCTTGTATTGTGAGCAAGTGAAAAAAGCACTTTTTTCTCTATCTTCTCTATCCTATGTACAATTTTGTAAACCTGTAACATGTCACCCCTCAGTCATAATTTCTCCAAGCTAAAGAGCCCTAACCTCTTTAACCTTTCTTCATAGGGAAAGTGTTCCATAATCTTAATCATTTTAGTTGCCCTTTTTCTACACCTTTTTCAATACTATAATATCTTTTTTGAGGTTTGGTGACCAGAACTGTACACAGTATTCCAAATGAGGCTGCACCATTGATTTTTACAGGGGCGTTTTGATACTGGCTGATTTTTAAAAAATTCCCTTCCTAATAATCCCCAGCACAGCTTTTTTCCCTTCTTTCTTGCAGTCACACACTGAGTCAACATATTTAGTGAGTTATCTACCATGACTCCAAGATCTCTCTCCTGGTCAGTCACGTCAGTTCAGACCCCATCAACGTGTACTTATAATTGGGATTTTGGGCTCCAATATGCATTCCTGGGCACTTGCTCATGTTGAATCTCATTTGCCACATTGATGCCCATTGGTCCAGATTTGAGAGTTCCCTCTGGAGTGTCTCACAGTCCTTCCTGGTTCTCACCATCCTGAACAACTTAGTGTCATTCACAAAATTAGGCATTTCATGGCTTACTCCCAGCTCCAAACCATTAATGAACAAGTTAAAAAGCAACAAACCCAGTATCAAACCCTGTGGTACCCCACTGCTTACCATCCTCCACCATGAAAACTGCCCATTTATCCTCACTCTCTGTTTCCTGTTAATTCATCACTTTCTAAACCACAAGAGGACTTGTTCTCTCATCCCATGACTGCTGAGCTAACTTAGGAGTCTTTGATGAGGAACTTTATCAGAAGCTTTCTGTAATTCTAGGTAAACAACATCTGTTCAGCCCCCTTTGTCCACATGCTTGTTCACCCCCTCAAAGAACTCTAACAGGTTACTGAGACAAGATCTTTCCTTACAGCATCCATGCTGATTCTTCCTCAACAGCTTTTGTTCATCAATGTGCTTTGTAATTCTATCTTTAATTATGGATTCCACCAACTTACCCTTTATCAACGTTAAACTAACCGGCCCGTAATTTCCCAGCTCTCCTCAATGAAATCAATTAAATTGGGAGGGCAGAATATCTGTCCAATATTTTCTTTTTAAAATTACACTCAGCTTTTACATCCATTCATTTTCAAACACTGCTATGGCTTAAGGTTGCTACTCCCAAACCCGAGCTGCTCCGAGGCTCTGCATATGCAGAGGTCCAGATCCTGACGACCTGGACACTTATTTGGTGGCTTTCCACTTTACTCAGCTGCAAGGAAGAAATTCCTAAATACTATCCTGGTCAACTTAGGCCTTAGTGTTGTGATGGGAAAAGTTATATTTTTACTTGCAGATGCAGAACCAGAGGTTTCATATTCGGTTGCTCTTTTTGCCCTGGCACCCAATGAAAATTCAAGCTAAGCTAGTCTCATTAGAGGCCAGTTAATTAGTATTCAGTAGACATTTATGGGAGTTCCTCCCCCCCTTTTCTTATGAAATAAGTTTTAAAATGTTAATTTTATAGTGCCTTAATCTAGTTTTTCTGTACAGTAATTTATTGTATATTATTTTCTATCACTTGTAATGGCTATTGTCCCTCTACAATAAAACTGAACTGAAAATAGCATTCATGGTTCCAATGGCTGATGATGACTTTTGTATTTCTTTTCTTTTTAAAAAAAATAAAAATAAATTGCTAATATCCAACCAATAGACCTTGAGCTGTTCAGTGGACACACAGAAGTGGAATCCCATGATCACAAGCTCATGTTCATATTTTGCATGTTTCACATCTATCACAGTATTGTGGGGAAATGTATTACAATCCATCTTTGTTCAGATTCATCTTCAACATCAGCCTGTTCTTTGAAGTCTTGAATTCAGTCTTACTAAGCCTAAATATAGGCTATGGATTAATAAACTCATTATTCTCCTTTCTCCTTCTCTCCACTCTGCCTCTGTCTGCACATTTTGTGGTCTTCTATGCTTCAAGAAGAAGAAGAAGAGATTGGATTTATACCCTGCCCTTCACTACCAAAAGGTGTCTCAGAGTGGCTTACAAACCCCTTTCCCTTCCCCTCCCCACAACAGACACCCTGTGAGGTAGGTGGGGCTGAGAGAACTCTTGACAGAAACTGCTCTTTTTCAAGAACAGCTCTTATCAGAACTATGGCTTGCCCAAGGTCATCCAGCCAGGTGCAAGTGGAGGAGTGGGGAATCAAACCCAGTTCTCCCAGATTAGAGTCCGCACACTTAACCACCACACCAAACTGATTCTGTGACCACAAGGAGCCAATCTCCCCTTCCACTTTAAAAAGCTACACACATTGAAGACATAGCTACATAAATAAGCAGCAAATGGAAAATGAAGGAATGTCTCACATAGAGTCAGAAATAAACAGCTGTGCTGGCTGCTCATGGAAAGAGGGTATATCATAGATGTAGAAGACCTGAGAAATGATCCCACCAACAAGCAGGTCACCAGGCTGATAAAATTCATGAGGAATAGGAAGAAGATCAGTCGCTCTGGGGCACTGAACGGAATGCTTCTTGCATATAACAGAGCACAGCAATAAAACCAGAATCAATGCCGGCACCATCCTTGTGATGAACCTCTTCCTCCTCTCACTAATTTCTGTTACTGTGTACCACGTTTCCACTGTTAGTTTGTTTTGAGATTTCCTGGATTAGTGAACGAATCTGCTGGTACACTTCAGCAAACTGTAGCCTAAAAGAGAATTTTGGCACAAGACACAGTTAATTGTGGTTCCTTTTCTGTGCTCTTTTTCATCAGCATTTTAAATAGGATAAGTCACTCTACCTTCTCACTTTCTCCCATCAGCAGTTCGGCTGTAGTTTTAACCCACTGATGGAATGAGCTCCCGGAGGACATCAGGGCCCTGCGGGACCTTTTACAGTTCTGCGGGTCCTGTAAAATGCAGCTCTTCCACCAGGCCTTCAGCTAGGAGCCACCACTGACAAATATACCATCGTAATCTGAATGCGCCATGGCCCTCATCATAATGCTGGATACGGCCTCTTTCCATCACCGCCATCTGTATATACTAGCAACTTATGCAGCTGTTTTATTATAAATTTTATTGTATTTATTGCATTTTAACCTATGTTTGCCGCCTTGAGCCAGTTTGGACCAGCAGGCGGGATACAAATTGGAAGTAAATAAAATAAATAAGGATAACAGAGAAAAAATAAGCCCTTCATCACTTATTTGCTGTCAAGTTGTAGTATACTTATGGCAACCCCAACAAGGCAAATGAGAATTAGAGGTGGTTTTCCATTGCCTTACTCAGTCTTCCTTGGTAGCACCCATCTGAGTAACGGCGCTGCTTAGCTTAGATGTGATACGATCAGCCTATACTCAGTTACTACACCTAAATGGGCCACTGAATAGGATTAGCACATTTGGATAGAATGATTAAAAAAAACACCAAGGTTATAATTCTTACTACTTCTGTCCACGTGCACTAATCTTGTTCACTGGTCCATTTAGGTGTTGTGAGAGGGTATTCTTAGCTGGCCTTGTGCAATATTTCTTCATTTATCCATCAGAATATGAAAAGATCATTATTGTTGGCTTTCATTTTTTTAAAAAAATCTCTAGCTGTTTTGGTCTATGGTTACAAAGAAGAGGAGAATCCAATAGGGAAGAGAAGGTCTCCTCCACTGTTGTCAAAATTACTGTTTTCCTTTCTGCTACACAAAGGACTATCAGAGTCTCCAAGCAAGACTGATAACAACTGCATCTGAAGGAGGCTATAATAACCCTACATTTTGATTGGAACTCAGTGTCGGCACAGGGAATTTTCCAGGGTTTCCCTGTCACTTCACCTTTAACTCAGCTATTCATACCATTCACCCGGATTTAATTGCTTCCCTTTTCCTCATTAATGTTTGATTTCCATTTTTAGTGACCTGTTGAAATTGAGCCTCATAAAAGAGGAAACATCTCAACCTATTTCTGTTTGAAACATACACACAGAGTGCTTTACAACAACGTTCTTTTGGACAACATTGTTGGTTTGCATGACCTCCTTACTTCACTGTCACAGGTTTTCTTGCTATTTAACATCTAAAAATCTGACTGAAAACTCTCACCTTATGTTTTGAATATTCAAGCAATGTTCTCTTGCTCCTCAGCTATGAATTTCTTTCACAAAGTATATTGGGCCACAAGAATGGTACAACTTCTATCTTAAGATGAAAGAGTAAGGACCACAGAAGGAATGTGCTATTCAGAGTCACTGATGGCCAAAGGCTAACAAAACTTTAATAAACTTTGCAAGCACTGGAACAAGAATTCTCTCTATGCAAGCTTGACCTCTACATACCAGTAGTTATCAGCCAATCAAGAAAAGATGCAGCACCAAACTGATGCTGGCCAGATAACATTGTAGATGGAAACATGGAAATCTGCATCTGGAAGCGACAATTTGTGATCATGATGGTTCTGGTAGTGGTGCTCCTGCTTGTACTGTTGGGTCAGACTGTCTGCAAGACCCATTCTATTACTTGCTCCATGAACAGCGATCCTCTTCCTATTTCTCATGAATTTTATCAACCAGGTGACTTCGTTATCGGTCAGATTGTTGCTCATATTTTCTTGTTTCATAACTCCCCCCTGTTCCTGGAATATCCCGGAGAGATGTTGAATAGAGAACCTATGTAAGGATTTCTCTCCCCCCCCCACTTCTTTTCTCTCTCTATGATATGAATGAACCAGTAACAGAGTATTTGATATAGGCTATGGTCACACACACTAAATAATCCACTTTCAATGCACTTTCCAACTGGATTTTGCCAGCTCACACAGAAAAAATCCAGTTTGACAGTGGATTGAAAGTAGATTATTTAGTGTGTGTGACCACAGCCAAAGTTTCACTAGGAAAAATCTTGTTTACCAGAATGGCATATCCATTTTCAGAAGAGGGATTGGTAATTTTTGCTGATAAATTGACTCCCACAATAGACCACTGCTTTGCCCCCAGGCTTTTCCTGGGAACCTCCAAATTTGGAACTGGGCTTGGAGGCTAGAACAGAACCACCCCACAGATGATTAGCTACATGGCATTCTGCACATGAGACACACATTCAGAAAAGCCAGTATGTCCTCACATTGGTACACTTTCCTCTCAGTCTAAGTTGATGCCTGCAGTATCTTACATTGTACATGTATCTTAAAGTCATATATTAATTATCCTTCAGGCAACATACAATGCTTGGGTATAACTGGGTTTTCCTGTTAAATGAACAGGAATTTCATGACTCTTGTGGGGATCTGTTATGTACTTTCCATTTGCAGTGCCTTCTCTGAATACATATGCCCTATGTCATTCTCTTCCTTCATTTTGGTTGGCCTGAAATGACCCTGTTCTATTGTATGTTCCATTATAGTTGCTGATACAAAAGTTCTCATCAGTTTGCGTACATAATACGGCATAGCTGCACTTCAGTGTAATATGGAGGGATATATTATACTGAAGTGCAGCTACAAGCATGGATGGCTTCAAAGGTGAATTAGATAAATATATGGAGCAGAGGTCCATCAATGGCTATTAGCCATAAGGTATAGATGGGAACTCCCAATCTGGGACAAGTGATGCACTGTATTCTTGGTGCTTGGGGGGGGGGCAATAGTGGGAGGGCTTCTAGTGTCTTGGCCCCACTGCTGGGCCTCCTGATGGCACCTGGTATTTTTGGCCACTGTGTGACAGAATGTTGAACTAGATGGGCCATTGGCCTGATCCAACACTGAAAAGTATATTTACTTCATTTACTTTAAATACATATAATGTAAGCTGTCAAACATTTATGCCTTTCAAGGCACGCAGATAGTTTTTAAAGCTCTGGAAAGTATGTAATCCTTTGCAAGGGCCTTTGAATGGGGTACATTGTTTCTACCCTGACATGGATGGCCCAGGTAAGCCTGATCTCATTAAAACTTGGATGCTTGGCAGGGTCAGCCCTGGTTAGTACTTCAATGGGAGACCAGCAGGGACGTCAAGAGGTGCTGCATACATGCAGGCAATGGCAAACCGCCTCTGTTTGACCCTTGCCTTGAAAATCCTATGGGGTCAGCTGTGATTTGATTGCACTTTCCACTGCTGTACAATTTCTGCTTGCAAAGAACATACTTGTGATGAAGGGACTCAGTCTTTCCATGTAGGCGGTGTGCTGTGAAACTAATTACAACTGAGCTCCTGATGACAGAGAAAATGGTTGCTTTGGAGGGTGAATGGTCTGGCATTGTAGCCCTGTCTCCCCAGAATCCACTCCTAAATCTCCATGGATTTCCCTACCAAAAGTTGGCAATCCTACCCAAAATGTCTAAGTGTAAGAGCAGACACAAGCTGATGAGCCATTTGAGTCAACCTAGTTAGACTTCTAGTGATATGAGACAGAGGCTGAAATCTTACGAGCAACTTCCGTGGGAATAAAACCCATTGAATAACATTGTCTTCTTTCTGAATATTTTATTTATTTATTTATTTATTTTATTGGACTAATGGATCGTCCATTCTGCAAGCAGTCTCTGGGTGATTTACAACCTCAGAAAACATTTAAAATATAATGAATATATACATTTACAAACGAGATCAATAACATGAAACCAATCCAAGATAGATCTGCTTAGGATTGCTCTCAAAGTATAATTGCCTCCACCAACCATTTAACATTTTTTTTACATGTCCAAAAAACTATGCTGATGCAACAAAAATCCATAATCAAAACGTCAACCCTTTTTGACGGTTAAATGTGGCTTCTTGTAATTTTTAGAGCAGCAATCAAGACAGAGAATTCGCACATGACAAAGAGTACTGCACCCTATTAAATGGTCTGGAACCTACACCCTAGTCCATTTCAAATGTTTAAAATGTCCTAGATGAGAGGACAGGTCAGGCATAAAAACAGCCTGATTTTTTTTTTGCCAAGTTAACCTTCCAATGAAACATACCAAAAAATGATTATTTGTTGTTTTGTTCATGTATTAACCAGCTGTTCATTCTCATTTCAGATCAGTGCCAAAGCATTACCAGTTTGTCTTGGCTTTGATATTTGCTGTAAAGGAGATCAATGAAAATGCTGCCATCTTGCCAAATGTGACTTTGGGTTTTCACATCCTCAACAGCTACTATCTTACCAAGATGGCCTATAAAGCTACACTGAATCTGCTTTCCACACAGCAGAGGTTTGTCCCCAATTTCAAGTGCAATTTCAAAAACAATCTTGTCGCTGTCATTGGAGGGCTTTGTTCCGAAACATCTATCAATGTAGCCACTATTTTATCCCTCTACAACATCCCACAGGTAGGACCATAAATAAAGCCATATGGAGATTTCACATATGGTAACCAAAGGAAGGTCCTGTAGTATCATGACTGAAAAATGTCTACATGTTTTCTTTCAGCTCACTTTTGGATCATTTCCCCAAGTGCAGGGGAGCAAAATACTATTCCCTTCCCTGTACCAAATAGTTCCAAATGAGGTCTATCAGTACATGGGCATTGTACGTTTACTTCACCACTTCAGATGGTCATGGATTGGGCTCGTGGCTGTGGATGATGACAATGGAGACTATTTTCTGCAAGCAGTGATCCCTTTGCTTACACAGAACAGGATCTGTTGTTCCTTCATGATAAAAACACCCAAAAGAACTTACATTGGTGATCTAATAGAGACTCTGATGGCACTGGAGAAACAATTTTCCATTCTCCTTGAGAGCAAAGCCAATGTATATTTTACATATGGAGAGACCTCATCCCTATACCTTTTAAGACTGTTGCTGTATAATACAGAAATGTCTCAATTGCTTATGGTAGGTAAAGTCTGGGTTGTCACATCTCAATGGGATTTTGAGACATTTTCCATTCAAATTATCAAGTTGATAGGAATCTTCCATGGTGCCATATCCTTCGCAGTTCACTCTAATCAGCCGCCAGGATTCCAAAAATTTCTACAGACTGTAAGACCATCTTGGTCAAAAGGAGATGGTTTCATCCAGGCATTCTGGGAGCATGCATTTAGGTGTGCACTGAACATTTCCAATGGGCTTGAAGAGAATGATAGAACCTGCACTGGAATGGAGAAGCTGGAGAATCTTCCTGGGATGTTGTTTGAAATGACCATGACTGGCCATAGCTACAATGTCTACAATGCTGCCTATGCTGTGGCACATGCATTGCATGCCATGTACATATACAGATCCAGACACAGATCCAGACACAGAAGACTGTTAGGAGGGAGGCAGGGATTTCAGAATGTGCAATCATGGCAGGTAAGTCTTCCCCCTCCCCCAATCTTCTAACTTTTGTGTGGTGTGTGTGTGTACACATATTGCATTTTGGGCTATATTTCAGCCCTGAGGCAAATTCCCTGTGTATCTCATGTTAAAAATGCCCCATTTGTTTGTTTTTCATATCAGAGGCTGTTACATTTCACAGTACTCAAGCATCCAGAACAAGAAAACCTCTTTTGATGTGAGGTTAAATGTTTCTTTTGTGTAGATTCACCTTTCCCTTTTGTATTCTGAATAACTCAAACCACTATGCTTTGTCTCCAAAACTGTTTTTTAAAATAAAGCAGTGAAATCTATGCTTTGAGCCTAAGCCATTGATAACATACATATTCATGAATCTGAAAGGAAAATTTCTACAATTGATAATTTGCACAGCATAGGACCCTTGGGGAATTTTTATTATGCCCCATGAACATACGTGTGGTGAGGTAAACAGTGTACAAGATTTCTCGAAGTTTATTTGTGTTGTCAAGGAGGGCAGTATCTCTGCAGATCACTTTAAAAGGTTTCCTAGGTAATAAATCTCACAAGGTATAGAAACTACCTGCAAACAGCAACATGGATAGATTCTTGGGGTAACTTTACACCTAGGCGCTTTTTTGTTTACTTTGGGGCAATTGTCTACTGCTGTACAATTGGCAATGTCCTAATAGTAAAAATTCAACAACTATTTTTTGTCTGTATTCTGTGCATAAAATGTAACTGAGGAGCACTAATTCACCCTTAGGTCAGAGATGGTTAAAGCACGCTAACCAACTGGCCACTGATAGATAGAATTCTGCCCAATAAGAGTTCAGATACATGTTCAAAATGGGACACGTTGTTCAGTGTTAATATGCCCTTTGATGATTCTTTAGTCACTGCAAACCACTTACTGAATGGCAGTTGCACCTTTGTCAAAATAAAAAGTAGGTTTCTCATGGGTGACCTATCCAGCAATGTGTCGTGTTTGCTCTTGAAAAGGACATGAGGCATGTGAAATGAAATGAATGCAGCTGTATCCCATAGAATTTTGTGCCCTTTTCAATGAATGCTCGATTCAACCAGTGGGTTGAAAACCTACCATAGATTGAAAAACTGACTGAAAGGACAACAGAAGAAAAGGAAATTGTTTCTCCATCCAGCATATCAGTTACATCACATATGAGGGATATAACATTGCAAAGTCAGGAAGCAATTTTCTCCAGGTCAGTTTGGTTTTTTGTCATCTTCTGGGCATGGAGCAGGGGTCACTGTGGGGGGGGGGGAGATATTTGTGAACCTCCTGCATTGTGCAGGGGGTTGGACTAGATGACCCTGGAAGTCCCTTCCAACTCGATGATTCTATGAAAGTATGAACACAAAAATAGTAATCAAAAACACTGTACACAATGTGACATGCATTGAAAACTTGATCTAAATATACACTTAGTGATGTGACCATGCATTTCCATATTAAGTCTCTATTCAATATTTCTGCCCAACTGTTGCTGCTTCTGTGCATAAATGTCATCTAGTTGCAGCCAGTCTTCCCTCTAAGCTGAGTTAGTATGAGCCAGCTCACAGTTTTTTAGTATCTGGCTCACACATTTTTGTCTTAGCTCAGGAAGGATGGCTCCAGACTAAAGTACGTTATGCAGTAGCCAAATTGCTTATTCAGAACTTTAACGCCAGCAGCTCACAAAGTTGAATTTTTGCTCGCAAGACTCCACAGCTTAGAAGGCACATTGGTTGCAACCCACTAATGGTGATTCCACCAAGGGACTTTTAAAGTAAGTCAGAAGCAGAGGTGATTTGCTATTGCCTTCCTCTGAAGTCTTTCTTAGAATCACATAATCAAAGAGTTGGAAGGGACATCCAGGGTCATCAAGTCCAACCCCCTGCACAAATGCAGGACATTCACAAATATTCCTCCTCACATCCCCAGTAACCCCCGCTCCATGCCCAGAAGATGACAAAAAACCTTCAGGCCAAACTGACCTGGAGAAAAATTCCTTCCTGACCCCAAAGTGGCAATCAGCATTTCCCTGGGTGTGTAAGAAAGAGCCACAAGAACTAAGCACTGAGGTAACCCTTCCTGCCCTCCCTCTCATGATCTGCCGAAGTTCACAGAATCAGCATTGCTGTCAGATGGCCATCCAGCCTCTGCTTGAGAACCTCCAAAGAAGGAGAGCCCACCACCTTACTGAAATCAAAATAATCTTAGTGATCTCCCATCCAAGTACTGACCTTACTTAGCTTCTGAGGTCTAATGAGATTGGGCTATAACATGCCGCCCTCTCTAAATCATGTTGCTTACTCTACTTTTATTTGGATAAATTATCTGATCCCCATGTAGGCGGATCTCCCTCCTGCCCCTCATTTTTCCATATTTGGCTATCTACCTGGTGCTTAAAGGAGGAACGTAACACAATTCTGACAAAATAAATTTACTGCATAAACAATCTGATACAGAAGTAACTAGATCAGAACTGGTGGGTACATTTAAGTTGGATTGGATGACCCTGGAGGTCCCTTCCAACTCTATAATTCTATGACACTATGGTTCATTGCCTTGTTTTAAATAATGTTCTTTATATTGGAAGGCAGAATTGCTGTATACAGTGAACTATCTTAGATAAACTGAGTTACTCTAAATTGCAAAGCAAAGGCTTCAGCATCTCATTATCCCTAACTTTCCATTACTTTTTCATTTCCCTTACCATGCAGCTCCATCGTTTTCTGAGGGGCATTTCTTTTAACAACAGTGCTGGAGAAATGGTGCATTTTAATGAAAATGGAGAATTGGTGGAAGGATTTGATATTATCAACTGGGTTACTTTCCCCAATGGTTCTTTTGTTAGAGTAAAAGTGGGAAAACTGAATCCTTCGACTCCTCAAGGCCAAGAACTAACCATTAACAATGATCTAATTGTGTGGCACAGAAGTTTTAATCAAGTGAGCAGAAGAGGCAGACGCTCGGATCTATAAATGTTCCAAATCAGATATTTACAATCAGAGGATCTGCCAAGTCTTGAGAAGGGCATCTCCTTTTCTCATGATACCCCCTCCCCTATATTTCCTCTTTGCCTTCCCCGGCAGTCTCCTTTTATGCTTTCTTCTATTTTTCTCGCCCATCAGCCAACCTGTTTTTTTTCTGCTCCTGTATATTCACCTTTCACTCTTTCCCTCCCCCTGACAGCTCCTTCTTAGGGAAAGTCTGTCCAAATTGTGCAGTGGCTGCCAGCTGGACACTGTTGTGTGGTGGCTGCTTTGAATGCCAAGCCAGCCTTAGTTGTAAAGGCAGCTGCCATCAGTACCCAGTTGGGTGAGGCCCAGTTGTATGGGTTGTACTGTGACTGGTGCTGGAAGACACTCAGACCGAGGACAGACTGGCAATTTGCCCCGGGATGGGACCCGGGCTGACAACGATTCAATACCGGAGTAAATGGAATGTTCACACAGGCACATCTGCCTGGCGTCCCCCACCCGTAGCCTACCGGTGCTCTTGCGCTTCACTGCCGGATTAAAAAAACACCTGATAAAAGCCTTCGCAAATCTTGAAAGACTGCGTTCATCGCGCGTTTCTCCACTTCCGAGGAGTCTGAACGCGCAGCCGAAAAGCCAGGAGCAACCCGCATTGGGCATGAGGCAGCAGCGGTGTGATTGGCTGCGCTCCGCTCCACTGCCCAATGCGGTGCTGGCGTTGCAGGGCAAAAAAAAAAAAAATCAGCAAAATGCGCTTATGCGCATGAGTGCATGAGCGCTCATGCGCACATACACCCACAGCCGAATTAATGGGGAAATGGCGAATACAGCACGCCTCTGGCGCGGCAGTCTGAATGCTCCCGCGCGCCTCCGTCCTGTATCTTCCGGCAGCGGCCCCCGCTGTGTGGACGGGAAAACCCGGTATTGTTTAATCCGGGGTTTTTTTGCCGTGACTGGCTACCGGGGCAAATTGCCAGTCTGTCCTGGGCCTCAGTTGTGAAGTGCATGGCTTGATTGGGCCTAGTAGCATGGGTAGTAAGTCTTCAGTGGTCACTACCTGGTCTGTCCTCAGTATGTTCTCCTCCATCAGGAAACAAGACAGGGAAGTGAAACCTTTTCGAGGGCTATTCTCAGGCCTTCAAGTCCACCCCTGCTCCCTGCCACAGGGCTGGAAGGATCTGTAATATTATTGTAGTTGCCTACCAGCCTCCAAAATTGCACCTGAGAGTTCATTGAGGATTCTTTTCCTAAAGCTATGGGGGGGTGGGGAGAGAGAGAGAAAGAGAGAGAGAGATTGATAGATGATAGATAATTTCAGAAAAATTGGGACTACCTTCAATATTGTGGAGGAATCCTCCCCCCCCATCAATCCCATTCTGATTATTTTATTTTCTTGTTGGTAATGACATAGGAATCTGTTGGGAAGAGAGGTGCTTTCTCCTTCAGCCATATATTCCTGTTGTCCAAGTGAACATCACAATAAACTTCTAATCTCTGCACTTCATTGCACAATAACTATTTTGCCCAACAATTTCACCTGTACTTTGGTAGTGCGAACACAAAAGCCATTCTTAACTAACTTTAAGTGGAATAGACTGTCACTGCATCTCAGTTATTTCATGATGAGATTTCTCAAGTCAAACTTTTTGTGTCTTGACATTTACATATTCTGGATATAATTGCAGCAGAACGTTTTGATGCTCACCACAATTATTTAGTTGGTTATAGCATTTTTAACCAGTCTGTTTTTGAAACCAGAATAAAGGAGATTTGTTCTATGTATGTGTTAATTATCACATATACCAACCTGGTTTTTGACAACAGTAAGGAAAAAACCCAATAGCCTGATTCAAAAAAGGAGTGCACTGGGTGTTCTTGGGTGTTACATTTCCAAGTCCTGGTTTGCTTCCTTTAGACTGGCCACATTTCCCTACTATTTTTCATATGCATTTATTCACAGGTACTGCCACGTTCTGTTTGCAATGACAACTGTCATCCTGGCTACAGCATGAAAAAGAAGGAAGGTGTAACATTTTGCTGCTATGACTGTGCTCCATGTCCAGAAGGAATGATCTCTGAGCAGAATGGTAAGACAGACAAAGTTAAATATCAAGCATGTGCCATAAAAGCCCATAGTCAACAAAATGATTAAACACTGTGGCAGAGAACTTAATGTATACAGAGCTCACTCATTTCTGAAAACAAACTGTATACAGCAAAATCAAGGTGTTTTATGCAATCTAAGACAAGGTAGGAATCAGAAAACCTTTTATTTATTAGTTCTCCTTGTTGGTTTATGAAATGTTCTGCCATTTCTTAAACTGATCACTCAGTGCGAAACATCAGTTTGTAAGCAAACACACTCCCCCCAATGCAAAAATAATGTTGATTCTATCATTCAGACATAGTCATCTCCAGGGCTCTTTTTGTAGCAGGAACTCCTTTGCATATTAGGTGAAAGACCCCTAATGTAGCCAATCCTCCAAGAGCTTACAGAGCTCTTCTTAGAGGGGTAACTGTACACTCTTGGAGGATTGCCTACATTAAGGGTGTGTCACCTAATATGCTAAGGAGTTCCTGCTACAAAAAGAGTCCTGGATCTCCATTCCATATGCAGATATTTAAATATCTATGTACTGAATGAATTCATTTGGACATTTAGACCACACCTTCTTCTGTGCTCAAGGTAACTTTTCAAGGATTAGCAGTTGCTTGCAGAGTACAATAGAAATATTAGAACAATAGGAGAAGAAATATTATACTGCCAAAAATGTTGCACGGATTGCAACCATGGCAGAGATGCAATTACAAATATTGGCAAAAAACTAGTCCCGCAAAACAAGGTCAATTGTAGTGTCACAACCACTATAAGCATCTTCTTCAGCATTCCATGCTACAGTATCAGTGCCACAAACAAAAAGCAGCTCATGAAGAAGAAGTACATATTCTGCAAATTGTGGGCAATGCTACATTTCTGTAGTGATCTAAGACTATTTAGGTTCCTACAGAAGAGGTGATCTATGGGTCATAGGTTGAAAAGGTCTTCAAAATCTAGATGTCTTTACAGTAGGATCCAGGGCTTCTTTTCTGGGGGAATGTTCCAGAACAGAGTTCCAGAACATCTTTGACAAAGTTCTTTTAAAAATGTTTAAAAGTTTGTGAGTTTTCACTATACAGATCAAAAACTTCATTTTCATCTTTTTCAAAAAAAAGCCTTGGTAGGATCCAGTTATCTGTTTCACTCAGCCTCACCCAGTTCTGCTCTATAGTACAGCCCTATAACTTGTGGCCATTGTTCACAGAGGTCCCATGATTCCTAGCATGCCATTTTGGGATTGTCATATGGGACCCCTCCTCCCTTTTACACCCGTGCAAAATCTGATTGGATCGCAGCCCTGAAGAGCTTTTTTCCCCCACCAGACATGGATGCCTGCGTCAAATGTCTAGAAGATCGCTACCCGAACAAGGAACAAGATCAATGCATACTGAAAGTTATTACCTATCTCTCTTACAAAGACCCCTTGGGAATCGTCCTAGCTATACTGGCTATTGGTTTCTCTCTGATCACAGTTTTTGTGCTTGGAACATTCATCAAGTACCGGGAGACTGCTATAGTCAAAGCCAACAATAGGAGTCTCACCTACATCCTCCTCACTTCTCTCCTTCTTTGCTTCCTGTGCTCCTTGCTGTTCATTGGACAGCCTGTGAAGGTAACCTGCCTTCTCCGCCAGCCAACATTTGGGATCATATTTTCTCTAGCCCTTTCCAGTGTGTTGGCGAAAACGATCACTGTGGTTTTGGCATTCATGGCTACCAAACCAGCATCTAAAGTGAGGAAATGGATGGGACAAAGACTGGCATATTTAATAGTACTTTCTTGCTCCTTTATTCAGGTCGGTATTTGTACTCTTTGGCTAAGTGCTTCTGCTCCATTCCCAGATAGAGATATGCACTCTCTGAATGGGAAAATCATACTGGAATGCAATGAGGGCTCAGCTACTATGTTCTATTGTGTCTTGATTTATATGGGCTTCATGGCCTTTGTCAGCTTCACTGTGGCTTTCCTGGCCAGGAAGTTACCCGATAGTTTCAACGAAGCCAAATTTATCACTTTCAGCATGTTGGTCTTTTGCAGTGTTTGGCTGACCTTTATTCCAACTTACTCGAGCACCAGAGGGAAATACACAGTAGCCGTGGAGATCTTTTCCATTGTATCATCTAGTGCTGGCTTACTGGGGTGTATTTTTTCCCCTAAGTGCTACATCATTATTCTGAGGCCTGACCTGAACAATAGAGAGCAGTTAATGAACAGGACAAAAATAAAATAATCTACTGGTTTTTATGCATTGATTCTTAAGCTCATTCCTTACGAAGCTGTTCCACAGTAATTTGCAAAAAGCCCTGCACTCACTCTGTGGAATAAAAGGATATGTATTGATCAGTGGGAATGAAGGTGAGAAGACATAATTTCAAAGACATGTAGAGGCTAGTAGGGTTGCCAGGTCTGTATTGGAAAATACCTGGAGACTTTGGGAGTGGATCCAGGAGAGGGTGGGGTTTGGGGAGGATCCTTGGCATAGTACAATGCCATAGAGTCTACCCTTCAAAGCAGCCATTTTCTCCAGGGGAGCTGATATCTGTCAGCTGGAGATCAATTGTAAAAGCAGGAGATCTCCAGGCCCCACTTGGAGGCTGGCAACCCTAGAGGATAGAGAAGTAGTAACCATTTTAAATAAAGGTAACAACTGAAACTGCTGGAATGAATAGGCAGCCAAAAGCTTCTAGAAAGAGAAAATCCATCCAGGTGGCAGCAGGGGGTGATGGGCTGATAAATCCAAACCCATCCAAGTAGAAAACCACAGGTTGACATCAGAAAAAGCACGTAGGCCTGAGCAAAACACATTTGAGGAATCAAGCATGAGGTCTGCTGGAGGGGAATGTCCAAAGCAACTGTCTTGTAGAGCCCAGATGATAGAGGCTGAAGATGGCACATAAGAAACTCTTAGTAATGTCCTTCCCATATGATTGCTACCAGGACAAAATGAGAAGTCAGCATTACGAATGGACAATGCACTGCAAATCAGCATTCCCCAGCTAGATTACAGTCTGCTTGGCAGAAGGATGATAATTCACATGGTAATGGTGAGTAGCCAACTGTTCTTCTGGCTTCTAACTCAGAATCAGTAGATTCATGGAAAAAGCTAAAAGACCAGTAATTTTCCACAGGTAGGAAGGAAGAACCCAGTTAATGAAATACTTTTTTGAAGGGAAAAGAAGAGGAAAGGGTATAGTGATTTAGGCATATGGGAATGGCTGGAATAAACAAAGATGAAGGCATTGTCTCAGAGAAAAGAATACAACTTCATGACATGATGGGCGCAAACATCCTCAACTAAGATTGTCCTGTATATTACTACATACATGTGCAAAAGTCAAACAGTGAAGAAAGCTGATGGGAAGAAAGTTGATCCATTTTAAACGTGGTGGAGGAGAGTTTCACGGTTATGATGGACCAATCAAATGAGAAATGAATTCTAGCTCAAATCAAGCCTGACTTCCTTCCAGAAGCTAAAATGACTAAACTGAGGCTATTGTACTTTGGTCACATTGTAAGAAGACAAGAGTCACTGTAAAAGTCAGTGATGCTAAGAAAAGTTGAAGGATGCAGGAAAAGAGGAAGACCCAACACAAGATGTGCTGACTCAGTAAAGGAAGCCACACCCCTCCATTTGCGAGATCTCAGCAGGATTGTTAACGACAGGACATTTTAAAGGATGTTAATTCATTGGGTCATCGTAAGTCAGAGGTGACTTGACTGCACTTCATACACACAAAGGCTGAGTTCAGACTGGAAGTTTGCCCCGCTATAGCCACATTTCAGCCACATTTTACAAGCGGATTAAAGGGGATGTTCACACAGGCACATCTGCCTGTTGTTCCTCACCCGTAGTCAACCAGTGATGTTCCGCTTTGCTCCCGCATTTAAAAGATACCTGGTAAAAGTGGTAGCAAATCCCTGAGAGCCCATTTATCCTGCTTCATTCCGCTTCCGGGAAGTGTGAATGCCATCCTTTAAAAGCTGGGAACAACCTGCGTTGCGCATAAGGCAGCAGCAATGTGATTGGCTGTGCTCCGGTCTGCCGCCCAATGCGGTGCCGGCACAATGGGATCCTCCCCAAATTGGCCGGATGTGCTTATAGCCGAATTACTCACATAGCCGAATTACCAGAGAAAAGCTGTTTACAGCTGCGCCTCCAGGCCAGCAGCCTGTACACTCCCGCATGCCTCCTCCCCATATGCTCCCGCATCAGTCGGCACAGTGTGACTGGGAAAACTTGGAACAGTTTGTTCCGGGGCTTTTTTGCCACGACTAGCTCTCACTTCAAACTGCCAGTGTGAACTCAGCCAGACATACACAAAAAAGATTGTTCTGCATTATCCTTAAATTGAGCACCAGCAAAACTATAAAGCAGAATTACACAGTGAAATTAGGAACACGAGCAACAAATAACTGTGTAATGAAGATTACACAACCAATAACCAAATATATATAATCTATAAAGACACAATTGTTTATATAATCATTGGAAATATATGATGGAAATACAATACATAAACAAATAGGACCGACTCTTCATGCTGTAGATCCTCAGTGACGTTCAAACACAGATATACCCATAAGTCAATGTTAACAATCAAAGAATCTTCCTCAAACCGAAGGCATCTCATGACTGAGTAAACTCATTAGCAGCGTAGAAATGCGTGCCGTTTATTCTTGCCAAAACAAAAAAGAACCCAGTTTGATTACAACTTGAACAGGTGAGAAGACTGAAGATGACTTGCAACTTGTAATTTTGACTTCACGCGTTCGCCAGCCTCTGGGTCACTGCGTTTCACAGATGCTTTATCAAAAGTCAGTATTCTCTCCTTGAATCCAAAAAAGTCTCTAACCAATGCTGCACACTTTATTATAATAAAACCACCACCATCCCAATCCATCTCAACACATCCACAAATAGAAGAAGGCTTCATTTCCACAGCTTGTGCAAATACAGATCTATGGTGCTCTTGCACTCCCCCCCAGTGAAGACACAATACACCAATATATGATCTAAACAACTTTTATTTTTGACTAATTTACATCACTGACCCATCAATAAAGAATAATCTAAGAGGGGGTGGAGATGGAGTGGAGCCATCATCTGGCAAAGAATCAGACTCTAAGTTGGGGGCTGTGGCCCCCAAAGTGGGCTACAAATTGAGGAAGAAGAGGGATAAGAAATGATTTGTTATCATAACTCTGAAGTTCTAAAAAATGAATAAATTATATTGTCTTAAGTTATTAGTCTTATTGTCTTATATATTGTCTTAAGTAGATATGGACTACAGATTTGAAATTTATAGAAGAAGATGACCACGTTCATTGGTTTAATGTGAAGTTTAAGCAATTTAAATATGTAATCTTGTTAAAGCCATTTGTATGACACCCACTCTTGGATTTTTAGAGGTACCTTTTCTTTTTTCCCTTCCCTTATTTCTTATGTAGTATTTTAGTTTTAGAAATTGCAATAAAAAATTCCCCTTTGGGGGCCAAAAAAATAAAGAATAATCTGCCAGTGATGCCTCTCCAACTGCACAAGTTTTGCAGGTTTGGCAGGGGGGCAGGGTAAAAGTCAAATCAATCAATTAAATAAAATAAATATATTCAGGCCTGATCAAGTGGAAGCCCCCCGCTCCTCTAAAAAAAGGGGGGTGGGAGGGAACAATTATTTTTATCAACAATTTATTGATTTAATTAATTTATACCCTGCCTTTCTCACCAATGGAGACCCAAACCAGCTTACATCATTTTTGCTCTCCACCATTTCATCTTCACATCAACCCTGGGGGGTATGTTAGGCTGAGAATATGTCAGTGGCCCGTGGTCACCCCGTGAGCTTTTCTGGCAGTCTGATGTTTACTCAAGCACACACAACTGACATGTCAAGAAGGCAAGTCATAAGGAGAAACTTAAATGATGTTATTTTCCCCTCTTTATCAACTGCTCCCTCTTATTTAACTCAGGCCTTAGAATAATGACATAGCATTTGGGGGAAAAAATACACACCAGTAAACCTGCAGTGGAGGCTAAGATGGAGAAGATCTCCACAGCCACCATATATTTTCCTTTGGTGCTCAGGTAGGTTGGAACAAATGATATCCAAACACTGCAAAAGACCAACATACTGAAAGTGATAAATTTGGCTTCATTGAAACTATCAGGTAGCTTCCTGGCACGGAAAGCAACAGTGAAGCTGACAATGGCCAGGAAGCCCAGGTAGCCCAAGACACAGTAAAACATTGACAGTGAGCCCTCATTGCATTCCAATACTATGATTTTGTTTACTGAATGCATGTCAACATCTGGGAATGGAGGGGAAATACTTAGCCAAGAAGTACATATACCTGCTTGAATAAAGGAGCAGGCAAAGACAATAGAGTTTGCTATTTTTTTCATTACCCATGTCCTCCCTTGGGATGCTGGCTTGGTAGCCATGAAGGCCAGAATCACAGTGATGGTTTTTGCCAAGACACTAGAAAGAGCCACAGAGAAGACAACACCAAAAGCAGTTTGTCGGAAAAGGCAGTTGACTTTCCCAGGCTTTCCGATGAACTGCAAAGCACACAGGAAGCAAAGAAGGAGAGCAATCAGCAAAATGTAGGTGAGGTTCAGGTTGTTGGCTTTGACAATGGGCGTGTCCTTGTGTTTCATGAAGATTTTGAACACCAAAGCCGTGATCAGAAAGGAAACAATTGCCAATGTAGCTAAGAAGAACCCGAGTGGTTCTTCAAATGAGAGATAGGCTATAATCTTGGGAAAGCATTGGTTGTGGTGGCGGCCAGAAAAATGGTCTTCTGGACAGTTGACACAGTAATCCATATCTGAAAAAAGGAAGATGTATATAAATATTTCAGTACTTTGACTATCACCTTGGAGAAAACAGTCCCAGTAAATGAAAATTTTTAAAGCTTTTGCTGTTCCAAATGAGGTTGTACATTGTAAAATGTTACTTTAGAGAAGTGCTTAGGAATTTAGGATGTGAACTAGGAAGTACCATATTCAGACCTCATTCAGCCTTAAACTTCCAAGCTGTCCTTTAGCAAGCCTCTAATTTTGCCTTACTCTTTAATTCTAATATTAATATGTGATAGGTTACAGCCAGCTTTTTCTCTGCTCAAAAAGGGTTGGTGGGAAGATCTCCTTTAACCACCAAACAATACTGTGGGACCTTCATGACCAAGAGGCCATGTGGGAAGGGGTCTGCAGTGAGGAGGAAAACTGGACAGGATTGAATGATGAAACTGGTTGGATCCCACCCATGGGCCCAAATGTACACATTTGTTGAAAGAATCATTGCCACTGAAATAATGCGGGGGGGGGAATTCCAGGGCATTTTCCACCCTGGCTCTAAGCTGGTGGAACTCTCTGCTGAATAACTTCTGTGCCCTGTGGGACCTGTTATAGTTTTGCAGGGCCTGCAAGGCAGAGATGTTTCACCAAGCATTTGGTTTAGGACAGCGATGGCTCCATCTGTCTGGCGCTCCTACCCCCTGCCTCCCCATGAAGCCAATGGCTCCATCAGGAAATTTGTAATGCCACTGTAGGATATTGTTGTGTTTTCATCTGTTTTAATTTGCTTTAATGATGTCGTATTTGTTATCCTGTAGTATACGACCCTGAGCCCATTTCTTCTGGGGGAGGGCAGTTTAAAAATTTAACAACAACATCTAATATTACTGTGAATGAGAAGATTACTTCAATTTCATTAATTTACTTCATTTATAATTTGCCATTGTTGAGACTCAAGGATGATTACGCATGGTAAAAAAAATGGAATTAATGAGTATAACACATACGATGAAGAATGCAATGAAAGCTGCCTAAAAGTTTTACAGACATTCAAACTATCACCCTATTCCCTTTATGAAAATGCTCTCCTGTGTAATTTTGGGCCATGTTAGCAAGTAGGGAATACACACAAGCCCTAGTAAATATGATTGTGGAGCCTTAAGGGTTAACCTTGCATACAGAAAATAACATCAGTGAGACTTTGAAAGACTCACCTGTATCATAGAGAAGACTTGTCTGTATCATCTTAGAATTCAAACAATTCTAGCACACTGGGGGAATGTTCTAGGATTAGTGACAAGCTCAAGAGAAACATGTTTTGTTCTGTAAATAACTAAGGAAAAGAACCTGTGAACGGCAGGTCTTACCCTACATTTCAGATCTCAGATTGTTTGAAGTCCCATTTCTTTTAGTTTTGTTAAACATTCTCAGTTGTGGTATGTGATGGATGTCCTACCTATCTGTTCGGAGATCATTCCTTCTGGGCATGGAACACAATCATAGCAGCAAAATGCCTCTTCCTGCTTCTTTCTTTTGCTGGAGCCATGATGACAGTGGTCATTGCACACAGAAATAGGCAGCACCTGTTCATAAGCATAAAAGGCAATTAGGACACAAAGAGATGGATCCCACCAACTTTTCTGCTGGAGAAAGAAGGTAAAAATGAGGCGACTGAAAAGGCTATCCCAGGAAATGTGGGATCCACATGGTGAAAAACCACACAGGATGGGGGCAGCAGTGGAGAGTGAAACTGGATGAGATGGAGTGCAAATGGACTGTGTCCAGAAGAGAGCAACCAGGATGGTGAGAGGGTTGGAATCCAAGTCTTATGAGGAAAGGCTGAAAGAGTTGGGTATGTTTAGCCTGGGAAAGAGAAGACTTAGAGGGGACATGATTGCAATCTTCAAGTATTTGAAGGGCTGTCGTGTAAAAGTTGGAGCAGATCTATTCTCTCTTGCTCCAGATTGCAAGACTAGATCTAATGAGTGGAAATTACAAGAGAGTCGATACCGGCTAGATATCAGGAGAAACTTCCCAACTGTAAGAGTGGTTGAGCAGTAGAACAGTCTGCCTTGGGAGGTGGTGGATGCTCCTTCCCTGGACGTTTTCAAGCGGAGGCTGGACAACCATCTTTTGGGTATATTGTAGGTATGTAGGGCTATCTTTTGTCTATGCTTCTGCAGAGTGCAGGGGGTTGGACTAGATGACTTGCAAGGTCCCTTCCAACTCTAGCAGGGTTTTGAAATGTTCTGCTCCATTCAGGCCCAGAATATGCCAAGATTCAGCTAGACAATGGTGCTTCAGTTTATTTTCAGAATTATTGAAAATAATTGAAATGGTATACTATTTTAGATGGATGAAAGCTAGAATACACCTCAATGATTTCCATAGGATTGCTATTAATTTTTATATATGCACACTTAAGTCATAAAAGAAGAAGTAAAATTGTTTGGGATTTCTTCTCATTTCATTTTTTTTTTAAACAGATTTGGAGCTGGACTGATGGAATCAAATGTTAACTGTGACAATAGTGGGAATGGACATGGAGTAAAAATGTATGTGTGAAGATGCTCAGATATCCTCACTAGGGTTGTGCAGGTTTTTTTTAAATGGTGTTTTTAATGTGGGTCTATTGGACCCGGTGGGGGGAGGGGGAGGGATTTCTGAAGAAACCCAAATCCCAATACTGGTATGGTATTTGGATCCGGGATTTTTCGGAAATCCTGAATTTTTCGGGGTCCAATAGATCCAAGAAGAAAAGTACCATTAAAAAAAATATTATGTCCAATTCTCAGGCTGGCTCAAATTCTTCTGCAGCCCAGTTTAAACTGGGTCGCAGGGGAAGCCAACTCCATGATCTGCTGCACCACAGGGAGATTACGCCCTGCCGCATGCAGATCCTGGCCGGGCCAGCTTCTCCTGCAGTCCTGTTTAAATCAAGCTGCAGGAGAAGCTTGCTTCAGGTCTTCTGTGCTGTGGGGAGATTGTGACTCAGTTTAAACTGCAGACTGGTTTAAACTGGACAGCAGGAGAAGCCAGTCCCAGGCTCTGTCATGCCGCTGAGACACTGCTCCCCGCAGTATGCAGATTCTGGCTGGGCTGGCTTCTCTTGTAGCTCAATTTAAACTGGGCATCACGAAAAGACAGCCCCAAGCCAAGCTGGGAGGGAACAGTCTGCTCCCCCCAACACAGCTGATCCTTGGGCCGTCCTCTGCAGACCTTTTAAACTTTAAAGGCACTGCAGTAAAACCCCAACAAAGAGTTGAGAGGTGGGAACAATCTGCTACTGCCCGTCTGCTGTTTTCCAATCTACCCGGTAATTCCCAACTGTATCCAGGAGTTTTTTCAGGAATTGTTTATGTGTTTTCCTTGGGGGGGTGGGGAATACATTTAGGAAGCTGACATATTCTCCCCAAATACCAATAAGGTATTTTTCGGTTATGTTTTTGGCTCGGGGAGATCCAAATGCTCCCTAATCCTCATGCTTACAACAAGGAAAGGAACTATGGTTTATAAATTAAATTCTACCTAGCATATAGTAGGAGCTGTGGTGGCTGAAGTGGTTAAGATGCTGAACTGCAGGCTGTGGAAGGTCAGTAGTTCAGCAGTTCAAGACCCGAGAGTGCTGCATGATGGGGTGAGCTCCTGTCTCTAGTTCCAGCTCCTGCCAACCTAGCAGTTCGAAAGCAAGAAATTGCAAGTAGATAAATAGGTACCACTTCGGTGGGAAAGTAACAGCGTTCTGTGCACCTTGGTGTTTAGTCATGCCGGCCACATGACCATGGAAACGTCTTCGGACAGCGCTGGCTCTTTGGCTTTGAAATGGAGATGAGCACCGCAACCCTAGAGTCGGATTCGACTGGCTTTCGAGCAAGGGAACCTTTACCTAGCAGTTGGAACTATGAAATGCTTAAAATTGAGTTTTCTTTTTTTAACATATTGTTGCATCTTCATCTTTGTCTCTCTCACCTGGTTAAAGCCTTTGTGCCACACAATCTGAGCATCATTCAGAGTTAACTCTTGGCCTGGAGGAGCCTGAGGATCCAGCCTTCCCACTTTTACTCTAACAAAGGAGGCATTTGGGAAAGTCACCCAGTTTGTTACATCAAAAACTTCAACTAATTCCCCATTTTCATTAAAATGCACCGTGTCCCCAGCACTGTTGTTGAAGAACATGTTTCTTAGGAAGTGATGGAACTAGAATAAAACAGAATATGGAACAAAAGGCAGATGAATTCTTGAAATCTTTACGATGCAATTTAAAATGGTCTCACTTATCCGTATCATTTATTGAATATACAAATCCTTCTATAAAACCAATAATTCAAATTAACTGGTGTTTTTTTTCCTGCAGTGCATTATTTCATTTCTAACCAATTCAGAACAAACAATAGTGGGGCAAGCCACACATTATATGACTCTATGAATTACAGATTTCTGCATCCCCAGAAGGTCATTTTATTCTGTAAAAAACAGCCAATTATGTTAGTGAAAATCTCCCCAAAATGGTTCCCTGTGTCTATTCAAGAGGCAGAACAGAATGATATCTTCAATGTTGCCAGATCTGCCAAGACAAAACCTTTCATTGAATGGCACCTATCTGAGCCTAAACATGCAGTACCTAAATAAGCCTAAACATAATATTGTCCTCACCTGGATGGTCCTGGGTAGTCCATGTTTATCAGATCTCAGAAGCTAAGTTGGGTTGGCCCTGCCTAGATTTAGGATGGGAGACCACCAATGACATCCAGAATTTCTATGCAGGTGCTGGCAATACCAAACCACTTCTGTTTATTTCTTGACTTGAGAACCCTACGGAGTTGCCATAAGTCAACTGTGACTTGTATTGTTGATGTCTTGCTTTGAAATTTGACATCGTATTGCTCTTTAATTTTAAAAGGATGACAGACTCCTGCATTGGAGCATTTATTTTTAAATACAACTGGTTAAGTGGAATGGAACTATGCTCTCTCCCATGTCCTAATACAGTACTTCAAGATACTTTTTTTCTTAACCAGGCTCTGGTAAGTCAACTGGGATGTATGTAAACTGCTGAAAGAAATGTAATGCAGTGAGGTAAGGTGAGAGAAGAGGTGGGGATAGTCCCAAATACCACATGATCTCCAACAGGATCACACAGGATGAGACAAGACAGTGATGAAACTGGATTGTTTGTCTGGCAGACTCTATGGAAATAGATTGCAGTTGAACATGTTTTCCTTTTAATATCCATTTTCATGACCCTTCATCATGTTTCACAGAGGAAGCATGGAGTGCTTTTTATCAACTTTGGCTCATATGTCAGTTACAGTTGTCCTGTCTCACTAACAGAAGCTTGATAGGATGTTACTTTTGATTCAGTCAATAACTTACGGACCAGCTAGTTTTAGCAAGCATTATGAAGTGTTTACATGACCAAAGATATGCATGCTAACTATTGAACAATATGTCCCAGAATACTCATAAGTTTATATATTGAATGAAGCTGACTCTACCCGTTATGGATATAGACCAACTTGCATTAAAAGAAAACCCATTATCATGTAGTTACCTGCCATGGCTGAATATTCCGAGACAACAGCTTCCCTCCCTGAACCGATTTTCTATGCCTTGAGTCAGAGCTATACTTGGCATGTAAAGCATGTGCCACAGCATAGACTGCATTGTACACATTGTAGCTGTGGCCAGTCATGCTCATTTCAAACAAAACCCTGGGAAGATCCCCCAGTTTCTCCTCCCCACTGCAGGTTGTCTTGCTCTCCTGATGCACGTTGGATTTTTGCAATGAACAATCAAATGCCCGTTCCCAGAATTCTTGGATAAAGCCATCTTCTTTTCTCTGTAAAGGTCTGATACCTTGAAGGAATTTTTTGAAACCTGGTGGCTGACTAGAATGAACTGCAAAGGATATGGCACCATGAAAAGTTTCTATGTCCCAAATCCTTTGAATGGATAGTGATTCAAAATCCCATTGGGAAGTAACAATCCACACTTTGTGAAGAGGTGGCAATGAAGACATTTCTGCTGTAAAGAATACCATCCTCAAAATCTGTAAAAGATTAGCCTCTCCATATACAAAATATACATTGGCTTTGCTCTCCAGAAGAACTGGATATTGTTCCAACAATGTTGCAAAAACATCAATGTACTTGTCCATATAAGTCCTTTTTGGTGTTCTTAATGTGAAGGAAGAACAGATCCTGTGTTGTGAAAGTAAAGGAACCACTATCTGCAAAAACCTGTCCCCAGTATCATCCTCCACAGCCAGAAGCCCAATCCAAGTCCATCTAAAATGGTGAAGTAAACGGATAACCCCCATGTACTGGTAGGCTTCATTTGGGACCATCTCATATGAGGAAGGGAATAGCATTTTACCTCCCTCCAGTTGAGGAAATGTTCCATAAATGAACTGAAAGAAAATAGATATGCATTTTTTAGATGAATTACAAGATAATATTCAACTATCATATCATCATCTATAGAACTATCTCTCAAATGTGTTATACAAATAAATTTCCAGTCAAAAAATGGAATCAAAAATGAGGAGGAGGATCTTAGTGTTTTAATTGTAACCAAAACACCTGAAAACAGTTAGGTCAGACAGCCTGTCCAAAATTCACTGCTTTTCCGAGCCCAACCAGGAAATACACGAAATTTTATATTTCAAATGACATCACACCATCATCATGAAAATAATATTCAAAAAGGATAATTGGTTACAAAAAAGTAAACATCATCTGAATAAAAATTGCCTTATTGGTCAAATGTAAAGAAAGACATGTCTATGCAACGCATCAATTGTTTACGTAATCTAACCTAAATACTATCGAGCAAAGTTTCTATGCACCCAAACAAAAGTGTTTTTCTCTGATATGGATCAAGAAATCTGTTTTGACCCAAATACTGCAAAATTGTAACCTAAACAATTAAAAACCATGAACTTTATATCTATCTTTCTTGTCTGCTAGCATCAGCTAGAAAAATTAACCCAACCTAGAGGAGAAAGGCCTACTACTTAATAGGCCTATATTGCATCCTAAGAAAATCTTGCTTAGGAGGAAAACCCCTATAAAACTAGAAAAACATGAATAATCAAAAAGAAATAAATGTTATTATCAGATCTATACCACAAGTGTGGCTCCCATCTGTGAATATCTAAATCCACAGACTGGGGCCCAGGTTTGCAGAAAAATTGAACTAAAAAAAAAAATAAAATACACGGGGGTTAAATTCTTCCCAGAATAAAAAAGCAGTGTTTTTGTGTATGCAGAGAGCACACTTATCTTTCTTCTTCAGAGTGGCAGGCTCTGGGAGCTGCTCCAGGTATGGCTGCAGTGGTGTTAGCATCCATGAGCCACTTCAGGGCTAGAGCAGCTCCCAAATACCACAGCTGCTGCAGATGGGCTGCAACATGGATGCTGAGGCCTGAAACCATGCAGGGTTTGGTGATGGGGAAGGATGAGGCTGCCCCCATGAGTCTGGTGGGCCCCCACCAGGAACAGGAGATCAAAGTAAGGCAGGTGAGAAAGACTGGAGGAGTAATTGGGGGGGGGTTTTGCCAGAGAACAGAGAGGGAAAATACAGATGGGTTAGGTTGTCAGAGAAGGGAAGGGGGAGATTGATGGAGAAGGGGTGGGGAGCAAAACAGGGAGTGGAGGTAGGTTGAACGATAAGGGGGAGAAAGAGGGGGATTGTCAAAGAAAGGAAGGAGAAGAATTAGAGGGGGTAGGTTGACGGAGAAGGGGATGGGAGATCGGCAGAGGTGGGGTAAAGGCAATAGAGATAGGTAGGTAGGTTGACAGTATTGTATGTATTTACTGTTTATATTTATTATATGCTTTTATTATGTATTGTTTGAGATATGTTGTGTGTCGCTCTGAGCCCAGTTTCAGGAAACAGGTGGGGTAGAAATAATAATAATAATAATAACACATGTGAAATTTCTCTCTCCCCCCCATATATATTTGGGTGTTTAAATAACCTAAAAAATGATAAAAGGAGCTCCTGTAGCTTTAACAGACTCCCTCAGTCCTCAGTGACCATTGCTAGGCAGCCACAGAATTTTAGGCTTGGTTTCTGTGAGTAAAAGGCAGGGGCAGGTACCTTTTCAGCACTCTTTTGGCCTCTGAGAGAGGACTCATCTGAGCCAAACCTGCACAGGGTTTCCATCTCCAGGCTGGGAAATTCCTAGAGGATTTGGGATGCAGGCTGGGAAGACAAGGGTTAGGGGAGGAACCTCAGCCAAATATAATGCTAAAGAATCCACCCTCCAAAGAAGCCATTTTCTCCTGAGGGACATATCTCTGTCATCTGGGGATAAGTTGTAGCTCTGAGAGAATTACAGGTCCCACCAGGAGGTTGGCAACCCTAGGCCTGACAGCAACTACTGGATGACTTGATACCACCTGATCTGCATGACTCAGCTTGGCCTGACTGCTTGCTAGTGTTCAACAGCAGCCACCCTATGAAAGCCAATGTAGTATACTAAGTTGCAGCTTCAGAGTAGGGACCCAGGTTCAAATCTCCATCTTGCTGTGGAAGCTCAATGGGTGATTTTGGGCCAGTCACATATTTTCAGCCTAACCTACCTCAAAGGGTTGTTTTGAGGATAAAAAAGAGGAGAGGAGAATGATGTAAGCTGCTTTGGTTCCCCACTATGGAGAAAGGCAAAGAATAAACAAAGTAAATATAGCTGAAGATGAGAGGCATGTAAAAGGAAGGTTGGTGAGTGACTCTGAAGGAAAGAAAGAGGCAGGGGAAAGGAGGGGATATGGGCGTTGCCAGTAGGAGGGGAAAAGCAAATAGTGTGGAGAGGGGAATATAGAGGAAAGTGAGGCACCATCCCACAAGTTCTTGAGGGTTTCCTACCATGCAAGTGGACCTGAGCCATAGTTTTCCCAGGCAGAGGCTTCTGGAAGATGGGAAGCTGAAGACAGAGGGACTGATAAAGTAGGTTGGCTATTGGGTAGAAAGAAGAGAAGGAAGCAGGGAAAGGGGAGGGGCTATGCGGGCTTTCAGAAAAGAGAAAGAGAAAAATAATGTTGGAGGAGGAAATGGGATTTCTGCTGCAAGTCCTTGCTGGTTCCAGGCCACAGAGTGTGGATCAATTAAAAAAATGAAGGCAGGGACAGAAAGAAGGAAGGTCCTCTAATTTCCTGGTTTGCAGAAAAATCTGGAAACTAAAAAGAATGCCCATTGAGCAATCAGTGTCCATGGGGGGGGGCTGCTAGGCAACCACAACAATATTGCCAAGCCTTGATATCTGTAAAGCTAAGGGTGTGTTTGCGCACATGCGCACGCGAGAGCGTGTAGGGATGAACTGGGAGGCCAAAACAGCCTGGAAAGTTCCTTCCACCTTGTCATGTCCCCTGATGGTGTAAGACTCACCAGGGCCAGGCCGGCAACCCACCAAACTTGTTCAGGCCCAGTCACCACTGTGTGACCTGGGCCTGGTGGTCAGCACATGACTTTTGCAACTTAGTCAGGCCTTCCTGGTGAGGCATGGAGGGAAAGCTGAAGGTTGGCCAGTGGTGGAGAAGGAGCGAGGGAAACAGGAAAGATTGGGGGCAGATACATGGGGAAATAAATACACCCACAATTCATTATGGGTCACAGGCTTGTATGCTATATTTGTGGAATCTCTGTATGTCCATGTGGATAGCCCACCTGTGGGATCTTGTAAATGGCTAAAATGGTGGCCATAATGGTTGATGCTTCAGAGGCGTGCCCCCCAATGACAGCAACAAGATTGTTTGGGAGACCACATTTGAAATTGGGGAAGTTCCTTTGTTGTGTTGAAAGTAAGCTCAAAGTAGCCTTGTAGGTCATCTTGGGAAGGTAGTAGCAGTTGAGGATGTGGAAACCCCAAGTGATGTTCAGCAGGAAGATGGGATTCTCACTGATCTCTTTTACAGCAAACGCCAACGCCAAGATGTGCTGGTAGAACTTCGGCACTGAACTACAAGAAGAGTTAGAGGCTGTTTACCAGTGAACAAACAGTGTAGTCCTGACCTTAATCATAACTGTAAGAAATAATGGCTACTGACATTGCAAGATCAGTCAAGGCTCTTGACACCTCCTTTAACTTTTCACATTATCAAGTAGAGATGTGGCTTGAAATCATACTGGAACACAGAGTGAAGTTATTTTGAGAGACAGTGCCTTAAGCAACTTCTTCTAGTAGGGGTGCCAAATCCAGGTTAGGGAATTCTTGGAAATTTGGGGATGGAGCCTGGGGAAAGGATGAACTTCAGTGGAATATAATGCCATAGATTCTACCCTCCAAGGCGGCCATTTTCTCTGGGGAAAGTGATGTTGGTAGTCTGAAGACGTAATTCTGGGAGATATCCAGGCCCCACCTGGAGGTTGGCAACCCTGCCTTCTGATGATAGACATTTTTTTTAAAAAAATGTGTCCTTGATAAATAGATAAATGACTGAAGTTTCATGGCACTGTTTTTTGGGGTTTTTTTAAATATAAACCTTGCTTACACCATCCAATTGAATTATTCCTTTAATATAAAGGAAGAAATCTCTTTGGCTGAGTTCAGACTGGCAATTTGTCCTGCTAGAGCCATGTTTCAGCCACGTTTCCCAAGTGGATTAAAGGGGGCATTCACACCGGCCCATCTGCCTGGCATTCCCCACCTGTAGGCAACCCGTGCTGTTCCGCTTCACTACCGGGATTAAAAGATACCTGTTGAAAATGGTAGCAAATCCTGGAGAGTGCCTTTATCCCGCTGCATTCTGCTTCCTGGAAGTGTGAACGCTCAGCCGAAAAGCCGGGAGCAACCTGTGTTGCACATAAGGCAGCAGTGATATGATTGGCTGTGCTCTGCTCTACTGCCCAATGTGGTGCTGGTGCAACGGGATCCTCCCCAAATTGGCTGGATGCCTATGTGTGTATGAGCGCATATGCACTCATACACACATAGGCATCCAGCCAATTTACCAGGAAAAAGCCATTTACAGCTGTGCCTCCGGGCCAGCATTTTGAACATTCCTGCGTGCCTCCTCCCGGTATGCTCCCACATCAGTCAGCCCCATGTGACCGACTAGCTGCCACGACTAGCTGCCACTTCAAACTGCCAATCTGAACTCAGCCTACATGCATACAAACCAAACCTAACACAATCATCAGTAGTAACATTATAGCTGGATAGCAAAGTATAAGTTCAGCCAGCTGGGCAGAGGGGCCCCAAATGCAGCTTGGCAGAGGCTCCTCAAATGCAGACAATGGATAGAATGGAAGCCTTGAGGGATCTAGCCAGGTCATGTGAGCCATCTCTCTCTCTTTCTGCATTTCTGTATTAAAAACACTAGGTTGCAGTCACACGCAAAATATTACTTCTGTACTGCTAGTATGTTGAATATAAATCAGTTACACCAATAAAGAAATAAGTGTAAAATCCACTTCTGGATGACATTGGATTCCCTCTAAAAGAACAGATTCCCAGTCCGGGGTTGCTGCTGAAACCAGGCCCCCGGTTGGATGAGCAGGTGGTGGCTGAGTTTGTCTTCCACCAATTTTGGCTTGCGTATCCAAAGAACTTCCTGCTCCCAAATGAACCTATGTGACTCCAAAAGGAAATACTGTGGGGAGGGGAATACAGGGGAAAGTGGGGTACTATCCCAAGAGTTCTTGAGATACTATCTTCAGATGCCCTTCTTTGTGTGCCCTCATCATCTGAGCCTAGATGGGTGGCAACCTAAGGAAAGGCATGTTTTATTCATCATGGCACCAAAATCATGGAGTTTTCTACCCATGGAAATGCCTATATCCTCCTTAATTATCGCCTTCCTCCAACAGGTGAAGATACTTCTCTTCCATCTGGTATATCCTTCCTTAAGAGCCAGTTTGATGTAGTGGTTAAGTGTGTGGACTCTAATCTGGGAGAACTGGGTTTGATTCTCCACTCCACCATTTGCACTTGGCTGGATAACCTTGGGCAAGCCATAGTTCTGATAAGAGCTGTTCTTGAAAAAGAGCAGTTTCTGTCAAGAGCTCTCTCAGCCCCACCTACCTCACAGGGTGTCTGTTGTGGGGAGGGGAAGGGAAAGGAGTTTGTAAGCCGCTCTGAGACACCTTTGGGTAGCAAAGGGCGGGGTATAAATCCAATTTCTTCCTTCTTCCTTCTTGGTTTTTTTTTTTTTTTTTGCTTATAGATATATATATATATACACACATACATACACATACACACTGTTTTTAAGGTTGATTATTAATTGTGTTTTAAAATGTTTGCTAGCTTGAGGGCCCTAATTGGGCAGTAATGCAAGTTAAAATATTTTAAATGAACAAATAAAAATAAAGTACTACTTAACATTTTGGTCATTTATTATAGTCTGAACACGTTTCAGAAAGAAGGGGGAGGGAGAATTCCTTACATAGGTTCACCAATCAACGTCCATTTGGGCCGTTCCACAAACATGGGAGTTTCTTCGTACAAGAAGATGTGAGAAGCTATCTTCCCAAAGACAAGGTGTCCTGGCTTATAAAATTCATGAGGAATAGGATCATCATAGAAGGTGCAAACAGTAGACTGTGTCTTGCAAATAGTATGATGCAGGAACAAAAGTAGCAACCCCAGTACCAGAAACATCTGGATCACAACTTTCCCCATATAGATGAAGTTTCCAATGTTTCCCATATGGTATTGTCTGCTTAGTTTTGTTGGCTTACCCAAATGGCTGTTTGGGCACATTGAGGGAGCAATCATAAACAGCTCTACTCAAAATCTTAGTCTTCTACTCAATAGAGCTTACTCTTTGGAAAGCATGCTTAGGATTGCACTTAAAGCTGTGCCAATGGTTATTTCTTGCTCATCAGTTTCTGTAAATATTCTCTAGACCCCCATATTCTCGTCACAGGACAAACAGGCTTTGTTTTGAAATGATGTCAGTTTCCTGATCAAGAAATAAGTTTTGTCACTAGAAATTCTCAGAGCTCTGCTTTGAAGTTCAAACAATAATAATAATAATAATAAGAATTCTCATGCAAATTCTCTTTTTTAAATGCTAGTGAGCTAAAAACAATCCTTTTGAAGAAGGATCATGGTCTATATGAAGAACATTGCAAAAATATCAACCAAAAGAGCCAGTGTGGCACAGTGGTTACAGTATTGTACCAAGATCGAAGGGGGACAGGTTGAAATCCCTATTCTGCCGCAGATACTTGCTGGGTGACTCTAGGCTACTCATACATACCTCTCTCCCAGGGATATCATGAGGATAAAATGGATGAGAGGTGAATGATGTGAGCCTCTTCGGATCCCCATTGGGTAGAAAGGTGGAGTATAAATGAAGTAAATAAAATAAAGAGACCTGCCGGCAACTCCCTCTGGGAGTGAATGACTTGATACCTCTGTTATGAGACTTTTTCACTCTGTGAAACTTAAATATGTTTCATTTTATTATGGAAGGAGAAAAGTCGAGATGCAGAGGTATGGATTTTGGGGTTTAAAGTAATGAAATATTAAGACAAACGTACCCTAGAATGTAAAGATGTAATGATCCCACAAAAGATCAACAGATGTCATGCCTTTCTACTAATTCTTGTTCTGATCAGGATGGGAATTATTTATAGCATAATTCAGATGAAGTTAGCAGTCCCTGGAAGACGAGTAGGTAATGAGGAGAAAGCTGTAATTTCTACAGTGATTGGAGAGCTAGCCATCACCTCCCCAAAGGGCTGGCCTCTCATCTGGCATGACACATGACAACACAGAATTCTGAAACTCAATCAAAACTTTTAATCACTCCTTTGAATGATAACATGGAGAAAGTAGTGTATGGCTAGCTGATATTACTTGAAATGGGCCAGTGAGCATGAGAAATACATTTGAATATAGGGTTGGATCTGGACTCTCATTCTTGCCCAATTCTTACTCAATCTTGCCCAATTCACCTTCTTCTTACAGTCCCCGTCCCACATACATTTTCAATATGCAGGTATCATGATATCCGGCCTAGTGTTTTCAGGTAGAAGGCGGGGGGAGTTCTCGTCTTTTTTTTCTTTAGCAGTGGCTCATCTTTCTTATCAATGGAAAAGCTGGTAGAATCCAGAGCATAATGTCAATCTATCAATCTTTATTGATACAGTCATTGACCAGCATAATCGTATAGTACCATTCATGTAAAAAACTTATAAACAATACACACATACACACACACACACACACACACACACCAATATTTAAAACTCTAAAACAATTAAAATTCTGATACACTTCATAATAACTCTTGGCATATTTTATATGTGGCTGATAAGAATCTCACACTGGGAGCTGTAACTATTGGGTCGACACCCACAAGAAACATTTTGCAAAGCTCTGTATCAGAGCAACCCAGCTGTTTCTTAAGAAGGGGGGAAATAATCCTTATACGGATTTCATGATAAAAATGGCAATGTAATAATATATGTTCAATTGTTTCAACCTCACTGTCCCCTCAAAGACAAACCCTCTCATGCATGGGAATTTTTCTAAACCACCTTTCTAACACTTCAGAGGGGAATTCTCGCCATCTGGCTAGAGAAAATTCAATCCGTTGGCCCAAAATCGCCAACTGAGAGAGGTACATCGCTGGTGCTACCTTATATCTTGTGTGATCTGAGGTCAAAAATTCTGGTACTTTATTAATAATATTCTGTCATTGAATATCCAGCATCCTTTGTTTGAGTATTGCCTTTGCTTAGTCAAGGTTCATTTCTAAGACAGTATGTGGAGAAAGCCCTAAATTCCTTATCCCAAGATTTACGGCCTTTAACCAGGAAGATTTAAAATAAGGTTTAACTTGATCCAAAAATTTATTGAGGTGAGGCATACCCTTGATTCCGCTTTAATTAAGCCAGATTCCAGGCGTAAGCTTCCATTTGAAACACATTTGGGCATCTGAAAAGCTGGTCTTAAAAACTTTGATTGAACATGCTCTAGTGGAGTGAAGCAGGAAGATGGTGGACCCATTATTGTCCCGTACAGAAGTTGGGGTAATATTTGGGCCTGAAACAGTTTGAGGGCTGCTGGCAAATATTGCCCTCCCTTGGTGCATAAGAATTTAATTATGGCCTGGGCAGATTTTTGTCTTAAATTGGCCATCTGTTCATGATGAGCCATTCTTGCACCACTTGATTGTAATACCACCCCCAGGTATTTGAAGCTTGCAGTCTGCTCGAGCCTATGCCCCTTGATACTCCAAACCCTTCTTTTGGTTCTTTTGCCAAAGGGCATAATTTTAGTTTTTTGGTAGTTAATCGCTAACTGATTCTCAGTACAGAACTGATTAAATGCCTTTAAGGCTCTTCTTAGCCCCAAAGGGGTCCTAGAGAGTATAACTGTATCGTCTGCATAAAGTAATGCAGGGATCTTCCGATCAGCCAGCGTAGGGGGGGTGAAAATCAGAATTTTTTAAATTGCTGATCATATTATTAATATAAAAAATAAACAACAATGGGGTCAGTACACATCCTTGTTTCACACCTTTTGTTGTTAAGTTTGAGAGGTGCCCTCTCCTTAAATGACATATAAGGCTTGGATTAAATATAGAAGCCTCTGGTCTATAGTTGTGGCTCCTAATTTCTCCCATAGTTTAGACCTCAAGATTGAGTCAAAGGCCATTTTAAGATCAATAAATGCTGCATACAATGACACCGAACTATTAGCAGCATATTTTTCGCTCAGATGCTGCATAATCAATCCATGACTGAGGGTAGATCTTCCCTCCTTGAAACCAGCTTTCTCTTTGGCAAGTAAATTTTCCTGTTTGAGCCAGCTCTTGAATTTGTCTGCTAGGTGGCTGGCATAAAGTTTGCTGATTATACTGAGGAGGCTGATTGGTCTATAATTAACTGGATCATCTCTCCTTCCTTTCTTAAAAAAATGGGATTACGATTGCATAATGTTTAGTTTGGAAAGTCAACCTGAAGCCAAAATCCTTTGTTGGTCTCATCTCATTGTTTTGAGGATGAAATGGTAATAGGCTTCCAGATCCCCCGTGGGTGGGGTTTGCCCACTTTAGTGGCCCCCGACCTGCCGGCTCAGATCTGGATAGCAGGGAGAACCCTGCCTCCAAAGTTCCTGGAGTGGGCTGATGTGCTCAGTGTGATGATGTCACCTCCAGGTCACTGGGGGGTCGCTAGGGGGATGCTCTAGCATTCAGCCTGAAAACTCTATGGTATCATAGAGTTTTCAGGCTTTGTGCTAGAGCATCCTGGCGATGTGCCTAGCATGATGACATCACTTCCAGGTGATGTCATCGCAGTGCACTTGAGCAAAACTCCAAGACTGGGAGCCTCTTGCCCCCACTAAAAAAAGGTAAGGATCTGGCAACCCTAAATGGTAATGACCCCATGTGCAGAAGGGTGGAATACAGATAAATCTAGAAACACACTCTACCAAGTAGGCTACCATTATCATTAATCTGTGGTAGATGAAGGGTGATTGGTATCTTTCTGAAGATCATGTAGTGAATTCATAACTAGGCCAAAATGTGTATGGGGAGGAGGGGTGCATCTGAAACTTCACTAGCATTCAGATGGAGTTTGACAGCCATTTACAAGACTGAAGGCCAAAGCAGCTGTTGTTTTAGTTGATTGATGAATGCTAATTCAAACCCTAAATAGATCAGGATTTTCATTCATTCTATAAATGCTTCACTTCTGAGTTCTCCTCCAGCATTCATATTATAAACAACATTAAGAGGCTGAAAAGAAACAGAAGCTTCATGTACTATGGAAATTATGAGATTTTTTGTCTGTAGTTTTAACAAAGTGCAGGGGGAAACATGAAAATTTGTTAATAAACAAATTTCCTTTCCCCCCTCCATTCTCTTTCTCAGCCCTAGATGCTTCTGTGCCCTCCTGCTTTCAACAGATGTGACATTAGCATGTTGATATTATTAAACTGGAATGTGTAACAGGCAGCAGATGTGTCCCAGGAACTCTACCTGCTTGTAGCACCATCCTACCTACTAATCAGCTACTTGGCAAATTGTATTCCAAAGTTAGTTTGCACACCTGAGCCTAGCTGTGACCATAATTGCAGGAACTGTGGCAATTACAGATAATTACAAGGGCCAGACTTGACTTGTGCTGCAGGAAGATGAAACTTCTGACAGTAACTAAATCCCAAGATCAATGTTGAGGAAACCACATGGTGCCGCTAATCTCACTTGTCAAGCCTTCCAGCCAAGATTTCCCCCCTCTTGCTAGGCCACTCACTTGATTGACAGTAGACAATTAGTGTAGCAAAGGCCCACATACTGTGCAATGGAAAAGTTAAATTATGTGACAGAGAGGCAATAATGTGACACATAGCCACAATTGTAACTATCTCTTTTACAGAACCATTCTGTTCATTCATTTCCCTGCTGAACCCTTAGGGAGACATTTATTGGTTAAAACTTTTAAATAAGTAACATACAGTGACAGGTACTGTAAATACTTTCTAATGTAAGATCTCTGTATCTTACATAAGCTGCACAAATTTGTTTGGCCCTATCTGCTTGTAACTTTTAGACCTGTTTGCTCAAGGTAACTTGTGAGAAACCTGTACTAAAATTAAAAAAATAAAGGTTTTTTTTTTGCCAAGTGTGCCAAACAAAAAGTAAAAATGATGTCAAGTGAATTGCCCTTCATTTAACAGAATTCGACAGAATCTAACCTAAGCCCCACTGTGATACACCATTTAACATAAGAACATAAGAACATAAGAAAAGCCAGTGTTGAATCAGGCCAATGGCCCTCTAGTCCAACACTCTGTCACACAGTGGCCAAAATATACCAGGTGCCATCAGGAGGTCCAGCAGTGGGGCCAGGATACTAGAAGCCCTCCCACTGCTGCTCCTCCCCCAGCACCAAGAATAGAGTGCATCACCTGCCCCAGGCTGAGAGTTCCTATCTATACCTTGTGGCTAATAGCCACTGATGGACTTCTGCTCCATATGTTTATCTAATTCCCTCTTGAAACTGTCCATGCTTATAGCTGCCACCACCTCCCGTGGCAGTGAATTACATATGTTAATCACTCTTTGGGTGAAGAAGTACTTCCTTTTATCTGTTCTGACCCAACTGCTCAGCAATTTCATTGAGTGCCCACGAGTTCTTGTATTGTGAGAAAGGGAAAAAAGTACTTCTTTCTCAACCTGCTCTATCCCATGCACAATCTTATAAACCTCGATCACGTTACCCTTCAGCCGTCATTTTTCCAAGCTAAAGAGCCGCAAGCGTTTTAACCTTTCTTCATAGGAAAACTGTTCCAACCCTTTTATCATTCTAGTTGCCCTTCTCTGCACTTTCTCCAAAGCTATAAAATAATTTTTGAGGTGTGGCGACCAGAACTGTACACAGTATTCCAAATGAGGTCACACTAATACTTTATACAGGGGCATTATGATACTGGCTGATTTGTTTTCAGTTCCCTTCCTAATAATCCCCAGCATAGCGTTGGCCTTCTTTATTGCAGTTACACACTGTGTAGACATTTTCATTGCGTTATCTACTATGATTCCAAGATCTCTCGATCAGTCTCTGCCAGTTCAGACCCCATCAATGTGTATTTATATTTAGGATTTTTGGCTCCAAAGTGCATCACTTTGCACTAGGCCACATTGAACCCTATTTGTCACGTTGATGCCCAGTCACCCATATTTCAGACCATATGTTTGGTTTATGTTTGAATGCTGATCTATCATAGATTCATAGAATCATAGAGTTGGAAGGGACCTCCACAATGCAGGAAATTCACAAATACCTCCCGCTCCACACCCGCAGTGACCATTGTTCCACGCCCAGAAGATGAGAAAGATAAACTTCACACATAGGAAACTAAATATTGGGCCCGGTCACACAGAGCATTTGCCCCGCTGAAGGCATGGTAGCCCTGCAGAGTTTCTGGGTGCGATCACACTGGCACATCTGGGAGGCATAGCACTCCCGTGGCCAATCCGTGGCTTCCCATCGAAGCTGTGCATCTAAAAGGTACCTGGAGTAACATACTGGCAAATGGTTTGCCACGGACCACCTACAGACTCCTACAGTGTGATCATGCCGGCGCGCAGCTATTCCCCAGGTCGTCCGATTTGCTGCTCATGCTGACAGCGGAAGCCCCAGTGTGCCACTGTCGCGTCTGATCGCCTAATGGCAGATCAGATTGCGACGGCACAAATAGCCATGCCTCCCCCCGCATTATCTGGCCCATGTGACTGGGGCCATTAAGAAGCTCAAACACTTTTTTCCTGACATGTATGTTTCTTCATAAATAAAGTTCTTAACTTAAGGGATTCCCCACCATATAAATCCAACATGTAGCTAAAAATGATACTGCCAAGATTCAGGTTTACTAAGTGGCAGAACTGCAAGCCATTGGCCTGCACCTGTCAGGAGTCTGGGGGGAGGACATGGGAGTCACCATCAGCTGACACTGTTATGTAATTTCTAGGGAAAAGCCAGAAGTGGCATCAGTCTACTCTAGGAATCCCAAGAAACTCAATGGTTTTATTAGGAACTTTCTTGCACGATGGGAACAATTATGTACAAATTGTAGTTCACCATGGATTCTCCGCACTTTCAAATACACCTCTTCTCTAGTTCGGGTATCAACGTCTTGCTACCTTTTTTTTAATTTTGTGGCAGCAAAACACAAACCAAAAAGATGTAAGAGCCCCACGTAACAAATATGGATTAAACTATGGCTTATTAAAACCTAGTCTTTGCCCCTGCTTGCTCCACTCGACAACCTTGTAGCTTGCTGCACTGACAACATTTAATGGTAGTGTGAATATTCAGTGAGCAGTTTGCCTGATGGATAAAGCAATAGCAAGGGTGATCATTCCTTTTTTTGCAAACCGCCACCAAAATTTGATTTCCAACATTATTTTTTTTACCCACTATTCTCCCCAGTGGAGAAACCAAGAGGCTTGCATTGTTCTCCTCTATTCTTTTTTATTCTCACAACAACCTTGGGAATCAGGTTGCTACATCCCTTTGTTGCACTGGCAGGGGTATTGGGGTGGCATTCCAGGAGTGGGCGGGCATGTCACACGACGTGCTGACATCACCCGGAAGTGATGTGGGTGTGTCAGTGATGTCAGGGGGGTCCCTCTGGTTTTGGGGCAAAACTCTATGGTAAAATCGCTCTCAGACAATAGAGTTTTGCCCCCAAACCAGAGTATCATCCCCCAATGTCACCAACAAACCTACGTCATGTCTAGGTGATGTTAACGCATAGTGCATGCCATCATTGTTTGAGGGGATTTCCTCCCACCGGAAAGCTGGTTGCTGGCAGGCAGGGCTCATGAAAGTGGGGGATCCCCTGCCCCCACTTGGGGAATGGGGACCCTACTTGGGAGGTAGGTCTGAGAGAAGTTGACTGGCTCAAAGTCAACCAGCAATTTTGTGAGGCAGAGGGGTGGTTCAAACCTAGATCCCCTTGATCCTAGTCTGACACTGTAACAATTACACCATACGAGGCTGATAGGTTAGGGAGGCTGTCAAAGTCCTATTGTTTTGCCAGAGGGGGGATATTTTCTACCACCACTCTTGTCAGTGCTGAATGTGTTGGCTTCTCATGAGTAAAGTTTTGCTTCCATTGTAAGTAACAGAGGCTCTTTGGAAGACAATTGTGAATGGATAGCATGATTCCCTTCATTACTGGAACTGCAAGGTCCCATCATCACCCTGAAGAAGGTCACAATTTTCAGACTCCTGGCTTTATTTTTGGATGAATTATGACCACCACGGTCAACTGTAGCTTTCAGTGAAGATGCGGAGGAGGTGTCTTGGCCAGGAAGTTCTAAATCTATTTGCTTTGGGCACAGCAACTCTTATCACCAACCTGAAGCCAGTGGGCACTGTTGAGGGTCCTAGCTTTCAGTATGAATAGGCTATACTTGACACAGACAATCACATGGGCTGGAATGTTCTAATTCATTTTATTCTGGACACTGCAACAACCACAATCAATCTAAAGACAGTGACTAATTTTGTTTGTGGGGATAGCACGGCCAGGATACTCTGACTCCTTTGGCATTGCAACTCCCACGGTCATCCAGGAGCCAGTGGTCAATTTTGAGGCTCCTACCTTTATTTTTGAAGGAGTTATGCCTACCAAAGTCAATAGTTGCTGCCATTGCAAGTGGCACTGGGGGTGGGGCCATGATACTTCAATTGTCTTCATTTTGGACTCTACACCTCTCATCATCATTCTTAATCACATGGCCACCTAGGTTCATTCTCAGATGAGTTATGCCTGTCAGTGCAAAACATTGATTCCAATGCAAAATGTCTGTACAAGATGTTTTCTATAGCCTTCATGTTTGGCACTCTAACTCCTGTAGTCAGAGACTGAATATGACTACTTTGGAAGTGTTGAGTGACCTGTGTGTTTGTTAAGCTCTGCCTTGTAGACAATAAATCTCATCACTATTGGAAACTTCTGCGTGTGTTTGTTTCATCTGCATATGGCCAAGAAAGGGATAAGATCCACATTGTCTCTCCAGAACAGCAGGGTCTGGCCAACTTTGCAAGGCTGACTTGGAAAGTGTTAAACAATCCCCCAAAGCCAAGTTTCTTTGAAAAACCAAACCTTGGACTAACAATCCATTTTCTAACACTGTCAAGACAACTCCTGCTCTTTCTAGTAAGTACAGACTCTGTTTTTGACTTTCCACAAGACAGTTGCAGTTCTTCAAGGCCCAAGGTAACTTCACCCTTGCGACGGAGCAAAAAGGGTTGCCGATAGGTACAGGGCGCTGGCCAGATGTTCACGTCTGATCGCACCCATTAAATCCACCCGGCATTCATGCCTATGGTGTGGCTAATTCTGCTTGTGATCGCAGCCATATATAGTTATCTCTTTATAGGTTTTATAAACTGAGCATTCTCAATTATTATTATCATTCCCTATGGGGCTCAATATATGGCTGAGTCCAGATTGGCAGTTTGAAGCGAGAGCCAGTCGTGGCAAAAAAGCCCCGGAGCAACTGTTCTGAGTTTTCCCAGTCACATTGCACCAACTGATGCAGGAGCATACCGGGAGGAGGGATGTGGGAGTGTTCAGACTGCTGGCCCGGAGGCGTGGCTGTAAACAGCTTTTTCCTGGTAAATTGGCTATGTGTTCATGTGTGCATGCACACATATGCATCTGTCCGATTTGGAGAGGATCCTATTGTGCCGGCACCGCATTGGGTGGTAGAGCGGAGCACAGCCAATCATATTGCTGCTGCCTTATGTACAACATGGGTTGCTCCTGGCTTTTTGGGTTGGCGTTCACACTTCCCAGAAGTGGAATGAAGTGGGATAAATGGGCTCTCAGGGATTTGCTACCACTTTTATCAGGTATCTTTTAAATGCGGGAGCGAAGCGGAACAGCACGGGATGACTACGGGTGGGGAATGTCAGGCAGATGTGCCTGTATGAACACCCCCTTTAATCCACTTGTAAAACATGGCTTAAACATGGCTATAGTGGGGCAAACTGCCAGTCTGAACTCAGCCTATGTGTGTTTATTATGAGACTTCCCAACTAAGACTCTTAGGATGGATAATATTATAATGATGTATTTGCCAGTCTTCCATAGCAATATTACTAAGTTAAAAGTTAATATTAAAGAGCAAGATACAGAAGGAAACTTATATTCATTTATTACTTCTCCTTATTAACTGTGCCTTGCTGTTCAGCTGTGGCTTCAGCAACATGATGTAGCATTTGGGTAAAAAAATGCATCCCAGTAAACCAGCACTAGAGGCTAAGATGGAGAAGATCTCCACAGCCACCATGATTTTCCCCTTAGTGCTCAGGTAGGTTGGAACAAAGGACAGCCAAACGCTACAAAAGACCAACATGCTAAAGGTGATAAATTTGGCTTCATTGAAACTGTCAGGCAACTTCCTTGCAAGAAAAGCCACTAAGAAGCTGACAATGGCCAGAAAGCCCATATAGCCCAGGACAAAGTAAAACATGGCATCTGAGCCCTCATTACATTCCAATATGATTTCCCCTTTCATGGAATGCATGTCCGCATCTGGGAACGGAAGGAATGTATTTAGCCAAAAACTGCAAATACATGCCTGAATAAAAGTGCAGGAAATTACAGTTGAATTTGCCATTTTTTTCCCTACCCATTTTCTCATGCTCGATCCTGGTTTGGTGGCCATAAATGCCAGAACAACAGTGATGGTTTTGGCTAGCACACTAGAAACAGCCACAGAAAATATAATGCCAAAGGCAGTTTGTCGGAGAAGGCAGGTCAGCTTTCCAGGTTTCCCAATGAAGAGCAAAGAGCAGAGGAAGCAGAGCTGAAGGGAGGAGAGAAGAATATAGGTGAGGGCCCGGTTGTTAGCTTTGACTATTGGAGTGTTCTGGTGGTGCACAAATGTTGCAAGTACTAGTGTTGTCATTAGGAAGAAAGAAACAGCCAGTAAAGCTAACGTGATTCCCAAGGGGTCTTTGTAAGACAAGTAGCTTACAATTTTGGGGATGCATTTAGTTTGATCCACATTGGGATAGAGCTCTTCTGGACATTTGGCACAGGTATCCATATCTAAAGAAAAGAAAACATTAAAATGGTTTTAGATACCCTTTTTCTCCCCAAAGACTGTTTTATTAATTATAGAACTGGTCAAAAGCCAGGTAGTACAGTAGGTTACACTTCAGAAAATATGTTTAAACATTATTAATTATACAACCATTAGTCCACAATGACCTAGCAGTGCTTACATCAATTATTCAAAACCTATGTGAGTCAATTAACCTTATAATTAACTTTATAAGGCACCAAATGTTTATACTATACTACAGTTGTCAACAGTGGTAACATTAAGAACATATATAAAGATATGGTCAACACAACTACTAATTGCCTCAACTTAGCTATATGTTAAAAGTTTAAATTTAGCCTTGTTCAAAGTTTCCAAATCCCTCTTATCTGTTTCAGGCTTATCTATAACATGATATCATATGTCTAAATGGTTTGAGAAATCACTGGTGTCACATTCCTTACTAGTGATCATGAAAAAATTTTCAAGTAGAAAGAAGTCCCACATCTTATGTAACCACATTTGGATTGTGGGAGGTGTTTGCACTTTCCAGGTTTGTGCAATGACTACTTTGGCTGCTACTAACAACAGATTAATCAGCTGTCTTCTCTTAACAGATGGACTGTCGATTGGCCACAGATGCAATAAGATCAATGCTGGATCCAGAGGTAAGGGCTATCCTGTTAATAGTTCTATTTGTTGTATAACTTGTTTCCAGAATTGGGATATAGTTGGATACTCCTACCAGTTGTGGAAAAAAGTTGTGTTGTTTCCACACTGCTTTCAGCAGAGTGGAGAGGACTGAGGGTAAATCTTTGATAGTTTTGCAGGGGTGAGATACCATCTTTGGAGAACTTTGAAGGCAGATTTCTGGATTGCTTGAGATTGGGATAATTTTGCGTGCGAGAGCCACATAGCATCCCAGTGAATGGGTAGTATCTGTTTTTGAATGTCTTTTTGCCAGGCGCCCCGATAGCTCAGAGTTTTGGTTCCATGTATGTCTAGTAAAATACAATATACTTTAGATATCAACCCTTTATTGCTTTCATAGTTCAACAACAGCTGTTCAAAGCCTGTAAGTGCTTTAGTGAGATTGGCTTTTATCTCAGAGTCCTGTAAGAGATGCTGGATTTGGAGATATTCAAACCATGCCAACTTGAAGTGGTATTTCTGTTCCAAGTCATTTTGGGGTGCTAGTCTACCCTTATTTAGTACATCCACTATTCTGGTGATTCCGGCTTTTTCCTATGTCCTGAATGATTCTTGCTCCATGGCAGGTAAAAACCAACTTTGGCCAGTAAAGGTGCATGTCACCACCAACTTCAGTCTAAACTTAAATCAAACATTGAGTGTTGCAGTCACAAATGGGTTTTCTGTGTCCAGCCATCTTGATTGCCGTTCAGTTCCTCATAGGAGCGCCTTGAAGTTGGATTGTTCAAGGGATGCTTCTTCAATCACTTTCCAGCCCTAACACTTCAGACTCATGATATTATCTTAGAATGGTTTTAGATACTCACCAACATCCGAGGGCAAAATACTCCTACAATTTGGTATACCCTTTTGTGTGCCCTTAATATTTTAAATGAGTTTATAAATTGTACTTAAGAGGTCTCAAAGTGGTTTGTGGGCAAGGGAGTCTTTGCTGTTACCTCAGCCATTCAATGGCATTCCACAGTCATTCTATCTGCCGAGGAACCCACTGTAATATAGCCAATGTACTGGCAATTGGTATAAGGTGCTGGTGCATGAACTAAAGGGAAAACATTTTAAGTGTCCATTCACTACTAGATAAATGCTCAGAGTGGCAGTGGTTGTTGATAAGGAGGTTATTTATGGGCACATGTACTGAAACAAATACTATTTTTAAACTGGAATACAGGGAAAGTGCTGATACCATTATCTTGATGGGGAGGTATTACTATTGTTACAATATTCCACTGGGTGGGTTGGACCCAGAATTTCTGGTCAGGGAGGGAGGGGAAAAGAAGAAGGCATTGATTCTGGGACAACAGCTGTTAGTTGGCAACTCTCTCTTCTGTAAAATTTAAAGGGCCACTCCGTATTGAACATAATGGCCACATTGTGAACCATGACTGGGTGGAAAGGTGCCATCAAAATATTTTAATTGAATAAAGAAATAAATATATCACTGCCATAAAACACAAGACAACTTTTGGGGGAAACATGGCTTTCTCTGAAGAGTCACAGGGACAGCACTTTAGGGAACCTGTATGGGTGTGTGTGTGTTAATGTGTTTATTCATTACAAACTGAACTGCAAACATCTTTAAACACTATTTTAAGCTATTAATTTTGTCTGTTGCCTTTCTCAGCATATAAGAGCAAACAGAACGTTGCCGAAAACTTTATTCAAGATGTGAGCTTTCATGTGCATGTCGACTTCATCAGAGGATGAAATGGAATTACATAGCATAGTTGTATATATATAGGTGGCTTGTTAAATTAGCATGCAAAGTCATGAGGATATTTTTTAGAAACAGATCAAAAGAATGACAGCCTGGTTTTTTTTAAAAAAAATATCCTCACAATTTTGCATGCTAATTTAACAAGCCACCTATATACACAACTATGGTTGCGGTCACATGCGCCAGATAAACCGGGGGGGGGAGTGAGGCTATTCCATCTGGAGGAATTTGACCCACATTTGCGCGATCACACAGACCTTTGAAGTTGCAGGGGCAGCCCACCACTGCGTGATCAGACACTATTGTGGGTGAGTCGGGTTTTTTTGCCGTTTGTTTCCAATACGCTTAAACAGGGGATCGATGAATCACATCCCTACGCTGAGGGCTTCTTATGGCAGTCTGCGGTGATGTGCATACTGGGAAGGGGGGGGGGAATGCACGAAGTCAGGATGGCCTGATCAGACCATCCTGATGCCATGAGAGCATGCTGGCATTATCACACAGGGGAAAATCCACCTGTGGCCCATAGCAACCCATTTGCTACTGGACTTCCCCCAGTGTCTTTTAACTCTGTTTCTGTGGTGGAGCAAAACAGGTTGCCGACAGCTGGGGGGTGCTTCTCAGATCTTTGCGTCGGACGGGGCTTCCGGTCAGAGTAAAATGGCGAATTGACACACTTTGCGAGTTGTGCAGAGTGTACTGCGGCATCTGACGACAGTCTGGGCTTTATCTGGCCCAGCGCAGCACTCTCCAGGCGGGGGAGTGGCAAGCAAGCAGCGAAGCCTGAGGGGGAGTTGAGATCGGTGTGGATAAGCTTCGGAGGAAGCTTGTTTACACTTTGATCTCCTTCCGTGAAGAGGGCAGTTGCAAATCAACTCTACAGATGCCAGCTGGGCTGAGTATTCAGCATAAATTCGCCATCTACCGATCTCTTTATCATCAAGATTAACACCGTTTACAGAAGAAGCACCGCGAAACCCTGAGATTACAAGCAAGGTAACAAATGAATAAGCGCTTACCGGTTTAAAGAAGAATGAGAAATTGAAACGTACGGATAAGCGTTGAAACCTTTAAGGAACTATTCCGCTTGAATTAAAAGTAAAACGAAAGCTTTCCTTTAGAGAAAAAGGCTGAAAAGTGACTTTGTTTTGCATTCCTGTGGTCAGTCAAGTCTAAACTTTACGTAGCAGAAACGAAACTAACTGTGACTCTATGATACAGGAAGTGGGCTAGAGTGGAGGTTTTAGAGGCTGTTGTGCTGGAAACGGATGGACATTTTATTGTGTGACACCACCCTTACCGGAAGTTGGATTACAGAGACGGACAGATGAACAGGAAGTTTGGAAGGAGCCTACTCTAGCCAGAAAATCATAGAGAAATTGCGCCCGACATTTTGGGGAGGACTAAATTTTAAAAATTTATTTTCAAGCCGAAAAAGCGTTTAAACAAGTTTTAAAGGTGGCGATTTGGCTTGAGGACTGCTAATATAAAGACTGACTAGTATTGAAGTTGCCTCCAAGACGGATTTGAGGTCAAGACCCAGAGCTGCTTCATCACCTAGCCCAAGAATGACTGCAAAGGAAAAAAAGAGTGGCAAGCAGCTATGGAAGCGATGGAAAAACGGATGACCGAAGTGGTGCAGAATTTTGGAAAACAAATAGAATCACAGCTGCAACAACAACTGCAACAACAGCTGCAAATTCAATTGGAGCAAATAGAACAAGTGCAAGTCCAAGTACAGAAAAAAAATATGGAAGAACTGAAAGAACTGGTACTTACAGAAGTGTCAGGGATAAAAAAAGATACAGAAGAACTCAAAAAGGAAGTCAAAAGTCTGGTGACAAAATCTGAAGATATGGAACAAAAGGTTAAAAAAACCCTGTCAGAAAATACAAGGCTGGAGACCATGATGGAATATAGGGCTACTCAGAATCATCTGAGATTGAGAGGGATAGAAGAGGAGGAAGATCAGGATCTACGGGCTCTAGTAATTAAGACATTGACAACTTATGTAGGGGAAGATGAGGGAGATTTGGATGCAGACTTTGACTTGATTTATAGAGTGAATTCAGCCTATGCCAAAAGAAAGCAATTACCCAGAGATGTGATTGTTCAATTCGTGACAACAAAGATGAAGGAAGACGTTTTCAAGAAACAATTTACACAACCGTTGGAAATTAATGGAAAGAAAATAATAATTCTGAGAGAAATTCCGAGATCGATTCTACAAGACAGAAAGAAATTCAAGAAATTGACAGATAGACTAAAAGAAATGAACATTAGGTTCAGATGGGAGATTCCATATGGACTTACATTTATGTACAATTCGGTGAGATCTACTCTTAAATCTGAAGTAGATTTATACAGATTTAAAGAGAGCAATCTGGATGATTTTAAAGATATTTAACTCAACACCATTATGGATTACAAATTTTTATCTTGGAACGTAAATGGACTAAATTCACCAAGTAAAAGAAGATTAGTGAATCATTGGCTGGAGAAACAAAAATGTAATATAATCTGTTTACAAGAAACACATATTAGAAAACAAGACAACAAATATTTGACTAATAAAAAATTGGGAGAAGAATTTCATTCCTCAGCAATTAATAAGAAAAAAGGAACAGTGATTTATATTTCAAAAGAATTGGATCCTAAACAAATCTTCTCAGATAAAGAAGGAAGGTATGTTGGCGTGGAAATATGGATGAACAGAAAAAAGACATTGCTTGTAAATATATATGCACCCAATGGTGCAAAAGAGACTTTCTTTAATGATTTGACCAAAGAGTTGGAGTGTTTAAATTATGACCAAATTGTTCTTGCTGGAGACTTTAATGGTACAGTGAATAACACACTGGATAGAAAATCCAAGGCAAGTGGAGAGACAGTTGGAAAGTTACCAAAAAATTTCTTTCAATTGATGAAGCAAGAGAAACTGGAAGACGTTTGGAGGAAGTGGAATCCTAAGACTAAGGACTATACGTTTTATTCGAATAGACACAACTCCTTTTCTCGAATTGACATGATTTGGATGTCAGAGGAGATGACGCAAAAAACTTATAAAATACAAATTTTACCGAAAACTAACTCTGATCATAATCCCCTACTTTGGATATTTAAAGCAAAACCTAAACAGTTATATTGGAGAATTAATGAAGATTTATTGGATCAAAAACAAATTAATGAAATTTTAAAAAAGGAAACGAAAAGTTTTTTTGAACTGAATTTGAATAAAGGTACGGATATACAAGTTGTATGGGATGCGTACAAAGCGGTAATGAGAGGTATGCTTATCTCTCTGAACTCCAAGGACAAAAAGCAAAAGATCCAACAACAGAAAGACCTTCATGAAAAAATTCGACAAAAAGAAAAGGAATTAAAGAAAAGACCAGGGAAGAAGAAGATTATTAAAGAGATCCACTTTCTGCAAGATCAGCTAAATGTTTTACTAAACAGAGAATTATATTGGAATTTGAAGAAATTACAGCAAAAAGCATTTGAGGGTGCAAATAAACCAGGAAAGTTTTTAGCATGGCAATTGAAAAATAGAAAAGAAAGGAATTTTATATCTAAGATTACTGAAGATGGAAAGGATGTTATGAGCTTGAATGGTATAAAAAGAGCTTTCTTTAAATATTACGCCAAATTATTCAAAAAGAAAGGAATTGATCAACAGAGAATTAAGAATTATTTGGAGACTATTGAAGTTCCAGAGCTGGGAAAACAAATTAAGGAATTATTAAATGGCTTAGTAAAGAAAGAAGAAGTGACAATGGCGATAGAAGATGCAAAGTTGGGCAAAGCTCCAGGACCAGATGGCTTTACAGCAAAGTTTTATAAGAAATTTAAAGAGGAGCTAATCCCTATTTTAGTACTTCTGTCAAATGAGATAAGAAAGACCAAACGGATCCCAGATTCATGGAAAGAAGCAAATATTTCATTGATACCTAAAGAAGGTTTGGATTTGACTCAAGTAAAGAATTATAGGCCAATATCGCTATTAAATAACGATTACAAATTATTTGCAAAAATAATTTCGGAGAGACTGAAAAAATATTTGAAAGATACAATAGCGGAAGAACAAGCTGGATTTTTACCAAACAGACAAATCAGAGACAATTTAAGAGTGGTGATAGACGCAATTGAATACTATGACAAACATCCGGAAAAAGAAGTTGGATTCCTCTTCTTAGATGCGGAAAAAGCTTTTGACAATTTAAATTGGGAGTTCATGCTGCAAGTTATTGAAAAAATGGATATTGGACAGTCCTTTTTAAACATGATTGTGGCAATATATTCAGAACAAAAAGCGGCTTTGAATATAAATAAAGAAAAGACGGACTTCTTCCAAGTCCAAAAGGGAACACGTCAAGGCTGCCCGTTATCCCCGTTGTTGTTTATTTGGATATTGGAAATATTATTGACAGCGATAAGAAAAGATAACAATATTGAAGGACTTACAGTGAAAGGTTTTGCCTATAAATACAGGGCATTTGCAGATGATGTAATGTTTATGATTCAAGACCCAATTGAGAAAATACCACAACTGATGGAAAAAATTGAAGAATTTGGTTCAGTTGCAGGATTTTATGTTAATAAAAGTAAAACCAAAGTGATGTGCAAAAATATGACGAAACAAAGACAAACAGAGCTTCAAGAGAAAATTCAATGCGAAGTAGTCACAAAGACTAAATATCTTGGAATTGAATTAACCATGAAAAATATTGACTTGTTTAAAAACAATTATGAAAAGGTGTGGCACAAGATTCAGCAAGATATGAAGAAATGGGACACTTTGAATTTATCATTGATGGGAAGAATCGCGACTGTAAAAATGAATATCTTGCCGCGTTTGATGTTTCTATTTCAGACTATTCCAATACTAAAACAAAGGAAAGTACTGGATTCGTGGCAGAAAGAATTATCCAAATTTGTATGGGCAGGAAGAAAGCCAAGGATTAAAATGAAAATTTTATGTGATGCAAGAGAGAGAGGAGGCCTACAACTACCAAATTTAAGACTGTATTATGATGCCGTCTGTTTAACATGGTTGGAACAGTGGATTAATCTGGAGAACAAGAAGTTATTGGCCCTGGAAGGGCATGATAACAAATTCGGATGGCATGCATATTTATGGTATGGAAAAGTAAAAATGGATAAATTTTTTAAACACCACTTTGTAAGACAATCACTGTTCGAGACATGGATGAGATATAGAAAATTCTTCTCAGAAGAAAGACCACTTTGGATTGTACCAGCTGAAGTGATCAATCCATATTCAAGAAATCAAGGGCTAGACTGGCTACCTTATAAAAATCTTTTAAAATCTGAAGGGAAAAATTTTGTGTTAAAAGACAGATTTGATGTTGAATTTGAATATGATTGGTTGAAGTATAGACAGATTTATGATTTATTTAAGACCAATAAAAGAGAATTTGGTTTTAGAGAAAAGAATATTGAAATTGAAACTGTATGGCTTGAGAAAGGAAAAAAAATGATTTCTAAATTGTATAAGGTTCTATTGAAATGGTATACTGAGGATGAAGTTGTAAAAGAGCAAATGATAAAATGGGCTGTAAATGTTAATACAGAGATATTAATGACATCTTGGGAATACTTGTGGAAAAAGTCAATGAAAATTTCAACTTGTGTAAATGTTAAAGAGAATTGTTATAAAATGATGTACAGATGGTATATGACGCCCAAAAAAATTGCTATTATAAATGAAAGTATGTCTAACAAATGTTGGAAATGTAAGAAACATGAAGGGTCTTTTTACCATATGTGGTGGACATGTGATAAAGCAGTAAAGTATTGGACAGAGATCCACAATGAGATACAAAAAAATTTGAATTGTACTTTTAAGAAAGACCCACAGATATTATTGTTAGGTCTTAAAATGGAAGAAATAAATGTAGCCAAGAGAACACTATTATGGTACTTGACTACAGCAGCAAGACTGACTTTTGCTCAATGTTGGAAACAAGATAAAGTACCTGAAACATGGGAATGGATTAAAAAACGTTGTTTTTGGCGGAAATGGACAAGTTAACAAGAAAGTTAAACAACGAAGAAGATGAAACTTTTTTAAAGATTGGAAAGACTTTCAAAAATATTTGTTGAAAAATTGGGACATTAAAAGTGGTTTGATTAGCTTTGACAGTTATTAAGAAGAAATGGAAAGAGAATTAGACTTTTGTATTGTTACCGTTAGTAAGAGAAAATAAGTTTAGAAGTAATTGTAATGGAATAAGAGAGATATTAATGGGGTTGGAGCAGTGCTGGAAGCCTGATGTGGGGGGAGAAAGGGAAAAAAGAAAAATGGGTATGTATTGGTATGCTTAAATTGTATGAACTTGTGATATATCCAATAATAAATTGTATCTACAAAAAAAAAAAAAAAAAAAGATCTTTGCGTCGGACCACACCCTTTAAATCTGCCTGGGATTTGCACCTATGGTGGGACTCATTGTGCATGTGATCATAACCTGTGATATGTAATTCCATTTCATCATCTGACAAAGTGTGCATGCACACGAAAGCTCACATCTTGAATAAAACTTTGTCTGTCTTAAAGGTGCCACCGGACTCCAGCTTTGTTCTATTGCTGCAGACCAACATGGCTGCCCACCTTGCTATTTGCCCAAAAGTGACTTTTGGGGGGCTTAGTGAGGCATTCAAGAGAAATGTATGCTCAATAATCTTGTTCATTGAGAGGAACCAGAGAACAGCAGGTTTTCCCTCTTCCTCCCAAGGTCCCATATTTTGTTACCATCATTATATTAGTTTTGCTGAATAGATGTGGGAAATGGTTCATATCTTTTTACATCGTATCTCCTACCTGTTTGGTCCGACATCAACCCCTCCGGGCACGGACGACAATCATAGCAGCAAAATTCTGCATCCTCCCTCTTTTTCTTGCTGTAGCCAGGACGGCATCCGTCATTGCATACAGAAATAGGCAGCACCTGTCCGTGCACAGAAAGGGTGGTTTTATCACTCCCCAGAATAAAGGCATAGGATACCAATACACAGGCTAAGTGAGGCTTTATTACATGGCTGATGTGCAACCATTTTAAGTCGTTCCTGCCCTTGTCATTTGGCTTGCTGTTTATAGGCAATGCCTGCTGGCTGTCAGCATTTGGGCTACCCCACCCTAGCTCCAAACTCAAATGGCATCATTGCTAGCCTTCTTTGTCCTGGCCTGGAAAAGGAATGTTGCCAAGAGTGGCCCTCCCTCCCCACCATGCCATACAGCTGTCAGAACAGCCAGTGTAGCATACCAGGGAGACCCAAATTCAAATCCCCACTTGTCAGGCAATAGAATGGATAACCACTGGCAGTCATTTTCTCTCCATTTGGTTTAGTGGTTAGGGGCACCAGTTTGGTGTAGTGTTTAGGAGCACAGACTCTAATCTGGGAGAACCGGGTTTGATTTCCCACTCCTCCACACACAGCTGCTGGTGTGACCTTGGGTCAGTTACAAGTTGTTTCAGAGCTGTTCTCTCAAGGGCAGTCCTTGAAATAGCTCTATCAGCCCCACCTACCTTACAGGGTGTCTGTTATGGAGAAGGGAAGGGAAAGGAGATTGTAAGGTGCTCTGAGACTCCTTCCAGTAATGAAGGACAGGGTGTAAATCCAATCTCCTCCTCCTCCTCCTCCTCCTCCTCCTCCTGCCTAACCTACCTCACAGAGGTTTTATGAGAATAAAATATAGGAGGGGAGAACCATGTAAGCCATTTTCATCTCCTTGGTGGAAAGGTAGGATTAAAATCCACTGAATAAATCATGAAACATGATGAGGAATGCATGCTCCTGCTCACCTCTGGGAGAATCCCTGCATCTGTCATCACCTGTCCCCACAGACCTTTTGGGTCATGGAGGTAAAATGGTCCCCCAAGCACTTTGGACAAGGATTGCAAGAACCATCCAGAAACTGGATGATAAGAATGTCTGACATACAAGAATTGGAATATTGACCTGAAGTAGTGACATCCCAAAGCTCAAGGGATTCCTCCTGTATAGTCGGTCTTATCACATCCCTGGCAGAATGCTACTCAACACTGTTCAGGTCCTGAGGGTAACACAAAAATCCCAAAAAGTCTAAAATGGAACTTCCCCCCTTTTATTTTATAGACTCTAATCTACCAGATGCTTTTCTCTGTTACCTGATTAAAGCTGCCGTGCCACACAATCTGATCCTCATTGAGGGTTAACTCTTGCCCTGGAGGAGCCTGAGGGTCCAACTTTCCAACCTTCACTCTGTCAAAAGAACCATTTGGGAAAGTGATCCAGTTGGTGACATCAAAACCTGCAATCAGGGCACCCTTTTCATCAAAATGCACAAGCTCTCCAGCTGTGTTGTTGAATGAGATGCTCCTTAGGAAGCGATGGAGCTAGGTTGAAAGAGAAACAAATGGACAAGGAGGCAGTCATTGAAATCTGTATGATGAAATTTACCTAGCCTTGGTTCACCTGGCTCATTCTTGTGTTTGATTGTGTAAGTGGCAATTCAATTCTGTCCAAATTGTATCATATCCCTGCTTTTGACTCATGTTATGCAATAATATAAGAGCAAACAAAAGGTTGGATCCAGACTAAATGGGCAGTTTCCACGGATTCCCCTTTCCCACTGGACATAGGGGAGCCATAGGTTGGTTCAAGAATGAAAACCCTTCCTTGAAAAATCAAAACCTGTTCAAAGTTGGTCATGAGCAGATAGGATTAGTTTTCAAGGAGCAGAATGGAAATTGGTTCCTAGTTGGCTGAGTTCAGACTGGCAGTTTGAAGTGGGAGCAAGTCGTGGCAAAAAAAGCCCTGGAACAAACTGTTCCAGGTTCTCCCAGTCACACTGTGCCGACTGATGTGGGAGCATACCAGGGAGGAGGCGTGAGGGAGTGTTCACGCTGTTGGTCCAAAGGAGCGGCTGTAAGGCACGGCTTTCTGTTTCACTAGTCTGGAGATATGTGCTTATGTGCATGAGCACATATGTGCATGAGCACACAATCAAAATCACGGATTTTAGCATTCACACTGTGTTGGTGCGGGATACACATGGGATAGACATGATTTCTGCGGTTTGATACTACTTTTAACAGGTATCTTTTAAACTCGGGAACAAAGTGTTACAAGACAGGTTGAGTATGCTGGGGAACACCAGACAGATGTACCTGTGTGAACGCCCCCTTTAATCCGCTTGTGAAACGTTGCTGAAACGCACCTCTCTTGGGGCAAACTGCCAGTCTGAACTCGGCCACTGATTGCTTAAGGTGATTAAAAGTGGTGATTCGGAACATAGACAAATAAATAAAAATCTGCATCCCTACAACCTTACAGTTTTTTGAGATCTTCATGGGCTCAGCTCTGTGTGCTCTACTTACACACACACGAGACTGCCTTAAACTGAATCAGATCCTTAGTTCAACAAGGTCAGTATTGTCTATTCAGAATGGCAATAGTTCTTCTGAGCCTCAAGGACAAGTCTTTCACATCAACTAAAACCTGATTTCAAAACAAAACAAAACTAGAGATGCTGGAGATTGAATCTGGGACCTTTGGCATACCAAGGAGATTCTCTGCCTCTAGGTGGATGCCTATCACAGACGGGGACTTGTATACTATAACACTTTATATTTAGGATTCATTCCCTGCAGTTGTTACATTATGCCAAAGTTTTAGGAGCTAAGAGAAGTTGTTTGCGTAAAAAAAAATATGAATTTTTATTGATTGATTGTATGTACCTAAATTTGTGCCTTTTATCTTTGCATTGTAGTACACAATGTCCTTACTAACGCTCTTATTTGAAATGATATTGTAACTCTGATTCTTGCACTCATAAAATATTTGAATGCAAAAAAAAAAAATAAAAATCAACAGGCATTTCTTTCCATGGGGAGCTCTGCAGTCTCTCATATAGCATTTGATTCTGCCATTGTGTGCTTCGCCAATTCTTTGAGACCTGGTTGCTCCTTTGCTTTTAAAGAACGTTATGTTACAGAGCAGTTGATTCAGGTTCTTAGTGTTCCTAATTTTATGCAACCAATCTTTGAGCCTCATAGCTTCCATGTTTATGTTTTTTTGTGTATTTGAATGATGTGTTGTGTTTTTAGGTGAAGGTGATTATTCTTACGTTTGTGATTTGCAATGCTATATCCCTCATCAGTGCCGTACCGTAATATTTTCATTGAGAGTAGGGAAAGGGGATTTGGTCCCCTGTTTTATCCAGCAATTCAATATCCATCAACAAAGTGAGGATCCATCAACATCCACCACCCTGAACTTCTTAGAGTCAGTTAAAACACGAGAGACTGTTAGGCAGACTGGTAGGAACAGATGAGTGTTTGTTTACCCAGACAGAACATAATATTTGGAAGAGAAGTTATTGAAATGGGTATTTCTGCCTCACAGTATTCCATTCCATTGGACAATTTTACTCTGCATACCTCAAATGTATTTATTCAACCAAACAACAAGGTTTGAGTCCAGTGGAACCTTTAAGACCAACAAGGCTTAATTCAAGGTACAAGCTTTTGTGTGCAAGCACAAAGTTCTGAAGGTTGGTCTTGAAGGTGCCACTGGACTCAAATTTTGTTCTGCTGCTTCAGACCAATGCGGCTGCCCCACCTGAATCAAACAACATACAATTGCAGCATATGTTTTGGCGCGATTGCACGACAAGAGTAATTGTATATTGAGGAGGCTGTCCCACATCAATTGCATTGGTCTAATCTACCAGGGAGATTGCCCATCCTGATGGTCATTATGAAACAGAATTCTCTTGAGCAATGGAATTACCTTCCAGGGATGCACGTCACAAATTTCCTGCCTCTCTCTTTCTTCTAACTGTCTGTATTTGAACCGGGATATACACCTGTTATGCAAAGCATGCACCACAGCATAGACAGCATTGTAGATATTATAGCTATGACCAGTCATGTTCATTTCAAACAAAGTCCTAGGAAGGCTCTCCAACTTCTCCTTCCCTGTGCAAGGTGCCTTGTTTTCCATTTCATCATTGGAAAATTGCAATGAACAGCTGAATGCCTTTACCCAGAATTCTTGGATAAAATGGTCGCCTTTGGACCAGGAGGGCCTTATATTTTGAAGGAATTGTTGAAATCTGGGTGGCTGATTGGAGTGAACTGAGAAAGATAGGGCACCGTGAAATGTTTGTATATTATCGTCTGCATCAATGGATGTTGATTCAAAGTTCCATTGAGAAGTAACAACCCACACTTTGCCCAAAGGCTGTGATGAAATCATTCCTATCACATGCATCATTTTTCTAATTAAATGCATGGGCCCAGGATCTCCCAGTGCAAAATACACATCGGCTTTGCTGTTTGCAAGATGTAGATATTGTTCCTGTAAATGTAACACCGATAATAATATTTCTTCTTGATAATCCCTCTTTGGTGCTTTAAATATGAAGGAATAACAGATTTTATTCTGGGAAAGCAAAGGCACTACTGCCTGCAAAAACATTTCCCCGCTGTAGTCATCCATAACCAGAAGCCCAATCCATGTCCACTTGAAATGATGAAATAAACGGACAACTCCCAGGTACTCATAGGCTTCATTTGGGACCATCTGATAAATGGAAGGAAGTTGTATCCTGGCCTCCTGCTCAGGAGAAAATGATCCAAAAGGAAGCTAAAAAGAAATATATAGATAGATAGATTTCACAGGTGGACTACAGCAGGATCTTTAGCTGTGTTTTAAGCTAAGGTTATGAAGAAAATGGTGTGGTGTAGCCTTATCTCACTAAATGTCAGAACTCACTAGCAAGGTCAGTGCTTGGAAGGGGAAGGAAGGCTCTGCAGAGGAAGGCAATGGCAAACCACCTTTGCATCTCACTTGCTTTGCAAGCCCCTTGCTGATGTCGCCATAAATTGGTTGCAACTTGGAAGCACACAAATACTGATAAGGTTGTAAAATCTCTATACCCACCTTTGTATGTGGCTTACCTGTGGAATCTTGTAGGTGGCTAATATGGTGGCCACATTGCCAGTAGTTTCAGGGGCAAATCCTCCAAGAACAGACAGAAGATAATTTTTTCTATCGCATTTGAAATTGGGGAGAAAAGGCATGGAAAGGAGGGCCAAGGTAGATTTATAATCCAACTTTGGCATGTAGTAACCGCCGAGGATGTGAGAACCCAACGTGATGTTTGGCAAAAGCTTGGGGTTCTCATTGATCTCTTTTATGGCAAATGCCAAAGCCAGGATGTGTTGGTAATGCTTTACCATTGAGCTGCAATGAGAATGCGATGCAATTTAATAATGCTGTGCAAAGTGCTCTAGCACCATTTGTCATAGTTGAGTTTTCAAATATTTTCACCTGGAAGAGAAGCTGCCCCTCCCCCCCCTTATCATCCATTGCATATGTGCATGGTTTCAAGAATGAGGCATTCTAAAAATAATAGCAATCAAATTATTTTAACATAAAGGAGATTGAATACAAACAGTTTTCCCACTCAGGAAAAACAGAGTCCCCTTTCTCTGAAAGAAAAACAAAAACAAAAAAAGTGTACAGAAGTTCTGGTATGTGGACTGTTGTCAGAAGGACAAGTTGGTGAGACAGAATAAAATTCAGTTGTGTGGGACTGAATGAAAAATCTAGTGGATCCAACCTATGGAAGGTAAAAATGGGTAAACAATGATAAAAGCAAAATGTTCACTTGTTCGTATGCATTTTCATTGGTGTGCTGTATTAAATAAAAATAGCACCTGGAAAGGTCCACATTGTGCCCTTAATTTTGCTTTCAGATCCTGTCTCATGCAGACCTAAGCATATGTCCCAAAGAGAAATGTTTAAGGTTCATTAAATTCGTTGTTAACTCATTGTTGCTCCAGATTTTGGAAAACATGACATTTTAAATCCATAACTCCCTTAAACCCTGTTTCCTAAGAGCTGAACATTCCCTCTTCTTTTAACCATAACAGCTGTGAATGGCAGAACTGAGAAAAAAATGGCTAAGCTAACTGAATAGAGCATTCCCTTTGAACCAAGGATCAACTTGTTTTACAACTGTTCAATAACATGGAGCCAATGTACAGACTTGCCTCATGCTGCTACAGGTCTGTCAGAGAATCTCCCTTCTGAGGCTGAGGACTTTCACATCACTGTTGATTGGACCATTTGTAACTGAAGATACCAGATTTGGTACTGTTCAAGGCATAATGCCAGACAAAGCTAATCCTGGATCTTTATTAACAAAATGCTTCCAGTTTCTTTGATACAAAGTTGGATCCAGCCGGCTTTTCTGAAGGTGAAAAGGGAAGGTGGGGGCAACCTTTTACCACCCAAAAATTCTGTGGTCACCAAGAAATCTTCATGTACAAAAAAGCTGTTAAAAAGGAGGATTGTGCAAGACTTAAAGAAAAAGTTGACTGGATCCAACCCATTATGTCAAATGCTGTATACTCATATTCCTGTACTACCAGACATTTCCACCAGATATACAACAAACAACTTTCAAGCATATTTCTTGCATGCAATAGTTAACGATAAAATAACAGAACATTCTTACCCTAATCCTTTACTGTATTTCTGTTAGTACAGAATCTGTTCTTCTGGCTTATTTAATAAATGGCAAATGTATAGCTTGGTGTGGGGGACACATAAGCAAATGGATTACAAGGAAATAGGGACATCTAGGATCTCCCTTTTTATCAATTTGTCTTTACAAACGCATGTATCGCTCATACAGTCATTACGGAATCAGGATTAGTTGTGACTGGGTTTGAAGTCAAGTTACTCTGTGAACCTGGATGAGACTGGATCACAGCAGTGTCAATTTTTAAAGCATGATCTAATTTGCAATGTGTTGTCAAAGATACAAAAATGGAAGTCTGCTGGAAGTGGAGGCCAAAGGTGAAAGGGAATTGTACATCTGAAGAAAAAGAGTGTCTTGGGAAAAAGTCCAACATGTAGCTTAGTGTCATAACATCGCAAAAAAGAAGGTAGTTTATCTTACATGGGGTCATCAGCCAAACTCTCTTTGGGCTGTTTCTTGAAAGACAGAGTGTTGTGAAAGAAGATGATGTGAGAGGTGATCATTCCAATGGTTAGGTCACCTGGATGATAAAATGAATGAGGAATAGGAATGGGGTCTTCGGGCACAGTGCAATCCACCCTGTGTGTCTTGCATACAGTAGAGCAAAACAAAAGCAGTAGCAAGACCACTGCCAGCAGCATATCTATACAAGTGCTGCACCTTACAGTTCCTTTCAGTTCCTTTCTAAAAACCTCTGGTTCACCAGTGTGGAGGGATGTAGTCTATGGATTTATTTTCCCTTCTTAGGAAGAAAGGGATGGTTGTCAAGACCCAGTATATGCTTTGTTTTTGTAACTCACTTTATAATTTGGAATGTAAAGATATCAATGTGTTTGGACGTGGCAGGGGGGGAAATGAGAATTCTCAATCAGATTTCGCTTTTAAAAAATAATTGGAAAGAAAGTGGGTTACAGTGGAAGAGACCAATCCGTCACCTGTAGGAAGAGACTTGCAAAACATTTGTGCAAAAAAAAGAGAGAGAGGACAGGACAGGACAGGACAGGACAGGACAGGACAGGACAGGACAGGACAGGACAGGACAGGACAGGACAGGAAAGGAAAGGAAAGGAAAGGAAAGGAAAGGAAAGGAAAGGAAAGGAAAGGAAAGGAAAGGAAAGGAAAGGAAAGGAAAGGACTTTGTGTTTGTATTAAAAAGGGTAAAAAATCAGCTTGAAGAACCCCTAAGTTATAAAGGGGAGAGGATCAAGCAAAGTACCAGCATAAACCTATCTATACCTTGATCCACTCTGGAATGATAGGATGGGGTTTTTATAGCATCTTTAAGCTGTAGTGCACATGTAATTGGTCTTGCCAGAGGCCTATGGAAACCAGTAAATGTGACAATGATAGGGGAGAACATAAAGTCCCCACTGGTTTGTGGATGATGAAATAATTTGGGGGGAAATATTTTTTTCTCTGACATCCAATGATGTTGTTTTTTTCTTCTTCTGAAGTATTACAAGGAAGTGGCAACTATATCTCTTGATGGAAGATTTTATATCCATAGAACCTATGTACATTTTATTCTGCTGGTTCATGACCGTAATACACTATTGATTGACTGATTGACTGAATGATTGCTTGATTGATGGCCGAGCTAAGCAGAATCACTAATGCTGCCCCCAACATAAGAGACTTAACATAGCAAACATATTAAAATATAATGGACAGTATATGGGATTTTTTTTTAAGAAAGGAAAACTATTTAGGTGGATTGAATAGTACATCTGTTTTAGTCCAGATCTAATGTATAGGTGCTCATTTCACACTGACAAATTAACCGGCAATTGACGCACATTATTCACCTGGATTTTATTGTATCATCTATGGAACATTGTGTGCATGTTGTGATAGTAAAATTAAATAAGCCACCCCACAAAATGAAGAAGGAAGGCACATAAACTGAGGACAGACTGGCAGTTTGCAGTGCCAGTCATGGCAAAAAAAGCCCTGGAATAAACTGTTCTGGGTTTCCTGGTCACACGGGGCCGATGGATATGGGAGCATACCGAGAGGAGGCGCGTGAGAGCATTCAGACTGCTGGCCTGGAGGCGCAGCTGTCAATGGCTTTTCCCCATTAATTCAGCTGTGTGTGTATGGGTGTACATGCACATGAGCGCTCATGTGTATCTGGCCAATTGGGGGAGGACCCCGCAGCACTGGCACTGTATTGGGCAGTGGAGTGGAGCACACCAAATCATATCGCTGCTACCTTATGCACAATGCGGGTTGCTCCCAGCTTTTCCGCGTAGCATTCACACTTCTGGGAAGCAGACAAGCATGGGATAAAGGCACTCTTTGGGGATTTGTACCACTTTTATGAGATATCTATTAAATGCAGGAGTGAAGTGGAACAGCGTGGGTTGACTTATTACTAACAACCTGAACAGTCCCAATTAGCCTGAGCTTGTCAAAGGTTGGGAGCTAAGCAGGGTCAGCTACAGTCAATTCTTGGATGGGAGACCTCAAAAAACGACAGGGGTTGCTGCACAGAGAAGGCCATGGCATACCATCTCTTGCCCTTGAACACCCCATGGACATGGTCATCTTGAGCAGCTTGATGGCACATTCTTCTTATTATTACTGAGTTCTGGCCCTTCTCTCTCTTCTCACCAACACTGATGTTGCCCTGCAAGGCTTCTGAATGCCTTCTATGGACTGTAATAAAATATGAACTGTGCAAAAGTATGCTAGAGGGACCGTACAGAATGGTGAATCCAATATGATGCCAGATGAGACTGCACCCTATGCAAAGGACATTTTTCTTGCCTTAAAGCTGCTCCAGTGGCCAGCCAAGGTTACCAGCCCTTTTTCTGGGAGAAAATGGACCAGTTCCCCAGTATGCACAAAGCACAATGACGTGCCATGCCAAAGCATGAAGACAAAGAACTCAAAAGTCGCCATTAGGAGTTCCTTCCAACACATGCAGGCAACCTCTTCCCCCCCCTCACCTGCAAAACCTCACGTAAGCCAGAGAGAGACTATTCATTGTTGCCTGGCAACTAATCACTCACCATCAGGAGCCTGGCTAAAGCCATCAAGAGAACAATAGCCTCAGCTCGGTGACTCAACCTGCCTATATCCAGCTCGGTGACTCACCCTGCCTATTTCTAGGTGCCAGACATGAGTTAAGCTTCTAGCTCTCAATACTGACCACTCCTCAGCTCCCCCTCCCCTATACCTTTCAGGCAATAGTATGTTTTCAGGGACAGACTAACCAGGTGTTGTGACCAAGGGGTTATGGCCAGCCCCCACCCTCCTGCATAAAAGAGGCTACCCGACCACATGCTTGCCCCTTCTGCTCTACGACCCCTATCTACACTTTGACCTTCTAATGTCCAGCTTGCTATCCCCATCCCTTGCCTCCATCTTTAAACTGTAGGTCTGCAGCCTGAGTTTCCACATGTAACCTGCTGGTACAGGCCACGTGGTCCCCTTCTTCCACTCTTCTCCATTCTTCCAGAGGAATGAATTACACGACAAGGACAGGTAAATATCACTCCACCAACGAATTCCTGCTCATGCAACTGTGCTGTGAATCTCTCATTTTCCTAGACTTGAGTAACTGTGTGTGAGACTGTGCATTGTTCACTTGTGAACAAGATTTCCAGTAAAAGACTTTATTTTCAACCTCATAAAGTCTCCATGTCTGGTACTTCCTGGAAGGGCAGGACCTCTGTATACACTGGTGTTTGCTCCCGCAACTGATTGCCTATTAATAATTTTGCATATTCGCCCTAATATTAATAATAACTAAGAGCAATCAGGTTAACACTGAAGCCACTGCACTTGCTATATTTAGCAGGAGATCTCAATAATCATTGACCAGTCTCGAATGTTCCATCCTCGAGCAAGGTGATTGAATAGGTGGTGGCTGGATGACTATAAGTTTCTCTGAATGAGCCAAGTGGTTTAGATCCTTTTCCTGGGTTTAGAACTGGTCATGGGACTGAAACAGCCTTGGTCACCCTGGTAGATTATCTGCTGCAGGAGATGAACAGAGGAGGTGCGACTCTGGTGATTATCTTGGACCTCTCAGTGGCTTTGAATACCACCAAATATGGAATTCTTCTGGAACTGAAATTGGGAGATATCAATCTACAGTGGTCCAAGTCCTACCTGGGAGTTAGCCTTCAGAAGGTGGTACTCAGGACTTTGTCCTCTAGTTTGTGGGGTCCAACAAGGTTTAATCTTTTCCTCTATGCTCTTTAACAACTACATGAAACCACTGGGTGAGGTCATCCAAAGATTTGCACTGGGTTGTCACCAGTATGTGGATGACATTGTTAGGAGATGTACTTTGAAAATGCTTTTATTTGTTGTTTTCTGACCTGCACACACACCAGAATGGTGCATACAAGTGTCTTTGGTTTGGGAAAACTGTGTGCTTTGTTTGATGTGACCCTCTGCACTAGGAAGCTGCCCTGCAGTCTGTACTTTCATGCTAATGAAGTCACACACACACACGTATGTATACATATACCCATCAGGCACTGGGAACAAGAAAAGCATCTCCATTATGGTCTGCCAGAAGGATGATAGAAACAACAACCTGTCTACCATTGAGGAATTTGAATTCCCCACGTAACCCATAGGATACTTGATCCTTGCAAGTGTTAAGACTGCTTCCTGATTTATGGCTTGGACCAAACTAGAGTCATCTGCACTTCTAAGGTTTCCATGACAACCCATCTTTGCACCTTGGACCAAATGTCCTCTTTAGTGAAAGGTGTAGATTTTCAATATTGCCTCCCCTTATAGGAGGGTACCCCACATCCTATAGCCAATGATATAGGGATGGGATGGACTGGAAGAAGACCCCAATGCCAGCCCCCCAAAATAGCTGATAAAAAGCGAGGTTCAACCTACCCTTACCCCTAGTAACCTAAGAGTCCACTATAGGTAACTCTCACGTGCTTTCTTGGATCCGGACCAAGTGTTGGCTGGTTCCAACTGTGTGCAGTGGGAGTTTCCCTTAGTTAGATCCGTACTCTTGTATTCTTCACTGCGAAGGTCGAGCTTCAGGAAACAGATAAGTACCACGTGATTTTCCCTCTCCTAAATACCTTCGAGTTTAAAACCCCATTTGTATTCCATTTCTATTGTATCTAAAGGAACTTGTGTGTATGTGTGAATGCATCTGTTTTGTTTGCCTGTGTACCAAAAATATATTATTCAGTAAAGAGAATAACTGATTTTACTAAGAAACCTTGTCACGTGTTCTCTTTGGGAAACGGATTCTTGGAGCGAAGTTGCTTTCTCTGTATACATAGACCAGAACTCAAATTAAGTTTAGTCCAATCAATGCGTAAATAAGCATTTCGGCTAACAACATTCAGCTCTATCTTGCATTTCCAGCTGATCCCAGAGATGTTGTAGAAACTCTGAACCTGCACCTCGATGCAGTTTTGGAGCAGAGTTGTACAAATAAGCTAAAGCTTAATCCCAACAAGATGGAAGTGCCACTGGTGGGTGGAACACCTGACCTGGGCATTAAGATGTCACCTGTTCTGGATGGGGTTGTACTCCTGTTGAAGGAACAGGTCTGTGGCAGAACATGCCTGCTCTGGCCTGCAGGTCCTATTCCACTCTGTCCTTCTAGGTTATCTCAACACCTAGAGAGGCTTTTCTTCCACTCACAGGATAGCTTGCCACCACCACTTGACCAATGCTCCCTCTACGCTATGGAGTCTTGTGAGCAAAAATTCTACTTTGTGAGCTACTGGCATGAAAGTTGTGAGTGAGCAATTTGGCTACTGCATGAATTAGTTTGCTCTGGAGACATCCTTCCTGAGCTAAAGCAAAAATGTGTGAACTGGAGGCTAAAAAACTGTGAGCTAGTTCACACTAATTCTGCTTAGAGGGAACACTGCATATGACCTTTGTACAGAATTACCCACTGGGAGCGTCAGGTCTTCCAGCATCCCTTCCAAGTTTTGAGGACTTGCTTCAGTGTCTCCCACTGCCCAGAACCTGGTCACCACAGGGACAATTTTCTGCCCATGGAGGAAGAGCCACTTGCCAACTGACTTCCTTCTTCCTGGCACTCCTTTTAAAATAGAGTGTCCAAGAGAGTGGAGGACTTTGTGGTACAGAGAACCACTGCCAGCTTCAAAAGTTATAAAGTATTTATTAAAAAGAAAATGTTCATACACATATTTTTAGCACAGTACCAAATTGAGCAAGGGATACCAAAGGAATAGGTAAAATGCAAATCCTCTGCCCCTCTCTCTATGCATGCCCTATCAATTATTAAGAAATGGGACGGGCTCTTTAGCTTTAGCTTTAAGAAGTTACAGATCTCTACAGAGAGCCAGTTTGGTGTAGTGGTTAAGTGCGCAGACTCTAATCTGGGAGAACCGGGTTTGATTCCCTACTCCTCCACTTGCACCTGGCTGGATGACTTTGGGCAAGCCATAGTTCTGACAAGAGCTGTTCTTGAAAAGGAGCAGTTTATGTCAAGAGCTCTCTCAGCCCCACCTACCTTACAGGGTGTCTGTTGTGGGGATGGGAAGGGAAAGGAGTTTGTAAGCCACTCTGAGACACCTTTGGGTAGTGAAGGGTGGGGTATAAATCCAATCTCCTCCTCTTCTTCTTCTTCTTCTTCTTCTTCTTCTTCTTCTTCTTCTTCTTCTTCTTCTTCTTCTTCTTCTTCTTCTTCTTCTTCTTCTTCTCCTCCGTTACCTTGAAGCTCCAGCTGTCCAGGCCAACCTTATGGTCAATATCCACCTCCTTAGTTGGGAGTCCTGCCTGCTCTCATGGCCTTAGCACCCAAGGAGTTGCAAGGAGTCGTTATCATGTCTGTTTCTCCACCCACTGACTAGGTCATGTCAGGTCAAAGAAGTCTAGGGCTTATTCCTGGAGATTATTCCTGGATCTGTGTCAATCTCTGTTCCCAGCTTGGAGAAGGGATACCCAAACAACAACGGAAAAAGACTAGTGTCACGGGAATCCCAAATATACAAATTCCACTAGTAGAAAACACCATCAAAGATTGCCAAAACAATATATTAAACAACTATAAAGTTGGTGGTGTCACAATAACAACATAAATGCATACTGTAACTATAATAAGGCATATGATACAATATCTCCTCCTTTGAAGATAAGACATAAGGTCCGTGTACTCAATCTAACTTGATAACTTGATAGGAGGAGTCTACATAGTCATCAGTCATCATTAGTGCAGGGTATTCAATGAAAGACAGAAGGCTATTTGTGAATGTAGCTGGAGAGGGGATCCCACCAATGAGTACATCCCCTGACTGATAAAATTTGTGAGCAATAGGAACAGGATCATTGTATATGGTGCAGCTGATGGTGTTCATCTCACATACTATGTGACATGACCACATCAGCAGCCTCACTAGTTTTGACAGCATCCTGGTGACCAAATGTCCCTGCCAAACATAAATGCCAATGTTTTCATCTACCACGATATTTCGCTTCATTTTCCCTTGTCCATCTGCCTTTCTGAAGGGCATTATAGAATTCCCTTCAGTCCTCAACATCAACAGCTGCCTGTCTGTAGGAAAAGTAGATTGATATATCAGAAAGTGACAGAAATATTCCTTTCATGTATCCAGGCCTTCCATAATGTCAGTTAAAAGTGGGGAAAAACAGACTTCTTATAGTGAAGGAGGCTAGAGATTAGCAAATAACAGACATGCATATCCATTAAGATGAAATGAGGAGGACTAACATGGGTACAGTTTTAAATTTAGTAACCAAAAATAGTTGAGTGAATGCTGAAAAGAGAAAGGATTACGATAACCATACTAGGCAGGTGTGATTTTTTTTTAAAAAAAGCATGGAGAGTATCAAGTTAAGGTACCATAAACTGAATAGCAAAGAAGCATGCAAAATACTGAGAGAAGCATTTCCCCCCAAATGCAGTTCTGATGAAGAAAGGTGAATTTTTTATATAATTTATCACATCTGTTATTGACTTTTCTACTGTGTAAATCCATTCTCAACAAGCTAGAAACCGGTAGTTTTCATAATTGGGGGGGGGGGATAATCACCTCTCTGCTGAGAGCTACTTCTGGGCCTAAAATGTGCAAAAGGACACCCAAGATGCATTGAAAACAAAATTTTACATCACCACTTTTTTCTCATCTCCCTGCTGGTCATACCCCATCCAAACTCCATCCAAAGTCCTGCCAAACAAACATGCAATGCAACTCTCCTGGATAACCAATTGCCCCTGACAGTAACTGAGCTGCCATATTCTGGACTGGTTGCCATTTCTGGGTTGTGTTCAATGGCAGCCCATCACAGAACAGTAATCCAGCCTTATGGGTATATGTATAAAAAGAAAGAATGAGCATGGCCAGATCAGCTGAGTCTAAGAAACAGCAGAGTTGGTGATCTAGATGCACTTGACACAGGACACTTCTGGCTACAGTTGCCACTTAGGCCTTAGAGGTGGGAAACCTCCTACTGATGCTCCCAAACCCCAGTGCTTGTTCAGTGAAATCCTGGTGGGGAAATGAGGGTATTGGTATAAGTTGATGCATTAGCCTCACTTCCAGTTGCCAGGTGAAATTCTGGCAGTCCACTGGCCACTGGGCCAAACTGCTTTTTGAACAACAAGGCTGGATCCATGATCACCCTGAAGTTCTAAACCTGAAGTATACTCTTTCCCAAATGCAGAAGCCTCTGTTAAAGGGACAAATGATACTCTGCTATGCAAATAGGTTTTTTAATGATTATTATTTCCACAATACTTTTGGTGACTATTACTAGAACATGTTCAACACATTTAATTTAAAGGGGACAAGGGAAAAAAATCAAGAATGGAGAACAGCTTGTGAATGTAACAGACACAGACCAGGTCAAAAATACGGTTTATTAAGGGGTTTCTTAATGATTAAACATCTTGTGGATGATTCAGATTTGGAGGTCGTGCCGAGCGATGCTCCATGTCCTGGATGGAAGGCCAGGGTGTACAAACTAGTCAGAAAGCAGAGTGAGGCTAAGGCCCCAGGTGCGGGGGTGTAAAATTCCAGTGGAATAATAATAAAAAAAGATATACTTTCAAGTAGACCCAATTAGGGTTATGCCTACATTCCAAGAAACAGATAGATATGTGCATAAAACCATTCTTGCTCGCTTTTTTATAATACATGTATTTTATGTTCACTCATAAAATACAAGAAAAAATATCCATGTATGTGAGTATCTGTTATATACCTATACATCTGTATCAATAGTTACAGCTATAGAACTCCATGACGCTTTGTCTTGGGTGGCTAATGAAGCCCCTAATAATAATAATAATAATAATAATATTTGTTTATTTTATATATTCAATTTATATCCCAGCCTCCCCCCTGAGGCAGGTTCAGGCGGCTTAGATAGCATTCCATGATATACAATACAATTAAAAGCCTGTCAAAACATATAAGCAAACCTCTTCTGGTTTTGGCTCCTCACTTAGTGGACATGCTCCAATGGGCTCCATACAGGGTGGCCCATTCTGCGGCAGATAGGAGGGGAGCCAACCATTGCTGACTTCTGCCAGAGCCCCTGCAGAGGGCTCCCAGCTAGGGGGCTTGAGTAGTGCCACCTCTGAGGCGCGATGCCAAGGAACTGAGGCACTCTTTGCCCTGAAGTTCCTGTTGCTGTGGCACCATCATGGCTTTCAGAGGGTCACACTGGGCGAGCATTCAGGAGCTTTAGCAAAAAGACAAGTATACAGAGGATACCGGAAGAAATGTGAGTGACATGACACTTAGCATAGGAACTTCTAGGTATATACATTCTTGTTCCCTGTAGTTTTCTAGTTCTCCCCACCCTTCGTTTCTTAGTAGTGTGTAGTATAAAAGCAATCAAAAAGTTAAAAAAAAAACATAAGCAAACCACATAAAAAAAACAGTAACTTAAAAATACCTAAAAGCACTGGAACATATCCAAATAAAACAAGAGTAATGTTCTTTAGAGGAGCTGCGGTGGCTCAAGTGGTTAAGACGCTGAACTGCAGGCTCTGGAAGGTCAGTAGTTCAGCAGTTCGAGACCCGGGTGCCGCATGACAGGGTGAGCTCCTGTCTCTAGTTCCAGCTCCTGCCAACCTAGCAGTTCGAAAGCAAGAAATTGCAAGTAGATAAATAGGTACCACTTCGGTGGGAAGGTAACAGCATTCCGTGCACCTTGGTGTTTAGTCATGCCGGCCACATGACCACGGAAAAGTCTTCGGACAGCGCTGACTCTTCGGCTTTGAAGCAGAGATGAGCACCGCAACCCTAGAGTCGGATTCGACTGGCTTTCGAGCAAGGGAACCTTTACCTTTACCTAATGTTCTTTATGGCCTGGCTTAGATGGCCATATAGTTCCAATAGCATCCACCCCAGCTTAGTTCTCTCACTTATTCTGCGACAGGCACAAGCTCGAGATAGCGCTGGTATGCCAGGGCATGGCTGGAGATAGGAAAGGGTAAAACCACAGCACAGGGTCACTCCTCTGCATAGAATGTGACTCCTAATCAAATGCCTGGTGGAAGAGCTCCATTTTACAGGCTCTGCAGAATATTGGTTTAGTCCTTTCTCCTTATCATTTGCTCCCAGTTATTCATCTCAGGCCTGGATAAAAGGATGCAGTATTTAAAGGAAAAGTTGCAAACCAAAAAACCAGGACTGGACAAAAAGATGGAGAACTCCACAATCACTTTGGATTTCCCTTCGTTCCTTAAGGAAGTTGGAACAATGGACAGCCATTAACTCAAAAGACCAACATGTTGAAAGTGATCAATCTGGTTTCATTGAAATTGTCAGGAAACTTCCTGGCCAAGAAAGCCACCACGGAGAAAACAATTGCCAATAAAATTCTATAGCCCAGGATATAGGAAAACACGAGAACAGATCCCCTACTGCATTACACTACATATTCCAGTTGGGTTCCAGAGCTATTTAAACCCCTGCATTCTGCCCCCCACTGCTCAGCCATTTTTCATGAAGAGCAGAAAGCAGGGCTTTAAATGGCTCAAAGTCATTTAAACTCCTGCTATCTGCTCTTCACCAACTGCCATGAACTGCCTTAGAATTCATGGAAGTTAGTGGCAGCTCTCCAGTTTGCAAACATTGCTTTGTAAACCAAAAACCACCCCAGATTTGTAATGAACTTCAGCTGAGGAGCTGGTTCATGCTCATCCCTAAAAATAATATCATAAGATCCAAGCCTGCAGTCCTTGAGTAAATACTAAATAGAACATAACATAGGTTAGCTCCCATCTCTTGTTTGGTGACGTTATTTGTTCCATATGGTGGAAAATGTTTTTTATAAATCAACCCCCCACAGGCATGTCTTCTCACAAAATTACCAAATTCAATTGCTTTCCTACTGAAAAAGGGAGCAGTGACTCACGAAAGCTCCTACCCTGCCATGTATTTTGTTAGTCTTTAAGGTCCTACTGGACTCTTGCTCTTTTATACTGGTAGAGACAGGCTAAATGGCTACCCATCTTGATCTGCTTTCCTCCTGACAGCCTGATACCACTGCTCTCTGATTTTTAACATCTTTTAGTACAAATAGGAACACAGGGAAACAGAGGAAAGTTATTTTATGAGACCGTGATGCAGAGGTGGTCCAACTGCAGATTGTCATTTCACAACGAATGCTTATCACTTCCTTTCCGCTCACCATAAGGAAGCAGAATCTATGTCAAGGGTATGCACTTCCATAAATAATTATTTTGCACCTTCATTTCCATAAGTAATAATCTGTTAATTAATATTTATAATTTTATATCTCTTAGTTACTATTACTGTTTCCTGTATGCATACAGATGTAAAATGGTTTAGTTGTTAAATAAATTAATATTTTGTTAAACTGAATTGGTATGTTACATTAGATAATAAAACACAAATTTGGAACTTCCAATTGCACTATGGTGATAAAGTCAGGTTTTTAACATCTTTTATATAACAATTATCTTTTTTCTTCTGTTGAAACCAGGAAGAGCCACGGAACTCGGAGGTGAGGAAAGGGGCTTCCAAGCCAGTCTGCCATGGGTCTGTTTTGCTCACCCAGTCTGGTCCAGCTGTGGTCCTCCACGGAGTCCATTGGGTGTTGGAGTGATTGGCCTCTCATGAGTCCCTAAACCAGCCAGACTCAAAAACCTCTTCAGCCAGTATCTCGTTACAACATGTCTGGAGGCAGATGTGTGCTCCTACAAAGATCTCCATGGGTAAAAATGCTGTTTTTACAAAGCATCTGTATTTTCTTTCTTGGCACAAGCAAACAACTTCATGTTAGTATATCTATGTGAGTAGATTCAGAGCACAAAGATACATCTGTGTTTGACAGGTATGCTACATTTCCTTTTTCAGAACTTGCATCTTTAAGTGAACTGTCTGAACATCCATCCCTTCTTGAAGTCCCTGTTTGTATATGAACATATAATGATGTGCCAATGATGTGTGCGTTATGTGGTTCCAACTGGAATACACTGGGTAGGTTTTACAAAGTAATGCCAAACTTCTCCCAGTCCATTTTCTGTTGTCTACTAAAGGAATTAAAATATTGACAAACATTGTCCCATAACGAATCCACAGACAGGAGTCCCATCAAAGGTGATCTAAAATGGTGATGTTAGCATACAACTGTGTTATACTAATAGCAGTCACTGAGGTCAAATTCCTCAGTGACCCTACACTGAGAAAAATGAACCTTAATTGAGCAGAAGGTAAATAAATAAGTTACTTTAATAGAATGGATTAAGTTATTATTATTTTTTTTTAAAAAACATACATTTTGGTATATTTGACAATATTTATGTTACATATTTTTAATTGACATCATTTGGTCCTTATATTGGTGGTAATTAACCTTGGGGTTCTTAATTCAACTTGTTTCGCTTAAATTTTTCTTCCCCTCTTCTTGTTCCCTATACTAGTCGCAGTCTTTGGGGTCCATTTGGTACAAGGTTTTTGTGATCCTGTACTGAGGAAAATGAACTTTAATTGAGCAGAAAGTAAGTCAGAAAGTTACACAAAAAAAAACAATGGATTAAATTATTATCTTAAAGTTGTGAAGTTTCTTGACTTCTGTTTGAACACCTACATATTGGCCATACTTTCACTAAGACCTCTGTGAAGAAATATATTCTCCGATGGAGAACTGGACTATGGAAAGCTTTGATTTTAGTCTTCTCCCCCATCTGTCTTAGCAGAAACCAAGCAGGAAAAGGAAAGCAAATTGCTTTCCATCCTCACACAGCAAATATTTTTAAAATCCTTAATAGCCTCCCTGGCCAGATCCAATAATGTGGTTAGAAGAGAAGAAGAGGAGATAGGATTTATACCCCGCCCTTCACTACCCAAAGGATTCTCAGAGAGGCTTACAAATTCCCTTCCCTTTCCCTCCCCGCAACGGACACCCACTATTTGGACAGACTATTGAAAAAGGTTGAGAGGAAAGGGAGGGTCAGTGAGAAATCTCTATTTCCCCCAGTGGCCCAATGTCAACCAGTCACTGAATAGCAGAAGACACTGTTACAAAGTGGGGTCTTAGAGTCTCAGTGCAAGGAAGGAAAGCTGTTGGCACTGCCTGACCAAAGGCCAGTTGATGTCAATGGTGTTGAAAGAGGGAGAGAATCCCCCTCCAAAGGTCGGGAAAAACTTCTAAGCCAGTTAAACTGTGATGGATTCCTTCAGGGATCCCGAGGAACTGGGAATTCTGAGTGGGTAATTCTGTAAGAGAAGCAAACTTACAGTTTTCATCCTTTCCGAATTAACTGCTCCCGGTTGTTCAGCTCTGGCCTCAGCAAAATAATGTAACATTTAGGGGAAAAGATGCAACCCAGTAACCCAGCACTAGATGACAAGATGGAGAAGACTTCCACAACCACCATGGATTTCCCTTTGGTGCTCAAGTAAGTTGGGAAGAAGGACACCCAAACACTGCAAAAGACCAACATGCTAAAAGTGATGAATTTGGCCTCGTTGAAACTGTCAGGTAATCTTCTGGCTAGAAAAGCCACAGTGAAGCTGACAAGGGCCAGGAAGCCCATGTATCCCATGACACAGTAAAACATGGCAGCTGACCCTTCGTTACATTCCAGAATGATTTCCCCAGACACTGAGTGCAGATCCTGATCTGGGAACGGTGCGGAAGTACTGAGCCAAAAAGTACAAATAGTTGCTTGAATTAGGGAACCAGAAAGGACAATACAATAGGACAGTTTTTGGCCTACCCATTTCCTCATCCTGGATCCTGGTTTGGTGGCCATGAAGGCCAGAATCACAACGATGGTTTTGGCCAGCACAGTGGAAAGGGCCAGAGAGAAAACAAGGCCAAATGCCACTTGTCGGAGAAGACAGGTCACTTTCTCCGGTTTCCCCATGAAGAGCAGTGAACAGAGAAAACAAAACAGGAGGGAGATGAGAAGAGTATAGGTGAGGCTACGGTTGTTGGCTTTGACAATGGGCGTGTTCTTATGCAGCATGAAAGTTCCAAGCACCAGGACTGTCACCATAGATAAAGAAATAGCTAACATAGCTAACACCATCCCCAGAGGTTCTTGGTAAGAGAAGTAGTTTATATGCCTGGGAAGGCATTGATTTTTCTCTCTGCTGGGATAAAGATCATCTGGACATTTGACACAGGCTCCCACATCTGAAAGGAGGAAAAGAGAAGTATTGAAATATTTCCATCCAGTGGGCAATATCACAAAGAAAAATAAAATGAATAAGCTGGAGACGAATCCCTCTGCTCCTCTGTCCTGATGGTCCAGCCGCTATGTGTCCTTATGGATCTAGAGCTGCTAACCAAAAAAAGTGTCAGAGATTGAGCATTTAAAATGAACCAAAGCAAGGTCGGAAGACCAACAATGAACAGTGAGTTGAGTAAGGTGAGACAACAGAATTTTAAAAAAGAAAGCATCCCCCTTGGGATCGGTGTGGAAAGCGAGTGGCGCAAAGACTTAAACACATTCTAACAAGGGGGCAGCAGAGATAAAAGCTGAGAAATCTGTTTTTAAGAACCTTACCAGAGCATGGGCAAGCCTTTTGGTGACTTTCAGAGACTTTAGCACCTTTTGGTAAAAGTAAACAATTGGGAAAGGTGGCGGGAAGAAAGCCTGAGAAAGGATCAAAACTGAAACCAGCAGGCGGTATGAGTCTGAGAGCAGAAGAGACCACAGAGTTTTCTAAGCTCCTGGCAGATTCTTTGCACCTTCTACTGGACTAGATGACTAACATCAATCAGCAACTAATAACTTTAAATCAGAACTTTGCAGCATAGCAGCTCCAACTGTCTGAAACTTCAAAAAAGATGGAGCAGGCAGCTGAGAAAGTTTTGGAAATGGATGCCAACTTGAAAAAAGCAAGAAAAAGGATGCAAGTGCTGGAAAGGAAGCAAGCTTCAGAGGAATTTCAACTGTTGCAATTGCAAATGGAGAGAGCCAATCTGGTACTCCGGTTCCAAGGAATTACTGAAGCCAAAAATGAGAATCTAAAGCAACTTCTGAGTGAAGCATTAGCCCCAGTGACAGATTTAAAAGCGGAATACCTTGTAAGTGAAATAGATGTGGTCTATAGGTGGAGTCTTGGCTCAGTGGTAGAATATTTGCTTGGCACGAGATGGTCCTAAATTTAATCCCCAGCATCTCGAGTTAAAAGGGTTGTTGAACAAAGCAATTGTCTCCTAATTATTTTCCAGTCTCAGAGGGAAGAGGTAGATAGAGGCAGTAGCAAAATAACCAGAGTTTCATGGAGAGAATGAAAGAAGACCCAATAGATCGGGATTGTAAATATATATCCAAGAACACACACACTGTGCTAATGCCTAGGTGCTCTTGATATACTGCAAAACAGGACCTCAAGAGCAAGCTGATATGATGTCCCCCAAACAATACATTGATGGGTTTTCCTAATTTATGTAGAAGGTGTGAAAGGAGCTTGATGACCCTGCAAATACCAGACGGGAAACTAATCAGTATGGTGAATAGAGCTGAGAGTTGATTATATGTTGCTCTATGAGGCTAAGTGAATGCAGAGGATTCAGGGCAGAGCACTGGCCAGCTGCATGTCCACACAAGGGTCCACAAAACAACCCGGGTCAAATCAGTGCACCAGCTGCGAAGTTCCTGCAGATTCCACAACGCCATTTGCAGCATGTGTGGCAAACAGGGCCACATCGCCCAGACCTTCCATTCACGGGGAAATCACTGGAACACCTCAGCACACCACGGGACAAACAAACTCAACTCCACCATGGTCAAACAGAATAGGGTACATTACTTGCCCCAGGGGTCAGCCTGCAAGCTGACTGTAACCGTGTTAATAGAGGGGACCCCATGTGAAATGGAGTTAGATATGGGATCATCCCTCTCCATTATTTCCAAAGATACCCTCAGGAGAATTTGCCCAAACAGGGGACCCCCTCTCGGTAACACTGACCTCCAACTAAGAGACTTTCATAGGAACCCAGTGGATATCAGGGGGGTTGGCCAGTTCCACATACGGTACAAGGCATTTGACAGGCTCTTAGAACTGGTCGTAGTAAAGGCCCCCCTCACCAGTTTGTTGGGCCTATTCTGGTTCGAGGCATTCGGGTTAGCGGTGACCAGGATCAACCACGTGGGGCACCGGGACTACACTCAAGTGTGCCAAGAATTCCCAGCCGTCTTCAACGGGGCACTCGGACATTACACCGGGCCACCAATAACGCTGGCCTTGGATCCAATGGTGCACCCCGTCCAAGTGAAAGCCAGGTATCTCCCATTAGCACTCTGGCCAAAGATAGAGGCGGAACTGGATCGCCTGGTCAGCCAAGGTGTGTTGGAGCCCGTTCCACATGCCATGTTGGACATGCCAATAGTCACTCCAGTGAAACCCAACGTGGACATGAGGATCTATGCAGATGACAAATGCACAATAAACATAGCACTACAAGACAATGCATACCCAGTTCCCGTGGTTAGCCATGTCCTCGCATCCCTGGCTGGGCAAAAGTTTTTGCCTTCACCCAGATAGAGCACCCAAACAAGCTCCAGGCTTGGAACAATGAGACCCACCCTGAGGGCTCTTTCCAGAAGAACCCCTTTTATGTCCAAAACTATGCACATGGGCCAACATGGATACCAGCCTGGGTAGTGTGGGTGATGGGGCCTCTATCCTACGAGGTCTCAGCTGAGGATGGCCAACTGCTCTGCAAGCACGTGGACCAGAAACGCCACCATCTACTGCCCTTAGCCATGCCACAGATGGGGGAGGCAGGAGACAGTGAGACCGAATCAGAACCTGTGTGGGTGTGGTACTTGAATATGCATATAAACCAGGCCTGGCCCGGTTAAAACCAGGCTTCATTCTGCTATGTATTCAATAAACTTTTGCTGATTTCACCATGCTGAGCCTCCGGCCTCAGGACTTTTCAATAATGCTTCACAAAACATCTCCTACCCATTTGGTCAGAGAACATCCCTTCTGGACATGAAGAACAATCATAGCAGCAAAATTTCTCTCCCTCTTTCTTCCTCTTGCTGTAGCCAGGAAGACAATGATCACTGCACACAGAAAGAGGCAGCACCTGCCCTTAAAGAAAAAAGAGAGATTTGCATGAAGAAAATGTCTCGCAAAAATGGGCTCTTGTTAAGGTATGATGAGATGAAAGACTTTGTATGGAGCCAGCAGTTCACAATTGTTTGGTTATTAGGAAATCACACACACACACACACAAATGGCAGTCATGGAATTATGTATTTGTGGGTGTGTATATGTGTTAGGTGTTATCAAGCCATTTCTTATTTACCCTGTGAATGAATGAGCTCCAGAATGTACTATCATTAATAGCTTTGCTCAGATCTTGAAAGATGAACAAAGCAGTTACTTCCTCCTCTTCCTATGCCAAGATGCTGCCGAGTATAGGAGTCAGGATTGTCAGAGGTGATGGGTGGTGGTGGTTAATATTTGGCAGCTGCACTATGGAAGTCAGGAAACTCAAGGGGCTCACTGGTCGTGGTGATGAGAGAGGAGAAGGCTCTTGACCGCTGATAAGAAGGAGAAGAAACCTCAACAGGGAGCCCAGGGATCACATGGAACATGCTGACATGGACAGAGGCAGTAGGGAGGAGGAGGAGGAGAAGAAGGAGGTTGGATTTATCCCTCCCTCCCATTTACTTAGAGTCTCTGAGTGGTTTACATCTCCTTCCTTTCCTCTCCTCACAGCAGATACCTTGTGAGGTAGGTCGTGCTCACTGAAAACTGCTCTTGAGGGAACAGCTCTGAAAGAACTGTGGCTTGTCCAAGGTCACCCAGCTTGCTTCATGTTGAGGAGGGGGAAATCAAACCCGTCTCTCCCAAATGAGAGTCTTCACTCGTAATCACTACACCAACCTGGCTCTCCTAACAACTACAACAAACTGAAGAGAAATGAGATCTACATTTAGACAGTCAAAAACCTGTAAGTATAACTCACCTGGTTAAAACTTCTATGCCACACAATCTGAGCATCACTGAGATTTAGTTGTTTGCCTGGAGGAGCATGTGGATCCAGTCCTCCTACTCTGACTCTAACAAGGGAGCCATTTGGGAAGGTAACCCAGTTGGTAACATCAAAATGTGTCACTAATTCATTGTGTTTATCAAAATGTACGGTGTCTCCAGCACTATTATTGAACAGGAGGCTCCCCAAAGAGGTGTGGATCTGGGTTAAAACAGAACATTAAGCAAAATGAAAAAAGAGATTAACTAACATGTTAGCTCCCTACTTCATAAAGTTCACCAAAAAACTGGAATCATCTGTCTATCTATCTGTCTGTCTGTCTTCCTTCCTTCCTTCTTGCCAGCCAGCCTGTCTGTCTATGTCTATGTCTGTCTCTAACACAGGATTTACAGGGCTGAAAATTCTTGTTTTTGAAGCACTGGATGTGAATGGAGGGGGGATCCTGTGAGGCCTGGTTGGTGGCTGAGTCTCTCCAACAATTTGTATTGGGATTATAAAATCCGAGCCAAGAGTCTGGCAGCTGCTTTTGGCAGGATGGTGGGATCCACCTGGACAATCAAGTCCTTTAAAACCAGGAGCTAGGAACCTCAGGGGGAATGTGATTGAGAAGCCTTATGTTGGGTTAGCAAGTTTCTGGAAGTGACAGCGAAGGAGTGGACTATGGAACACAACAGAAGTTGGGGAGGTGGACACTTCTATACAGGAAGGAAGATGAGAGGTCAAAAGGGGGTATTAATGCAGGCAACAGGGATCTCAGAGCAACAAACCAGTGCTGTACAAATGGTATTTGTGTGGACTGTATGTGATTGTGGCCAAGCCAAGACTAGAGAGGGTGTTTATAATGTGCACAAAGGGTCCCTTCTCTGAGGCCATGGAGTGAAGTCATATTCCATAAGCTTTGAATGAACTTAACAAGAACTATTCTGACTCCCTTGATGATGAGATGACCAATGTTAAGAAATGAAAACTACCTGTGAAGGCTGTACATTCTGGATATCCAGCCTTCCTCCTCCTCCCATTCTTCTGTGTTTGGACTTCAATAAGTGGATGTCATTCAAAACATGTGCCACTGAATAGACAGCATTGTAGACATTGTAGCTATGACCAGTCATACTCATCTCAAACAGAACCCCAGGAAGGGTCTCCAGTTTCTCCTCCCCAGTGCAGGTCTGTTTATTTTCCTCCTCTTCATTCAACCCTTTCAGTGAACAACTGTATGCCTGCTCCCAGAAGTCCTGGACAAAACCATCTCCTCCATCCAAAGAAGGTCTTATGGTCTGAAGGAATTGTTGGAATCCGGGTGGTTGATTGGCATGGACTGCAAAGGACAGGGCACCATGAAAACCCTGAATATCCCAAAGCCTTTGGATCGAGGATGACTCAAAGTCCCAATGGGATGTGGTAATCCACACTTTCCCAGGTAAGGATAATGAAAATATGGGTGCCTGGAAAAAGAATGAGTGTAACATTATCATGGCTGATGTTTGTCCATAGACATAACATACACTGACTTTTCTGTCCAAGAGGACCGGGTATTTTTCCCACTGCTTTAAAAAAAAGTCTATGACATCTTCCGCATAAGATGGTTTTGGTAATCTGAATGTGAAAGCAACACAAATGTTGTTCTCCCTCAGCATTGGAACTATGGTCTGCAGAAACATGTCTCCGCTGTCATCATTCACAGCCAGGAAGCCAACCCAAGTCCATCCAAAATGGTGCAGTAGTAGGACAACTCCCCTGTGCTCATAGGCTTCATTAGGAACCATCTGATACACAAAAGGGAATTGTTTTTTGTCATCCTGTGTTAGGGAAAATGATCCATAAGTGAGCTGAAAAGAAATGGACAGTTAATTTTTTCCCCCAGATGGATTAAAGAAGAGTGGTGAATTGCATGTTACCACTGGGTATTTTTCATACCTGCATGCATGCAGCCTACCTGTGGAGTTTTGTAAATATTCAGAATGGTGGCAATATTAGCAGAGATTTCAGAGAGCAGTCCTCCAATAAGTGCCATAAGCGTCTTCTTTGTAGCACAGCTGAAGTTGGGCACCAGCATTTGGTGTGCGGAAAGTAGGTTGAGTGTGGCCTTATAGGTCATCCCTCCAATAGGGTAAGTGTGGAGGTTGTAGAAACCCAAACTGATGTTGGATAAGAAGTTGGGATTCTCATTGATTTCTTTGATAGCAAATTCCATGGCCAAGATATGCTGGTAGCGTTTTATTACTATCCTGCAACATGAATACAGGGATTTTTAACAGAAGACTCAAAATTGCATAGACAAACTTCATCCTCCTATCTGAGCTGCTCACTTCCGAGCAGGCTTTTCGATCTGGGCCTTTGTTAACAAGAGTTAGTCTGACATATTATAGGTATTAAACAGCATATAAAATGGAAATGGGCATTAATGGCACAAGGGAATGTTTCCTTGTGTTTCTTTTTTTCTTTTCTCTGTCCCGCATACCCTCTTCTACTGTAGTGGCAACGAAGGATGACTCCATGAAATCACTTTCAGGTGCTTGCTTTTTGGGTGGAGATGTACACTTGGTATACTACTGACACCTGTTTTGGTCCATACAATTTCCCTATCACTGATAATACTCTGGTTTCCCCTCCCCATTTCTATAGTCAAATCCTTGTAGTTAAGTATTACTTTTTCATATTTTACCTCATTTTGAAATGATTTACACTGCCACCTCAAAACACTTTCCAGGAAGGAAGCTGCACTGAACAGATTTAGTAGTATTCAGAAAAATACCTCCAAGAATGGCTCCCTCTTCATTTCAACACACATGCCATTTTCATGCCATTTCTGCACAACCGATTGTGTGGTGTGAGAAATGAAAAAAAAAATGGTTTGAACAAAGAGACCTGTGGTGTAGTTACATCAGAGAATAGAAATGGAAAGGCTGAATAGCCGTGGGTATTCAAATCTAGCTAGAAGATTTCAAAACTGAGACTTTCTCCTCCTGGCTACCTGACATCACTAGTCTCAGAGAATTCAGAACTGACCATAACAAGGGGAAAGCACAGGGTAGTTATTTCAGTAGAACATGTTGGGGTGATGTCCTGAATGCTCAGGCAAAGTAATTGATGACCCCAATGTCTGATGGAATTCTAATCTGCACACAGAATAGTAAATAAATTGTAGTAACTCAAGAAATGTATGATTCAACAGATTTGTCTCAGCCACAATAACCAGAACATGTTATAAAAAAGAAAAATAATCCTTACGCTGGCTCATTAATCACCATTCTTGCAGGGTGTTCCCTGAAAAACAGAAGGTTATTGGCGAATACACTTGGAGAGTGGATCCCACCAATGAGTACATCCCCGGACTGATAAAATGTGTGAGGAAGAGGGAAAGGATCATTGTATATGGTGCAGTTGATGGAATTCATCTCACATACTATGGGACATGGCCACATCAGCAGCCACACTAGTTTCAATAGCATCCTGGCGCCCAAAGATCCCTGCCAAATTCAAATGGCAATGTTTTCATCTACCATGTTATTTCGCTTCACTTTTCCTTGTCCATCTGCCTCTCTGAAAGGCGTTACAGAATTCCCTTCAGTCCTCAACACCAACAGCTGTCTGTCAGTAGGAAAAGTAGACTTTCTGACATATCAGAAAGTGACAGAAATATTCCTTTCATGTATCCAGTCCTTCCATGATGTCAGTGAAAAGTGGGGGAAAACAGACTTCTTATAGTGAAGGAGGCTAGAGAGTAGCAAATAACAAACATGGATATTACATTAGGATGAAATATGTGGTTGTGAGGAGGACTAACATACATACAGTTTTAAATTTAGTAACCAGAACGAGTTGACTGAGTGCTGAAAAGAGACAGGATTAGGTCAACTATACTATGCAAATATGGAATATTATTATTTTTATTAAAAAAGCATGGAGAGTATCAAGTTAAGGTACCATAAACTGAACAGCAAAGAAGCATGCAAAACACAGAGAATAACATTTCCCCCCAAATGCGGTTCTGATGTAGAAAGCTGTATTTTTATATGATTTATCACAAGTAGGTATTATTGACTTTTCTTCTGGATCATGCAGTTCCATTGTCAACAAGCAAGAAACTGGTATTTTTCATAATTAGTGGGAAGGTAATCACCTCTCTCCTGAGAGCTCCTTCTGGGCCCAAGGTGTGAAAACTGACACACAGGATGCAAGAATAACAAAAAAAAAAAAAATCACTTCTCCCTGCAGGTCATATCTCATCCCAACTCTATCCCAAGTCCTGTCAAAAAAATTAAACAATGCAACTCTCCTGAATAACCAATAGCCCCTGTCAGTAACTGATCTCCCATATTCAGGACTGGTTGGAATTTCTGGGTTGTCTTCAAGGGCAACCCAACCCAGAGCATCTCAGTATTCCAGCCTCATGGGCAAAAATAGCAATGAATTTGCTTGCCCAGATCAGCTGAGTCTAAGAAAGGACAGAGTAGGTGTTCTAGATTTCGTACTAGATCTTAATTACTGGTTCAACCCTGTCCCCAAACTTACATTTTACACTATACCCGTGTTCACCCCTGTAATTATCTCCGGTATATTTTTTGTTTCCACATTACATGGAGGTCACCACAGTTTTGCCCCACCCTTGTCCTGGGATAAACGGATGCTGTTATAACCAGGGATAAATGCTAGGTATTGTGTCGCAAGTTGAACTCTGATAAAACCAGGGACGAGATCCAAGTACGGAAAGGACCTAGTAGACATACTTGACACAGGGCTCTTCTGGCTACAGTTGCCACTTAGGTCTTGGAGGTGGGAAACTTCCTGCTGATGTACCCAAGCCCCAGTGCTTCCTCAGTGGAGTGGTGGTGGTGGGGAAATGGGGGGAATGACATAAGTTGATGCATTAACTTCACTTCCAATTGAAACCCTGGAATTGATGTCATCGTGTCAAGCAATGCCCTAGGATCTGATCTAGTGATATTACCTTTTGGATTTTAATGGGAAGTGACTTTGATTGCACCTATGAGAAGCTAACAAATTGCTCCTAAGTGCATGCCCTACCACGTACTCCCTTGATCCGTGCCCTTCATGGGCAATTAACCCAGCTATGAGGGGTTCTGAGGTGTCTTGTGGGAGATCATCAACAAGTCCCTCTTGGTGGGGCTATTCCCGGAGGCACTTCAGGAGGCAGTGTTGTGCCCTCTCTTGAAAAAGCCATCTCTGGACACGCCCGAATTGGCTAACTATTGACCGGGTTCCAACTTGCCCTATTTGGGCAAGATAATAGAGAGGGCAGTGACAATTCCATTACAGGGCTTCTTGGATGACCTTTCCACCTTAGATTCCTTCAAGTTTCACCCGGGCCACAGGATGGGACCCCCAGGAAAGCCGGGAAGGGGGTGGGGGGTCTAGCTGCTGCCCCTCCCTCCCAGTGCCAGCTGTCCTGGGGTCTCTGTGGCTGCGGGACCCCCAGGAAAGCCAGAAAGGGGGCGGGGGGTCTAGCCGCTGCCTCCTCCCTCCCAGCACTGGCTGTCCTGGGGGTTCCACAGCTGTGGGAACCCCAGGAAAGCCGGGAAGGGGGCGGGGGTCTAGCCGCCGCCCCCTGTCTCTCAGGGCCGGCTTTCCTGGAAGCTCCGTGGCTGCGGGACCCCCAGAAAAGCTGGAAAGGGGTGGGGGGGTCTAGCTGCCACCCCCTCTCTCCCAGGGCCGGATTTCCTGGAAGCTCCGCAGCTGCGGGGCCCCTAGGAAAACCGGAAAGGGGGCGGGGGTTTAGCGGCCGCGGCGGGCACCAGGTTAGGGCGGCAGGGGGCACTTTTCAGGGGGAGTGGGGCACCCAATGGGCGATCCAGCCCTGAATCTAGATTCCGCACTAGACCTTAATTCCTGGTTCAACCATGTCCCCGAACTCACATTCTACACTACACTTGAAGTTCACCCCTTTTATTATCTTGGGGTTTCTTTTGTTTCCACATTAGATGGAGATCACCCCAGTTTCACCCCACACTTATCCCAGGATAAACAGATCCTGTTATAATCAGGAATAAATGCAAGGTATTGTGTTGCGAGTTGAACTCTGATAAAACCAGGGACTAGATCAAAGTGCGGAAAGGACCTAGACGTATCTGACACAGGGCACTTCTGGCTACAGTTGCACTTAAGTCTTAGAGGTGGGAAACCTCCCGCTGATGCTCCCAGGTCCCAGTGCTTGTTCAGTGGAGTGGTGGTGGGGAAATGGGGGGAATGGTATAAGTTTATGCCTTAGTCTCACTTCCAGTTGAAACCCTGGAATTGATGTCATCATGTCAAGAAAAATCATTTGATCCTGTGATATTACTTTTTGGATTGTAATGGGAAGTGACTTTGATAGGTTCTGTGACACTCTGTTCCCTGTGCTCAACTATCTGTATCCCAGTCCCAAATGTTTCCAGGGGTGAAATTCTGGCAATGCTACTTCTGGCCAGTGGGCAAAACTGCTTTTTAAACAACAAGGCTGGATCCATGATTACCCTCAACTTCTAAACCTGGATTATACTGTTTCCCAAATGCAGAGAACTCTGTTAAATGGACAATTGAAGAAGAAGAGAAGAAGAGAAGGTAGTGAAGAATAGCCATAAGAGAGCTAAGAATAAATTGAAAAGGTCAGAGAGAGAGAGAGAGAAAGATTGGATTTATACCCCACCCTTCACTACTCAATGGTGTCTCAGAGTGGCTTACAAACTCCTTTCCCTTCCCCTCCCCACAACAGACACCCTGTGAGGTAGGTGGGGCTGAGAGAGCTCTGACAGAAACGGCTCTTTTTCAAGAACAGCTCTTATCAGAACTATGGCTTACCCAAGGTCATCCAGCCAGGTGCAAGTGGAGGAGTAGGGAATCAAACCCGGTTCTCCCAGATTAGAGTCCACACACTTAACCACTACACCAAACTGGCTCTGCTATGTGGAATGGTGTTTGGTCTTTTTAAAATTAAATTTTCACAATACTTCTGGTGAGTATTACAAGGTCATGTTGAACAGATTTAATTTAAATGGGGTAGGAAAAAATCAAGAATGGAGAAAAGCTTGTGAATGGGATGGACACACACTTGGTCAAAAATGCAGTTTATTAAAGGCGTTATTAATAATTAAACATGTTGTGTATGGTTCAGATTTGGAGTTCTTGCTATGTGATGCTCCGTGTTCTCGATGGAAGGCCAGGGTGTGCAAATTGGTCAGAAAGCAGAGTAAGTTTAGGGCCCCAGTTGGGGGGGGGGGTGTATAACCCTGTGGAATAAAAAAAGACGTACTTTCAAGTAGACCTGATTAAGGCTATGCCTACTTTCAAAGAAACAGATATTTGTCTAAAAGAGGGAGGGAAGAAGGATCTGATGTCAAGTACGAACTTACAGTGCAAGTGGCTTGTATTGAACCCTGTGAAATGTGTCTCAGCAAGGGAAGAATCTTGTGGAATGGCAGGGAACTCCAGAACAGAACAGACTTCAGGTGTGCTAGTGTGAGCAGTCCAGCGGATGCCAACCTCCAGGTTGGGGGCTGAAGTTCTTCCAGAATTTACAGCTGATTTCCAGACCACAAAAACCACTTCCCCAGTAAGAAATGTCAGCTTCAGGGGATGGAGGCTACAGCATCATATCGCCTCTGAGCCCCCTTCTCTCCCCAAATTCTGCACTCCCCAGGCTCTGCCCTCCACTTGCTGATTGATTGACTCGTCTTGCTCAGACCTGTAAATCTGCCCAGCTTGTTTTACTAGGAAACTTTGCTCTTTGGTTCCGATATTTTATCATACCTTGTAATTTTCCTTCCAGTTGACGGAATCCTTCTCATCCTATCTGTAATCTGCCTGAGTCTCAGTGATTAAAGCAAACTATAGGTGAAGAAGAGTTGGCTTTTTTATACCCAGCTTCTTGCTACCCTACGGAGTCTCAAAGTGGCTTACAATTGCCTTCCCTTCCTCTTCCCACAACAGGCACCTTGTGAGGTAGGTGGGGCTGAGAGAGTCCTGAGAGAACTGCGACTGACCCACGGTCACTCATCAGGCTTTGTGTGGAGGAGGAGTGGGGAATCAAACCCGGAGTTGACCACTCTTAACTACTATACCATGCTGGCTCTGTAAAAAATAATAAATGTGCTAATTAAAAAAAACAATGTTGTAAAGGTCAATGGGGAAATGTGTATGAAATAACCATTTCTTTCAGTCTTTCAGTCTATCCTTTTTGGTCACCTCCATATAATTAAGAAACCATTCCTTCTTGCTTTTTTACAGTACATTTCTTTTATGTTCACTCATAGTAGAAGAAAAAATATGCATATATATATATATATATGACCATATCTATATCATATATCTATATATCTGTGATGGACTCCAAGCTTGGGATCAGCCTGCAAGAAAAGACACCTGCAGTCATGTGACTAGCACTGGTGACGTAATTCTGATGCAGAATTCGGAGGGTTCTAATGATAAAAAACTCTTGACATTTGGAGTTTGTCTGTTGAGACTCAGTTATTTTTTGGTCAGTGGGTACTGTACCAGGGGACTGACAAGTCATGTTGGACCTCGCTGAGTCTGAGAAACAAATTAGATTTCTCTACAGATTCCAATATTAATGGAATCTGAGAAAAGCCAAATGTGGTTCTATATCATAGTGAAAACTAAGGAGTCTTAAAAAAGGAAAATAAGGTCCTGGTGGTTAAACAAGAGATTTATACCCTGCTGGAAAGAGAGTCAGGTTTAGTGGATTTAGTTTGTGCCAGGAGGGTTTATTGGACCAGTGGGTGTCCCCCCCCCCCAAAAAAACGGAAAGGAAAGGAAAAACCCAAGGCACCGCAGAGGTATTTGTGCAGGTGGAGAGTACCTGAGAAATCCAAACATAAACCAGCAGTCTAGAACAGCACAGGAGTTGAGATTAGAGACAGCGTATTTTGTACTGTGGCATCTGAAGTGAAGGATTATAAATGAACTGTACTATTTGAAATAACGTATACACAAGCATCAGCTTTCCCCCTGTATATGTATTCCCTGCCTTCCTGTAGTTGTCAATAAAATTGCCAGTTGATTTTATTGTTCCATGTCGTGTGTGCCTCAGTGTCTGCCAGAACTAAGTATCTGACAAAGTTAAACTGTAAGCTTTGTCCCAGGAAAAGGAAGGTGCTCATGAAAAGCCACAGAGATTAAAATTTATAAAGAGGTCTCATCAATAAATGGCTGGGTGTGTGACAGAAGGATGGTGTGGGTTCCTGGTTAAAAGAGGCAGGGAGACAGGGTATGTGGAAAATAAGGCTGCTCAAACTTGTAAAGGATTACAGGAACAAATCCACACATATTCAGAAATAAGGGGATTCATCATAATGTCTGTATCAATAGCTATAAAACTCCATGACTCTTTGTCTTGGGCGGCTAATGAAGGCAATAATAACAATAACAACAACAATAATATTTGAGAATGGAACCTGGAGAGGGTGGGGTTTGAGGAGTGGTGGGTCCTCATACAGGTACAATGCCATAGACTCTACCCTCCAAACCAGTCATTTCTTCCTGTGGAACCATTGTTGCTAATCTCCAGGGGAGGGATGGAGATCACTCAGAATTACAATTGCTCTTTAGATAACAGAGATCAGTTCCTCTGGAGAAAATGGTGGACTCTGTGTCATTATACCCTGGTCAGGTCGCCACAGCAAATTGACTCTGTTTACCCAAGGCCAGGGCACTCTCCCAGAGCCTGTTTCTAAAGCATATAAATATATTAAATAAAAAAAATGTATTTATTTCAATAACAATAACAATAACAATAACAATAACAATAACAATAACAATAACAATAACAATAATAATAATAATAATAATAATAATAATAATAATAATAGTTTAGTCCTTTCTCCTTATCATTTACTCCTGGGTAGTCATCTCAGGCCTCAACAAAAGGAGGCAGTATTGAAAGGAAAACACGTAAACCAATAAATCAGAATTGGACAATAAGATGGAGATCTCTACAATCACTATGGATTTCTCTTAGTTGCTTCAGTAAGTTGATAAAATGGGCATCCATACACTCAAAAGACCAACATGATGAAAGTGATCAAATTTGGCTTCATTGAAATTGTCAGGAAACTTCCTGGCCAAGAAAGCCACCGTGAAGCAAACGCTTGCCAGCAAAACCACAAGACGCAAGAAAAGATGAGAACAGAGCCCTCACTGCATTCCAGTATGCATTCCATTCTAGTTGGTCGAATAATTTAACAGTCCACCAGTGCGGTCAGTGGGAAAACCTTAAATAGCCTCTCTCCATGGAGCAACCTGCTATGAACTTTGTGTTAGTACATGTATTTGAGTAGATTCGGAACACAAAGATACATCAGTGTCTGATTGATAGCTACATTTTCTTTATCAAAACTTGCATCTTTTTTTTTTTTAGTAAATACAGTTTATTATTGGATATATCACATGTTCATACATTTTCAACCAACCTACATATCCATTTTTCTAATTTCCCTTCTCCCCCCCCAAACAAGGCTTCCCGCACTGCTCCAACCCCATTAATATCTCTCTTGTTCTGTTACAGTTACTTCTAAACTTATTTTCTCTTACAAACGGTAACAATTCAAAAATCTAATTCTATTTCATTTTCCTCTTAATAACTATCAAAGCAAATCAAACCACGTTTAATGTCCCAATTTTTCAACAAGTATTTTTGAAAGTCTTTCCAGTCTTCAAAAAAAGTTTCATCTTCTTCGTTGTTTAACTTTCTTGTTAATTTATCCATTTCTGCCAAAAACAACGTCTTTTTAATCCATTCCCATGTTTCAGGTACTTTATCTTGTTTCCAACATTGAGCAAAAGTCAGTCTTGCTGCTGTAGTCAAGTACCATAGTAGTATTCTCTTGGCTACATTTATTTCTTCCATTTTAAGACCTAACAATAACATCTGTGGGTCTTTCTTAAAAGTACAATTCAAAATTTTTTGTATCTCATTGTGGATCTCTGTCCAATACTTTACTGCTTTATCACATGTCCACCACATATGATAAAAAGACCCTTCATGTTTCTTACATTTCCAACATTTGTTAGACATACTTTCATTTATAATAGCAATTTTTTTAGGCGTCATATACCATCTGTACATCATTTTATAACAATTCTCTTTAACATTTACACAAGTTGAAATTTTCATTGACTTTTTCCACAAGTATTCCCAAGATGTCATTAATATCTCATTATTAACATTTACAGCCCATTTTATCATTTGCTCTTTTACAACTTCATCCTCAGTATACCATTTCAATAGCACCTTGTACAGTTTAGAAATCATTTTTTTATCTTTCTCAAGCCATACATTTTCAATTTCAATATTCTTTTCTCTAAAACCATGTTCTCTTTTATCGGTCTTAAATAAATCATAAATCTGTCTATACTTCAACCAATCATATTCAAATTCAACATCAAATCTATCTTTTAACACAAAGTTTTTCCCTTCAGATTTTAAAAGATTTTTATAAGGTAGCCAATCTAGCCCTTGATTTCTTGAATATGTATCAAAACTTGCATCTTTAAGTGAGCTGTCGGAAGGTCCACCCCTTCTCGAAGTCCATGTCTGGATATGAATATATAATGATGTGCCAATGATGCATACATTTAGTAGGTCCAACTGGACTGGATCTTTCCAAGGAAGACACTGGGTCATGCCAAACTTCTCCCTGAGCATTCTCTGTTGTCTACTAAAGGACAACAGCTTGTTTCACTGGGAAACTTTGCTGTTTGACTCCAAAATTTTATCATACCTTGTAATTTTCCTTCCAGTTTGCTGAATCCTTCTCATCCTATCTGTAGTCTGCCTGAGTCTCAGTGAGTAAGGCAAACTATGGATGGACAACAGTTGACTTTTTATATCCAGCTTTTCTCTGCCTTAAAGAGTCCCAAAGTGGCTTACAATTGCCTTCCCTTCCTCTTCCCACAACAGGCACCTTGTGAGGTAGGTGGGGCTGAGAGAGTTCTGAGAGAACTGTGACTGACTGACCCAAGATCACTGAGCAGTTTTCGTGTGGAGGAGGAGTGGGGAATCAAACCCGATTCCCCATGTTAGAGTTAACCACTCTTAACTACTATACTATGCTGATCTGTAATAAATAATAAATATGCTTACTAAAAAACTAATGTTGTAATTGTCAATCTACAGCAAGGAGTGGAAATGTGTATGAAATAAACATTTCTTTCAGTCTTTCAGTCTTTTAGTCTATCCATTTTGGTCAACTCCATATAATTAAGAAACCATTCTTTCTTGCTTTTTTACAATATATTTCTTTTATGTTCACTCATAGAATACAAGAAAAAATATGTATGTATGTGAGCATATCTATATCAGATATCTATACATCTGTATCAGTAGTTATAGGTATAAAATTCCAAGACTCTTTTCTCGTATGGCTAATGAAGCCATCATCATCATCATCATCATCATCATCATCATCATCATCATCATCATCATCATCATATTTGTTATGTCCTTTCTTCTTATTATTTGATCCCAGTTATTCATCTCAGGCCTCAACAAAAGGAGGCAGTATTTAAAGGAAAAGATGCAAGCCAATAAACCAGAACAGGACAATAAGATGGAGATCTCCACAATTACTATGGATTTCCCTTTGTTGCTTAAGTAAGTTGATAAAATGGACAGCTATACACTCCAAAGACCAACACGATGAAAATGAAAAAAAAGAAAGAAAAAATGCATGGAGAGTATCAAGTTAAGGTACCATAAACTGAATAGCAAAGAAGTATGCAAAATACCGAAACACTTTTCCCCAAATGCAGTTCTGATGAAGAAGAGAACTTCTAAACCAGTTAAAGTATGATGGATTCCTTCAAGGATCATGAGGGACTGTGATTTCTGTGTGGGGAATTTTTAGTCTAGTCTATAAGAGAGGCAAACTTACAGTTTTCATCCTTTCCTAATTAACTGTTCCCGAGTGTTCAGCTCTGGCCTCAGCAAAATGATATAACATTTAGGGGAAAAGATGAAACCTAGTAACCCAGCATTGGATGACAAGATGGAGAAGATTTCCACAACCACCATGGATTTCCCTTTGGTGCTCAAGTAAGTTGGGAAGAAGGACACCCAAACACTGCAAAAGACCAACATGCTAAAAGTGATGAATTTGGCCTCGTTGAAACTGTCGGGTAATTTTCTGGCTAGAAAAGCCACAGTGAAACTGACAATGGCCAGGAAGCCCATGTAGCCCATGACACAGTAGAACATGGTACCCGACCCTTCATTACATCCCAGAATGATTTCCTCAGACAATGAGTGCAGATCCCGAACTGGGAAGGGTGACGAAGTACTAAGCCAAAGAGTACAAATAGCTGCTTGAATTATAGAACCAGAAAGGACAATACAATGGGACATTTTTCTGCCCACCCATTTCCTCATCCTGGATCCTGGTTTGGTGGCCATGAAGGCCAGGACCACGGTGATGGTTTTGGCCAGCACACTGGAAAGGGCCAGAGAGAAAACAAGGCCAAATGTCACTTGTCGAAGAAGACAGGTCACTTTCTCAGGTTTCCCGATGAAGAGCAGTGAACAGAGGAAGCAAAGCAGGAGGGAGATGAGAAGAATGTAGGTGAGGCTACGATTGTTGGCTTTGACAATTGGAGTTTTCTTGTGGAGAATGAAAGTTCCAAGCACCATGACTGTCACCATAGATAAAGAAATAGCCAGAATAGCTAACACCATCCCCAGAGGTTCTTGGTAAGAGAGGTAACTTATATGTTTGGGAATGCATTGATTTTTCTCTCTGCTGGGATAAAGATCATCTGGACATTGGACGCAGGCCTCCATGTCTGAAGTGAAGAAAAAAAGAAACCTTTTAAATATTTCTATACTTTGAGCAATATCTGAGAGGAAATAGAACACATAGACTGGAGAGGAATCCTTCTTCTTTTTCCAGATTCTCATTGCAAACATGGCTGATGCTAAAGCTAATAGTACTGGGGCCAGTCAGTCAGGAAAACTGTCACTCCCTGCCCCGTCAGGAAGACTCTTTGGTCACACTTGTTCCACTTGCACAGCACATCCTGAGGACATGGGTCAGAATGTTCTGAAGAAAGCTCTTCTTCTACCATAATAATCCCTGGGAAAGGCAGATCAAAGAAGACACTTGAGGGATGTGGGGAGGAACAAAAACCCGCTGTCTTTCAGAGCACTCCTGAATTGCCAGTGTTTGGCAGAAAGCCATCAATATCAGTCACAGGGGAGGGGCAAAGAAACAACCCGAGCATTGGAAGGTGTATGGGAGGAAGGATAGTCCACGATATTTTTAAACATCATAAGAAAATGCCCTCAAATTTGTTGCAAACTGCGAGATGGACTCATTGGAAGCCCAACTATTTTTTAACACTTTTGTAAATTTGCTTAGTTTTCCCAGGAGGAAATTGAGATTTTTTTGGTAGTTTTCCCTTTTCCTGAAATAATACTGTAAATCAACTGTACTGATGCCGTTGGAGATTAGCTTCTATGAAAAATGATTCATGTGAATGTAAAAAGATGTTATCACGTACTGTTTGCTGTTCATTGGAGACTAACATAAAACTGTTCATTCTATTATTATTGGTAGTAGTAGAACTTATTTAATTTATAAACCACCTTGTCCTGAAGGTCTCAGGCTGGTGTACAACATAATGAAAATCTGTGTTTCCTGATTTCTACATGTCAAATGACAGGTTTTTAATCTTCCTATTAGGGAAGGATACAGGTGGAGTCCTGGCTCAGTGGTAGAATATTTGCTTGGTATGAGATGGTCCTATGTTTAATCCCCAGCATCTCGAGTTAAAAGGGTTGTTAAACAAAGTGGTTGTCTCCTATTTATTTGGGGGAACTAGCTTAAAGGAAACAGAGCAAGTGAGGCTAAATGGAATTCTCCATGTGATGAAGTTGACAATAACATTTAATGACAATTATGTATATCAATAAAAATTTTAGACATTCTAACATATTCAAGACAAAATCCAATATCCTCCAATTTTGTATATCAATAAAAACTTTGGAAATTCTAACATGTTCAAGACAAAATCCAATATCCTCAATGAGCACCCGGTTATACACTCATTTCAACAGTCTTCCTCAGGAGGAGTACTGTTAAGTAACAAGGTGTCAGCCTTTTGATACATTTTGACTCCCTTTTTAACTTCCTTGAAATAGTTGCAGCATTAACTTCTGTTTCTACTTTCTTCAGATTATAACAGCTTGACTTCTTCTTCAAAATATCCTCAAACAAACATGATTATTTAGCATAGAAAGGAACATGAAGCTGAATGGAAACTAGCTTAATTCTAATTTTTAAACTTTTGAAAATTGTTAATTTTTAACTTTGACAAATTTAAACTTACTTACAGTTCCATTTCAAGTAATGGTATAAGGAGCAAGCCAGTTAAATAATTTCTTAATAGTAGCAACCAGTCCTCTTATTTTTATATCTGTCTAGAAGCCGTCTTTTTCAAATAGGCTGGCCAATGCTCTCTATATCTCATGTGGCTGGCTCAGTTGCTCACCAATAGAATTTAGGAGTAACATTTCAGTCTTGTTTTCTATCTGGCTGAAAGCCTTCTTTTAAAATAAGCTGAAAAATGCTCTCCACCTCTCAGATTGGAACTGAAACTCTCAAAAAACTATTCTGATTCATTCCATGTAGCTTCATATTACATGCTTCTTTCTTAAAGGTATAAACCATTAACAAAATTGCTGAAGGCTGACCTCCTATAGATAAAACATTCACTTTTAAGTTAAAAAGGAAGTCAAAATGTATCAAAAGGCTGACTCCTTTTTACTTAACAGGACTACTCCTGAGGAAGACTATTGAAATGAGTGTATAACCAGGATATTGGATTTTATCTTGAAAATGTTAGAATTTCCAAAGTTTTTATTGATATACAAAATTGGAGGATATTGGATTTTGTCTTGAATATGTTAGAATGTCTAAATTTTTTACTGATATACATAATTGTCATTAAACGTTATTGTCAATTTCATCACAGTGTTTCTTTGTTTTGATATATTGTTTGTCACTGTGACCCCTCCTTTGATCTTTTTAAATGGAATTCTCCAACTCTGTTTATGGGATTTTTTTTACTTAACAGAAATCTCAAAACTAATCATGCTAGTGTTCTCCCAGAAAGGTTTTTATTTTTAAAAAGGAATAAAAATCAAACTACACATAAACTAAACAGAGAGAGAGAGATGTGTGTGGCTAAAGAAAGACAGAATGGAAAGGGGAAAAGCAATTTCCAGTCACAGAGGGAAGAAGTCCATGGAGGCAGCAGAAAAACGACCAGAGTTTCATGCAGAGAAGACCCAACAGATTGGGGGTGTGGGTATTGTTCCAAGAACATACACAGTGCACTGATACCTAGGTGCTCTTGATTTAGGGCAAAATGAATCCTCAGGGTCAAGCTGATATGATGTTCCCCAAATAATACATTGATGTTTTTTTTCTAAGTTATGTAGAAGGTGTGAAAAGAGCTTGATGACCCTTCAAATACCAGACAGGAAGCTAATCAGTATGGTGAATAGACCTGTGAGTCGATTCAGTGTTGCTTTATGAGAGTAAGTGGATGCAGAGGATGTAAGGCTGGACTTGAAGAGATTAGACTAAGGTTCAATAAACAGGTTTTGAGAGACCCCATATCCTGCAATCATGAATCTCTCTGGGACTTAGAGGGGACAGTAGACAGTCAGCTTCCAAAGATACTTGTCCAGGCTTGTTTCTGTATGGCATTCATTTTGTGTCATTTTGGGCCAGACAGTGTCATGTACTTATGATTTTAGATGATACCTAAAGAAGGGGGTTCCTGCATCTCTAAGCTATAAGCTGCTCCTCTGCGAGAGCAGGGGTCTAACTACTAACAGGATCAAGTAGGAGGTGATGTGAAAAACATCCTCCTAAGACCTTGGAGAGCCACTGCCAATCTGAGTAGAGAACGTTGACCTTGATGGACCAATCATCTGATTCAGCATAAGACTTCCACGTATGTATGCCCTGAATGAGAATGTTTCACAATACTTCTCCTACCCATTTGGTCAGAGAACATCCCTTCAGGACATGGAGAACAATCATAGCAGCAAGATTTCTCTCCCTCTTTCTTCCTCTTGCTGTTGCCAGGAAGGCAGTGATCATTGCACACAGATAGAGGCAGCACCTGCCCATAATGAAAAAGAGAGATTTGCATGAAGAAAATGTATTGCAAAAAGAGGATCTTGTTAAAGATATGATGCGATGAAAGACTTTGTATGGAGCAGGCAGTTTGTAATTGTTTGGTTATTAGGAACTCACACACATACATACAAATGCCAGGCATATGATTGTGCTTATGTGGGCTTGTATATGTGTTGTTATCAAGCCATTTCTCATTTGTGGCTATCCTCTGAATTAATGACCTCCAAATGTACTATCATTAACAGCCTTGCTCATATCTTGAACAGTGAACAACACAGTTACCTCCACCTCTTCCTATGTCAGGAAATTGCAGAGGAGAGGAGCCAGGATTGTCAATGGTGATGGGAGGGGGGGTTAAGCTATGCCAGCTGCACAATGGAAGTCAGGTAACTCAAGGGTCTCACTGACTGTGGTGATGAGAGGGGAGAAGGCTCTTGACCTCTAATGAGCAGGGGAAGAAACCTCAACAGGGAGCCCAGGGGTCACATGGAGCATGCTGACATTGTCAGAAACAAGTAGGGAGGGGGAGGAGGAGGAGGAGATTGGATTTATTCCCCTGCCCCATTCACTTGCTGTCACAGAGTGGCTCACATCTCCTGCCCTTCCTCTCCCCATGATAAACACCCTTTGAGGTAGTTGGGGCTGAGAGAGCTCTTGGAAAACTGCTCTTCAGGGAACAGCTCTGAGAGAACTGTGGCTTGTCCAAGGTCATGCAGCTTGCTTCATTTTGAGGGGAAGGGAATCAACCCTGGTTCTCCCAAATTAGAGTCCTCACCGCTAACCACTACACCAAACTGAAGATAACTTAGATCTGTGTTTAGACAGTAAAACACCTGCATTTATAACTCACCTGGTTAAAACTTCTATGCCACACGATCTGAGCATCATTGAGATTTAGTTGATTGCCTGGAGGAGCATGGGGATTCAGTCTTCCCACTTTGACTCTAACAAATGAGCCATTTGGGAAGGTAACCCAGTTGGTAACATCAAAATGTGTCACTAATTCATTGTGTTTATCAAAACGTACGATTTCTCCAGCGCTATTATTGAACAGGAGGCTCCTCAAAGAGGTGTGGATCTGGGTTAAAACAGAACATTAAACAAAAGGAAAAAAGGGATACTAAAATATTCACTCCCTGCTTTATAAAATTGCAATAGATCTGAAGTCATCTGTCTCTTTCTGTCTTTCTGCCTGCCTGTCTGTCTACATCTAACTCTACCTCTATGCTGGATTTGCACAGCTGAAAATCCTTGTTTCTGAAGCACTGGATGTGAATGGAGGAGGGGGGATCTTGGTAGGCCTGGTTGATGGCTGAGGGTCTCCAACAGTTTGGATGGGGATAATAAAGTCTGAGTGAATAGTTTGGTAGCTGCTTCTGGCAGGATGGTGGGATCCAGCTGGACAATCAGATGGACCTCCTGATGGCCCCTGGTATCTTTGTCCACTGTGTGACAGAGTGTTGGACTAGATGGGCCATTAGCCTGATCCAGCATTGGCTTATCTTATGTTCTTAATCAAGTTCTTTGAAAATAGTAGCTAGAAACCTCAGGGGGGATGTGAGGGGACGTGAGTGAGGAGTCTTATCTTGGATTAAGAAGATTATGGAGGTGGCAGTGAAGAAGGGGACTATGGAATGCAGCTAAAGTTGGGGAGGTGGACATTTCTATACCGGTAGGAAGATGAGAGGTGGAAAGGGGGTATTAATGCTGGCAACAGGGATCTCAGAGCAACGCACCAGTGAGAGGGGTGCAGGAGCAGCTCTCCAACATAGCAGAGATCTGGGGAGGCACAGATATAAATCCAGTGACATGGTTGTGGTTTCCAAGCAACTGGCTAGAGGACACCTGACTGAGTGAAGAAGACTTTGGGGAGGAGGCCAAAGATGCTGGGTGCAAGGACTAGGGAGGGGTAAGAGGACTGTCGATGGAGTGTGAGGACTGTGAAGAAAGGCAGTGGGCAGTGGGAAGGCACAGGGGTTTAAGTCGGTGGTTGCAGAAACCTGAGTGGGTGCTGTACAAATGGTATTTGTGTGGACTGTCTGTGAGAGTGGCCAAGCCAGGACTGGAGAGGGTATTCACAATGTGCACACAGGGTCCTTTATCTGAGTCCATGAAATGAAGTCACATTCAATAAGCTCTGAATGATCTTGAACACGAACTGTTCTGACTGTCGCTCGATGATGTGATGACCAATGTTAGAACTACCTGTGAAGGCTGTACATTCTGGAAATCCAGGCTTCCTCCTCCTACCAGTCTTCTGCGCTTGGACTTCAATAAGTGGATGTCATTCAAAACATGGGCCACAGAATGGACAGCATTGTAGACATTGTAGCTGTGACCAGTCATACTCATTTCAAACAAAATCCCAGGAAGGTTCTCCAGTTTCTCCTCCCCAGTACATGCCTGTTTATTTTCCTCCTTCTCATCCAATACCTTCAAGGAACAACTGAATGCCTGCTCCCAGAAGTCCTGGATAAAACCATCTCCTCCATCCCAAGAAGGTCTTATGGTCTGAAGGAACTGTTGGAATCCGGGTGGCTGATTGGAATGGACTGCAAAGGACAGGGCACCACGAAAACTCTCAATATCCCAAAACCTTTGGATAGAGGCTGACTCAAAGTCCCAATGGGATGTTGTAATCCACACTTTCCCAGGTAAGGGTAATGAAAATATGGGTGCCTGAAAAATGATTGAATGTAATATTACCATGGCTGGTGGTTCACCATGTACATAACATACACTGGCTTTTCTGTTCAAGAGAACTGGGTATTTTTCCCACTGCATTAAAAAGAACTCTGTGAATTCCTCCAGATAAGATGGCTTGGCAAATTTGAATGTGAAAGCAACACAAATGCTATTCTCTGTCAGTATTGGTTCTACAGTCTGCATGAACTTGTCTCCGCTGTCATTATCCACAGCCAGGAGGCCAACCCAAGTCCATCCAAAATGGTGCAGTAAGAGGACAACTCCCCTGTGCTCATAGGCTTCATTAGGAATCATATGATACACAAAAGGGAACTGGTTTTTGTTATCCTTTGCCAGAGAAAATGATCCATAGGTCAGCTGAAAGGAAATGCACAGTTACTATGTTTTGCCATGGATTAAAAAAGAATGGCGAATTCCATGTTACCCCTGGGTATTGTCCATACCTCCATGCATGCAGCCTACCTGTGGAGTTTTGTAGATGTCCAGAATGTTGGCAATATTAGCAGACATTTCAGAGGAAAGCCCTCCAATGAGTGCTATGAGTTTCTTTTGTGCAGCACAGCTGAAGTTGGGCACCAGCTTCTGGTGTGCAGAAATTAGGTTGAGAGTGGCCTTATATGTCATACCTCCAATACCGTAACTGTTGAGGATGTAGAAACCCAAACTGATGTTGGCTGAGAAGTTGGGATTCCCATTTATTTCTTTGATAGCAAATGCCAAGGCCAAGTTATGTTGGTAGTGTTTTGTTAGGAACCTGCAAAAAGTGAATCAAGAGATTTCTTTTTTTAAAAAAATGCATACAAAGTTCATCTTTTCATCTAGGTTTCTAATTTCTGAGTAGGCTTTATAATCTGGGCATTTATTACAAAAGTTAGTCTGACATAAATGCAACTGATAACCTTTACTAATCAAATGGAAATGGGCTTTAATAGCAACAAGGGAAGAACGATATCCTCTTCTACCTCGGTGGCAACTAAGGATGACTCCATGAGATAACTTTCATGTATTTGCTTTTTAGGTGAAGAACTATAGTTGTATACTACTGTTATCTAGCTCTGATTATACTCTGGTTTCCCCTCCCCATTTTTATGTACAAATCTTTTGTACTTAACAATGCATACATGTATTTTTACCTCATTTTGAAATGACACCTCAGCACACTTTCCAGGAAGTAAGCCACAGTGAGCAGATTTCGGTAGTATTCAGAAAAAATACCTGCTAGAATGATTCCCCTGTCATTTCAACACACATGCCATTGTTCTGCCATTTCTGCACAAGCAATTCACAAATTGCCACTTTGTATAGGAAAAAGTGGTGTAAGGAAAGAAAAAATGGTTTGAACAGAGAGACGTGTAGTGTGGTTACATCAGAAAATAAAAACAGATAGTATAAGTAGCCATGGGTATTCAAATCAAGCTAGAACATTTCAAAATTGAGTCTTTCTCCTTCTCTCCACCTGACATAACTAGTCTCAGAGTATTCAGTATTGGTTATAATGAAGGGAAAGTACAGGCAAGTTATTTTAGTAGACCACGGCATGATGAATTCCTAAATCCTAACCAACATTTGACACAATGAGAATCAACACAGGCAGGGTAAATGACAACCCCAATGTCTGTGGAACGTCTGGTCTGCACACAGTACATTAAATTCTAATTCAAGTTATGTATGACTCAACTGTCTTATCTCAACCACAAATGATCAGAACAAGTTATAAAAAGAAAAATAAGCCTTACGCAGGGTCATCAATCACCATTCGTGCAGGGTGTTCCATGAAAGACAGAAGGCTATTTGGGAATGTAGCTAGAGAGAGGATCCCACCAATGGGTATGTCCCCTGACTGATAAAACTGGTGAGGAATCGGAACAGGATCTTTGAAGATGGTGCAGCTGATGGAATTCATCTCACATACTATGGGAAATGGCCGCATCAGCAGCCACACTAGTTTCAGCAGCATCCTGGTGACCAGATAACTCTGCCAATCACAAATGCAATGTTTTCATCTACCACATTATTTCACTTGATTTTTCCTTGTTCATCTGCCTCTCTGAAGGGCATTATAGAATTTCCTTCAGTCCTCAACATCAACAGCAGTCTGTCTGCAGAAAAAGTAGATTGCTATATCAGAAAACATGAATATTACTTTCATGTATCCAGTCCTTCCATAATGTCAAGTGGGAAAAAACAGGCTTCTTATCATGCAGGAGGCTAGAGAGTAGCAAATAACAGATGTGCATAGTTGTGAGGACTTTCATGGGTAGAGTTTTAAATTTAGTAACCAGAATTAGTTTAGTGAGTTCTGGAAGGAGAAAGGATTAGGTCAACTATACTAAGCAAATGTGGATTTTCTTTGAAAAAAAATAATGGCGAGTATCAAGTTAAGGTAAGGTACCATGAATAGCAAAGAACTATGCAAAATACTGAGAGAAGCGTTTTCCCCTAGATGCAGTTCTGATGAACAAAGGTGGATTTTTATATAACTTATCACATCTGTTATTGATTTTTCTACTGTGTAAATTTGTTCTCAACAAGTCAGAAACCAGTAGTTTTCATAATTAAAGGGGAGATAATCACATCTCTACTGAGAGCTACTTCTGGGCCCAAAATGTGCAAAGTGACACACAATTTGCACGAAAAACAGAATTTTCATTACCAACAGTTCGTCATCTCCCTGCAGGTCATACCCCATCCAAAGTCCATCCAAAGTCCTGCCAAACAAACATGTGATGCAATTCTCCTGAATAGCTAGTCACTCCTGAGAGCAACTGAGCTGCCACATTCAAGACTGCTTGCAATTTCTGGGTTGTCTTCAAGGTCAGCCCAACACAGAGCATGTTACAGTAATCCAGCCTCATAGGCAAAAATATCAATGAGTTAGCAGGACCAGATTAGCTGAATCTAAGAAAGGACAGAGTTGGTGATCTAGACACACTTGACACAGGGCACTTCTGGCTACAGTTGCCACTTAGGCCTTAGAGGTGGGAAACCTCCTACTGATACTCCCAAACCCCATCACTTGCTCATTGAAGTGGTGGTGGGGAAATGGGGGCATTGCCATAAGTTGATGCATTGACTTCACTTCCAGTTGAAACCTTGGAATGGACATCACCATGTCAAGAAATGCTCTAGGATTCCTACAGCATCATTTGATGTAGTGATATTACTTTTTGGATTTTAATGGGAAGTGACTTTGATATATTCTGTGACACTCTGCTCCCTGTGTCCAGTCCCAAACATTTCCAGGGGTGCCAAGTGGAAGTCTGGCAAGGCTACTTTTGACCACTGGGCCAAACTACTTTTCAAATAGCAAGGCTGCTTCCATGATCACCCTCAAGCTCTTAACCTGGATTATACTGTTTAACAGAATTCCCAAATGCAGAGACCGCTATTAAAGGGACAACCAATACTCCACTATGATGGTAGTTTTCATATTTCCACAATATTTCTGGTGAATATAAGAAGTTCACGTTCAACTCATTTAATAAAAAAGGGGCAGGGGGAAAAAATCAAGAATGGAGAAAAGCTTGTGAATGGGATGGGCACAAACAGGGTGAAAAATGCAATTTATTAAGAGACTTATTAATGATTCAACATGTGAACAATTCTGATTTGGAGGACATGCCAAGTTCTGGATGGAAGGCCAGGGTGTTCAAATTGGTCAGAAAGCAGAGTAAGCCTAAGCCCCCAGCTGGGGTGTGTGTGTAAAATCTCAATGGAATAATAATAATAAAAAAGATTTACTTTCAAGTAGACCTGATTAAGGCTATGCGTACTTTAGAGAAAACAGATATTTGCATAAAAGAGGGAGGGGAAGAAGGATCTGATGTCAAGTATGAACTTACAATGTAAGAGACTTGTACTGAACCCTGTGGATTGTGTCTCAGCAAGGGAAGAATGTCATGGAATGGCAGGGAACTCCAGAACAGAACAGACTGCAGGTGTGCTAGTGTGAGCAGTCCAGCTGATGACAACCTGTGTGCAGACTAGAAGTTCCACAGACATTGGGGCTGAAGTTCTTCCAGAATTTACAGCTGATTTCCAGACTCCAGAAACCACTTTCCTAGAAAGAAATGCCAGCTTGAGAAGATGAAGACTAAGGCATCATATTCCTTTCCCCCTCCCTACTTGCCCAAATAGGCAAGATTTAATGTTTTTTAAAAAAATTATAAGAGCCATACAATTTAAAATATCTAGCCAGATATCGCATACCAACATCATATTTGCATACATGTTACCATTTTTCCTTGCCTTAACTTATATTCAGACAACATAAATCATAAATCTGTTCACAATTACTTTTTCTATATCCTATCTGCTATATTTTAATTTGCCTATAATCCACTGTTCCTAATCTATAAACCTGAAAGAGAAAAGAAACAGGCATTTCCTAACCGTTTAAAATTACTGATTTGGGCACATTATCTTTTTTATATATGTTAACGCTCTATTCGCTTTACAATGTTCTTTCATATTATCAATAATGTTGACTTTAGAATCCCCATTTACTTGCAAACTTTTCCAAGTAAGTTTTATATCAGTTCTTAACATCACAAAACCAAGAATCCTTGACCTTACACTGAGTCCTCCTGTCTATTGTCTTTTATCCTTTAGATCCTTACAAATTCTCTTTATAGATTGCCCTACTTATACATTTCCCTGCAGTACCAGTTTTATGTTTCAAACTGCTCCGTGTCTTTTTGTTTCCACTCATTTAAAACATTACAAATAATTCAGGTATGTTGTTTCAAATTAAACAGCCTTTGTACCTAAATACAACTTTTAATCTCCATTCAGTCCAGGTATATTATCTCAAATTAATTGCAAAAAACAATCTTTCTTTATATATTTATTACTTATAAAGTTTCAGGGTTTTTTTAGTTTTCTCTGTAAATTTCTCTAAAGAATTATCACTATTTTGGGTCTTAAATTTTTGTAGATTTCTCCCTCTTCTCTGGGCTTGCTTGTGTAAAAAATCAAAGAGCTCTCAGCCTGTATTTCAGACTCTGCAAACACATTGTTATGTCTAGCAACCGCAAAGACTAAAGTCTCTGAATAGTCAGAATAAGGGCTGGGTGTTTCTTCCGTTGTGGTGGCCATATCTTCTGGCAGACTGTGTTCCTCAGCACTTCGCATCATAGGTGACTACAGCTGCATCTGACAAACAAGTGATTCCGATCTCTCAAAGCCCATCAAAGTTTTTTCCAGGGCATGAAGAACAGCCGCTGTAATCTCCGTTACCATATTTTGCTTTATACATTCTCAAAAGTCTTCTGACAGTTGTAGTACCTCTTCATCTACCTGAAAATCCTTCTTTTCAGATGCAATCAAAGAAGCCATTTCGTTCTTTAGCCAGCAGCTTGAAAACGACAGCCTCTATAACATTGCACAGTTAGAAAATATGAAGTTCGAATGCCATTTTAAATCCAACCTCCCGTTTCTTTTCCATAAATCAGATAAGACTCAGTTCTTTTAAATTTATCATCCCTTTCATGATATCTTCCAGCAAGCAGACAGAAGATTTCAATATGTTTCTTTGCCCCTGTACTTTTTATTGCGTTGACTCCCCAAACTCTGCCTAGCTGCTCACCGAAGAGGGCATGGGGGAAGATTTATGAGGGCACTAAAGTATCCTTTTCCATGATTGTAGGTTGTAAAGAGTGAAAAATACTCACTGAATCTTTGCCAAGATGTTGAGACAAGGTTGAGGGCTCTTAATGTGGGGGTTGTTACAACTTATCAGACGTGCTTCCACGTCTGTTTCCTTGAAGCTTCTTGCACAGGATGATCCACCTCCTACACCTGCTGTTTGCCACATGTGGGGTGCTCAGAATAAAGTCCTTTGCAGCCAATATCTTGCACACGAAGTACCGGTTGGACTCCTGTCAACACCAGTAACTGGAAACTCCAGCAAGTCCACTAAAAAAGCTCCAAAGTTCAGGAAGCCCTAAAATCTCAACCACACTGTTGCACAGAAGCCCTGCCTCCTCTCGGCATCATATTCCTTCTGGGCTCCCTTCTCTCCCAAAGTCTGCACTCCTCAGGCTCTGCCCTCTACTTGCTGACTGATTGATTGACTCATCTTGCTCAGACTTGTAAATCTGCCCAGCTTGTTTTACTAGGAAACTTTGCTGTTTGGTTCTGATATTTTATCATACCTTGTAATTTTCCTTCCACTTGACTGAATCCTTCTCATTATATCAGTAATCTACCTGAGTCTCAGTGAGTAAGGCAAACTATAGATGGACAACAGTTGGCTTTTTATACCCAGCTTTTCTCTACCTTAAGCAGTCTCAAAGTGGCTTACAATTGCCTTCCCTTCCTCTTCCCACAAAATGCACCTTGTGAGGTAGGGGGGGCTGAGAGAGTTCTGAGAGAACTGTGACTGACTGACCCAAGATCACTGAGCAGTTTTCGTGCGGAGGAGGAGTGGGGAATCAAACCCGATTCCCCATGTTAGAGTTGACCACTCTTACTTATTATACCATGCTGGCTCTGTAATAAATAATAAATATGCTTATTAAAAACCCAATGTTGTAACTGTCAATCTACAGCAATGAGGGGAAATGTGTATGAGATAAACATCTCTTCCAGTCTTTTAGTCTATCCATTTTGGTCAACTCCATGTATGTGAGCATATCTATAGCATATATCTATACATCTGTATCAACAGTTATAGGTATAAAACTCCAAGACTCTTTTCTTGGGTGGACAATGAAGCCCATCATCATCGTCGTCATATTTGTTATGTCCTTTCTTATTATCATTTGCTCCCAGTTATTCATCTCAGGCCTCAATAAAAGGAGGCAGTATTTAAAGGAAAAGATGCAAACAAATAAACCAGAACTGGACAATAAGATGGAGATTTCCACAATCACTACGGATTTCCCTTTGTTGATTAAGTCAGTTGATAAAATGGACAGCCATACACTCAAAAGACCAACATGATGAAAATGATGTATTTGGCTTCAATTAAATTGTCAGGAAACTTCCTGGGCAAGAAAGCCACCATGAAGCAAAAAATTGCCAGGTATAGCCCAGGACACAGGAAAACATGAGAACAGAGCCCTCAGTGCATTCCACTATGCATTCCAGTCCTGTTGCTTCAAATTTAGCAGTCCATCTGTGTGCTAAATAACCTCTCTCCATGGAGCAACCTGTTATGAACTTTGTGTTAGTACATGAATTTGAGTAGATTCAGAGCACAAAGATACATTTGTGTCTGATTGATAGCTACATTTTCTTTTTCAAATCTTGCATCTTTAAGTGAACTGTCAGAAGGCCCACCCCTCCTTGAAGTCCATGGTTGGATAGGAAAGTATAATGGTGTGCCAATGATGTTTAGTGTGCATTTAGTGGTTCCAATTGGACTGTATCTTTCCAAGGAACACACTGAGTGGCTTTTGCAACGTGATGCCAAACTTTTCCCAGTACATTTTCTGATGTCTACTAAAGGAATTAATATACTGACTTACATTGCCCCATAACTAATCCAGGAGGCCTCTCAAAGTTGATCTAAAATGATGATGTTAGCGTGCAACTGTTCTATACTACTAGCAGTCATTGAGGTCCATTTGGTGCAAGGTTTTTGTGACCCTGGACTGAGGAAAATGAACCTTAATTGAGCAGAAAGTAGATCAGAAAGTTACTTAAAAGAATGGATTAATTCATCTCAAATTATGAGCCAGGATTGTGAAGTTTCTTTACATCCTTTTGTACAGCTACCTGTGGACTCTTTGAGACATGTAAAACGTTGGCCATACATTCATTAAGCCCTCTTTGAAGAAATATATTCGCCATTGGAGAATTGGACTGGTCAAACCTTCAGTTTTAGTTTTAAATATCTCCCCCCCCAATCTCTCGTCACAGAAACCAGGCAGGAAAAGGAAAGCAAATTGCTTTCCATCCTCATTCTGCACTTATTTAGAAATCTTAATGGCCTTCCTGGGCAGACACAGTACTGTGGTTAGCTGTCCCCTCCAGCTAGAAGGTGACACCTAGATGGGGGCAGAAACTTGGGAGGTTTGAGCATCTAGGAAGTGTCTTCCTGGAGAATTCAAGGAAGAGGAAGAAGAAGAAGAAGAGTTGGATTTATACCCTACCCTTCACTTGGAGTCTCAGAGTAGGTTACAGTCTCCTTCCCTTCCTCTCGTCACAACAGATACCCAGTGAAATAGGTGGGGCTGAGAGAGCTCTGAGAGAACTGCTGTTGAAAGAAGAGCTATGAGAGCACAAGGTGGGCAAACAAATATATTTAAGCATGTGCAGTGGGGAAATCAATTGGGGGGTGATTCTATCTAGAAAGAAGGTACTCTCCCATTTAAGCTCCAGTGGAAAGCTGATTGTCTTTAGAGTACTGTAACTAGTTATTTAATGATCCCATCTTAGAATCAGACCAATGACTGTGTGTACAAAGTGAAAGAGAGAGGAAAGGCATGTTTAGACTTTGCTGTTAGTCTGTAGACAAAATACTTTTAATAAATGGTTTATAATATTTTATACTGGTGGTTGTTTCGCTCTACCACATAGACCTCCAATATTTGGACACTGTTAAAAAAGGGTGATGGGGAAGGGGGGGGCGTCAGATGAGAAATCGCTAATATCCCCAGAGGTGCACAAGTGCAGTAACCTGGCCCAATGTTAACCAGTCACTGCATAGCAGGAGACACTGTTACAAAGTGGGGTCTTAGAGTTGCACTGCAGGGAAGGGAAGCTGTCAGCATTGGCTGACCAAAGGCCAGTTGATGTCAGTGATGTTGAAAGAGAGAGAGAATCCCGCTCCAAAGGTTGAGGAGAAGTTCTAAACCAGTTAAGCTGAGAGATTCCTTCAAGGATCCCAAGGAACTGGGATTTCTGAGTGGGTAATTCTATAAGAGAGGGGAATTTACAGTTTTCATCCTTTCCTAATTAAATGTTCCCGGTTGTTCAGCTCTGGCCTCAGCAAGATGATATAACATTTAGGGGAAAAGATACAACCCAACAACCCAGCACTGGATGACAAAATGGAGAAGACTTCCACAACCACCATGGATTCCCCTTTGGTGCTCAAATAAGTTGGGAAGAAGGACACCCAAACACTGCAAAAGACCAACATGCTAAAAGTGATGAATTTGGCTTCATTGAAACTGTCAGGTAATTTTCTGGCTAGAAAAGCCACAGTGAAGCTGACAAGGGCCAGGAAGCCCATGTAGCCCATGACACAGTAAAACATGACAGCTGACCCTTCGTTACATCCCAGAATGATTTTCCCAGGCACTGAGTGCATATCCTGATCTGGGAAGGGTGGGGAAGTACTGAGCCAAAGAGTACAAATAGCTGCTTGAATTATGGAGCCAGAAAGGACAATGCAAAGGGACATTTTTTGGCCCACCCATTTCCTCATCCTGGATCCTGGTTTGGTAGCCATGAAGGCCAAAACCACGATGATGGTTTTGGCCAACACACTGGAAAGGGCCAGAGAGAAAACAAGGCCAAATGTCACTTGTCGAAGAAGACAGGTCACTTTCTCAGGTCTCCCAATGAAGAGGAATGAACAGAAGAAGCAAAGGATGAGGGAGATGAGAAGAGTATAGGTGAGGCTACGGTTGTTGGCTTTGACAATGGGTGTGTTCTTGTGCTGAATGAAAGTGACAAGCACCAGGACTGTCATCGTAGATAAAGAAATAGCCCATATAGCTAACACCATCCCCAGAGGTTCTTGGTAAGAGAGGTAGTGTATATGTTTGGGAATGCATTGGTTTTTTCCTCTGCTGGAATAAAAGTCATCTGGACATTTGACACAGGCTTCCATGTCTGGAATGGAGGAGAAAAAAAAAAGTCCTTTAAATATTTCCATACTGTAAGCAATATCTCAAAAAATAGAATACATAAGCTGGAGAGGAATCCTTCCTTTTCATCCAGCTTCTCACTGCAAACATGGTAATGGCTTTTTCCCATACTACAGCTAATAGTGCTGGTACTGGCTTGTCAGGAAAACGGCCACTTCCTTCCCCAGGTATGAAGACTCTCTGTTACTCCCTTTTCCTTGTGTACAGCACTTCCCGAGGACATGTGTCAGGCTTTTCTGAAGATATCTCTTCTTCAACAGTAATACTCCCTGGGAAAGTCAGACCAAAGAATAGAGGATGGGAGACCCTCTGACTTTCCATGTACAGATTATTTGCTGTGCCTGACTGAAAATCATCAATATTAGTCATGGGGGGGGGGACACAACAGTACCATTAGAAGGTTATGGGGAGGAAGGAACATGGAATATATTTTAAAAATTATAAGAAAACATCTTCACTAGGAGATGGACTCATAGGCATTTCCCTGGGCATGTAAGAAAGGGCCATGAGACCTGTGCACTGATGCAGCCCTTCCTGCCCTCCCTCACATGATCTGCATAAGTTCACAGAATGAGCACTGCTATCAGGCGGCCATCTAGCCTCTTCTTGAAAACCTCCAAGGAAAGAGAGCCCACCACCTCCCAATGAAGCCTGTTCCCCCGAGGAACCATTCTGATCGCCAGGAAGTTATTCTGAACATAGAGCCAAAAACACTTTTGGTTTAATTTCAGCCCTTTGGTTCTGGTCTGACCTTCTGGGGCAACAGAAAACAACTCTGCATCATCCTCTATATGATGGCCGCTCAAGCCCTTGAAGAGGGTTGTCATATCACCACTCACTCATCTAAACACACCCAGCTCCTTCAACCTTCCCTCACAGGACTTTGCCTCTAGACCCCTCACCATCTTTGTTGCCCTCCTTGGTTCCAGCTTGTCTATATCCTTATTAGATTGTGGTGTCCAAAACTGAATACAATACTCTAGGTGATGTCCAACCAGAGCAGAATAAAGTGATACCATCGCCAGTTTTCCATCCTGTTGAGATCATCTTGTATTCTGATTCTGTCTCTGAGCTATAAACTGCCCCTCTGACTGCTAACAAGATCAGGTAGGAGGTGATGTGAAAGATGTCTGCTGAAGAACCCAGAGAGCCACTGCCAATCTGAGTAGAGAATGCTGACTTTGACAGACCAATCATCCAATTCAGCATAAGGCTGCTACAAATATACACCTCGAATGAGATTGGTACACAATACATCTCCTACCCATCTGCTCAGAGAACATCCCTTCTGGACACGGAGAACAATCATAGCAGCAAAATTTCTCTCCTTCTTTCTTCCTCTTGCTGTAGCCAGGAAGACAATGATCGGTGCACACAGACAGAGGCAGTGCCTGCCCATAAAGTAAAAGATAGATTTGCATCAAGAGGATCTTCCACAAAAGTAGGCTCTTGGCAGGAAATGAGGACATGAAAGACTTTGTAGGGGGCAGAACAACATCTGAGTCCACTGGCACCTTTAAGATCAATAAAGTTTTATACCTTATTCAAACACTGATTAAAACTTTGCTGGTCTTAAAGTTGCTACTGCACTCTAACTTTGTTCTGCTGCTTCAGACCAACATGGCTACCCATTTGAATCTATTGGTATGTAGCAGTCAGCAATTGTTTGGTTATTACCAAGTCTCTCTCTCTCTCTCTCTCTCTCTCTCTCTCTCTCTCTCTCTCTCTCTCTCTCTCTCTCTCACTCACACACACACACACACACACACACACACTCACGGCAGGCATGTGATTTTGCATGTGTGGGTGCATATATCTGGTAGGTACTATCAAGCCATTTCTAATAATTACTACCCTGTAAATTAATGACCTCCCAGACATACTATCATTCGTAGCCTTGCATAGGTCTTGAACAATGCAGTTAACTCCTCCTCTTCCTACGGCAGGATGCTGCAGAGGACAGGAGCCGAGATTGTCAGTGGTGATGGTGGGGTATAAGCTTTGGCAGCTCCATGGTGGAAGTCAGGAACCACAAGGGGCTCACTGGCTGGGGTGATGAGAGGGGAGAAGGCTCTTGACCTTTGATGATCAGGGGAAGAAACCTCAACAGGGTGGCCCAGGAGTCCCAAGGGGCATGCTGACATTGTCAGAGACAGTGTGGACAAGGAGAAGCCTTGGAGGTCAGGAACTGTGTGCTTATTGCTCTTTCTTGCTGGGGCTGGGTGGTAGGCTTGGGGGCTAGGAGCTGTACATCTTGGTCTTCTAGGCCAATGTTGAGAGAAAACTTGGAGGTTGGGATCCACCTGGCTGTCAGTCTCCATACAGGTGTTGGGAAGGGGAAGTCTTGGAAGTCTGGATCCAAGAGTGTTTTGGCCTCCAAGGCCAGTGTCATGGAGGAGAGGAGGAAGCCCCAGAGGTTGGATGCTGTACAGCTCTCAGCCTACAATGCCGCTTTGTATGTCAGAGAAGGGAAGGGGGAGAACTAGAGTGGGGAAGATGAACAGAGAAGGGAATGGGGTGAGAAAGAGGTGGGGAAGATTTACAAAAGAGGAGGGGAAGAATGAGGAGGAGAGGAGGGAGAGGAGGATTTATACCCCACCCTTCACTTGGAACCTCACAGCAGCTTTACAGTCTCCTTCCCTCCCTCTCCCCAAAACAGACACCCTGTGAGGCACCTGAGGCTGAGAGAGCTCTGAGAGAATGGTGACTGGTCCAAGGTCACTCAGCTGACTGCATGTGAAGGAGTGGGGAATCAAATCCAGTTCTCCAGATGATGCTCTTAAACACTACACCAAAACGTGGGGTTTGGGAAGCTTATTCAAGAAAGGGGAAGAAGGACCTAACCAAAGGGGGAGTGGGGTGGTATGACTTTAGGAAACATCAAACATCAAAGTAACTGGAACAACCTGATCTACACAATCCCCCAAAGTCCCCTCCACTCCAGTGATTTTGCTTTGGAAACCATGGCTACCTTTGACAGGGGATGACAGCATGCCTGAAACCATAACTAGGGCTTTCAAAATTGAAAAGCAGCTTCAGGATGATGGTGGGACACAGTGCCCAAAATGAAGGGAATCGTAGCACCTTGGCAAAGACGGAGGAAGGCGCAGTGCCCTCTTAGCCCCCCCAAGCATTTACATATAAAATGGGATGTGTTTGGAAGAGGGGGTATGATCCAGCTACGGAAGCCTCAAACCCCTGCTGGGCAAGGAGGACTTGTCCACGCTGCTTCTAAGGCTCCAACAGAGGGGAAGGGGAAAGGATTGTTTGGTTTCTTTTCCAACCGATTGGGCAGGCTGGTTGAGAAACAGCTCTCTCTCTGTCTCTCCCTCCCTCCCTCTCTCTCCAATGCAGCATTCCGTCTCAATGTGTGTGCACACGGAAGCTTATAGTTTGAATGAATCTTTGTTGGTCTTAAAGGTGCCACCGGACTCAAGGTTTGCTCTGCTGCTTCAGACCCACATGGCTACCCACCTGAATCTAGCTCTGAAAATATTAGAAGCACGTTCTGCGAAAGGAGTCTGTATGGCCTTGTGAAGTTTCCTCCCCCATGGATAACAATTCGCACCGATACGTAATTAATTTCATTAACAAGGCGTTAACACAGAGAGAACAAACCTATCTGCCAGCAACAAAGAGGGCAAGTGCAGAAATGTCCAAAGGACCATATGAATTGGATGCCTCCCGATTATAGTTCCACAAATCTTATCAGAGGGTGCCGTTGAAATTGGCAAATATGGTTTTGAATCGTTAAATATATTGGGTGAAAGCATCGAGCTTGCCGGAATAAATGTCTCTCTTTGTACAGCAAGGTTTCTGGAGCATCATCATCTTCGCTGTTTCTGCGTACACCCACATACTCAAAGGCCACTTTGGCATCCCCTCCCCAGCTGGCATATCCCAAACTCTGCATTCCCTACCATGAATGCCCCTTTTGCTCTGTGGCAGAAAGAGAACCTTTGCTGGGCGTACAACACGAGGGTCAGCACATCAAAAAAATAACCAAAACAGTTCCTGCCGGTTATCAGTCAACCGGTAGCACCCATTCCCTTGGACCAACGTAATGTACAAACCAGGCAGTCACAAAAAGTATCATAAATTATCATAAAACTAATTCCTAACTTTGAAAGTTTTCTTTCCCCCAACAAGAGATATTATCACAGACTGATTCAGATGGACAGAACAACATTTGAGTCCAGTGGCACCTTTAAGACCAATAAAGTTTTATTCAGAGTGCATGTTTTCATGTGCACGCACACAATACTTACGTACTTCAGACATTAAGACTGAAGTGTCACATATTTTGAAGATAAATGTTTTCTTCCATCCATGTAAAACAGAACCTCGTGATCAGCTCTGTAGCTGGGTCAAAAGTTTACAGCAGGATGTAGCTGTTGTTTCGCAAGGCTATTGTCATTGTGATGTCAAATATATGCTGCCCTAGGCTCTGTGTAGGGAATTCCCTGCAGTTTTAGTGATGGAATCTGGGGAGGGTACTTGGAAGGCAATAGATTCCACCATTCAAAGCATCCATTTTCTCTCAGCATCCAAAGCATCAGTTTTTTGTCAGTAATATGGATGTCGGCCTCCAGCCTAGAGGACCTGGAGACACCCAGAAATTAAACCTCAGCTCCTGATTAACTCAACTCCTGCACCCACTAGCAATCTGCTTGTAGGAGGAAGTTGGTAGAAAACAGTGATATGACGTTGTCTACTGTTGTACCATAGTAATGACAATGTTGCCAGGTTAAGACGTCTTCAATACACGAATGTAGAAATTATAATCTAGATTCAGGGCAGTTACACGTGATATATGTCGAAATGGAGGAAAAGAGATGGAGCAAAGGCGTGGTGTTCGACACTGCGTTGAACATGGATTAAAAGGATACTGCAGAAAGGGTTCCCAGACAGGAATGGCAGTATTTCATTTTCCCCCACAAGTGACACTTCGTCGTTGCTAATGGCCATCCCCTTATGGTCCCCTCTCAGGCCCCCACTTGTTGAATGGCCAGGCTTACATTTGCACAACAAGATGATGGTAAGACTTGCAATAAACAAAATGGAAAAATATATATATACACACATACACACACACACACCATCCTGGAACAGACTGTATCTTGAATGAACCTCTGTTATTAGCAATGGAAGCAAGTCTATACTTACAAGAAGCCAGCAGAGACAATTGCTACAGACAGGGTGGGAGAGAAATATTCCTTTTCTGACAAAACTAAGGCTTTGAATGGTTTTCCTGAATGAGCACTGCCTTTGTGGTGGAGTGGCTTGAACAATGGGCTTGGATCAAGGATATCCAGCTTGGAGTCCCCACTTCACCACATAAAGTTGCCAGGTGACTTTTGGGTCAGTAACACCCTCTCACCCAGTCCTACTGCACAAGGTTGTGAATAGAGTATAAAATGGAGGAGACAACAATAATGTAAGATGAGTTGTTTCCATGGTGGCGAGAATGGCGTTGTATGGCATTTGCTATGGATCAGATTTGGATACAATTTGCAAAAAAAGGTATGACCTCTCTTCTTGTTGCTTCAGGTTTTCCATTTTAAAACTACCTTGATTTGAATGGGGGGGTGAAGTCTTGAGTTTCCTTCTCCCCTGTCTCTTTGCACTTAGGCACTTCTAATTGCTACCAAGGTTCTTATAGATGCTTTAAATCACCTGAGCATTGCTTAACTCATGTTTTGAAGCCTTGGAAGTCTTTTAGAAGCATTTCTAAACTTTTGACCTTGTCCGCTTGTCCAGCTGTCGTCTCTTGGCACCATACTGGCTCTATGGTGATGGACCTTTTGGGGAAGAAGGTGAGCCTCAGTTCCTTGGCTGTCACCTTGGAAGAGCCTCTTCTCAGCTCCCCAGGCTGAGGATCTCTTACAGAGATCCTGGGAGGGTCCAGGGCAATCTCAGACCCTTCCCATCAGCTGAGTCTCGGCTCACCCCCATCAGAGTGAGATGGGGTACAGCCGAGCAGCGAAACGCTTAAACCGGAAGTCCCGCTTCAGGTTTTATTCCTGCAGCTCTTTTGACAGGAGACTGTTAAATCAATATTCAACTTATCATTAAATATTTTGACCCACAGCAAGCTTTGGAGCTGGCAGACTCAGTGAGCAGATATATGAACACATCTGACTCTGCTTTGTAATGAAGCAGATCCTGAGCCCATCAAGGTCAGTATTGTCTACTTAGTCCGGCAGCAGATGTCCAGGGTCTTAAGGAGGGGACTTTCACATCACCCACTGCCAGATTCCTTGAACTGGAGATACCAGGGACCGAAACTGAGATGTTCTGCATGCCAAGTAGATGTTCTACCACTGAGCCATGGTTGCTCACTAAGTAAGGGTGGAACTGCCCAGGTTTAGCTAAGGTTTATCTACTGGACTCTTTATCAGTCTTGTTATTCTTAATGCAATTACAATTTTGAAATCCTGAAACTATGAAACATACCTAAAAAAAAGAAGAGGAAATGTTTTTGCAAAAATTTCAGATTGTGGATAACTATGGCTATAAACTGACATGTGAGGAAAGGGTCAGGGTGTCTGTCTCCCCTTCCCCAATGAATGCGTATGGTGAAAGATTACTGAAATCTTCCTAGGAAAGTGCAGGTGGAAAAGAGACATTTGATCTCAGCACTAGAATACAATATTATTATTATTTTCACTGAAAAGAAATTGGCTTGCTGACAAAAGATTGTGTTTAGACAATCAATCACCTGCAACTGTAACTCACCTGGTTAAAACTTCTGTGCCACACAATCTGAGCATCATTAAGACTTAGTTCATTGCCTGGAGGGGCATGGGGAGCCAGTCTTCCTACTTTGACTCTAAGAATTGAGCCATTTGGGAAGGTAATCCAATTGGTAACATCAAAATCTGTCACTAATACTTTGTATCTATCAAAACGTATGGTGTCTCCAGCACTATTATTGAACAGGATGCTCCTTAAAGAGGTGTGGATCTGTGTTAAAACAGAAGATAAAACAAAAGGAAAAAGAGTTGCCCCCCCAGTCGGAATAACGAGACAGACAACAGTTTGGGAATAAAGAAGGGCCACTTTATTAACTATTTAACATAACATTGCATCAAGGTACCAGCTAAGCGAGCACAGAACAGGCAAGGTAGGAGTCACTCCCCTGACCAACCTTTTTGCCCTTTTCTTGGGCGGGTCACCCAGCTCTGGTCCTGAGCTCGTGACCAGCAGCCCAGCAAACTGGTTGCCACCTAGGAGTGCCTACCCCTGAAGCCTTCCAACTTGCAGAGAGGAGCATGCCCTAAGAGGTTCCCAGAGGAGGTGATCACCATTTCCCACCCTGGACCTTAGAAATCCGAAGGCAGTTCCTGATGACCCCCTGTTCCCTAATGGGAAAATGCCGTAAGGTGCTCACTAGTTCCGCACCAACCTGCCAAGTGACCAGCCTATTTAGGTGTCGATCACCACAACCAACTATCCAATCCACTGCTCTCAGTGCAAGGTAGGTGAAAACACCTCTACCCATTCAGCCAATACTGAGTAAAAGTGAAAAATTCCTACCTAGCTGCAATAGGCAACCAGACATAGCCTACACTAAGAACAGGGCAGGAGGGTAGGCGAGCACATCGGAGCAACTGTCAATGGGCGGGAGCAGAGCCTGGCTGTTTATCCTAACTGGCTCTGCCCGCCACCCATGTCATGACACAGGGCATCGTGACTACTGTTGCTGCCTGGCTTCCTCAGGGCAGCAAAGCAGCTCCCGGCGACCAGCGGCATTGCCGGGTTGCCAGGAGCTTTGGTACACTAAAATGTTAGCTACCTGTTTTATAAAGTCTCACATAGATCCAAAATCATTTAACTATCTTTCTGCCTTTCTGTCTCTCTGTCTGTCTAGTAGCACCTTAAAGAATACCAAAATTTTTGGTACGGTATGAGCTTCAGTGAGTCACTGCTCACTTCTTCAGATACAGCTAGAATGTGAGTCCATCTGTCATATGTATTGGAAAGTGGATCGATTCCAGATGTCAAACAATGTTAGCTCACAAACGACAATAGCAGATTTGATTCGATTATGTGTGATATGCAGAGAGTCAATAAGTATGCTAGGTATGAAATACAAAATACCTGTGAAGGTTGTACATTCTGGAAATCCAGCCTTCCTCCTCTTACCAGTCTTCTGTGTTTGGACTTCAACAAGTGGATGTCATTCAAAACATGTGCCACTGAATAGACAGCATTGTAGACATTGTAGCTATGACCAGTCATACTCATTTCAAACAAAATCCCAGGAAGGTTCTCCAGTTTCTCCTCCCCAGTACAGGTCTGTTCATTTTCCTCCTTCTTATCCAATACTTTCAAGGAACAACTGAATGCCTGCTCCCAGAAGTCCTGGATAAAACCATCTCCTCCATCCCAAGAAGGTCTAACAGTCTGAAGAAATTGTTGAAATCCAGGTGGCTGATTGGAATGGACGGCAAAGGACAGGGCACCATGAAAATTTTGAATATCCCAAAACTTTTGGATCGAGGCTGACTCAAAATCCCAATGGGATGTGGTAATCCACACTTTACCAGGTAAGTGTAATGAAAATAAGGGTGCCTGAAAAAGAATTGAATGTAATATTAACATGACTGGTGGTTGACAGTGTACATAACATATGTTGGCTTTTCTGTTCAAGAGAACTGGGTATTTTCTCCATTGCATTAAAAACAATTCTATTAATTCTTCCAGATACGATGGTTTGGGTAATCGGAATGTGAAAGCAACACAAATGCTATTTTCAGTCAGGACTGGTTCTACAGTCTGCATAAACTTGTCTCCGCTGTCATCATCCATAGCCAGGAGGCCAACCCAAGTCCATCCAAAATGGTGCAGTAAGAGGACAATTCCCCTGTGCTCATAGGCTTCATTAGGAACCATCTGATACAGAAAAGGGAATTCCTTTTTGTTGTCCTGCATGCGGGAAAATGATCCATATGAGAGCTGAAAAGAAATGTACAGTTATTTTTCTTCTCACACATTAAAGAGGAATTGGGTATTGCATGTTAGCATGAGTATTTACCAGACCTGCATGCTTCCAGCCCACCTGTGGAGTTTTGTAGATGTTCAGAATGCTTGCAATAGTAGTAGAGACTTCAGAGAAAAGTCCTCCAATGAGTGCTATGAGTTTCTTCTGTGTAGCACAGCTGAAGTTGGGCACCAGCTTCTGGTGTGCAGAAATTAGGTTGAGAGTGGCCTTATATGTCATACCTCCAATACCGTAACTGTTGAGGATGTAGAAACCCAAACTGATGTTGGATAAGAAATTGGGATTCTCATTGATTTCTTTTATGGCAAATGCCATAGCCAAGATATGCTGGTAGTGTTTTGTTACTAACCTGAAAAGTGAACAGAGGGATTTTTTAACAGAAGAACCAAAAATCGCATACAAAAAATTCATCCTCCCATCTGGGCTGCTTTCTTCTGAGTAGGCTTTTTGATCTGGGCATTTGTAACAAGACTTACTCTGTCATAAAAAACAGGCAATAAGCATAGAAAATAAAGATGGAAATGGACATTAATGACACAAGGGAAGGTTTGCTTGTGTTTCTTTTCTCCCCCTCTCCCAATAACCTTTTCTACCATGGTGGCAACTAAGGATAACTCCATGAGATCACTTCCATGTGCTTGTTTTTGAGGTAGAGATGTTTATGTCATATACTACTACTAACACCTCTTTTCATTCATGCAATTTCCCTATCATTGATAATACTCTGGTTTCCCCTCCCCGTTTTGATTTTCAAATCCTTTGTACTTAATGATTGCATTTGCAAATTTACCTCATTTTTAACTGATTTACACTGCCATCTCAAAACACTTTCCAGGAAATAAGCTGCACTGAACAGATTTCAGTAATATTCAGAAAAAAATATCTGTGAAGATGGCTCCCTTTTCATTTCAACACGCATGCCATTTTTATACCATTTCTGCACAACCGATTAAAAAAATTGCAAATTGATTTAGGAAAAAATGACATGAGGAAAGAAAAAAATGGTTTGAACAGAGAAACATGTAGCATGGGTACATCAGAAAGTAAAATAGATAGTATGAGTAACCATGGATATTCAGATCTATCTAGAACATCTAGAACATTTCTGAATGGAGTCCTCCCACTGGCCACCTGACATAACTAGTCTCAGAGAATTCAGTACTGATTATAACAAGGGGAAAGCACAGGGGAGTTATGTTAGTAGACGATGGCATGATGAATTCTTAAATCCTAACCATCATTTGACACAATGATAATCAACACAAGGAGAGTAAATTACAACCCCAATGTCTATAAAAATTCTAGTCTGCACACAGAAAAGTGAATAAATTGCAATTCAATTAGTGTATGACTCAACAGTCTTGACTCAACCACAAATGATCAGAACAAGTTATAAAAAGAAAAAAATAAGCCTTACACAGGGTCATCAATCACTGTTTGTGCAGGGTGTTCCATAAAAAACAGAAGGTTATTTGCGAATGCTGCTTGAGTGGGGATCCCACCAATGAGAACATCCCCTGACTGATAAAATTTGTGAGGAATAGGAATAGGATCATTGTATATGGTACAGTTGATGGAATTCATCTCACATGCTATGGGACATGGCCACATCAGCAGCCACCTGAGTTTTAGCAGCATCCTGGTAATCAAACATCCCTGCCAAACACAAATGGCAATGTTTTCATCTACCACACAATTTTGCTTCATTTTTCCTTCTCCATCTGCATCTCTGAAGGGCATCATAGAAACCCCTCAGCCCTTGACATCAACAGCAGTCTGTCAGTAGGGAAGGTAGACTGATATATCAGAAAGTAACAGAGATATCCCTGTAATGTATCCAGTCCTTCTACAATGTCAGTTAAAACAGGGGGAAACTGAAGGAGGCTTAAGAGTAGCAAATAAGAGACACACACATTGCATTATAATGATGTGTATAATTGTGAGCAGGACTTCCATGAGTCCAAAGAAGCATGCAGTTCTGATGAAGAAAGGTGATTTTTTATATAATTTATCACATCTGTTATTGACTTTTCTACAGGTTATATCCATTCTCAACAAGCCAGAAACTAGTAGTTTTCATAATTACAGGGGACATAATCACCTCACTACTGAGAGCTACTTCTGAGCCCAAAGTGTCCAAACTGACACACAAGAGACATCAAAAACATAATTTTTCATCACCAATCTTTCATCACCTCCCTGAAGTTCATACCCCATCCAAAGTCCTGCCAAACAGACTAGTGATTGAACTTCCCTGAATAGCCAAGAGCCCCTGACAGTAACTGAGCTGCCACATTCTGGACTGGTTGCCATTTCTGGGTTGTCTTCAAGGGCAACCCAACACAGAACATGTCACAGTAATCCAACCTTGCAAGGAAACCATTTTTACACCAGCTTCCCCCCTGTCGTGGGAGAAAGAAAAAAAAATAACTGAAGATCTAATGTTAATCTTTCCTCTAGAAATTTTTCCATGCAGGAATTACACCTATTAAACTTTCCCCACTCCTAATTACAACCCCTTTAAGACTAGAATTGATCTTTTCAAACTGATCAGATCCCTTAATCAGTTTTTTGGAATTACAGTAAATAAACCTAGCACTGTTTTCAAACCCAAATCACAGTTTGTTCCTAATGTTAACATACTGGCTATTCAAGTATTTGAACATCTAGTGCTGAAAGTCTGTTTTCTTTAAGTTGTTTCTGAACATCTGAAGTGTCATTTGCTATACAAGTGAGTCTACTTTGGCTTGGACAGGGTCAACAGCTGTTGTTACAGCTGATGTTACTGCTTCTTGTATTAAAGCTTGCAAATTTTTTATTGAAACCTGTGCTAAATTGGCTGCTACAGATTTAACTGTTCCTGAGGATGGAACACCAGGAAGCTTTTTTCTACTATCTGTACCACTAGCCATGTTCAGATAGTATATTAAAAAAAAAAATCTCAAGCTCCTTTTTAGTAAAAGCCTTTAAGATCAAAAAACTTTCTGTGTTTACAAAACAATTATTATTATAGTCACATCAAAACCAAGAGCTCTCCCATCATAAGCAGACAAACTTATCAACTGCTTATAATACAATTAGAACAAAGTATGCTTTGATAAGTACAACATGCAACTAGCAGGTTTGCAATTGATATTCTGCAGAAGTGATGTTTAGAAAGGGAAAGTGAGTTTCAAATAGTTTACTAGTTCTTCCTTCTGTCTTCTTTTTAAGGCAAAAATCTGACGGTTGTCTTAATTTGTAATCCAAATAGTATTAAAAATATAGCTAATTGCAATCCATTAGAGAATCTTCATGTAATTCCTAATAGTTTAGTTATAATTCCAATACAATGGGAAGCTTCAATAAAATAAAGTTTAATAAAAAAATAGCAGTTTTCCAAATATATCAACATTGTAATCCACAATATGATCTTATAAAATTGATGAATCTATTGGGCGTCAACCTTTTCTCTTCTTTAGCCCACAAAGTTATTTAAATAGGTCTTTCACCTCTTCCAAGCCGCTTCGGGGAAGAAGGGCAGAAAGATCTTTTCACCCCTCCATTTTCTTATACTTTCTATTTAAAAGGTTTAAAGGGCTTAAAGTCAATAAGAGTTCTTCTAGCGTTTTTGCATTTACAAGTACTCATGGTGTTAAAGATCTTCTTTGAATGTTTGTATGTGATCTTTACTATGTCGGTATGTCAACACACACTGTTAGAAGAAGAAGAAGAAGAGATTGGATTTTTACCCCATAGCCCTTCACTGCCCAAAGGCGTCTCAGAGCAGCTTACAAACTCCTTTCCCTTCCCTCCCCACAACAGACACCCTGTGAGGTAGGCGGGGCTGAGAGAACTTCTGACAGGAACTGTCCTTGAGAGAACAGCTGTGCCAGAGCTTGTGACTGACCCAAGGTCACATCAGCAGGTGCAAGTGGGGGAGTGGGGAATCAAACCCGGTTCTCCCAGATAAGAGTCCGTGCACTTAACCACTACACCAAACTGGCTCTCGTATTCTTGAACATAAATCTTGTATTAAGCAATGATGTTTGGATTCTCTGTTGGTTCAGCATCTTGTAGAAAACAATCATGCCTTTAATGAATTCAGATTTTAGTTTTAGAAACTTTAAAAACTTACAGTTACAACAGGATCAACATCCAGAAAATATTACTCCAATATGAAGCTTTTGGGATCTATCGTCTCAAAACTTACCACCCCTTTGGTCTTAACCAGGCATTGGAATTAAGCTGCTTTTTTGTAAATTGCTACATGGTCCCTCTCCTGCCAACTTAGCAGTTCGAAAGCAAGAAATTGCAAGTAGATAAATAGGTACCACTTCGGTGGGAAGGTAACAGTGTTCCGTGTGCCTTGGTGTTTAGTCATGCCGGCCACATGACCACAGAAATGTCTTCGGACAGCGCTGGCTCTTCGGCTTTGAAACGGAGATGAGCACCGCAACCCTAGAGTCGGATTCGACCGGCTTTCGAGCAAGGGAGACCTTTACCTTTACCTTTACATGGTCCCTTTAATGTTAATTTCATTGAGAATCAGTCCCTTGTCGACTCTCTCTCCTTCATGATGTATAAATTAGTATCACAGTTCTAGTCTTTTAGCAGTGCTTCTGTAAATAAAGAACAAACCAAAGCTCAACCCCCATCTCTTGTTTGCTGACTTTATTGATGGTGCATGGTGGCAAATTGTTTCCATAAATCAATCACCCACCTACTGCCTCACAAAGTTACCAAACTGAATTGCATTCCTACTGACAGCTTGACACCATTGCTCTCTGATTTTTAGTATATTTTAGCATTAATTATAACAGGGAGGAAAGTTATCTTAAAAGATGATGATGGTGGTGGTGATGATGATGAAGAGGTACCCATTTTATCTACTTGCTTTTTGTTGTTATTTGACAGCTTTCAAACCGCTGGGTAGACGGGAGCTGGGACTTGGGCCAGGTGCTCACCCTGGCCGCGGCGGGATTCGAACAGCCGTGATGGCTGTTCGTAGATGTTACCAGCAGGCATTAGTTGCCTGTGCCACCACTCCCTTCTGACAAAGATCCCCATGGGTAAAAATATTGTTTCGGAAAGCATCAGTATTTTCTTTCATGGCCAGAGCAAACAGATAATTTTATGAACTTGTTGTTGGACTATGGATTTGAGTAGATTGACAACACTAGGATACATCCGTGACTTATTGATACACTACACATTTTTTTTTCCAAAACTTGCATCTGTAAGTGAACTGGCTGAAGGTCCATCCATTCTTGAAGTCCATGTTTGGAGATTAGATAGATAGATAGATGATAGATAGATATAGATATACATACACAATGATATGCTTAGTTCTCCCTTCCAGGTAGAAGGTGACACCTAGAAGGAGTAGAGACCTGGGAAGTTTGAGAGTTTTTGTTGCATACTGGGTTCGTTACATGAAGGCTCAGTAAAGCAGCATAGTGATCAGCTCAGTTTATTTAGCACACATGCACAACAACACAAACTAGCCCACGAGGTCGTGAATTTAAGGGTCCCCAATCCCTTTCCTAGTCTGCCTCCCTCTTACAACTGGTGGGTTTGAATTCCCTCCAGGGATCCTATTGGTGGACCTAGGAGCCTGGGTCCTTTTGTTATTCAGGACCAAGCTCGGATTCTGGCTAGCGACTCTCTGCAGACACAACAGTTTTCAAGAAAGGGTTCTTTGACACAATAGAAGAAGAAGAAGAGATTGGATTTATATCCTGCCCTTCACTACACAAAGGAGTCTCCGAGTGGCTTACAATCTCCTTTCTCTTCCCTTCCCCACAAGAGGCACCCTGTGAGGTAGGTGGGGCTGAGAGAGCTCTTTCGAGAACTGCTCTTTCCAGAACAGGTCTGAAAGAACTCTGATGGACCCAAGGTCATGCCAGCAGCTGCATCTGGAGAAGTGGGGAATCAAGCCCAATTCTCTGAGATTAGAGTCTGCACTCCTAACCACTACACCATACAGCTGCTCTGTTAGCCTCTCTGAGCCCGCTTGTGGGGAGGGCAGCCTAGAAATCAAATAATAAATAAATAAAAATAAATACACCATACAGGTGGGCAAACAAAGGTAGTTCAACACCTGCACACAGTGAGAATCACTTTGGGGGTGATTCTATCTAGGAAGAAGGAGCTCTCACTTCTTAGCTCCATCAGAAGGCTGGTTGCCGGAACCAGAACTAAGCAATTAAAAACCTGTAATTTCTTAGTTAGAGTTCTGTAACTTTTTAGTTAAAGAGCCTGCCTTCGAATAAGACCAACAACTGCACGAACAGAATGAGGGAGAGGGGAAATGCAGGTTTAGAACTTCCTCTTGGATTCCTTGTTGAATCTGTTGCTGTGCTGAGAAACTGTGTGTGGACAACTTATCTTTAACATGTGATTTATAATGCTGAAGAAGAGAAAAAAAAGAAGAGATTGGATTTATACCCCACCCTTCACTCGGAATCTCAGAGCAGCTTCCTATCTCCTCTTCATTTCCCCACAACAGACACCCCATGAGGTAAGTGGGACTGAGAGAGCTCTTTGAGGACTGCTCTCGAGAAACAGCCCTAAGAGAACTGTGGCTTGCCCAAGGTCACCAGCTGGCTGCATGTGGAGGAGTGGCGAATCAAACCCAGTTTTCCCAAATTAGAGTCAACACTCCAAACCGCTACACAAAACTGACTATATGAATGCTGGTGTTTTGTTTTTTTTTCTCTGCCACTTAGACCTCCAATATTTGGACACACTATTGAAAAAGGGTGACAGAAAAGGGAGGGAATCAGGTGCCCCAATTGGTGCACAAGTGTAATAAGCTGGCCCAATGTTAACCAGTCACTGGATAGCAGGAGACACTGTTGCAAAGTGGGGTCATAGAGCTGCAGTGCAGGGAAGGGAAGCTGTCAGCACTGGCTGACCAAAGGCCAGTTGATGTCAGAGGTGTTTAAAGAGGGAGAGGAACTCCCCCCAAAAGTCGAAAAGAACATCTAAGCCAGTTAAACTGTGATGCAATCCTTCAAGGGTCCCTAGGAACTGGTTTTTCTGCGTTGGTAATTCTATAGGAGAGGGAAATTCAGGGTTCTTATCCTTTCCTAATTAACTGCTCCCGGTTGTTCAGCTCTGGCCTCAGCCAAATGATATAACACTTAGGGAAAAAGATGCAACCCAGTAACCCAGCACTGGATGACAAGATGGAGAAGACTTCCACAACGACCATGGATCTCCCTCTTGTACTCAAGTAAGTTGGGAAGAAGGACACCCAAACACTGCAAAAGACCAACATGCTAAAAGTGATGAATTTGGCTTCATTAAAACTGTCAGGTAATCTTCTGGCTAGAAAAGCCACAGTGAAGCTGACAAGGGCCAGGAAGCCCATGTAGCCCATGACACAGTAAAACATGACAGCTGACCCTTCGTTACATCCCAGAATGATTTCCCCAGACAATGAGTGCAGATCCTGATCTGGAAAGGGTGGAGAAGTACTGAGCCAAAGAGTACAAAGAGCTGCTTGAATTATGGAGCCAGAAAGGACAATGCAAAGGGACATTTTTTGGCCCACCCATTTCCTCATCCTTGATCCTGGTTTGGTGGCCATGAAGGCCAGGACCACGGTGATGGTTTTGGCCAGCACACTGGAAAGGGCCAGAGAGAAAACAAGGCCAAATGCCACTTGTCGAAGAAGACAGGTCACTTTTTCAGGTTTCCCAATGAAGAGCAGTGAACAGAGGAAGCAAAGTAGGAGGGAGATGAGAAGAATATAGGTGAGGCTACGGTTGTTGGCTTTGACAATGGGCGTGTTCTTGTGCTGAATGAAAGTTCCAAGCACCAGGATTGTCACCATAGATAAAGAAATAGCCAGAATAGCTAACACCATCCCCAGAGGTTCTTGGTAAGAGAGGTAGCGTATATGTTTGGGGATGCATTGATTTTTTCCCCTGCTGGGATAAAGATCATCTGGACATTTGACACAGGATTCCATGTCTGAAAGGAGGAAAAGAGAAGTTTTTAAATAGTTCCAGACTATAAGAAACATCTCAAAGAAAAACAGAATGCATAAGCTAGAGAGGAATTCCTCTTCCTTCTTCATCCAGCTTCTCACTACAACATGGTGATGACTTGGCTGATGCTACAGGAAATAGTCTGGGGGCCAGCCAGTTTGGAAAACTGTCTGTCTCTGCCCAGGCAGGAAGACTCTCTGTTACTTTTTGTTCCCCTTGCAAAACACATCCCTAGGACATGTGTCAAAATGTTCTGAAGGTATGTCTTCTTCAAGCACAGTACTCCCAGGGAAAGTCAGATTAAATAAGAGACTTGCAGGATGGGAGGGAGGCATAGATACCTTCTGTCTTTTCATGCACTCGTGCATTGTCTGTGTTTGGCTGAAAATCATCAATATCCACTATGGGGGGGGCATAGCATTGAAAGGTGTATGGGGAGAAAGGAAGGAGGAACATATTTTTATATATATATATATATGAAGATGCCTTCAAATTCATTATGAACTGGGAGATGGGCTTGTAGGAAGCCAAAGTATTTTCAAACACTTTTGTAAAATGGTTTGGTTTTCCCAAGAAGTTGAGATTTTTTGTAGAAGTTTTCCCATCCCCCCAATAATTCTGAAAATCATCAACTGTATTGATGCTGTTGGAGATTAGCTTTTATGAGAAATGATGCTTGTTCTCGGAAGACCAACATAAAGCTGTTCATTCTAGTAGTAGTAATATTATTATTATTAGTAGTAGTAGTTATTACATTTATAAACCACCTTCTTTGAAGGGTTCAGAGCCATGTATAACATCATGAAAAACGGGGTTTCCTAATTTCTACATGTCAAATGACAGGTTTTTATCTTCCTGTTAGGGGAGAATACAGATGGAGCCCTGGCTCAGTGGTAGAATATTTGCTTGATATGCAAATAGTCCTAAATGTAATCCCCAGAATCTCAAGTTAAAAGGATTGTTATTCAAAGATGTTGTCCCTTAATTAATTGGGGGAAGTAGCTTAAAGGAGACAGAGCAAGCATTGCTAACTGGTTTTCCATCTCCACCTCTGTTTATGGAGATTTTCTGCGTTATAGAACTCTCAAAATAAACCATGCTAATGGTTGTTCTAAATTATGTAAAAGGTGTGAATGGAGTTTGATGACTCTACAAATATCTGATAGGAAGCTAATTGGTATGGTGAATAGACCTGAGAGTTAAGTGTTGTTAATTAGGGTAAGTGGGTGCAGAGGAGGTAAATTTGGTCTTGATGAGATTGGTCCAAGGGTGAGTCAAAAAGTTTTGAGAGAACCCTTATCCTACCGTTATGTATCTCTGGATAGTGGGAACAGTAGACAGTTAGCTGCTCTTATTCACCTTCCAAAGAAACTTCTCCAGGTTTGTTTCTGTATGGTTTCCATTTTTGTCATTTTGGCCCAGGCAGTGTCCTGGACTTATGATTTTATATGATATCTTAAGAAGGGTGTTTCTTCATCTCTAATACATAAACTGCCCCTCTGCAAGAGAAGGGGCCTGACTGCTAACAGAATCAGGTAGGACGTGATATGAAAGCCGTCAGCCTACAACTCTGGAGAGCCACTTCCAATCTGAATAGAGAATGCTGACCTTTACAGACCAATCATCTGATTCAGCATAAGGCTGCTACATATGTTCATCCTAAATGACAATGTTTCACAATATATCTCCTACCCATTTGCTCAGAGAACATCCCTTCGGGACATGGAGAACAATCATAGCAACAGAATTTCTCTCCCTCTTTCTTCCTCTTCCTGTAGCCAGAAACGCAGTGATCATTGCATTCAGATAGAGGCAGCACCTACTCATAGAGGAAAAGAGAAATTTGCATCAAGAAAATGTTCCTCAAAAATAGGCTCTTGTCAAGAAACGATCAGATGAAAGACTCTGTATGGAACAGGCAGTAAGCAATAGTTTGGTTATTAGCAACTCTCTCACACACGTGCCCACGCAAATGGCAGGCATGTGATTGTGCATGTGTGGATGTGTAAATGTGTTAAGTGCTATCAAGTCATTTCTCATTTATGGCTTCCATGTGAATTAATAACCTCCAAAACATACCATCGTTATCAGCCCTCCTCAGATCTTGAAAGGTGAACAATGCAGTTACCTCCTCCTCTTCCTAGGTTTGGATGCTGCAGAGGACAGGAGTCAGGACTGTCAGTGGTGATGGATTGGTGGTGGATGCTTTGGTAACTCCACAGTGGAAGTTAGAAACCACACTGAGAGAGCTCTTTGAGAATTGCTCTTGAGAGAACAACTCTGAGAGATCTGTGGCTTTTCCAACATCACCCAGCTGGCTTCATGTGCAGAAGTGGGGAATCAGACCTGGTTCTCCCAAATCACAGTCCCCGCTCCTAACCGCTACATCAAACTGGCTCTCCTAAGCACTGCACCAAACTAAATAGAAGTTAGATTGCAACAGTTTAATTCATTTTTAATGGAGAGAAATGTGCTTGCTGTGTGTAGACAAACACTTGCAACTGTAACTCACCTGGTTAAAACTTCTATGCCACACAATCTTAGCATCATTAAGATTTAGTTCAATGCCTGGAGGGGCATGGGGATCCATTCTTCCTACTTTGACTCTAACAAGTGAGCCATTTGGAAAGGTGACCCAGTTGGTAACATCAAAATGTGTCACTAATTCATTCTTTTTATCAAAGCGTACGGTGTCTCCAACGCTATTATTGAACAACATGCTCCTTAAAGAGGAATGGATCTGGGTGAAAACAAAACATTAAACAAAAGGAAAAAAGAGATTCACTGAAATGTTAGCTCCCTGCTTAATAAAGTCCCCCATAGATCTGGACTCATCTATCTGCCTGCCTGTCTGTCTTTTTGCCTGCCTTTCTATGTGTCAAACCTTGCTATGCTGTGCTCGCTTGGGTTGCCATAGGTTTGGGGAAGAAACCCCCAGCAGACCATGGTCTGTGATCTCTATGGATTTCATAACAGCCAGGGGAAAACAGCTATCTGGGTGGTTGTGGTCTTATTTTCTAAACAGGATCACTTTGTTCCTTGTAAACAGGTGCCTACTGTGAAGCAACTGGCACAAATGTTCATGCTGCATGTCATCAGACTCTATGCATTGCCCTGCAAAATAATTTCCGATAGGGAGACCCAGTTCATTGCCAAGTTCTGGTGGGAGCTGATGAAGTTCTTGGGAGTTGAACAATGGCTCAGTAGCAGTCACAACCCTGAAACAGATGGGCAAACTAAAAGGATGAATCAAGTGCAGGAACAATTTCTCATGTGTTTCCTCAACCACCAACAGGATGATTGGGTGGACTTGCTCCATTTTGCAGAACATAGCTTACAATAACTCTATACACAGCTCTATAGGCATGTCTCTCTTCAAAGTGGTGTATGGGTAAGAAGGGAGCCCTTTGTCTACTCTGACTGCACCCAGTCCTGAAGTGGGAGACACCCACACATGGTAGTCTAACATAACTTGAGGGTGGGCAACCTTTCAAAAGACTCTGGGAAAAGCTAAAGAGGACTATAAATGTCAGGCAGACAAACACAGGGGTCCAGAGTGGGGCTTCAAACCTGGGGACTCAGTGTATATTTCCCCCAAGCATTTGAGGGATGTGCAACCTGAAAAGAAGTTAACGTGGAGATACATTGGTCCTTTCAAGGTGACACAGTTGGTTAATAAAGTGACTGTGGAGGTTGAACTGCCAACGACCCTCTGTCACATGCATCCTGTGTTTCATTTGAGTTTGTTGAAGAAGGATCCTGGACCCTTGAACTGGAAACCTCATCCTCCAGCTCCTCCTCCTCTGATGATCGAGGAAGAAACACACTGTGAAGTAGAAGATATTCTTGATTCTAAGATCAAGAGGGGGCATCTCTTCTACCTGGTTAAATGGAGAGACTTTGACACCTCCTATAACAAATGGGTTGAATTTCAGCACATAAAAGCTGCAAAACTAATCAAGTATTTCCATAAGTGTAACCCTCTCAAGCCAGGAGGGCGAGGTGGGGCTTGATGGGGGTAGAATGTCAAACCTTCTATGCTATGCTCGCTTGGGTTGCCCTAGCTTTGAGGGGAGGGCATTCCTGGGGGTGGGGGTGAATGTACTAGGGAGTGTTTGAGACCTTTGCTTCTAGAAGATGTATCTTTTCCACAAGTCTTCCGCCTTCCCCTCCTCTTTAACTTTCCCAGGGGAAGGTGGCCTTGAACACATTCTTGTGCCATCTCAGACTCTAGACTACCAGGACATATATCTCTACTGGTTGGCATGGCAATGATAAATAGAGTATGTGCGTGACGTACGCTTGGTGGATGGGGATTATTTGAATTTTGTCTAATAAGATTGTACCCACCAAAAGTCTTCAGTTCTAACACAGTGACTTTCTGGATCATGCATATAACTCAATAAACTTTCACTGCCAAAACAGAGTTGTTGAGTGTAACTAGACTAGGGGTCTGACACTATGTCTATCTCTAGCGCTACCATTGTATTTGCAGAGCCAAAAGTTCTTGTTTCTGAAGCACTGGATGTAAATCCTGGCAGGTCTGGTTGGTGTCTGAGGCTCTCCCACAGCTTGTATTGGGATAATAAAATCCGAGCCAAGAGTTTGACGGCTACTCCTGGAAGATGGTGAGATCTGGCTGGACAATCAAGCCCTTTAAAAGGAGTAGCTAAAAACCTTGAGGGTGGGGTGAGTGCGGAGCCTTATGTTGGGTTAGCAAGTTTTCTAGAGGGGGCAGTGGAGAAGAGGATTATGGAACACAGCAAAAGCTCGGGAGGTGGCTATTCTTATACCAGAAGGTAGATGATAGGTAGGAAAAGAGGTGATAATAGTGGTCACAGGGCTCTCAGAGCAGACAGAAAAAGTTTGGAGCAACAAACTAGTGAGAGGGGTGTACGAGTAGCTCCCCAGTACATGGGGGATCAGGGGAACCACAGATATAAGCCCAGAGAAATGGTTGTGGTATCCAAGGAACCGGCTAGAGTACATCTGACAGAGTGAAGAGAACTTTGGGGAGGAGTCTGAAGATGCTGGGGCAAGAGTCTAAGGACTGTGCAGCAAAGGTTGGCTAGGGCACTGAGAAGACATTGGGGTTTAAGGTGGTGTCTGCAGAAAGGTGAAGAAAGGTGCTGTACAAGTGGTATCTGTGTGGACTGTATGTGATTGTAACCAATGCGGGACTGGAGAGGGTGTTTACAATGTGTGCACAGGGTCCCCTGTCTGAGGCCATGAAGTGAAGTCACAGTCAATAAACTTTGAATGAACTTAACAAGAACTATTCTGACTCTCTCGCAATGATGTGATGACCAATGTTAAGAACATAAAACTAGCTGTGAAGGCCATAGCGGAGTGTCACATTGTATTAATCGGAAAACACTTCAACAGAATCATTGAAACTTTCTCTGGATGATAAATTGTCCAGTGTTAAGAACATGAAATACCTGTGATGGTTGTACATTCTGGAAATCCAACCTCTCTCCTTCTACCACTCTTTTGTGTTTGGACTTCAATAAGTGGATGTCATTCAAAGCATGTGCCACAGAATAGACAGCATTGTAGACATTATAGCTGTGACCAGTCATACTCATTTCAAACAAAACCCCTGGAAGGGTCTCCAGCTTCTCCTCCCCAGTACAGGGCTGTTTATTTTCCTCCTCCTCTTTGAACACTTTCAATGAACAACTGAATGCCTGCTCCCAGAAGTCCTGGATGAAACCATCTCCTCCATCCCAAGAAGGTCTTACAGTCTGAAGGAATTCTTGAAATCCAGGGGGCTGATCAGAATGGACTGCAAAGGACAGAGCCCCGTGAAAACTTTGAATATCCCAAAACCTTTGGACAGAGGCTGACTCAAAGTCCCAGTGGGATGTGGTAATCCACACTTTACCAGGTAAGGGTAATAAAAATATGGATGCCTGAAACAGAATTGAACGTAATATAATCATGGCTGGTGGTTGACTGTGTACATAACACACATTGGCTTTTCTGTTAAAGAGAACTGGGTATTTTCCCCACTGCATTAAAAATAACTCTATGAATTCTTCCATATAAGATGGTTTTGGTAATTGGAAAGTGAAAGCAACACAAATGCTATTTTCGGTCAGTATTGGTTCCACAGTCTGCATAAACTTGTCTCCGCTGTCATTATCCACAGCCAGGAGGCCAACCCAAGTCCATCCAAAATGGTGCAGTAGTAGGACAACTCCCCTGTGCTCATAGGCTTTATTAGGAACCATCTGATACACAAAAGGGAACTGCTTTTTGTTGTCCTGTGTGAGGGGAAATGATCCGTAAGTGAGCTGAAAGGAAATAGACAGTTGTTTTTTTTCTTGTGGATTAATGAAGAATTGGGAATTGCATGTTAGCTTGAGTATTTTCCATAGCTGCATGCATGCAGCCTACCTGTGGAGTTTTGTAGATGTTCAGAATGATTGCGATATCAGCAGAGATTTCAGAGAAAAGCCCTCCAATAAGTGCTATAGGTTTCTTCTGTATAGCACAGCTGAAGTTAGGTACAAACTTCTGGTGTGCAGAAATAAAGTTGAGTGTTGCCTTATATGCTATTCCTCCAATTGCATAACTGTTGAGGATGTAGAATCCCAGAGTGATGTTGGATATGAAGTTGGGATTCTCATTGATTTCTTTAATCGCAAATGCCAAGGCCAAGATATGTTGGTAATATTTTGTTACTGACCTGCAAAAGTGAAGAAAGAGATTTCTTTTAAGAATAAAGAATAGCAAACGTCATCTTTCCATCTGTGTTTCTAGTTTTTGAGCAGGTTTTCCTATCTGGGCATCTATAAGAAAAATTAGTCTGGCATAAATAGAAGTGATGATCTTTGCAGGTAAAATGGAAATGGGCATGAATGGCACAAGGGAAGGTTTTCTCATGCTTCGTTCTCTCCCCCTACCCCCCATGTCCTCTTCTACTTTGGTGGCATCCAATGATGACTATATGATTCCACTTTCATATAGTTGCTCTGGGGTGGAAAAGATTTCAGTAGTATTCAGAAAAAAATACCTACTATAATGGCTCCCTTGTCATTTCTACACATGTGCCATTTCTATGCCATTTCTTCACAACCGATTCAAAGATTTGCTAACTTGTGAAAGAAAAAGTGGTGTGAGGAAAGGGAAAAAAATGGCTTGAAGAGAGAGACATGTGGTGTAGTTACATCAGAGAACAGAAATGGAATGGATGAGTAGCCAGGGGGTCTTCAAATCAAACGAGAACATTTCAAAATTGACTCTTTCTCCTACTGGCTACCCGACATCACTAGTCTCAGAGAATTCAGAATTGTCCATAACAAGGGGAAAGGACGGGGAAGTTATTTCAATAGGCCATGGTGTGGCAAATCCAGGGGTCTTTTCGGGGGGAGCCCACCCGAGCGCAGCTCCGGGAGCTCAGAAGCCAAGCCCCGCCCCCAGCCGGCGTCCCGGAGAGTCTTTCAGGCAGCCGAATGTCAATTTCAGCTCCATTATATCCTATGGGCCATTGAAGTCAATGGTGAAAACATAGGGTATATTCTAGGGGCTGGAGGAGAGGGGTTTGAGGGAGAGGCTCGAAACTCACAGGGTAGCTGATGGAGCCTCTCCCCAAGATACCCACCAAGTTTCAAGAACATTGGACCAGGGGGTCCAATTCTATGGCCCCTAAACAGGTTGCCCCTATTCCCTCCATTGTTCTCTATAGTGGGAAAAAAATAACTTATTTTCCCACCATAGAGAACAATGGAGGAAATGGGGCAACCTGTTTGGGGGCCCATAGAATTGGACACCCTGGTCCAATGTTCTTGAAATTTGGTGGGTATCTTGGGGAGAGGCTCCATCAGCTATCCTGTGATCTTGGAGCCTCTCCCTCAAACCCCTCCCCTCCAGCCCCCAGAATATACCCTATGTTTTCACCATTGACTTCAATGGCCCATAGGGTATAATGGGGCTGAATTGCCACTGAATTTCTTTCATTCCCTCCTTTCCTTCTTTCTTTTTCCTCTTTCCTTCTTTCTTTCCTTCTTTCCTTCTTTCCTTCTTTCCTTCTTTCCTTCCTTCCTTCCTTCCTTCCTTCCTTCTTTCCTTCCTTCCTTCCTTCCTTCCTTCCTTCCTTCCTTCCTTCCTTCCTTCCTTCTTTCTTTCTTTCTTTCTTTCTTTCTTTCTTTCTTTCTTTCTTTCTTTCTTTCTTTCTTTCTTTCTTTCTTTCTTTCTTTCTTTCTTTCTTTCTTTCCCACCTTCTTCTCTTCTCTTTTTTCCTCCTTTCCCTGTTTCCCTCCCTCTTCCCTCTCTTTCTTTCTCTTTCCTTCCTTCTTTCCTTCTCTCTACTCTCTCTCTTTCCTTCCCTATTTCCTCCTTCTGTGGCCCAACTCTAGTGAGAAGGAGTTTAAACTTTAAACCCCTTCTCTCTTAGCTCCCCCACCCAGACCAGCTGGGGAAGGGAAGGGGAGGCTTTTGAAGATGCTTCCCCCTCTTTTGCTTCCCCTTCTGACATCACTTCCGGTGATGTCAGGGGGTGTGGCATATGCTAATAGCCTAATAGCTCATTAGCATACCATATGCTAATGAGCTCCTGCAGCTGTTCTTCTACAAAAAGACCCCTGGGCAAATCCTATGGGAAAGTAAATGATGACCCCAATGTCTTCTGGAATTCTAGTCTACACAGAGAATACTAAGCAAAGTATAACAACTCAACTAATGTATGATTCAACAGTTTGCATCAACCACAATAATCAGAACCAATTATAAAAAGAAAAATAAGCCTTACACAGGGTCATCAATCACCGTTTGTGAAGGATGTTCCTTGAAAGACAGAAGGTTATATGTGAATGTAGCTTGAGAGGGGATCCCACCAATGAGTATATCCCCTGACTGATAAAACTGGTGAGGAATAGGAACAGGATCATTGAATATGGTGCAGTTGATGGAATTCATCTCACATACTATGGGACATGGCTGCATAAGCATCCACACTAGTTTCGGGAGCATCATGGTGACCAAACATCCCTGCCAAACACAAATGCCGATGTTTTCATCTACCACGATATTTCGCTTCATTTTCCCTTGTCCATCTGCATCTCTGAAGGGCATCATAGAATTTCCCTCAGTCCTCAACATCAGCAGCAGTCTGTCTGTAGGGAAAGTAGACCGATATATCAGAAAGTGGCAAAATATTCCTTTCATGTGTTTTCGAAGGCTTTCACTGCCGGAGTTCATTTGTTGCTGTAGATTTTCTGGCTTGTGTGGCTGTGGTCTTGGCATTGTAGGACCTGATGTTTCACCAGTAGCTGTGACTGGCATCCTCAGAGTTATAACACAGAAAGATGGAATACTCTCTGTGTACTCCATCTTCTCACCATTCTGCTCACCTTGACACAGAGAGTACTCCATCTTTCTGTGTTATACCTCTGGGGATGCCAGTCACAGCTGCTGGCAAAACGTCAGTTCCTACAATGCCAAGACCACGGCCACACAACCCAGAAAATCTACAGCAGCTAATTCCTTTCATGTATCCAGTCCTTCCGTAATGTCAATTAAAAGTGGGGAAAACAGACTTCTTGTAACGAAGGAGGCTAGATAGTAGCAAATAAGAGTCATACACATTACATAAAGATGATGTATGTAGTTGTGAGGAGTGACCAGAACTGGTTGAATGAGTTCTGGACTAGGTCACCTGGAGTATGCAGGTATGGATTTTTTTTTAAAGCATGGAAAGTGTCAAGTTAAGGATAGTTACCAAAAATTGAATAGCAAATAAGCATGCAAAAGAAGTGTCTTTCCCCAAAAGCAGTTCTGATGACAAAAGGTGAATTTTTATATAGTTTATCACATATACTATTGACTTTTCTACTGTGTAAATCCATTCTCAACAAGCCAGAAACTGGTAGTTTTCATAATTATGGGGGAGATAATCACCTCACTACTGACAGCTACTTCTGGGCCCAAAACGTCCAAACAGACACACAAGACGCATCAAAAACAGAATTCTCATCACTAGTCTTTCATCATCTCCCTTCAGTTAGAATCATAGACTCATAGAATTGTAGAGTTGGAAGAGGCCATGCAGACCATCTAGTCCAACCCCCTGCCCAATGTAAGACCAGCCTAAAGCATCTCTGACAAATATTCATCCAGCCTCTTCTTGAAAGCTGTCAGCAAAGGGGAGCTAACCACCTCTCTAGGCAGCTGATTCCACCTTTCAACTTCTCTGATCATGAAAAAGTTTTACCTAATATCCAGCCAATACCTTTTTGTATGCAATTCATACCCGCTGCTTTGGGTCCTATCCTCTGCTGCCAACTGGAACAGCTCCTTGCCCTCCTCCAAATGACACTTCCAAATATCATGTCCCCCCTCAATCTCCTCTTCTCCAAACTAAACAGTCCCAGGGCCCTGAGCCTTTCCTTGTAGGCCTCAGTCTCCTGGCCCCTGTCTTCATACCCCATCCAAAGTCCTTCCAAACAGACAAGTGATACAATTCTTCTGAATAGACAATAGTCCCTGACAATAACTGAGCAGCCATATTCTGGACTGGTTGCCATTTCTGGATTGTCTTCAAGGGCAGCCCAACACAGAGCATGTTACAGTAATCCAACCTCATGGGTAAAAATATCAATGAGTTAGCAGGACCAGATCAGCTAAAAATGGACAGAGTTGGTGCTGAAAGAAAGGACAGAGTTGGTGCTGAAGATGCACCTGACACAAGGTACCTCTGGCTACAGTTGCCACATAGGTCTCAGAGGTGGTCAAAGTCCTGCTAAGGCTCCCAATCCCCATCGCTTGTTCAGTGGAGTGGTGGTGGTGGTGGTGGGGAAATTGAAGGAATGGCATAAACTGATGCATTGACTGCGCTTCCGTTGAAACCCTGGAATTGATGTCACTGTGAGAAGCATCATTTGATGTAGTGATATTACTTTTTGGATTTTAATGGGAAGTGACTTTGATATGTTCTGTGACACTCTGCTCCCTGCGCTCAACTATCTTTGTCCTGGTCCCAAATGTCCCCAGGGCTGCCAGGCAAAATTCTGGCAACCTTTCTTCTAGCCACTGGGCCAAATTGCTTTTCAAACAGCAAGACTGGATCCTTGATCCCCCTCAAGCTCTTATACTATTGAACAGAATTCCAAATGCAGAGACCTCTATTAAAGGGACAACCGATACTCTGCTATGTTGGTAGTTTTTGTATTTCCACAGTATTTCTGGTGAATATAACAAGATCATGTTCAACTCATTTAATTTAAAGGGGACAGAAAACAAATAAAGAATGGAGAAAAGGTTGGCAATGAAACGGACACACACAGGGTTAAAGTGAAGATTATTTAGGGGCTTATTAATGATTAAACATGTCGTGAACTTTTCAGATTTGGAGGTCATGCCAAGTGATGCTCCATATTCCGCATGGAAGGCCAGTGTGTACAAATTGGTCAGAAAGCAGAGTAAGACTAGGGCCCCATTTAGGGGATTGTAATAACCCTGCCCAATAAATAAATAAAAAAAATACTTACTTTCAATAGATTAGAGTTGTGCCTACTTTTCAAGAATCAGACATTTGCATGAAAGAGAGGAGAAGGATTTCATGTCAAGTATGAACTTACAATGCAAGTGACTTTTATTGAATCCTGTGAATTGTGTTTCAACAAGAATCGTGTGGGATATGATATTTTTGCAATTTTTTGATGATTGACTGAATCCTTCTTATCATAGCTGTAATCTTCCTTGAGTCTCAGTGAGAAAGGCAAAATGTACACAGAGAAGTGTTGGCTATTTAGACCCTCCTTTTCTCTACCCTAAGGAGTCCTGGAGCAACTTACAATCACTTTTCCCTCCTTCTCCCCTCAGCAGTCGCCTTGTGAGCCAGGTGGGCTGAGAGAGTTCTGAGAGAACAGGGACTGACCCGAGATCATCCATCCTTTATATTAGATAACAAAAGGCATAACTTTTGAACTCATTAACTTTCAAATGCACTATGTTGATTAAATGAGGCGTTTTAATTAAGGTATCTTACATAATTATTGGGTTTTTTTTCCCTTCTGTTGAAACCAGGAAGAACCACAAGACCTAAAGATGAGGAAAGCAGCCACCCAGCCAATCTGCCTTGGGTCTCCTTTGCTCAACCCAGCTGAGTCCCCTGTGGTCCTCCATGGAGCGACTGGCCTGTCATTAGTTCCTAGACCAGAAAGTTCATGGTTGATGGGAAGGGACATGGACACAAAACTCGGAAATCTCTTTAGCCAGTGCCTGGAATAGCATGTGTGGAGGCAGTTGTGCACTCTGACAAAGATCCCCACGGGTCAAAATGCTGTTCTCAAAAAGCATCAGTATTTTCTTTTTTATGGCCAGAGCATCAGATCACCTTATAAACTTGTTGTTGGAACATGGATTTGGGTAGATTCAGAACACTAAGCTATATCTGTGTCTTATTGATACACTACACTTTTCCCCCCCTCAAAACTCACATCTTAAAGTGAACTGTCTGAAGGCTCAATTATTTCTTGAAGTTTAGGTTTCTCTCCATCCATCTATCCATCCATCCATCCATCCATCCATCCATCCATCCTCCTATCATGATGTGCCAACGATGTGTGCATCATGTAGTTCCAACTGGATCTTTCCAAGGAATACACTTGGTGGCTTTTGCAAAGTAATTTAAAACTTCTTCCAGTCCATTTTCTGTTGTCTACTAAAGGAATTAATATACTCATTTACATTGCCCCATAACTAATCCATGGCCAGGATTTGTGAAAGTTAGCATGCAACTATATTAGTAGCAGTCATTGAGGTCCATTTGATACAAGGCTTTTGTGACCCTGCACTGAGGAAAGAGAACCTTAACTGAGCGGAAGGTAAATCAAAAAGGTGCTTAAAAAGAGTGCATTAAATTATAATCTTACATTATAAGCCAGAGTTGTGAAGTTTTCTATGCCCACTACCTGTGGAGTCTTATAGTTCTGTCAAATGTTAGCCAAACTGTCACTAAGCCCTCTGTGAAGAGACATGTTCAGCATTGGAGACTTGGACTCTGGAAACCTTCAGTTTTAAATAGTCCACCCCATCTCTCTTAGCAGAAAGTAGGCAGGAAAAGAGGAGCAAATTGCTTTTCACCTTCACCCAGCAATTATTTAGAAACCTTAATGGCCTCCCTGGCCAGACATAAGAATGTGGTTAGCTCTCTCCTCCAGCTAGAAGGTGGCACCGAGAAGGGGGCAGAGACTTGGGAGTTTGAGAGGCTAGGAAGTGTCTTCCGGGAATGTTTTATTAGTTTATACTTAGAAAGGGGGAAAGGGAGTAGAAAGTATTAGTTTATACTTAGAAAGGGGGGAAGGGAGAAGAAGGGGGGGAAGATTACATGTATGCATGTATGTATGTATGTATGTAAAATCCAATTTAACATTCTGCTTGCAAATCTTCTCATAAAAGTTTCACAACTTCTATAGCCATCATTCTTTTTGTTCTTCATGTAGTCTTAGTTTCTCAGTACTTAAGTTTTAACCAGTCGTAAAAAGCCCTCCATGGTCCCATAAATTCTTCTTCCATTTTTCCTTTTAGTATTGGTCAATCTGTCCATTTCAGCACATTCCATAGTTTTCATTATCAACTCATTGTTGGGATTTTCAATGTCCGCCATGTTGTTATGAGTAAAATTCTGGCTGCTATTATAATATGTAAAATAAAATATCTATGGTTCTTATCTAAGTCATCTGGTAGATAGTTTAACAGGAATATATTTCTGGTTTAAAAGACATTGTAATATTCAACACTCATTGTAAAAAAAGTATGTTCTGCAATCCGGTATTTATGCACCTTTTTACATATCCACCACATATGGTAGTATGATCCAACATGACTATTACATTTCCAGCACCTGCTACTCAAATGTTTATATGTTTTAGTTAACCCATCTGGAGTTAGGTGCCATCTATAAAACATTTTATACAAATTTTCTTTAAATGAAACAGATTTAGTCAACTTGATATTCGCATTCCATATTTTACTCCATTGCGACAAATCTATGTTATAACCTATATTTTGCATCCATTTAATCATACATTCTTTAACTATTTCATCCCCCATTTTCTATTGCCTCAGCATACCATACATTTTCTTAGTAAGTTTCTCTCTTGAAGTACATAGTAATTTTTCAAATGTACCTTGTTCTAGATAAAATCCATCTGTCTGTTTATCCTTACTATATCTAGATTCCGCTTGTACTCTAGCCCACCAATCTAAATGTATTTCCCTTTTCTTTAGTTCTTCTTGAGACTTTAGATTATTTCCATCATCTAGCAATTCTGCGTATCTAATAACTGCTCGTTTTGAAGTCAAAGTCAGTTAAGAAAAGGCTTCTACTTTTCAAGAAAGGTTTCTTTGCCACACAAGAGGTGGACAGAGATATTTAAACACTTATGCACAGAGGGGGGACCAGTATGGTGGTGATTCTATCTAGGAAGAGGGAACTCTCACATCTTAGACCCATCAGATGGCTGGTAGGCAGAACAAGGACACCAAAGCATTTAAAAACCTTCAGAGTTCTGTAACTTCTTAGTTAAAGAGCCTGCCTTAGAATTAGATCAGCTGCTGCATGTACAGAATTTTATTTATTTCTTCACATATTTATATTCCACCCTCCCCATAAGTGTGCTCAGGGCAGATCACAATTTGCACTTAGGCCTTACTGGCATTACAATAAAACAGTAATAGTGATAATTAATTGCAACCATTAAAATGACATTTAAAACAATATACATCAGTATTGCATGACAAATGAGGGAGAGAGGAAACACATGTTTAGAACTTTCTTTTGGATTCCTTGCTGAATCTGTTGCTGTGCTGAGAGTCTCTGTGTAGACAAATTATTTTCAATAAATGGTTTATAATATTGAAAACTGGTGGTTGTTTTCTCTCTACCACATAGACCTCCAATATTTCAACCAGCTATGGAAAAGGGTGTCGGGGATGGGGGGGGATCAGATAACAAATTGCTAATTCCCCCATTGGTCACTGGACAGTAGGAAACACTGTTACAAAGTGGGGTCTTAGAGTTCCAATGCAGGGAAGGGAAGCTGTCAGCACTGGCTGACCAAAGGCCAGTTGATGTCAGCAGTGTTGAAAGAGGGAGAGAATCCCCCTCCAAAGGTTGGGAAGAACTCCTAAACCATTTTAACTGTGATGAAGTCCTGCAAGTATCTCTAGGAATTGGGATTTCTGATCATGTAATTTTTAGTCTATTCTGTAAGAGAGGCAAACTTAGGGTTTTCATCCTTTCCTAATTAACTGTTCCCAGTTGTTCAGCTCTGGCCTCAGCAAAATGATATGACATTTAGGGGAAAAGATGCAACCCAGTAACCCAGCACTGGATGACAAGATGGAGAAGACTTCCACAATCACCATGGATCTCCCTCTTGTACTCAAGTAAGTTGGGAAGAAGGATACCCAAACACTGCAAAAGACCAACATGCTAAAAGTGATGAATTTGGCCTCATTGAAGCTGTCAGGTAATTTTCTGGCTAGAAAAGCCACAGTGAAGCTGACAAGGGCTAGGAAGCCCATATAGCCCATGACACAATGAAATATGGCAGCTGACCCTTTGTTACGTCCCAGAATTATTTCCCCAGACAATGAGTGCAGATCCTGATCTGGAAAGGGTGGAGAAGTACTGAGCCAAAGAGTACAAAGAGCTGCTTCAATTATGGAACCAGAAAGGACAATGCAAAGGGACATTGTTTTGCCACCCATTTCCTCATCCTGGATCCTGGTTTGGTGGCCATGAAGGCCAGGACCACAGTGATGGTTTTATCCAGCACACTGGAAAGGGCCAGAGAGAAAACAAGGCCAAATGCCACTTGTCGGAGAAGACAGGTCACTCTCTCAGGTTTCCCAATGAAGAGCAGTGAACAGAGAAAACAAAGCAGGAGGGAGATGAGAAGAATATAGGTGAGGCTATGGTTGTTGGCTTTGACAATGGGCGTGTTCTTGTGCTGAATGAAAACCCCAAGCACCAGGACTGTCACCATAGATAAAGAAATAGCTAACATAGCTAATACCATCCCCAGAGGTTTTTGGTAAGAGAGGTAGTTTATATGCTTGGGAATGCATTGATTTTCTCTCTGCTGGGATAAAGATCATCTGCACATTTGACACAGGCCTCCATGTCTGAAAGGGATAAAATAAGTCTTTTAAACATATCCTTACTGTGTACAATATCTGAAAGAAAATAGAACACATAAGCTGGAGAGGACTTTCTCCTCCTCCTTGTAACTTCTCACTGCAAACTTTGTGATGCCTTTGCTGATGCTACAGCTAATAGTGCTGGGGCTAGCTTGTCAGGAAAATTGTGACTTCCTTCCCCAGGCAGGAAAACTCTCTGTTACTCTGTGTTCCCCATACACAGTACATCCAGAGGACATGTTTCAGAATGTTCTGGAGATATGTCTTCTTCTACTATGATACTCCCTGGGAAAGGCAGATCAAAGAAGAGCTTTGGAGGATGGGAGGCAGGGATAGACACCCTCTGTTATTCCATGCCCACATGAATTTGCTGTGTCTGGCTGAAAATGATCAATATTAATCATGGGGGAAGAGACATGGGGGGACAGTGCCATTGGAAGGTGTACAGAGAGGAAGGAAGGTGGAAGATATTTTAAAAATTATAAGAATATGTCCTCAAATTCCTTGTGAACTGGGATGAGGATTCATAGGAAGCCAAGGTATTTTCTAACACCTAGTAAAATTGATTGGATTTTCCAAGAGGAAGTTGAGATTTTTTTTGTAGAAGAGTTTCCCCATCCGCCAAAATGATTCTGTAAATTATCAACTGCACAATCAAACTACACACACAATGAACATGCAGAGACAGAGATTAACCTAAGGGAAGGCAAGGTGGAAAGGGGAAAAGCAATTTCAGAGGAGGGCAATAATTACCATTCTTGGACAAAAGAGGTCCACAGAGGAAGCCAAAAAATGACCAGCATTTCATGGAGAGGAGAGGAGACCCAATAGATAAGGGGTGTGGGTATGGATTAAAGAACACACATGCTGCACTGTTGGCTACATGCTCTTGATAGAGGGCAGAATGGGCCCTCAGTGGTAAGCTGATGTGATGCCCCTAAAACAATAACTTGATGGGTTTAAAAAAAAAAAGTAATGAAAAATCTGGCAAAGGAGCCTGATGACCCTGCAAATATCAGACAGTGACCTGTCTTCTTCGACAAGTGACAATTGGCCTTGTTTTCTCTCCAGTGTGCTGGCCAAAACCATCACCATGGTCCTGGCCTTCATAGCCACCAAACCAGGATCCAGGATGCGGAAATGGGTGGGCAAAAAAATGTCACATTGTATTGTCCTTTCTGGTTCCTTAATTCAAGCAGCTATTTGTACTCTTTGGTTAAGTACTTCCCCACCCTTCCCAAATCAGGATATGCACTCAGTGCCTGGGGAAATCATACTACTGTGTAATGAAGGGTCAGCTGTCATGTTTTACTGTGTCATGGGTTACATGGGCTTCCTGGCAATTGTCAGCTTCACTGTAGATTTTCTAGCTAGAAAATTACCCAACAGTTTTAATGAAGCCAAATTCATCACTTTTAGCATGTTGGTCTTTTGCAGTGTTTGGCTGTCTTTCTTCCCAACTTACCTGAGCACCAAAGGGAAATCCATGGTGGCTGTGGAGGTCTTCTCCATTTTGTCATCCAGTGCTGGGGTGCTGGGTTGCATCTTTTCCCCGAAATGTTACCTGATTTGTCTGAAGCCAGAGCTGAACAACAGAGAGAAGTTAACTAGGAAAGTATGAAGCTGTAGTTTTTCCTGTGTTATACAACAGACTAAGAATTACCCACTCAGATATTCCAATTCCAAAGGAATTCCAAAGCCATCAGAATGTAACTGGCTTAGATCAGTTTCCTGACATTTCCAGATGGTTTCTCTCCCTCTTTCACTTCGAACAACTTCAACTGACTGTTGAAGGTATTACTTGCTGAGAGAACCAGTGCTGGTAGCTTCCCTTCCCTGGATTGCCTCTCTAAGATTCGTCTTTGTACCTTTGTCTCTTGCTATACAGTGACTGGCTACCATGGGGACAGAGTATTGCAGTTGTGCAGGACTGTGGGAATGAGCAATTTCTCATCTCACCCCTTCCCTGGCACTCCTTTCCAATAGTGTGACTGAATAACGGAGGCCTATGGGGTATGGAAAACTACCCCCAGCATTCAAAATTTCAGAGGATTTATTAAAAATAATTTGTCCAGACACACTCTCAGCACAGTGACATATTAAGAAAGGGATCCAAAAGAAAGGTGTAAACATGCAATTCCTCTGTCCCTCATACTGTATATGCTATCGTTGATCTTATTCTAAGGCCTGCTCATTTACTAAAAAGTTACGGGATTCTAAAATCTTCCCATTGCCTGGGCAGGCAGCTCTTTAGGTGGCAAGTCAACTTCAGCTGGAATTCAGGTAACAAATCGTCTTCTAGATGGAATCAGCCAAAGAGGGGTTTCCCCCTCCCATGCCAAAGTGCTTTATTATCTCTCTTTGACAACCCCTTTGTGGGTCAAAGAAGCCTTTATTGCACTTTCCAGGAAGACAGCTTCTAGCCTCCTAAACCTCCCAAGCCTCTTTCCCCTTCTAGGTGGCAAATCTGAGCTGGACAAATGAGCTAAGCTTTTTTATTGTGTCTGTCCAGGGAGGCCATTAGCATTTCTACAGCATTGCTGGGTGAGTCTGGAAAGCAATTAGCTTCTCCTTTCCTGCCTCTTCTCAGCTGGGAGAGAAAGGGGAACAGTACCTTGTGAAGGTAGAAGTGCAGGTTTCCAGGCTCAGCTGCAGCTTCATCCTTGTTCAGAATGGACAGATGTGGATTTTTATATAATTTTTATATAATTAATCAGATGCAGGTATTATTGATTTTTCTACTGGATCCTGTAAATTCACTTTGGATAAGCTAGAAACTAGTAGCTCCCAGCTACAGCCTGAATCTAGGACAACCCAGATCATACCTTAGTGACACTTAGGCACAAGTTTGCCAGTTTCCTAGTTTGGTGATTAAAAAAAAAAAAAATCTGTTTTCTGTGCGTCTTGTGTGCAAGTCTGCACATGTAGGGTCTCAGTGGGGAAGTGATTATCTTCCCCCATAATTATAAAAACGACTGGTTTCTGGCTTGTTCAAAATAGATTTACAGAAACCAATAGAAAAACCAATAATAACTCAAAGTGTAAAAATCCTATAAAAAAATCTCCTTTCTTCATCAGGATTGCATTTGGGGAAAGAAACGACTCTCAGTGTTTTGCCTGCTTCTTAGCCATCCTATTTTATCATATATTTCTTTGAATTAATTCCCTCCAGGCTTTTTCTTTTTTTCCCCAGTTCACACCTGAATACTAGAATTCACCTAATCTTTTCACTTCCCCCCGCCTCCCCCGCATTTCTGCTTACTAAATTTAAAACTGGACCCATGAAAATCCTTACAACCACCAACGTCCTGTTCTCAGCTCTCAAGCCTTCTCGCTATGAGAAGTTTGTTCACTATGAGAAGTCTCCCCTTTTAACTGACATTATTATACATGAATCTACTTTTCACACCGGCAGACTGCTGTTGATATGGAAAGCTGAGGGAAATTCTATAATGCACTTCAGGCATGTGGATGGACAAGAAAAACGAGACAGGATAACACGGTTGATGAAAACATTGCTGCCTGTATTTGGCAGGGATGTTTGTCACCACATTGCTGGTGAAATTAATGCTGCTGCAGATGCTGCCATGTTCTATACTATGCAAGACAAAATCCATCAACTGCACCATATACAATGATCCCTTTCCTATTCCTCACCATCTTTATCAGTCAGGGGACTTATTCCTTGGTGGGATTGCATCTCAAGCTGCATTAACAAATAACCCTCTGGATTTCAGTGGACACCCTTCAAAAATGGTGATTGATGAACCTGCGTAAGGATTCTTTTTCTTTTTTCTAACTTGTACTGATCATAGTAGTTGAGACAAGACTGCTGAGTCATGGAGTACTTGAGTGATTTAGTTTTCTGCGTGAAAACTAGAATTTCAAGAGACATTGGGTTATTTACTTTTCCTGAGTCTGTATACTATTGTTGACTCCCATTGTGTCAAAAGATGGTTAGGATTTAGGACTACACTATGCCGTAGTCTACTAGAATAACACCCCAGTGTTTTCCCCTTGTTATGATCAATACTGAATTCTCTGGGGAAAATGCAGAGTAGTGATACCAGGTTGCCAGTTGGGAAAAGACCCAATGAGGAAACGTTGTAGCATGATTTGAATACTCATGAACACTCGTACGTTCAACTTCGCTTCTCTGTTGCAAGTAAGAAACAACTCTCTTCATGCAAACTAATTTTTCTTTCCTCACTCCATTTTTTTTTACCATGCAGATTTGCAAAATCACTTGGGTAGAAGGGGATAAAAATGGTACATGTGCTCAAAAGAGAAGGGCGCTATCCCAGCAGCTATTTTTCAGAATCCTACTGAAGCTGGTTCTGAGGGGCTTCCTTCCAGGAAAGTGTTCTGAGGTAGCAATGTAAATCATTCTTAAAAGAGGTTACACTACATGTGTGCATTAATTGAGTACAAAACGTCTGTATGTAAAAATGGGGAATGGAATCCAGACTATATTCAAAGGTAGGGAAATCGTATGGACCAAAACAGACGACAATGATATGAGACCTCCATCTCCACCCCAAAAACAAACACATGAAAATGATTCCCTACTTAGTTGCAACCAAGGCAGAAGGGGAAATGAAAGAAGGAAACACAAGGAAACTTCCCTTGTTCTATTAAAGTCCATTTCCATTGCATTTGCTATGTTTAATGCCTGTATTTATGTCAGACTAAATTTTCTTATGTATGTCCAGATCAAAAATGCCTGCACAAAAGTGGGCAGCCCAGGGGGCAGGATGAATTTTGTGCATGCAGTTTAGGTTCCTCTGTTAAAAATCCCTCTATTTACTTTGCAGGTTAGTAACAAAAAACTACCAGCATGTCTTGGCCATGGCATTTGCTATCAAAGAAATCAATGAGAATCCCAACTTCTTATCCAACATCAGTTTGGGTTTCTACATCCTAAACACTTACTATATTGGAGGTATGACCTATAAGGCCACTCTCAACCTACTTTTTGCACACCAGAAGCTGGTGCCCAACTTCAGCTCTGCTACGGAGAAGATACTCATAGCACTCATTGGAGGACTTCTCTCTGAAATCTCTGCGAATATTGCCACCATTCTGAACATTTACAAAACTCCACAGGTAGGTTGCATGCAGGGTGGTATGGAAAATACCCAGTGGTAACATGCAATTCACCACTCTTCTTTAATCCATTTGGGGGAAAAAAACCCAAAACCTGTCCATTTCCTTTCAGCTCACTTATGGATCGTTTCCTCTCACACATGATGAAAAAAAGCAATTCCCCTTTGTGTATCAGATGGTTCCTAATGAAGCCTATGAGCACAGTGGAGTTATCCTATTACTGCGCTATTTTGGATGGACTTGGGTTGGTCTTCTGGCTGTGGATGATAATAGCGGAGACAAGTTTATGCAGACTATAGTTCCAATATTGACCAAGAACAGCATTTGTGTTGCTTTCACGTACAAATTACCAAAACCATCTGATTTGGAAGAATTATCAAACTTGTTTTTAATGCAGTGGGGAAAATACTCGGCTCTCCTGAACAGAAAAGCCAATGTATGTTATGTATATGGACAAGCACCAGCCATGATAATGTTACATTCAATCATGGTTCAGGCGCCCATATTTTCATTACCTTTACCTGGGAAAGTGTGGATTACCACATCTCATTGGGACTTTGAGTCATCCTCGATCCAAAGGCTTTGGGATATTCAGAGTTTTCATGGTGCCCTGTCCTTTGCAGTCCATGCCAATCAGCCACCTGGATTCCAACAATTCCTTCAGACCATAAGACCTTCTTGGAATGGAGGAGATGGTTTCATCCAGGACTTCTGGGAGCAGGCATTCAGTTGTTCATTGAGAGTGTTGAATGAGGATGAAGAAAATAAACAGACCTGTACGGGGGAGGAGAAACTGGAGACCCTTCCTGGGATTTTGTTTGAAATGGGTATGACTGGTCATAGCTACAATGTCTACAATGCTGTGTATTCAGTGGCACATGTTTTGAATGACATTCACTTATTGAAGTCCAAACACAAAAGAGCGGTAGAAGGAGGCAGTCTGGACATCAAGAATATACAGCCATCAGAGGTATTTCATGTTCAAAAAGGCCATGTTCATGGTCAAAAAGGTATTGAGATCTGCAAAACTGTCCTTATAAAAGTATGTACCATAACCCAAAATTTATGCACTATATCACATGTCCACCATATATGATAAAACATACCCACATTTTTTTTTACATTTCCAACGATAACTTGACATATTTTTAATGCATTTTAGCTAATCTGTCTGGTGTTAAATACCATTTGTAAGACATCTTAGATAGATTTTCTTTAAATGCCACTGGCTTAGTTATTTTCACATTCACTTTCCATAGTTTACTCCATTGTGTAAAGATGCATATTATAACTCAAATTTTGCATCCATTTCACCATACAGTCTTTAACCACATCATCTTCCATTTTCATTTGCATTAAAAATATATACATTTTCTTAATCAACTCATCATTAGATGTACACAGCAACTTCTCAAATATATTTTGCTCAGAATTAAAAACAAACAAACATTTTTTAAATCTTTAGTGTATCTGAATTCAATTTGGGCCCTTGTCCACCAGTCCATATTAATCTCTTACTTTGCTAATTCTTCCTTTGTTTTTAAAAGTCCTTTATCATCTAAAAGATCTTGAGATATGAAAATTCTACCTGAGGGGATTAAATTTGGTTGTGAAAAAGCTTCCAAGGGTAAGACCCATCTTGAAATTTTTGAGTAGACCAAAGGTAAGGTTTCCCCCCCTGTAGCTACGCTTTTTAAAGGACTTCTCCATCCAGCCAGATCCAGGGATCCTGTTGGTGGTTGCCAGCAGGTTATTAACTCTTTCCTACTTGTAAGAGAACCTGAGTAACTGACTGGGCCTGCCAGGTGCCCCATCAGGCCACATCCTGTGATACAAAATCAAGGGTTTTCAGCTATTCAAATCCAGAGGTAGAGGTAGAAATAGGCATAGGTATAGACACAGAGAGACAGGCAGGCAGAGATGATAGATAGATTATCTATCTGGTGGTTCTGGTGGTTGCTACCCACTCCCAGGTAAGATGTTAACTCTCTTCTACTTTTGAGTTAACGAGCAACCGACTGGATTTGTCAGGTTCCCCATTAGGCCACATCCTGTGATACAAAATCAAGGGCGTTCAGCTCTTGAAATCCAGAGGTAGAAATAGACATAGAGAAGGACACAGAGAAGACAGGGATGATTGATGATAAATGAGAGAAGACAGACAGACAGATAGGTAGGTAGATGATTACAGATCTGCGGGGGACTTTATAAAGCAGGAAGCTAATACATTAGTGTATCTCTTTTCCCTTTTGTTTTTTGTTCTGTTTTAACCCAGGTCCACAGGTTTTTAAGGAGCCTCTCATTCAATAACAGTGCTGGAGACACGGTGTATTTTGACAAATACAAAGAATTAGTTGCAGGTTTTGATGTGACCAACTGGGTAACCTTCCCAAATGGCTCATTCGTTAGAGTCAAAGTGGGCACACTGGATCCTCATGCACCTAAAGGCAACGAACTAAGTCTCAATGATGCTCAGATCGTGTGGCACAGAAGTTTTAACCAAGTGAGTTGGAGTCGCAGGTGCTTGGTTGTCTGAGCACTGTCTTCTGTAAGCAAGCAAGCAAATGTATTTTCTTAAGAAAAATAATGAATTAATCAGTGTTGAGATGAACCTTCTCTGCTATACCTGCACTTTCCCAGGCAGATCACAGTAAATTTTCATCATACAGATTCCGGGGTGTGCATGTGTTTTGACCTTTTCCTAGCACGTCGATTCATTTCCAAATTTTTCCTCAATCTGTGCATTTAATTCAGCTAAAATATTGCATCTTCCCCCCCCCAGAAAGATTAAGTATTCATAGTTATAAAATTTCAGAATTATAATTACATGTTCATGACGACACTGGCTTTGTAGACAGATTCTGGTGCAACACCCCTTCCAATGCCAGCCTCAGAGACTGAGAGCTGTGTGGCCCCCAACTTCCAAGGCTTCTCCCTCTCCCCACTGTCTCTGACAATGCACAGTATTCCTCACATGACTCTCAGCCTCCCGATTCATCAGAGTGCAAGATTCTTCTCCCTCTCATCACCGCAGCCAGCAAGCCCCTTGCTGCCTAGGCCTCCAGCCTCCCCCCATCACCACTGACAAGGCTGACCCCTGACCTTTGCAGCATGCTGACATAAGAAGAGGAATACCCAAGTGCCTTGTCCCGCTTGCAAAACCTGAGGAAGGCTGTTAATATTAGTAGAGATTGGAAGTAATTAACTCAAAGGGCAGCTATAAATTAGAAGTTTCCTGACTATCTTTTATATATGTGTACTCACACAACCTACCAACTCCAAAGTTTGGTGCCATCAAAATATTTAATGGAATGTTCAATACAGATTTAGCACTTTTGTCTCCTGCAGAAGTAATGCCTGAAGCGGCAACAGGTAGAGCGATCATCCCTTTTTGCAAATTTTATCCAAAAATTGACATCCCTCCATTCTCATCAATGTGGAACTGTATAGCTTATATTATTCTCCCCTTCTCCATTTTTGTACTCAACACAAACTTGTGAGGAGAGGGTGTTGCTGACCCACAGTCATCTGGCCACTTTCCGTGGCAGAGTTGGGGCTCCACCTGCATCTCCTTGATCATAGCCACCTCAGCACAAAGGCAATGATCATTCAGGAAAGCTATTAAATGACTTCATATTGTGAGAAAAGGACGTGACCTCCAAGCCTTCTTTCGCAACACTGAAATCACTTTAAACACACAGACGCTCAAGCATGTGCTTGCATTTTTTTTGAGAGTGTGTTTGTTGGTAATAAACAAACAGTTGCTAACTGCTGGTTCCATCCAACATCTTTCATGTCATCATTTCTTAATAAGAGCCTAAGTTTGCAGAACATTTCCTTGATGCAAATCTCTCTTTTTCTTTACGGTCAGGTGCAGCCTCTATCTGAGTGCAATGGCCACTGCCTTCCTGGCTACAGCAAGAGGAAGGAAGAGGGAGAGAAATTTTGCTGCTATGATTGTACTCCATGTCCAGAAGGGACGTTCTCTGATCAAATCGGTAGGAGATGTAGTTGTGAAAAAATCTAATTCACGGTGTGCATATTGACCAACTAGGAAGAACAGAAGGCCACACCTGTGGGTAGGAGAGGGGGGAGGTGGTAGGGAGAGCAGTTGGTATCGAAAAGACTGAACAAACTGCTTTTTACTTTTACTCAATCGGCCTTCTACTGAATCAGACCATTGTTCCACCAAGGCCGGTACTGGCAGAATTGCCGGTATTCTCTACTCACACCAGCAGTGGCTCTCCAGGATTGTAGGCAGAGGTCTTTCACACCATTTCCTACCCACTCATTTTAACTAGAGATGTGGGGTATTGAACCCGGGACCTTCTGCATGCCAAGCAGATGCTCTGCTGCTGAGCTAGGGTTCCAGCCCCATCCACCAAAGGCTCCTAAGAAAGCTCAAAAATAATGGGATAAAAGGACAAATCCTTTTGTAGTTCAAAAACTGGCTAATTAATAAGAAACAGAGAGTGAGTATAAATGGGCAATTTTCTCAGTGGAGGGTGGTAAGCAGTGGGGTACCGCAGGGATCAGTATTTGATCTGATGCTTTTTAACTTGTTCATTAATGATTTGGAGTTGGAGTAAGCAGTGAAGTGGCTAAATTTGCAATTGATATGAAGTTGTTCAGGGTGGTGAAAACCAGGGAGGATTGTGAGGCACTTCAGAGGGATCTGTAGAGGATGAGCGAGTGGGCAACAGTGTGGCAAATGGGGTTCAATGTGGCCAAGTGCAAGGTGATGCACATTGGAGCCAAAAATCCTAACTATAAATACATATTGGTGGGGTCCGAACTGGCAGAGACTGGCCAAGAGAAAGATCTTGGAGTCATAGTAGATAACTCACTGAAAATGTCAAGACAGTGTACAACTGCAATAAAAAAAAGGCCAACACATTGCTGGGGATTATTAGGAAGAATATTGAAAAGAGATCAGCCAATATCATAATGCCCCTATATAAATCAATGGTGAGACCTCATTTGGAATACTGTGTACAGTTCTTGTCACCACACCTTAAAAAGGATATTATAGCTTTAGGAAAAGTGCAGGAAAGGGCAACTAGAATGATCACAGGGTTGGAGAACTTTCCCTATGAGGAAAGGTTGAGGTGCTTGGGGCTCTTTAGCTTGGAGAAACAATGGCTGAGGGGTGACATGATCGAGGTTTATAAGATTATGCATGGGATAGAGCAGGTAGAGAAAGAGGTACTTTTCTCCTTTTCTCACAATACAAGAACTTGTGGGCACTCAATAAAATTGCTGATCAGTCGAGTTAGAATGGATAAAAGGAAGTACTACTTCATCTAAAAGGTGATTAACACATGGAATTCACTGCCACAGGGGGTGGCAGCGGCTACAAGCATAGACGGCTTCAAGCGGGAATTAGATAAACATATGGAGCAGAGGTCCATCAGTGGCTATTAGCCACAAGGTATAGATAGGGACTCTGGGGCAAGTGATGTTTTTTATTCTTGGAGCTTGGTGGGGGAGGTCAACAGTGGGAGGGCTTCTAGTGTTCTGGCCCCACTGGGCGACCTCCTGATGGCACTTGGTATTTTTGGCCACTGTGTGACACAGTGTTGAACTGGATGGGCCATTGGCCTGATCCAACATTGCCTTCTCTTATGTTCTTCCTTAATAGAGACATTAAATTCTATCATTTGACATGCAGAAATCAGGAAACTTTTTTTTAATGCTATAGAATGAAACATGTTCAACTGCTTTATGTTTGTTTTATAGAACAGCAAACAGTGAAAACTTTGTTACATGAAGATGCATTATTTCCCATTGGAGCTAATCTCCAACAGCATCAGTGAAACTGATAGTTTAAAGGATTATTTTGGGGTTGGAAAAACTCTTCCAAGGTCCATCTCAAATTCCTCTTGGAAAAGCCAACCAGTTGTACAAAAGTGTTCAAAAATCATGTGTTCCTATGAGTCCATCTCTCACTTCACAAAGAAACATTTCTTCCTCCCTTTACACCATGGATTTGTACTGTTGATTACTTTTCCTCTGACCGATATTGTTGATTTTCCAGCCAAATACAGCCAGTTGATATGTGTCAGGAGAGAGTGTCTATCCCTTCCTCCAAGGCAATTCTTTCATCTGCTTTCCCTAGTGAGTGCCAAGCAAATTCTTTACCACTGAGCCAGGACTCCACCCCTATTCTTCTTTAAGAGAGACATAAAAATCAGTCATTTGACAAGCAGAAAGCAGAAAACACTGTTTTCTATGACATAGAATTGAACATATTTAATTGCTTGGTCTTAAAACAACAGCAAACATGGCAACATCTTCTTACATTAACACACATTATTTCCCATAAAAAGCTAATCTTCACAGCATCAGTATGACTGACAATTTACAGAACTATTGGGGGGGATTAGAAAGCTCTTCTAAGGTCCATCTCAGATCCCTCACCAAAAATCCAACTGATCTTACAAAAGTGTTAGAAAGGAAATTATTTTCCTATGAGTCCATGTCCCAGTTGACAAAGGAGCCTTCCTTCTTCTTCAGTTACACTTTGGAATTGTACTGTTGATTCCTCCCCTCCCCCGTGACCGATATTGATGGTTTTCAGTCAGACACAACCAGCTGATGACCTTGTGGAAGGACAGAGAGGGTCTATCCCTCCCAGAGAGTGTCGATCCTTGTCTATCCTTCCTCCCAGGCTCTTCTTTTTATCCGTCTTTCCCAGTGAGAGTTTATGATTAATAGATGTCATCAGAACACACTGAAATAGGTCCTCATGATGTGTTGTGCAACAAGAACAAGGGATAGCAGAGAGTCTTCCTGTCTAGGCAGGAAGTGAGAGTTTCCCTGACTGGCAGCCCCAACATGATTAGCTGTCGCATCAGACAAAGCCATCACCATGTCTGCAGTGAGAAGTTGCAAGAAGGAGCAGGAAGAGGAATTCCTCTGTAGCTTATGCATTCTATTTTATTTTGAGATGTTTTTCACAGTCTGGAAATGTTTAAACATGTCTCTTTTCCTCCTTTCAGACATGGAAGCCTGTGTCAAATGTCCAGATGATCTTTATCCCAGAAGAGAGAAAAACCAGTGCATCCCAAAACAAATAAGCCACCTCTCTTACCAAGAACCTCTGGGGATGGCGTTAGCAATGTCGGCGATCTCTTTATCTGTGGTGACAGTCCTGGTGCTTGGCACTTTCATTCAGCACGAGAACACACCCATCGTCAGAGCCAATAACCGTAACCTCACCTATACTCTTCTCATCTCCCTCCTGCTCTGCTTCCTCTGTTCACTGCTCTTCATTGGGAGACCTAAGAAAGTGGCCTGTCTTCTTCGACAAGTGATATTTGGCCTCGTTTTCTCTCTGGCCCTTTCCAGTGTGCTGGCCAAAACCGTCACCGTGGTCCTGGCCTTCATGGCCACCAAACCAGGATCCAGGATGAGGAAATGGGTGGGCAAAAAAATGTCTCATTCCATTGTCCTTTCTGGTTCCTTAATTCAAGCAGCTATTTGTACTCTTTGGCTTAGTACTTCCCCACCCTTCCCAGATCAGGATATGCACTCAGTGTCTGGGGAAGTCATTCTGGAATGCAACGAAGGGTCAGCTGTCATGTTTTACTGCGTCATGGGCTACATGGGCTCCCTGGCCATCATCAGCCTCACTGTAGCTTTTCAAGCCAGAAAATTACCCGACAGTTTCAATGAAGCCAAATTCATCACTTTTAGCATGTTGGTCTTTTGCAGTGTTTGGTTGTCTTTCTTCCCAACTTACCTGAGCACCAAAGGGAAATCCATGGTGGCTGTGGAGGTCTTCTCCATTTTGTCATCCAGTGCTGGGGTGCTGGGTTGCATCTTTTCTCCCAAATGTTACCTCATTTGGCTGAGGCCAGAGCTGAATAACAGGGAGCAGTTAACTAGGAAAGTATGAAACTGTAAGTTTGCCTGTTTTAGACAGTAGATTAAGAATTTCCTACTCAGATATTCCAATTCCAAAGGATTTTTGTGGAAAGCAAGCCATCGGAATTTAACTGGCTTAGATCAGTTTCCTGACCCTTGGAGAGGGCTTACCTTCCCTATTTGAACTTTGTCTCTTCCTATCTGGTGTTTGACTACCGTAGGGTCAGAGTATTGCAGTTGTGCAGGACTCTGGGAATCAGTGACTTCTCATCTTCCTCCCTTGCCAATACTGTGGTCTGAATAATTGAGGTCTATGTGGTATGGAAAACAACCCTCTGCACTCAAAAGTATAAAGTATTTCTTAAAAATAATTTGTCCAAATAAGGGATCCAAAAGATAGGTGTAAACAAACAATTCCTCTGTCCCTCATACATATATGCTGTAGTTGACTTTATTCTATGGCAGGCTCTTTAACTTAGAAGTTATGGGATTCTAAAATCTTCCCATTCCCTTGGTGTCTTTGTTCAGACAGGCAGCTCCTTAGGTGGAAAGAATGAGCTACAGCTAGACCCAGATATCACATCTTCCTTGATGGAATCAGCCAAAGAGGCTTCCCCCACCATGCCAAGGTGCTTAATTTTCCAGCCACTTGTGGGTCAATGAAGCCTTTCCTGAATTCTCCAGGAAGATAGTTTCTAGCCTCTTAAATCTCCCAAGCCTCTGTCACCTTGTATGTGTCAGCTTTGAACTGGAGCAATGAGCTAACCTTCAGCATTTCTAAAGCACTGTTGGGTGAGTCTGGAAAGCAATTGGTTGCTCATTTCCTGCCTCTTCTCAGCTGGGAGAGAAAGGGAAACCGTACCTTGTGAAGGTAAAAGTGTGGGCTTCCAGGCTCTGTTGCAGCTTCATCCTTGTTCAGCACAGACTGCTGGTGGGCTGGCTGGCTTGCTACAACCCACCTCCTTCACCTCAGAAATTCAGCATGAATTTGGCTGGGCACCAGACAAGGAGGGAACAGCTGCCATAGCCCACAAAAACCTGCTACCCATTTCCATAGGCATCATGATGCACGTGGTCCCTGTCCCACAGGTTGGGAAACTCTGAACTATGGAATGCTGATGTTTTGTGTTTTTAATGGAGGATATCAGCTTAAGAAAATATGCCATAAAATAGAATCACAAAGCAGTATGCAAAATATCAACTGGGCTGTGTCTTTCCCCGAATGCAGTTGTGATGAAGACAGGTGAATGTTTGTATAATTTCTCAGATGCAGGTATGATTGATTTTTCTACCGGATCCTGTATATTCATTTTGGACAAGCTGGAAAATAGCATTTTTCATAATTGTGGAGGAGATAATCATTCCCCCACTGAGAGCTACTTCTGGGCCCTTCTCCTGCAAACTGGCACACAAGAAGTGAGGAAAACAGAATCTTTCATTATCAATCTTGACAACATGTCAACTTGCGTCCTAAGTCTCACTGAGGTGGTAAATTTCTGTCTTGGTCATAGAGATTCAGGGTCCAGATGGGAGCCAAAGAAGGCACCCCTGCCATATAGAACATCAGCTGCAAAGTAGCCTAGCATTTGCTCTCTGCTTTTCTATGGGTTTGTTTTTTAGAAAAAGGTGAACACTGATTTAAGTAAGAAACCTATGCCATTACAGTGATACTGACCAACAAAAGAGTTACCTCCTTTGACTCCTTTGACTACTAAGTCAAATTGGTGGGAGTAGAGGCCAAGTCTGTAACACCACTGCTTCTCAAAATGACCATTCTGGCAATTCATTCGTTTCATACATTAGCAGGCCTACCTTTCTCCTGACCATCTCAGGACCCAAGGTGGGCTGAGTGGAGGATCTTGCAAACAAGTGGCTTCACCAGCTTAAATTAGGAAATACATGATGGTCTGAGTGACTGTATTGGGCAAACTGGCCTTCAGTTTCTATTCCCCCCCCTTCAAAAATCTACATCACCATGGTGATATTAAAGTTTGTGACATGTGCAAGTCCTCCCCTCCCCCATCCTTGTTTCAACCCTCTGAGCAGGATATCTCCAGTAGCATCAGAGTCCCTTGATTCTATGAGAAATAGAAGTAAAAGTTATCTGTGTCTGGTGGAACTACACCCCCCCCAAAAAAAAAAAATCCCCAAGAAGCCTTAAAATAAGCCACTGTCTTCAAGATGATCATGGAAGTTGCAATGTCTGGGATTAAGCACCAGGGTGGGGGGAAACGTTCCTGGCAATAAGCCCTGTGGAATAAAATGTGACTTAATTTCAAGAAGATCTGATTAGAGTTGCTCCATGAGTGTGTGTTAAAATGCCCACTTTTCAAGAAACAGAGTGAAATTTGCATAAAATTAAGAAATGGGAGCAGAAAAAGGAGTAGGAGTAGTAGTAGTAGTAGTAGAAGTAGTAGTAGGAAGAAGAAGAAGAAGAAGAAGAAGAAGAAGAAGAAGAAGAAGAAGAAGAGTTTATACCCTGCCCTTCACTGCCAGAAGCAGTCTCAGAGCAGCGTACAATCATTTTCACAATCAGAGGTTTCCAGTGGGAAGAAGTTGTGGCTCAGTAGCAGAGCATCTGCTTGACATGCAGAAGGTCCCAGGTTCAATCCCCAGCATCTACAGTTAAAAGGATCACCTCCACCTGAGACCATGGAGAGCTGCTGCCAGTCTGAATAGACAATACAGACCTTGCTAGACAAGAATCTGATTCAATATAAGGCAACTTCGTGTGTCCATGTGCATTTTGAGGTGACTGACAAACACTCATCTTGCAGTATCTGTCAGATCTCCAGTGACCAATCAGAAGCTCTGATGGCCTCACTTACTTTCTACCAACTCTTGGGCATCAGGCAGGTGTCAGTGGGTGCCATGATATCCACTGGCATAAAATTAGGGACCTCTGATTTAACTAATTCTTACAATATATTGCTGTGCAGGATCAGTATAGTCTAATTGTAGATGAACAGTGGAGTTCTGCCTTCTCATGGGGTGACATTCTGTCAATCACTGTTTCAGAACTAAAGCACATATGACATGGTTATCCTTACTGAAACATTTTTTTTCCCTGTGGTGCATACTTGACTTTAGCCATATTTCAATGCATTGATTTTCTTTCTATTCAAGTAGAATGTTGTCTTTCCAGCAACTGGTATCTGGATGCCAAACTACTTATCTGAGATAATTCTTCCAAAGTATAGAAAGGCATTCATGCTAGAGTGCCTGAATGCCTTACCTTCAGCTGTAATGTCAAGAAGATTTAATGGGATTTCATACTCAGATCGATTCTGTAATTGCAGCAACAGTAAAACTGACTCTGTGGATCATATTTTGCTTGATTTTCCCAAATTTTCAGCTCCAATAGATCTCCCCTTTATTTAATCAGGACAGCTATGATGGCCACAGCTTCCAGATCTCCCGGGAGCCGTGCATCAGCACCTGTGGCTGGGAGGGAGTGCAATTTTCTGCACCACCCCCGGAGCCCTTGTGTTGGGCTCCCAGCCATGGAGCACTAGGAGAGCTCTTCCTCCAGTGAGTTCCTCCAGTGAGTGTCCTCAAGGAACTAAGATCGCACATCGAAACAAGCGTTTGGTAGCCAAGCGTACCAGCTAAAAGCAGATGAAAGTGGCTTTATCATTGAAATGTGAGTCTAAGTGAAAGCGAGAAGCACCAAAGATTTAGCTGAACCCCCCCTTAAAAAGTGAGGGGAGGAGGGAACTCTCCCCCAATAAGAAGAAAACAAATGGATTTTTAACCATGGGGAGTGGGCTATAGAAGCAAGATGGACTAAAATAAAGAACTTATAAGAACTTACCAGGCTTTGCAAAGAGTTTTAGAGACCGTGATTACTTTTATAAAAAGTAAACAATTTCTCAACATGATGCCTCCATGGAGGGATGAGAAAGGTAAACAAATGAAACCTAAGCCACCAGTTGGAAATGCCAGCCTAGCGAGTTCTGTCCCTAGACAGGACTCAACAACAGAGTTTCAAAGGATGCTGACTGAAGGGTTGTGACCTCTGCTGGAACAAGTTATGGCATTACACCATAAGTTTGATGCATAGCAAACCCAATTGAACGAGACTGTTAAAAAAGCAGAAAAAATGGAGCAAAAAGAGGTGGGTGCCAATACCAAGAAGCTTCAAAAACAGCTGCAGAAAGAGACAAACCAATGAATCCCATTTATTACAGCTACAAATGGAAAGGGCAAGCTATGTCCTAAGATTTCAAGGCATCCCAGAAAAGAAGGGGGAGGATCTGAAGCAGATAATGTGTGATGCTTTGGGCCCTATTGCAGATGTGAAAACAGATACATTACAAAGCAAAATTGATATGATCTTCAGGTTGTATTCAGAATTCATAAAAAAATAATCTGCCCGGGAAGTCGTGGTGAGATTTTCCAGAAGACAATTGAGGGATCAAATACTTAAAGCAACAAATGGAGCTACCTTGAAAATCAAGGACAAAGAAAGAAAAGTCTTGAAGGATATTCCGTTTTAAATAAGAAGGAAAAGAAGGAAATACAGGGACTTGGTTATATTTTTACAGTAAAACAATGTTGCCTACAGATGGACTATACCCGAAGTCATAATCTTCAAATTTATGGATATAAAACAAAAAAATGACTCTGTTGAAAAAGCACATGAGTTTCTATATCTTCATCGTTATCCAGCAAAAGGAGCAGAAGAAGAGGAAGACAACAGGACCAAAGAAAGTGATGAAGAGGGAGCAGTGGCATCTTCTGATGAGAACTCAGATTCAGCATTAGGGGTGGCAGCCCCCAAAATAAGCTACCATTTGAGGAAGAAAAAGGATAAAAAATGAGTGGTTACACTCTGGAACGTCTTAATTTTAAAAAAAAAAATGTATAATCATGTCTTACTATGCTCTTTATGAAGGCAGATATAGGAGAGCTTTCAATTCTATTATTTTTCAGTTTAAATAGATAAATAGGTGAACATATTCAATGAATCTTAACTGTAATCTTGAGCAAATAAGCTGATTTCGTAAGCATTATGTATGACCCCCATCTCTTGGATTTTTAGTGGATTTTCTTTAGTTTCATCGTTAGTTTGTAGTTCCCTTTCCCTTTTTTGTTGTTGTAGTTTATAGAAAATGCAATAAAAAAATCCTCTTCGGGGGTCCCCAAAAAATGCACAGTTCATTTACTCAGCAACCTATTGATCCCAGGGCAGCATGAAGAATTAAACTGAAAAGCACAGGGTTGGGGGGGAGTTGCCCCCTGGAAGTATTTATTTATATGCCTCTATAACTGTGCTGTTCCTTTGAAACCATTGGCAAAAGCATTCAGGAGCAGTGGTCCCAGGCAGGAGATCATTAAACAAAGACATGTTTTTGATGGCACATGTGCAGATTTAGAAAGCAATCTGAATACCTGACTTTAAAAACAACAACAACAAAACCCCCCACATTATTTGTGAACTGGACAATGACCTCTTGGATTGCCACACATTGGTGGGGTAACTTCTGTTTACCTCAAACCAACCTTTGCCACTTAGGGCCAGCACTCTGAAGTGTCATCACCCAAAGGACCAGGCCTCTGCAATTAGACAAAATTGTCACCACTCCACAGACCGTAAATTAGAATTGTTTTCAAGCATGTGAAGTGATTGCGGAATAGACTTTGCCCTGAAGGGGGTTATTAGGTAGATGACACCTGAAGCAGAGGCAGCAATGCTAAGCAGGTCTACTTTGCAGAAAGAGCCATTTCAGGGAATGGGTCTTACTCCCAGGAAAGATTAATTCAGATTGCAACCTGAGAGGCAAACTCCTCAGACCATGGAAGGCAGCTGCTACTTGTCATACAATGTGACTTAGCAACATCAACAACCAAAGTCTCAGCCAGTGTTAGAGGACAGACCAGGAAGCCTTTACTACAAAACTGGACCATATAGAATAACTGTCCACACGTTCCTTTGCTGTAGGGTGCCCCCATCTTCTAGCACACTTTGATTTCATTTAGAGGTGCAGATTCCCCACCTCCCCGAGCTTGTCATGTGCAAAACTTCAGTATATGCAGCTCTCTTGAATTGTGTAGGTTTTTCTGAGGGCAGAAACCACCTTTCATGCTCATAAGGGACATGGAATTTGATAACTGGAAGCCAAGATTTTTCATTAAAGTGCTGCTGGTGTTGCTGCTAATACTGCTGACTTATAATGTGGGCAAGAAGCATTCCATGAACTGCCCCACAGAAGTCGATCCTCTTTCGATATCTCATGAGTTTTCTCAGCCTGGTGACCTTGTCATTGGGGGGATTGTGTCTCAGGTCTACTTAGTACACGAGACTCTTTCTTTTGAGAAGCAACCCTCACAAATGCTGATTAATGAACCTTTGTATGGAATTTGTGGTATATTTTATATTTGTGTGATCTACTTTTTAGTTTTATATGTATGGTTTGACTATTAATCTACTGTTCTGGCATTGTAGGATAATATACATTTAATAGAAGTCCTCTCATTTAAAGTCTTCCTAGTTATATGCTTCAATCTAGTACTGTTCTTTCTATTTTGTTACTTTCCCCCATCATTTTAAACTTATTTGAAACCGTTATGTCTCTTGTAGCACAACCATCAACAGTTAAACACTCCTAAATTCATTAACTCCATTGGATTAAGAAGGCCATAGCACTGTTTAAGATTCCACTTTTAGTTCGTTTTTATCACAAAATTGTTCCATTTGATTTACTCCGGCAGAGAATTCAGTGGTGAGACTCTTCTCTTAAAGAGGAGGGACATGGCATAATTATTATCCAGGATCCTAAAACTTGTAAAAATGGTCTTGATGATAATTCATTGAGTGACTGTATTAAAAGTGCTCCAATCACATACAAGGGCACTATATGATCTTCCCGGGTGCATAGAGTTTAAGCTTCCCACATTAGCTGTTTAAAATTCCACTTTTAACTGTTTTAGATTCCATGGTGAGTTCCATTGATTTAGTCTGGCAGAAATACAGTGGTGAGACTCTTCTATTAAAGAGGTGGGTGGCAGGTGGAAGCTTATGGCATTAATATTTATTTGGCCTCTAGAATCTCAAAACTTTTAAAACAGGGCTTGGTGATAATTCTTTGTGTGAGTGTACTTCAAGTACTCCAGCCACACACAACTAGGAAATGGTACTACGTGAACTTTGTGAGTTGCTTACAGTCACAAAATTCTGGCTTGGAATCTATGGACCAACAAACAAAATATATAAAAACATTAAAATTGTTAGCATGTGATGTAACAGAGCAATTAGAGCAAGATTATTGAATTCCATCTCTTATTTGTTGGGAGATTATGCAGGAAGATTCTTCAGAAAACATACATGGGTTGGCACTGACGCAGAGGCATATATTCCTTGTACATTACAGGAGATATTACAGGAATGTAGATAAACATAAATCTCCAGAATACTCATTTATCCAAAGTTTACTTTCCTCATTTCAGAGAGCCAGTTTGGTGTCGTGGTTAAGTGTGTGGACTCTAATCTGGGAGAACCGGGTTTGATTCCCCACTCCTCCATTTGCACCTGCTGATGTGACCTTAGGTCAGTCACAAGCTCTGGCACAGCTGTTCCTGAAAGAGCAGTTTCTGTCAGAGCTCTTCTCTCAGCCCCACCTACCTCACAGGGTGTCTGGTGTGGGGAGGGGAAGGGAAAGGAGTTTGTAAGCCACTCTGAGGCGCCAAGTGAAGGGCGGGGTATAAATCCAATCTCTTCTCTTCTTCTTCTTTCACTTCATAGGGCCACCAAAATCATTTTGGGATGGACCCTATCCTTTTATCTTTTTCAATGAATTAGGAAAAAGCAGTGTTACAACCCGTGCTTTCCGTCCACTGCCTTCCTAGGAGGCAACAATACACAAGGATATGATTTGGGTTTTTTTTTTAAAAAAAAAAAATACTGACACCTCATTTGTGGAATCCTTTTGCCTTTGAGGCTCACTTGACGCTCTCATGGCTTTCTGATAGGTGCTGAGGGGAAAAAAAGTATTAAGTTCACCAAGGGGTTCACCATTAAGGGGTTTGTAATGTTTGGTTTTTAAACCACATCTTTAGTTTGGAAGCAGAGCATGAGACAAACTGGGGGATATTCCTGCTTCTCTAATGCAAAGAGAAGGAGTCCTTCAGGTGCCACCAAACAGTTAATCAAATATGGAATGGTGAATAAAAGCATGAGGGAAAACATATTATACCATTCTTCCATATATTAGGCAGTCCCAAAGTGCCTTTAACTTCTCAGCATCTGAAATAAGGTCATAAAGGTTTTTGGAGAAAAATGTTTATGTTTAGAAACTTCAATATACTTCAGCTTTGAAAAGCGACACAGCTGTGAAGCGGGTCTGACAAAGGAGCCAAAAAAATGAGCATTCAATTTAGAGGAATCAGTACTGGTAATTTAAAGATTATCAGAAGTTAAAGGCACCATTAAATGAGCTATCCATGATGATGCGAAGTACGACTCAACTTGTGATGATTGCTTGAACATCTGCTGACTCTAATTACAGATCAGATACAAAGAACTACCAGCACATCCTGGCCTTGGCATTTGCAATAAAAGAGATTAATGAGGACCCCCTTTTCTTGCCAAACATTACTTGGGGGTTCCACATCCTCAACAGCTACTATAATGCAAGGATGACCAATAAAGCCATCCTGAGTTTGCTGTCCACACAACAGCACTTTGTCCCCAACTACAAGTGTGCAGTTTTGAAAAATCCAGCAGCTGTTATTGGAGGACTTGATTCTGAAACATCGGTCAATATGGCCACCGTTGTAGCCAACTACAAGATGCCACAGGTAGGCCAGACAGAATGAATAGCACATTATAGGCACATAACTGAACATTCTGTAGTAATTCATCTGGGAAAAATATACCTACATGCTGTCTTTCAGCTCACTTATGGGTCGTTTTCCCCAACACAGAATGATGGAACTCATTTCTCTTCCTTGTACCAGATGGTCCCAAAGGAAGCTTATCAGTACATGGGAGTTATCCGTTTACTTCAGCATTTCAATTGGAAATGGATTGGGCTCTTAGCTGTGGATGATGACCGGGGAGACAGGTTTTTGCAGACTGTGATACCTCTCCTGTCAAAAAATGACATCTGCTTTGCTTTCTCCCTGAGATTACCAAAACTCAATTATCTGAATGATTTGACAGATTCAGTTTTAAGACAGTCAGAATTGTTCTTGACCGTTTTTGAGGAAAAAGCCAGGGTATGCTTTGTTTATGCAGACCAAGTATCCCAATTTGTCTTGAGATTGTTGCTGTTTCTAGCACCCTTGGTTTCATTTCCATCTTTGCATAAAGTATGGATTGTTACATCTCAGTGGGAGTTTGAATCAATGTCCTTTCAAAGGATATGGGATATAGAAAGCTTCCACGGGACCATGTCCCTCGCAGTTCACTCCAAGCAGCCACCAAGATTCCAACCTTTCCTTCAAGCCATTAACCCTTCCTGGGCAAAAGGAGATGGTTTTATCCAGAACTTCTGGGAGCAGGCATTCAGCTGTTCATTGAAAGTTTCTGACATTCCGAGTGATAGTGAGAATGCTTGCACAGGTGAAGAGAAGCTGGAGACTCTTCCTGGGATTCTGTTTGAGATGAACATGACAGGCCACAGCTACAATGTCTACAATGCTGTCTATGCTGTGGCACATGCTTTGCAGGTCATATACCAATCCAGATCCAGCAACAGACGATGGTTAGATGGAAAGCAGATGGTGGTTCTTAACTTGCAGCCATGGCAGGTACTATGTTACGATGTGATAATTTTGCTTTCTGAAATGTATAGTTTATCATGTTTCTTTTAATTTCTGTGCACAAGGAAGAAAAATGACAGCATTTTAGGAAAACAAAAGTAATGACTGTATGGCGTGATCTGAATTGTGTGAAGTAGGGATACTGAAAAGATCAGAACAGTTCTTATTTCTTTTTCTCTATCAACTAGCTGCATCAGTTTCTCAGGAACATCACGTTCAACAACAGTGCTGGGGACACCATGCATTTTCATGAAAATGGGGAACTGAGAGCTGGTTTTGATGTTACCAACTGGGTCACTTTCCCAAACGGCTCCTTCCTTAGAATCCAAGTGGGAAGACTTGATCCTTGGGCTCCTTCCGGCAAAGAATTAACCATTCATGACAATAAAATCATATGGCATAGAACTTTTAACCAGGTGGGACACTGAAGTAGAAGCTTTTGGGTTAAGAACTCAAACAAGATCCTTTGTTTTCCCATACTTGTGCCAGTGCTTGAAGTCCACGGTCCACCTTTAATCTTATGTGTTGATTCCTGCTTTCATTGTTGCTCAAGGTCAACCAATTCTTTTCCTTCCTATAACCCACACCTCACATGGGTTTTGTCCATGATCCCAAACATTGTCTGCTGGTTAGTCAAAGAGGACCCTTCTTCCTTTTCCACCAATGGAATAGTTTGGTGGGTCCAATTCTAAGGCTGCAATCCTAAGTACCTCTTCCTTGAGCTAAGCATTTCATTGGAACCATGGAATCCCTCATCCTTCCAGCATACTGGTTGGAAAAAATGTCCCTGAAGTGGACTTGATCCACACAAATGTTGCTATGGGCATTGGTAATATTATGACGAGAAATGTGTCTAGTATATTGGCCATTTTCTCAGTATGTTTGCCTACCAGGACATGTCTAACATGACTTCTTGAGAGATCAGTGTAGCCATGTTTGTCTGTAGTGGTAGAAAAGAGCAAGAGTCTAGTAGCACCTTAAAGACTAACAGAAAGATGTGGCAGGGTAGGAGCTTTCGTGAGTCGTTGCTCACTTCTTCAGATACGCACTTCTTCAGATATCTTTATTGATTATCCATAGCTGGCCTTTGTACAGAGATACATTTGTTTTTTGTATATTCCTTTTCATACTGAATGTACTGAAAACTTGTACCTTATTGTTTTCATCACAGTTCAAAATGAAGATGTATGCTATAGGAATACTTTTTATCTAAGTATTGTCAGTGCTCTCTCAAAGCTGTTCATTCTTGTAAGCAAAAAGTCTACTTTGTGAGCTACTAGCATTAAAGTTGTGAGCGAGCGATTTGGCTACTGCATCAATTAGTTTGCTCTGTATCCATACTTCCTGAGCTAAGGCAAAAATGTGTGAGCTGGAGGCTAAAAACTGTGAGCTAGCTCACACTAACTAAGCTTACAGGAACGATGAGTAGGGCAGTATAGCATTTCAGGTATTGCAGTCTTTGGATGCTTTCACTCATTGCTGGGCGCTGAAGTCTCAATGTGTAAAGGCAATAGTCTGCTACTGGATTGCGAGTATATATTCCAATGTGTGTGAAAGCAGACTATGTTTTGTGCATCAGTCATGTGTCACATGAGAAACCCAGTTCTCTGCTAAGGATTTCCCAAAGTGGGGGTTTTTTTACCATTTATTGATTTAGTTAGATATTAATTTTCAGAATTTTTCTACAAAGAAGATGTAAAGCAACCTACAACTTAGGCTAAGAAAGGTCAACTGATCTTTGGTTACCCAGTGTCTTTTCAGGAGAAAAGAAGATTTTGAAGCTGAGTTCATAGATCTTGGTCCAACAGTGTAGCTACGACACAACACTGGCTCAAGGATGTGCTGACCTGCTATCACCAGTGTACCGGGGGCTAACATCCCTTTCTGTCTTTGGACAGGTGGTGCCTCTTTCTGTTTGCAATGAAAAGTGCCATCCTGGGTATAGCAGACAAAAGAAGGAGGGAGAGAAATTTTGCTGTTATGACTGTGTTCCTTGTCCAGAAGGGATGATCTCCGAAAAGAGGGGTAAGAGACATGTTGTAAATGATGTACTCTAAATATGAGATATGCAAGAAGAAGAATGTAAAGACCGTCCATATATTATGCAAACAGGAGTGTCTGGGAATACCTGCCAGTATTGTAGTGTATTTCTTTTTCAGAATAATATATTAGAATAGTGAATGCAATAAAAGGAATATTGGAACGTTTGGCTGACACCCTGAAAAAGAAACAGAATGTTGCTAGTTACCTTCACACCTGAGAGGTGATGAATGGAGCGTAACCGTTTACTTCCCAGAATTAAAAAGTATACCTTATTCATTGATTTCCAATTTTGACATGTCTATTACTTCACTGTTTTTGCCCCTTAATTAAATCTAAACAACTGTTGACCTTATAACCTTAGTTTGCTGATTAGTTTTGTCTTTGCATGTCTTAAAACATATTCGTCATGTGACATCCCAGTTTGCTGTTCAGTCTCTGTCTACATGTTTGAACCATTACCTTCCATTCCAATGTATTCGACAAAGTGTGCCTTGCATGCAAAAGCTCAAACCTTGAATAAACTTTTGTTGGTCTTAAAGATGCCACTGGACTCACAACTTGTTTATTCACAAAAGAAGATATATAAACTGCTAGGATTGTGGTTTTATTGAAAATCTAGCTCCAGTGTTTGAAAACTACTTTTTTGAGCACTCCAATTGACACAATCTTGACACCAATAATCATTAACACAATCTGTAAAATGGGCTAATATTAGAGAGGGTTAGATATTCTCTGCTCTACCCAAATAATGATTTTTCTTTCCCTCTACGTTTGGTGGTTGCCTCTGATGATTTTCCTTAAAAACTGGTAAACTTTGTTGAGTACAGAATTACAGGAGTAAAGAAAAAAACAAACAAACAAAACCCTTGAATCCCTCAACTCTTTGAAAGAATATTCTTATCTTATTCTACATGTAGTTACAACAGCTAGAATATTGTATGCTAAATATTCGAGAAGAAAGGAGACAGCATCAAAAGAAGAAATAATAAATAAATCACCTGAAACTGCTGAAATGGATAAATAAACTTTAATTTTGAAAGGACATAATGAGGAAAACTTTGACGATATGTGGTCAAGATTTTATGATTGGATTGAAGAATATAATAAATGTAGAGTGAACAAAACTGAAACTGAGGACAATAAGAACACTGATGATAAAATGTATAAAGTTATAATTAGCAATGTAAGGTGTAAACATATACTTTTATAGAGAGATGTAACTAACAGATATTTCAAAGAGATGGAGAGATTCTCCCATTTAGTGTTTGTCTGTTTGTTTGTTAATGTCATTTTTTAAAAAACAATACCCATATTTTTCTCAGTTGTCATCAGCCTCAGCAAAAAAGAAGAAGAAGAAGAAGAAAAGTTTAGAAACTAAGCAAAACTGGTCAGACTGCTCTTTCCATATTTAATTAATTCAGAATCAATCTAGTGATGCCTCCAATACAGGGAGGGGAACTCTGATTCAAATGTACACTCCAGTCTAATCAGATGCCATGATCCTCTGTACTGAATATGATAATCTCATGATACCATTTATGTCATATAACCAAAGGCCAGTACAATCAATCACAAGAGGATAGAACAGAAATAACTTTGTTAAAATAACCAGATCTAAAAATCAGGACATCATCCCCATATTGTAGATGAAAGCTAAGAGTGAGAGACTGAAGCTTTAAAAAAATCCACAAAAATAAATGTCTCGAAATGTTTTAACAACTTTTTTCCTTTTCTTTTTACAGATGCGGATATCTGTGTCCTATGTCCTCGAGGGCATTATCCCAACCGTCAGCAAAATCAATGTGTTCCCAAAACGATAAGCTTCCTTTCTTACAAAGAAGCATTAGGTATCCTCCTAGCCACCTTAGCAATTTCCTTTTCTCTGGTCACACTATTGGTGCTTGGGACATTCGTGAAGCACCGGAACAGTCCCATAGTTAAAGCCAATAACCGAAGCCTCACCTATATTCTTCTGATCTCCCTTTTTCATTGCTTCCTGTCTTCTTTGCTTTTCATTGGGCGGCCTGGAAAAGTGACCTGCCTTCTCCGACATACAACATTTGTTGTCGTATTCTCGGTAGCCATTTCTTGTGTGCTGGCCAAAACCATGACTGTAGTTTTGGCCTTCATGTCTACCAAACCAGGATCTAGGATGAGGTCACTGGTGGGGAAAAAACTGCCTTATTCTGTTGTCCTTTCCTGCTCCCTTGTTCAAGTAGGCATTTGCATTCTTTGGCTAAGTACTTCCCCTCCATTCCCGGATATGGACATGCTCTCAATGAAAGAGAAAACCATACTTGAATGTAATGAGGGTTCAGCAGTTGTTTTTTACTGTGTCTTGGGCTACATGGGCTTCCTGGCCATCGTCAGCTTCATCGTGGCTTTTCTAGCCAGGAAGTTACCGGACAGTTTCAACGAAGCCAAATTTATCACTTTCAGTATGTTGGTCTTTTGTAGTGTTTGGCTATCTTTTATTCCAACTTACCTGAGCACCAAAGGGAAATCCACGGTGGCCGTTCAGATCTTCTCCATCTTAGTCTCTGGTGCTGGCTTACTGGCTTGCATATTTTCCCCCAAATGTTACATCATTGTTCTGAGGCCTGAGCTGAACAACAGGGAACTCTTAATAAACAGGAAAAAAGAAAGATAATACAAATCTGTATTCTTCTTTTTTATGTACTCCAAACGATATGACAGAAATCTACCATTTTATTTATTGCCTTTACTGTTTTTGCAACCGGAATCATAAACAGCAGACCCTCGTCCCATAATAAACCTAATTCCACAGGAAAACATGGAAGTACTTAAAGGTTGTGACTGCAAAAGTTGCCATGTGATTTGACAACAGCTGCTAGAAATTTTGCCACATGCAGAGTACTTTGTTTGTCACTAAGTAACCAAGAGATTTTGCTTCTGGAGAGAGGAAGTCCTGATTAAATAAAGGGGATAAAATCTACCATCTCTAAGACTCCTAGTCCAAGATTCTGCCAATTCTACTGGTATGGAGCTAGTTTAAATTCGACATGAAGTTGCTCCCTTATTCTTTAAGTTAATTGCTGACAGTTTTAAATTTGCTATGTAACGTCTCCACAAACATTTACCAAACTTTAACAAACATTTATTCAGCTTATTCCTCAGATTTGGCTGTGGGGACCCACAAGAAATGTCTGGGGAGGGTGAATCTCATCCCCCTGCTTGTGCTTCTTTCCCTCATCCCCTTTCTCTAACAATCTTCCACCCCTTCTGTTCCCCTTAGAACATAAGAACATAAGAGAAGCCAATGTTGAATCAGGCCAATGGCCCATCTAGTCCAACACTCTGTCACACAGCGGCCAAAATATACCAGGTGCCATCAGGAGGTCCAGCAGTGGGGCCAGGACACTAGAACCCTTCTTCTCTGACAATCTCCCCCTCTGTTTCCCCTTCCCTTTCTCTGACCATCTACCCTGCCTCCTCCCGCTTGACTGTCAATATTCCCCCTTCTCCCCCCCTTTACCTTGGCCTTTCCTTCTGTTGCTGGGGCTGGCCTCACACAGGGAGCTGCCAGGTCACCAGCAAGGCCCTGGGAGCCACCAAGTCAGTGGCCAGTGCCAGGATCTGCTACATCAGTAGCAGAGCCTCTGGCAGCCAGCAGGGCTCTAGGGGTCCACCATATTAGCAGCAGGGCCTTTGGCAGCTGGTATGGCTTCCAGGAGGAGGTCACTTTATCAGCTTCTAGCAGGGCCTCTGGCAGCCAACAGAGCCCTCAGGAACCCCCACATTGGCAGCAGGACCCCTGGCCAATGGCAGGGCTCCCGCCAGCTTCGGTGTCAGCTGCTGAGGTAAGTCAACTGTGCCTTTGGGAAAAGAGGGGAGTGAACATCCCCAAACAATTGTTTTTGTAAGTTTTAAGATTCTTCTGCAACCAGCATGGTCCTCCAAAGTTGGAGAAAAAAAATCTCCCAGCCCGCAAATTTAGGTAATCTGTAGATCAGCCCACACATGGCTATTAGATCTGTAGAAGATGTTGATGTACTTTTCATAGATCTGATTTTATTTAGATCGCACCAGCAGGCCTGAAATTGCTAGGGTTTATAGAATGTGTTGATGAGAGACTTCAAATAGTTCCTATCATGCATTTCCCCCCCTCACTGTTCCAGTGCATAGCTCCTGTCCTTGAGAGACAGTTGCTTAGCCAGTGGGAACCAGTTTCACCATTTGTTACAGGTGCTTATGAATAGCTGGTCATCTGCCTACATAAATCTCAGGAGAGAAATAGTGCCAATAGCAGTCTGAACTTAGCTAAGGTATCAGATATGCTCAGAGGAACATCACTCTTTAAATGGTGGTAAAATTCAACATGCAAGGGCCCTATGTATATATATATAAGCTATCAATACGTATGCATTTCTCAGATGCAGATTTCAGTGAGGCTGCTTTCTTTTTTCTGCAAATTCTTTAGGTATAAAAAGAGCATTGGCATTTTAATTCATTCTCAAATTCAGTGTTGGTAGAGTAGGAATGTCATCTCCTGTCTTGACCAGGATGGCCCAGACTAGCCCCATCTGCTCAGATCTCAGAAGGTAAGCAGGGTCATCCATGATTAGTGTTTGGATGGGAGACCACCAAGGAAGGCTTCATGTCCCTGGCATACAATCCAAGCCCCCTTAAAGGGACTCAGCTCTGCCTTCAGCTGCCTGTTTCTAGAATTACACCCAGTTTTTAAATAGAAGAAGAGGAGGAGGAGGAGATTGGATTTCTACCCTACCCTTCACTACCCAAAGGAGTCTCAGAGCGGCTTACAATCTCCTTTCCCTTCCCCTCCCCACAACAGACATCCTGTGAAGTAGCTGGGGCTGAGAGAGCTCTTTCAAGGACTGCGCCTGGGAGAACAGCTCCAAGAGAACTTGTGACTGACCCAAGGTCATGCCAACAGCTGCATGTGGAGGAGAGGGGAATCAAACCCGGTTCTCTTGGATTAGAATCCGTGCTCTTAACCACTACACCAAACTGGGTACCTCCCCTATTTTTCATCAAGTACAGGGTGGAGGCGTGGGTGGCCAGGCCACTCCTTCCAAGGAAATGGAATGGCTATTCTCCCCATCCCCAGCCATCCCCATCTGGCAGGGGCTACCAAGGGGTTGAATGGCTAATGCTGTGTGAGAATAGACCCCCCCACACTATAAAAGTCGGTTTCAGTAGAGTTCTGGTGAGGAACCCTGAATGCCTTGGCTGGGCATATTTTGTCTGTTTTAATAATCTGAATTTGTTACTTCACATCCATTAGTTTCTGTGTCAGCTCTAACTGAACAAGCTCAATCCTTGACAGTTATACTTATCTGAAGACTATGCTTCACGAGTTGTATTATCCTGTAAACACATATCCCTTATCACTCTTGCCTGTGATATCTTCTCCAAATCTGTTAAATTCTCAGTGAACTAGCACATGAAGCTCATGGGAGGAAATTAGAAAGCAACAGACATCTCAGCTGACAGACTGTCTGCTGTTCGATCAGATATAAATCCTTTCCACTTGCCCTTCTGTTTCCTTCTACAAACTCTTCTCTTTTTCCACAAAGGCATCTGGGTGATAGAATGGAAAATTCTTTCAGGAATCTATAGTAAAACCACTCATGAAAATGATCTCCGATGATGGGAGAAGTCAGAAGAGCAGGACCCTGTGTGTCTGCATGTATATATCAATATACTTAATTTCCAAAATGGCCCCATCTGTAGATACTCAAATCCAGATATTGTAGGCATGAAGAGACAAGACAGATGGTTAGATAAGAAAGATCTTTCTATACACCTGAAAAGCCAGAAGTTTAGAGGAAACCGTGAAACCTAAATGTATATAGATTGGGTTTTAATAATTATAGAAGTAGCACCTGTAGCTTTAAGAAATGTGTGCCCTTTCTGTAGCTGTTGTGGGAGCTGTTTTGGAACCACAACTGCATTGTCAGCTTTCAAGCCTTGGTTTCTGTCCATTCAAGACAGGACAAAGGGGCAGTGCCCTTTCAAGGTTATTTTTGCTTTTGAGGCAGGATTGTTGTAGTGGTGAAGAGCAGCAGGACTCTAATCTGGGAGAACCAAGTTTGATTCCCCACTCCTCCACATGAAGCCAGCTGGATGACCTCGGGTCAGTCACAGCTCTCTCAGAGCTTTCTTAGCCCCGCCCACCTCACAGGTTGTCTGTTGTGGGGGAAGAGGTAAAGGTGTATGTAAGCTGCTCTGAAACTCCTTTGAGTAGTGAAGGGCGGGGTACAAATCCTCCCTGTCCCCCTCCTCGTCCTCATCCTCCTTCTTCTCCAGGCTTGGCAGCAAACTCCAGACAATGGTCTACCAAGTTACTTCACCCAGGCCCTGCTGCTCACTACTATTAAAGAGCAACAACCCCATGAAAGTGAGTGTGGTGTAGCGCTTAAAGTTTCCGACTACCATCTAGTAGACTCAGGTTCAAATGCACACTCTTCCTTGGAAACTTGCTGGGTGATCTTGGGCGACTTGCACACTCTCAGCCTAACCTACTTCACAAGGTTGCTGTGAGGTTAAATGGAGGAAAGGAGAACGATGCAGGCTCCTTTGGGTCCCCCATTGTGGAGAAAAGTGGGGAACAAATGAAGTCAAGAAATAATGAACATAGCTGAAAATGGGAGACAGATAAAAGCTGGGTTGCTTGTTGGGTGGAAAGGAGAGATGGAAGCAAGCAAAGCAGGGGATATGAGGGCTACCAGGAGGGGGAAGAAATGGTGAAAGGAGAGGATACGGGGGAAAGCGAGGTCAGTCACATGACCGTGTAGGTTCCCCATTGAGCAATTTGGCCCGTCAGCACACAAATGGGACAGAAGAGTTAGGACCTGGTATACAGATGTTTGCTCAAAGATTGCTCTAAAATAAAGCCATAGCACAAGGGGAGTCTTCCTGTGTTCTGTTATTTAAAACGTATTTATTCCTGACAAAGCTCTAATGCGCCTAGTCAGTCAGTCAGGTAAAATTGGGGGGGGGGGGAGGAAAGGAACACAATGAGGTAAATTGACAAAAAAAAGGCAAATATTACCTCCCCATCACGACCTCTGTGATACAAGTTTGGGGAGGGGGACAGATCTTCTTGCCTACAGCTTGAGGGAGAGAGGGAGAAACCCATCACATCAGGTCACATCTCCTTATGTCTTCTGTTTGAGATTTTTACTTCCTTACAGAAAAGGCATATCTTCTCCTATTTTCCACAAAATTTGTGAGACAGAATCCCTTGGGCAAGAAATGCAGTCTGTGAGAACTTTATCCCAGTTAGAGGGCTGAAATTGTTACAGCAGGAAATGTAGTTTCATACCAAGAGTTTGCCTTATCATACCCGATTCTCCTTCATACTTTACACCTTAATCCTCACTGCGTCTTTCGAGTATTTTTTTTATTTTCAGTCTTTCCTTCGTAGGCAACTCACTACCCTGTGCTGACGGCTCATCCGCTATCATGGAGACTGAGGGTCTTGAGGCTGGAGGACGTCATGCTGAGGAAGAGTAATATGGTGTAATTGAGAGACATTTTGGTGTAGTGGTTAAGTACACAGACTCTAATCTGGGAGAGCTGAGTTTGATTCCATCCTTCTCCACATGCAGCTGCTGGATGACCTTGGACAAGTCATAGCTCTGCCAGAGCCGTTCTTAAAAGAGCTCTCTCAGCCCCACCTACCTCATAGGGTGTCTGTTGTGGGGAGGGGAAAGGAAAGGCGTTTGTAAGCCACTCTGAGACTCCGAGTGAAGGGCAGGATATAAATCCATCTCTTCTTCTTCTTCTTCTTCTTCTTCTTCTTCTTCTTCTTCTTCTTCTTCTTCTTCTTCTTCTTCTTCTTCTTCTACTACTACTACTACTACTACTACTACTACTACTACTACTACTACTACTTCCTTTGAAAGAGAATATTTCTAGATGGGCCCCCTTCCTCAGATGATGGACCAATATCCTCTCATACTGAAGATATCCCTCTGGGGTTGAGGAAAGTGCACTTTTGGTAGTGGTTGATTCAGTTATTAGGAGTACAGAGAGCAGGGTCTGTGAGGAGCATTTCAACTGCATGGCAACTTAATTGCTAGGTCTGAAGGTGGTGTTACATGATTTGATTTGATTTGATTTGATTTGATTTGATTTGATTTGATTTGATTTGATTTGATTTGATTTGATTTGATTTGACTTGACTTGATTTGATTTGATTTGATTTGATTTGATTTGATTTATATCTTGCCCTCCCCACTGAGGTGGGCTCAGGGCAGCTTACAACATGTATACAAATATAATAAAACACAAAAATATAATAAAACACACACATGCTTTTGTTAATAGGTATGGAGGAGTCAGAGGCTATGGTGCACATCATCACTAATAACATTGGGAAATACAGTCCCATGCTCCCAAAGGGAGGAACAAAAATTAGGTTATTAGGCAGAATATGAAAGATCAGGGGTAGCATTCTCAGAATAGCTACCCATCCCACATCCAGGCCTGCCAGAGAAATACCGATCAGAAGTCTCAGTACGTGGATGAGAAAATGGCGCTTGGAGGAAGGGTTTAGAGTTTAGACCAGAGGATATAGTGATGGGCAGAGTCATAGACAGCATTAAAAGTGGACTAGACAGATCCATGGAATACAGGTCAATCAGGAGCGACTAGCCATGGTTGAGTAAAGGGAATCCATTTGGAGGCAGTAAGCCTCTGAATACTAGTGCCAGGCGGCAACATCAGGGGAAGGCCTCAGCTTCTATGCTTCATCGTTGGCCCTCCAGAGTAACTGGATGGCCACTGTGTGTGACAGTATGCTGGACTAGATGGGCCACTTTCTGATCCAGCAGGGTTCTGTTCTTTCTCAACTCCACATTTCAAACTTTAAACTATATTTAGAGAGACAACAATAGATAAAAGTATATTGAAAGAATGGAAACACACTTTATCTAGGCAGATCTTGTACCCATCATATCATCTGCCTATCAACCACCAAAGCTTTATGATAACAGGAATAACTGTTTTACCCCTGGGACACATTCTTATAAAAAAGATCATCAACAGACATCAGCCACACAACAAAGAAAGAAGATCCTAGATTTAGGCAGAGTTGCTATACTCTACTGAAGAGTATTAGGATGGAGAACCTGTTTTGTCCTGTTGTCCTGTTACTAGGTGTTTTTATAATGTGGTCAGCTGCCGAAGATACCGATGTAAGTACCATATGTTCCTACCCCCAATAACAACCAGCATAGGAAGATTGACTAATAGTGCAATACTCTAAATAGCAGGGTTGGTTCCACATTTCAGCGGACCCTGGGGTCACCTCCCCACCCATTAAATAATCAAATGGTAGTAATAGTTAGCAAAAATGCAAGACTCTTCTTTTAAAAATGTTGTGGTGATCAGGGCAAGAGTGTGGGGGGATGTTGATGATGGACCTTTAGTCCAGGAAATAATGAGACAGATTCTTTTGTGGTGTGTATAATAAAGCTGGAGACACGTACTGAAAATAATCGAAGTCTAGTGTTACAATAGGAACTGAGCATATGTTTTTTTCATGATATGCAATTATTAATTAGCTTCAGACTGCCTCCGATGAGATGACAGCAAACCCATCCAACCCTGTATTGAACCTGGCCTATTATGCCCTTGATGATAAGTACAAGGGTTGTGTGGATGTCATGAAGAGCAATCTCAAGTCTCTCCTCAAGATGGAGCTGGAAGCATCCGAAACATACAAAGATACATGGGAAGACGCCTTGAAAGAGTGGTGGAAGAACAAGGATTCAAAGTCATTGCCTCAGAATATAACAGAGCTCACTGAAGTGGCTATCTTGACGTATATATCCGAAAAACCACAAATCTACAGAGAATTCAATACTGCTACCCGAACAGCAGGAAAAAGCCCCAAAGAATATGAGGCCTACCCTTTCAAATCTCTTCATTTCCTTTTAACACGGGCGGCCAAAGCATTCCAGTCAACACAACCCAAATGCATCAGTGTCTACAGGGGCACCAACGTGGAGTTTTCTGTCCAGAAGATGTTTCGGTTTGGACAGTTCACCTCCACTTCAGAGAACAAAGAGGTGGCTGTTAGGTTTGGGAAGGCAACCTTCTTCAGCGTGTCCACTTGCAAGGGCTACTCAATACGTGAGATATCCATGTTTAAATATGAAGAGGAAGTGTTAATCCCTCCTTATGAGCTATTCAAGGTCACCTCGATTAAAGACACTGCAAAGGGCAAAACCATAGTGGCCACGTCCGTAGGAAGCTGCAGCAATCACAACTGTGCTTTTGTTGGGAAAGGTAAGAAAACAGAAGCTAGATTTTGTTTTTCTTTTCTGAAGGTCAGGAATAGGGATGTGCATTCGGTTCATCCGAACCAAATGCACCCCCAAAAATGGCCCATTTGGGCCTCTTTCTTGCTGCTGTGGGTCAATTCAGATTCTCTTATCTGAATCGGCTTGCTGCCAAATTGCCGCCAAAATTCGGCAGCAATTCGGCTCCATTATATCCTTTGGGCCATTGAGGTCAATGGCAAAAACATAGGTTATATTCTGGGGGCTGGAGGGGAGGCGGTTTGAGGAAGAGGCTCCAAACTTGCAGGGTAGCTGCTGGAGCTGCTCCCCAAGAAACCCACCATATTTCAAGAGCATTGGACCAGGGAGTCCAATTCTATGGACCCCCAAACAGGTTGTCCCCATCCCCTCCATTGTTCTCTATAGCGGGAACAAAAGTTACTTTTTCCCCACGGTGCTGTTAATGTCTCGGGGGTGTTGGGGAAAGAAGCTCCAAATTTTCAGGGCAGCTTTGGGAGCCTCTCCCCACATAAACCCCCATGTCCCAAAGCAATAGGACTAGTGGGCCCAATTCTATGGGCACCCTAACAGGTTACCCCCATTACCTCCATTGTTTCCAATGGGAAAACCCACCATCAGCACTTAAGGCAGGCAAGCAGGCAGCACCCAGTAGTTAGAGTCTCCCAAAGAATCTCAGGGAAAATGAAATGTCTTGGGAGGTGCTTGTTTGCTATGAGAACAAGTGGCAAACTCCAGAACAAGTGGCACTGTGGCAGTGCAAGCATGCCACAGTGCCACAAAGAAATCCCAAAAGACCAACAGGAACAACATTTATACAGGCCCTGCCCTGTATAAATTGATGGTGCAACCACATTGGACCATTCACACCACACACACCTAGAAAAGAATATTTATAGCACTGGGGGAAAAAAGCAGAAAAGAGCAACTACAATGATAAGAGGAGGACACTTTCCCTATGAAGAAAGGTTAAGGCGCTTGGGGATCTTGGCTTTGTGAAACAATGATTGAGGGGTGACATGATAAGAGGTTTACAAGGCTATGCATGGGACAGAGCAGGTGGAGAAAGAACTACTTTTCACCCTTTCTCACAAGACAAGAACTCATGGGCACTCAATGAAATTGCTGAGCAGTCAGGTTAGAAGTTAGAACAGATGAAAGGAAGTACTTCTTCACCCAAACAGTGATTAACACATGGAATTCACTGCCACAGGAGGTGGTGGTGGTGGTGGCTGGCATGAACAGCTTCCAGATGGAATTTAACAAACATATGGAAGCTGGAGCAGAGCAGTGGTCCATCAGTGGCTGGTGTACAGAAGTTGTGTTTCATTTTGTTTTGCTTTTTTAAAAAAACTATAAGTAATCCAGTACTTTTAAAAGAGGTGAGGGGGTTGCCCCCCACCCAGTACCAGAGCATCACTTGCCCCAGAGACCAAGAGTTCTTTGTTGTCTATAGCCACTAGCCACCAGTGTTAATCCATGTGTTAATCAGGTGTGTGTGATGTGAGTGATCCAATGTGGTTGCACCACCAATTTATACAAGGCAGAGTCTGTATAAATGTTGTTCTTGTTGGTCTTCTGGGTTTCTCTGTGGTATGCTTGCATTGCCACAGTGCCACTTGTTCTGGGGTGTGCCACTTGTTCTCATGGCAAACAAGCACCTCCCAAGACAGTTTGCTTTCCCTGAGATTCTCTGGGAGACTCTAACTGTTGCCTGCTTGCCTGCCTTAAGTGCTGCTGGCTGGGTTTCCCCACTGGAAACAATGGAGGTAATGGGGGCAACCTGTTTGGGCTGGGCACTGTGGCATGCTTGCACTGCCACAGTGCCACTTGTTCTGGAATGTGCCACTTATTCTCATGGCAAACAAGCTCCTCCCAAGACAGTTCACTTTCCCTGAGATTCTCTGGGAGACTCTAACTGCAGCCTGCTTGCCTGCCTTAAGTGCTGCTGACTGGGTTTCCCCATTCGAAACAATGGAGGTACTGGGGGTAACCTGTTTGGATGCCCATAGAATTGGACCCACTGGTATAATTGCTTTGGGACAGGGGGGTTTATGTGGGGAGAGGCTCCCAAAGCTACCCTGAAAATTTGGAGCCTCTCCCCCCAAACCCCCTCCCCTCCCCAGAGCCACTAACAGCACCATGGGAAAAAGTAACTTTTGTTCCCACTATAGAAAACAATGGAGGGGATGGGGGCAACCTGTTTTGGGGCCCATAGCATTGGACCCCCTGGTCCAATGTTCTTTAAACTTGGTAGGTATCTTGTGGAGAGGCTCCAGGAGTGACCCTGTGAGTTTGGAGCCTCTCCCTCAAACCACCTCCCCTCCAGCCCCCAGAATATACCCTATATTTTTGCCATTGACTTCAATGGCCCATAGGATATAATGGGGCCAAAATTGACAATCAGCTTGCGGAAAGACTCCCCAATCAGCTCCTACTGCCGAAATTGACATGCAGGAGTCTTTCTGCCAGCTGAAATTGATTCTGCCCGATTCGTCTGAATCCAAATCAGCCACTTTTTTTTTTGCATACCCCTAATAAGGAGTTAAATGTGAATGTTTCGATCCACCTTGGAATCTTTGGAGAAGTGGAACATAAATGCTTCTAATGATGGGGCAAAGATTACCTCACTCCCACTGGGCTTTGTGTGTGACAGTGAAAGAAAGAGAATGGGAGAATAAATATTTTATGCACATTCATTAGGGAGGCTATATTCAAATAATAAAAAGCCCAGTGGCTCCTTTAAGACTGGCAAACTTTATCAAAGCATAAGCTTTCGAGAAACAGGTATCTCTTCATCAAATGCATGATGCTGTGTATCTCAAAAACTTATGCTATGATAAAGTTTGTTAGTCTTAACAGTGCTGCTGGCCATTTTACTATTTTGTAGCGACAGACTAACACGGCTAACTCCTCTGGATCTATATTTTAATAGTATGTTCTGCCTCTAATACCTCCCCAAATTACTGTTATGATTTTGGTTAATGCAATTTTGGTGGACTTTACCGTCAGTGCTGTTGATTTTATTTTATTTTTTAATGCGAAAAGTGTTACCTTGCTGTGTGCTGAGTATTTAATTGGATTTTATTGAAATCATGGCTTTATTATTGCCATTGTTACTGTATTGTTATGTTGTTAGTCACCCCAAGCCCCATCCTGGAGGAGGGATTGCATATAAATCTAAGTCAACAAATAAAAACTGAATCAGGACAAATTATGGGGGGGTTCCTTTCCATTTTAGAGTGCATTGCATGTTATAAATCCAGACCTCATCCTTCGGGAGAAGTAGCCAGCTAGGAGAAGAGGTTATGGGATTTTGCACCTTCCAAATAGCAAAGAGAAAGGGTTGGGAGAATGGCTTTTTAAAGCAAGTGGAGGGACAAACTAACTTTTCATTTTCTAACATGTAGGGTGGAATGCTACCAAGACCTGCCCAGATCACCAAGGTATGTGGGCTACTTAGGTGGAACTTCAGATCTGGCGCCTGGGAGGAGGACTGACCAATTTTGGAGCCAGCCCCTTAAAATCATTTGGGTTTGCACACAATAGCATGTAATAATTACTTGATCGTTATGCCAGGAAAGGTTTCACTGTGTATCATATACAATAGGATGAAACAGAGGCAGTGCCTCATAGAAAGCAAGCCAAATACACAAAGCTTTAATGCCTAGCATATCTGCTACAGAAATCATCAAGTCAAGCTTTACATGGCATACAATCAAATCACGATCAGTAATACTGTTTGTCTGTCAAAGTGAAATATATATTTTCTAGAAACATGAGTCTTGCAATCATTGATCGTGTTTTTGTACATGCAAGAGTGTCACAATCATTTCCTGGAGCCCACAAAGCGCAGAGGATATTTTAAGGGGAAGAGTAAACAGCAGCAAGGTTCTCCTGAGCTGGCATTGCCAGAAAATGAGAAGCTGTTGCTTAGCCACTAGATTCCAGGAGGGAGGCACTACCCATGGTGGCAAAGGCCATCAGGTCACAGCTGACTTATGGCTACCCAGCAGGGTTTTCCAGGCAAAAGATGAACAGACGTGGTTTTCCATTGCCTGCCCCTATATAGCAACCCTGGATTTCCTTGGTGGTCTCCCATCAAAGTACTAACCAAGGCTAACCCTGCTTAGCTTCTGACATCTGATGAGATCAAGCCAGCTTGAGCTATCCAGATCAGGGATATTTAGATGTCTTTAATCTCTTATTCTGTGACACTGAAAAAGAGAGGTTCTCACTAGAACAGTTGAACATCACTTTGAGTTGTTGCTAGGGCAAACTGTAGGTCTATCCCCTTTGTAGAAGGTGTTTCTCAGTTGTTAACATAGCACAAGTTTGCATCCTGTTCACAGGGAGGTTACTTGCATAAGCAATTAGAAATGACAGGCTCTTGCTTTTTAATGAGCAAATGGGGATGCTCTATTTTTAGTGCCTTTCCGATGTTAATGGATGCAATCAGTAGGGTGACACCTCTGAAAAGTAATCTGATAGGACTGGGATTGTAGAAATCAGAAACAACCAGAAGTGTGGCATGTTAAACAAGCAGTAAATAGTATTGCATAAGAAGAAATTCAGTGCTCTAAGAACAAGGCAATGCATGCTTTCCACTTATTTATCACATCCCACACCTCCCTAATATTGAAACACCCAATAATTTTTTATCTGCATTGCAAGATTAACAGTCTGAATTGCCCAGACCAGGGTTTTTGGGGGGCAGGAATGCACAGGAATGGAGTTCTGGCTTGATCCCGAGTTGGCCACGCGCAGCAGGAACTCATTAGCATAATAGGCACACCCAGCAGGAACTCATTATTTTGGCTACATTAGGGGTGTGTGACCTAACATGCAAAGGAGTTCCTGTTAAAGAAAAAGCCCTGGGCTTTGACAACAAACAAGGTAAACAGAATAAGCAGCAAAAGGTAGGTGTGGCTAGATGACCACACTTTTGGTAACATGGGGTGTGTGTGGCCTAATATGCAAATGGGCTGTGCTGTCAGGGGTGTGGCCTAATATGCTAATGAGTTCCTGCTGTTGGATGTGGCCTATTATGCTAATGAGTTCCTGCTGGGCTTTTTCTACAAAAAAAAGCCTTGGCCCGGACTACCCGAAGTCATTACAATTTGGAAGCTAAGTAAGGTCAGCCCTGATTAGTACTTTTTATGGGAGCCCACCAAGGAAATCCAGGGATACTTCTATTAGGCAGGGAACAGCACCATAAGTCAGTTACAACTTGGCTGCACTTGACTGAGATAGATAGATAGATAGATAGATAGATAGATAGATAGATAGATAGATAGATAGATGATAGATAGATAGATGATAGATAGATAGATAGATAGATGATAGAGAGATAGATAGATGATAGAGAGATAGACAGACAGACAGACAGACAGATCGATGGAGAGAGAGAGAGAGAGAGAGAGAGAGAGAGAGAGAGAGAGAGAGAGAGAGAGAGAGAGAGAGAGAGAGAGATTCTGAGCAGACCTTGTAGTTGTGCAATATGAGGCCGGACCACAACAGAGCAGTGGGTGTTAACCTTTGCCTTTGATTTCCTCCACAGTGCTGTATCTGTGAGCCTTTCTCTGTCCACTGATCAGCCTGCCAAGAAAGTACATTATCTGAGCACACCTGCAGCCTTGCTGTTATACATGTTTTAAAAAGAATCTCAGAGAAGAAACAAAAAAAAATCCTGTGTGGTGTATGCATAGGAAATGTTAGCTTTGAATTCTCCCTAAGAATTTACTTTTCCCTCGTTCAGCATTTTATTTTGTTGTCATTGTCTTCTTCCTTCCCTCCCAGTGGATATTTTTGTGTTTTCTGTGTTTTCTGCGCATTGTATTTCTTGAATCATGCTTATTTGTGTATGCAGTTCAAGAGAAAAAAATAAAATAAAAGACAATATCCATCGATCAAGGGCTTTTTCAATTAAATGGCTCCAGTGCCTGGTTCCACCCACATTCTATATCATTAAACAGCAGATCTGTTTAAAAATATAATAATGGGTGTGTGAAGGTGAGACTGGGGGGGGAAAATACTTAGGATGAGTTCAGACTGGCAGTTTGGCCCAATATAGGCACATTTCAGAAACGTTTCACTAACAGATTAAAGGGCCGGTTCACACGGGCACAGCTGTCAGGCGTTCCCCAGCCGTACTCAACCCATCTTGTAATGCTTCCCTCCTGAGTTTTAAAAAATACCAGGTGAAAGTGGTAGCAAACCCTGGAGAGCGCGTTTATATCACTTCCCAGAAGTGTGGATGCAAACAAGCTGATCTGGTAGGGATGCGCTTACAGCCGTGCCTCCACCAGGGGCGGGCCAACAGTGCGAACGCTCCCTTGCGCCTCCTCCCCGGGATGCTCCCGCATCAGTCGGTGCAGTGTGACCGGAGAAAAACCCGGAACAGGTTGTGCTGGGTCTTTTTGCCACGACTCCCTCGCGCTTCAGACTGCCAGTCTGACCTCAGCCATAGTAAGGTCAAACGTCTGCCTCTGGATATATTTAACTAGGGGCTTTGCCCTTGGCCTCTCCACTCTCATCTCCATAGCTACTCTCGCTCACCATATACGACATTAGTTACAATACTAAATGAGCAGTTTTGCCTCCTCCTGCAAATGGAACTGCAGCAATACCAGAGAAACTAACGGCAAGAGTGATCATTCCTTTTCGCAAATTGCAGCCAAAATTTCAGTTATATCCAAAATTATGCCCTGCCATTGCCCCCAAGGTGGAAAACAAACAAACAAAAAGCTTACATTTATCTCCTCTGTTGTTGCTATCAGGCCTGTAGCTACAGTGGGACATCTCGAGGCTAGCCCCCCCCCCTCAACTTCCTGGCAAGGCCCCCTGACTCCCCATCCAGCCCAGGGCATCACGGCCTTCTCCCCTGGATTAATTTGATTAGCCAGTGCCCCTTAAGAAATTTAAATGCCCCCTGACTTTTAAAATCCTAGCTTCAGGCCTGGTTGCTATGCTCATGATCTCCTCTACTCCACAGTGATCCTGTGAGGTGTGCCTGAGAGAGTGCGACTGGCTCAAAGTCATCCGGCAACATTGTATGGCAGAATGGGGGTTCCAAATTAGATCCTAGTCTGACACTACACTGTCCACCACCACCCCCCTGTGACTTGTCAAAGAGGAGATATTTTCCATCCTCCCTATCAGAGCTGCCTGCCTGTTCTGGCTTCTTTTGAGGAAACCTTTGCTGCCTTGGAAATACCACAGAATCCCCCCCCCAAAAAAAATGTGCTTGTGTGGGATCGGCAGAGAGGCTTGTAGTTCGATCCTATGAAAAAGAGAAGATAAGAGATTGGATTTATACCTCGCCCTTCACCGCCCAAAGGAGTCTCAGAGCAGCTTACAAACTCCTTTCCCTTCCCCTCCCCACAACAGACACCCTGGGAGGTAGGTGGGGCTGAGGGAGCTCTGACAGAAACGGCTCTTTTTCAAGAACAGCTGTGCCAGAACTATGGCTTGCCCAAGGTCATCCAGCAGGTGCAAGTGGAGAAGTGGGGAATCAAACCCGGTTCTCCCAGATTAGAGTCCGTGCCCTTAACCACTACACCAAACTGGCTCCTATGATGATCTGGCTATATTACTCCTTTATTAGTTACAGTTATTAATGGTTTGACTCCTGGTATTAGGAATGCTGTATCCCTAGTATTCATCTAAGATACTATTGCTACAGGAAACAGAACATTTTTGTTCTGTCTTTAATGAATGCAGCTGTGAATTGCTTTTTGAGCAAACAAAACTCTGTGGCGTTAATTAGGAGTATAGATCAGAGGCCCTGCCTGAAAACAATTGAAGAACTCCCCTCTTCCTTGCTATGCCTTTTGGTGACAGATATATCGTCTTACAATACACTGGATGCACCCCACATCCTCTGGTATGCCAATGCCTGTTTTGATGAAAGGCTCTTAGGAGTCTGATTCTCACCTCTTATTTCAGACAGGCCTTTGCTTATATGTGAAAGGTCCTTGACGACTTCCAGAGAAGACCTCTTTGTTCCTTGTCAAATGAACAATTTGTAAATGGATGTAATACAATGTAACACTACCCCTCATTGGGGTCAGCCAATGGATTTGTGCCAGCTCAAATGATGATTTATTCCACAAGCAGTGGATAGTGTGTCCCCAGGCCCAAATGAAAGACACACCAGTGAAGTCTCAGTGAGGAAGAAGATCTTAGATGTTTATTGCAATAAACAGGAAAACAGACCTAAGCAATGAATTGGCTGCCAGCTCCATCTGCTTCTTGACCCAAAACTGATGTGTAGAGGATTATATACTCAAAATGGCATAAGCAAAGGTGGCATTACATAGAAGCATCCATTGGTTACAGGTGAAGGGGTATGATTTGAGCTGGCACAAATCCATTGGCTGACACCAGTGAGGGGTAGTTTTGCAATCTGCACCCAGCAGATTGATTCTAGCTCTGGCTGAAAACAGACATAATCGTAAAGAGCTTGAAGGTTACTGCTTTGTACAGGATACTTCCTGAGGAAGAATCCCATTTGAAACATTGGAAATAAACTGGAAATGACATTGAATAGAATTTATCTTATGATGTATTGATATTGTATCCTGTCCTTATTAATATTTGAATTTTGGTTCCACCACATTCTATGCTTGCCATAATTGATTCGGCACAAGAACTGGCAGTCAGAGGACACTGGCCAGGGCTGACTGGCTGCTTGGCGAAGTCCTGCCCACGTCAGCCCCAGTCAGTGTGTTCGGCTCAGTCTGCTCCAGTCCCCCGACAGGAGAGGACCGTCTGGAGTGTGAGCGCAGGGACAGGCCCTCAAGGCTGAGGCAGGTGAGAGAAGCCCTTTTCCACCCCCCCACACCATCCCCTGGGCCTTCTATGAGGGCACTAGGCCCAGAAAAGCCCTTTTCCGCCCCCCCCACACCATCCCCTGGGCTAGCTCTGTCACAGCTGTTCTCTCAAAGACAGTTTGTGTTAGAGTTCTCTCAGCCCCACCTCCTCACAGGGTGTCTGTTGTGGGGAGGGGAAGGAAAAGGAGTTTGTAAGCCGCTCTGAGACGCCTTTGGGCAGTGAAGGGCAGGGTATAAATCCAATCTCTTCTTCTCTTCTTCTTCTATGGGGGCAGTAGGCCCAGAAAAGCCCTTTTCCACACCCCACACCATCCCATGGGCCTTCTGTGGGGGCAGTAGGCCCAGAAAAGCCCTTTTCCACCACCCCCCACACCATCCCCTGGGCCTTCTATGGGGGCAGTAGGCCCAGAAAAGCCCTTTTCCGCCCCCTCACACCATCCCCTGGGCCTTCTATGGGGGCAGTAGGCCCAGAGAAGCCCTTTTCAACCCCTCTTCCCTTCCTTCCCCCCTTTCCTTTCTTCCTCTCTCCTTTCTTTCACTCTTCCCCCTTCCCCCTTCCCCCTTCCCCCCTTCCCTCCTTCCTTCCTTCCTTCCTTCCTTCCTTCCTTCCTTCCTTCCTTCCTTCCTTCCTTCCTTCCTTCCTTCCTTCCTTCCTTCCTTCCTCCAACCCTCTCTCCCTTCCACCCTCCCTCCCTTCCTTCCTAGGGCCCGTTGTCTTCCACCACAATGGGCTTTGCTCCCTAGTTTTGTATATTTGTGAAGTGTACACATTTCATACAAACATTATAAACTGTATTTTGTATATTTGTAAATTGTACGCACCTCAGATAGACATTATACAGTGCATTTACAAGTGGTTTGACTATTGATACTTTGGGGTATGATATTCATGGTGTGGTTTTTTTTTCATTTTGTTCATCACATGTTTATCATTATTGTTTATAAGTAGGAAAAGGGGACATCTAAAGCACTGCAGAAGATTAACATGCTGAACCTTTGGCAGTGGGACAAAAGCATGTTATGAATATTAATTACCAGTTACATTATATTCCAAACACCACCCATGGAATGGTGGATAAACAATAAAGATAATGCATTTATAAAGATATAGATGCATACATACATGAATACAAAACAAAAAATCTTGTTTCAGAAGATAAAATTAAAACATGAATGAAGCTCATATAGCATATACATGTTAATAAGTTGATACAGTAACATTTATATTCATTGGTACTTTCTTGGTATTAAATGATGCCTGTTGTTCAGCTCAGGCCTCATCACAATGATGTAGCATTTAGGGGACAATATGCAAACCAGTAAACCAGCACTGGAGGCCAAGATGGAGAAGATCTCCACTGCTACCACGGACTTCCCTTTAATGCTGTAATAGGTGGGAACAAATGGTACCCAGACACTACAAAAGACCAACATGCTGAAGGTGATAAATTTGGCTTCATTGAAACTATCTGGCAACTTCCTGGCAAAGAAAGCCACAGTGAAGGTGACAATGGCCAGGAAGCCCATGTAGCCCAAGACACAGTAAAACATTGTAGCTGAGCCCTCATTACATTCTGCAATCATTTCATCATTAAGTGACTTCATGTCCACGTATGGGAACGGAGGAGAGGAAATTTGCCAAAATGCACAAAGGCCAGCTTGAAAAAAAGAGCAGGAAAAAACAATAGAGTTTGCTAATCTTTTTCCCACCCACCTTCTCACTCTGGATCCTGGTTTGGTAGCCATGAAGGCCAGAACTACAGTGATGGTTTTGGCCAACACAGTGGAAAGGGCCACAGAGAAAACCATGCTGAAAGAAGTTTGTCGGAGAAGGCAAGTCGCCCTCCCCGGCTGCCCAATGAACAGGAAGGGGCAGAGGAAGCAAAGTAGGAGGGAGATGAGGAGGATGTAGGTGAGGCTCCGGTTGTTGGCTTTGACTATGGGAGTATCACGATTTTTTATAAAGGTGATCAATATAAACTCTGTAGTAAGAGAAAAAGAAAGAATGAATGACACTGCAATGATCCCCAAAGGTTCTTCATAAGTCAGGAAAATAATTCTCTTGGGGAAACATTTATTCTGGGCCTTATTTGGGTATTGGTCTTCAGGGCATTTGCTACAGCCATCCATGTCTGGAAAAAAACACACAAGCAAATCTCAGAAATATAATTAACATATAGAGTTAAAATTGCATTTTGGGGATATGAAGGAAGCCAGATAGGGCTGTTTTAAAGTGATATTAATGCAAGAGATCTATGGAGGACAACTTCAAAGGTAAGGTGGGGGCACTACTCGAGAGAGGCCATTTTTATTGTTGCACTCACACCTCAGTTGTGAATGCCCTCCTGACCTGCTACTGCTAATTTTATTGATGATTATTTACTAGGAAATGGTTGTGATTGACTTTATGTGGCTGTGACCTTGAAAACCTTAGATTGAGAGGCATAGTATAAATATTTTAACTAAATTATGTTAAATATAGGGGATTTGATAGTTCAACTGGGAAGGAAGCTGGGCAAATCAGAGATCAGACCTTTAAAGCCTTACTTTTAAAGCAGGCATTTGAGACAGGATAGTTTGGGACAAAACTGTGATACAAGGATGGGATAGGGTAGGCTTTATCTTCAAATCTGAATGACACATGCAGAAGGTTCTCAAGGATTTAATGTACCAACACGGGCACCCTTATCATGGAACCTCTAGTAGCAGCTGATTTGAAGATTTCTAGGATATGCTTTGTTGGAAGGAGCTGGTTAGGGCTGTCTTCAGACCATCTACTGAGAGTGTTCATCTCAGAAAAATGCAACCCGCCATCTTCTGAGATTGCCTGGAAATATCTTAGTATTTGGTACATTTAATCTCTCTCTATATATCTGTATTTTCCTACCTTTCTTATCAGAGATCTTCCCATGTGGACATGGAACACAATCATAGCAGCAGAATGGCTCTCCCTCCTTCTTTCTCTTCCGGTAACCTGGATGGCAGTTTTCGTTGCAAACAGAAAGAGGCGGAACCTGCCCATAAACATAGGAAGTGCCACTTAGAAAAATGTCTGGAAAACTGAGACTGTTTGGCTGCTGAGCAAAATGGCAAGGTGGATATTGAGATGATATAATTGAGTTACTGCCTTGGAAGCCTTCTTTACGAAGCAGAAAGGGCCTGACTCAAATGCAGCCCGCATTTTGCAGGGCTGGGTGGGGGGACAGAGTTAGTTGGAGGCTGGGTGGGTCGGGTGGCCAAGGGCAGGAAAGTAGGACTCCTCCCCTCTCCTGGGGGCCAATGGCAGGGCACCAGGGCAGCCAGGGAGGAGGGCCAGGGCAAGGGGAACAGGCCTGCCATCGACCATCCACCTCCAGCCTTTGTCCAGCCACAGAGTGATTCACCCATCCACCCCACCCTAAGTGTACAGGTACATACTTGATACGCCCAGTGGGCAAGGGGGGGAGGGCGGGCGGTGGGTGTGTTGCATGGCCAGAGAGCATTCTGCAGTTGAGTAAAAGGGGTTGTAATTTTCCTTGTGATGTATTTCTTATGATACATTTCTTGTCACAACTTTAGCGGTAGCAGCATGGGATCGGATCTGTTTGCAGAATTTGGCATGTTTGCCAGTTTTCTGGATATGGGGATCCCTCATGGGGTCTTGGCGTGAGGGACGACAGTGAGCATGCTTGCTCAAGGACTAACAGCAGGTTATCTCATGACCAGATGGCAGGGGAGAACACAAAGGGGCAGTCATCCATGTGGATTCCAGTAACCTGCCTGGTTGGATGGGTGACAGGTACATCAGCTGGCAGAGGGGCCAGCTGATGTGGGGGATCCAGTGGAGGCCATGCTGTGCCAATGCTTCTTACAGCTGTAGTCAATAAAGTCACCCATGCTTTGGAGTTATTGGTCATCCTATCCTGACTTGAGCCAAAGTCTGGGTGATGTACAGTCTGGCATAAGACTTAGGAGCAGCATACACACACTTTAATTTTAATAGAATGAATAACATCATAATCAATTTAAAAACTGATTCAAGGTGGTGTCACTAACAATTACACAATTGAATTTCTGGAATTCTGGGTCGTTTGGTCACTTCCAATGCTTTCTCTCAGCTGTGGAGTGAGCAGAAATTCTACTCTGTGAGCTACTGACATGAGCGAGCGATTTGGCTGCTGCATAAATTTGTTTGCTCTGGAGCCATCCTTCCTGACCGAAGACAAAAATGTGTGAGCCGGAGGCTAAAAACTTGTGAGCTAGCTCACATTAACTCAGCTTAGAGGGAACACTGGTCACTTCCTAGGTTTTTTGGAGGGGGAGATTGGGTGGAAGCTAGTCATGTTGGATAACCATTGCTGTCCACAACCAAAAGCCTGGTGGAACATCTCTGGCTTACAGGGGAATTTATGCCTCCTTATCCTTTTATGATTCATTGAACGATCATGTGAATCTTTATGTCTTTTGCACAAGGCTGAGGGCTAAAACTGGCTTTGATAGCCCTCTCTGGGTGGACTGTGAGTGAGGAAGGCAGAGAGTGCCAGGACATCACTTCCTTTTCTGAACAGAAATGGTATTATGATGTTCTAGCAATTTTCAATTCTCTGTTTTTAAAATTCCTAGCATATTCAGGGCTTTTTTTTGGTAGAAAAAGCCCAGCAGGAACTCATTAGCATGATAGGCCACACCCAACAGCAGAAATTCATTAGCATATTATGCCACATCCCTGACAGCATAGCTCATTAGTGTATTAGGCCACATCCCCATGTTACCACAAGTGTGGTCAAACACGGATCAGCAAAGACTCACGTGCAAGCCCCCCACACCCTAATTTTATTCCTCTACCCCCTTTTCTGTTTCATTCTAACTTGAGAGAGGGAGGGAGGAAGATGAAAAGAGGTAGCTGGGAAAGGAATTAAAAAGGGGAAAGAGAGAGAGTAAGAGAAAATAGATGAGGGGAGGAAGGGAGGGAGGGACAAAATCCCCACCAGAAAAAAGAAAGAAAGAAAGAAAGAAAGAAAGAAAGAAAGAAAGAAAGAAAGAAAGAAAGAAAGAAAGAAAGAAAGAAAGAAAGAAAGAAAGAAAGAAAGAAAGAAAGAAAGAAAGAAAGAAAGAAAGAAGGAAGGAAGGAAGGAAGGAAGGAAGGAAGGAAGGAAGGAAGGAAGGAAGGAAGGAAGGAAGGGAAAGAAGGAGGGAGAGACAGGAAGAAAGAAAGAGAAAAAGAAAAGGGATAGGAAGAAAGTTAGTAGACTGGGATGAGGGGTAGGAAGGAAGAGGTGGAAAGTGACTGCCTTCTCCTGGCTTGCCTGGGCGCCTGGCAGCTGCAGGGAAACAGTTTAAACTGCCTTCCCTGCTGTGGGGAGCCCAGACAAGCCTGCCCTTAGGGGGAAGGGGAGGCATTTAAATACCTCCCCGATCCTTCCAGGTCCCCCCCCCAGGCCACCTGCCTCAGAGTGGTAGGCATGGCTAACTTGGCCCTGAGCATATCTATTATTACTATCTTTCTGTTTTTTGCAACCAGAGTCATAAACGGTATACCCTCATCCCACCATAATCCTTGTTCTCCAGGAAAACATGGAAGAACTAAAAGGTTGCTACAGAAAAAGTTGTGTGATTTGACAACAGCTGCCAGAAATTTTGCCACATGCAGGGTAGTTTCTTTGTCTTCATCTCTAAGTAGCCAGTATGATCTTGCTTCTGGAAAGAAGAAGTCCTGATTAAATAAAGGCAAGATCATTTCATCTCTTAGAGCTGAAAATTTGGGACAATCAAGCAGAATATGATCCACAGAGTCAATTTTATTTCCTGATGGCACATCCTGTTATGAAGCAGGAAGTGATGTTTCAAAATTGACACCATTCCATGCCAATACATTCACCTCTGGTGCCCCATTGAGTGAGAGAAGTGGATAAGCACTGATAATGTATTTTCCCTTCTAAGACTGGATCAGTCCAAACACATGCATTTTTCCCAATGATTTAATTACAAAATTATTCAGCTCCTGATACCATCTTCACATAAGAAGACCTCACAAAAGTCTGGAAAAGAACATAGATGGTAAAATTACAGGCATGAAAAAAGCTGAAAAGCCACACGTTGTGAACTGTGACCAAAAATAAGGGTTGTTTTTTTTTAATAAATCGTATGTTAATATCCTATTTTAATTGTTACTTGAACTAGATTCCTGTTAAAAATAAAGTCCCAAAGATTTTTTTTTTTAATGCTCATTTGCCTTCTGTGCCAAAAGACCTGCAGTTCTATCTTACCTGGGTAAACCACTGATGCCACACTAAGTTCTCATCCTGAATTTTCAGCTCCTTGCCTGGGGGAGCATGAGGATCCAGACTTCCAACTTCCACTCGAACAAAAGAGTGATTTGGGAAGGTGACCCAGTTTGTAACATCAAATTCTTTAATCAGTTCTCCATTTTCATCAAAACGCACAGCATCTCCTACACTGTTGTTGAATGAGATGCTCCTTAGAATATGGTTCAGCTAGGTTCAAAAGAAACAGTGAGACCAAAGAGTTGGAATCCTCATGAACATGTTGCTAAAAATCTCTTCCAGATATGTTTCCATTGCTTATAGCTCTGTCCAGATCCAGCCACAGAAATGTTCTTCCTTAAGACCAACACCCATTCATTCATTCATTCATTCATTCATTCATTCATTCATTCAAAGCATTCTGGGCCACAATTCTACCCCACTTAAGGTCTCCAAAATGGCAAACAATTAAGATATTACAACAGCATATATGCATACATATATGTACATATAACATATAACATGTTTAAAACTGATCCAGATAATTTAACATATATATAAAGAACATATACATGGAAACAGAGACACAAACAAGGAGAAGAGCTGATGAGAGTTAGTAAGGAAAGGCCAGATGAAACAGATGAAGTCTTGACCCACCTGTGAAAGACAATGCTAGATAAATCTCCCCGGGAGAGGGAGTTCCAAAAGATTTGGTGCCACAACTGAGAAGTGGTGTTGGAGTCAAGAATATCCCTTGACAGATGTAGTTTGTCCCATCCCACTGGAATGCTGCCAGTCCAGAGATGAAAGAGGGAGTTAGAAAACCATTTGAGGGCTGGCTATTGTGGACAGTAGTAGAAGGCCCAATTCATCCCTTGGGAACCTAAACACCCACTGCAGTTGTCTTCCAAGACCTTGCTTTGGGTGTCCCCGTTTCTTGAGAGTAAGCAGGTTGCAACTCTGGAGAGGGTCTTCTTGGTGGTGGCACCAAAACTCTGGAACTCTCTCCCCAGGGGGATTTTTCTGGGCCTTTCTGTTGCCATCCTCCGCCAGTGAGTGGAGGCTTTTTTGTTTCATTTGGCATTCTCTCACTGATCCCTCCTTCCTGCCCTTTGCTATAATTGGTGTGTTTATGTTTGTGTTATGTGCATTTTAACATTGATTTGTTTTAACAATGTGTGTTTATTTTAATTTTTTAATGTGATTTTATGTATGTTTTAATGTATTAGCTGCCTTGATGGTTTTGATGAAGGAAGAAAGATGGGGGATAAATTTTGTAAATAAACCCACTCTCTTCTTACTTGTTAAATTGGCCCTTCAGTCAAATTTATTGCCGACTGGGCTTGACACGTGAGAGCAGAAAGTTAAGTTGAGCCATTGAAGTAAGCATGTGGTTGGATCCCATCAGCATCTCCACTGGTGAAAAAGGGAAGAAGGGGTCCCATTTGACCACCAGACAGGCTATCATGGGGATCATGGGACCTGCATGGATAAAAGCTATTTGTGATAGGACGTATCAAGGAAGGGAACTGGGTGTGTTTACTGAAAATGTTGGTGAATCTCATGGTTATTGATTCATGTTGAGCTATTGATTCATAGTGAACAATGTAACAGCCACATACAGTTCAACCAAGGGTACTGAGGCATTGTGAACATTCCTTATTGCCACATTTTACCTTTGCTTCTTTTTCTCAACAGTTATGATTTTCTGCTTTTTGGTGTTACCAATGCTGTACGGTTTCTATTCTCAAATTATATTGATGTTGTATGGTTTCTATTCTCAATGTACATTTTAGCTCTGTATTATTTACATTCACTGGCAGCGGGTCACTGGGATGTGGCATAGAGAAGGGCCTTCCCCACTGTTGCTACCTAAGGATGCAGATGATAAACCTGGGACCTCCTGGATCTAAAACCTGTGGTGTGCCATATACATAATGGACTGATTTTTTGCAATGCTAATCATGTTGAAAGAATCATATTTTTTTAATGAGAAAAGGCTGATGTGAGGAAACAAACGGTCAAAAATATGTAGTCTGGTATCCGAACAGCACAAGGAAGAGGAAAAACTGAAATGGGAATTTTCAGACTGAAACAGCAGGACAGAGACATTTGAAACCATCCTTCTGGAAAGAATACATCTGTAAAAGTCTGCAAAGATTGGAAAGGCACTGGTATGCTGCCTGAAACAAGAAAACAGAATTGGGGTAAAATTACCTGCCATGCTTTTAAATTCCAAGGCTCCAGCCTGAGTCTTGACCTGGATTCAAATATAACATGTAAAGCATGTGACACTGCATAGACAGCATTGTAGATATTATAACTGTGGCCAGTCATGCTCATTTCAAAGAAAGGCCCTGGGAGGTTCTCCAGCTTTTCCTCCCCTGTGCAGGTTGTCTTGGGCTCCTCACTCTCACTTCCATTGGATCCTTCCAATAAACAGTCAAATGCCTGTTCCCAGAAGTCTGTGATAAAGCTATCTGTCTTTGCCCAGGAAGGATTAACCCTCTGAAGAAATGTCCTGAATCCTGTTGGCTGATTTGAATGAATCGTAAGAGATATAGCACCATGGAAATGCTGTATATCCCATTCTCTTTGATAGGTTTTTGATTCAAAATCCCAGTGCACAGTCACTATCCACACTTTGCCTGTGGATGAATTTAGGTCTACAAAACGAAGATGCAAGCTTAAATTTTCCATTGATGGAGGTGCTCCATTGACAACAAACACATTGACTTTGCTTTCCATCACAGATGGAAACGCTTCCCAGGTACTTAAAAATAACTCTGTCATTCCATCAACATAAGTCATTTTTTGGATTCTATTTATGAAAGCAAAACAAATGCCATTTTGGGAGAACAAAGGAATCAAAGCCTGTAAAAACATTTCCCCATTGTCGTCATCCATAACAAAGACTCCAACCCATATCCACTTAAAATGCACAAGCAACTGGACAATCCCTTTGTATTGATGGCCATCGTTGGGAACCATCTTGTACCATGAAGTGAACGGTTTATCATTTCCTCCTGAGACAACAGAGCCATAGGAAAACTATAATGCAGAGACATTTTAGGAATGGTGTATAAATAGTGTGTAATCATAAGCACATTCAGTAGATTTGCATAGAGTCTTTTTATGAGTAAAGAAGGGATCTGCTTCCTAAAGTTTCACTTTAGTAAGATACACGTGGAAATACATAAACATGGTTCAACAGCCCATGGCCATCCCAACCATTGGGTTGGGGGGTGCCTTTGCCTCCCAGCCAGAAGAGGCAGGCTGGAATTTGGGCACCAAAAGTACCACATACGGGCATCAGGAGGTTGCGGGGTCAAGAAGGCTTAAAGCCTGGCCCTGCCTCTCCTCCTCAGCAGTCCCAAGCAGTCGTCGGCCCACCCTCCCACCCTGTTAGTAGTGCAGGCATTTGCTGGCTGCCCGGTTTTCGGGGGCCAGGTAGGAATTTTTCACCCCTTCCGGATTGGCACTTGGGAGGGGTGTTTTTGCCTACCCCGTACTGCAGCAGTGATGCAGGTGTTTATAAGGGTTGATTGTCTTAGTTAGCTCGGTCACTTTTGTTGAGGCAGGTTGCTATGTGGTATACAGATTGCGGTCTGGTGAGTACCAGCTGACACCCCTCATTTGGGGTTGAAGGGGTCCTGTGAGTACAGTCTTTGTGCCTTGTGGAACGGGGTGGGGAAAACAGACTGCCTTCGGGATGGCCCTGCTTAGGTCCTCTCTTTGAACCTTGCAGCTTGGGGGATGGGGCTACAGGGTTGTCCTGCAATGGCTAGCCGGCTGGGTGGGATCCCCGGGACAGGGTGGCTCACCCTATTGAAGAGGTAAGGGACATGTTCTCAACCTCTGGCCTTGACCATACCGCAAGCTGTGTTGCCCTCGCCTTTAGTTCCGGTTAAAGTTGTCAGTTAATAAAGTGGCCCTATAGTTAAATCCAACATTTGTGTCTGCCTCGTTATTCCGGTTTCAGGAGCAAAACTCATAGGAAAGGTGAAATCTCATTCTCCCAACCATTCTGTTTCTTCTGTCTGATGATTGTAGCCATGCAGGCGTGAATACAGCTCATAAATTAAAAATGTGCATTGTTTGGAAATGGAATACTAATTTCAGGACAATGAGTCAACCACAGATCAGTTCAAACCTAGTCTCAATACCTGACATGATATACAAGATGCCTGTTGCTTATACTAAGCTTTTCCCAAGCTATAACTCATATACAGAGACTTCAAAGCTATGGTTTCTGTTATCTGTTGCCAGAAGCTGGGGAAGATTGGAAAGTCCATTTAGCAGGATGAGACGGATTGGTGTTTATAAACATCTCTGTTGAGCATGTCTACAGAGCGGCAAAAATGCTTACAAGGATGCAGATGGTTTCAAGTTGAGCTCAGAGTAGTTTACCTATCAGTGTTCATTAGATGAGCATGGAATGTGATCTTCTGCCCTTCCCTCTACAAAAACTACCTGTGGAGTCTTGTAGATCTTTAAGATGGTGGCCATGTGGATGGAGGTCTGAGAACCAAGTCCACCAATGACAGCTACCAAATTATTCCGAACATCACACTTGTAGTTGGGGAGGTGTTCATGTGGAGAGGAAAGCAGATCTAGTGTAGCCTTAAAAGTCATATGTGCACTGTAGTAGTTGTCATAGAGGTGGAACCCCAAAGTGATGTTAGGTAAGATCCTGGGATTGTGATTGATTTCCTTCACAGCAAATACCAAAGCAAGGATGTGCTGATAGTGCTTTGTGTCCACACTGTAACGAGAGATACATAAACAAAGTTTGAGTCCAGTGGCACCTTTAAGACCAACAAAGTTTTAATCAAAGTATGTGTTTTCATGTGCAAACACCCTTCTCAGATACAGACTAAAACAGAATTTCCTCAAGCCCTACATATGGAAGGGGGGGCAGGGATACATGAGTCATAATAACATATCTAAAGGTTCTGTGACACCATAGAGGAAGTTTCCTGTAGCCTGAATTTTTACTAGCAAAGAGATGTCTGTAAGACAAAAAAAAGTGACCATTCCTCTGAAATATACGTAACATCAATATTCTGCAACTCTCTGCTCTTCTCACAATGCTACCCTGCAATGGGTGTTATTATTTCTGGTCATTATTTGTTTGGTTCCCCAACTATAAGGAAAAAGCTATCACAAAGTCTCGTAGCCATTTCTGGAACTATGGATGAAAAGCAATTGGAACCTTTATGAAAAGCTTAGCATTTACTTAGCACTTCATAATTCCCAAACAGTTTTTACATGCATTGTAATGTTATTGTACATTAGCATTTATCTTTGCATCACCTCTGTGAAGTAAAGAAGGATTATTTCCTCAGTACTGGAGATAGTGGAGCTGAGCCCAGGAAAGCAGTACATGATTGAAGAAGAAGTCCCCGGGACACATTCCGCTCAGTCTTATGCAGGCTCACTCAGTCACAAGTCCACCAAGTTCAATGGAACTTCTTTCCAATTAAATGCATAGGACTGCTAATTTAACAAGACTCGCACTAATATAATGAAAGCAAGGAAGCCTGCTCATTTCCACCAATTCTGTTTGCATTCATTTATACTCTGATATAAAGGGGCAGGGTGCAGATGGATAGAGTTGATTAATTAAGTTGCAAATGCAGATCTGCATCCCAAGTAGCTATATATCGATAAAACCAGAATGCTCAATTTTGTTTTGTACTAAAAGGTGAAATATCTTGACTATGTCATCAAGTCACAGCCAATTTCAGGAAACCCCGTAGGGTGTTCAAGGCACAAGACATTCAGACATGTTTCGCCATTGCCTGCACAGCAACCCTGTGCTTTGTTGTCTCCCATCCCAGTACTAACCAGGGCTGACCCTGCTTAGCTTCCATGACCTGACAAGATCAGGCTAGACTGGGCCAATCCAGGTCAGGGCTCAAGAACCATAGAGGGAGTGAAAGATTTCCATTTTGAAACCGGTAATATTATTTTTAAGGGAAAGCATAGTGGTGTTGGGAGGAGATATACTGAGAAGATATACTGATCATTGGGAAACATGAGGAAGAAGGAAGTATGGAAGAAGACCAGATTTTTGATTAATTAAACACAGTGTGTTCTGAAGACAAAACTAAGAATATGACTTCACCATCTAACTAGAGAAGGAATGGGTCCTTACACTGCTTCCTTGATCAACATCTGAGAGGGCTGCTCCCTAAAATCCATAGGGTTGTGATGGAAGAAGATCTGAGAAGCAATCCCTCCAATGATAAGATCTCCTGGCTCAGAAAATTCATGCAGAATAGGGGCAGGATCATTTCTGTTGCACTGAATTGAATGAGTCTTCAGGTTGGGATGAATGGAACATGTCCTCCACGTGACAAGCATCAGCACAAGCAACGACACCAGCATCTTGAGTCTCAACAAGAAAGGTGGATGATAAATGAAGTCAGTCAATAATTTAAAAAGTAGGCTCCAAAACTGCAGGGCAGAATGCTCTCCTGTTTTCATTATCCTGGTTACAACTAGCTTTGAATGCTACCTGACTTTGTCGATTTCCTGCGTTGAAACCTATTCCAGCACCACTGGTATTACTTTCCCCACGCGTGTTGTAGGTTCAAGCACCACAGTGTACTATTAGAGCTCTCCAGGATGTTCCAGTGCCAATCCACTGAGGTATGATAGTAACTTTTAAAGAAAAAACTAGAAGGAGGTTCCTCTCAAGGAAACAACTAGGATCAGGTGTGGTCTGGCCAAGTTTCTAATAGTATTTTCCATCTGGTGCAAGCCACAGCACCACCAATTAGGGAACCTACATTCCCAGGGCAATTCTATGCAGAATTACTGTAGTTTAACTCTGCATAGAATTGCACTATTCAAGATATGAACTTCACAGAGCTTCAAGCAGCAAAGCCCAGCCTATCTAAGCTGTTTGATCAAGCTAATCTATTATTATTAAACTATTCTTTGGGGCTCCGTGTGTTGTTTATTTTCCTATGGTCTCTGCACATCTGATGGTTCTTGGTAAGAAGTTCAGAAAATCATTAGCCATTACAGGAAGGAAAATTACCTTCTCCAGGTACAGAATCTGCTGTGGTATCATAGGCAGAAAGTACCTCGTAAAAGGACTCCCCCCGGCTATTTTCCTGAGAGCACACCAAGGGTCCAATTTGATCTTTTGCATAATATGAAGGAGCAGGTGGCAAATGGACAATTACATCAGGATTTCCCCATCCACAGTCTGTGTAAGCGCAGCCTGTTGATGTTATAATTAATGTAAAAAAAGAAAATGTACAGAGAAGATTTCTCATACAGGGTCACTTATGAGTGATCACCCTTGGGCTTCTTCTGAAACCACTTGCATTTTCTTGATGGACCATTTGCTTGATACACATTACACACATTCAACAGTACCAAAGAAATGCACTCTCCTCTCCTGTGGCTCTCAGTTCCAGCCTGCCTCTCTGCCAGTCCTTCCCTTGTCAAGCCACAACCATGATTTTCCCAAAGGGACTGAAGAATAAGCGGTCATTGAATGTGCCTCAAGGTCATGCCAAAATGATGAAAACAATGAAAGCCATGAAAATTACCATTCCCAGCAAGGTCACCAGAAAAAACAGTAGGAAAGATCAGGAATTGGGGCCTAACTTCTTGTCATATACTCTTCCCATTTCCCCCCAGCCTATCTTTCTACTAGCCAGTGATGGATGATGCTGGCTGTGCAGAAGCTGTATACACACACCCAAAATATTGGCTGAGTTCAGACTGGCAGTTTGCCCCGCTAAAGCCGTGTGTGAGCAATATTTCACAAGTGGATTAACGGGGCCGTTCACACAGGCACATCTGTCTGGTGTTCCCCACCTGTAGTCAACCTGTCTTGTACCGTTTCACTCCCGTGTTTAAAAGATACCCGGTGAAAGTGGTAGCAAATCCCAGAGACTGCCTTTATCCCGCTTCATTCCGCTTCAGGGAAGTGTGAATGTTAACCCGAAAAGCCGGGAACACCCCCCAGTAATAATGTCCGCTGGGTGTTTCTGCGCATAAGGTGCACTTGATTGCCCTGGAGAGGCATCAGCGATATGATTGGATGTGCTCCGTTCTACTGCCCAATGTGGTGCCAGTGCAATGAGATCCTTGCCAAATTGCCCTGATGCACTTATGCGCATGAGCACACATGTGCACATAGCCAAATTACCAGGAAAAAGCCATTTATGGCTGTGCCTCTGGGCCAGCAGTCTGAACGCTCCCTCATGCCTCCTCCCGGTATGCTTCTGTATCAGTCCACGCAGTGTGACCTGGAAAACCCAGAACAGTTTGTTCCGGGTCTTTTTTGCAATGACTCCCTCCAGCTTCAAACTGCTAGTCTGAACACAGTCATTGTCTCTCAAAATTGCCAGAGACTCAAGAGCATGGGATGCTCAACAGAATAGGCAAGTAAGATTAATGCCTTGTCACTTCTTAGGATCAAATCTAGGCATGTCGGGCCACTACCTGCCACACCTGGGAGGATTTCGACAGTTGGGCAAAGCAATGCACATTGGAGCACAAAATCCTAACTATAAAGTACATTGATGGAATCCAAACTGGTGGTAAGAGACCAGGAAAGAGATCTTGGAGTCGTGGTAGATAACTCGCTGAAAATGTCCACTCAGTGTGCGACTGCAATAAAGAAGCCAAATGCTATGATGGGGATTAGTAGGAAGGGGACTGAAAACAAATTAGCCAGTATCCTAATGCCCCTGTATAAATCTATGATGTGGTGTAGTTTGGAATACTGCATATGTTTCTGAGCACTGCTGTAATAGAACTAGTGGGCGCTCGATGAAATTAATGGTTAGTAGGCTTAGAGCAGATCTGTCTATTGGACCTCTCTTTTGGTGGATCAGATCTGAGTAACAGCTGGAACCATATTGTGACAGGTCACATCTCTTGAGGCTCTGATTGGATACACAGAAATTGCATTGTATTTTCTCTGATGAATTTTAACTGTTTTTAATTATTTGTATTTTATATCTGAAGGAACCCACCCTGAGCCCACCATGTGGGGAGGACAGGATAGAAACCCAATAAAATACAATACAATAAATAAAAATAATTAATGCATGGAATTCATTGCCACAGGACGTGGTGGCTGCTAAAGGCATAGATAGCTTCGAGGGAGGGTTAGGGGATTCAGTGAATCAGTGCCTCTGACTATGGAGGTTCTATTTTATTCTGTATCTTTTTAAATTAAGAAAAATAGAGCCAGCATGATGTAATAGTTAAAGTGTTGGAGAAGGCTCTGGGAGTCCCAGATCTGTATCTCCACTCATGCTGTGGAAGCTTGCTGGGTGACCTTGGATTAGGTCCTTCCTTCTCAGCCTAACCTACCTCACAGGGTGGTTGTGAGGATAAAATGGAGGAGTGGAGAAGTTGGAAGCTGCATGGGCAAGTCTATATTGCATGTTACAAAAATTGGAGAAGGATAATTGCTTGATCCCAGAAATGGGGCTGCATGAGAAGACGCGGGTTTCTTCATATTAACTTTCTGAATTTGTTTTGAGGGATGGCTGACCAGATGTTCCCAGTGAAGGCTGCACAGAGAGAGGAGCTGTGCCTGCCTAAGTTGTTGAATGAGGGTGTAGGAGCTGAAGGGTCAGAGCAACTACAGATGGCCACCACCTCATCACAACAGCAACAGGATGAATTGAAACAAGTGCTGAGCTGTTTCCAGCCTCCCTTTTCTAATGTGCCTGGAGAGATTGATTTCCTCGTCCATCATATAGAGACAGGGGCACATGCTCCAATAAAGTACAGTCCCTTCCCTATTGAATGGGCCCATGCAAGAGATTGTGGATACTGAGATTCAACAAATGTTGAACAGCGGGGTAATCGAGGCGTCTCACTTTGATTGTGTGCCAAAGAAGAAGTTGTCAGAGGATGCCCCCGCTGAAATTTGTTTCTGTGTGGACTTCAGAATATTGAATAAGCTAATAGTTGGGGATCTTATCCTACTCCTAGAAATGAAAGCTTGATTGAGGACTTGGCTGGGGCTGCTTATATCAGCACTATCGATTTGGCGTCAGGGTATTGGAAAGTTCCGCTGAGCCCTGAAGCCTCTGATAAGACTGCCTATGGCTGAGTTCAGACTGGCAGTTTGAAGCGGGAGGGAGTCGTTGCAAAAAAGATCTGGAACAAACTGTTCCGGGTTTTCCCAGTCACACTGTGCGGACTGATGTGGGAGCATACCAGGAGGAGGCATGAGGGAGCGTTCAGACTGCTGGCCCAGAGGCACAGCTGTAAACGGCTTTTTCCTGGTAATTTGGCTATGTGCGCATAAGCGCATCAGGGCGATTTGGGGAGGATCCCGTTGTGCCGGCACTGCATTGGGCGGTAGAACAGAGTACATCCAATCATATCACTGCTGCCTCTCCAGGGCAATCAAGTGCTCCTTATGCATGGAAACACCCAGCGGACATTGTTACTGTGGGTTGTTCCCGGCTTTTCAGGTCAGCGTTCACACTTCCCGGAAGCGGAATGAAGCGGGATAAAGGCGCTCTCCGAGATTTGCTACCACTTTGACCAGGTATATTTTAAACACGGGAGTGAAGCGGTACATGATGGGTTGACTATGGGCGGGGAACGCCAGACAGATGTGCCTGTGTGAATGGCCCCATTAAACCGCTTGTGAGACGTTGCTCACATGCGGCTATAGAGGAGCAAACTGCCAGTCTGAACTCAGCCTTTGTGTCACCTTTGGGACATTATCAATTTGTCAAGATGCCATTTGGCTTAAATGGGGGCTCAAAGACCTTCTTGCTGCTGCCTATCAAGATGATATTGCCATCTATAGTCCCTCTTGGGCACAACAGCTGAACCATGTTGAAGAGTTCTTCCAGAGGATCCATTGAGCTGGACTCACCATCAAGGCATCTAAGTGTCAACTTGGGAGCAATCATGTGTATTTGGGGCCAGATCAAATAGCATGAGGCCTCATGAGACCAAGGTTGCTAGTATTGTGGAGTGGTCCAAACCTCTCAGAAAAGGGAAGTACAAGAATTCCTAGGCCTAGTTAATTATATAGAAGATGCGTAAAGGGGTTCAGTGCCCTTGCTGTGTTGATGTGTTTTACCCTGGAACAGGAAGACCTGGCTCTGGGTTGGGCCCTTAGCAAACTAAGGGCATATCTGTGGCCCAGTCTGCATTTGCTCTGCTGTTTTACCAAACCCATGCTGGAACCAATACTCCCTCTAAGCTGTGGAGACTTGTGAGCAAAAATTCTACTTTGTGAGCTACTGGCATTAAAGTTGTGAGCAAGTGATTTGGCTACTGCATAAATTAGTTTGCTCCAGAGCCATCCTTCTTGAGCTAAGACAAAAATGTGTGAGCTGGAGGCTAAAGAACTGTGAGCTAGCTCACACTAACTCAGCTTAGAGGGAACACTGGCTGGAACAGAAATTCTCCTCTACATTGCATGCCACTTTCACTTTGATTGATTGTTGGATTTTATGGCAGTGTCCAGACTGCATGCCACTTTCACTTTGTTTGATCTCTCAGTTCTCTGGTGATGTCTACATAGACTTATGGTTGTTTTATGGCCAGTCAGAAGTGACTTTGCAGTCAGTACGGCATTGGCCTGGGGTAATAAAATGTGGTTTTGAGCCGCATCTTTTTCTGTTCCAGTGTGGGTTTGGTAAAATTACAGAGTAAATGCTAGATGCAGATTGGGCCTGTGTGGTGTCAAATTTGTTGTAGAAACAGACCATAGTCTCTTCACCTTTATTCATAGGATGAAGGGAAACAATGCCCAGATCTTGATATGGGGCTTGCGTCTACAGGGTTTTAGTTTTGAAACTGCTCATATTAAGGCCAGCCAGAACATCATGGCTGACAGTCTGTCCCATCAAGGGGGAGAGTAAGGCCTTGAGGGGGGATTTCTTTTTTGTAGTTCTGCTTTGATATGTATGTTGATCTGCAAATTTTATCTTATGCTGCTATGAAAACCTTGATCTACCTCTTAATAGAACTGTAGTTGCTTTGCCTAGGTACATAAGCTTCAATCATGGTTTGGGCCATGAATCACAGCTTTTCTAGGGAGGCATGTGAGACAAAGCACTCCTGGCTACCCCTCCCCCCCGTTCAAGGGTTAATGTAAGTGGTAATGGGCTTGTTCCATCTTGCAGGTGTTACTAACAGATCCCTTAGCCTATATAGCCCTTAGCATCTTCAAGGAAAGTAGTAATTGGCTTCTCTTGAGAACCTCTGGCCCACAGAATGGAAGGCAGGAGGTCAGGAGAGATGAGGTAATTTTCTAGAGGGTTCCAGCCAGACTGTGTGCTGATTGGGTGTCATCATCACCTGATGCTGCTTGGCCAAAAAACTAAAATTGAGATAGGAACATGGAAAAGAAGGCTAGCCTGGACTATAATATGTTTATATTGCAATAGACTGTAATGTAAAGACCACATGCAGTAGCCTTTGACTCTTGGACTTAAGGTTTGTGCCATCTAATGCAAGTCTCTAAAATGTGTTAGATAGTTATGCTACCTTCCTTGTTTTTTTTCTGCTGTATGATTGTAGAGCATTGTGTTGCTAAAATAAAACAAAAACTTAGGTTACCTGTGTACACCAGCCCTGGGGACCCACAGAGTTCAGCTTGACAGGGGTGCCTTAAGATTTGCCAAAGCCATAGAGTTGTTTAGAAGCATGGAATATCCACCTGATGTTTCACACTGGTGTCATGTTCCAACTAGCTCCCACTAATAACTGAGCTGAGCTGTTTTGCACCAACTGAAGTCCTTATACTGCTGTTCCTTAAACTGAAGCCTCCTTACAATAACATAGAATTTAAAGAAAAAGATGCAAGCCAACACTGGAAGCAATGATGGAAAAATCACTATAGGTATGCGTTTTCCTTGGGTACTCAGGTAGGTAGGAAAAGGGGACATCCCCTGCAGTGCTTTGGCACTAGGACAAAACATCTTATGAATATTAACTATCAGTTACATTATATTCCAAGATTTATAAAGATATAAATGCACACATACATGAATACAAAGCAAAAAATCCTGTTTCAGAAGATAAAATTAAAACATGAGTGAAGCTCATATGCCGTATACATGTTAATAAATTGATATAGTTAGGAGAATACATGTTCATATTCATTGGTACTTTCTTGGTATTAAATGATGCCGGTTGTTCAGCTCAGGCCTCATCACAATGATGTAGCATTTAGGGGAAAATATGCAACCCAGTAAACCAGCGCTGGAGGCCAAGATGCAGAAGATCTCCACTGCTACCGCGGACTTCCCTTTAATGCTATAATAGGTGGGAACAAATGGTACCCAGACACTACAAAAGACCAACATGCTGAAGGTGATAAATTTGGCTTCATTGAAACTATCTGGCAACTTCCTGGCAAAGAAAGCCACAGTGAAGGTGACAATGGCCAGGAAGCCCATATAGCCCAAGACACAGTAAAACATCATTGCTGAGCCCTCCTTACACTCTACAATCATTTTATCATCAAGTGACTTCATGTCCACATATGGGAATGGGGGAGAGGAAATTTGCCAAACTGTACAAAAGGCTGCTTGAAGAAATGAGCAGGAAAGGACAATAGAGTTTGCCAATCTTTTCCCCACCCACCTTCTCACTCTGGATCCTGGTTTGGTTGCCATGAAGGCCAGAACCACAATGATTGTTTTGGCCAACACACTGGAAATGGCCACAGAGAAGACCATGCTGAAAGAAGTTTGTCGGAGAAGGCAAGTCACCCTCCTTGGCTGCCCAATGAACAGGAAGGGGCAGAGGAAGCAAAGTAGGAGGGAGATGAGGAGAATGTAGGTGAGGCTCCGGTTGTTGGCTTTGACTATGGGAGTATCACGATTTTTTATAAAGGTGATGAATACAAACACTGTAGTCATAGAAAAAGAAAGAATAAATGACACTGCAATGATCCCCAAAGGTTCTTCATAAGTCAGGAAACTAAGACTCTTGAGGGAACATTCATTCTGGGCCTTGTTTGGATATTGGTCCTCAGGGCATTTGATACAGCCATCCATGTCTGGAAAAAACACACAAGCAAATCTCAGAAATATAATTAAGATACAGAGTAAAAATTGAACTTCGGGGATATGAAAGGGACCAAATCAGGGCTGTTTCAAAGGGGAATTAATGCAAGAGATCTATGGGGGACAACCTCAAAGGTAAGGTGGGGGGGACTACTAGAGAGAGATCATTTTCATAGTTGCACTCAGACCTCAGTTGTGAATGCCCTTCCTGACCGCTACTGTTATTTTTATTGCTGATTACTTACTGGAAGATTGTTGCGATTGATTTAATATGGATGTAGCCTCAAAAACCTTAGACTGATAGGCCTAGTACAAATTTTTAAACTAAATTATGTTAAATATAGTGGATTTGATAGTTCCACCAGGAAGGAAGCTGGGCAACTCAAAGATCAGAACTTTACAACTGTTATTTTGAAGCAGTCATCTGAGACAGGATAGCTGGGGAAAAACTGTGATACAAGGATTGGATACGGTAAGGTTTAACTTGAAATCTGAATGGCACATGGAGAAGGTTCTCAAGGATTTAATGTACCAGCACAGACACCCTTATCATGGAACTTCTAGCAAGCAGTTTATTTGAAATTTCTAGGATATGCTTTGTTGGAAGGAACTGGTTTGACCTGTCTTGAGACCATCCACCGAGAGTGTCCATCTCAGAAAAATGCAACCCACCATCTGCTGAGATTGCCTGGAGATACCTTAGTATTTGGTACATTTTGGCTGAGTTCAGATGAGCAGTTTGAAGTGGGATCCAGTCGTGGCAAAAAGCCCTGGAACAAACTGTTCTGGGTTTTCCAGGTCACACTGCACTGACTGATGTGGGAGCATACTGGGAGGAGGCACACGGGAGCATTCAGACTGCTGTCCCGGAGGCGCAGCTGGTAATTCGGCTATGCGAACATGAGAGCATATGCACTCATGCACATAAGCACATCTGGCTGATTCTGGGGAGGATCCCATTGCACCGGCACTACATTGGGCAGTAGAGCAGAGCACAGTCAAACATACTGCTGATGCCTTATGCACAACACGGGTTGCTCCCGGCTTTTTGGGTTGGCGTTCACACTTCCCAGCAGTGGAATGAAGTGGGATAAATGAGCTCTCAGGGCTTTGCTACCACTTTCACCAGATATCTTTTAAATGCGGGAGTGAAGCAGAACAGCATGAGTTGACTATGGGTGGGGAACGCCAGGCAGATGTGCCTGTGTGAACACCCCCTTTAATCCGCTTGTGAAATGTGGCTGAAACGTGGCTATAGCAGGGTAAACTTCCAGTCTGAACTCAGCCTTAATATCTATCTGTCTGTCTGTCTGTCTGTCTGTCTGTCTGTCTCTATATATCTGTATTTTCTTACCTTTCTTATCGGAAATCTTCCCATGTGAACATGGAACACAATCATAGCAGCAAAAAGGCTCCCCCTCCTTCTTTCTCTTCCTGTAACCTGGATGGCAGTTGCTGTTGCAAACAGAAAGGGGTGGAACCTGCCCATAAATATAGGAAGTGCCACACAGAAAAATTGAAGTTCAGCTGACTAGTTGTCAGACTGCTGGGGCTTTGGCCATGCCAAACCCCTTACTGAAAAGATTTGAGCAGGTTAGTTTTTGTGCCAAAGAGGACTCTTTAAAGAGCTACCAGAATTTATATTAGAGATCAATCTTTGCAAATCATTGTCAACTGCAAACTTTGTGACCTTGCATTTTCGCCAGACCATTTACAGAAGTATTAAGTACCACTGGCCTTAATACAAACAATCTAGGGCTCCTGTTATATTCATTCCATCACTACACTTTTGTTCCTTCACTGTGCTTCATGAATCTTAACCAGCTTACAGTCAATAACAGGTCTTACCTTTGTATCCCCAATTGTGAATTGTAGCAATTTCATGGATAATTATTATTACTTATTGGACTTATTGATTGCCCTATCCTGAGTTGTGCCAAGGCCTGGGCGATATACAGTATGACATAAGACTTAGGATCAGCATACAAACTTTAATTTTAATAAAGTTAATAACATCAAAATAAATTTAAAACTGATTCAAGGTGGTGTCACTAACAATTACACAATTGAATTTCTGGAATTCTGGAGAGTTTGCTCGCTTCCAATGCTTTCTCTCAGCTGTGGAGTGAGCAGAAATTCTCCTCTGTGAGCTACTGACATGAGTGAGCGATTTGGCTACTGCATAGATTAGTTTGCTCTGGAGCCATCCTTCCTGACCTAAGACAAAAATTTCTGAGCTGGAGGCTAAAAACTTGTGAGCTAGCTCACACTAACTCAGCTTAGAGGGAACACTGGTCACTTCCTAGGTTTTTTGGAGGGGGAGATTGGGTGGGTGCCAGACATGTTGGAAAGCTATCTCTGTCCACAACCAAAAGCCTAGTGGAACATCTCTGGCTTACAGGGGAATTTATGCCTCCTTATCCTTTTAAAATTCATTGAACAGTCAATGATCATGTGAATCATGATGCCTTTTGCTCAAGGCTGAGGGTTAAAACAAGGTTTGATAGCCCTCTCTGGGTGGACTGTGAGTGGGGAAGGCAGAGAGTGCCAGGACATCACTTCCTTTTCTGAACAGGAAATGGTATTATGACATTCTAGGAATGTTCAGCTCTCTGTTTTTACAATTCATAGTGTATCTATTATTACTATTACTTCTTACTGGTTTTGCAACTGGAGTCATAAACAACAAACCCTCATCTGACCATAAACCTCGTTCCACAGGAAAACATGGAAGTACTGAAAGTTTGGTACTGCAAAAGTTGTTGTGTGATTTGACAACAGCTGCCAGAAATTTTGCCACATGCAGGGTAGTTTCTTTGTCTTCATCTCTAAGTAGCCAGGATGATCTTGCTTCTGGAAAGAGGAAGTCCTGATTAAATAAAGGCAAGGTCATTTCATCTCTTAGAGCTGAAAAAACTGAGGCAATGAAGCAGAATGTGATCCAGAGTCAATTTTATTTCCTAGCATATTCTGATGTTACAGCCTGTTATGAAGCAGGAAGTGACATTTCCACGTTAATTGACACCGTTCCACCCCAACGCATTCCCCTCCGGTGCCCCACTGAGGGACAAAGACTGATAACATATTTTCCCTCCTAAGACTGGATCAGTCCAGACACATGCATTTTTCCCAATGATTTAATTACAAAATTATTCAGCTCCTGATACCGTCTTCACATAAGAAGACCTCACAAAAGTCTGGAAAAGAACATAGATGGTAAAATTACAGGCACGAAAAAAGCTGAAAAGCCACACGTTGTGAACTGTGACCAAAAATAAGGGTTTTTTTAAAAAAATAAATAAATAAATGGTATGTTAATATCCTATTTTAATTGTTACTTGAACTAGATTCCTGTTAAAAATAAAGTCCCAAAGATTTTTTTTTTAATGCTCATTTGCCTTCTGTGCCAAAAGACCTGCAGTTTTATCTTACCTGGGTAAACCACTGGTGCCATACTAAGTTCTCATCCTGAATTTTCAGCTCCTTGCCTGGGGGAGCATGAGGATCCAGACTTCCAACTTCCACTCGAACAAAAGAGTGATTTGGGAAGGTGACCCAGTTTGTAACATCAAATTCTTCAATCAGTTCTCCATTTTCATCAAAGCGCACAGCATCTCCTACACTGTTGTTGAATGAGATGCTCCTTAGAAAACGATTCAGCTAGGTTCAAAAGAAACAGTGAAACCAAAAAGTTGGAATCCTCATGAACATGTATTTCCATTACTAATATATCTGTCCAGATCCAGCCACAGGCATGTTCTTCCTTAAGTCCAACCACCATTCATTCATTCATTCATTCATTCATTCATTCATTCATTCATTCAAAACATTTTGGCCACCTTTCCACTCCAGTTAGGGTTCCCAAAGTGGCAAACAATCCAAATATTACAACAGCATATATACATAAATATATGTACATATAACTTATAACATATTTAAAACAGATCTAGGTTTAAAATAATTTGAAATATAAATAAAGAACATATACATAAAAACAGAGAAACAAACAAGGAGGAGGGTTGATAAGAGTAAGTAAGGAAATGCCTGCCATGAGCACCGACGACAGTGCTGAGTCCCTGCCCAAGTTTGCATCGCAGCCAGAAGTGCTGGCATTGCCAGAACCAGGAGCTGGCCCCTCTGACTCCTCACAAGTAGATAGCTTGCCAGCACCTGAGCCTGTAACCCCCACACCTGGTCCTGCAGCAGCCGAGGAGGCACAGGTGCAATCAGGGAGCCCACCTGACTCACCTCTGCAGGTGGTTCAGCTCTGCAGATACTTAGCCACCCACCATCGAGATGCACAATGGCAGGGAAGGCGAGAACTGAGAACTTAGCTGGAGCACTGCTGCCACCACAGGAAGCCCAGTCAGGGGCCTATATAACTCCGACTCAGCATTGGGCTCTCGTGGAAGCAACAAGTTGCCTTCATGTGTGCCTTGCATCCACCTTCATCTCCTGTCCTCGGACCCACACTCTCACTCTCCTGGCAATGACCTCAGGCTGGACTTGACTTCTGCCTCTCATCCCAAGCCCAGTCTGTGATGATGCTGAACAAAACAAATGAAGTCTTCACCCACTTCTGAAAGAGAATGCTAGAGGGAGACAGATAAATCTCCCTGGGAAAGAGAATTCCAAGAGTTTTGGTGCCACAACTGAGAAGAGGTGTTTGAGTCAAGAATCTTCCTTAACAGAAGCAGCTTTTCCCCATCCCACTGGAATGTTGCCAGCCCAGAGGTGAAAGAGGGGTTAAGAAAATGATTTGATGGCTGGCCATTGTCAGCAGTAGCAGAAGGTCTACCTAATCCCTTATCAACGTAACTAACCAGTGCAGTCATCTTCCAAGGCCTTGCTTTGGATGTCTCCATTTTTTGAGATTAGGCAGGTTGCAAGGGTCTTCTTGGTGATGGCACCAAAACTCTGGAACTCTCTCCCCAGTGGGATTTTTCTGTGCCCTTCTGTTGCCATCTTCCACCAGTGGGCAAAGGCTTTTTTGTTTCATTTGACATCCTCTCACTGATCCCTCCTTCTTGCCTTTTGCTATAATTGTTGTGGCTATGTTTATGTTACATGCATTTTAATTGTTTTAATAATGTATGTTTTGTTAGTTGTAATGGTTTTTAATGTGATTTTACTATGTATGTTTTTAATGCGCTAACTGCCTTGATGGTTCTGATGAAGGCAGAACGGTGGGGGATAAATGTTATAAATAAAGTAAATAAATATTCCACTCCCTTCCTACTTGTTAAATTGTCCTTTCAATTGAATTTATTGCTGACTGAGCCTGACACATGAAAGAAGAAAGTTAAGTTGAACTAGGGAAGTAAGCATAGGGTTGGATCCAACCACCTTCTCCATTGGTGAAAAAGGGAAGACGGGCCCCTTTTGATCTCCAGACAGGCTATGATGGGGATCATTGGACCTGAATGGATAAAAGCCATTTGTGATAGGGTGTAACAAGGAAGGGAACTAGGTGTATTTACTGAAAATTTTGGTGGATCTAACTCATGGTTATTGATTCATGTTGCATAAATTGAGCTATTGATTAATAGTGAACAACATAACAGCTACATACATTTCAACCAAGGGTACTGAGGCCTTGAGGAAAGTAAGGTATCGTGAACATTCTCTATTGCCACAAATTTGCATTTGCTTATGTTTCTCAACAGTTATGGTTTTCTGCTTTTTGGTATCACCAATGTTGTATGGTTTCTATTCTCAATTAATACAGATGTTGTATGGTTTCTATTCTCAACGTACATTTTAGCTCTATATTATTTACATTCATTGGCGGCGAATCCCTGGGATGTTGCATAGAGAAGTACTTTCCCCACTGTTGCTACCTGAGGTCCCAGAAGGTGAACCTGGGGTGTGCCATACACATAATAGAATGATATTTTGCAGTGCTAATGATGTTGAAAGAATCATATTTTTTAATGGGAAAAGGCTGATGTGAGGAAATAAATGGTCATAAATAAGTAGTCTGGTATCTGATCTGCACAAGGAAGAGAGAAAACTGAAATGAGAATTTTCAGACTGAAACAGCAAGACAGAGACATTTGAAACCATCATTCTGGAAAGAATACATCTGTAAAACTCTGCAAAGATTTGAATGGCACTGGTATGCTGTCGGAAACAAGAAAAAAGAATTGGGGTAAAATTACCTGCCATGCTTTTAAATTCCGAGGCTCCAGCCTGAGTCTAGACCTGGATTCAAATATAACATGTAAAGCATGTGACACTGCATAGACAGCATTGTAGATATTATAACTGTGGCCAGTCATGCTCATTTCAAAGAAAGGCCCTGGGAGGTTCTCCAATTTTTCCTTCCCTGTGCAGGTTGTCTTGGGATCCACACTCTCACTTTCATTGGATCCTTCCAATAAACAGTCAAATGCCTGTTCCCAGAAGTCCATGATAAAGCTATCTGTCTTTGCCCAGGAAGGATTAACCCTCTGAAGAAATGTCCTGAATCCTGTTGGCTGATTTGAATGAATCGTAAGAGATATAGCACCATGGAAATGCCGTATATCCCATCCTCTTTGATAGGTTTTTAATTCAAAATCCCAGTGCGCAGTCACTATCCACACCTTGCCTATGGGTGAATTTAGGTCTACAAAATGAAGATGCCAGCTTAACTCTTCCATTGACGGGGGTGCTCCGTTGACAACAAACACACTGACTTTGCTTTCCATCAAAGACGGAAATGTTTTCCACTTACTTAAAAACAACTCTATCATTCCAAAAACATAAGTCACTTTTTGGATTCTATTTATGAAAGCAAAACAGATACCACTCTGAGAAAACAAAGGAATCAAAGTCTGCAAAAACATTTCCCCACTGTCATCATCTACAACAAAGACTCCAACCCTTATCCATTTAAAATGCACAAGCAACTGGACAATCCCTTTGTATTGATGGGCATCATTGGGGACCATCTTGTACCATGAAGAGAGCAGTTTATCATTCCCTCCTGAGAGAACAGAGCCGTAGGAAAGCTACAATAAAATGTAGAGAGATTTTGTTAATTGTGTATACATAGAGTGTAAAGATTTTGTTAATGTTGTATAAATAATGTGTGATCAAAAGCACATCCAGGTGATTTGCATAGATATCTTTTTATGCATAAAGAAAGTATCTGTTTCCCAAAGTTTCACTTCAAAAAGATACACATGGAAATACAAAAGAACTCATAGGAAAGGAGAAGTCTTATTCTCCCACCCATTCCGTTTCTTCTGCATTATGACCATAGCCATGAAGGTATGAATACCGTACATAAATTAAAATCACACATTGTTTTTAATTGGAAATGGAATAATAATTTCAGGACAATGAGTCAATCACAGATCAGTTCAAACCTTGTCTCAATACCTGACATGATATATAAGATGCCTGCAGCTTATACCTAGGTTTTTCCAAGCTAAAATTCAAGTACAGAGAAAAGCTATGGCTTCTGTTATCTGTTGCCAGAAGTCAAGCTGGGGAAGATCATGAACTCTGTTTAGCAGGATGAGAGGGATTGGCATTTATAAGCATCTCTGTTGAGCTTGTGTACAGAGTGGCAAAAATGCTTACAAGGATGCAAATGGTTTCAGGTTGAGCTCAGAGTAGTTTACCAATCATTGTTCATTAGATGAGAATGGAATGTGATATTCTGCCCTCTACAAAATCTACCTGTGGAGTCTTGTAGATCTTTAAGATGGTGGCCATGTGGATGGAGGTCTGAGAACCAAGTCCACCAATGACAGCTGCCAAATTATTCTGAACATCACACTTGTAGTTGGGGATGTGTTCATGTGGTGAGGAAAGGAGATCTAGTGTAGCCTTAAAAGTCATATGTGCACTGTAGTAGTTGTCATAGAGGTGGAACCCCAAAGTGATGTTAGGTAAGATCCTGGGATTGTGATTGATTTCCTTCACAGCAAATACCAAAGCAAGGATGTGCTGATAGTGCTTTGTGTCCACACTGTAACGAGAGATACATAAACAAAGTTTGAGTCCAGTGGCACCTTTAAGACCAACAAAGTTTTATTCAAAATATATGCTTTCATGTGCAAGCAGACTTCCTCAGATACAGATTACAACAGAATTTCCTCAAGCTCCACATATGGGAGGATGGGGGGGGGGGCAGAGATACACAAGTCATAACAATATATCTAAAGTTTCTGTAGCACCATAGAGGAAGTTTCCTATAGCTTGAATTTTTATTAGCAAAGAGATGTCTCCGGGGGGTGAGGGGGGATAACAAAAAAACAGTGACCATCCTTGGCATATTCCTCCAACAACTTTATATAGAATAAACAGTATGTATACTCCCAATTGCAGAAAATGTGGGCAAATAGCAAATTTTATACACAACTGGTGGTCTTACCCCTATATTATAGACTTTTGGACCCAAATTATACTACACATTAAAAATATCACTTCTGTTTCTTTACTATTAAAACCAGATGTAATTCTATTAGAAAACTGGGGAACGTTACAAATAGCTCCAAGTGAAAAAGAAGGAATCTCAATATTATTAGCAATAGCGAAGTTGTTAATTGCTTTAAAATGGATAGACAAAAAACCACCAACTATCCAACATTGGTTAATGAAGACATGGGAATATTTCATTTTGTATAAAATGTCTTTCACATTATGTAATAATTCACCGTTACAGTACCAGAATAAAGTAGTAAAAACTTGGTATCCAATAATAAGTTACCTAACAGAAAAAGAAATCCTTCCACGAACTCCTCTGTATAAAAATTTGATCTTTTTTAAAAAAATGTCTCTTCCCTACGTGTATTTAAAGTATTTATATTTTTGCTTCTGTATTCACATTTTGAAGGTTATTTGTTTGTTAAATATGTTAAAAGTTGTTAATTAAAAAAAAAACAGTGACCATCCCCCCGAAATATATGTAACATATATGTAACATCAGGAACAAATATATGTAGCATCAGTATTCTACAACTCTCTGCTCTTCTGGCAATGCTACCTGCAATGTGTGTTATTGTTTCATTATATATTAAGTTCCCAAACCATAAGGAAATAGTTATTGCAAAGTCCATTGTAGCCATTTCTGGAGCTATGGACGAAAAGTAATTGGAACCTTTACGAAAAGCTTAGCATTTACATTGTTGTTGTTCAGTCGCACAGTCGAGTCCGACTCTTCGCGACCCCATGGACCAGATTACGCCAGGCCCTCCTGTCTTCCGCTGTCCGCTGAAGTCTGCTCAATTTCATAGCATTTACATAGCACTTCATAATTCCAAAACGGTTTTTACATGTGTTAGGTTGTTATGGTACATTAACATTTATCTTTGCATCACCCCTGTGAAGTAAAGAAGGCTTTTTTCCTCCATAGTGGAGACAGTGGACCTGAGGCTAGGAAAGAGTTACATGACTGAACCAAGAAGTACCTGGGGCACATTCTGCTGAGGCTTATGCAGGCTCACTCAGGCACAGGCCCACCAAGTTCAATGGAACTTCTTTCCAATTGGATCGCTAATTAAGCAAGACTTGCATTGATATAATGAAAGCAAGGAAGCTTGATCATTTCCACTGATGCCAGCTTAACTCTTCCATTAGTTTATTTTCTGATATAAACAAGGTGCGGGTGGATAGAGTTGATTAAGAGGAGGAAGAAGAAGAGATTGGATTTAGATCCCACCTTTCACTTGGAGTCTCAGAGCGGCTTAATAACATAAGAACATAAGAACATAAGAGAAGCCAATGTTGAATCAGGCCAATGGCCCATCTAGTCCAATATTCTGTCACACAGCGGCCAAAATATACCAGGTGCCATCAGGAGGTCCAGCAGTGGGGCCAGGACACTAGAAGCCCTCCCACTGCTGCCCCCTCCAGCACCAAGAACAGAGTGCCTCACCTCACCCAGAGTGAGAGTTCCCATCTATACCCTGTGGCTAATAGCCACTGATGGATTTCTGCTCCATATGTTTATCTAATTCCCTCTTGAAACTGTCCATGCTTGTAGCTGCCACCACCTCCTGTGGCAGTGAATTCCATACGTTAATCACTCTTTGGGTGAAGAAGTACTTCCTTTTATCTGTTCTAACCCAACTGCTCAACAATTTCATGGAGTGCCCACGAGTTCTTGTATTGTGAGAAAGGGAGAAAAGTACTTCTTTCTCAACCTGCTCAATCCCATTCATAATCTCATAACCCTCGATCATGTCACCCCTCAGCCGGTTTACAAACTCCTTTCCCTTCCCCTCACCACCACAAGCTGAGAGTGCTCTGACAGAAACTGCTCTTTTTCAAGAACAACTCTGACAGCACTATGGCTTGCCCAAAGTCATCCAGCAGCTGCAAGTGGAGGAGTGGGGAATAAAACCCAGTTTTCCCTGATTAGAGTCTGTGGATTTAACCACTACACCAGACAATTAAGTTCTGAATGCAGGACTTCATCCCAAGTATCTATATATTGATAAAACCAGAATGTCCAATTTTGTTTTGCACTGAAACGTGAAGTATCTTAAATATGTTGTCAAGTCACAGCCAAATCCAGGCAACCTGGTAGGGTATTGAAGGCAAGAGACACTCAGACGTGTTTTGCCATTGCCTGCCTCTGCCTGGCAACCTTGTGCTTTGTTGTCTCCCATCCAAGTGCTAACCAGGGCTGACCCTGCTTAGTTTCCAAGGTCTGACAAGATCAGGTTGGACTGGGCCATCCAGGTCACGGCTTGAGAATCATAGCAGGAGAGAAACATTCCCATTTTGAAAATGGTAATATCCTTTTTAAAGGAAAACATAGTGGTGTCAGAGGAGATATACTGAGGAGATATACTGATCATTGGGAAACATGAGAAAGAAGGAAATAGGGAAGCAGACCAGATTATTGCTTAATTAAACAAGATGTTCTGAAGGCAAAACTTAGAATATGACTTAACTATTTAACTGTACACTGGAATCTGGTTTACATACTGGGAGGGATTCAGGTTCTCCCATACACACTAAGAGCCATCCGCTTACAAGACGTTCCATAGGAAGCAACCCATCAAAAAGGAGTTAATCTGTTCCTCATGTTTCCTTTCTTTTGCTGCAATGATCCATTCAGGTATTATGGTTTAACACTACAGCTTAAAACTGTTGAAAAAGAAGGAATGGACCCTTACATTGCTTCCTTGATCAACATCTGAGAGGGCTGCTCCCTAAAATCCATAGGGTTGTGATGGAAGAAGATCTGAGAAGCAATCCCTCCAATGATAAGATCTCCTGGCTCAGAAAATTCATGTGGAATATAGACGGGATCATTTCTGTTGCACTGAATTGAATGAGTCTTCAGGTTGGGATGAATGGAACATGTCCTCCACATGACAAGCATCAGCACAAGCAATGATGCCAGCGTCTTGAATCTCAACAAGAAAGGTGGATGATAAATGAAGTAAGTAAATACATTAAAAAATAGGAGCCAAGTTTGGAGGGCAAAGCACTCTCCTGTTTTCATTATCCTGGTTACAACTAGCTTTGAATGCTACCTGACTTCGTCGATTTCCTGCGTTGAAACCTATTCCTGCACCACTGGTATTACTTTCCCCACACGTGTCATAGGTTAATGCACCACAGTGTACTGTTAGAGCTCTCTGGGATGTTCCAATGCCTGTGCACTGAGATCTGATAGTAACTTTTAAAGAAAAAAACTAGAAGGAGGTCCCTCTGAAGAAAACAACTAGGACCAGGTGTGGTCTGACCAAGTTTCTAATAGTAAGATCCATCTGGTACAAGTCACAGCACCACCAATTAAGGAAGGTACACCCTCAGGGCAATTCTATGCAGAATTACTTTGGCCCAACTCTGCAAAGAATTGCCCTATCCAAAGTACAAACTTCAAAGAGCTTCAAGCAGCAACGCCCAGCCTATCTTAGCTTTTGATCAAGCTAATCTATTATTATTAAACTATTCTTTGGGGCTTTGTGTGTTGTTTATTTTCCTGTGGTCTCTGCACATCTGATGGTCCTTGGTAAGAAGTTCAGAAAAGTATTAGTCATTACAGGAAGGAAAATTACCTTCTCCAGGTACAGAATCTGCTGCGGTACCATAGGCAGAAAGTACCTCGTAAAAGGACTCCCCCTGATTATTTTTCTGAGAGCACACAAAGAATCTAATTTGATCTTTTGCATAATGTGAAGGAGCAGGTGGCAAATGGACAATTGCATCAGGATTTCCCCATCCACAGTCTGTGTAAGCGCAGCCTGTTAATGTTATAATTAATGTAAAAAATGTACAGAGGAGACCTCTCATTCAGGGTCTCATGAGTGGTTATGAGTGATCACCCTTGGGCTTCTTCTGAAACCATTTGTGTTTGCTTGATGGACCTTTTGCTTGATACACATTATACACATTCAATTCGATCCGATCTAATTTGTTACAGCAAGAGCCAGGAAAACAGTACAATTCTAATATAAGATTATACACATTCAACACTACCAAAGAAATTCAGCGGTACCAAAGGAATCCTGTGGCTCTCAGTTCCAGCCTGCCTTTCTGCCAGTCCATCCTCTGTTAAGCCACAAACAGGATTTTCCCAAAGGGACTGAAGAAAAAACTGCTCATTGCATGTGCCTCAAGGTCATGCAAAAATAATGAAAATATGGAGGCCATGGAAACTACCATTCCCAGCAATATCACCAGGAAATCAATAGGAAAGATGAGGAACTGGGACCTAACTTCTTGTCATATAATCTTCCCATTTTTTCTCAGCCTGCTTTTCTACTAGCCAGTGGTGAATACTGCTGGCTGTGCAGAAGACTGTGTTAAGGCAGGTACACCAATGTATTGCAGTTGTACAACATCACTTTTGGCGAACAACTGGAAGTGATGCCATGACATAATCTATTACCACATGTTTTCAGTTGGAGATACTGAGGACTTTCTGGATGTGAGCTTGCATTTCACCACTTAGTTATGGTTGCTCCCTGGAATTTTCCCCCATATTCAGGGATCTAAGAGCTGTATAATTAAAAAGAATGGCACTGGCTGCATCATTGTAGTTCATGCTCCTTAGGATTCTGTTATCTCTCCATCAATGTAATTCTGCAGAAATTTCCACTGGGTCAACCCCCGTGAGTTGGGGTACTCTTTCTTTGAGTATTCTCTGACTGTTTTGGTGTCCAGAAGGCTGGTGCACTCTTTCCAGTACCCAAACCCCTTCTCTTGAAACATTGACTCTTAAGGTCTCTACAGGCCGTTGCTAACCACACCAGACCAGGGATCTCTAAACTCTTCAGAGCTAACTTCCTGTTTGAATGGGTAGGGAAATTCACCTCTCACTAAAAGATCTATCCCCTTTCTTTGACCCAAATGGGAGTCTCTGTCTAACTATCCACTCATCCTTGCCAACTTTCTCCAACTGCTCTCAGTCAGGGCCAAATTCAGAAACTGTCAGTACTTTACTCTTCTCAGATAGGGCTGAAATCAGACTGAATTCCTCTGAGCATCCAGTTCAGAAGTCTTTCTCTGTTCAGCTGATGCTAACCAATCAGAGTTCTTGGAACAACCTGTGACACAAGGCTCCCTGGTTCTGTGAAGAATTAACCCCTCACAGTCCTTTATCTGTTTACACAGCACTTCTAAGGTTTTAAAAGTGCAGTCCATCACACTACTGACCATTTCCCCTCAAAGTGAAATAAAACAATTATTTTTGATTTACCATCAGCCTCGCATGTGCCATCATCAAACCAGAACAAAAAGAAGGATTTTAGCCTCTCTCCCCTTAGTAACCTAGGCTGGGTCAGCATCTAACAATATACATTCAAACAACTGGGTGGGTCAGCCAGAGAAAATCAAAGAAGAAAAAAGGGAAAAGGGAGCTGCTCAGCAAAGAACAAGATGAAAGGAAGTCCTGTGAGGGAGGGAGAAATTGCCATAGTCTGATTATGCTGCTTAACTCTGCAAAAGCTTCTAGGTCAAGCTTGCTTGACTTGAGCAATTAGGAAAACTGCTTTGCCTAGCTATAGGCATCTTGCACTGCTCTCCCCCATACTCAGTATCTTAAAACTCTATGCCCTGATTCTCACAGTAGCTATGGCCAAATTCTGGGAACTACAAATGGGAATCCCAGCACCCTAGCCTGTGCTTTCCTAGACGGCTTCATTCCTTTGATATCAGTTTTCTCATACATACCCCGAATCAAGTCCAGTGAGAGTATTTTGCCTCAGGTATCTGTTCTCCAATGTATAATTCTCCTCTTGAATATATCATCAATGAAACTATAAACCAAGCCTACGTAAGCAAAGGAAGAGATGTTGGGAAGGCATGGGGTACATGTTGGGGCACTCAACACACCTCATTTAAAAGCATGATAAGACCATATTTCCCAGTATATCCCCATGCAACAAATACAGTTGTCAGATTGTCACCTATTGGCTGTTATCCCACTTAAGAAACCCGTGCTGATGACAATAGTCCACAGTTTTACGATCATAGCTACTACCTCTATATGGAACTGGAGGCTTGAGGAGATGGGGAGGGGGCATTTCTAGAAGTCTTTATGAGGTACTTATTTATTTATTATTATTTATTTTATTCATTCATACCCTGTCTTTGTCCAACAAAGTGGCATATACCATTGTCCATTCCTCCATTCTATCCTCATAATGACCAAACCCAAGAATATATGACTGACCCAAAACCACCCAAAAAAGCTTCCAAGTAGAGTGGAAATTTGAAACTGGGTCTTGTCTCCCAAATCCTAGTCAAACCCTCTTACCACTACACCATGCTGGTTCTCAAAAGAAATCTGTTTATTTATTTGTAAGCCATTTTATTTGCTACAGCTTTTAATAAGATGAAGGTTACAGACATTTGGGGGGAATGGGTTATTTTGTGTGTGTTTTTTGTAGATTGTATGCTGTAATTCAGTACTTTTGTAACTGCTTTGAATCACAAAACAGTCCTGGAATAAATATTTTGCCCTGTTCTGGATAGACCAGGCTAGTCTGAGCTTGTCAGATACTGAAGCTATGCAGGGTTGGCACTACTCAGTATTTGGATGGGAGACCACCAAGGAATACCATGCCTGCTATGCAAAGGGAGGCAACGGCAAACCGCCTCAGATTGACTCTTCCCATGAAAACCCTGTGGGGTCACCATAATTCAGCTGTGACTTGACAGCAAAAACAACAGAAACATTTTAATAATCTCTCTCTCTGCATGCATGCATGTATATTAAATTATTGACAATACAAAAATAATAAAATGGGGCCTTTTCCTATAAAAAGTTTGCTGCTTGTTCTTTCTCATTCAAAATCCTTTGTTTTCTCCTGTAGAATGGAGAATTTCTGGGGGAACAGGGAGCAGATTGATTGGATAGTGTGTTTAACTCTTATTTCTCCGTATCAGCTGCCCTTGGCTATTTAGATGAGGCCTCAGGACAATTACATAACATTTGGGGGCAAAAATGCATCCCAGTAACCCAGCGCTGGAGGCCAAGATCGAAAAGATCTCCACGGCCACCATATATCTCCCTTTGCAACTCAGGTAAGTTGGAACAAATGATATCCAAACACTGCAAAATACCAGCATGCTGAAAGTGATGAACTTGGCTTCGTTAAAGGTGTCGGGTAGCTTCCTGGCCAAGAAAGCCACAAGAAAGCTGGCCATTGCCATCCATGCTGTATATCCCAGAACCAAATAAAACATGGCCACTGACCCTTTATTACACTCTACAACAATTTCTTCAGCCAGAGACTGCATGTCAACATCTGGAAACGGAGGAGCAGTACATAGCCAAATGGTACAAATAACCATTTGAACAAGAGAGCCAGAGAGAACAACCAAGTTTGTTAATCTTTTGCCTATCCACATTCTCATTCTGGACCCTGGCTTGATGGCCATGAAGGCCAGAACCACATTGATGGTTTTGGCCAAGATGCAAGAAACAGCCACTGAGAAGATGACGCCAAAAGCTATTTGTCGGAGAGGGCAGGTCACTATTCCAGGGTGGCCGATGTATAACAATGAGCAGAGGAAGCAAAGAATTAATGAAATGAGTAGCATGTAAGTGAGATCCCGATTGTTGGCTTTAACAATGGGGGTGTTTTGGTGCTTGATAAAAATGCCAAGAACCACAGCTGTGATCAGAGCAAGGGAACAAGCCAGCACAGCTAAGCTGATGCCCAAATTTTCATCATAAGAAAGGAAGTTCAAAACTTTGGGAAGACATTGGTCTCGGTGTTTATTCGCATAATGATCTTCTGGGCATGGGAAACAATTGTCCATGTCTGAAAGATAAGATATGTTATTTCAGAAGCGCCTTAACATGAGATAATATTTTCTCTCTCACTTTACATCCTTAACCCCAGGAATGATGACTGGGTCAAGCTGCAGTATTTCTATAGCTCAAAGGAGAATTAATGTAATTGTATTCTAAGCTGACAAAGACATGTATTGAGTTCTTGGCAACTAGAAGCAAGAAGTTGCTCACACAAAAGAAAGTGAAAAAGAAACCAGAAGTAACTTGCTCCATCTCACAGAAAAAGAACTGCATGCTCCCAAGTGAAACAAGATGAGCACAGGTAAGTTCTTGTATGTTGAGACAGGGTATATTGTCTCTTACCCTTCTGGTCTGAAATCCTTCCTTCAGGACAAAGTGCACAATGATAGCAACAAAATGGCTTCCCTTCCTGTGTTTTCCTGCTGTAACCTGCAGGGCAGTTCTCATTGCACAAGGAAGAAGGTGGCACCTGTTCATAAACAGAAGAGTGGAAGAAATCTCCCTGTGCTCTGTAAAATGGTCTCTCATGGCCTAGTCTAAGCCTGATTTGAAATGAATTTTCACCTCAATCCTAAATAAATTTTATGATGAATTTTAATCCAATTTTAATTGCCAAACTCAATACTTCTACTACACATTTGAAACTATTCAAATTGGACAATGTCTACTGCTGGGGATATTGCAAAACATGTTTAAAATAGAATTCAAATTGTTGGAAGAAAACTGAGGTTATGTTAGTTCTCATCCACAGTAAAGGACAGATAATTGAGGTGTTGTTGTGTCTTCCTAAACCTGGGGGGGGGGCGGGACACCTTATATGGTGGAATTAGATAAAGTGGTTGGTGGCTCAGGTGCTCAGCCCCACTGCTTTCCACAGGATATCAAGAATTTTATGAGCCGGCCATTTCAGTTTCAGCATATGCATGGCTAGGGAGCTGGTCAAATTCATAGAAGAACTGAAAGCATTATAAAACACAGCTTTGAATCTCATTCTACAATGGAAACTTGCTGGGTGACCTGTATTAAAACATGTCAACACCTTTAATATGGAATAACGTAAAAGAATACGGTAGTACAATCAGTTATTTCTTCATAGATGAGTAAGATTATGCAGATACATTAAATGTTTCCTACCCAAAAGTAAATAGGTCACAGTGCAAGGCACCCTTTCTCATAAGAAACTGATAATTCAGAATCCAAGATTTGTTTTCAAAATCATCTTCTAACAATTAACTAACTGTCCAACTTGATAGGGTGCACATTCTTGATTAATTCTTGATACTTCAAACACCATAAAAAGTTATCTACATGCATTCATCCTTTAAGACGATATAAATGGTGAATTTAGGATGTCCTTGCTACATTTAATCATGACAAAGAATATAAAAAAATATTGATCACAAGTTTCTCAAACATCTCATTACCCGCAAGGACACCAGCTAATACAGCCCAGCTTTGAAACGCTCTGTCTTGTAGACCTTATACGCAGATCTCACCTGACTAAATGTGCTATGCCAGGTGATGATTTCTTCATTAATGGTGAACTCACTGCCTGGTGAAGCCTGAGGATTCATCCATCCTACTTTCACCTGTGAGAAGGACTTGTTTGGAAAGGTAACCCAGTTTGTAATGTCAAATCCACTTTTTATTTCACCACTCTTATCGAAAGTCACTTCCTCTCCAGCACTGTTGTTAAATGAGATGCCCCTCAGGAAATAGTGAAGCTGGAAGAAGTAAAAACTTTTATAAAATGGTGAATAAAGGTGTCATTGTTGGATAATACACATTGTGATTCTGTGAATAGGCGATTTTGGGAAATACAGACTATTTCTTTGTTGAGGGATTTAACTGAGTGAGGGAGATTTCTCAGCAATACTTTCTCAGGTACACATGAAGGGGGAACGTAATGTCATGATGGTCTTCCATCTCAATCACGTGGATGTGACTTTGCCAGCATTTGAGATGATTTCCTGCTATTCTCTGTTCTGTAATCCTCATTCTGTGATCATCTATTCCCAGGCCGGTAGCCAGGATTTATTTTGTCGGGGTGCATTTCTTGGGGGGCACCTCAGCCAAGTCATGAGCCTCCTCTCTGGGACAACGCAGGCAAGAAAGTGGAAGGAAGCCACCCATGACTCCAACAGGACAAGTGGCCGGCAGCATGCGGCATGTGACCCACCCCCTCCCCTCCAGGGCTGTGATTCTTTCCTGGCACCATGCAGCATGCAAAGGCAACCTTGCCCCGAATACCACTCCTGTCTACTCCCAGCACCAACACCCTTTTGCACCGGCCAGAATGCTGTCGGGGTGGAGCTCTGGGGAGGAAATTTCATGCCTAGTAACCCTTTGTGCACTTGTAACCCTTTGAGTAGGACTGCCCCCTCATCCCTGCTGTCCAGCCTCCCCATTCCAGAACAATAGGTGAGGGACTTCCTCTTCCTCCCCCCCCCCCAATGGTACCACTGATCTTTCACACACCTTTCCAGGCCCAAACTTGCCCTGGCTGGACCTCTTCCTTCCTCTTTCTCCTCCTCCTTCCCAGCATCAGAAAGTGAAGTGGATCGGCCGCAGATAGCCCCATCCATCTTTGTTTCTATTGTATTACTTCCTGCTACCAGAATACACAAACAGGGGTGTGTGGGGCGGTGAAAGTCCCTTGTTCACAAGAATCAACAAGACCCTAATTTAATTTAAAAGGGGGGGGGGCTTCCTCAGCCTGGACTTGTCTCCCCTCAGCTGCCTCAGTAACTCTGTAGGTAGGCGGGAAGGGAAGGCGTTGGAGGAGCGCCGCTGCACTCAGCAGCTCGAAGAGCCCCCTGCCGGCCGCCTGCTGCTCTCCTTTTATTAGGGGCTGGGTGAGGAAGGTGGTGGATGAGTTTGCTGCTGTGCTTACTGGCTTGAAGAGCCCCCAGCCAGCTGCCCGCCGCTCTCACATTTTACAGGGGATGGGTGAAGAAAGTGGTGGGGAACCACGCTGCTGCACTCATTGGCTTGAGGAGCTCCCAGCCAGTGGCACAGATGCGTGCCTCTCCCGCAGCCGTGGTGGATGGCAAGGAGAAGCGGTGACAAAAGTCAGGGGGCCTTTGAGGAAATTCAGGGGCCCACCCCCAAATGCCCCACTGTAGCTATGGGCCTGTCTATTCCCCACCACGCACAGACATATAGTGAACTACAGCTAGGGGCATTTTAGAGTATGACATGCAGGGGCAGATTAAGGCTCACTGGTGCCCTAAGCACAGAGCAGTCTTGCTGCCCCCCTCCTTTCAACACTGACCCAGTCCATTTTAGTTGTTGACCTGTCTGACCAGATATACAATGCAGGTCGCAGCAGTACAAAAATTTATTCATATGATAACACAATATACTCTACAAACTAAGCCAAGCTTTGGCTACATAAAGTTCTACAAAAAAAATGCAATACAACATCTATTTGAATATTTCACAAAGTTTAATGTATCAAAGTTCCAATATTCATGACCTGAAAGGCATTTTTCTACATTTTTTCACCCTTTTCCCAACTTTGCGGTGCCCCTTTTGGCCCTGGTGCCCTAAGCACGTCTTTAGTCTGCTTAATGGTTAATCTGCCACTGATGATATGAAAGGAAAGGGTTAAAAATGCTCTCACCTAGCAACCCTTCTATTTTTTTCAAAGCAACATCCATGCTGCTAAGTAGCTTATAAATACATTGAACTATTAAATACAAAAACTATCTTGGAATTGAGATATTATTACCTTCCAAGGTGAAAAACGGAGAGCCTTCCATTTGTGTACATCTGTTGCTGGTCTGGGCCTGAGTGAGGTTGTGTACATGATGTGCAAAGCATGTGCTATAGCATAGACAGCATTGTAAATGCTGTACCTTCGTCCAGCCCTGCCCATGTCAAAATGAGTTCCAGGAAGATGCTTCTGTTCCTCTTCCCTAGGACAACTGATCTTGGCCTCCATGAAATCTGGCAACAAACAGCTGAATGCCTCTTGCCAAAAGACTCTGAAAACTTTGTGCCGATTTGACCAATGAACACTTAAGAGCTGAAGGAAATTCTGGAATCCAGGAACCTCACGGGAGTGAACTGCAAAGGATAAAGATCCCTGGAAAGTTTGTCTCATGAAAGGCCATTGCAGTGTCTCCGATTGCAAATCGTCATGGGCTGTCATGATCCACACTTTACCAGTCAGCATCTCTGCAATTCCTGACAATTTTAGTAACACTGTTAATGTTTCCAAGGCCTGAATTTCAGCATATATGACAAGAACTTTGGCTTGGGATTTATTTAAACCAAGCAACAGATTCTTAGAGCGTTCGTTAATATTTGGATCCTGGAAAGAAAAATTGCTGCCTATTATTCTTTCTGTAAAGGCTGTACAGATGCCATTCTGGGTAAGCACTCTTGTCAATATTTGTATGAAACCCTCTCCTTTTTCATCATCTGGTGCAAAGATCCCAACCCACTTCCATGAGAAATGCTGAAGTAACCGGACAATCCCATTATACTGATGTCTTTCATTGGGAACCATCTGGTAGAAGGAAGGGAGCTTCACTGTGTCATGTTTCTTTGAAGTGAATATGGTGAAAGTAAACTAAAGGGGGGGGAAAGGTCACATATGGAGATTAACCATCTTGTATATGCATTTATCTACATATCACACAGTTCTTGTGTGTGTGCATGTATATGTGTATATAAAACCTGTCTGTCTCATCATCAACAAAACTGCAAAATTGTCTTCATTACTGGGAAAATATATTCTGAGGTAGAGTTCACATCTTTTCTGTAGGAGTAATGAAATCATTTAGGGCAATATATGGTATGAATCTTGGAGCCGACAGCATATAATCCCTTAGCTTTTACTCCAAACATCATATTTGTTCATCAAAATACTTAGGGCCATACTGACTACCTATAGAGCCACTCATGAAAGAGATTTCAGTGTGCTCAGTGGAGACAAAGCCCTCTGGTGTGTTTTGCAGCTCGGAATTTTCATAACTTAAGAACAGCAACGTGTCATATGTGTTTTATGTACCTTGAATTTTTGATTTAGAAATAAACATGACATACTCCCATATGTTGCAACATCCATAAATCAAACCATAACATAACAACTCCCCTGGGAGTATTCAGTTGCTAAAAGGATAATTTCCACAAAGAGTAGTTATAATTCGTTTGTTTGTTTGTTTGTTTTGGCATGAATCAAATTTGGTCTTCATCTGTTCTTCTGATCTTCTTGAAAGGGCGCTTGAAAAATAAGGGAAGAGATGGAAATATATAGTAAGAACTTCCTACCCCACATGCATTTTGTACCTGTGGAATCTTATAAATGGATAAGATGTTAGCCATTGAGAGTGATGTTTCCGAGTCCAGCCCCCCAATTACTGCTGCCAGGTTCCTCTGGATCTCACAGTTGTAGTTTGGGGTAGCCATATTCTGCACAGCAGTAAGACTCAGGGTGCTCTGATAGTTTATCCTTTCATCATAGTACCTATGATAGATGTGGAACCCCAGAGTGATATTTGCTAAGATGTTGGGGTTCTTATTGATCTCTTTCACAGAGTATACCAAGGAGAGGACATACTGATTTTTCTTTGGGACGTCCCTGAAACAAGAAATTATATGTTTTTGTAAGCTGATCACATATTAAAAAGGAACCTGAACAGCAAGTCTGAGGGAAAAGGTGGAAATCTAAGACCAATGGCATGTGGAATGGATAGAATATAAACCACCTGAGGGCCAAGTCCAAATGAAGAAAGGGCAAATATGAGATAATGAAATGCATATATACACTCTGAATGTAAGAATATATGCATCCTTGAACAACATGTTTCATAATAAAGTATCAGCACAATGTAGACTGATATAGAAGTACATCCCAGTGCACATAATGGGACTGACTTCTGAACAAATATGCATAGGGATGGACTATAAGGTGATCTTCTAAACAGAGCAGTATTCATATTTATGTATTTATTCTCCACCCCTGGTCGCAAGGCGAGTAATGGTAACAATAAAAGCAGTATATGTACAAAAAAATCCCTCAAAACAGTTCTATTATTTGAAACAATTAGGTGACAGAGAACCTATAGGGAATATAGCCCTCTTGACTAAGACTTGAAATGGGGACAAATCCCTTACACAGCTGGCTGAAAAAACCATGGATCAAGATGTTGTTTGAAGTCCACCTGATGATAGAAGGTTGAAACCAGAGAAGTAATTCCTCCAATAATAAAATCGCCTTTCTGATAATACTCATGTGGAATCTGAAAGGGATTGTTCATGCGGCACATAGCAGTGTGAGCAATGCACCATGCCTGAAGAAGCAGCAATAAGAGAAGCAACAGAAATGACATGGCCATCATAGAAACATTTCCCCCCTCTCCGAATATTAAGTCCTGTAGCTTTTAACGCATCACCAACAGATGTTCATCAGGTCACAGTACACTGCCTTGTACAACTTTCTGACTCCACTGATAACTTCATTTAATACTTGGACTGTAAATCTGAAAAGCCCAGCTTGTCAGACTACGTTCTGTTTACAACTCTTAAAAGTAACAAGAAGTAAGTGGGTTTATATCACTGTTCCAATTTAGCTATAATGCTTGTAATCTCTGCACGTCTGTGCGCTCTCAGAAGACAAGGACAACAACCTGTAGTGTTTTCAGATAATGAAAGGGTTCATAATCATAAGGTAATGTGCCCTACATGCAGTGTGAAGTAGAACAACAAGTTCAAAGAAATATGTTTGTTAGTCTTATCAAAACTTGTTATATTCCTCATAGGAACATGCTCCCACTGCCTAGGGAGGTTTTGAGTTCCCCCTCGTTGACAGTCTTCAAGGAGTGGATGGACAAACATTTGTCAAGGATGCTTTAGGCTGATCCTGCATTGAGGAAGGGATTGGATTAGATGACCGATATGACCCTTCCGACTCTATGATTCTATGCTGGAACAGTGGCAAAATATGCATTAAGAACATAAGAGAAGCCAATGGTGGATCAGGCCAATGGCCCATCCAGTCCAACACTGTCACATAGGGGCCAAAAATACCAGGTGCCATCAGGAGATCCACCAGTGGGGCCAGGACATTAGAAGCCCTCACACTGTTGCCCCCCCCAAGCACCAAGAATACAGTGCATCACTTGCTCCAGACTGAGAGTTCCTATAGCCACTGAGGGACCTCTGCTCCATACGTTTATCCAATTCCCTCTTGAAGCCATCCATTCTTGTAGCCACCACCACTTCCTGCAGCAGTTAATTCCATGTGTTACGCACTCTCTGGGTGAAGAAATATTTCCTTTTATCCATTCTAACCCGACTGCTCAGCAATTTCATTGAGTGCCCGAAAGTTATTTAATGGAGGGCTTTGTCCTCCTTTGTCCTAATTTCCCACAAGCGCTGCTCTGTGCTTGCTCTTCCCTTTTGCCCCAATGGAACGTGTCAATTTCACACTAAGTGCTGCGAGCCACATTTTGCCCCGCACCTTCGTGTGATTTTCCCCGTGTCTACTCGATCCTCAAAAAACAGGATTGAGTAGACGTGGGGAAAATCGCACGAAGCTGCGGGGCAAAATGCGGCTGTGCAGCACTTAGTGGGAAATTGACACATACCATTGGGGCAAAGGGAAGAGTGAGCGTGGAGCAGCGCTTGTGGGAAATCAGCTATTCTGGAGGGAAAGTATATTGGGAATATTTGAAAAAACTTCCATTTTAATACATTCACCACTTTCGGTTCCCCAAGCTCAGAGAGGTTACTCTTATCCTTCTGGTGTCTTATCAATAAAGGGGGAAAATGGCAGTTTTAGTTAACTCCTAGTTAGCCTGTCCATATGATGATGTCTACAGAACTGTACATTCATTTTCAAAGGAGGGAGAAAGGCATTGAAATGTCAGTTCCCATTCCAGCTGTATTTGAAGAAGTGAGCAGTGACTCAACAAAGCTCATACCCTGACACAAATTTTGTTAGACTTTAAGATGCTACTGGACTCTTGCTCTTTTCTCCTGCTACAGACAGAATAACATGGCTACCCATCTTGAGACGATCAGGCTATTAGTGTAACAAAAATTAAGATGTGAATGAAAGCCACTCCTTTTGTTTATTTCTGCGTTATTGATGCGGACTTCAGTTGAGTGAAGATTTTATGTTTCTGGGAGCCACTTAATAATAAAAAAAAAATCCCCCAGGTCCATTTACTTTGCCCTTCCCACCCATTTCACTCCTTCCAGAGGCATGAAGAATGAAGGGAGAGGAAGTATGCCCAGCAAACATCTTTTTGGCCGCACAAATGCTGTTTCAGTTTCAAGATGTCATTATATTCTGTGGGAAGACCTGGACTCCAAACAGAACATGTGTCACTGAACACTTATAATCCATTAGCTCAAGGGTCCCCAAACATTTTGATCCTGTGAGCACAGTATGGTGGTGCGGCCACAAAATGGCACTGTAGCTTACCTTCAGTTACACAGTGAAGATCCTTGTGCTGTGGTGGCAGCTATTGCCAAAGCAACATTTAAAAAATCTGCACAGCCAGTCAGATCTCTAGTGGTCTCTCAGAAGTCTTGCTACCCGTCCCTGCCCATCCCTTGCTAGAAACACTTCACATGTCGTGGATGCCATGGTGCCCCTTAGTGCTCACTGGGGACCTGTGCCTTAGGCTTTCTCTCAGATCATCATATTTGTTAATACAAAACTTGCAGAACAGATGCTTCTCACACAGATTTGACTATCCTTACAAAAATGCTGTCAAGAATTATTATACCAGTGTTTCAGATGGCATGCTAAGTACAGGAGATAATGGTGGCTAAGGCTACCTAGTGAGTGTATGATGCTGATGAGTTTTGGACCAATGATGACCAGTTGCACATCCACATATGAAGAAGAAATTACATTTGAAATGGGTGGAATATAGACAGGGGAGGGGGAAAGAGTACATAAAGAAGGACTAAGTATGTTTTACTGAAGAGCATATATAGTTTGTAGGTAAGACTACTTGCATCCTTGAACAGCACATTCCACATTTTTAAAATGAGATACCAAGTGTTAGATAGGAGTAAATCCCACTGCATTTAATGGGAATGACTTCTGTGAAACATGAATTGGACTGTAAGCCTATCTTCTGAAGAGGAAATAGTTCATATTTGTAAGGGATATAATCTGCCCTAGTCATGGGAAATGAAATCTTTACATGGGGAACTGAACAGCCCATGGATTAATATGCTTCTTGAGATCTATATTCTAATACAGGTTGTCAAACATGCAGCCCGGGGGCCAGATCAGGACCCCAGAGGGCTTCTTTCAGGCCTGCAAGGGACTGGTTGTCTCCTGCTTCTTCCTCCAGTTCTGCTGCTGCTGTTGCATCATAGCTTGCTTTCCTAGATTCTCTCAGTCGCTCAGGGGCTTCTGCTCCCTGCACTGGGCTGAGGCTCCTCCCCCTCCCCCTCCCAGATTGCTACAGCACAGACATTTTGATGCAATAATTCAGAACAAGAAATGTCAGTTATCAGAGACTGTTAAATAAACAAGATATTACGAGAATGCTAATGTTTCAGACATGTTTTTATTTTAAATTAAAATATATATATATTTGTTTGTGTTCTTTATAGGTTTTATATCTCTGCTGCGGTGCTCAAGTGGTTAAGACGCTGAACTGCAGGCTGTGGAAGGTCAGTAGTTCAGCAGTTCGAGACCCGGGTGCCGCATGACGGGGTGAGCTCCTGTCTCTAGTTCCAGCTCCTGCCAACCTAGCAGTTCGAAAGCAAGAAATTGCAAGTAGATAAATAGGTACCACTTCGGTGGGAAGGTAACAGCATTCCGTGCACCTTGGTGTTTAGTCATGCCGGCCACATGACCACGGAAATGTCTTCGGACAGCGCTGGCTCTTCGGCTTTGAAACGGAGATGAGCACCGCAACCCTAGAGTCGGATTCGACTGGCTTTCGAGCAAGGGAACCTTTACCTTTACCTTTATCTCTGCTACCTGGCATTACATTTTATAACACACACAGCCCAGCCTGACAAAATCCAATTTATGTCAAATGTGGCCCTCCATAACAAATGAGTTCGACACCCCTGTTCTAATAGGTTACAACAACAAGAAGAGGCAGAATGTGTCTCCAAGTTGCAACCAACTCAAGGTGGCCCCATTCATGGAGTGTTCAAGGCAAGAGATGGATAGAGATGGTTTGTTATTGCCTTCCTCCACACAGCAATTAGCTTGGGCTAATCTGGCTAATTAATAATTAAGTGTCATTAATACCACAACCAACTGAGGGCAACCCCCTCATGGGGCTTTCAGGGCAAGAGATGAGTAGAGGTGGAACTTTCAAGGCAAAAGTTGAGCCTTCTTTTGCATAGCAATCCTGGTCTTCTTTGGTGGTCTTCCATCAAAGTACTAACTGTGGCCAACCCCTCCTTAGCTCCTGCCAGCGCAACAGGATCCTCCCCCAATTGGCCAGATGCACTGATGTGCACATAGCCAAATTACCAGGGAAAAGCCATTTACAGCTGCGCCTCCGGGCCAGCAGTCTGAACGCTCCTGCGCTCCTGAGCACTCCTGAACGCTCCTCTCGGTATGCTCCCACATCAGTCAGCACAGTGTGACCAGGAAAACCCAGAACAGTTTGTTCCGGCGCTTTTTTGCCATGACTGGCTCCTGCTTAAAACTGCCAGTCTGAACTCAACAAGTTTTGAAAGAATCAAATAAGAATGTGTCCCTCCGTTGTTCTGGTGGGATTGCTTCTCACTTCATAACCTATTAATACCCCAGCAGCTAAGGAGGGGTATTATCCTGTTTTACTTGTTTTAATCTTGGCATATGTGCCTCATTTGTTAGCCGCCTGAGCCCATCCGTGGGAGGGCGGCATATAAACTTAATAATAATTTTTTTAAAAAAATACTTCAGTTTAGTTTATTGTCACGATCCTTAAACCAGCCATACAAAAAAAGAAGTACGCATTTACAATATTCAACATTTTAAAATAAAACATTAAGATTCTGGGGCAAGATATTAAAAGAAAATTTGCTGAAATGGAAACTTTTGGAGAAAAATATTGATTTCTAAAGATCACATGTTCCATAACATCAGTAACGAGTCAGAACTATTATGAACTTTTGTGCCAATAGGGCTACAGTTCTGTATCACAATAAGTCTCTTGCTGTAATGTTGTCAATAATATTTTGAATGCAATTAAAAATGAAATAAAATAAACGTAAATAACAATGAATGGATTCCATTGCCAGTGCAAGAGTAAGGAAACATAGGAATTTGAAATCTATATTTAATAGGTTCTAGGTGAGGATCCCTAGGGACTGTGAGGATATTCGTGATTTATTTTTTTACTGTAAAATGGGGATTGAGGGATAGATCCAACAAGAACCATATAATTGTCAGCAGCAACTTGATCTCTCAAATAAAGGCATGAAACAACAGAATGGGGTTAACTGGTTTATTTGAATGGCTGTTCTACATTATAATTATCAAAATATTTGAACGTATTTTAAGGGCAAGCTGTACTAGAGCAGCCCAATTTATTTATTTTCATTTTATTAATTTTGTTGGACTTTCAGCCCCCCCCCCAGTACAGCAAGCTCAGGGCAGGTTACAACATTCTAAGGACAGACAAATATTTAAAATAGAATATAATTCATAAATACAATTATAATACAACTAGCAGTAAAGCCCATTGTAGAAGCAATACAACAAGCTCTATAAAGATGTGATGTGTAAAGAATGCAGTGTCTGTAAGTGGGTTAAGTGAATATTAGGAATATGTAAAGGAAAGGTAGAAGTGTGGAAGTAAAGAAAAAGCCAAGGCTAGAACTTGTTGAGTTGGGTCACTTATTGTACTTAAGAGTTTTTGTCTTAGATGTTCCAGTCTTGAGGTAATCAGTGATTACTCTGATAAAGGGAGGGCTGAAAATGAATTTAGTAGGTTCGCTTCAATTGAATTTTCAGGGGAGAAAGATGATGATGGTAAATTACAGAAAGTAGGAGAGACAGGCCCCCAAGCCTGGTCCTGATGGGCAACCACCAGCAGGTCATTACTGAAAAGGTCATTGGTATTCTTCATGAGCCCTTGTTGGGAGGGTGGGATACAAATCTAATAAATAAATAAATAATAATAATACATTTTGCATTCTTGGCATCCTTTGTGTACTTTGCATCCTTTACAGATTCAAGAAATATAAAAGACAGCATAACCAGCCTCCAGCAAGAGAATCTTGATAACAAAACATCTAATAGCACGCAAGAATTCAACATGATCAATCATAAGACTCTAGAAGCAGTTTCACCATACAAAAACTGGTGTGTTTTCCTAGACACTGAGGAAGACCTGAATAAGATCTCAACTGCAGAATGACAATTAAAAATCTTATCATGGAATTTCGGCAGTTGGAGTAAAAAACTGCATGATTCTCATTTTTTAACATTTCTTTCCAGCCATGATATCCTCTGTCTCCAGGAAAGCTAGATCCAGAACCCCGACTCACTGTTCTTGCAGGGGTTTAGGGCTTTTTCCTGTACCTGCGAAGGGGTGTGGCAGTGGAGAATTGGTAATGTCAATCTGAATGTTGATGTGCAAGTTCTAAAGAACAGCTGTCCCAGTAACATCCAGACTCTGCTTGTAAAGGGTCCACATTTTTGGCCTCTGTTATGTGTCAATGTGTATATTCCTCCAAGCGGTACTGCTAGGGAGCTGTTTATGGGATTCTTTATCTTCTACATTGAAAGAGTTGATCTCTTGATACTCTATTGAAAACATTATTTTATGTGGTGATTTTAATGCAAGAATAGGTTTGGGGGATATTGATGCTAAAACAGATTTGAATGCATAGACTGCAACACATGCCCACTTTCTTAACCACTCAGCAAAAGATACAATTATAAATAAGTTTGGTCTAAAGTTTTTGGAACTTCTCTCATTGCTTAATTTACATGTTATCCATGGTACTTTTTTTGATGTATCTAGAGGGTACTTCACCTTCCTTTCCACTTGTAGGGCCAGTACCATAGATTATATAGTAATTTCTGCTTCTTTAATGAATTCTGTGGTCAGGTTTGAGTTTGTGGACTCTTTCTTGAGTGACCATTGTCCACAACAGCTGATAACATCAATCCCAAGACTTTATTAATTTCAGAATAGGGTTTTGCTGAAAGCATTACATCTAACCTTAGGAGACTTAGATGGTCTGAACATTTATATAATGTACTAGACCAAATCCTCAAAAGTCCAGAACCGATTGCATTGCGATCTGCTCTATTACATCATAGTACTGATGCCATAAAGATCTTTGCTGAAATCAATGCACAACTTAAGCCATTCTTTATAAACAATAGGACCACAAAACCCTCTTCACCGGTAAAGAATGGATGGTATGACCTCGAGTGTAAAGAGGTTAAGAAGGTGTTAGTTCACACTATGAAACAAACAAGAGGTAACACAGATGAAGCATTACTGTCCCTCCTTTTACAATTAAGATCTCAATACAAGCACCTAATTAAGCAGACACAATTTGATACATTATTCTTATAAATATTTTGCATAGATCTTGAAGCAAAGCAGGGTATTTGAATTGGAGACCACCAAGGAATACCATGACTGCTATGCAGAGTGAGGCAATGGCAAACCAACTCTGAATGTCTCTTGCCATGAAAATCTAGTGAGGTCACCAGAAGTCAGCTGTGACTTGAAAGCAAAAACAACAACATAAATATTTGATATATATACTAGGAAGATGGCCCATTGTGGAAATAAATACAATGAGCTCTAGAAAGAGGCTCTGGGAGAGTGCCAAGGCCTTGGACAATCAGCATTAATTTGCTGTGGTGACCTCAACAGGGTATAATGACAGAGAATCCACCATTTTCTCCAGAGGAACTGGTCTCTGCTACCTGAAGAGCAGTTGTAATTTTAAGTGATCTCCAGTCCTGGAGATTGGCAACAATCATTACTCGGGAGGAAATGGCTGGTTTGGAGGGTGGTGTCTATGGCATTTTACCTGTCTGAGGTCCAACTGCTCCTCAAATCCCACCCTCTCCAGGCTCTACCCCTCAAAGCCCCATCTCCTTCCCAGCTAACCAGCAACCTACTGTTATCTGCCCCTCTGACTGCAGCTGACTTCTGTCCTCTCTCCTGGAGATCAGTTGTAATTCTGAGTGATTTCCACCCCTCACCTGGACATTGGCAACGATGGTTCCCCGGGGGGAAATGGCTGGTTGAGAGGGTGGAGTCTATGGCATTGTACCTGTCTGAGGTCCTACCCCTCCTCAAACCTCACCCTCTCCAGGCTCAACCCCTCAAATCTCCAGGGATTTCTCAACCTCTCCTTCCCAGCCAAGCAACAACCTGTCATTATCTGCCCCTGATTTGAGCTTTCCATCTCCTCCTCCCTCCCTCCTGGAGATCGGTTGTAATTCTGAGTGATCTCCACACAGGTAACTGCCATTTTGTTAGACCTACCAACAGCTACAGAGGGAAAAAATTAGTCCAACACAGGAGGTAAGCATCTTCATCAAGAGAGAAAGCCATCTGGCAGAAATTCTGACAGGGCACAGTGGCTGAAGGAGTAGGCAGGAAAGAGGAGCAAAACCAGCACCTGGCCAATGGCACGTGAGTACTCTTGAGTGGTGGCTGGGCGAGACTCAAGCAATGCAGCCAGTGGCTAGGGACACCTTGTAAGTGACAGAACAGGGAGCCAAATGCTGGGGGAGCATGTTGAACATTCAGGAAAGAGTCACATGAAAACTCAATTATTAATATAGAGAGATACATATATGTGTGTGATAGACTATACAGTAATAATAAAATGGGGTTTCCCCCAAGTTTGCTTCTTGTTCTTTTACATTCAAAATCCTTTGTTGATTAATCTGACCTCTAACTCTTTCTTCTCTGTATCAGCTGTCCTTGGCTATTTAGATGAGGCTTCAGGACAATTACATAACATTTGGGGGCAAAAATGCATCCCAGTAACCCAGCGCTGGAGGCCAAGATCGAAAAGATCTCCACAGCCACCATATATCTCCCTTTGCAACTTAGGTAAGTTGGAACAAACGATATCCAAACACTGCAAAATACCAGCATGCTGAAAGTGATGAACTTGGCTTCATTAAAGGTGTCAGGCAACTTCCTGGCAAAGAAAGCCACAAGGAAGCTGGCCATTGCCATCCATGCTGTATATCCCAGAACCAAATAAAACATGGCCACTGACCCTTTATTACACTCTACAACAATTTCTTCATCCAGAGACTGCATGTCAACATCTGGAAATGGAGGAGCAGTACATAGCCAAATGGTACAAATAAATGTTTGAACAATGGAGCCAGAAAGAACAACCAAGTTTGTTAATCTTTTGCCTATCCATATTCTCATTCTGGAACCAGGTTTGATGGCCATGAAGGCCAGAACCACATTGATGGTTTTGGCCAAGATGCAAGAAACAGCCACTGAGAAGACGACACCAAAAGCTATTTGTCGGAGAGGGCAGGTCACTATTCCAAGGTGGCCGATGTATAACAGTGAGGAGAGGAAGCAAAGAATTAATGAAATGAGTAACATGTAAGTGAGATCCCGATTGTTGGCCTTAACAATGGGGGTGTTTCGGTGCTCGATAAAAATGCCAAGAACCACAGCTGTGATCAGAGCAAGGGAACAAGCCAGCACAGCTAAGCTGATGCCCAGATTTCCATCATAAGAAAGGAAGTTCAAAACTTTGGGAAGACATTGGTCTTGGTGTTTATTCGCATACTGATCTTCTGGGCATGGGAAACAATTGTCCATGTCTGAAAAATAAAACGTATTATTTCGGAAACTCCTTAACTTGAGATAATAATTTCTCTCTCACTTTTCATCCTCAACCCTAGGAAATGATGACTGGGTCAAGCTGCAGTATTTCTAAGTCAGGATCATAGAGTTGGAAGGAGCCATACAGGTGATCGAAGTCCAACCCCCTGCTGAGTGCAGGATCAGTCTATCCCTGGTAAGTGTTTGTCCAGCTGCTGCTTAAAGACTGCCAGTGAGGGCGAGTTCACCCCCTCCCTAGGCAGCTGATTCCACTGTTGCACAACCCTTACCAGGAAAAAGGTCTTTCCTAATATCCAGCTGTTACCTTCCCACCCTTAATTTAAACCCATTATCGTGAGTCGTATCCTCTGCTGCCAACAGGTACAGCTCCCTGCCCTCCTCTTAAGTGACAGCCCTTCAAGTACTTGAAGAGAGCAATTACGTCCCCCCTCAATCTCCGCTTCTTCAGACTAAGCATTCCCAAGTCACTCAGCCTTTTCTCATAGAGCTTGGTCTCCAGGTCCTCAAATCATCCTCATTGCTCTTCTCTGTATTCGCTCCTTTCTGTCTACATAAATCTTGAAGTGAGGCCTCCAGAACTGCACACAACACAGCACGAACAGTGCACTGTACAGTGGGACTATGATATCTAGTTATTTGGATGTCATGCTTCTGTTGATACACCCCAAGATTGCATTAGCCTTTTTTGTTGCTGCATCACACTGGCTGCTCATATTTAACTTACAGTCCACCCGTATCCCAAGATCTGGTTCACACATACTGCTATCCAGAACTGTATCTCCCATCCAGGATGCATGGTCTTCATTTTTGTTACCCACATATACAACTTGGCACTTATCCTTGTTAAACTGCATCTTGTTCACATCCACCCACTTTTCCAGTGTGTTCAGATCTCATTGAATCCTATCTCTATCATCTGGTATGTTCGCTGCTCCTCCCAGTTTGGTGTCATCTGCAGATTCAATAGGTAGGCCCTCCACAGTCACATCCAGATCATTTATAAAAATATTGAAAAGTACCGGGCCCAGAACCAAGCCCTGTGACACCCCACTGGACACCTCCCTCCATTCGGGTGAAATACAATTTCAATTACTCTTTGAGTGTGGCTCTCCAACCAGTTCCCTATCGACCTAACTCTCCTAGAGTCCAGTCCACAGTCCTCTAGTTTACCCATCACAACATCATGGGGAACCCTGGCAAAAGCTTTGCTGAAACCCAGGTGAACAACATTCCCTTGATCCAGTAAGTTCATCACTCAATCAAAGAAGGATATGAGGTTGCTCCCTCTCACACAAAAAGAACTGCATGTCCCCACTGAAACAACAACAGAGATTTGTGTGTTGAGACAAAGCATATTGTCTCTTACCTGTCTGGTCTGAAATCTTTCCTTCGGGACAAAGAGCACAATCATAGCAACAAAATGGCTTCCCTTCCTGTGTTTTCCTGCTGTAACCTGCAGGGCAGTTCTCATTGCACAAGGAAGAAGGTGGCACCTGTTCATAAAGAGAAGAGTGGAAGGAATCTCTCTGTGCTTAGTAAAATGGTCTCTCGTGGCCTGGCCTAAGCCTGATTTGAAATGAATTTTCACTTTAACCTTTGATCAATTTTATGATGAATTTTAATCTATTTTAATTGCCAAATGCAATGCTTCTACTACATATTTGAAAATATTCAGACTTTACAATGTCTACTACTGGGGATATTGCAAAACAGGTTTAAAATTAGAATTCAAATTGTTGGAAGGAAATGAGAAGATTTGGCTTGGCAATTTCTCCATGCTTTCTTTCCCTGAGGTTGTGTCAGTTCTTATCTACAGTAAAGGACAGGTAATTCAGGTGTTGTGTCTTCCTAAACTTGAGGAGGGGAAAACACCTTATATGGTGGAATTACAGAAAGTGCTTGGTGGCCCAGGTGCTCAGCCCCACTGCTTTCCAGAGGATATCAAGAATTGTATGCACTGGCCATTTCAGTTTCAGCTTGTGAACGGCTAGGAAGCTGGTCAATTTCATAGCAGGACGGAAAGCATTATGTTGCATATTTAAAATTCTCATAGCAATGTTTTAAAGAATGCATTGTGCTTTTCTTACATAGAAAGACTCTTGTGTCATCAGAGGAATGGTTCCTATAATGTTCTGCTTTGGTTTACATAGTTACAAATCAGTTGTCCTAGAAAGCAAACAACTAGGGAACAGAAATTAAGGTCATCCCCTGATGTTGCCTCCTAGCACTAGTATTAAGGAATTTAATGTAAGTATTACGTAGTTGGTTATAGTGTCAGACTAGGATCTGGGAAACACAGGTTTGAATCCCATTGTACTATGAAAGCTTCCTGGGTGACCTGCATTAAAACATGTCAACATCTTTAACATGGAATAACTTAAAAGAATATGGTAGTATTATCCATTAATTCTTCACAGGTGAGTATGATTATGGAAATGCATTAAATGTTTCTTACCCAAAGAGTAGATAGGTCACAATGCAAGGAGCCCCTTCCAAGAAGTTGATAATGAATTCAGAGGCCAAAATTTATGTTTTCAAAATCATCTTCTAACAATTAACTAACTGTCCCACTTGATAGGGTGCACATTTTTGACAAATTATCTCACTACTGCAAACACCATATAAAGTTATCTATATTCATTGATCCTGTAAGACTATATAAATACTGGATTTAGGATGTTCTTGCTACCTTTAATCATGACAAAAATATTTTTAAAATATTGATTACAAGTTTCTCATGCACATGATTATCTACTGGAACACCAGCCAATATGGCCTACCTTTGAAAATCTCTGTCTTGTCGATTTAGATCTCACCTGACTGAATGTGCTATGCCATGTGATGATTTCTTCATTAATAGTGAACTCTCCACCTGGTGAAGTCTGAGGATCCATCCACCCTACTTTCACTCTTGAGAAGGACTTATTTGGAAAGGTAACCCAGTTTGTAACGTCAAATCCACTTTTTATTTCACCACTTTTATCAAAGGTCACTTCCTCTCCGGCACTGTTATTAAATGAGATGCCCCTCAGGAAATAGTGAAGCTGAAAGATGTAGAAACTTTTATGAAATGGTGACTAATGGTGCCATTGTTGGATAATATACATTGTGATTCTGTGAATGGACAATTTTGAGAAATAAAGACTTTATTTCTTTTTTGAGGGATTTAACTACGTGAGGGAGATTTATCAGCAATACTTTTTCAGGTACACATGAAGGGGGAACATAAAGTCATGATGGTCTTCCATTTTAGACATGTGGATGTGACTTTGCCAACATTTGTGATGATTCCCTGCACATTCTCTGTTCTGTAATCCTCATTCTGTGATTATCTATTCCCCCCTCACACTAGGGTTGCCAAAGCAGGGGACCCCACCCCCAAGCCCAAACACCCACAGCCACCCCTCTCCCTTTTCTCTTGAAGGGCTCCCTTTAAATGGACAGAGCTGGCGTTCCCTGATCACCTGAACGCCAGCTCCAAAGGCAGCCTTCCCCGCACACTGGATCTCAAGCAGAGATCGGGGTGCCTGGAAACTGCTCTTAAAGGGGCAGTGCAGGAAGCTGGCATTTCCCCGCAAGCCCAATCTCCGCTCAAGATCGAGCGTGCAGGGAAGGCTGCCTTTGCTTAAATGGAGCTGGCATTTGGGTGAGCGGGGAAATGCCAGCTCTCTGCAGAGCATTTCCCCGCACGCAAGGGGCGTGCGGCTGGCGGGGGAGCGGACATCCCCAGTGTGACGTCATCACGTCAGGGATGCCCCGCCCCTCCAGGAACGGCCCCCAAAGTCCCCCTATGCGGGCAAAGATGGATTTGGCAACCCTACCTCACACACACATATAGTGAACTGCAGCTAGGGGCATTAATGTATGGCATGGAAGGAAAGGGTTAAAAATCCTCTCACCTAGCAACCCTTTTATTTTCTTCAAAGCAGCCTCCATGTTGCTGAGGAGCTTTTAAATACATTAAACTAATAAAGACAGGAAATGCCTTGGAAATGAGATATTATTACCTTCCAAGGTGAAAAACTGAGAACCTTCCATTTGTGTCCATCCATTGCTGGTCTGGGCCTGAGTGTGGTTGTATACATAACGTGCAAAGCACGTGCTATAGCATAGATAGCATTGTAAATCCTGTACCTTCGGCCAGCCATGCCCATGTCAAAATGAGTTCCAGGAAGGCGCTTCTGTTCCTCTTCCCTAGGACAACTGATCTTGGCCTCCTTGAAATCTGGCAACAAACAGCTGAATGCCTCTTGCCAAAAGACTCTGAAAACGTGCTCATTTGGCCAATGAACACTTAAGAGCTGAAGGAAATTCTGGAATCCAGGAACCTCACGGGAGTGAACTGCAAAGGATAAAGATCCCTGGAAAATTTCTCTTATGAAAGACCATCTCAATGTCTCCAGTTCCAAATCATCATGGGCTGTCATGACCCACACTTTACCTATTGTTACCTCTAATGTTTCTGCTGTTTTTAGTAACAGTGTTAAAGTTGACATGGCCTGAATTTCAGCATATATGATAAGAACTTTGGCTTGGGATTCTTTTAAATAAAGCAACAGATTCCTAGAGCGCTCTTTAAATTTTGGAACATGGAAAGAAAAATCCTTGCCTATTATTCTTTCTGTAAAGGCTGTACAGATACCATTCCGAGTAAGCATTCTTGTCAATATGTGTATGAAACTCTCTCCTTTTTCGTCATCTGGTGCAAAGATCCCAACCCACTTCCATGAGAAATGCTGAAGTAACTGGACAATCCCATTATACTGATGTCTTTCATTGGGAACCATCTGGTAGAAGGAAGGGAGTTTCACAGCGTCATGTTTCTCTGAACCAAATAAGGTAAAAGCAACCTGAAATGGCAAAAAAGGAAACATCTGAAGATTATTTTTCATTTTGTATATGCATCTATTTACAGATGGATGGATGGATAGATAGATGATAGATAGATGATGATAGATAGATGATGATAGATAGATAGATAGATAGATAGATAGATAGATAGATAGATAGATAGATAGATAGATGATAGATATAAAACATGTCTGTTTTTAGTCTGTCTCATCAACAAAACTGTGCTCCATTGTCTTCATTACTGGAAAAAATATTCTGAGGCAAAGTTCACATCTTTTCTGGAGGAGTAATGAGACCATTTAGGGAAATATATGGTAAGAATATTGGAACCCACTGCATATAATGCTTTAGCCTTTACTTTAAACATCATATTTGTTCATAATAATACTTAGCACTTGTTGAACACCATTTTGTGCCACTAGACTTGAATCTGGCTCTCACAAGCTATGCTGGCTAAGATATATGGTGAATGTATGGTTTTGGAGTCCATTGGAATCCAGAGATCTACAGAGCGTACAAGTTTGGACCTTGTTTGTTTATTATTATTATTTTTTAAATCCTCTGTAATAGTGAAAGAGTTGGCCCATACCGAGCGCTCGTAAAGCCACTCATGAAAGAGATTTCAATATATTTATTTGAGGCAGAGCTATCTGGTGTGTTTTGCAGTTCAGAGTTTTAATAATGTAAGAACATCAGCATGTCACACATATGTTATGCATCCTGAATTTTTGCCTTAGAAACAAACATTACATACTCCCACATATAGCAACATCCATATATCAAAGCATACCATGACAACTCCCCTGGCAGTATTCAATTGCTAAAATTTCCTGGATAATTTCCACACAGAATAATTGTGATCTGTTTGTTTGTTTGTTTGTTTGTTTGGTATGAATCACATTTGGTCTTCATTTGTTCTTCTGACCTTCCTGAAAGGGCTCTTGAAAAATAAGGGAAGGGAGGGAAACACACTGTAAGAACTTGATACCCTACATGCATTATGTACCTGTGGAATCTTATAAATGGATAAGATGTTAGTTATTGAGAGTGTTGTTTCTGAGTCCAGCCCCCCGATTACTGCTGCCAGTTTCCTCTGGATCTCACAGTTGTAGTTTGGGATGGGCATATTCTGCACAGCAGTAAGGCTCAGGATGCTCTGATAGTTTATCCTTTCATCATAGTAACTATGATAGATGTGGAACCCAAGAGTGATATTTGCTAAGATGTTGGGGTTCTTATTGATCTCTTTCACGGTGTACACCAGGGAGAGGACATACTGATTTTTCGCCGGCAAGTCCCTGAAATAAGAAACAATATGTTTTTTGCAAGCTGATCAAATATTAAAAAGGAAATTAAACAGTAAGTCTAAGTAATCTAAGACCAATGGCATGTGAAATGGATGGAATATAAGCGAGTTGAGGGCAGAGACTAAATGAAGAAAGGTCAGGTATTATATAGTGAAGTGCATCTATACAGTTTGAAAGTAAGAGGACATGCATCCTTGAACAATATGTTTCATAATAACGTATCAGCCCAACATGGACCGATGCAGGAGTACATCCTATTACACATAAGGCGACTGACTTCTGAGCAAATATGCATAGAAATGGACTATAAACCTTATTTTCTAAACAGGAAAGTATTCATATTTATTTATCAATTCTCCATCCCTGGTCTCAAGGCGAGTAATGGTAATAATAAAAACAGTACATGTTCAAAAATCTCTCAGAGCAGCTCTATTACTAGAGAGAACTGGGTGGCAGAGAACATATAAAGGCTATTTCCCTCTTTACTAACACCTGCAATGGGGGGAAAATACCCTTACACAGGTGGCTGATAAACCCATGGATCAAGATGCTGTTTGAAGTCCACAAGATGATAGTAGGTTGAAAGCAGCGAAATAATTCCACCAATGATAAAGTCACCTTTCTGGTAATACTCATGTGGAATCTGAAAGGGATTGTTCATGTGGCACATAGCAGTGTGAGCAATGCACCGTGCCTGAAGAAGCAGCAATAAGAGAAGCAACAGAAATGACCTAGCCATCATGGAAACATTCCCCCCCCCCTCCAAATACTAAATCCTGTAGCTTTCAACGCATCTCCAGAAGATGTTCATCAGGTCCCAGTACACTGCCTTCTACAGCTTTCTGACTCCACTGATAAGTTCATTTAATACCTGGCCTGTATATCTGAAAAGACCAGCTTGTCAGAGTATGTGCAGTTTAGAATTTCTAAAAGTAGCAAGAAGGAAATGGGTTTATATAGCTTTTTCCAATTTAGCTATACATATATTTTTTTGTAATCTTTGCACATCTGTGTGCTCTTGGAAGACAAGGACAACAACTCGTAGTGTTTTGACATAATGACAGGGTTCGTAATCACCCTCAGATCACAGAGCATGGTCTTCTGAGTAGGGGTGGATATAACAAAATCGATGAGCCGGAAATATACACAGGAACAGCTGGTCTGGATTGCTACAGTGATTTCCCAGAATGGTAATACAAATCCAGGGTTGTTGGTGTAATGAAACCCTCCTCCTGAAAATAACCCCTAGTGAGCCTTTTGTTTTGCTTTGTTTTTTTGAGTTTGGAAGTTACCAGGAAAGATCCATGCCTCCTCCCCCTCACTCACTGCTTTGAGGGGGACTAGAAAAATAGTGACTGTGGGCACCTTGTTTACAGGCCTGTAGAATTCTAACTCTTGACTCAATTTCCTTGAAAGTTGGGGGTTCTTTAAAGGACAGGTGGCAAACACTTCATTGCAATTTTTGGTGTCATTTTTTGGGAAGGGGCAGTGATTCCACCCTCCACCAAAGTGGGAACCAGGAATGCCGAGTGACTTGCCTGAACTCCATTGGAATATAGTACAGCAGCAGAGAACAATGAATGGATTACTTTCCCAGTGCAATAGTAAGACAGCTTGGGAACTGGAAATCTGTATTTAATGGGTTCTAAGTGAGGGTCCCTAGGGGTTGTGAAGATATCTATGGTTTATTTTTCTGTAAAATGGGGATTGAGAGATAAATCCAGCAAGAAACATATAGTTGTCACCAGCAATTTGGTCCCTAAAATGAAGACATGAAACAACAGAATGAGGTTAACTAATGTATTTGAATGGCTGTTCTACATTATAGTTATCAAAATATTTGAACCTATTTTAAGGGCAATCTGTGCTAAAGCAGCCCCATTTAAAAAAAAAAAACACATTTTTTGTCAGTGTTCCCACTTAACTCTATCTCTGCTTCTTATATTGCTAAGTTAAGGTGAGGTAATGATTTACTGATGTAACCTTAGGCTATAACATCTCAACAAGATTCCTACAACATACAATAAATTCAGAACAGGATTAAAACCATCCATCAAGGCAAAATAAATTTACAGATTTTACAATATACATATGCAAGGTTAATAAGACATTTATGCAAAGTCCTAAAATGTAAATATTGCTAAGGCCTTGCTGGAGGTTAGTTCAGCATTTGGACGGCCTGAGATTATAATCCCCAATCAAAGAACAAAATTCACCTCTAAACTAATGCGGAAAGTTTATGAACTGAAAGGGATTGAGCACGCCCATTATCCAAGCACAAATGGATTGGTGGATAGGTTTGTGCAGACTCTGGGCAAGATGCTAAAGGCCTATGCTATGGAGCACCAGGGAGATTGGGATAGGGCACTCCCTTATCTGGTGTTTACTATCAGGGATACCCTTATAGCCAGCCTAGGATGGCACACCCCTAATGAGTTAATTTTCAGAAGGAAGATTACTGGTCCCTTGTAACTATGGAAAGCCACTTGTCATGGAGCATACAGCAAAGTTAAAGAAGACATTAGAGCAGGTCAGGAAAGTGTCTAGGGATTTCCTTAAGCAGGCCCAAGTCCTACAGAAGGACTATTATGATTGGCACATGAAGCCTAGGAGCCAGGCTGTTAAGGATAAAGCCGGATCATGTATCCAAGTTGAAGGCTGCATGGGCCAGTCTTTATTGTGTGTTACAAAAACTGGAGAAGGATAATCACTTGATCCAGGAAATGGGCCCAAATGGGCACAACAGCAAGTGGATGAGCTGTTTCAAGCCTCTCTTCTCTAGTGTGCCTGGCTGGACTGATTTGCTCGTCCATAAAATAGAGACAGGGGCACATGATCCAATACAGTCCAGTCCTTTCCCTGTTGAATGGGCCCATGCAAGAAATTGTGGCTGCTGAGATTCAGCAAAAGTTGAAGTGGGGGGTAAGAAAGGAGTCTTACTTTGACTTGGAAGCAGCTGTGGTTATCCTGTCAAAGAAGAAGTTGTCAGAGGATGGCCCCACCAAATATCGTTTATGTGTGGACTTCAGAAAACTGAATAAACTAATGACTGTGGATCCTTATCCTACTCCTAGAATTGAAAGCTTGATTGAGGACTTGGCTGGGGCTGCTTATATCAGCATTAGTGATTTGGCATCAGAGTATTGGAAGTCTCTGAAAAGACTGCCCTTGTGTCACCTTTGGGACATTATCAATTTGTCAATATGGTGTTTGGCTTAAACGGGGCCTCAAAGACCTTCCAGAAACTGATGGATCAAGTACTATATGGACTACTTTTGGCTGTTGCCTATCAAGATGATATTGCAATCTATAGCTCCACTTGGGCAGAATACCTGGACCATGTGAGAGAGATCCTCCAGAGCATCCATCAAGCTGGGCTCATAATCAAGGCATCTAAATGTCAATTTGTGTGAAATCATATTGTGCATTTGGGGTATGTGCTTGGATCAAATAGAATAAGGCCTCATGAGACCAAGGTTGCTATCATTATGGAATGTCCCAAGCCTCTTACAAAAAACAAGGTACAAGCATCCCTAGGCCTAGTAAATTTTTATAGAATATCTGTAAAGGGGTTCAGTGCCTTTGCTGCAACTCTGACCAATTTGTGTAAAAACAGCCCCTGATAAGGTCATCTGGACCCCTGAGTCCTTACAGTCTTTGATTATTTGAAGAAACAACATGCAAGAACCCATCTTAGTCCCTCCCTTCAGAGAGGGGCCTGGAGGAACAGAGATGATGAAACTGCTCACATCAAGGCCAGCCAGAACATTATGGCTGACAATCTGTCCCATCACTGGAGAGAGTAAGACCGTGAGAGGGGATTTTCTGTGGTTCTGCTTTGATATGTATGTTGCTCTGCTAATCTCATTTTATTTTCTGTGGTTCTGATTTGATATGTATGTTGCTCTGCTAATCTTATTTTATGCTGCTATGAAAACAGTTATCTACCACTCTTCCTAGAATGGTAGTTGCTTTGCCTAGATACATAAGAACCAATCATGGTTTGGGCCATGAAACTCAGCTTTTCAGGGGGTGGGGCAAGTGAGGCAAAGCAATCATGGCTCTCCCCCTCAAGGGTTAATGTGAATGGTAATGGGCTTGTTCCATCCTGTTGGTGTTTCTAACTGATCTCTCAGCCTACATAGTCCTTATCATCTTCAAGGCCAGAGTTGGGTAAGTGGTAATTAGCTTCTCGTGAAAACCTCTGGCCCACAGGATGGAAGGCAGGAGGTCAGGAGTGGTGAGTTGATTTTCCAGAGGGTTCCAACTAGACTGTGTGCTAATTGGACGTCATCATGCCCTGCTTGGGCAAAAGACTATGATTGAGCTAAGAACATAGAAAAGAAGGCTGTTCTGGAGTATGATATACTTATATTGCAATAGACCTTAATGCAGAGAACACGTAGTGGTCGTTGACTCTTGGACTTAAGGTTTGTGCCATCTAACACAAGTCTTAAAAATGTGTTAGATAGTTAAGCTAGCTTTCTTGGTTTTTCTGCTGTATGATTTTAGAGCATTGTGTTGCCAAAAGAATGCATCTTTGTTGTGACAAAAATTAAATAAAGCTCTGTACAATTTTAATAAAATAAAGAAAAGGTTTGGTTACTTGTGTACAACAGCCCTGGGGACGCACAAGGTTCAGCTTTGGAGTCCTTGAGAGGGGTGTCCTAAGTTTTGCCAAAATCATAGAATTTTTGAGAATCCTGGAATGTCCTCGTGATGATTTACACTGGTGTCATGTTCCATCTAGCTCCCACTAATAACTGAGTTGAGGTGTTTTGCATCAGCTGGACTCCTTATACTGTTGTTCCTTAAACTGAAGCTCCTTATAATAATGCAGAATTTAAAGAAGAAGTTGCAAACCAACACTGGAAATAATGATGGAGAAAATCTCCACAGGTGACATGGGTTTTCCTTGGATGCTGAGGTAGTTAGGAAAAGGAGACATCTCCTGCAGAAGACTAACATGCTTAGGCACTGGGACAAAAGCATCTTATGAATATTAACAATCAGTTACATTATATTCCAAGATGTATAAACATATAAATGCACACATACATGAATACAAAACAACGATCCTGTTTCAGAAGAAGAAATCAAAACATGAATGAAGCTCATATAGCATATACATGTTAATAAATTGATATAGTTAGGAGAATATATGTTCATATTTATTGGTACTTTCTTGGTATTAAATGATGCCTGTTGTTCAGCTCAGGCCTCATCACAATGATGTAGCATTTAGGGGAAAATATGCAACCCAGTAAACCAGCACTGGAGGCCAAGATGGAGAAGATCTCCACTGCTACCATGGACTTCCCTTTAATGCTATAATAGGTGGGAACAAATGGTACCCAAACACTACAAAAGACCAGCATGCTGAAGGTGATAAATTTGGCTTCATTGAAACTATCTGGCAACTTCCTGGCAAAGAAAGCCACAGTGAAGGTGACAATGGCCAGGAAGCCCATATAGCCCAAGACACAGTAAAACATTGTCGCTGAGCCCTCGCTACACTCTACAATCATCTTATCATCAAGTGACTTCATGTCCACGTATGGGAATGGAGGAGAGGAAATTTGCCAAACTGTACAAAGGGCTGCTTGAAGAAATGAGCAGGAAAGGACAATGGAGTTTGCCAATCTTTTCCCCACCCACCTTCTCACTCTGGATCCTGGTTTGGTAGCCATGAAAGCCAGAACCACAGTGATCGTTTTGGCCAACACACTGGAAATGGCCACAGAGAAGACCATGCTGAAAGAAGTTTGTCGGAGAAGGCAAGTCACCCTCCCCGGCTGCCCAATGAACAGGAAGGAACAGAGGAAGCAAAGTAGGAGGGAAATGAGGAGAATGTAGGTGAGGCTCCGGTTGTTGGCTTTGACTATGGGAGTATCACGATTTTTTATAAAGGTGATCAATATGAACACTGTAGTCAGGAAAAAGAAAGTATAAACGACAGTATAATGATCCCCAAGGGTTCTTCATAAGTCAGGAAAATAATTCTCTTGGGGAAACATTTATTCTGGGCCTTATTTGGATATTGGTCTTCAGGGCATTTGCTACAGCCATCCATGTCTGGGGAAAAACACACACAAGCAAATCTCAGAAATATAATTAAAATATAGAGTAAAAATGGAACTTTGGGGATATGAAGGGAACCAAATCAGGGCTGTTTTAAAGGGAAATTATTGCAAGAGATCTGTGCAGGACAACCTCAAAGTTAAGGTGGAAGGAGTACTAGAGAGATGCTGCTTTTATGGTTACAGTTTCACCTCAGATGTCATCTCCCTCCCTGACTTCCTACTGCTATTTTTATTGCTGATTATTTACTGGAAGATGGTTGCAACTGATTTTATGGAGATGTGTCCTCAAAAACCTTTGATTAAGAGGCCTAGTATAAATATTTTAACTAAATTATGTTAAATATAGAGAATTTGAAGCAGCCATTTGAGATGGGATAGTTGGAGACAAAACTGTGATACACGGATGTGATAGGGTAGGGTTTAACTTCAAATGTGAATGATACACGTAGAAGGTTCACAAGGATTTAATGTACCAACAGAAACATCTTTTTCATGGAACTTGTAGCAGCAGTGTATTTGAGATTTCCAGGACATGCTTTGTTGGAAGGAGAAGTTTAGTGTTGTCTTGAGACAATCTACTGAGCATGCCCATCTACTGTCCACTGGGAATGCCCATATCAGAAAAATGCTGCCCTTCATCTGCTGAGATTGTCTGGAGATATCTTAGTATTTGGTACATTTAATATTTCTCTATATATCTGAATTTTCCTACCTTTCTTTTTTCCTCCCTAATTTTTATTCATAAAATATTAGAAAACATACACCTAAAGTTTTCTATCAAATAAGTCCAAGAGCACGAGATCCTATTCCTTAAAATTTTAACCAGCTAAATTGTTGATCATCTATGGAAGGGACTCCTTTATTGGAAAGGAGAGTAAAACTGGTAACCATAGCTCCGAATGATCTACCTGAGTCATGATACCTGGAACTCCAAAAACAAATGGATTGTCCATTATTCTGCTAATTAAAATTTGATCCCACAATTAAGCATACCATAAATTTAAAGAAGGGGGAATCAGTCGATTCCAGGCACTAGCTATAGTTAATCTAGCAGCCACTAATAAATTGGATATCAATACTTTGTGTGTTGGATACATACATCCACCCTATAATCAAGTAGCAAGAAGTCAGGAGAATTATGTCACAGATCTGGGAGTGATCTTGTTTCCAAAAATTTTGTATAATTGGGTATATCCCCATAAATGGTATGTTCTGCCTATGTTGCCGCATTTCCTCCAACAGTAATTTATAATGTACCAGTGTGACAGCAATTTGAAAAACTGCACTCGGGTATTAGCTATTGAGGAGGTATTTGCCAATTAAGCCCATATGCATTTCCACTCTGACTCATTAAGAACTCAAGGAAGTAAGGAATTCCACTTAAGCTGGTAAGCTAACAGGGCTTTGCTTAAATTCAGGATCAAGAATTTATAGATAAAAGAAATCAAGCCCACCTGAATTGGTGCCATCCTTGCTTATTAAAGTTTCAAAAGACATTAAGGGCTTAATAAAATCATTTTTGGACCTCAAGTCATTCATACAGGACTATAATTGATAATATGTTAGTCAAGCAATCTTCTGACCACTGAACTGTTCTGCTTTTTCCATCTTAATGATACTGAACAAAGCCAGAGAGCGAGGCTAAACATACTTTTTGCTCTCCAGCTACAAAAACCATCTATTCAGAAACCTAGACCGAACCACTCATGGTGGATAAGCGTAGAGACCAGTGAAATCAGAGGTGCTAATGTATATGTTGTCAAAGGCTTTCACAGCCTGAACCTCCTCAAACCTCCTCAGGAAACAATCCATAGACAAAAGAACCTCCTCAGGAAAGCTCCTCCATTAGCATGTTAATAGCCTGGAGAACTACACTAGATAATTGACTCAGACCTACCCCACCTTCCAGGGTAGAAATAAATTACTTGCCTATCAGTTTTCTGCTCACCTTGACACAGAGAGTACTCCATCTTTCTGTGTTATACCTCTGAGGATGCCAGTCACAGCTACTGGTGAAATGTCAAGTCCTACAATGCCAAGACCATGGCTACACAACTTGGAAAATCTACAGCAACTAAAGTGCTAATGTATTTCTATGTCTATCCCAGACAGGAAACAGATTACACAGAATTGGACTTTTCTTCGTCTCTGGAGCTCTGAATCTTGGTTGTGCCCACATTGTCTCTGATATCTAAAGAAGGAATACATATTGGGATTCTTTATGTGCCCAGCTAATATCAGACAGTTTGTAAGAAGCCCGAACCAAAGAGAAAATTATTGTGATCTCATAATATGTTTTAACAACTGAGACGCCCATACGTCCTTCCTTAGTGGGCCAATGCATTATCAGATGCCTCACTCTGAGTTTTTCCTAGTTTGATATAAAGGAGTTGACTAAGGTCTGCCAAGATTTAAGTTTTGAGTCTTTTAATGAAATCAGTAGACCGAAAACAAAGCAAGTAATCTTGGCAATGCCCAGGTTTTAACTATGGAAATTCTTTCTAACCAGGATAACGACTTTTGATTCCATATTGTTGCATCTTTTATTTTCCTACCTTTCTTATCAGAAATCTTCCCATGTGAACATGAAACACAATCATAGCAGCAAAATGGCTCTCCCTCCTTCTTTCTCTTCCTGTAACCTGGACGGCAGTTGTCATTGCAAACAGAAAGAGGTGGAACCTGCCCATAAATAGAGGAAGTGCCACTCAAAAAAATGCCTGGAAATTTCAGAATGTTTGGCTGCTGAGCAAAATGGACAACGTGGATATTGAGATGATATAATGGCATCACTCACTTGGAAGCCTTCTTTAGGAAAATATTTTTAGTAGTTCTTTGAGTTTCACAGTTGCTGCCAATGTGGTGCATGATTGGCATATAAAATATATGTGGTCGTTCCCATAAAGCTCTGGACAATGCAGTTATTTCTCATGACATCTTGATGTTCAGCTGACTAGTTTTCAGACTGCTGGGGCTTTGGCTGTATGAAACCCCTTACTGAAAAGAATTGAACAGGTTCGTTTTTTGTGGCAGAGAGGGCTCTTTAAATTGTTATCAGAATTTATATTAGAGGTCAGTTTCACCAGACCTCTACAGAAACATAAAGTAGTACTGGTCTTAATACAAATAATCTAGGACTTCTGTTTTATTCCTTTCACCACTAAATTGTGAATTGTAACAATTTTTGGATGCCTTTGATAAGGGGAATTTATGCTTCCTTATCCTTTTATAATTCGTTGAACGGTCAGTGATCAGATGAATCTTGATGCTTCTTGCTCAGGGGTGAGGCTTAAAACTAGATTTGCTTTCCCTCTCTGGGACGACTGCAGGGGGAGGGAAGCAGGGAGTGCCAGGATATCACTTCCTGTTTCAGAACAGAAAATACTACTATGACATTCCAGGGATTTTCAAATCTCGGGGGTTTAAATTCCTGGCATGTCCTGATGTCACATCCTGTTAAGAAACAGGAAGTAACATTTCAGCATTAATTAACACCATGCCAGTCCAATACATTCCCCTCTGGTGCCCCATCGGCCTCCCCTACTCTGCCTGGCACCATTCATTCTGTGCTGTTGTTTGCGGCTCTTGCCCACTTGCCCAGGATACAATTTTATTCTGAGCACTTTGGTTTCTTATAGGTCAGTATCCTGCTATTATGTTTTAATTGTTAAATTTGTTGTGTAATTCTGTTCTGTAGCTATGTTTTAATTTGTTGCATAATTATTGTCGTAACCCTCCTAGAGACCTGCTGTGCAGGGTAGGGTGGGTTAGAGATGTGATTAAATAAATAAATAAATAAAGGACTGGAAACATATTTTCCCTCCAAAGACTGGATGAGTCTAAATGCATGTATTTTCCCCAATGAATTAATGATGGAATTATTCAGCAACTGATACCATCTTCACATAAGAAGACTTCACAAAAAGATGGAAAAGCACAAAGATGACGGTGAAATTACAGGCACAAAAAAAGTGCAAAAGTCATGTGAACTGCGGCCAAAGTAAGAATTTTTTAAAATTGGTACCTTACTATTCTATTTTAATTGTCACTTCAACTAGATTCCTCTTTAAAAAAAAAAAAGTTCCAAAGATTTTTTAAAAATGGTTGTTTACCTTCTGTGCCAAAAGATCTACAGTTCTCTCTTACCTGGGTAAACCATTTATGCCACACTAGGTTCTCATCTTGAATTTTCAGCTCCTTGCCTGGGGGAGCATGAGGATCCAGACTTCCAACTTTTACTCGAACAAAAGAGTTATTTGGGAAAGTGACCCAGTTTGTAACATCAAATTCTTCAATCAATTCTCCATTTTCATCAAAGCTTACAACATCTCCTACACTGTTGTTGAATGAGATGCTCCTTAGAAAATGGTTCAGCTAGGTTCAAAAGAAACAGTGAGGACAAAGAGTTGGAATCCTTGTGAATGTGTTGCTAAAAATCTCTTCTAGATTTGTTTCCATTGCTTATATATCTGTTGAGATCCAGCCACAGACATGTTCTTTTTTAAGACCAACAACCATTCATTCATTCATTCATTCAAAACATTTTGGCCACCTTTCCACCCCACTTAGAGTTCTCAAAGTGGCAAACAATCAAAATATTAAAACAGCATGTATACATAAGAATATGTACATATAACATGTTTAAAACAATGACACATAAAATAGAGAGAAAAACAGGGAGGAGGGCCAATGAAAGTGAATAAGGAAATGTCAAACAAAACAGATGAAGTCTTCACCCACGACAAAGCTAGATGGAGACAGATAAATCTTAACAAGGGAGGAAATTCAAAGAATTGTGGTGCCACAACTGAGAAGAGGTGTCCAAGTCAAGAACCTCCCTTGACAGATGCAGTTTGTCCCATCCCACTGGAATGTGGCCAAGTCAGATGAAAGTTGGATTAAGAAATTGATTTGATGGCTGGCCATTGCAGGCAGTAGCAGAAGGTCCATCTAATCCCATTTAATCTAACCACATGCTGCTGTCATCTTCCAAGGCCCTGCTTTGGTTGTCTCCATCTTTTGAATGTAGGCAGATTGCAACTCTGGAGAGGGTCTTCTTGGTGGTGGCACAAAAACTTGGTGGTGGCACAAAAAATCCACAGGGGGATTTTTCTGTACCCTTCTGTTGTCATCTTCTTCTGGTAAGTGAAGGCCTTTTTGTTTCCCTCACTGATTTCTCCTTCCTGCCCTATGGTATAATTGTTGTCTTTGTTTATGTTATGTGCATTTTAGCTTTGATTTTAATTGTTTTATTGATGTATGTTTTGTTAGTTTTAATGGGTTTTATTTTATTATGTATGTTTTTAATGTGTTAGCTGCTTTGATGGCTCTGCTGAAGGCAGAAAGGTGGGGTAAAAATTTTGTAAATAAAATAAACAAATAACCCACTCCTTTCTTTTTTGTTAAATTGACCCTTCGGTCAAATTTATTGCTGCCTGGGCTTGATGCACGAGAGAAAAAAGTTGAACCTGTGAAGTAAGCATGGGGTTCAATTGAACCAGCTTCTCCACTGGTGAAAAAAGGAAGGAGGGGTCCCCTTTGACTTCCAGACAGGCTGTGTTGGGAATTGTGGGACCTGCATGGATAAAAACTATTTGTGATAGGGTTGTACTAAGGAAAGGAACTAAGGATAGGGTTGTACTAAGGAAAGGAAATTTTTAGTGAAAAATTTGGTGGATCTAACTCATGGTTAAAGAATTACATTGCATAAATTGAGCAATTGATTCATAGTGAACAACAGAACAGCTACGCATATTTCTACCAAAGTATACAAAGTAAGGCTTTGTATAAAATAATTGCCACAATTTTCATTTGCTTATTTTTCTCAACAGTTATGATTTTCTGCCTTTTGGTGTCAAACATGCAGCCCGCAGAGGGCTGCAATCTGGTCCACAAGGCCCTGCCTATTTCCTGCTTCCTTTTCCAGTTCTGCTGCAAGCTTCTCCTGTGCGATTGAACCAGGGGGTGGGAGTGAACCAGCCACAGCTCACTTTTTGGCCTCAATTGTATACAGGAACCAATGGGAAGCCTTTCTTTCCTTCCACTGTCTGAGGCTCCACCCTGAAGGAAGGGAGGGAATGAGGGACAGTTTTCTTTGTTTGGCTGCCTCAATCACACAAGTGAAATGCCAGGCACCTTTAAGACCAACAACGTTTTGTTCACAGTATGAGCTTTTCTGTGCCTTTCTACAGTATGCATGTATTCTGTTGGGCTCCTTATGCTGTGTGTGTATGTGTGTGTTTTGTTGGGCTCCTTATACCAGGGCTCTCCTAGGTTCAACTGGGCTTCCTCCCCCTTTTCATTGTATTCATGCCCCTATGATCCAGTCTGTCTCAATAAGAAAGCAAGGTGAACTATTTTAGAGAGGGAATAACAAAATGCCAGTGAGGTGGATTAGGCTGAGAGTGTGAGTCCAGACCAAGTTCACCCAGTACATTTCCTTTGTAGGAAGTTGTAGTTATTTCTCTGAGGAAGACTACAGTTTTGTGGACAAACAAAAAACCCTCAGTCTATGTCAGGATGCCTACTCATGTTTTTGACCAGCACATGAAGCAATACTCAGCCATTTTATGGTTTTTTTTCCCCTTGGTCCTAAGCTCAGAATACTAAGCGTGAGATTTTTGTAATAAATGTCAATAAATTGAAGTAGGTTTGCAGCTTACAGATACACACCTGAACAGCATAATCAAGATTGCTACAGCACAGACATTTTGATGCAATAATTCAGACCAAGAGGTGTCAGTTATCAGAGATTGTTAAATAGACAAAACAAGGGGAGACCCGTAAGAAACTTACAAGGAGGGGACATTTTGCCCATCTTTGCTTCCCTCTCCCCCCTTCTCTGTGAAAGTTTCCTCCTGTCTTTCTGCACCCACCCCTTATCTATCAGTCTTCCCTCACCTCAGCTCCCCTTTTCCTCTCACCCCTTCTATGTCAGCTTTCCTCCCTACCCCCTTCTCTAGGTATCCTTTCTTACACCCTTTCCCCTCTCACCCCTTGTATGTCTCACCCCTCTCTTACCCTAGCCCTTCTCAGACAATGTCCTCTTTCCCCACCCCATCTCAGTCTGCCACCTCTTTCTCTCCCCTCTTTCTCTCTTTCCTCCCCCCACAATCTCCCCCATTCTGCTACCCTTTCGTCCTTGTTTTTTTCTGGCTGTGGGGAGGCTGCTTGCCTGGGAGGGATATGGCGGCGGCCCCTGCCCCACGGCTCCAGGGCTGTCTTGCTGGAGCCTGAGCTCTCTCCAGCATGGGGATGCGGGGTGGGGGAAGTGGGCAGCTGGCTGGCTGGCTGACTGGCTTTGGTTGCTTCTCCTGCGTGCCACTGCTGCTGCTTCCTCCTCTCCCTCACCTAACCAAAAGGGGAAAAGCCTCAAGAAAGTGAAGTGAAAAGCTGGTGGGGCAGCCCACTGAGTGGCTGCTCAGTGCTCTGTTTGTGTACCCACTGTGCTTAGCCACTCCTCCAGCGCTGGTGCTCCTTTGGATAGAAGCCTGCAGTGGCCAGTGATGGGTTGCAGAACTCCAGCTGCCGGGGGGGGAGATGTCCCCCTATTTTCTGGTGGTCCTGGTGGTGGTGGGGATGGTTCCTGCATTGACATGGGTGGGTCTTGCTGCAGCAGGCCGAGCAGCAGCTGGGACAGGTATTGCCATGGTGGGTACCTTGTGGCTCCAACAGCTTTTCTCAGCAGCCCTAGCGGTAGCATGGGCAGCGATGGGGGCAGTTATTTGCTTTTCTTGCAGCTCAGTAAGTACGCATGTGCAGAGAACACAGTTTTACTTTTGGGGAGATTTAAGTGTCCCCCATTTACTTTTAAAAATATTTTAGATTTTTCTGCACACCTGGGGAGTGCCCCAATTGTGCAGAAAAGTCTCTTTACCTTCCACGTGCCCCTGATTTGTGAAAATAAGTATCCACACATACAGGGGACCCTTGGCTATTATTATATCGACAAGAGGCGGACCCGCGATACTCACGGGGGGGAGGGAGTATTCCAGCCACCAAGCTTCCCCCTCCCTCCCCGAGCAGCGGCGGCGGCAGCAGCGGCGAGGCCAGCCGGACTGCCGAGATTCCCCCTCCCCAGCAGCAGCAGAGGGGCGGCGAGGCTGGCCGGCCCGTCAAGCCTCCCCCTCCCTCCCACCCCCCCCAGCAGCGGCAGCGGCAAGGCCCGCTGGCCCACTGAGATTCCCCCTCCCCAGCAGCAGCAGAGGGGCGGCAAGGCTGGCCGGCCCGTCAAGCCTCCCCCTCCCTCCCCCCCCAGCAATGGTGGCGGCAGCGGCAAGGCCAGCCGGCCCGCTGAGATTCCCCCTCCCCAGCAGCAGCGGAGGGGCGGCGAGGCTGGCCAGCCCCTCAAGCCTCCCCCTCCCTCCCAAGCAACAGGGCAGAGGCGGCGGCGGCGGCAGCGGGGGGAGGAGGCCGGCCGGCCGGCTGGCCTGCCAAGCCTCCCCCTCCCTCCCTTTCAAGCAGCAGAGCGGCGGCGGCGACAGCGGCGGGGGGGGAGGCCGGCTGGCTGGCCCGCCAAGCCTCCCTCTCCCTCCCAAGCAGCAGGGCGGCGGCGGGGGGGAGGCTGGCCGGCTGGCCCGCCAAGCCTTCTCCCGCCTTCCCATCCCTTGACGGTGCGGCGGCAATGGCCAGTTTGTAGAGTGTTCCCTGCGCATGCGCAGGGAACGCACTTACTTTTTTTGGGATTTAGATATTCCCCTTACATTTTAAAAAACCTTTTTAGATTTTTCTGCATACGTGGGGACTGCCCCATGTGCGCAGGAAAATCTCCCTGCCCCCCAGGTGCCCCCGATGTGCGGATTTAGATATCCGCACACAGGGGGCCACTTGGGAATTAGATATATAGATATTGCAAGAGTTCTAGTGTTTTACCATGTTTTATTTAAAGTTTTAAAAAATCTTTGTGTTTGTCTGCATCTTTTATAAAGTTTATATCTCTGCTTCATGGCATTACATTTTATGACACACATGGCCTGGCCCAACAAGGTCTCATTTATGTCATATCTGGCCCAGATAACAAATGAGTTTAACATCCCTGTTGTATGGTTTCCATTCTCAATTTATACTGAAACTAGATTCTTGCCTCAATGTACAGTTTAGCTCAGTATTATTTACAGTCACTGGAAGTGGATCCCTGGGATGTTGCATAGACAACTATCTTTCCCACTGTTGCTACCTGAGGTCCGAAAAGGTGAACCTGGGACATCCTGGATCCAAAACCTGTGCTGTGCCATACACATAATAGACTGATTTTTTTGCAGTGCTGATCATGTTGAAAGAATCATATATTTTATGGGGAAAAGCTGATGTGAGGACAACAATGGCCAGAAATAAGTAGTCTGGTATTTCATCTGCACAAGGAAGAGGGAAAATTGAAACAAGACTTTTCAGACAGAAATACCAGGACAGAGGCATTTGAAACCATCCTTCTGGAAAGAATACATCTATAAGACTCTACAAAGATTGGAAAGACACTGGTATGCTTTCTGAAACAAGGAAACAGAATTGGGATAAAATCACCTGCCATGCTTTTAAATTCCAAGGGTCCAGCCTGAGTTTTGAACTGGATTCAAAAATAACATGTAATGCATGTGATACTGCATAGACAGCATTGTAGATACTATAACTGTGGCCAGTCATGCTCATTTCAAAGAGAGGCCCTGGGAGGTTTTCCAGCTTTTCTTCCCCTGTGCAGATTGTCTTGGGCTCCTCACTTTCATTGGATTCTTTCAAAAAACAGTCAAATGCCTGTTCCCAGAAATCTGTGATAAAGCTATCTGTTTTTGCCCAGGAAGGATTAACCTTCTGAAGAAATGTCCTGAATCCTGTTGGCTGATTTGAATGAATCGTAAGGGATATGGCACCATGGAAATGCTGTATGTCGCAGTCTCTTTGGTAGGTTTTTGATTCAAATTCCCAGTGCGCAGTCACTATCCACACCTTGCCTTTTGGTGAATTTAAGTCTATAAAAAGAAGTTGCCAGAATAAATTTTCCATTGATGGAGGCGCTCCATTGACAATAAACACATTGGCTTCGCTTTCCATTAAAGATGGAAATGTCTCCCACTTACTGAAAAATAACCCTATCATGCCACCAAAGTAAGTTAATTTTTGGATTCTATTTATGAAAGCAAAACAAATGCCATTCTGGGAAAACAAAGGAATCAAAGTCTGCAAAAATGTTTCTCCATTGTCATCATCTACAACAAAGAGTCCAACCCATATCCATTTAAAATGCACAAGCAACTGGACAATCCCTTTGTACTGATGGTCATCATTGGGGGCCATCTTGTACCATGAAGAGAGCAGTTTATCACGCCTTCTTGAGAGAACAAAGCCATAGGAAAGCTATAATAAAATGCAGATAGATTTTGTTAATGGTGTATAAATAGCATGTGATCATAAGCACATCCATTAGATTTGCATAGATACACATGGAAATACATAAAGATACATAAAAACTCATAGTACAGGGGGAACTCTCATTCCTCCACCCATTGTTTTCTTATGCCTGATGAATGTAGCCATTAAGGCATGACTACAATGCATAATTAAAAGCACATATTGTTTTTAATTGAAAATTGAATAATAATTCCAGGACAATGAGTCAATCACAGATCCGTTCAAACCTGGTCTCAATACCTGACATGATGTACAAGATCCCTGTGGCTTATACCCAGCTTTTTCCAAGCTATAATTCAATTACAAAGACTTAAAAAGCTATGGTTCCTGATTAGCTGTTGCCAGAAGTCAAACTGGGGAAAATTGTGAAGTCTATTTAGCAGGATGAGATGGACTGGGATTTATAAACATCTCTGTTGAGTATGTCTACAGAGTGGCAAAAAAGCTTACAAGAATGCAAAGGGTTTCAAGTAGAGCTCAGAGAAGTTCGCCTATCACTGTACATTACATGAGAATGGAATGCGATATTCTGCCCTTCCCTCTACAAAATCTACCTGTGGAGTCTTGTAGATCTTTAAGATGGTGTCCATGTAGATGGAGGTCTGAGAACCAAGTCCACCAATGACAGCTACCAAATTATTCTGAACATTGCACTTGTAGTTGAGGATATATTCATGAGGTGAGGAAAGCAGATCTAGTGTAGCCTTAAAAGTTATATGTGCATTGTAGTGGCTGTCATAGAGGTGGAACCCCAAAGTGATGTTAGGTAAGATCCTGGGATTGTAATTTATTTCCTTCACAGCAAATACCAAAGCAAGGATGTGCTGATAGTGCTTTGTGTCCACACTGTAATGAGAGGTACATGAACAAAATCTGAGACCAGTGACACCTTTAAGACCAACCAAGTTTTATTCAAAGTATGCCCTTTCATGTGCAAGCACACTTCCTTAGAACTAAACAGAACTAAAACAGAATTTCCTCAAGCCCTACACTCAGGAAGATTGGGGTGTGCAGAGATAAATAAGTCATAACATCATATCCAGAGGTTCTGTAGCACCATAGAGAAAGTTTCCTATGGCCTGAATCTTTACTAGCAAAGAGATGTCTCCAAGGAAAAAAGAAAGTGACCATTCCTCTGAAATATTTCCTCTGAAATATATGTAACATCAGTACTCTGCAACCCTCTGCTGTTCTGGGAATGCTACCTGCAATGTGTGTTATTGTTTCAGGTCATTAATACATTTAGTTCCCAAACCATTAACAGTAAGGAAATAGTTATTACAAAGTCTATTGTAACCATATTTGGAACTATGGATGAAAAGTAATCAGAACCTTTATGAAAAGTGTAGCATTTACACAGCACTTCAGAATTCTGAGACAGGTTCTTTCATGCATTACAACGGTATGGTACATTAACATTTATCTTTGCATCAACCCTTTGAAGTAGAGAAGGATTATTTCCTCCATTCTGGAGAAAGTGGAGCTGATGCTAGGAAAGCAGTACACAGCTGAAACAAGAAGTTACTGGGGTACATTCCACTTAATCCTACGCATGTTCACCCAGGCGCAGGGCCACCAAGTTCAATGGAACTTCTTTCCAATTGAATGCATAAGATTGCGAATTAAACAAGACTGCACTAATATAATGAAAGCAAGGAAGCTGGATCATTTCTACTCATTTCATTTGCATTTGTTTATATTGTGATGCAAGGGATATGGTGCGGATACTTATGGTTGATTAATTAAGTTCTGAATGCAGATCTCAAGTAGGCAACATCCCAAGTATCTCTAAAACCATAACGTCCAATTCTGTTTCACACTGAAATTCTTAATATCATAACTATGTGAATGTAGTTATAATACAGAATAACAAGTCTTTACTGTCGTGGTGCTTTAATGAAACAGAGGAAGCTACTGGGTTTGAACCCATGGTGGTGATGGAAAGCGCCGCCAAGTCACAGCCAATTTATGGCCACCCTGTAGGGTTTTCAAGGTGAGAGGCATTCACAGCTGGTTTGCCATTGCCTGCCTCTGCATAGCAACCCTGTTCTTTGTGGTCTCCCATCCGAGTACTCACCAGGGCTGACCCTGCTTAGCTTTTACGATCTGACAAGGTCAGGCTATCCTGAACTATCCAGATCAGGATGTGAGAACCATAAAAGGAGCAAAACATATCTAATTTGAAAATGGCAATAAGGTTTTTAAAAGGAAAGCATACTTGTATTGGAGGAGAGATACTGATCAATGGGAAACGTGAGAATGAAGGAGCTATGGGAGGAGACTAAAGCAATTTTTTGGTTAATGAAACAAGGTGTTCTGAACCCAAAACTAAGAATATGACTTAACCAGCTGACTATACACTGGAATATAGTTTGTATATTGGGTGGGATTCAGTCCCCCCCTCCCCGGTTCTGTGAACCTTCCACTTACAAGAGGGTCTCACTTAAGATGCAACCCTTCAAAATACAGTCAGTTGGTTCTTTATGTTTCCTTTCCTTTGCTATAATGATCCATTCAGGTCTTATGGTCTAACACAAAAGCTTAAAACTTTTGAAAAAGAAGGAATGGATCCTTACACTGCCTCCTCAATCAGCATCTGAGAGGGCTGCTCACTAAAATTCATAGAGTTGTAATTGTAGAAGAACTGAGAAGCAATCCCTCCAATGATAAGATCTCCTGGCTCATAAAATTCATGTTTAATAAGGTTGAGATCATTTCTGTTGCACTGAACTGAATGAGCCTTCAAGTTGGGATGAATGCAACATGTCCTCCACGTGACAAGCATCAGCATGAGCAATGGTACTGATGTCTTGAGTCTCGACAGGAAAGGTGGATAATAAATGAAGTAAATAAATAATTTAAAAAATAGGAGCCAAACATGGAGGGCAGAATACTCTCCTGTTGTCATCATCATCCTGGCTACAACCACTTTGGATTGACTTGGTTGATTTCCTGCTTTGAAACCTATTGCTGCACCAATGGCATCACTTTCCCCACATGCATTCTAGGTTCATGCACCACAGTGCTCCAATGCCTGTGCACTGAGGTCTGATTGTAACTTTTAAACAAAGATCTAGAAGAAGGTCACTCTGAAGGAAACAATTAGCACCAGGTGAGGTCTCCCCAAGTTACTTATACTATGTTCCATCTGGTACATATCACAGCACCACCAATTAGGGAAGGTACACCTCCAGGGCAATTGTATACAGTTATTTTGGTCTGCTTCTGCATAGAATTGCAGTATCCCAAGTATGAACTTCAAAGAGCTTCAAGTGGCAAAGCCTATCTTTGTTGTCTGATCAAGCCAATCTATTAACACTAAGCTATTATTGAGGGCTTCATGTGTTGTTTATTTTCCTGTGGTCTCTGCAGATCTGATGGTTCTTGGCAAGAAGTTCAGAAAAGCAGTAGTCATTATGGGAGAGAAAAGTACCTTTTCTAATTCCAGAAACTGCTGTTTTACCATAGGCAGAAAGTATCTCATAAAATGTCCCCCCCACTATTTTCCTGAGAGCTCTCCAGGGGTCTAATTTGATCTTTTCCATAATATGAAGGAGCAGGTGGCAAATGGACAATTACATCAGGATTGTCCACAGCCAGTGTAAGTGCAGCATATTGACAGTATAATTATTGCAAAAAATATGTACAGAGAAGATTTCTCATACAGGGTCTCATGAGTGGTCATGAGTGATTACCATTGGGCTTCATCTGGAACCACTTGTGTTTGCTTGATGGACCTTTTGCTCGGTACACATTATACATGTTCAACAGTACCAAAGAAATGAACTCTCCTGTGGCTCTCAGTTCCAGCCTGCCTCTCTGCCAATCCTTCCCTTGTCAAGCCACAGACATGATTTTCCCAAAGAGACTGAAGAATAACTAGTCCTTACCTGTGTCTCATGGTCATGCAAAAATATGAAAGCCATGAAAACTAATGTTCTCAGCAATATCACTAGGAAATCAATAGGAAAGATTAGGAATAGGAGCCTAACATCTTGTCATTTACTCTTCCTATTTTTTTCCAGCCTAATATTATACTAGCCAGTGGTGGATGTTGATGGCTGTGCAGAAGCAGTATACACACACCCAAAATGTGTGTATTCCCAGAGACTCAAGAGCATGGGGCGCTCAACAGAAATGTTGAATTAATTCATTGTCACTTGTAAGGATTGAAGCTAGGAATGTCAGACCACTACCTGCCACTCCTGGGAGGATTTAGAGAGTTGGGCAAAGCAATGAATATTGGAGCCCAAAATCCTAACTATAAATATACGTAGATAACTCACTGAAAATGTCCACTCAGTGTGTGACTGCAATAAAAAAGGCAAATGCTATGCTGGGGATTAGTAAGAAGGGGACTGAAAACAAATCAGACAGTATCATAATGCCCCTGTATAAATTGATGGTGTGGCCTCATTTGGAATACCGTGTACATGTCTGGTCACGACACTTCTCAAAACATATTGTAACATTGGGAAAGGTGCAGAAAGGGGCAACTGAAATGATGAAGGGGATGGAACACCTTCCCTATGAAGAAAAGTTAAAGAGGTTAGGGCTCTTTATCTTGGAGAAACAAAGGCTGAGGGGTGACATAATAGAAGTTTACAACATTATGCATGGAATACAGAAGGTAGAGAAAGAAGTACCTTTCTCCCTTTCTCACAATAATAGACCTCATGGGCACTTAATGAAAGTAATGGTCAGTAGGCTTAGAACTGATAAAAGAAAGTACTTTTAGTTCAGGGTTTTAGTTGAAATAGAGGGCATCCTCTTATTATCTATTTATTGGGCCTCCACTTCTTCCAGGAAGAACAGACATGCAACCTGACCCCAGCACTATTTTTCTATGTAAATCTCAACCAAGATCAAGTTAATTCATGCCATAGTATTCCCCATGACTATGAGGGGGTGTGAAAGTTAGACAATGAAGAAAGCTGACAATAGGGATGGGCATGAACTGGGAAAATGGTGATTAGTTGGGGTTCGTGGTTTGTTTGAACTATGAACTTATATGAACGTTATTGTTTCCTGAAGCAGTTGGTGGTTCATTGGGTTACTAGAATGGCCCCACCCAGAAGTGAGCTCTGAAGACATTTAAATGCTTTCAGAGCCCACCTCTGGGTTTGGCCAGCCCAAGTGAGATCTGAGAGGTCTATATAGACCTTTGTAGCTCCCAGAGTAGGCTCCAAAGGTTTTATAGGCCTTACATGCTCTTATATGGGCAAAGCCTTAAATGGGTTTAAGTGAGCCTGCCAATATAAGGGCTTGACCTTATAAGGGCATATATGGCCTATAAAAGCCTTCAGAGCCCACTCTGGGATCTCAGTTGTGTCAGGCCTCTTGACTCAACTGAGCTCCCAAAGTGCTTGGAGCCCAAGAACTTGTCTCCCGCAAACCTCATGAACCTCACAACCTCCATGAAAAACATGGAAGTTCATGGGTGGATTGTGGGAGACATGTTCTCCCAAATTCCTGATTCGTAAACCAAAAACCAGTGTCATCTATGCTTGAACTGGGATTCATTTGGGGGTTCAGGTCCATCCCTAGCTGACAGAAATACAGTTGATTCCTTTGAATTGGAGGAGAAATTTATGGATACTGTGGACCACCAAAAAGACTGATTACTGTAAGAATGCTGCCTTTACTCTAAGTTCTAAACTGTATTTGACTGTTAATTTGTTTTAATGGAAACAAACATTATTGGTAAATAATTTCTATATAACAGTAAGTGAAAGGATGTGTAATTCACAATAGGGCAATCCACCCTAAATGTATGCATGTTTCTCAGGTCTATTAGTGTACGTTAGTAATAACTTACTTTCAGAATGTGAAAATATTTTAATTCAATAAAAGATAGTGGATTACAGAAATACACCAAGGCCATGCTGAACAATAGATCATGGACGTTATTATTATTATGTCATGTTACACACTGGGTTGAAATCATCCAGAGTTTTTGCTCAATATTATCAAATTTTTCTTTCTCTTCTCAAAATCACCCCACCTTACTGTATTAAGACATCAATTGCTCATGGGCTATCTGAGAGAAGATAAGCAGACAAGGGGGAAGCCATAGTTTACAGAGTTTTCATCAAGAGGTTTTTCCTGTAAGAAAGTTCAAACCCTCATCTAAAAACACCAAACTTGCATTTGTAAGCTACCTTGTTCCTAAAAGAAATGCCACACAAAGTTCCCTATTCATTCATTCTGAATTAATTGAAGAAGGGTAGCAGAGTTCTATGTGGAGGGATATGGATTGTCCAGGTATAGTTAGGAGCATGGTTAATTGTAAGTTGTTTTCTTAGCTTTGTTTACCGGTCTATTTCTCCTGACTGTGTCTAGTTATTATATGGTCCTTGCTATTTAGTTTAGGCTTCAGGAGAATTATAAAACACTTTGGGGCAAAGATACAACATAATAATCCAGCACCAGAAGACAAGATGGAGAAGATCTCCACAGCTACCATATATTTGCCCTTGGTGCTCAGGTACGATGGAACAAATGATAGCCAAACACTACAAAAGACCAACATGCTGAAAGTGATTAATTTGGCTTCATTAAAAGTGCTAGGCAAATGCCTAGCAAAGAAAGCTACAATGAAGCTCACCAGAGCCAAGAAACCCAAGAATCCCAGAACACAATAAAACATGACAACTGACCCTTTACTACACTCTATCACAATCTCCTCCGCCAGAGAGTTCATTTCAACATTTGGAAATGGAGGAGCAGTAAATAACCAGATGAGGCAAATAACTACTTGAACGAGGGAGCCCGAAACAACAATGGGGAAGGCCAGCCTTTTCCCCACCCATTTCCTCATGCGGGATCCTGGCTTGGTAGCCTTGTAAGCCACAACCACCGTCATGGTTTTGGCCAAGACGCAAGAGACAGCCACAGAGAAGATGAGGCCAAAAGCCACTTGTCGAAGAGGGCAGATGACTGCCTCTGGCTGGATAATGAATAATAGCGCTGAGAGGAAACAGAGGAAGAGAGAAATTAGTAGAATGTAAGAGAGATCATGATTGTTGGCTTTGATGATGGGTGTGTGTTGATGCTTGATAAAGATTACAAGTATCAAAACAGTGATCAGAGCCAAAACACAGGCCAAAACACACAAAGTGATGCCCAACGTTTCATAGTAAGAAAGCAAATTTAAGCGCTTGTGAAGGCATTGATCTTGGTCTTTATTTGGATACTGGTCTTCTGGGCATTTGAAACAATCATCCATATCTGAAAAGTACAACAGAATCCATTTCAGTCAAGCATAACATCACTGTCCCTTTCTCATAGATGCAATAGCGAGAAAAGAGCTGATCCTAATATTATGGGTTGGATCCAGCCCTCTGTCACTGGAGGAAAAGAAGAAGGGATGGCCTTTTGGCCACCCTTAAGGCTCTGCTGTGCTTCATGGTACTTGCATAGAAGACAGCAGTGTGTAATGGGAATTGCAATAAAGACGCAAACTAAACAAGGTTTAATGAAAAACCTGGATGGCTGAATCAGCCTTATGAGAAGTGTTTTCCTTAAATTACTTCAAATGATGTTATAACCTTTACATACAAAACATGAGGCCCTTGATTCTAGCAGAAGAGGGACAAGGTAAATGGTATGAAGAGAAGCATACTCTTGACAGAAGTATCAATTCCCCCATAGTTCTTGTATTATCAGTAAAGAATGTTTCTTGAAATGGTTTTAGAGGTGATCATATGTTCTACTGAATCACCAGGCATATATTACTGCTACCAAATTCCTCTTGGCATTGGTGGAAAGTGCCATCAAGTTGCAGGCAACTTATGGTTATCTTGTAGGGTTTTCATGTCAAGAGACATTCAGAGGTGGTTTGCCATTGCCTGCCTCTGCAAAGCAACCTTGGACTTCCTTGGTTATCTCCCATCCAAGAAGTAGTAGAAGAAGAAGAGATTGGATTTATACCCCGCCCTTCACTTGGAGTCTCAGAGATGCTTACAAACTCCTTTCCCTTCCCCTCCCCACAACAGACACCCTGTGAGGTAGGTGGGGCTGAGAGAGCTCTGACAGAAACTGCTCTTTCAGGAACAGCTGTGCCAGAGCTTGTGACTGACCCAAGGTCACATCAGCAGGTGCATGTGGAGGAGTGGCGAATCAAACCCAGTTCTCCCAGATTAGAATCTGCACACTTAACCACCACACCAAAGTGCTAACCAGACCTAACCCTGCTTAGCCTCCAAGATCTGATAATATTACCCTAGCTTGAATAGGGTCCAGCTTTGAATAGGGTCAGAATTTATGCTGAGGCAATCATTTCAGGACCAAAGAGTCGGGTGCCTTCCTGGGTCCTGATCTCATATAACACCCGGGTGAGAAATGAGGCATAGAAAATCTCAAATAATAAATCTTCATCCTGCTTACAAGATATGCCAGAAGGAAATCAAAAACATTTGCAGGTACATAGATGAGCAGTCAGTCAAGGGCACATTTTTTTATTAATCAAAATGTTTCAGTTGATTAATCAGCTTAAAATGGCAGCCCTAGTAGCCCTCCAACCACAAGCTATGGTTTTATAAGGTTATTGGTGAAGGGAAGTAGTATAATAGAGTAAACTTCTAGGAGGAAATGGAAGTCCACATATGGGCATGTCAAGTTGCTGAAAGATGTACTTTAGGTGTGGTGATTGAGTTACCTTAGTAGTCAACCGGCTCAGGCTAGTCTGACAAAGATGGAACGGAGGGCAGAAGACATTCCCCTCAGTTCCTAGGGAAGCTATATTGTCAGAAGATTCTCAGTTCTCAAGTGCTTCTCTAGCAAACTTGAGTCAATTATTCCTGGTCATGGGTTTGGGGAACCTTTGGAGATTTCAGTCAAGAGGCCATTTATTACCTTGCTCACAGGAGCATTCCAAATATTCTTACTCTTTCTGTTATCTCAGCAGTGAAAGAGATCTAATGCTGGTACAAATTACAATGATTTCAGCAGTGGCAGAGGTTCAGGAACAAAACCTACTACCAAAGGTATAGCATTATGATGACTTTTTAGACTATTCCTTATAAGAGACGGTGAGGGATCTCTGGAGGCTTAGACAAAGGCCTTGCTCTTTAGAATTATTGTTCTTATTACTATTACTTGGTTTACAGTCTACCATTCTAAGTCTCAAAGTCAGGTTACATAGTTGTTATGTATTAGGACTGGAACATTCCAGGATTGTTCTACCAGAGACTAGCTGAGCTTGGAGCCCAAGGACAATAGCCCACCAGGACTCTGGAAGTAACCAATGAGGAGTTCATGATATGTAAATAGCCTATCATTGGGCTGTGGCCTTGGAGTTTTGTCTTGTACTTGCTGAAATCACTAATAAAATAGGGCTGATCATTAGCCTTGGGGTCTGCTCATACATGGAAAACAGTATTTAACAATAGTGTAAGTCAAGTACAGGGACCAGGATTCAGTGATCAATGCAATATGGTGGTGCTGAGGAAAGAGCTTGTAGTGAACACCTCCTACCCATCTGGTTTGAAATCTTGTCATCTGGACATGAAATACAATCATAGCAGCAAAATGGTTTCCCTTCCTGCTTTTTCTTGCTGTAACCCGGGTAGCATTTTTCATTGCAGAGAGAAGAAGGTGGCACCTGAACAGAGAAAGATAAAGAGAATTTTGTTGATGCTTAGTAAGTTAACTTCTTATTGAGTGGTATTAATTAGTAGTAAAATGACTGCTCATTAGTTTTATTATTAAAGTATAATCCCAAAGTAACAGAAAAGACATAAGATACATGAAAAATGAGCACCCAAATGACAAATATAATGCCAAGGAAATATTCCTATTAATAAAATCTATATTATTATACCAGTATTTTATGAATAGGTTCCATATTCTTTCAAATTGGACTGTTGTGAGGGGGGGGGGGCATACTAAAATGAACTTTCCCACCAAATCATTCCCAACAAATCCAGATCTCTCTGTAGTACTGGCTGTTATTCATAGCTTTTCCCCAAATTTCAACTTAAGTTTTTGGTACAATCAAAAGGTATAATATCAGTAATCTGATGAACAAAATGTGCAGTGGGTTATGATATGCCAATATCTCTGAGAGTGAACAGTTGAATTGGAATCATGGTCACATTTCAGTTTTAAATCACAACACTCATAAGTTGTTAAACAAAAAACAGATCTATAATTCTGGCTGATCAATTTCAAAGCAATTTTACTGACATTTTGCTGAATTCTGGATTTTCATGTTGCATTTTTCAAAACAAGAGCTATTCACAGTAAGAAATGTGGGATAGATCCAACCAGGTTTTCCACTGGTGAAAAAGAGAGGATGGCTGTCCTTTGATAACCCCAAAGTCAATGCTGGGAATCATGTGATCTGCACATATAGAAGTCATGTGGGAAGTCAAGCTTGGTGTGGGTAGATTGGGTAGACTGGGCCACATCTGATGTATGTTTTTTTAATGAATCCTCATTGCAAATTCCCTTCTTTATATTCTCACAATAACCCCTGAGAGGGAAATTAATCAGAAAGAAGCAGTGGCCTGAGGTAAACCAGTAAATTCCAGCTAGCAAACTATTTTACAACACTATATACATAAAGACAGTACATAAAACAGAAAATACTTTAATAGCCAGTTCAGAACTGTACATTACAACTCTTTTCCAGCTCGTGATGAGAGATACTACAAAAAAAAAATGCCATCAGTTAGAACAAAGTTTAAGAACAGTGGCACCTCTAAGACCAACAAAAGTTTTATTCAAGGTATATGTTCTCGTGAGCATGCACGTTTCTTCACTGTATCTAAAGAAGTGTGCATACACACGAGAGCTTACACCTTGAATAAAACCTTGCTGGTCTTAGAGGTGCCACTGGACTCAAATTTTGTTTTGCTGCTTTAGACCCACAGACTATTACCCACTTGAGTCCATCAATCGGTTGATTGCCTGATCACCACTGATGAATGAGAAGAGAGCCAAACTGACTTTCTGAAAAAAAGCAGTGCTAAAATCCTACTAGGATTATTCTGATGCAATGTGAATGACACTTTGCTCTGATGGTCAGTCCCTGCCTCCTCCCAAAGAGTATGTTTTGTTTTGGGATACTTGATTTCTGGTTGGAATGGCCATTGCTTAATTGGTCATGCTCATCAGGGGTGCCACTTCATACCTGAACGGATTTCTAAGGTGGGGGGAGGGAGGGAGATAGTTTTTTTCCTCTCTTGTGTGCCTCTATTCCATACCCCCCCCCCTTCGCACTTGTTAGCATCTTCTAAAAGAAGTCCTAGAAAAGCAGAAGATGCAGCCAAGCAGTAGCAAAGCAACCATTAGGGGGAACAAAACACATGTAGAAAAGAGGGGGGGGACACTGTAGGAGCACAAGAATGACAAAAGACATAAGGAGAAACCAATAGAGTGAGACAGAGAAGGACACATACAGAGAGAGAATCTTAAAACTGTCTTGGTAAATGTTCTTCTCATAATCCCCAAAATTCTTAAAACCACCTTTACAATGTGCGAAAGGATGCTAGCACAGAGACTTTGACGTCATCAGGTTAATATAAAAATAAATTCTGTATCTGAACAGTGAGTCCCCTAATATTCAACAGTGATCTAAAACCGGATTGTCTTGCAAGACCTCCCGAATTTGCTCTCCAAAAGTTTGTCAAACCAGTATAAAAATAAAAAATATATAAACTTAAAACTATGCTGTGTTTCAAAGCATTGTTTTCTATGAAGGCAGTCTATTTGTGTCCGTATGTAACTGTGGTAGGGCTTTCAAAGCAAGAGAGGAGCAGAAGTGGTTTGCCATTGCCTTTCTCTGCAAAGTGTTCCTAGGTGGTCACCCATCCAAGTACTGACCCTGTTTCTCTTCAGAGATCATACTAGATTAGGTCATATCATTCCGCCTCCCTCCCACCAATTTGTAAGACTTGACAAAAGAAGCCACTCCAAATGGAATCAATCCCAGAGAGCAGAAGAGATTTCCAGCATCAGAACTGGAACTGGAACACTTTCTGTGCTGGCTTGGTCCCTTATAAGGTACAGTCAGATACTCACCCTTTTGAAGATCCTTTGCCATGCTATGCTGCTTTCACTGAGGATCAACTTTTGGTCTCCTGAATTCAGGGGATTCATCCTTCCCACTTTCAGACTTAAGAAGGACTTGTTTGGGAAATAAACCCAATTTCTGATATCAAAGCCAGCTGACAGTTGACCATTTTCTTTGAAAGACACCTTCTCCCCAGCAGTGCTGTTAAATGAAATTCTCCTCAGGAAACGATGGAGCTAAATGGGGAGGGGGGGAAATGGGTAAAACTGATGTTTGGCACACAAATGTATACTGTATATCAATATAAGCTTCTTTGGAGCTTTTTTGGATCCTCCGCAAAGATCCTTCAACCATCTGCCATCGATTTCACTGAACACGAATCCCTGTTGTCAGCAGAATCCTCATTGAACACATTTATTTATTTATTTGTATCCCACCCTCACTCACAAGCAGACTCTGGGAGAGTCACAACACATTGATTTGATGCTTGGAATAATTTAAAACCTGGCAATGCAGACTTTAAAAGCAACCCTTTTAAGACAATACCTCCCATGGTTGTGGAAATTGCTTCCTGTCTTTCTCAATCATTGCTCTCTGTCTCCGTCCTACTGAGTGAATAGCATGTAAAGCATGTGCTATGGCATAGACGGCAATGTAGATGCTGTAACTTTGGCCAGGCATTTCCGTTTCAAAAAGTGGTCCTTGAAGGTTCTTTGGATTCTCCTTCCCAAAACAAAATCCCCGGTTCTCCTGACCACCATTGATATACTGCGCTAAACACTTGAATACATCTTTCCAGGAGAGCTTCGATCGGCCATTTCGATCTGTAAAGTAAATTTGGAGAAGGAGCAGAAAATGTTGGAATCCCAGCACCTTGTGGGAGTGAACTGCCAATGACAATACACCATGGAAGGCTTCTCTTTCAAAAACCTGTTGGAATCTTTCTGATAGGAAGTCCCAGTGGGCTGTCATGATCCAGACCTTATTTATAGATAACTTTTTGCTTTTTGCCATTTGGAATAAATACAGCACAGATAGCATGGATGGACTATTAAAGTACATAATAAATACTTTGGTTCGGGTTCTGTTTAGAAAGAAAGACAATCTCCAATAGTCTGGTGCTAAATCTGCTATCATGGGTACTAACAAAATGTTCTTTACTTTTTCCGTGAAAGCAGTACAGATGCCCTTCTTGGAAAGCACTGGGGGCAGCGCCTGTATGAACCCTTCTCCCTTCTCATCATCCGGTGCAATGATCCCGACCCATTTCCATTGGAAATGCAGGAGTAGCTGTGCAATCCCATCGTTCTGATCAGCTTCACTAGGGACTGTGCGGTACCAGGAAGGGATCGTGACTTCATCATGTTTCTCCATAGAAAATGAATAACTGATCTAAGGGGGGAAAACCATCCATTATTATATCACAGGAAAGGGTTATGTTAGCATATCTATCATCTCATTTAACACACCCAACAAATAAAACAATTTCAGATTTCATCTTAGTCAAAATATATGTTTTTCCTCCATAGTGCTGCTAATTAAACATTTACTTGAAAATGTGGTTGTTTATAAGATTGGTCTCCACAATCTGAAATGCCCCATACAAGATCTTGGAGTCATGGTGGATGGCTCAATGAAAGTGTCAACCCAGTGTACTTCAGTGGTGAAAAAGGCAAAATCTATGTAGGAATTGTTAGGAAAGGGATCGGAGAATAGAATGGCCAGTATTGCAGTGCCTCTGTATAGATCTATGGTGTGTCCTCATTTGGAATACTGTGCACATTTCTGGGCACCGTATCTCAAAAAAGACATTGCAAAACTGGAAAAAGAACAAAGAAGGGAACCCAGATGATGAGGTTCCCTTCTTCCCCATGAAGCATCTGGGACTTCTTAGTTTATAAAATAAATGACTAAGGGGGGACATGATAGAGATTTGTAAAAGTACGCATTGGGTGGAGAGAGCTGACAAAGAGAACTTTTTCTCTCAAATATTAGAACTGAAGGGCATCCAATGAAGCTGGTGGGCAGTAGGTTCAGGATGAAAAAAAATAGAAATATTACTTTACACAGAGAGTGATTAAAATGTGGAATTTGCTGCCAGATGATATAGGGATGGCCACAATAATAAACAGCTTGAAAAGAGAATTAGATAGATTCATGGAGGATAAGGCTATCAATGGCACCTCCACATTCAGAGGCTTCTGAAACCCAGAGCCAGGAGGCAACATCAGGGTGAGGCCTTGACCTCTATGCCCCATTGGTGGCCATCTAGAGGAACTGGTTGGCCATTGTGTGAGACAGGATGCTGGACTAGACAAGCTGATCCAGCAGGGATCTTCTGATGTTCTTATGTCCATGCAGTTTATTTCATACAACTAATAATACTTTGTTAGCACTTTCTCTTGCCTAAGTGACTCATCCATTTCATCTTGATAATATTTACCACAAGCTTTAAAGGTATGTTGATATTATTGTCTCCCATGTTCCATATGGGTCTGAGAGACACCAGTGTTTATAAATTTGCTTGAGCTGGTATTTCAAAAGTAGTCTGAGATAGATGTAAATAGTTAATTTTATGAGGGTTAGTGATGATGTTAGAGCATTCTTTTCTCTAATGTTGCATTGAGGTCTGTTTTAAACAATACAGCCTACCATATACAAGGCTGCTGATGTGACGTCTGCCAGAATATTTGCCGTGTGTTTTGAACATACATTAACGTGCCTTTTGTTGTGTAAAGTTTTTTTTTTCTCTTTTAAAAGCCCTGTTCCATGGGAATGTGTTTCACCCAGAGTTTCATCCCATAAGTTATTGCTAAGTTTCTAAGGCAAATCATGGAAGACGGTACTCTTAAAAAGAACCTTACCTATGGAAATATTAAGATAGTTTCCATTCTTGCTAATCGTTTGGGAACAGAAGTCTATGGCTGTTGGATATTAACCACCTAGCTCCCCAGCTTCCTTCCCAATCTAACAATTAAAATCAGAGTATTATAAAAACAATCATAAACCTAATATAAAACTAAAAGTAAATTGCATATATACATACATGGAGACATTCGTAAAGAGAGGGAGGTAGAGATGAATATCTATCTTTCCATCTCATATGGTTGGCCCTGGTTATTATTTGGATGGCAGACCTCCAAGGAGGTCCAGGACCACTACACAGAGGCAGAAAATGGCCAACCAGCTCCGAATGTCTCTTGCTTTGAAAACCCTGAAGGGTCTCCATAAGTTAAATGCAACCTGACATTAATTAAATGCAAACTTTCCACCACATATATGCAAACATACATACATACATACACAGAGAGGGGGGGAGATAGAATCCACTGGGGAAAAGCTATACACAAAAAAGTCTTCAATTGCTGCTGGAAGACACTGATAGAAGGGGAGAAACAAATATCTTTCAGGAGGAAGTTCTACAACTTTAACATCATATTCGATAAGACCCTCTCTCATGTTGCTATTCATCTAACTTCAGAAGGTGGGGCAATCAAAGCAGGGCCTGAGAAAATCAGTGAAAATGTAGGTAAGAACATAAGAATATAAGAGAAGTCAATGTTGGATCAGGCCAGTGGCCCATCTGATTCAACAGTCTGTCATACAGTGGCCAAAAACACCAGGTGCCATCAGGAGGTCCACCAGTGGGACCAGGACACTAAAAGCCCTCCCACTGTTGCCCCCCCAGGCACCAAGAATTTAGTGCATCACTTGCCCCAGACTGAGAGACCCAAGCCCTAGAATAAAAACCCAAGATTCTGAAGTGGATTACACTGAAATTCCTCAATGACCGTTTTCTAACATTGCTTATGTTAACCATTGACTTTATTTGCCCCCTTCAGTTCAGTGTATCCTACCAGGCAGCCGTTATCTAACAGCAAATAGGAAACCCTCTCTTGTATCAGTGAACTCCTACTCCTTATCTCCTCCTCACTACTCCTTGAGCTGTGTAACTTCAGAGTATCTTTACATGTCAAAAGTGTAATATCACTCACATGGTACCTGTGGAATCTTGTAGGTAGTTAAGACGCCAGCCATCAAAAGAGAGGTTTCAGAGTCCGGTCCTCCAATGAAAGCTATTGGTTTCTTTTGGACATCACATCTATAGTTGGGAACGTTCCTCTCTGAGCCAGATAGAAGTCTCAGGATGGTCTGATAGTTTCTTCTTTGAATATGGTAGGCATGTTGGCTGTGGAACCCCAGAGTCAAATTTGGTAAAATCTTTGAGTTCCTGTTGATCTCATTTATAGCATATGCCAAGGCTAGGACTTCCTTATTTCCTCGAGGCAGAATACTGAAATGAGAAATGATAAAATGACACACATACTTTTAAATATCATAATTCTATGTCATGAGAGAAGATAAAAAGGGGAACATGAACATTAAACCTCAGCTGAAGTGTGATACAGAAAATTGGTTTAACATAGAAGAGATATGCAGGGGAAAGAAGTCAAAACATTCAGGATGTTATACTGAAGGAAGGGTACTATTGTTTGGAAGAATGCATGCATTCTCAAACAACACAGTTTTTTGAAGTTGTCAGTCTCTGAACATTTACTTGAGAGTAGATCCTGTTCAGTCCTCATTTGAAATAATATATACAGTTCTGGATCACCATATCTCAAAAAGGATATCACAGAGCTGGAAAAAGTACAGAAGAGGGCAACCAAGAATAATTAGGGGGTTGGAAAACTTTTGCTGTGAGGAAAAGCTGAAGAGTCTGGGACTTTTCAGTCCCAGGGAGGGCGGGATACAAATCAAATCAAATAAATACAATAAATAAGAAAAAGATGGAGTGGGTGGAGAGAACATGATGATAGACATTTATAAAATTAGGCATGGGGTGGAGAGAACTGACAAAAAGAATTTTTGATTGGAACAGTGCATGCATTTTGGAATAAATTTTAAGTTTTAAGACTGTGCTCTTTACTCATGTATAAATGCTGTTGAACTTTGTGTGACAAGTGTCTAACTGACTAAGCAGGAGATGGAGATAGATGAGATTTTTTAAAAAAGACATTAGTTATATTTTTTTGCTTATAGAGGTTATAGAATTACACGTAGGGTATAACTTTCCACGTGCTGGGATGATTTCTGAAGTTAGCAGGGTCTGGTCTGGAGTTGTATGCATTTACGATTCCACCAATCAGAAGATCTCCTGTCTGATGATAGTACTGGACTGACATGCAGAGGGGAGAATTCAGGCTGCACATGATCGAGTGTGGGCTACAATGGGCTTGAAGGAGCAGCAACAGGAGACGCAATAGAAATGCCACAATCATCCTGACAGCAAATAATTGCTCTCCCTCCATACTAAACCCTACTCTCCTTTAACTGGTTCTTATCTACTGTCTGCAGATGAAAAGCCCTTCCATCTATATCCTTGACTTTTCTAATCAGTTGGTTTCATGCTTAGTCTCTAACTCTTTAAGATAAAACAAAGAAGGAAGCAAGCAGGGTCCAGCCTGAAAACACTGTACTTGCCTGTAATATTAGTGAGAGCTTTTAAAATGTTTCAGAGCTGGTGATGGATATTGCTTATTACTGCTGAAACTCCATGTGGGCTTTAAAGGAGGATGGATCACAGTGATTTGAGATAATGGCTGGGTTTCACAACCAACTCTCTAAGGTACTGTGCTCCATGTGACATAGTATGAAGAAAACAAGATAAGGAATTAATGCTTCCCCCCCCCAAAAAAAAAAAGAAAAATGATGGTGAAGAGATTTAACCCTTTTTGGTGGGTTCTGATTCAGCATCCTAGGCTTGCCAGCCTCCTGGTGAGGCCTGGAGATCTCCCAGTATTATAATTGATCTCTAGATGACATAGATCAGTTTTCCTAGAGAAAATGGCTTCTTTGGAGGGGTCGATTCTATGGCCTTAGAGTCCACTGGGTTCCCTCTTTTGCCCAGGCTATATCCCCAGCTGACTAAGAATTTAATTTTCAAATTGAGTATTGGAAATCCTAATCTGGACATCTTCCCTTTTTTAATATTTTATATACATACATACAGTCACTCTGGTTGAAAGAGTGAGTATAAGGGCAGCAAGGTTTTCAAGGTTTGTAAAGCAATTTCTTCTCATTTTTCCACTGAAGAGCAAATTTTAGCTTAGCCCAAACAGCTGTGTGGCTAGGCAACTTGCCAACCCAGATACGATAATTAAATTGCTTTACTTAAATGCTGGGAGGATTCCTGGGAAAGTCTTAGCAGCATCCCACAGCTTAAGTCTGACCTCAGACTTTGTGGTCTTGAAGAAAACTTTTTCCTGGGAGTCAAAACTTAGTAAATGAAGTATTTTTATACTCTGCAGTTAGAGGAAATGAGGCCTAAGAAGCATGTGAGAGAAATGGAAGAGGTCCCGTACCTTGTCTTTAAACAATCAAAGATTGGTAGATACTTCCTGGCAACTAACTTGTTCTCAGATTTCTCAAATCCCACTTTCTAGCCGCTTCTCATTACTGGCAGATGCTCCTGACAACACACTAGGAACTTTCTCCTTGAATGCTTCCCCCGTAAGGTCTGCCTGACAATTGTTACATTTAAAGGCATTACCCCCTCCTGGAAAATCGATTTCCTTGTCAAGAGGCATGTAAGAGAACTGTTTGGGAATCAAATTCTTATGTCAACCCCTGCAATGATGGAAAGCCACTTGGAAGGGGAGCCCAATGTCAGAATGCCCCTGTATCACCACAGAATATCTGGCAAAGTTAAAGCGGACACTAGAGCAGGTCAGGAAAGTGTCTAGGGATTTCCTTAACCAGACCCAAGTCCCACAGAAGGACTATTATGATTGGCACACTAAGCCTGGGAGCCAGGCTGTTAAGGATAAAGTCTTAGTCTTGAAGCCAGATCATGTAGCCAGGTTGGAGGCTGAATGGGCCAGTCCATATCGCCTGTTGCGAAAATTGGAGAAGGATAACTTCTTGATCCAGGAAACAGGCCCACATAAAAAGACTCAGCTTGTTCCTATTAACTTTCTGAAGTTGTTTCTAGAGACAGCCAGCCAGATGTTCCCATTAAAAACTGTAGAGGGAGAGGAGCTGTGCCTGCCTAAATTGTTGACTGAGGGTGTAGGGGCTGAAGGGTTGAAGCAACTACAGATGGCCTCCACCTTATCACAGCAGCAACAGGATGAATAGAAACAAGCACTGAGCTGTTTCCATCCTCTCTTCTCTGGCCAGACTGATTTCCTCGTCCAACATATAGAGGCAGGGGCACATGCTCCAATACAGTCCAGTCCAGTCCTTTCCCTATTGAATGGGCCCATGCAAGAGATTGTGGCTCCTGAGATTCAACAAACATTGAAGTGGGGGGTAATCAAGGAGTCTCACTTTGACTGGGAAGCACCTGTGGTTGTTATGCCAAAGAAGTTCTCAGAGGATGCACACACTGAATATCACTGCTGTGTGGGCTTCAGAAACTTGAATAAGCTAATGGTTGTGGATCCTTATCCTACTCCTAGAATTGAAATCTTGATTGAGGTCTTGGTTGGGGCTACTTTTATCAGCACTATTGATTTGGTGTCAGGGTATTGGAAAGTTCCACAGAGCCCTGATGCCTCTGATAAGACTGCCTTTGTGTCACCTTTGGGACATTATCAATTTGTCAAGTTGCCATTTAGCTTAAATCACCTTCAAAGACCTTCCAGAGACTGATAACCTGAGTACTACATGGACTAACTTTTGCTGCTGCCTATCAAGATGATCTTGCCATCCATAGCCCCCCATTTGGGCACAACACCAGGACCATGTGAGAGAGTTCTTCCTGAAGATCCATCAACTTGAACTCACAATCAAGGCATCTAAGTGTCAATTTGGATGTAATCGTGTAGTTGGGGTATGTGGTTGGATCAAATAGCATTAGCCCTCATGAGGCCAAGGTTGCTAGTATTGTGGAGTGGACTGAACCTTTCACAAAAAAGGAGGTACAAGCATTCCAAGTCTAGTAATTTTTAATAGAAGATTTGTAAAGAGGTTCAGCACCCTTGCTGCACATTTGACAAATTTATGTAAAAAGAGAGCCCCTATTAAGGTGATCTGGAGCCCTGAGTGCCAACAGGCCTTTGATGATTAGAAGAAACAACATGTAAGAACCCATCTTAGTTCCTCCCAATAATATAAAGAAATCCTTTTGTGGTTTGAACTAATGCTTCAGAGAGAGGCCTAGATGTTGTGTTACTTCAAAACACAGATGATGGGAAGCTTCTATCTGATCCTGTAGTCTATCTGAGCAGGAAGCTCCTGTCCCATGACCATGCATTTTTTTACCCTAGAAAAGGAAGGCCTGGCTTTGGTTTGAGCCCAAGGGTGTATCTGTGTGGTGTCAAATTTGTTGTGGAAACAGACCATATTCCCTTGTCCTTTATTCATAGGATGAAGGGAAACAATGTCTTGATCCTGAGATGGGGCTTTGAGTCTACAGGATTTTAGTTTTGAAACTGCTCATATCAAGGCCAGCCAGAACTTTGTGGCTGACAGTATGTCCCATCAAGGGTGACAAGTAAGGCCTTAAGAGGGGATTATCTATAGTTCTGCTTTGATACCTGTGTTGCTCTGCTAATTTTATATTATGCTGCTATGAAAACCTTGATCTACCTCTCTTCCTAGTAGTTGCTTTGCCTAGGTACATAAGCTCCAATGATCATTTGGACTATGAATCGCAGCTTTTCTAGGGGGGTCTGTGGGGCAAAGTAATCATGGCTCCCCCCACCCTTAAGGATCAATGTGACTGATAAGGGCCTTGATCCATCCTGCTGGTGTTTCTAACTTATCTCTTAGCCTATATAGCCCTTATCATCTTCAAGGCCAGAGCTGGGAAAGTGATAATTAGCTTCTCATGAGAACCTTTGGCCTACAGGATGGAAGTCAGGAAGTAAGGAGTGATGAGGTAATTTTCTAGAGGGTTCCAGCCAGACTGTGTACTGATTGGATGCCATAATTCTGTTTGGCCAAAAAAACTATAATTAAGATAAGAACCTGGAAAAGAAGGCTAGTTTGGATTCTGATGGACTGAAGGCCTGGCCTATGATATGCTTATATTGCAATAGACAGTAATGCTTTGGCCTTTGACTCTTAAACTTCAATGCTGTGCCATCTAATACAAATCTTGAAAATGTGTTACCTAGTTAAGCTAGCTTTCTTGTTTTTTTCTGCTGTATAATTCTAGAGCATTGTGTTGCCAATAGAATAAATCTTTGTTTTGACAGAAATTAAATACAATTTTACACAATTTTAATTAAATAAAGAAAAGGTTTGGTTTCTTGTATACAACATTCCTGGGGACCCAGGCTTTTTATTCCTTTACAGGGGTGCCCTAAGATTTGCCAAAACCATAGAGTTTCTGAGAATCCTGGATGTCCCTGATGTTTCACACACTGGTTTCTTGTTCCATCTAGCTCCCACTAATAACCGAGCTGAGGTGGTTTGCATCAGCTGGAGTTGCTGAGTTGACTTCCAGGGTATACCTATGCAATATATAGTCTAATTTCAGTGTTACTGTGGTGTGTATTCAGGTGACCAGACAATCTGTTTCAAAGGTAGAGGGCCATGTTCTGGGCTTTTTTCCTCCTTATCATGCTGTGCCTTATACTGAAGTCTCCTTATAATGATGTAGAATTTAAAGAAAAAGATGCAAGCCAACACTGGTAGCAATGATAGAGTAAATCTCCACAGGTGGCATGGGTTTTCCTTGGGTGCTCAGGCAGGTAGGAAAAGGGATCAATGAACAGTGCAGGAGACTAACATGCTGAAGCTTTGGCACTTGGACAAAAGCATCTTATGAATATTAACTATCAGTTACATTATATTCCAAGATTTATAAGGACACTGATGCACCAATACATGAATACAAAGCAAAAAAAAATCCTGTTTCAGAAGATGAAATCAAAATATAAATAAAGCTCATATAGCATATACATATGAATAAATTGATCTAGTTAATAAGAGTACATATTCCTATTCATTGGTACTTTCTTGGTATTAAATGATGCCTGTTGTTCAGCTCAGGCCTCATCACAATGATGTAGCATTTAGGGGAAAATATGCAACCCAGTAAACCAGCACTGGAGGCCAAGATGCAGAAGATCTCCACTGCTACCACGGACTTCCCTTTAATGCTATAATAGGTGGGAACAAATGGTACCCAAACACTACAAAAGACCAGCATGCTGAAGGTGATAAATTTGGCTTCATTGAAACTATCTGGCAACTTCCTGGCAAAGAAAGCCACAGTGAAGGTGACAATGGCCAGGAAGCCCATATAGCCCAAGACACAGTAAAACATTGTCGCTGAGCCCTCGCTACACTCTACAATCATTTTATCATCAAGTGACTTCATGTCCACGTATGGGAATGGAGGAGAGGAAATTTGCCAAACTGTACAAAGGGCTGCTTGAAGAAATGAGCAGGAAAGGACAATGGAGTTTGCCAATCTTTTCCCCACCCACCTTCTCACTTTGGATCCTGGTTTCGTAGCCATGAAGGCCAGAACTACAGTGATCGTTTTGGCCAATACACTGGAAATGGCCACAGAGAAGACCATGCTGAAAGATGTTTGTCGGAGAAGGCAAGTTGCCCTCCCCGGCTGCCCAATGAACAGGAAGGGGCAGAAGAAGGAAAGTAGGAGGGAGATAAGGAGGATGTAGGTGAGGCTCCGATTGTTGGCTTTGACTATGGGAGTATCATGATTTTTTATAAAGGTAATCAATACAAACCCTGTAGTCAGAGAAAAAGAAAGAATGAATGACACTGCAATGATCCCCAAAGGTTCTTCATAAGTCAGGAAACTAATAGTCTTGGTGAAACATTCATTCTGGGCCTTATTTGGATATTGGTCTTCAGGGCATTTGATACAGTCATCCATGTCTGGGGTGGAAAAACAAAAGGAAATTTCAGAATCAAATCAGGAAATGAACGCCAGTGATCTATGGTGGACAATCTCAAAGGTAAAGTGGTGGGATTACTAGAGAGGGACCATTTTTTGTTGGGTAAATAAGGCACAGAGACTAGAGTTGTTAATGAAAATAAAGTTATTTACCTAAAGCTATTAGGAATGGGGAAAACGTGAAAGTTCTAATAAAATAACAAAGTTCTAAACTGCATATTTGTACAGGAAAGTAGGCTAATACATACCATGAGTCTCTAAGAGGAAAAAAGGAAAAGCCTATGGTGAGGCTGGAAGCTAGTAACCTCTCTTCTACATCCTTAACAGGAAGAAGCTCAATCTTATTATGGGATATTTTGGGATAAATTGTGTAAATACTTAAATAAATTCTTTTATTTCAGCTGATTATCTGTATTGTTCCTGACCCCATAGTCTCTCCTGCTCTGCACAATACCAAAGGGAGGGGGTAGCCCATGGAAGCAAGGAAAGGCCAGACCCTTGGATTGCCAACTTTCCAGAAATCCCCTAAAGATTGGGATTCCATCTCCAAATACAGAGATTCAGCCAGAGAGGTCTCACTGTCCCTCTAAAAATGCAGTGATGATTCCATTAGTCGTGGCAGCAAATTTAAGGAGTGAGATACACCCATGGGATGAGGGTGGGATGCAAACAGCTGATTTGTAAACTGAAGCCCATTTTGCCATAGTAAGCAACCAAGATTGGTTCAGACAAAGGAAGGAAACCCTTTGCAGGCCTTTGTGAGGAACTCATTGCGGCCAGTCCTGACTAGGGTTGCCAGCTCCAGGTATGGAGATTCCTGGAGATTTTCTGGTAGAGTCCATGGAAACCAGGGTTTGGGGAGGGGAGATGCCTCAACTTAACAGAATGCCTTAAAGCCCAACTTCCAAAGCAGCTATTTTCTCTGAGGGGGAGAGATCTGTTGTCTGGAGTTCAGTTGTGATACCTGGTGATTCTTAAGCTACACCTGGAGGTTGGCTGCCCTATGTGTAGCAGTCAGTGCTTCAGAGCAGGGTCTGCTAGATCTAAGTTCTTGCTGTAGAAGCTCAGTGGGTGATTTTGGACCAGTCACAGATTTTCATCCTAACCTACCTCACAGGGTTGCTGTGCAAGTCAAAAGGGGGAGAGGAAAATGATGTAAGCTGCTTTGATCCCCATTGCAGAAAAAGACTACGTTTCCTTCTGAGAAACCATTGTTGCCAATATCCAGGTAAGCCCAGTTCTTCCTAATTGTAGTCACACCAAAGCCTATTTTTTTATATATCTCCAGGTGAAGGCTGGATATTACTCAGAATTACAACTGCTCTCCAGATGGCAGAGACCAGTTCCCCTGGAGAAAATGGTGGACTCTGTGGCAGTCAGGGCTTCAGAGCACGTGAGTGTGTGTGTGGGGGGGAATGGTGTTTGTGTGCAGGTGTGTGTGTGTGGGGGGCAATGGAAAGCTGAAGATTGAGGGGGAAATAAAGGTAGGTTGATGAGTGGCTGGGAAGGAGATAGAGTTGCCAACTCCAAGTGGGGAATTCCTGGAGATTTGAGGGATGGAACCTGGAGAGGGTGAAGTTTGAGGAAGGGTAGGACCTCAGACACATACAATGCCATTGACTCCACCCTCCCAACTAGCCATTCCCTCCTGGGTAACCACTGTTGCCAAAGTCAGGAGAGAGGTGGAAAAACTCAACTGATCTCCAGGAGGGAGGGGGGAGGAGATGGAACGCTGACATCAGAGGGGCAGATAATGGCAGGTTGATACTTGGCTGGTAGGGAGATAGGGTTGTCAACTCCAGGTTGGGAAAATCCTGGAGATTTGAGGGGTGGAGCCAGGAGAGGGTGAGGTTTGAGGTGGGATGGGATCTCAGACAGGTACAATGCCATAGACTCCACCCTCCAAACTAGCCATTCCCCCAGGGTAACAATTGTTGCCAATCTCCAGGTGGGGGCTGGAGGTCACTCAAAATTACAACAGCTTTTCAGGTAGCAGAGATAAATTCCTCTGGAGAAAATGGTGGACTCCGTGTCATTACACCCTGTGGGGTTGCCACAGCCAATTGACACTGAATGCCCAAGGCCTTGGCACTCTTCCAGAGCCTCTTTCTAGAGCTCATTGTATTTATTTCCACAACAGGCCTTATTCCTCGTATTAAATAAAGGGGATTTGATAGTTGAACCAGGAAGGAAGCTGGCCAACTCAGAGATCAGAACTTTAAAGCTTTTCTTTTGAAGCAGTCATTCGAGACAGCAGAGTTTGGGACAAAACTGTGAAACAAGGATGGTATAGGGTAGGGTTTAACTTCAAATCTGAATGACACATGTAGAATGTTCTCAAGGATTTAATGTACCAACAAAGACATCCTTTTCATGGAACTTCTAGCAGCAGTTTATTTGAGATTTCTAGGATATGCTTTGTTGGAAGGAGGTGGTTTATGGTGTCTTGAGACCATCCACTGGGAGTGTCCATATCAGAAAAATGCTGCCCTCCATCTGATGAGATTGCTTGGAAAGACTTTAGAATTTAGTACATTTAATCTCTCTCTGTACATCTGTATTTTTGTACCTTTCTTATCAGAAATCTTCTCATGTGAACATGGAACACAATCATAGCAGCAAAAAGGCTCTCCCTCCTTCTTTCTCTTGCTGTAACCTGGATGGCAATTGTCATTGCAAACAGAAACAGGTGGAATCTGCTGAGAAATATGGGAAGTGCCACTCAGAAAAATGTTTGGAAATTTGAGAATGTTTGACTGCTGGGCAAAATAGGCAACATGCACATTGAGATGATATAATGGCATTACTGACTTGGAAGCCTTCTTTAGGAAAAGATATTTTAGTAGTTCCTTGAGTTTCACAACTGCTGCCAGTGTAGTGCACAGCTGGCAAATAAAATATATGGCCTTGTTCCCATGAAGCTCTGGGCAATCCAGTTATTTTTCATGTCATATTGAAGTTCAGCTGACTAGTTGCCGGACTGCTATGGCTTAGGCCGTACCAAATCCCTTACTGAAAAGAATTGAACAAGTTTGTTTTTCTGCCAAACAGGGCTCTTTAAAGAGTTATCAGAATTCATATTAGAGGTCAACCTTTGCAAATGGTTGTCAGCTGCAAACTTTGTAACACTGCAGTTTCATCAGACCATTTACAGAAACATGACCTAGCACTGGCCTTCACAAATGATCTAGACTCCTGTTATATTCCTTCCACCACTACACTTTTGTTCCTTCGTCGTGCTTCATGAATTTTAACCAGCTTACAGTCAATAACAGGTCTTACCTTGTCTTAAATTTTGAACTGTAGCAATTTCTTGGATGCCTTTGATAAGGGGCATTTATGCTTCCTTATTCTCTTATGATTCATTGAACAGTCAACAATCAGGTGAATCCTGACACTTGTTGCTCAGGGCTGAGGGTTAAAACAAGGCTTCCTAGCTCTCTCTGGGAAGACTGCACAGGGAGGAAGGCAGGGAATGCTAGGGCGTCACTTCCTGTTTCAAAACAGAAAATGGTATTATGGCATTCTCGGAATCTTCAAATCTCTGTGATTATAATTCCTAGCATATCCTGATGTCACATCCTGTTATGAAGGAAGAAGTGACATTTCTGTATTAATTAACACCATTCCACCCCCTACATTCCCTTCTGGGACCCCATCACCCTCCCCTACTCTGCCTGGCAACATTCATTCTGTGCCGCTGTCTGCGACTCTTGCCCAGGTTGTATTCTAAGCACTCAGGTCTATTACAGGTTAATATTCTGCATTTCTGTTTTAATTGTTAAATTTGCTGGGTAATTATGTTCTGTAGCTATGTTTTGTTTAAATTGTTGTATAATTATTTTTGGAACCTGCCCTGAGCCCTGCTGTGCAGGGAAGGGCTTGCTAGAAATTCAAATAAATAAATAAACATTGACTGATAACATCTTTACTTTCCTAAGACTGGGGCAAAAGCCACATGTTGTGAACTGTGGCCAAAATAAGAGTTTTGAAAATTGATACCTTAATATCCTATTTTAATTGTCACTATAACTAGATTCCTGTTTATAAAAATGAAGTGCCAAAGATTGGTTTTTTTTTTAAAAAAAAGGTCACTTGCCTTCTGTGCCAAAAGACCTGCCGTTCTCTCTTACCTGGGTAAACCATTGATGCCACACTAGGTTCTCATCCTGAATTTTCAGCTCCTTGCCTGGGGGAGCATGAGGATCCAGACTTCCAACTTTTACTCGAACAAAAGAGTTATTTGGGAAAGTGACCCAGTTTGTAACATCGAATTCTTCAGTCAATTCTCCATTTTCGTCAAAGTGCACAGCATCTCCTACACTGTTGTTGAATGAGATGCTCCTTAGAAAATGGTTCAGCTAGGTTGAAAAGAAACAATAAGAACAAAGAGCTGGAATCTTCATGAACATGAAGCTAAAAACCTCTTCTAGATGTGTTTCCATTGCTTATAGATCTGCCCAGATCCATCCACAGGGATGTTCTTTCTTAAGACCAACAACCATCCATCCATTCATTCAAAGCATTTTTGGCCACCTTTCCACAACATTTAGGGTCCCCAAAGTGTCAAACAATCAAAATATTAAAACAGCATGTATACAGAAGAATATACACATATGTTTAAAATGGTTACACATAAAAACAGAGAGACCAACAGGGAGGAGGGTTGATAAGAATTAGTAAGGAAATGCCAAACAAAATAGATTAAATCTTCACCCACTTGTGAATGGCAAAGCTAGAGGGAGACAGATAAATCTCACCGGGGGAGGGAATTCCAAGAGTTTTGGTGCCACAACTGAGAAGGGAGGTGTCTGAGTCAAGAACCTCCCTTGACAGATGCAGTTTGTCCCATCCCAATAGAATGTTGCCAGCCCATAGATGAAAGAGGGATTGAGAAAACAATTTGATGGCTGGCCATTGTGGGCAGTAGCAGAAAGCCCACTTAATCCCTTATGAACCTAACCAACCAGAGCAGTCATCTTCCAAGACCATGCTTTTGGTGACCCCATATTTTGAGGTTAGGCAGGTTGCAACTCTGGAGAGGGTCTTCTTGGTGGCAGCACCAAAGCTCTGGAACTCTCTTCAAGGGGATTTTTCTGTGCCCTTCTGTTGCCATCTTCCACCAGTGAGTGGAGGATTTTTTTTGTTTCATTTGGCATTCTCTCACTGATCCCTCCATCCTGCCCTTTGCTATAGTTGTGGTGTTTATTTTTATGTTATATACATTTTAGCTTTGATTTTAATTGTTTTAATGATGTCCGTTTTACTAGTTTTAATGGTTTTTTAAATGTGGTTTTATTATGTAGGTTTTTAATGTGCTAGCTGCCTTGATGGTTCTGATGAAGGCAGAAAGGTGGGATATAAATTTTGTAAATAATATAAATAAATAACCCACTTCCTACTTCCTTGTTAAATTGGCCCTTCAGTCAAATTTATTGCCAAATGGGCTTGACACATGTGAGAAGAAAGTGAAGCTGAACCAGCAAAGTAAGCATGGGGTTGGATCCAACCAGCTTCTCCACTGGTGAAAAAAGGAAGGAGGGATCCCCTTTGGGCTCAAGACAGGTTATAATGGGGATCAAGGGGCTGGCAAGGGAAAAACTATTTGTGATAGAGTTGTACCAAGAAAGTGAACTGGGTGATATTTAGTGAAAATCTCAGTGGATCGTTATTAATGTTGCATAAATTGAGCTATTGTTTCATAGTGAACAACAGAACAGCTACAAATATTTCTACCAAGAGCACTGAGGCTTTGTGGAAAATAGTTGCCACATTTTACATTTGCTTGTTTTCCTCAACCATTATGATTTTCTGCCTTTTGCTGTCATCGATCTTGCATTCTTTCTGTTCTGAATTTATACTGATGTTGTATGGTTTCTATTCTGTTTACCATTTAGCTCAGTGATATTTAAATTTACTGGCAGCGGATCCCTGGGATATTGCATGGAGAAGTATCTTTCCCATTGTTGCTATCTGAGGTCCCAAAGGGCAGACCTGGGACCCCCTAGATCCAAAACCTCTGGTGTGCCATACACATAATAGAGTGATTTTTTGCAATGCTAATCATATTGAAAGAATCATATATTTTATGGGGGAAATCTAATCTGAGGAGAAAAATGGCCAGAAATAAGTAGTCTGGTATTTGAGCTGCACAAGGAAGAGGGAAAACTGAATTGAGGATTTTCAGACTGAAGCAGCAGGACAGAGACGTTTGAAACCATCCTTCAAGAAAGAAGACATCTGTAAAACTCAAAAAAGATTGGAGAGGCACTAGTATGCTCTCTGAAACAAGAAAACAGAACCGGAATAAAATTACCTGCCATGCTTTTAAATTCCAAGGCTCCAGTCTGAGTTTTAAACTGGATTCAAATATAACATGTAAAGCATGTGATACTGCATAGATAGCATTGTAGATATTATAACTGTGGCCAGTCATGCTCATTTCAAAGAAAGGCCCTGGGAGGTTCTCCAATTTTTCCTCCCCTGTGCAAGTTGTCTTGGGCTCCTCAGTCTCACTTCCATTGGATCCTTCCAATAAACAGTCAAATGCCTGTTCCCAGAAGTCCGTGATAAAGCTATCTGTCTTTGCCCAGGAAGGATTAACCCTCTGAAGAAATGTCCTGAATCCCGTTGGCTGATTTGAATGAATCGTAAGGGATATGGCACCATGGAAATGCTGTATATCCCATCCTTTTTGATAGGTTTTTAATTCAAAATCCCAGTGTGCAGTCACTATCCACACCTTGCCTTTTGGTGAATTTAGGTCTACAAAACGAAGATGCCAACTTAACACTTCCATTGACGGGGGTGCTCCGTTGACAACAAACACACTGACTTTGCTTTCCATCAAAGATGGAAATGTTTTCCACTTACTTAAAAACAACTCTATCATTCCAAAAACATAAGTCACTTTTTGGATTCTATTTATGAAAGCAAGACAGATACCACTCTGAGAAAACAAAGGAATCAAAGTCTGCAAAAACATTTCCCCATTGTCATCATCTACAACAAAGACTCCAACCCATATCCATTTAAAATGCACAAGCAACTGGACAATCCCTTTGTATTGATGGGCATCATTGGGGACCATCTTGTACCATGAAGAGAGCAGTTTATCATTCCCTCCTGAGAGAACAGAGCCGTAGGAGAGCTACAATAAAATGTAGATAGATTTTGTTAATGGTGTATACATAGAGTGTAAAATTTTTGTTAATGTTGTATAAATAGTGTGTGATGAAAAACACATCCAGTCGATTTGCACAGATATCTTTTTCTGAGTAAAGAAGGTGTCTGTTTCCCAAAGTTTCACTTAAAAAAGATACACATGGAAATACATAAGAACTCATAGGAAAGGAGAAATCTCATAATTCAGAGAAAAGCTATGGCGTCTGTTATCTGTTGCCAGAAGTCAAGCTGGGGAAGATCATGAACTTTATTTAGCAGGATGAGAGGGACTGGCATTTATAAGCATCTCTGTTGAGCATGTGTACAGAATGGCAAAAATGCCTACAGGAATGAGCTCAGAGACATTTACCTATCACTGTTCATTAGATGAGAATGGAATGTGATATTCTGCCCTTCCCTCTACAAAATCTACCTGTGGAGTCTTGTAGATCTTCAAAATGGTGTCCATGTAGATGGAGGTCTTAGAACCAAGTCCACCAATGACAGCTGCCAAATTATTCTGATCATCACACTTGTAGTTGGGGATGTGTTCATGCGGTGAGGAAAGCAGATCTAGTGTAGCCTTAAAAGTCATATGTGCACTGTCATAGCTGTCATAGAGATGGAACCCCAAAGTGATGTTAGTTAAGATCCTGGGATTCTGATTGATTTCCTTCACAGCAAATACCAAAGCAAGGATGTGCTGATAGTGCTTTGTGTCCACACTGTAACGAGAGATACATGAGCAAAGTTTGAGTCCATTGGCACCTTTAAGACCAACAATTTTTTATTCAAAGTATATGCTTTCATGTGCAAGCAGACTTCCTTAGATATAGATTAAAACAGAATTTCCTCAAGCTCCACATATGGGAGGATGGGTGGAGGGTGCAGAGATACACAACTCATAACAATATATCTAAAGTTTCTGTAGTACCATAGAGGAAGTTTCCTATAGCTTGAATTTTTTTCTAGCAAAGAGATGTCTCCGGGGGGGGGGGGATAACAAAAAAACAGTGAACATTTCCCTGAAATATATGTAACACATATGTAACATCAGTAACAAATATATGTAACATCAGTATTCTGCAACTCTCCACTCTTCTGGCAATGCTACCTGCAATGTGTGTTATTGTTTCATTATATATTTAGTTCCCAAACCATAAGGAAATAGTTATTGCAAAGTCTATTGTAGCCATTTCTGGAGCGATGGATGAAAAGTAATTGGAACCTTTATGAAAAGCTTAGTATTTACATAGCACTTCATAATTCTGAAATGGTTTTTACATGAATTACCATGTTATTGTACTTTAACACTTATCTTTGCATCAACCTTGTGAAGCAGGGAAGGATTATTTCCTCCATACTGGAGACAGTGGAACCGAGGCTAGGAAGGCAGTACATGCCTGAAGCAAGAATTACCTGAGGCCCATTCCACGTAGTCTTATGCACGCTCACTCAGCCAGAGGGCCACTAAGCTCAGTGGAACTTCTTTCCAATTCAATGCATAGGATTACACATTGGTATATCACTCCCACTTCACTGCATCATATCAATTCTTTACTCCCTCCTAAATGTTAGAAGAACCGTGGTGAGGAGGGATCACTACTACATAGTTGGTGGAGGTGTCATTCTGTCTATTTATTTTGGGGAAAGATAATAAAACACATCCATCTACTTTTCTACTGACTGCAGCTAAATGTTTAATGGCAGCCAAATGGAAAAATCGTGTTCTGCTGACTATTGAAAATGGTAATAGGTTTTATAAAGGAAAGCACAGAGGTATCCCAATTGATGGGAAACGTGAGAAAGAAGGAAGCATGGGAGGAGACCAGAGCAATTGTAGGTTAATTAAACAAGATGTTCTGAAGGCAAAACTAAGAATATGACTTAACCATCTAACTACACCCTGGAATATGGTTTGCACATTGGGTGAGATTCAGGTTCCCTCCCCCTCCCCCAACTATTAAGAGCTGTCTACTTACAAGAGGATCTTCCATTAGAAGCAACCCTTCAAAATGGAGTCGATCTGTTCTTAATGTTTTCTTTCTTTTGCTGAATCCCATTCAAGTATTATCATCTAACAGAAAAGCTGAAAAGTATTGGAAAAGAAGAAATGGATCCTTACACTGCCTCCTCGATCAACATCTGAGAGGGCTGCTCACCAAAATGCATAGGGTTGTGATGGAAGAAGATCTGAGAAGCAATCCCTCCAATGATAAGATCTCCTGGCTCATAAAATTCATGTGGAATAGGGATGGGATCATTTCTCTTGCACTGAATGGAATGAGTCTTCAGGTTGGGATGAATGGAAGATGTCCTCGACAGGACAAGTATCAGCATGAGCAATGACACCAATGTCTTGAGTATCAACAAGAAAGGTGAATTATAAATGAAGGAAGTAAATAAATTAAAAAATAGAAGCCAAACATGGAAGGCAAAATGCTCCCCCATTGTCATCATCCTGGTATACCCACTTTGGATTGACTTTGTTTTCCAGCTTTGAAACCTATTGTTGCACCTCTGGTGTCACTTTCCCCACCTATGTTCTAGGTTCATGCACCACAGTGTTCCAATGCCTGTGCACTGAGGTCAGATGGTAACTTTTAAATAAAATCTCGAAGGAGGTCACTCTGAAGGAAACAATTAGCACCAGGTGAGGTCTGCCCAGATTACTTACAGTATGTTCCATCTGGTACAAGTCACAGGACCACAAATTAGGGAAAGTATGCCCCCAGGGCAATTCTATGCAGAGTTACTTTGCACTATCCCAAGGGTAAATTTCACAGAACTTCAAGTGGCAAAGCCTATCGTTGCTGTCTGATCAAGCCAATCTATTATTGCTAAGCTGTTATTGAGGGCTTCATGTGTTGTTTATTTTCCTGTGGTCTCTGCACATCTGATGGTTCTTGGTAAGAAGTTCAGGAAAGCAGTAGTAATTACAGGAGAGAAAATCACCTCTTCCATGTATAGAATCTGCTGTGGAATACATAGGCAGAAAGTGCCTCATAAAAGGACTCCCCCCCTCGCTATTTTCCTGAGAGCACACCAGGAGTCTAATTTGATCTTTTGCAGAATGTGAAGGAGCAGGTGGCAAATAGACAATTACATCAGGATTGTCCCCATCCACAGCCAGTATAAGCGCAGCCTGTTGGTGTTATAATTATTGTAAAAAATGAGAAGATTTCTCATAGAGGGTCTCATGCATGGTCATGAGTGATACCCTTGGGCTTCATCTGGAACCAGCTGTGTTTGCTTCATGGACTATTTGCTTGGTACACATTATACATGTTCAACAGTACTAAAGAAATGAGCTCTCCTCTGCCTCTCAGTTCCAGCCTGTCTCTCTGCCAGTCTTTCCCTTGTCATACCACAAACGTGATTTCCCCAAAGGGACTGAAGAATAACTGGTTCTTACATGTGTCTAATGGTTATGCAAAAACATGAAAGCCATGAAAACTACTGTTCCCAGCAATATCGCTTGGAAATTAATAGGAAAGATTAGGAACGGGGGCCTAATGTCTTGTCATTTACTGTTCCCATTTTTCCCCAGCCTATCTTTCTGCTAGCCAGTGGTGGATGTTGCTGGCTAGGCAGAAGCAGTATAGACAAACCCAATATATTGTGTTTCAAAATTGCCAGAGCCTCAAGAGCATGGGGTGCTCAACAGAATAGGGGAATGGGGAATCAAACCCAGTTATCCCAGATTAGAGTCCACACACTTAACCACTACACCAAAATAAACTGGTAGACAAATACATCTCTACTTTACTGCATGACCATTGGCCAGTTGTTCTTTCACAGTTTACCATCCCAGGGCTCTTTTTGTAGCAGAAACTCCTTTGCATATTAGGTGACACACCCTAATGTAGTCAATCCTCCAAGAGCTTACAGTAGCTCCTGTAAGAAGAGCTCTGTAAGCTCTTGGAGGATTGGCTATATTAAGGATGTGTTGCCTAATATGCAAAGGAGTTTCTGCTACAAAAAAGCCCTGACTATAGGTATTATAGGTGTACCAGATGTTTTACAGAGTTTTAGCAGAGGACGGAGACTCAATCCAACCCTAATTCTGCAACACATATAAAAGTTAATAAATGGATATAGGTAGGACAATACATATTCATTGGAACTTTCTTGGTATTAAATGATGCCTGTTGTTCAGCTCAGGCCTCATCACAATGCATTTAGGGGAAAATATGCAACCCAGTAAACCAGCACTGGAGGCCAAGATGGAGAAGATCTCCACTACTACCACGGGCTTCCCTTTAATGCTATAATAGGTGGGAACAAATGGTACCCAAACACTACAAAAGACCAACATGCTGAAGGTGATAAATTTGGCTTCATTGAAATTATCTGGCAACTTCCTGGCAAAGAAAGCCACAGTGAAGGTGACAATGGCCAAGATGCTCATATAGCCCAAAACACAGTAAAACATTGTATGAGCCCTCATTACACTCTACAATCATTTTATCATCAAGTGACTTCATATACATGTATGGGGATGGAGGAGAGGAAATTTGCCAAACTGTACAAAGAGCTGCTTGAAGAAATGAGCAGGAAAGGACAATAGAGTTTGCCAATCTTTTCCCCACCCACCTTCTCACTCTGGATCCCGGTTTGGTAGCTATGAAGGCCAGAGCTACAGTGATCGTTTTGGCCAACACACTGGAAAGGGACACAGAGAAGACCATGCTGAAAGAAGTTTGTCGGAGAAGGCATTGTATTGATGGGCATTGTGGGGACCATCTTGTACCATGAAGAGAACAGTTTTATCATTCCCTCCTGAGAGAACAGAGCCGTAGGAAAGCTATAATAAAATGTAGAGACATTTTAGGAACTCTGTATAAATAATGTGTGATTGCATAGATATCTTTTTATGAGTTAAAAAGTTTCTGTTTTTTGAAGTTTCACTACAGTAAGATACACATGGAAGTACATTAAAACTTAGTAGAAAAGGGAAATTTAATTCCCCCACCCATTCAATTTCTTCTGCCTGATAAATGTAGCTATGAAAACATGAATACAATGCATAAACATATTGTTTTTAATTGGAAATAGAATACTAATTTCAGGACAATGAGTCAATTACAGATCTGTTCAAACCTGGTCTCAATACCTAATATGATGCCTGTTGCTTATACCCAGGTTTTTCCAAGCTATAATTCAATTACAGAGACTTCAAAAGCTATGTTTTCTGTTATCTGTTGCCAGAAGTCAATCTGGGGAAGACTGGGAATTCTATTTAGCAGGATGAGAGGGACTGGCATTTATAAACATTTCTGTGGAGCGTGTCTACAGAGTGGCAAAAATGCCTCCAAGAATGCAAATCGTTTCAAGTTGTGCTCAGAGAAGTTTACCTATCACTGTTCATTAGATGAGAATGGAATGTATTATTCTGCTTTCCCTCTACAAAATCTACCTGTGGAGTCTTGTAGATCTTTAAAATTGTGGTCATGTATATGAAGGTCTGAGAACCAAGTCCACCAATGACAGCTACCAAATTATTCTGAACATCACACTTGTAGTTGGGGACATGTTCATTCTGTGAGGAAAGCATATCTAGTGTAGCCTTAAAAGTCATATGTGCACTGTAGTAGCTGTCATAGAGGTGGAACCCCAAAGTGATGTTAGGTAAGTTCCTGGGATTTTAATTGATTTCCTTCACAGCAAATACCAAAGGAAGGGTGTGCTGATAGTGCTTTGTGTCCACACCGTAACGAGAGATACGTGAACAAAGTTTGAGTCTACTGGAACCTTTAAGACCAACAAAGTTTTATTCATAGTATGATTTTTTCTGTGCAAGCATATTTCCTCAGATACAAACTAAAACAGAATTTCCTCAAGCCCCACATACAGGAAGATGGGGGGGCAGAGGTACATAAGTCATAGCAAAAGGTTCTGTAGCACCATAGAGGATGTTTCCCGTAGCCTTTGAAAGGCACTGGGCAGCTTTCTCTGTGATGCACCCCACTGAACTATCACCTTGACAAAGCACCGGCCTTGTGGCCAAGGGAGAGGCGCCACAAGGAGCAGTGAAGGTGAGTGCTTCCCCTGCTTGCTGCTGCTTGCTAGGTCTGCCTTCCTTCTCCCCCATGGAGGAGTTGCCACTTCCTTGGTGGAGCATCCAACCCCTTCACCAGCTCCCTCCAGACGGAGGTTGATACCTAGTGGGGCCGAGGCAGCACAGCATGGCAATGCAGGCAGGGATTTGGCAGACCTTCAGAGAGGCAGCTGAGGGAGCCAAAGGCTGTGGTAGCATGTGGAGTGTTCACACCAAAGTAGAATTATAATATAGATATATAGATATTTTAAGGAAAGCACACTGGTATCAGAGGAGATATACTGTTCGATGGGAAACATGAGAAAGAAGGAAGTATGGGAGGAGACTACAGCAATTTTTGCTTAACTAAACTTAACTAAACAAGGTGTTCTGAAGGCAAAACTAACAACCATCTAACTGTACACTGAAATATGATTGGCATACTGGGTGGGATTCATTCCCCCCCATATGAACCTTCCACTTACTAGTGGATCGTCCATAAGAAGCAACCCTTCAAAATGGAGTCAATCTGTTCTTCATGTTCACTTTCTTTTGCTGTAATCATATTAAATAAAGTATAGGGGTTTTGTCTTTTTTATTTGATTGCTTCCATTTTTATTTCTTCTTTCAGAAAGAACAGACATGCAACCTCACCCCAGCACTATTTTATTTATGAAAATTTCAACCAAGATCAAGTTAATTCATGCCATGGAGCTCACTTGGATGGGGATGCAGGGTGGTGGTGAGCTCTGATGGCATTTAAATTCCTTTGGAGCTTACTTCTGGGTGGCCTGCCAGACCTGAAAGTAAGCTCTGAAGGCATTTAAATGCCTTCAGAGCCCAAGAACATGTTTCCCACAAACCTCATGAACCTCTTAAACCACCATGAAAAACATGGAGGTTCATGGGTGGGTCATGGGAGACATATTATCCCAAACCCCTGATACACAAATCATGAACCAGCCTGATTCATGCCTGAACCAGGATTCATTGGGGGATTCATGCCCATCCCTAGCTAACAGGAATGCAGTTGATTCCTTGGAAATGTGGTGTTGGAGGAGAGATTAATGGATATTGTGGACCACCAAAAAAAGACTGATTACTGTAAGAACATTGCCTTTACTCTCAGTCCTAGAGTGTACTTGACAGATAATTTGCATTAATGGAAACAAATCATTATTGGCAAATTGCTATAAAACTGTAAGTGAAATGATGTTGTATAATTCACAATACAGCAATCCACCCTAAAAGTACACATGTTTTTCAGGTCTATTAATGCATGATAGTAAAAGCTTACTTTCAGAATGTGGAAATATTGTAGTTCAATAAAAGAAAGTGGATTACAAATGTAAACCATGGCCATGCTCATCATTAGATCATGGACATTATTATTATGCCATGTTACATACTGGGTTGCTCAGTCTTATCCAATTTTTCTTTCTCTTTCAACATCACCCCACCATACCATATTAAGACATCAATTTCCCATGAGCTATCTGAGAGAAGATAGGCTGACAAGGGGGAAGCCACAGTGTACAGAGTTTGCATTGAGATGTTTTTCTTGTAAGTAAGTTCAAACCATCATCTAAAAAAACCCAAAAATTTCTCAGCTATCTTATTAAAAGAAATGCCACACAAAGTTCCCTATTCAGTCATTGTGAACAAATTGAAGAACGGTAGCAGAGTTCCGTGTGAAGAGATATGTAATGGAAGAGTACTGCTGGAAAATAGTACAATCGCTTTCTTAGCTTACTGGTCTATTTCTCCTGACTGTGTCTAGTTATTATATGGTCCTTGCTATTTAGTTTAGGCTGCAGGAGAATTATAAAACATTTAGGGGCAAAGATGCAACACAATAATCCAGCACCAGAAGACAAGATGGAGAAGATCTCCACGGCTACCATATATTTGCCCTTGGTGCTCAGATACGACGGAACAAATGATAGCCAAACACTACAAAAGACCAACATGCTGAAAGTGATTAATTTGGCTTCATTAAAGGTGCTAGGCAAATGCCTAGCAAGGAAGGCTACAATGAAGCTCACCAGAGCCAAGAAACCCAAGAATCCCAGAACACAATAAAACATGACAACTGACCCTTTACTACACTCTATCACAATTTCCTTAGCTAGAGAGTTCATTTCAACATTTGGAAACGGAGGGGCAGTACATAACCAGATGAGGCAAATAACTACTTGAACGAGGGAGCCCGAAACAACAATGGGGAAGGCCAGCCTTTTCCCCACCCATTTCCTCATGCGGGATCCTGGCTTGGTAGCCATGTAAGCCACAACCACAGTCATGGTTTTGGCCAAGACGCAAGAGACAGCCACAGAGAAGATGAGGCCAAAAGCCACTTGTCGAAGAGGGCAGATGACTGTCCCGGGCTGGATAATGAATAATAGTGCTGAGAGGAAACAGAGGAAGAGAGAAGTTAGTAGAATGTAAGAGAGATCACGATTGTTGGCTTTGACGATGGGAGTGTGTCGATACTTGATAAAGATTCCCAGTGTCACAGCAGTGATCAGAGCCAAGCCACACGCCAAAACACACAAAGTGATGCCCAACGTTTCATAGTAAGAAAGGAAGTTTAAGCGCTTGTGAAGGCATTGATCATGGCCTTTATTTGGATACTGGTCCTCTGGGCATTTGAAACAATCATCCATATCTGAAAAGTACAACAGAATCCATTTCAGTCAAGCATAACATCATCATGCCTTTCTCATAGATGCAATAGTGAGAAAAGAGCTAGTCCTAATATTATGGATTGGTTCTAGCCATGTTTGTCACTGGGTGAAAGGAAGAAGGGATGCCCCTTTGGCCACCCATAAGGCTATATTGTGCTTCATGGGACTTGCATAGACAACAGCCCTGTGTAATGGGAACTGCAACAAAGAAAATAATGAAAAATAATGAAAGAACTGGATGGTTGGATCAGCCATGTGTGAACTGTTTTCCTTAAATGACTTCAGAGGAAGCTATAATCTATATATATACAAAATATGAGCCCCTTGATTCTAGCAGAAGATGGTCAAGAGGAAATGTATTCAGAGAAGCAACTTCTTGACAGAAGTATCAAGTCCCCCATCATTTCTGTATTATCAGTGAAGAATATTTCTAGAAATGGTTTGGTGATGATCATAGGTTTTACTGAATCACTAGGAATTTTTTATTGGTTTCCAAATTCCTCTTGGCATCGGTGGAAAGTGCCATCAAGTTGAAGCCAACTTATGGTTACTTTGTAGGGTTTTTATGTAAAGAGACATTTAGAGGTGGTTTCCATTGCCTACCTCTGCAAAGCAACCTTAGACTTCCTTGGTTATCTCCCATCCAAGCACCGATCTGTCCTGACCCTGCTTAGCTCCCAAGATCTGACAAGATCACACTAGCTTGGGCCATCCAACTTCAAACTGGGTCAGAATTTGTGCCAGGACAATCATTTCAGGACCAAAGAGTCGGGTGCTTTCCTGGGTCCCCATCTCATATAGCAACCTGGTTGTGAGAAATGACACAGAGAAAATCTCAAACCATAAATCTTCATTCTGCTAAACAGATATGCAAGACGGAAGTCAAAAACATTTGCAGATACTTAGATGAATAGTCAGTCAAGGGCACATTTCTTTATTTATTGAAATATTCCAGTTGATTAATCAGCTCAAAATGGCATCCCTAATTGTCCTCCTGACACAAACCATGGTTTTATAGGGTGGTTGGTGAAGGGAAGCAGTATAATAGGGTAAAATCTAGGAGGAAATGGAAGTCCACATATGGGCATGCCAAGTCATTGAAGACATACTGTAGGTTTGGTGATTGAGTTACCTTAGCAGTCAACCAGCTTAGGCTAGTCTGACAAAGATGGAGAAGACGGCTGATGACATTCCCCTCAGTTCCTAGGGAAAGCTCTATTGTCAGAAGAGTCTCAGTTGTCAAACGATTCTCTAGCAAACTTGAGTCAATTATTCCTGGTCATGGGTTCAGGGGACATCTGGAGATTTCAGTCAAGAGACCATTCACTACCTTGCTCACAGGAGTATTCCAGCAAATGAGCTCTTCTAACATTGGAATGCCCAGCAAGATCTTTGCTAGATCAGGTACCCCTGTTTGATATTAAGACGGATTATTTTATCTAGGCCTCTAAGCAGTTCAGCTGGAGGAAATTTAAGGTTTATTGGACATAGTTCAGGTGTGTCCCTAGAGTCACTAGAGACAATTTAGGCATCTGTAAAAAAGTCATACACCTGTAGGGCAGGCTTGGATGGCAGATGCAGAGAAAAGTAAAATTCTTTAGCAAAGAAGGGTCTGGTGTGGTCTGGTGTGGAGGCAATTGGTCTGGCACGAGGTTCTGTTATCTCAGCAGCAGAAGAGGTTTGGCGCAGGGCTCTCTTTTCCTAGCAGTGGAAGAGATCTAATGCTGGTACAAATTGATTTCAGCAGTGGCAGAGGTTCAGGAACAAAACCTACTGTCAAAGGTATAGCATTATGATGGCTTTTTCAATGTATTTGGAGTTGCCTGGGCTTGAGTGGTGGACATATGTTATTCGCTATATTTCTTGCCAGGTTTGGATCGGCAGTGGTATTGGATCATGAGTGTATGGTTTTGTTCTCTATTGGTGTATTTGAATTTTGGGTAAGCAGAGGAAGATATGTACCAAGGCGGAAGTGGAAATCCCAATAAGTTCTTGCCAGGTTGAGCAAGAGGGTCAGCTGATGATCTAGGTAGGTTGAATTAATTACCTGAATGTCACACCAACTAGGATCGGCTCAATAAAGACTCAGCCAAGGCTTGATGGCCTTTCCTGGGCTTTTAGTGGGATCATTGAAGTGGGCTGTATTGTGAAAGAGGCTCTGGGATACCAATTTATTGTCTGACAAACTCAGGTCATTCCTTATGATGAGACCGTGAGGGAGCTCTGGAGGCTTAGACAAAGGCCCAGCTCTTTAGAATTCTTCTTCTTCTTCCTACTGTTTGGTTATTTACACTCTACCTTTGTTTCTGAGTCCCGAGCCAGGTTACATAGTGTAAGTCAAGTGCAGGGAACAGGATGGGGCATTCAGTGAACAATACAATATGGTGGTACTGAGGGCGGGGCTTGTCGTGAACAATGTCTCCTACCCATCTGGTTTGAAATCTTTCCATCTGGACATTTAATACAATCATAGCAGCAAAATGGTTTCCCCTCCTGCTTTTTCTTGCTGTAACCGGGGTGGCAATTCTCATTGCAGAGAGAAGAAGGTGGCACCTGAACAGAGAAAGGTAAAAAGAATTTATTTGATACTTAGTAGGTTAACTTCTCATTGGCTAGTATTAATTAGCACTGAAATGATTGCTCATTAGTTTCATTACTAAAGCACCCAAAGTAACAGAAAAGCCATAAGAGACATGAAAAATGAGCACCCAAATGACAAAATCTATATTATTATACCGTTATATAATGTATAGGTTCCACATTTTTTCCAAATTGGACCGTTGTATGTTGGGAACATCATAAAGCAAACTCTGTCTATTAATTTGCCGTTTCCACCAAATCCAGATCTCTCAGTAGTATTGGTTGTATTCAAAGCCTTTTCCCAACATTTAGCTTATGTTTTTAGCACCATGAAAAGATATAATATCAGTAATTTGACGGAAATTTGATACTTGTCCACTTCCTCATTGAATGTCCCCTTGTTTAAATTCTCTCAATAACCCCTGTGAGAGAAGTAAGTCAGAAAGAAGCAGTGGCCTGGGGAAATCCGGTAAATTCCAGCTAGCAAATCATTTTACAACACTATATACACAAAGATAGTAGATAAAACAGAAAAAGATTTAAACAGTGTTCCGGGGTCTCCTGTTCATACAACCCGGGCTGCTGCTGGAGCATACTGGGAGGAGGCACGCAGGAGCATTCAGACTGCTGCCCCAGAGGCACGCTGTATACATTTTTTTCCTGTTAAATTGGTGATTTGCACATGGGCGCATGGGCGCCCATGATCACAAGCGCATCTGGCTGATTGGGGGAGGATCCCATTGCGCCGGCATTGCATTGGGCAGTAGAGCAGAGCACAGCCAATCATACCGCTGCTGCCTTCTGCCCAATGCGGGTTGCTCCTGGCTTATCGGCGGAGCATTCATACTTCCAGGAAGTGGACAAATGCGGGACACAGGTGCTCTTTGGGGATTTGCTACCACTTTTATGAGGTATCTATTAAATGCGGGAAGAAAGCGGAACAGCCCAGGTTGCCTATAGGTGGGGAACACCAGGCAGACGTGCTTGTGTGAACGCCCCCTTTAATGCGGTTTTAAAGTGTCACTGAAATGGGGCTCTGCTGGGGGAAATTGCAAGTCTGAACTCAGCCTTTCTCTGCGGGCTTGGTGTCTTATAAGGTACAACCAGATACCCACCTCATTGAAGATGCTTTGCCACACTATGCGGTTTTCATTGATGAGTAACTCTTGGGCTCCTGAATCCAGGGGATTCATCCTTCCCACTTTCAGACTTAAGAAGGACTTGTTTGGGAAATAAACCCAATTTCTGATATCAAAGCCAGCTGTCAGTTGACCATATTCATTGAAAGACACTTTCTCCCCAGCAGTGCTGTTAAATGAAATTCTCCTCAGGAAATGATGGACCTAAACGGAGAGGGGATAAATAAAACTGAAGTTTGGCACACAAATGTATATGGTATATCAATGTTTGGAGCTTATTTGGATGCTTCACAGAGATCCTTCAAGCATTTGCCGTCAATTTCACTGAACACGAATCTCTGTTCTCAGCAGAATCCTCACTGAGTAGATTTATTTACTTGTTTGTTTTATATCCTACCCTTCCACGCAAGCAGGCTCAGGGCGAGTCACAACATATTAATTCAAGACGTAGAATAATTAAAAAACATGGCAATGCAGACTTTGAAAGCAACCCTAATAAGACAGTACCTCCCATGGATGTGGGAATTGCTTCCTCTCTTTCTGTGTCGTTGCTCTTAGCCTCTGTCCCATTGAATGCATGGCATGTAAAGCATGTGCTACCATGTAGACAGCAATGTAGATGCTGTAACTTTGGCCAGATATTTCCATTTCATAAAGTAGTCTTGGAAGATGCTTTGAATTCTTCTTCCGAGAACAAGTTCCCTCGTTCTCCGAACCAACATTGATATATTGCTCTAAACACTTGAAGACATCATTCCAGTGAAGTAGAGATTGGCCTCTCCAGTTTGTAAAGTGAATTTGGAGAATGAGCAGAAAAAGTTGGAAACCCGGCACCTTGTGGGAGTGAACTGCAAATGACAATACACCATGGAAGGCTTCTCTTTCAAAATGCTGGATGAATCTTTCTGATTGGAAGTCCCAGTGGGCTGTCATGATCCATACTTTATTTATAGATAACCTTTTGCTTTTTGCCATTTGAAATAAATACTGCACAGACATCATGGATGGACCGTTAAAGTACGTAACAAATACTTTTGTCTGGGTTGTGTTTAGAAAGGCAGTCAATCTCAAATAGTCTCGTGTTAAGTCTGCTATCGTGGGCACCAACAAAATGTTCTTTACTTTTTCCACGAAAGCAGTACAGATGCCCTTCTTGGAAAGCACTGGGGGCAGCGCCTGTATGAACTCTTCTCCTTTCTCATCATCCGGTGCAATGATCCCGACCCATTTCCATTGGAAATGCAGGAAGTAGCTGTGCAATCCCATCATTCTGATCTGCTTCACTGGGGATTGTGCGATACAAGGAAGGGATCGTAGCTTTATCATGTTTCTCCATAGAAAATGAATAACTGATCTGGGGAGGGGGAACATCCATTATTACAACACAGGAAATGGTTATTTTGGAATAGCCATCATCTCATTTAACACACCAAGAAATGCGAGAATTTCAAATTTCATCTTAGTCAAAATATATGTTTTTCCTCCATAGGGCTGCTAATGGAACATTCACTTGAAAATGTGGTTGTTTATAAGACTGGTCTCCACAATCTGAAATGCCCCATACAAGATCTTGTGGTCGTAGCAGATAGCTCAATGAAAGTGTCAACCCAGTGTGCTTCAGTGGTGAAAAAGGCAAAATCCGTGTAGGGAGTATTAGGAAACAGTGTCAACTGACCCAAACTGGAGTGATATGGTCCCTGTGAGCCAATTCAGTCAGCATCCCAGCTGCAACATTCTGTAGCATTTGGACACATTTTAAGGATAGCCCCACATTCTAAGGATAGCCCCACATACAGTGTATTGCACTAATCCAATCTAAATGTGGACACTATTATTATATTCTCTTCTACAGAGAATATCTCATGCTCCCATGTTTGAAACATGGCAGTAGTTTAGAAATATGTTTGCATTCCACATGCATTCCATGTGCTTTTGTTTTGTTTTGTTACAGGGGAAACAAAGTGTTGCCCTAAAAAATGAAGTGTTCTTTTTGTTTGGGCATTCGGAATTGGGCTTAGCCTTCCACCTCAGCTTGAAATATTTACACACCTATCCAATTTAAATTGGGTTTTGCCCCAAGCCCCAGAATGAAAACCTGAGATTCTGAAGTGAGTTACACTGACATTCATTAATGGCCATTTTCCAATATTGCTTATGCTAAGCATTGGCTTTATCAGTATCCTTCAATTCAATGTATCCTACCAGGCAGCCATTATCTAACAGCAAATAGGCAACACTCTCTGGTATCAGTAAACTCCTCCTTAAGTTCTCCTTCTCACTACTCCTCAAGCTATGTAACTTCAGGCTATCTTTACATGTCAAAATCGTGAACTCTATATTGCCCACATGGTACCTGTGGAATCTTGTATGTAGGTAAGATGCCAGCCATCGAAGCAGAGGTTTCAGAGTCCGGTCCTCCAATGAAAGCTATTGGTTTCTTCTGGACATCACAACTATAGTTGGGGACATTCTTCTCTGAGCCAGATAGAAGTTTCAGGATGGTCTGATAGTTTCTTCGCTGAATATGGTAGGCATGTTGGCTATGGAACCCCAGAGTCACATTTGGTAAAATCCTTGAGTTGCTGTTGATCTCATTTATAGCATATGCCAAGGCCAGGACTTCAGGACTTCCTTGGGGCACAATTCTGAAATGAGAAATGATACAAAGACACACATACTTTTTAAATATCATAATCCTATGTCATGAGGGAAGATAAAAAGGGGAACATGGACATTAAATCTCAGTTGTGGTGTGATACAGAAACTTGGTTGAATGTGGAATACATATGTAGGGGAAAGAAGTTAAAAATATTCAGGATGTTATAGCAAAGGAAGGGTACTATTGTTTGGAACAATGCATGCATTCTCAAATGATACAGTTTTTGAAGTTGAAAGTCTCTGGACATTTACTTGTGAGTAGATCCTGTTGAGTCCTCATTTGGCATAATATGAGCAGTTCTGATTATCGTATCTCAAAAAAGGATATCAGAGAGCTGGAAATAGTGGAGAGGAGGGCAACCGGGTATGATAAGGGGGTTGGAGAACCTTTGCTATGAGGAAAGGCTGAAGAGCCTAGAAAAGAAATGGCATGGAGGGAGGGAATGGGATAACAGAGTTTTACAAAATTAGGCATGGGGTGGAGAGAGTAGAGAAAGAGAATTCTTGTTTGCAACAGTACATGCATTCTAGAATAATTTTTAATTTTTAAGTCTGTGTTCTTTGCTCATGCAGAAATGTTGAAGTTTATATGACATGTGTCTAAGTGACCAAGCAGGAGATATATGAAAAAAGGACATTAGTTATATTTTCTGTTTATAGAGGTTATAGCTTGACATATGTCTTGAAATGTTGAAAAATAGAGTTACACGTAGGGTATAACTTTCCAGGTGCTGGGATGATTCCTGAAGTCAGCAGGGTCAGACCTGGAGTTGACTTCATGTATGACTCCACCAATCAGAAGATCTCCCCTCTGATGATAGTCCTCGACTGGCATGTGGAGGGGAGAATTCAGGCTGCACATAATAGAGTGTATGGTACAATGTGCTTGAAGGAGCAGCAATAGGAGACGCAATAGAAATGCCACAATCATCCTGTTCTCTCTCCATACTAAATCCCACTTTCCTGTAAGTGATTCTTATCTACTGTTTGCAGATGAAAAACCCTTCCGTCGATATCCTTGACTTTTCTAATCAATTGGTTTCATGCTTAGTCTCTAACTCTTTAAGATAAAACAAAGAAGGGAGCAAGCAGGGTCCAGCCTGAAAACACTGTACTTGCCTGTAATATTAGCGAGAGCTTTTAAAATGTTTCAGAGTTTGTGATGGATATTGCTTATTACTGCTGAAACTCCATGTGGGTTTTAAAGGAAGATGGATCACAGTGATTTGAGATAATGGCTAGCTTTCACAACCAACTCCCTAAGGTACTGTGCTCCATGTGACATAGTATGAAGAAGACAAGCTAATGAATTAATGCTTCCCCCCCCAAAAAAAAAGGTTGATGGTGAAGAGATTTAACCCTTTTTGGTGGGTTCTGATTCAGCATCCGAGGCTTGCCAGCCTCCTGGTGTGGCCTGGAGATTTCCCAGTATTATAATTGATCTCCAGATGACATAGATCAGTTTTCCTAGAGAAAATGGCTTCTTTGGAGGGGTCAACTCTATGGCCTGTGAGTCCCTCTTTTTCCTAGGCTATATCCCCAGATGACCAAGGATTTAATTTCCAAATTGAGTATTGGAAATCCTAATCTGGACATCTTCCCTTTTTAATATTTTATATTTATATAATGTAGCTGTTGTAACTCTCTGGTTGAAACAGTGACTATAAGGATGCCAGGGATTTCAGGTTATTTAAAACATTAGCTGTTGTAGATTTTCCAGGCTATATGGCAGTGGTCTTGACATTTCACCATTGTAGGACCTGATGTTTCTCCAGTAGCTGTGACTGGCATCCTCAGAGGTATAACACAGAAAGATGTCGTACTTTCTGTGTCGAGGTCCTACAATGCCAAGACCACAGCCATATAGCTCGGAAGATCTACAACAGCTAATGAACTCCGGCCATGAAAGCTTTCGACAGCCTTAAAAACAAGTTTTAACTTTGCTCTACTCCACTGAAGAGAAAATTTTAGCATAGCCCAGCAGCTGTGTGGCTAGGCAACTTGCCAACCCAGATAAGATAATTAATTTGCTTGACTTAAATGCTGGGAGACTGAGAGGATTCCAGGGAAAGTCTTAGTAGCATCCCACAGCTTAAGACCTTGGACTCTGTGGTCTTGAAGAAAACTTTTCCTGGGAGTAAAAACTTAGTAAATGAAGTAACTCCCTACAGAAATCAGATGTATTTTTATACTCTGCAGTTAGAGGAAATGAGGCCTAAGAAGCATGTGAGAGAAATGGAAGCGGTCCCATACCTTTTCTCTAAATGATCAAAGATTGGTGGTTACTTCCTGACAACTAACTTGTTCTTCTCAAATATCTCAAATCCCAATTTCTAACCACTTCTCATCACTGGCAGATGCTCCTGACAACACACTAGGAGCTTTCTCCTCGAATGCTTCCCCTTAGACTGTAAATAATGATGCAGGATATTCATGAAAAAAATGCCATTGCTGTAAATGATGCAAGTGACGCTCCAATGCATTTGGTGGATTTAGCCTTCTGAACAGTGAAAACTGTAGAGATCTGAAGCAGCTACACTCTAAATTAGAGGATATTTCCATAATGATATCTGGTCCAAGTAGCAATAGGGCTGATTCTGAAGCCACTAGTCTGTCTAGATCGGTTGCTTATTCAATCGCTCCACCAGCTGTTTTGTGGCAAGAAGAAGCAACTTTGAAACCAAGTAAGGCATCTACATAGGGCATAGGTGAGAAGGGCAACGCTTCTATCAGCTCATCTGGCAGCCCCATAAGGTCTGCCTGGCTATTGTTACATTTAAAGGCATTACCGCCTCCTGGAAAACCGATTTCCTTGTCAAGAGGCATGTAAGAGAACTGTTTGGGAATCAAATTCTTATGTCAACCCCTGCAATGATGGAAAGCCACTTGGAAGGGGAGCCCAATGTCAAAATGCCCCTGTATCACCACAGAATATCTGGCAAAGTTAAAGCAGACACTAGAGCAGATCAGGAAAGTGTCTAGGATTTCCTTAACCAGACCCAAGTCCCACAGAAGGACAATTATGATTGGCACACTAAGCCTGGGAGCCAGGCTGTTAAGGATAAAGTCTTAGTCTTGAAGCCAGATCATGTAGCCAGGTTGGAGGCTGAATGGGCCAGTCCACATTGCCTGTTGCAAAAACTGGAGAAGGATAATTTCTTGATCCAGGAAATGGGCCCACATAAAAAGACTCAGCTTGTTCCTATTAACTTTCTGAAGTTGTTTCGAGAGACAGCCTGCCAGATGTTCCCATTAAAAACTGTAGAGGGAGAGGAGCTGTGCCTGCCTAAATTGTTGACTGAGGGTGTAGGGGATGAAGGGTTACAGCAACTACAGATGGCCTCCACCTTATCACAGCAGCAACAGGATGAATAGAAACAAGCACTGAACTGTTTCCATCCTCTCTTCTCTGGCCAGACTGATTTACTCGTCCATCATATAGAGGCAGGGTCTCATGCTTCAATATAGTCCAGTCCTTTTCCTATTGAATGGGCCCATGCAAGAGATTGTGGCTCCTGAGATACAACAAACAATCAAGGAGTAATCAAGGAGTCTCACTATGATTGGGAAGCACCTGTAGTTGTTGTGCCAAAGAAGTTCTCAGAGGATGCCCACACTGAATATCACTGCTGTGTGAGCTTCAGAAACTTGAATAAGCTAATGGTTGTGGATCCTTATTCTACTCCTAGAATTGAAAGCTTGATTGAGGACTTGGCTGGGGCTACTTATATCAGCACTATTGATTTGGTATCAGGGTATTTGAAAGTTCCACAGAGCCCTGATGTCTCTGATAAGACTGCCTTTGTGTCACCTTTGGGACATTATCAATTTTTCAAGTTGCCATTTGGCTTAAATCACCTTCAAAGACCTTCCAGAGACTGATAACCTGAGTACTGCATGGACTACCTTTTGCTGCCACCTATCAAGATGATCTTGCCATCTATAGCCCCCCACTTGGGCAGAACACCAGGACCATGTGAGAGAGTTCTTCCTGAGTATCCATCAACTTGGACTCATAATCAAGGCATCTAAGTGTCAATTTGGGTGTAATCGTGTAGTTGGGGTATGTGGTTGGATCAAATAGCATTAGATCTCATGAGGCCAAGGTTGCTAGTATTGTGGAGTGGCCTGAATCTTTCACAAAAAAGGAGGTACAGGCATTCCAAGTCTAGTAGTTTTTAATAGAAGATTTGTAAAGAGGTTCAGCACCCTTGCTGCACATTTGACAAATTTGTGTAAAAAGAGAGCCCTTATTAAGGTGATTTGGACCCCTGAGTGCCAACAGGCCTTCCATGATTAGAAGAAACAACATGGAAGAACCCATCTTAGTTCCTCCCAATTATATTTAAAAAATCCTTTTGTGGTTTGAACTAATGCTTCAGAGAGGGGCCTGGGTGTTGTGTTACTTCAAAACAGAGATGATGGGAAGCTTCTATCTGATCCTGTAGTCTATCTGAGCAGGAAGCTCCTGTCCCATGAGCATGCATTTTTTTACCCTGGAAAAGGAAGGCCTGGCTCTGGTTTGGGTCCTTAGCAAACCAAGGGTGTATCTGTGTGGTGTCTAATTTGTTGTGGAAACAGACCCTATTCCCTTGTCCTTTATTCATAGGATGAAGAGAAACAATGTCCGGATCCTGAGATGGGGCTTTGAGTCTACAGGATTTTAGTTTTGAAACTGCTCATATCAAGGCCAGCCAGAACATCATGGCTGGCAGTCTGTCCCATCAAGGGGGAGAGGTAAGGCCTTAAGAGGGGATTTTCTATAGTTCTGTGTTGATACATGTGTTGCTCTGCTAATTTTATCTTATGCTGCTATGAAAACTTTGATCTACCAGTCTTCCTAGAATGATAGTTGCTTTGCCTAGATACATAAGCTCCAATGATCATTTGGACTATGAATCACAGCTTTTCTAGGGGGGCTTGTGAGGCAAAGTAATCATGGCTCCCCCCCTCAAGGATCAATGTGACTGGTAATGGCCTTGTTCCATCCTGCTGGTGTTTCTTACTGATCTCTTAGCCTACATGGCCCTTATCATCTTCATGGCCAGATCTGGGAAAGTGATAATTAGCTTCTCATGAGAACCTCTGGTCTACAGGGTGGAAGGCAGCAGGTCAAGAGTGATGAGGTAATTTTCTAGAGGGTTCCAGCCAGACTGTGTACTGATAGGATGCCATAATGCTGTTTGGCCAAAAAGCCCTATAATTAAGATAAGAACCTGGAAAAGAAGGCTACTTTGGATTCTGATGGATTGAAGGCCTGGCCTATGATATGCTTATATTGCAATAGACAGTAATGTAGAGAATGCTTCTGCTTTGGCCTTTAACTCTTAAACTTCAATGTTGTGCCATCTAACACCAAATCAAATCAAATTTATTAAAAAAACAGTCATAAGACCAGCAGAATAAACTAAAATAATACGACACAAAAACTACGACAAAAGACCCTTACAACCATATTTTCTAAAATACCGAACCAGTCATTTCCATCATTAATGGCTCAACTTGCAGTGCAATCTACGCTTTTTTGCCATCTAACACAAATCTTGAAAATGTGTTACCTAGTTAAGCTAGCTTTCTTGGTTTTTTTCTGCTGTATAATTTTAGAGCATTATGTTGCCAATAGAAGAAATCTTTGTTTTGACAGAAATTAAATAAAATTTCAAACAATTTTAATAAAATAAAGAAAAGGTTTGGTTTCTTGTACACAACAGCCCTAGGGACTCAAGCTTTTTACTCCTTTACAGGGGTGCCCTAAGGTTTGCCAAACCCATAGAGTTTTTGAGAATCCTGGAATGTCCCTGATGTTTCACACTAGTTTCTTGTTCCATCTAGCTCTCACTAATAACCGAGCTGAGGTGGTTTGCATCAGCTGGAGTTGCTGAGTTGTCTTCCAGGGGATACCTATGCAGTGTATATTGCAGTAGTCTAATTTCAGTGTTACTGTGGTGTGTATCCAGGTGACCAGACAAGCTGTTTCAAAGGTAGAGGGCCATCTTCTGGGTTTTTTTTTCCTCCTTATCATGCTGTGCCTTATACTGAAGTCTCCTTATAATGATGTAGAATTTAAAGAAAAAGATGCAAGCCAACACTGGTAGCAATGATGGAGTAAATCTCCACAGATAGCATGGGTTTTCCTTGGGTGCTCAGGCAGGTAGGAAAAGGGATCAATGAACAGTGCAGGAGACTAACATGCTGAAGCTTTGGAACTTGGACAAAAGCATCTTATGAATATTAACTATCAGTTACATTATATTCCAAGATTTATAAAGACACTGATGAACAAATACCCGAATACAAAGCAAAAAAATCCTGTTTCAGAAGGTGAAATCAAAATATGAATAAAGCTCATATAGCATATACATATGAATAAATTGCTCTAGTTAGTAAGAGTACATTCCTATTCATTGGTACTTTCTTGGTATTAAATGATGCCTGTTGTTCAGCTCAGGCCTCATCACAATGATGTAGCATTTAGGGGAAAATATGCAACCCAGTAAACCAGCACTGGAGGCCAAGATGCAGAAGATCTCCACTGCTACCACGGACTTCCCTTTAATGCTATAATAGGTGGGAACAAATGGTACCCAAACACTACAAAAGACCAGCATGCTGAAGGTGATAAATTTGGCTTCATTGAAACTATCTGGCAACTTCCTGGCAAAGAAAGCCACAGTGAAGGTGACAATGGCCAGGAAGCCCATATAGCCCAAGACACAGTAAAACATTGTCGCTGAGCCCTCGCTACACTCTACAATCATCTTATCATCAAGTGACTTCATGTCCACGTATGGGAATGGAGGAGAGGAAATTTGCCAAACTGTACAAAGGGCTGCTTGAAGAAATGAGCAGGAAAGGACAATGGAGTTTGCCAATCTTTTCCCCACCCACCTTCTCACTTTGGATCCTGGTTTGGTTGCCATGAAGGCCAGAACTACAGTGATCGTTTTGGCCAACACACTGGAAAGGGCCACAGAGAAGACCATGCTGAAAGAAGTTTGTCGGAGAAGGCAAGTCGCCCTCCCCGGCTGCCCAATGAACAGAAAGGGGCAGAGGAAGGAAAGTAGGAGGGAGATGAGGAGGATGTAGGTGAGGCTCCGATTGTTGGCTTTGACTATGGGAGTATCATGATTTTTTATAAAGGTAATCAATACAAACCCTGTAGTCAGAGAAAAAGAAAGAATGAATGACACTGCAATGATCCCCAAAGGTTCTTCATAAGTCAGGAAACTAATAGTCTTGGTGAAACATTTATTCTGGGACTTATTTGGATATTGGTCTTCAGGGCATTTGATACAGTCATCCATGTCTGGGGTGGAAAAACACAAGGAAATTTCAGAATCAAATCAGGAAATAAATGCCAGTGATCGACGGTGGACAATCTCAAAAGTAAAGTGGTGGGATTACTAGAGAGGGACCATTTTTTGTTGGGTACATAAGGCACGGAGACTAGAGTTGTTAATGAAAATAAAGTTATTTACCTAAAGCTATTAGGAATGGGGAAAACGTGAAAGTTCTAATAAAATAACAAAGTCCTAAACTACAGCAAAGTAGGCTAATACATTCCACAAGTCTCTAAGAGGAAAAAAGTAATAGCCTAGGGTGAGGCTGGAAGCAAGTAACCTCTCTTCTAGATCCTTAACAGGAAGAAGCTCAAGCTTATTATGGGATATTATGGGATCAACTGTGTAAATAGTTAAATAAATTCTTTTATTTCAGCTAATTATCTGTATTGTGCCTGACCCATAGTCTCCCCCACTCTGCACAATACCAAAGGGAGGGGGTAGCCCACGGAAGCAAGGAAAGGCCAGACCTTTGGGTTGCCAACTTTCCAGGGATCCCCTAAAAATTGGGATTCCATCTCCAAATACAGAGATTTAGCCAGAGGGGTCTCACTGTCCCTCTAAAAATGCAGTGATGATTCCATTAGTCATGGCAGCAAATTTAAGGAGTGAGATACACCCATGGGATGAGGGTGGGATGCAAACAGCTGATTTGTAAACTGGAGCCCATTTCGCTATGGTAGGCAACCAAGCTTGGTTCAGAAAAAGGAAGGAAACCCTTTGCAGGCCTTTGTGAGGAACTCATTGTGGCCAGTCCTGACTAGGGTTGCCAGCTCCAGGTATGGAAATTCCTGGAGATTTTCTGGTAGAGTCCATGGAAGCCAGGGTTTGGGGAGGGGAGATGCTTCAGCTGAACAGAATGCCATAAAGCCCAACTTCCAAAGCAGCTATTTTCTCTGAGGGGGAGAGATCTGTTGTCTGGAGTTCAGTTGTGATATCTGGTGATCCTTAGGCTCCACCTGGAGGTTGGCTGCCCTAGGTGTAGCAGTCAGTGCTTCAGAGCAGGGTCTGCTAGATCCAAGTTCTTGCTGTAGAAGCTGAGTGGGTGATTTTGGACCAGTCACAGATTTTCAGCCCAACCTACCTCACAGGATTGCTGTGCAAGTCAAAATGGGGAGAGGAAAATAATGTAAGCTGCTTTGATCCCCATTGCAGAAAAATACTACGTTTCCTCCTGGGAAACCATTGTTGTCAATCTCCAGGTGAGCCCAGTTCTTCCTAATTGTAGTCACACCAAAGCCTATTTTTTTTATAAGTCTCCAAGTGAAGGCTAGAGATCACTCAGAATTACAACTGCTCTCCAGATGGCAGAGATCAGTTCCCCTGGAGAAAATGGTGGACTCTGTGGCAGTCAGGGCTTCAGAGCATGTGAGTGTGTATGGGGGGGAACGGTGTGTGTGTGCAGGTGTGTGTGGGGGGGAATGGAAAACTGAAGAGTGAGGGGGAAATAAAGGTAGATTGATGATTGGCAGGAAGGAGATAGGGTTGCCAACTCCAGGTGGGAAATTCCTGGAGATTTGAGGGGTGGAGCCTGGAGAGGGTGAAGTTTGAGGCGGGGTGGGATCTCAGACAGGTACAATGCCATAGACTCCACCCTCCCAACTAGCCATTCCATCCTAGGTAACCACTGTTGCCAAAGTCAGGAGAGAGGTGGAAATCACTCAACTGATCTCCAGGAGGGAGGGGAGAGGAGATGGAAAGCTGACATCAGAGGGGCAGATAATGGCAGGTTGATACTTGGCTGGTAAGGAGATAGAGTAGTCAACTCCAGGTTGGGAAATTCCTGGAGATTTGAGGGGTGGAGCCTGGAGAGGGTGAAGTTTGAGGCGGGGTGGGATCTCAGACAGGTACAATGCCATAGACTCTACCCTCCAAACCAGCCATTCCCCGGGTAACAATTGTTGCCAATCTCCAGGTGAGGGCTGGAGATCACGCAAAATTAAAACTGCTTTTCAGGTTGCAGAGATCAATTCCTCTGGAGAGAATGGTGGCCTCGTGTTATTATACCCTGCCGAGGTTACCACAGCACATTGACGCTGAATGTCCAAGGCCTTGGCACTCTTCCAGAGCCTCTTTCTAGAGCTTGTTGTATTTATTTCCACAATGGGCCTTATTCCTAGTATTAAATAAAGGGGATTTGATAGCTGAAGTGGGAAGGAAGCTAGCCAACTCAGAGATCAAAACTTTAAAGCCTTTCTTTTGAAGCAGTCATTCGAGACAGCAGAGTTTGGGACAAAACTGTGAAACAAAGATGGTATAGGGTAGAGTTTAACTTCAGATTTGAATGACACATGTAGAATGTTCTCAAGGATTTAATGTACCAACAAAGACATCCTTTTCATGGAACTTATAGCAGCAGCTTGAGATTTCTAGGATACGCTTTGTTGGAAGGAGGTGGTTAGTGGTGTCTTGAGACCATCCACTGGGAGTGTCCATATCAGAAAAATGCTGCCCTCCATCTGATGGGATTGCCTGGAAATACTTTAGTATTCAGTACATTTAATCTCTCTCTGTACATCTGTATTTGCCTACCTTTCTCATCAGAAATCTTCTCATGTGGACATGGAACACAATCATAGCAGCAAAATGGCTCTCCCTCCTTCTTTCTCTTGCTGTAACCTGGATGGCAGTTGTCGTTGCAAACAGAATCAGGTGGAATCTGCCGAGAAATATGGGAAGTGCCACTCAGAAAAATGTTTGGAAATTTGAGAATGTTTGGCTGCTGAGCAAAATGGGCAACATGGATACTGAGATGATATAATGGTATTACTAACTTGGAAGCCTTCTTTACGAAAATATACTTCAGTAGTTCTTTGAATTTCTCAATTGCTGCCAATGTGGTGCACAGCTGGCAAATAAAATATATGGGGTTGTTCCCATGAAACTCTGGGCAATCCAGTTATTTTTATGTCATATTGACGTTCAGCTGACTAGTTGCCAGACTGCTAGGGCTTAGGTCATACCAAACCCCTTCTTGAAAAGAATTGAACAAGTTTGTTTTTCTGAATTCACATTAGAGGTCAACCTTTGCAAATGGTCGTCACCTGCAAATTTTGTAACCTTGCAGTTTCACCAGACCATTTACAGAAATATGAAGCACTGGCTTTTACAAATGATCTAAACTCCTGTTATATTCCTTTCGCCACTACACTTTTGTTCCTGCCTTGTGCTTCATGAATTTCAACCAGCTTACAGTCTTACCTTGGTATCCTAATTTTTGCATTGTAGCAATTTCTTGGATGCCTTTGATAAGGGTGATTTATGCTTCCTTATTCTCTTATGATTCATTGAACAGTTGGCAATCAGGTGAATCCTGACACTTGCTGCTCAGGGTTGAGTTTTAAAACTAGGTTTGCTAGCCCTCTCTGGGAAGACTGCACAGGGAGGAAGGCAGGGAATGCTAGGGCATCACTTCCTGCTTCAAAACAGAAAATGGTATTATGGCATTCTAGGAATTTTCAAATCTCTGTGATTATAATTCCTAGCATGTCCTGATGTCACATCCTGTTATGAAGCAAGAAGTGACATTTCAGTATTAATTAACACCATTCCACCCCCTACATTCCCCTCTGGGGCCCCGTCAGCCTCCCTTCCCCTGCCTGGCAACATTCATTCTGTGCCACTGTCTGCGACTCTTGCCCAGGATCCGGTTGTATTCTAAGCACTCAGGTCTATTACAGGTTAATATTCTGCATTTCTGTTTTAATTGTTAAATTTGCTGGGTAATTATGTTCTGTAGCTTTGTTTTGTTTAAATTGTTGTATAATTATTTTTGGAACTTGCCCTGAGCCCTGCTGTGCAGGGAAGGGCTTGCTAGAAATTCAAATAAATAAATAAATAACGACTGATAACATATTGACTTTCCTAAGACTGGATCAGTCCAAACACATGCATTTTCCCTAATGATTTAATCATGGAATCATTCAGCAGCTGATATCATCTTCACAGAGGAAGACTTCAAAAAAAATCTGGAAAAGCACAAAGATGATAGTAAATTACAGGCACAAAAAAGGCAAAAGCCACATGTTGTGAACTGTGGCCAAAATAAGAGTTTTGAAAATTGATACCTTAAAAGCCTATTTTAATTGTCACTATAACTAGATTCCTGTTTAAAAAAATAAAGTGCCAAAGGTTTTTTTTAAAAAGGTCACTTGCCTTCTGTGCCAAAAGACCTGCTGTTCTCTCTTACCTGGGTAAACCATTGATGCCACACTAGGTTCTCATCCTGAATTTGCAGCTCCTTGCCTGGTGGAGCATGAGGATCCAGACTTCCAACCTTTACTCGGACAAAAGACTTATTTGGGAAAGTGACCCAGTTTGTAACATCGAATTCTTCAGTCAATTCTCCATTTTCATCAAAGCTCACAGCATCTCCTACACTGTTGTTGAATGAGATGCTCCTTAGAAAATGGTTCAGCTAGGTTGAAATTTGAAAAGAAACAATAAGAATGAAGAGTTGGAATCTTCATGAACATGTAGCTAAAAACCTCTTCTAGATGTGTTTCCATTGCTTATAGATCTGTCCAGATACATCCATAGGCATGTTCTTTCTTAAGACCAACAACCATCCATCCATTCATTCAAAGCATTTTTGGCCACCTTTCTGCCACACTTAGGGTCCCCAAAGTAACAAATAATCAAAATATTAAAACAGCATATATATATATATATAAGACTATACACATATGTTTAAAACCATTACACATAAAAACAGAGAGACGAACAGGGAGGAGGGTTGATAAGAGTTGGTAAGGAAATGCCAAAAAAAAGATGAAATCTTCACCCACTTGTGAATGACAAAGCTAGAGGGAGACAGATAAATCTCACCGGGGGAGGGAATTCCAAGAGTTTTGGTGCCACAACTGAGAAGGGTGTGTCTGAGTCAAGAACCTCCCTTGACAGATGCAGTTTGTCCCATCCCAATAGAATGTTGCCAGCCCATAGATGAAAGAGGGATTGAGAAAACAATTTGATGGCTGGCCATTGTGGGCAGTAGCAGAAAGCCCACTTAATCCCTTATGAACCTAACCAACCAGAGCAGTCATCTTCCAAGACCATGCTTTGGGTGTCCCCATTTTTTGAGGTTAGGCAGGTTGCACCTCTGGAGAGGGTCTTCTTGGTGGCAGCACCAGACCTCTGGAACTCTCTCCCCAGGGGATTTTTCTGTACCCTTCTGTTACCATCTTCCACCAGTGAGTGGAGGATTTTTTTTGTTTCATTTGGCATTCTCTCACTGATCTCTCCATCCTGCCCTTTGCTATAGTTGTGGTGTTTATTTTTATGTTATATACATTTTAGCTTTGATTTTAATTGTTTTAATGATGTCTGTTTTATTAGTTTTAATGGTTTTTTAAATGTGATTTTATTATGTAGGTTTTTAATGTGCTAGCTGCCTTGATTGTTCTGATGAATGCAGAAAGGTGGGATATAAATTTTGTAAATAATATAATAAACCACTCCCTACTTTCTTGTTAAATTGGCCCTTCAGTCAAATTTATTGCCAAATTGACTTGACACATGTGAGAAGAAAGTGAAGTTGAACCAGTGAAATAAGCATGGGGTTGGATCCAACCAGCTTCTCCACTGGTGAAAAAAGGAAGGAGGGGTCCCCTTTGGCTTCAAGACAGGCTATAATGGGGATCAAGGGGCTGGCAAAGTAAAAACTATTTGTGATAGAGTTGTACCATGTAAGTGAACTGGGTGACATTTAGTGAAAATCTCAGAGGATCATTATTAATGTTTCATAAATTGAGTTATTGTTTCATAGTCAACAACAGAACAGCTACATATATTTCTACCAAGAGCACTGAGGCTTTGTGGAAAATAATTGCCACATTTTATATTTGCTTATTTTCCATACAGCATCATCGATACAATGAACATGAAATTGAGCAAACTTCAGAGGACAGCAGAAGACAAGAAGGCCTGGCGTAATCTGGTCCATGGGGTCGCGAAGAGTCGGACTTGACTGTGCGACTGAACAACAACACTTTTCTTCAACCATTATGATTTTCTGCCTTTTGGTGTCACCGGTGTTGCACTCTTTCTATTCTGAATTTATCCTGATTTTGTATGGTTTCTGTTCTGTTTACCTTTTGGCTCAGTGATATTTAAATTTACTGTCAGTGGATCTCTGGGATATTGCACTGAGAAGTATCTTCCCCACTGTTGCTACCTGAGGTCCCAGAAGGTAAACCTGGGACCCCCTAGATCCAAAACCTCTGGTGTGCCATACACATAATAGACTGGTTTTTTTGCAATGCTAATCGTGTTGAAAGAATCATATATTTTATGGGGAGAAGCTGATGTGAGGAGAAAAATGGCCAGAAATAAGTAGTCTGGAATTTGAGCTGCACAAGGAAGAGGAGAAAACTGAAATGAGAATTTTCAGACGGAAACAGCAGGACAGAGGCATTTGAAACCATCCTTCAAGAAAGAAGACATCTGTAAAACTCAAAAAAGATTGGAAAGGCACTAGTATGTTGTCTGAAACAAGGAAACAGAACTGAGATAAAATTACCTGCCATGCTTTTAAATTCCAAGGCTCCAGCCTGAATTTTGAACTGGACTCAAAAATAACATGTAAAGCATGTGATACTGCATGGACAGCATTGTAGATATTATAACTGTGGCCAGTCATGCTCATTTCAAAGAAAGGCCCTGGGAGGTTTTCCAGCTTTTCCTCCCCTGTGCAGGTTGGCTTGGGCTCTTCATCCTTACTTCCATGGGATTCTTTCAATAGACAGTCAAATGCCTGTTCCCAGAAGTCCGTGATAAAGCTATCTGTCTTTGCCCAGGAAGGATTAACCCTCTGAAGAAATGTCCTGAATCCTGTTGGCTGATTTGAATGAATTGTAAGGGATATGGCACCATGGAAATGCTGTATATCCCATCCTCTTTGAAAAGCTTTTGATTCAAAATCCCAGTGCACAGTCACTATCCACACCTTGCCTTTTGGTGAATTTAGGTCTACAAAATGAAGATGCCAGCTTAATTCTTCCATTGATGGGGGTGCTGCGTTGACAACAAATACATTGACTTTGCTCTCCATCAAAGGTGGAAATGTTTTCCACTTACTTAAAAACAACTCTACCATTCCAAAAACATAAGTCATTTTTTGGATTCTATTTATGAAAGCAAGACAGATACCACTCTGGGAAAACAAAGGAATCAAAGTCTGCAAAAACGTTTCCCCATTTTCATCATCTACAACAAAGACTCCAACCCATATCCATTTAAAATGCACAAGCAACTGGACAATCCCTTTGCATTGATGGCCATCATTGGGGACCATCTTGTACAATGAAGAGAACAGTTCATCACCCCATCCTGAGAGAACAGAGCCATAGGAAAGCTATAATAAAATGTAGAGACATTTTATGAACAGTGTATAAATATTGTGTGATCATAAGCACATTCAGTAGATTTGCACAGATATCATTTTATGAGTAAACAAACTATCTGCTTCCTAAACTTTCACTTTAGTAAGATGCGCGTGGAAATACATAAAAACTCATAGGAAAGGGGAGATCTCACTCCCCCACCCGTTCCTTTTCTTTTGCCTGATGAATGTAGCCTGTGCATAAATGCATGAATACAGTGCATAAACCAAAAACTCAAATTGCTTTTAATTAGAAATGGAAGAATAATTCCAGGGCAATGATTCAATCACAGATCAGTTCAAAGCTGGTCTCAATGCCTGACATGACGTACAAGATATCTGTTGTTTATACTCAGCTTTTTTCCAAGCTATAATTCAATTACAGAGTTTTCAAAAGCTATGATTTCTGTTACCTATTGCTGGAAGTCAATCTGGGGAAGACTGGGAAGTCTATTTAGCAGGATAAGAGGGACTGGCATTTCTAAAAATCTCTGTTGAGCATGTCTACAGAGTGGCAAGATGCTTACAAGAATGCAAATGCTTTCAAGTTGAGCTCAGAGAAGTTTACCTATCACTGTTCATTACATGAGAATGGAATGTATTATTCTGCCCTTCCCTCTACAAAATCTACCTGTGGAGTCTTGTAGATCTTTAAGATGGTGGCCATGTGGATGGAGGTCTGAGAACCAAGTCCACCAATGACAGCTGCCAAATTATTCTGAACATCACACTTGTAGTTGAGGACGAGTTCATGCTGTGAGGAAAGCAGATCTAGTGTAGCCTTAAAGGTCATATGTTCACTGTAGTAGTTGTCATAGAGGTGGAACCCCAAGGTGATGTTAGGTAAGATCCTGGGATTGTGATTGACTTCCTTCACAGCAAAGACCAAAGCAAGGATGTGCTGATAGTGCTTTATTTCCACACTGTAATGAGAGATACATGAATCATAACAACATTTCTAAAGGTGCTATAGCACTATCGAGGAAGTTTCCTATAGGTTGAATTTTTACTAGCAAAGAGATGTCTCCAAGACAAAAAAAAATTACCTCTCCTCTGAAATATATGTAACATCAGTATTCTGCAAATCTCTGCCCATCTGGCAATGCTACCTGCAACGTATATTATTGTTTCAGATCATTATATATTTAGTTCTCCCAAACCATAAAGAAATAGTTATTGCAAAGTCTATTGTAGCCATTTCTGGAACTATGGACGAAAAGTAACTGGAGTCGTTATGAAAAGCTTGGCATTTACATAGCACTTCATAATTCTGAAATGGTTTTTACATGCATTACCATGTTATTGTACTTTAACACTTATCTTTGCATCAACCTTGTGAAGCAGGAAAGGATTATTTCCTCCATACTGGAGACAGTGGAACTGAGGCTAGGAAGGCAGTACATGGCTGAAGCAAGAATTACCTGAGGCCCATTCCACTTAGTCTGATGCACGCTCGCTCAGCCAGAGGGCCACTAAGCTCAGTGGAACTTCTTTCCAATTGAATGCATAGGATTACACATTGGTATATCACTCCCACTTCACTGCATCAGATAAGTTCTTTGCTCCCTCCCAAATGTTAGAAGAACTGTGGTGAGGAGGGATCACTACTACATAGCTGGTGGAGGTGTCGTTCTGTCCATTTATTTTGGGAAAAGATAATAAAACATATGCATCTAATTACTGGATATTGGATTCTCCAGTATTAATTTTAATTTATGGAATAACCATGGGATTCCCAAGATCAGACAGGAATTAATTTCCGTTCTACTGACTTCAGCTAAATGTTTAATGGCAGACAAATGGAAAAATTGTGTTCTGCTGATTAGTATGTTAAAATGTGGGCATTTTTCCAAATGGATAAAATTGCAGACTCTACCTCTAAACCTGGCACTGGTTTACGATTATCTAATATGTTAGAAAAAATGGTTCCCATTTTTGAACTATACAGCTCAGAATGTTTCTTTTAAACCATACTTCTCTAATCAACAATATCACAGTTTGTTATTGTATTTTTAAAATATTATGAGTGTCCCTCTAAAAGTGTATTGGTGCATCTCTTTTGTAAGATTATTAAGTTCTTCACGATTTTCATAACAAGCCACGTTTGTAAAATGCAGTGCTATGCTCAGTTTTGATTTTATTGTGTTTTACCTGTGCATTTTCTCGTTACAGTTAAATATGATGTATACTGGTAAGATTTAATAAAAGTTCCGTTGCTGAAAATGCATAGGATTGCTAATTAAACAAGACTTGCACTAATATAATGAAAGTAAAGTAACCTGATCACTTCCACCAATTTCAGTTGCATTAGTTTATATTCTGATATAAAGGAACAGGGTGTGGGAGGGAAGAGTAGATTAACTAAGTTCACAACCCTAGTATCTATAGATCTATAAAACCAGAACGTCCAATTTTGTTTTGCACTGAAATGCTGAATATCATAACTATGTAAATGTGGTAATAACACAAAATGAAAAGTGTTTACTATCATGGTGCTTTAATGAAACAGAAGAAGCTACTGGGTTTGGGACCATGGTGGTGATAGAAAGTGCCATCAAGTCACAGCCAATATGTGGCCACCCTGTAGGGTTTTCAAGGTGAGAGACATTCAGAGGTGTTTTGCCATTGCCTGCCTCCGCATAGCAACCCTGTTCTTTGTGGTCTCCCATCCAAGTACTCACCAGGGCTGACCCTGCTTAGCTTCTGTGATCTGACAAGGTCGGGCTATCCTGGACTATCCAGATCAGGGTATAAGAATCATAGGCAGAGCAAAACATTTCCAATTTGAAAATGGTAATAGGTTTTATAAAGGAAAGCACAGAGGTATACCAATTGATGGGAAACATGAGAAAGAAGGAAGTATGGGAGGAGACCAGAGCAATTTTAGGTTAATTAAACAAGATGTTCTGAAGGCAAAACTAAGAATATGACATAAGAACATAAGAACGTAAGAGAAGCCAATGTTGGATCAGGCCAATGGCCCATCTGGTCCAACACTCTGTCACACAGTGGCCAAAAATACCAGGTGCCATCAGGAGGTCCACCAGTGGAGCCAGGACACTAGAAGCCCTCCCACTGCTGCCCCCCCCCCAAGCACCAAGAATAGAGTGCATCATCTGTGCCAGACTGAGAGTTCCTATCTATACTTTATACCAGGTATCCTATCTATACTTAACCATCTAACTAGACCCTGGAATATGGATTGCATATTGGGTGAGATTCAGGTCCCCCCCCCAATCTACTAAGCTGTCTACTTACAAGAGGGTCTTCCATAAGAAGCAACCCTTCAAAATGGAGTCGATCAGTTCTTAATGTTTTCTTTCTTTTGCTGAATCCCATTCAAGTATTATCATCTAATAGAAAAGCTGAAAAGTATTGGAAAAGAAGAAATGGATCCTTACACTGCCTCCTCGATCAACATCTGAGAGGGCTGCTCACTAAAATGCATAGGGTTGTGATGGAAGAAGATCTGAGAAGCAATCCCTCCAATGATAAGATCTCCTGGCTCATAAAATTCATGTGGAATAGGGACAGGATCATTTCCCTTGCACTGAATGGAATGAGTCTTCAGGTTGGGATGAATGGAACATGTCCTCGACAGGACAAGCATCAGCATGAGCAATGACACCAATGTCTTGAGTATCAACAAGTAAGGCGAATTATAAATGAAGTAAGTAAATAAATTAAAAAATAGGAGCCAAACTTGAGAGGCAGAATACTCCCCCATTGTCATCATCCTGGTACACCCACTTTGGATTGACTTTGTTGATTTCCTGCTTTGAAACCTATTGCTGCACCACTGGTGTCACTTTCCCGACATGTGTTCTAGGTTCATGCACCACAGTGTTCCAATGGCTGTGCATTGAGGTTGGATTGTAACTTTTAAATAAAATCTTCAAGGAGGTCACTCTGAAGGAAACAATTAGCACCAGGTGAGGTCTGCCCAAGTTACTTATAGTATGTTCCATCTGGTACAAGTCACAGCACCACCAATTAGGGAAGGTATGCCCCCAGGGCAATTCTATGCAGAGTTACTTTGTGCTATCCCAAGGGTAAATTTCAAAGAACTTCAAGTGGCAAAGGCTATCTTTGCTGTCTGATCAAGCCAATCTATTATTGCTAAACTATTATTGAGGGCTTCATGTGTTGTTTATTTTCCTGTGGTCTCTGCACATCTGATGGTTCTTGGTAAGAAGTTCAGAAAAGCAGTAGTAATTATGGGAGAGAAAATCACCTCTTCCAGGTATAGAATCTGCTGTGGAATACGTAGGCAGAAAGTGCCTCGTAAAAGGACTCCCCCCCCCCCTCGCTATTTTCCAGAGAGCACACCAGGAGTCTAATTTGATCTTTTGCAGAATGTGAAGGAGCAGGTGGCAAATGGACAATTACATCAGGATTGTCCCCATCTTCAGCCAGTGTAAGCGCAACCTGCTGGTGTTATAATTATTGTAAAAAATGTATAGAGAAGATTTCTCATAGAGCGTCTCATGCATGGTCATGAGTGATCACCCTTGGGCTTCATCTCGAACCAGCTGTGTTTGCTTCATGGACTATTTGCTTGGTACACATTATACATGTTCAATAGTACCAAAGAAATGAACTCTCCTGTGCCTCTCAGTTCTGGCCTGTCTCTCTGCCAGTCCTTCCCTCATCAAGCCACAAACATGATTTTCCCAAAGGGACTGAAGAATAACTGGTTCTTACATGTGCCTCATGGTTATGCAAAATATGAAAGACATGAAAACTACTGTTCCCAGCAATATCACTAGGAAATGAATAGGAAAGATTAGGAACTGGGGCCTAATGTCTTGTCATTTACTGTTCCCATTTTTCCCCAGCCTATCTTTCTGCTAGCCAGTGGTGGATGTTGCTGGCTGTGCAGAGGCAGTATACACAAACCCAAAATATTGTGTTCCAAAATTGCCAGAGACTCAAGAACATGGGGTGCTCAACAGAATAGGCAAGTAGGGTTAATTTCTTATCACTTGTAAGGATCAAAGCTAGGCATGCCAGCCACACCTGAGGGGATTTAGAGAGTTGGGCAAAGCAATGCACATTGGAGCCTAAAATCCTAACTATAAATATATATTGATGGGGTCCAAATGGCAGTAACAGACCAGGAAAGAGATCTTGGAGTCGTGGTAGATAACTCACTGAAAATGTCCACTCAGTGTGCGACTGCAATAAAAAAGGCAAATATTATGCTAGGGATTAGTAAGAAAGGGACTGAAAACAAATCAACCAGTATCATAATGTCCCTGTACAAAGCTATGGTGTGGTCTCATTGGGAAAACTGTGTACGTTTTTGGTCACAGCACCTAAAAAAAAGATGCAGAAAAGGGCAGCTAAAATGATGATGGGGAGGAACATCTTCTCTATGAAGAAAGGTTAAAGGGGCTAGGGCTCTTTGTCTTGGAGAAACGAAGACTGAGGGGTGACATGATAGAAGGTGATGAGGTAATTTTCTAAAGGTTCCAGCCAGACTATGTGGTGATTGGGCATCATCACATCTGCTTGGCCAAAAAACTATGATTGGGCGACGAACTTGGTTACATTATATTCCCAGATTTCTAAAGATATAGATAGTTGTTCTAAACCAAGACTCAATTTATTCCAATACACATTCTTACCCCAGAAAACATTTTTGTAGCATTTCAACTCCAATACGTAAATAGTGCACTTGTAATTCTGTAAAGAATATCCTTGGTTATTCTTCCAAGACCCATAACTGAGGGTAGCTTATCAGAACAACCAAGAACAAGACTAAAGTCAGCCATTAAGTACTCTTTTTTACCCCCTTGAAGCTACTGTAACTGTCAGTCAAATCTGTGATGAGTATTTGACATATATATCTGATGTATACAACAAAGTCAGCTCCTTTCTTTCTATTACTGGGGTCAGGAAAGTCAAGGAAAGCCGGGTTAAGCAAGGATGACTCACAGAATCAAGGTTAACTAAGAGAGTCCCAGGGAGCTAGCTTCAGATACCCTATCAATGTAAAATTTGATAGTGAATTCTGACTGCTGTAAAATAAAAACATTCCCAGTAAGCAAAAGTCATGTGAGTCAAATTTGTGTCCAGTGAGGGTCACAGCATCCAGCAGAGTCCTGAAGCTTTAACTATAGTTGAAAGTTTCAACTATATAGTTGATAAAGTTTCATCTTTATAGGCTAATTACTATAGGCAGGGCTCTTTTCGTATCAGGAACTCCTTTGCATATTAGGTGACACAACCTAATGTAGCCAATCCTCCAAGAGCTTACAGTAGCTCCTGTAAGAAGAGCTCTGTAAGCTCTTGGAGGATTGGCTATATTAAGGATGTGTTGCCTAATATGCAAAGGAGTTTCTGCTACAAAAAAGCCCTGACTATAGGTATTATAGGTGTACCAGATATTTTGCAAAGTTTTAGCAGAGGACGGAGACTCAATCCAACCCTAATTCTGCAACACGTATAAAAGTTAATAAATTGATATAGGTAGGACAATACATATTCATTGGCACTTTCTTGATATTAAATGATGCCTGTTGTTCAGCTCAGGCCTCATCACAATGCATTTAGGGGAAAATATGCAACCCAGTAAACCAGCACTGGAGGCCAAGATGGAGAAGATCTCCACTGCTACCACGGACTTCCCTTTAATGCTATAATAGGTGGGAACAAATGGTACCCAAACACTACAAAAGACCAGCATGCTGAAGGCGATAAATTTGGCTTCATTGAAACTATCTGGCAACTTCCTGGCAAAGAAAGCCACAGTGAAGGTGACAATGGCCAAGATGCTCATATAGCCCAAAACACAGTAAAACATCGTATGAGCCCTCATTACACTCTACAATCATTTTATCATCAAGTGACTTCATGTCCACGCATGGGAATGGAGGAGAGGAAATTTGCCAAACTGTACAAAGGGCTGCTTGAAGAAATGAGCAGAAAAGGACAATAGAGTTTGCCAATCTTTTCCCCACCCACCTTCTCACTCTGGATCTTGGTTTAGTAGCCATGAAGGCCAGAACTACAGTGATCGTTTTGGCCAACACACTGGAAAGGGCCACAGAGAAGACCATGCTGAAAGAAGTTTGTCGGAGAAGGCATTGTATTGATGGGCATTGTGGGGACCATCTTGTACCATGAAGAGAACAGTTTTATCATTCCCTTCTGAGAGAACAGAGCCATAGGAAAGCTATAATAAAATGTAGAGACATTTTAGGAACTGTGTATAAATAATGTGTGATGCATAGATATCTTTTTAGGAGTTAAAAAGTTTCTGGTTTTTGAAGTTTCACTTCAGTAAGATACACATGGAAGTACATTAAAACTTAGTAGAAAAGGGAAATTTCATTCCCCCACCCATTCAATTTCTTCTGCCTGATGAATGTAGCTATGAAAACATGAATACAATGCATAAACACATTGTTTTTAATTGTAAATAGAATACTAATTTCAGGACAATGAGTCAATTACAGAACTGTTCAAACCTGGTCTCAATACCTAATATGATGCCTGTTGCTTATACCCAGGTTTTTCCAATCTATACTTCAATTACAGAGACTTCAAAAGCTATGTTTTCTGTTATCTGTTGCCAGAAGTCAATCTGGGGAAGACTGGGAATTCTATTTAGCGGGATGAGAGGGACTGACATTTATAAACATTTCTGTGGAGCGTGTCTACAGAGTGGCAAAAATGCCTCCAAGAATGCAAATCGTTTCAAGTTGAGCTCAGAGAAGTTTACCTGTTACTGTTCATTAGATGAGAATGGAATGTATTATTCTGCCCTTCCCTCTACAAAATCTACCTGTGGAGTCTTGTAGATCTTTAAAATTGTGGCCGTGTATATGGAGGTCTGAGAACCAAGTCCACCAATGACAGCTACCAAATTATTCTGAACATCACACTTGTAGTTGGGGACGTGTTCATTCTGTGAGGAAAGCATATCTAGTGTAGCCTTAAAATTCTTATGTGCACTGTAGTAGCTGTCATAGAGGTGGAACCCCAAAGTGATGCTAGGTAAGTTCCTGGAATTGTGATTTATTTCCTTCACAGCAAATACCAAAGCAAGGGTGTGCTGATAGTGCTTTGTGTCCACACCGTAACGAGAGATACATGAACAAAGTTTGAGTCTACTGGCACCTTTAAGACCAACAAAGTTTTATTCATAGTATGATTTTTTCTGTGCAAGCATATTTCCTCAGATACAGACTAGAACACAATTTCCTCAAGCCCCACATACAGGAAGATGTGGGGGCAGAGGTACATAAGTCATATCAAAAGGTTCTGTAGCACCATAGAGGATGTTTCCTGTAGCCTTTGAAAGGCACTGGGCAGCCTTCTCTGTGATGCACCCCACTGAACTATCACCTTGACAAAGCACCGGCCTTGTGGCCAAGGCAGAGGGGCCACAAGGAGCAGTGAAGGTGAGTGCTTCCCCTGCTTGCTGCTGCTTGCTAGGTCTGCCTTCCTTCTCCCCCGTGGAGGAGTTGCCACTTCCTCGGTGGAGCATCCAACCCCTTCACCAGCTCCCTCCAGACTGAGGTTGATACTAAGAGGGACCAAGGCAGCACAGCATGGCAATGCAGCCAGGGAGTTGGCAGACCTTCAGAGAGGCAGCTGAGGGAGCCAAAGGCTGTGGTAGCATGTGGAGTGTTCACACCAAAATAGAATTATAATATAGATATATAGATATTTTAAGGAAAGCACACTGGTATCAGAGGAGATATACTGTTCGATGGGAAACAAGAGAAAGAAGGAAGTGTGGGAGGAGACCACAGCAATTTTTGCTTAACTAAACTTAACTAAACAAGGTGTTCTGAAGGCAAAACTAACAACCATCTAACTGTACACTGAAATATGATTGGCATACTGGGTGGGATTCACTTCCCCCCCGATATGAACCTTCCACTTACTAGTGGATCGTCCATAAGAAGCAACCCTTCAAAATGGAGTCAATCTGTTCTTCATGTTCACTTTCTTTTGCTGTAATCATATTGAATAAAGTATAGGGGTTTTGTCTTTTTTATTTGATTGCTTCCATTTTTATTTCTTCTTTCAGAAAGAACAGACATGCAACCTCACCCCAGCACTATTTTATTTATGAAAATTTCAACCAAGATCGAGTTAATTCATGCCATGGAGCTCACTTGGATGGGGATGCAGGGCGGTGGTGAGCTCTGATGGCATTTAAATTCCTTTGGAGCTTACTTCTGGGTCGCCTGCCAGACCTGAAAGTAAGCTCTGAAGGCATTTAAATGCCTTCAGAGCCCAAGAACATGTTTCCCACAAACCTCATGAACCTCTTAAACCACCATGAAAAACATGGAGGTTCATGGGTGGGTCATGGGCGACATATTCTCCCAACCCCGATTCACAAATCATGAACCAGCCTGATTCATGCCTGAACCAGGATTCATTGGGGGGTTCATGCCCATCCCTAGCTAACAGGAATGCAGTTGATTCCTTGGAAATGTGGTGTTGGAGGAGAGATTTATGGATACTGTGGACCACCAAAAAAAGACTGATTACTGTAAGAACATTGCCTTTACTCTCAGTCCTAGAGTGTACTTGACAGATAATTTGCATTAATGGAAACAAATCATTATTGGCAAATTTCTATAAAATTGTAAGTGAAATGATGTTGTATAATTCACAATACAGCAATCCACCCTAAAGGTACACATGTTTTTCAGGTCTATTAGTTTATGATAGTAAAAACTTACTTTCAGAATGTGGAAATATTGTAATTCAATAAAAGAAAGTGGATTACAAATGTAAACCATGGCCATGCTCATCATTAGATCATGGACATTATTATTATGCCATGTTACATACTGGGTTGCTCAGGCTTATCCAATTTTTCTTTCTCTTTCAACATCACCCCACCATACCATATTAAGACATCAATTTCCCATGAGCTATCTGAGAGAAGATAGGCTGACAAGGGAGAAGCCACAGTGTACAGAGTTTGCATCAAGATGTTTTTCTTGTAAGTAAGTTCAAACCATCATCTAAAAAAACACAAATTTCTCAGCTATCTTATTCTTAAAAGAAATGCCACACAAAGTTCCCTATTCAGTCATTGTGAACAATTTGAAGAACGGTAGCAGAGTTCCGTGTGAAGAGATATGTAATGGAAGAGTACTGCTGGAAAATAGTACAATTGCTTTCTTAGCTTACTGGTCTATTTCTCCTGACTGTGTCTAGTTATTATATGGGCCTTGCTATTTAGTTTAGGCTGCAGGAGAATTATAAAACATTTAGGGGCAAAGATGCAACAGAGTAATCCAGCACCAGAAGACAAGATGGAGAAGATCTCCACAGCTACCATATATTTGCCCTTGGTGCTCAGATACGATGGAACAAATGATAGCCAAACGCTACAAAAGACCAACATGCTGAAAGTGATTAATTTGGCTTCATTAAAGGTGCTAGGCAAATGCCTAGCAAGGAAGGCTACAATGAAGCTCACCAGTGCCAAGAAACCCAAGAATCCCAGAACACAATAAAACATGACAACTGACCCTTTACTACACTCTATCACAATTTCCTTAGCTAGAGAGTTCATTTCAACATTTGGAAACGGAGGGGCAGTACATAACCAGATGAAGCAAATAACTACTTGAACGAGGGAGCCCGAAACAACAATGGGGAAGGCCAGCCTTTTCCCCACCCATTTCCTCATGCGAGATCCTAGCTTGGTAGCCATGTAAGCCACAACCACAGTCATGGTTTTGGCCAAGACGCAAGAGACAGCCACAGAGAAGATGAGGCCAAAAGCCACTTGTCGAAGAGGGCAGATGACTGTCCCGGGCTGGATAATGAATAATAGTGCTGAGAGGAAACAGAGGAAGAGAGAAGTTAGTAGAATGTAAGAGAGATCACGATTGTTGGCTTTGATGATGGGAGTGTGTCGATACTTGATAAAGATTCCCAGTGTCACAGCAGTGATCAGAGCCAAACCACAGGCCAAAACACACAAACTGATGCCCAACGTTTCATAGTAAGACAGGAAGTTTAAGCGCTTGTGAAGGCATTGATCATGGCCTTTATTTGGATACTGGTCCTCTGGGCATTTGAAACAATCATCCATATCTGAAAAGTACAACAGAATCCATTTCAGTCAAGCATAACATCACCGTGCCTTTCTCATAGATGCAATAGTGAGAAAAGAGCTAGTCCTAACATTATGGGTTGGTTCCAGCCATGTTTGTCACTGGGTGAAAGGAAGAAGGGATGCCCCTTTGGCCACCCATAAGGCTATATTGTGCTTCATGGGACTTACATAGACAACAGCCCTGTGTAATGGGAACTGCAACAAAGAAAATAATGAAAAATAATGAAAGAACTGGATGGTTGGATCAGCCGTGTGTGAACTGTTTTCCTTAAATGACTTCAGAGGAAGCTATAATCTATATATACAAAATATGAGCCCCTTGATTCTAGCAGAAGATGGTCAAGAGGAAATGTATTTAGAGAAGCAACTTCTTGACAGAAGTATCAAGTCCCCCATCATTTCTGTATTATCAGTGAAGAATATTTCTAGAAATGGTTTTGGTGATGATCATAGGTTTTACTGAATCACTAGGAATTTTTTATTGGTTCCCAAATTCCTCTTGGCATCGGTGGAAAGTGCCATCAAGTTGAAGTTAGATGAATAGTCAGTCAAGGGTACATTTCTTTATTTATTGAAATATTCCAGTTGATTAATCAGCTCAAAATGGCAGCCCTACTTGTCCTCCTGCCACAAACCATGGTTTTATAGGGTGGTTGGTGAAGGGAAGTAGTATAATAGGGTAAAATCTAGGAGGAAATGGAAGTCCACATATGGGCATGCCAAGTCGCTGAAGACATACTTGAGGTGTGGTGATTGAGTTACTTTAGCAGTCAAACAGCTTAGGCTAGTCTGACAAAGATGGAGAAGACGGCTGATGACATTCCCCTCAGTTCCTAGGGAAAGCTCTATTGTCAGAAGAGTCTCAGTTGTCAAACGATTCCCTAGCAAACTTGAGTCAATTATGCCTGGTCATGGGTTCAGGGGACATCTGGAGATTTCAGTCAAGAGACCATTCACTACCTTGCTCACAGGTGCATTCCAGCAAATGAGCTCTTCTAACATTGGAATGCCCAGCAAGATCTTTTCTAGTTAAGGTACCCCTGTTTGATATTAAGACGGATTATTTTATCTAGGCCTCTAAGCAGTTCAGCTGGAGGAAATTTAAGGTTTATGGGACATAGTTCAGGCGTGTCCCTAAAGTCACTAGAGACAATTTAGGCATCTGTAAAAAAGTCATACACCTGTAGGGCAGGCTTGGATGGCAGATTCAGAGAAAAGTAAAATTCTTTAGCAAAGAAGGGTCTGGTGTGGAGGCAATTGGTCTAGTGCGGGGTTCTGTTATCTTAACAGTGGAAGAGGTTTGGTGCAGGGCTCTGTTTTCCCAGCAGTGGAATATATCTAATGCTGGTACAAATTACAATGATTTCAGCAGTGGCAGAGGTTCAGGAACAAAACCTACAGTCAAAGGTAAAGCATTATGATGGCTTTTTAAATGTATTTGGAGTTGCCTGGGCTTGAGTGGTGGACATATATTATTTGCTATATTTCTTGCCAGGTTTGGATCGGCAGTGGTATTGGATCATGAGTATATGGTTTTGTTCTCTATTGGTGTATTTGAATTTTGGGTAAGCAGAGGAAGGTATGTACCAAGGGGGAAGTGGAAATCCCAATAAGTTCTTGCCAGGTTGAGCAAGAGGGTCAGCTGATGATCTAGGTAGGTTGAATTAATTACCTGAATGTCACACCAACTAGGACCAGCTCAATAAAGTCTCAGCCAAGGCTTGATGGCCTTTCCTGGGCTTTTAGTGGGATCACTGAAGTGGGCTGTATTGTGAAAGAGGCTCTGGGATACCAATTTATTGTCTGACAAACTCAGGTCATTCTTTATGATGAGACCATGAGGGAGCTCTGGAGGCTTAGATAAAGGTCCAGCTCTCTAGAATTCTTCTTCTTTTTCCTACTGTTTGGTTATTTACACTCTACCTTTTTCTCTGAGTCTTGAGTCAGGTTACATAGTGTAAGTCAAGTGCAGGGAACAGGATGGGGCATTCAGTGAACAATACAATATGGTGGTACTGAGGGCGGGGCTTGTCGTGAACAATGTCTCCTACCCATCTGGTTTGAAATCTTTCCATCTGGACATGAAATACAATCATAGCAGCAAAATGGTTTCCCCTCCTGCTTTTTCTTGCTGTAACCGGGGTGGCAATTCTCATTGCAGAGAGAAGAAGGTGGCACCTGAACAGAGAAAGGTAAAAAGAATTTAGTTGATGCTTAGTAAGTTAACTTCTCATTGGCTAGTATTAATTAGCACTGAAATGATTGCTCATTAGTTTCATTACTAAAGCACCCAAAGTAACAGAAAAGCCATAAGATACATGAAAAATGAGCACCCAAATGACAAAATCTATATTATTATACCGTTATTATATATATAGGTTCCACATTTTTTCCAAATTGGACCGTTGTGAGTTGGGAACATCCTAAAGCGAACTCTGTCTATTAATTTGCCGTTTCCACCAAATCCAGATCTCTCAGTAGTATTGGTTGTATTCAAAGTCTTTCCCCAACATTTAGTTTATGTTTTTAGCACCATCAAAAGATATAATATCAGTAATTTGATGGAAGTTTAATACTTTCCAGTAGCAAATTTTAATATCCAGTGGGTTATGATATGACAGTATCTCTCAGTTGCATTGGGGTCATGGTCACAATTCAGGTTTAAATCACAACACTGATAAATTATTTATCAGAAAACAGAGCTATTGTTCTTGCTGATCAATTTCAAGGCAACTTTATTGACCTTTTGATGAATTCTGTATTTCCATATTGCTTTTTTTTCAAAAACCAGTGCTATTCATCGTAAGAAATGTAGGGTAGATCCAACCAGCTTTTCCACTGCTGAAAAAGAGAGGATGGCTCTCCTTTGATGACCCCAAAGTCAATGCTTGGAGTCATGTGACCTGCACATACAGAATTCATGTGGGACATCAAGCTTGGCATGTTTGGGTAGATGAACTGACTGGCCCACACCCTATGCATTTTTTTTTAATGAATCCTCATTGAAAGTCCCCTTGTTTAAATTCTCACAATAACCCCTGTGAGAGAAGTAAGTCAGAGAGAAGCAGTGGCCTGGGGAAATCCAGCTAGCAAATCATTTTACAACACTATATATAGTAGATAAAACAGAAAAATATTTAAACAGTCAGTTCAGAGCTGTAGATTACAATTCTTTCCCAGTTCATGGCTAGAGATACTACAAACAAACAGGCCATTGGTTAGTTTGAGTCCAGTGGCACATTTAAGACCAACAAAGCCTTATTCAGGGTATAAGCTCTCACATGCATGCATACCTCTTCATTGTATCTGAAGAAGCATTTGTTGTTGTTCAGTCGCACAGTCGAGTCCGACTCTTCGCGACCCCATGGACCAGATTATGCCAGGCCCTCCTGTCTTCCGCTGTCCACTGAAGTTTGCTCAATTTCATGTTCGTTGCATCGATGACACTGTCTAACCATCTCATTCTTTGCCGTCCCCTTCTTCTTTGACCTTCAATCTTTCCCAGCATCAGGTTCTTCTCCAGTGAGTGCTCCCTTCTCATTTGGTGGCCAAAGTATTTGAGCTTCAGCTTCAGGATCTGGCCTTCCAGGGAACAGTTAGGGTTGATTTCTTTTAGGATTGACTGATTTGATCTCCTTGCAGTTCAAGGGACTCTCAAGAGTCTTCTCCAGCACCATAGTTCAAAAGAATCTATTCTTCGGCGCTCGGCCTTCCTTATAGTCCAACTCTCACAGCCATACATTACTACGGGGAAGAAGCATGCATGCACACAAAAGTTTATATCGTGAATAAAATGTTGGTCTTAAAGGTGCCACGGGACTCAAACTTTGTTCTGCTGCTTCAGACCAACAAGAATACCCTCCTGAATCCATCAGTTAGTTGATTGCCTGATCACCACCGATGAATGAAAAGTGATCCAAACTGGCACGGGTTTGAACATCCCTATATGTAACTGCTTAAGACTAGATGGGAGGGACTTTCTAAAGGCAGTGCTAAAATCCTACTAGGATTATTCCGATGGAATGTGAATGGCACGTTGTTCTGGTGTTCAGTCCCTGCCAACTCCCAAATAGTATGTTCTGTTTTGTAGCACTTGATTTCTGGCTGGAATGGCCATCATTTAATTGGTCATGCTCAGCAGGGATGCCCCTTCATACATGACTAAATTTCAAAGGTGGGGGGAGGGAGGGAGTTATTTCCTCTCTTGTGTGCCTCTATTCCATACCCCCCCTTTTCACACTTGTTAGTGCCCTCTAAAAGAAGTCCTAGAAAAGCAGAAGATGCAGCCAACAGTAGCAAAGCAAGCATTAGGGGGAACAAAACACACGGAGAAAAGGGGGGGGGGACACTGTAGGAGCACAAGAATGAGAAAAGTAAGACATGAGGAGAAACCAACAGAGTGAGACAGAGAAGGAGAGAAAGAGAAAGATCTCAAAACTGTCTTGGAAAAGATCTACACTGTGTATTCTTCTCATAATCCCCACGGTTCTTAAAATTTCCTTTACAATGTGGGAAAGCATGCTGGCACAGAGACTTTGACACCATCCAGTTGATATCAAAAGAAATTCTGCTTCTGAACAACCCGGGAGTCCCCTAATATTCAGCTGTGATCTAAAACTGGATTGTCTTGCATGACCTCCCTAGTGTGCTCTCCAAAAATGTGTCAAGCTGGTATTAAAAAAATAGAAATATTAACTTTAAACTATGCTGTGTTTCAAAGCAGTATTTTTTGTGAAGGCAGTATATTTGTGTCTGTACGTAACTATGATGGGGCTTTCAAAGTGTTATGTACTAGGAGAGACTGCACACACAGTCAGGCTCACACGTGGCCCGAAGGACAAGCAGAGCATTGAAGCAGAGGATCCTAGAACTTGCCAATCGGCCAGTTTGGACCCTAAAGGGAACCAATGAAAGACACAGACTATGTAAATAAACCTATCACAGGAATGGGTGTGTGTGTTGGGTGTGGTTGGAACAGGAATATAAGTGGACCTCGGGTCCCACAAATTTCTCAAATTCTCCATTTAAGTAATAAAGTAAGAGCTGAATTCACTCCTCAATGCATCAGTCTCAGTACTTTATACAAAGCAAGTGAGGAGTAGAGGTGATTTGCCATTGCCTTTCTCTGCAAAGTGTTCCTAGGTGGTCACCCATCTGAGTACTGACTCCGTTTCTCTTCTGAGATCACACTAGATTAGGTTATATCCTCCTGCCTCCCTCCCACCAATGTATAAGACTTGACAAGAGAAGCCATTCCAAAAGGAATCAATCCCAGATAGCAGAAGAGATTTCCAGCATCAGAACTGGAACTGGAACACTTTGGCTGAGTTCAGACTGACAATTTGTTCCGGGAGCCAGTCGCTGGAGCATACCAGGAGGAGGTGCTTGGGAGCATTCAGACTGCTGCCCCAAAGGCACTCTGCATGCGACTTTTTCCTGTTAAATCGGTGATGTGTGCAAGGGCGCATGGGCGCCCATGCACACAAGTGCATCCAGCCGATTGGGGGAGGATCCCGTTGCGCTGGCACCGCATTGGGCAGTAGAGCAGAGCATGGCCAATCATACCGCTGCTGCCTTCTGCCCAACGCGGGTTGCTCCTGGCTTATCGGCGGAGCGTTCATACTTCCAGGAAGTGGACAAATGCAGGACACAGGCGCTCTTTGGGGATTTGCTACCACTTTTATGAGGTATCTATTAAACGCAGGAAGAAAGTGGAACAGCCCGCGTTGCCTACAGGTGGGGAACACCAGGCAGACGTGCCTGTGTGAATGCCCCCTTTAATGCAGTTTTAAAGCGTCGCTGAAACGGGGCTCTGCTGGGGAAAATTGCCAGTCTGAACTCAGCCTTTCTGTGCGGGCTTGGTGTCTTATAAGGTACAACCAGATACCTACCTCATTGAAGATGCTTTGCCATACTATGCGGTTTTCATTGATGAGTAACTCTTGGGCTCCTGAATCCAGGGGATTCATCCTTCCCACTTTCAGACTTAAGAAGGACTTGTTTGGGAAATAAACCCAATTTCTGATATCAAAGCCAGCTGTCAGTTGACCATATTCATTGAAAGACACCTTCTCCCCAGCAGTGCTGTTAAATGAAATTCTCCTCAGGAAATGATGGAGCTAAACGGAGGGGGGGATAAATAAAACTGAAGTTTGGCACACAAATGTATATGGTATATCAATGTTTGGAGCTTATTTGGATGCTTCACAGAGATCCTTCAAGCATTTGCCATCAATTTCACTGAACACGAAACTCAGTTCTCAGCAGAATCCTCACTGAGTAGATTTATTTACTTGTTTGTTTTATATCCTGCCCTTCCGCGCAAGCAGGCTCAGGGCGAGTCACAACATATTAATTCAAGACATAGAATAATTAAAAAAACATGGCAATGCAGACTTTGAAAGCAACCCTAATAATACCTCCCATGGATGTGGGAATTGCTTCCAGTCTTTCTGTGTCATTGCTCTGAGCCTCTGTCCCGTTGAGTGCATGGCATGTAAAGCATGTGCTACTGTGTAGACAGCAATGTAGATGCTGTAACTTTGGCCAGGCATTTCCGTTTCATAAAGTAGTCTTGGAAGAGGCTTTGAATTCGTCTTCCAAGAACAAGTTCCCTCGTTCTCCGAACCAACGTTGATATATCGCTCCAAACACTTGAAGACATCATTCCAGAGAAGTAGGGATTGGCCTCTCCAGTTTGTAAAGTGAATTTGGAGAATGAGCAGAAAAAGTTGGAAACCCGGCACCTTGTGGGAGTGAACTGCAAATGACAATACACCATGGAAGGCTTCTCTTTCAAAATGCTGGATGAATCTTTCTGGTTGGAAGTCCCAGTGGGCTGTCATGATCCAGACCTTATTTATAGATAACCTTTTGCTTTTTGCCATTTGGAATAAATACAGCACAGACATCATGGATGGACCGTTAAAGTACGTAACAAATACTTTGGTCTGGGTTGTGTTTAGAAAGGCAATCAGTCTCGAATAGTCTCGTGTTAAGTCTGCTATCGTGGGCACCAAAAAAATGTTCTTTACTTTTTCTGTGAAAGCAGTACAGATGCCCTTCTTGGAAAGCACTGGGGGCAGCGCCTGTATGAACCCTTCTCCATTCTCATCATCTGGTGCAATGATCCCAACCCATTTCCATTGGAAATGCAGGAGTAGCTGTGCAATCCCATAGTTCTGATCTGCTTCACTGGGGATTGTGCGGTACAAAGAAGGGATCGTGGCTTTATCATGTTTCTCCATAGAAAATGAATAACTGATCTAAGGGGGGGGAGACATCCATTATTACAACACAGGAAAGGGTTATTTTGCCATATCTATCATCTCATTTAACACAGCCAACAAATGTAAGAATTTCAAATTTCATCTTAGTCAGAATATATGTTTTTCCTCCATAGGCCTGCTAATGGAGCATTCACTTGAAAATGTGGTTGTTTATCAGATTGGTCTCCACAATCTGAAATGCCCCATACAAGATCTTACAGTCGTAGTGGATAGCTCAATGAAAGTGTCAACCCAGTGTGCTTCAGTGGTAAAAAAGGCAAAATCCGTATAGGGAGTATTAGGAAAGGGGTTGGGGATGAGATGGCCAATGATGTCATTTGGAATACTGTGCACATTTCCAGTCACTGTATTTTAAAAAGGACATTGCAGAGGAGGGCAACCAAGAGGATTAAGGCAGTTGTGCATCTTCCCTATGAGGAAAGGCTGAAAAGTCTGGGACTTTTCACTTTGGCAAAGAGACAACTAAGGGAGGGACAACATGATAGACGTTTATAAAATTATGCATTGGGTGGAGAGAGTTGAGAAAGAGAACTTTCTCTCTCTCTCCCAAAGTACTGGAACTTGAGGACATCCAAAGAAGTAGATGGGCAATAGGTTCAGGATAGACAAAAAGAAGTACTACTTTACACAGAGAGTGATTAAATGTGGAATTTACTATCATATTATATAGTGAATTAACAGAGGTTGAGTTCAGACTGGCAATTTGCCCCACTATAGCCATGTTTCCCAAGCGGATTAAAGTTTATTCCGGGTTTTTTTTTGCCATGACTGGCTCCCGCTGCAAACTGCCAGTCTGAACTCAGCCAGAGAGAGAGAGAGAGATAAAACAAAGCAAAGGTCAGGAAGGGTAAAGCTAAAAAAAAAAGTCTTCAATTGCTGCTGGAAGGCAGGGATGGAAGGGGAGAAACAAAAATCTTTCAGGAGGGATTCCACAGTTCTAGCATCATGATCGACCCTCTCTCATGTTGCTACCCATCTAACTTCAGAAGGTGGGGCAATCAAAGCAGGGCCTGAGAAAATCTGTGTAAAAATTAGGTAAATTCATATGGGGAAGGCCTCAAGCCTTATAGGGCACCAGTACCTTCAGCAGTGCCTGAGAACAAAATGGGAGTCAGTGTCAACTGACCCAAACTGGAGTGATATGGTCCCTGTGATCCAATTCAGTCAGCATCCCAGCTGCAGCATTCTGTAGCATTTGGACACATTTTAAGGATAGCCCCACATTTTAAGGATAGCCCCACATACAGTGCATTGCACTAATCCAATCTAAATGTGGACAGTATTATTATATTCTCTTCTACAGAGAATATCTCATGCTCCCATGTTTGAAACATGGCAGTAGTTTAGAAATATGTTTGCATTCCACATGCATTCCATGGGCTTTTGTTTTGTTTTGTTACGGGGGAGACAAAGTGTTGCCCTAAAAAATGTTCTTTTTGTTTGGGCATTCGGAATTGGGCTTAGCCTTCCACCTCAGCTTGAAATATTTACCCACCTATCCAATTTAAATTGGGTTTTGCCCCAAGCCCCAGAATGAAAACCTGAGAATCTGAAGTGAGTTACACTGAGATTCATTCATGGCCATTTTCTAATATTGCTTATGTTAAGCATTGGCTTTATCTGTATCCTTCAATTCAACGTATCCTACCAGGCAGCCATTATCTAACAGCAAATAGGCAACACTCTCTGGTATCAGTAAACTCCTCCTTAAGTTCTCCTTCTCACTACTGCTCAAACTATGTAACTTCAGGCTATCTTTACATGTCAAAATTGTGAACTCTGTTGCCTACATAGTACCTGTGGAATCTTGTATGTAGGTAAGATGCCAGCCATCAAAGCAGAGGTTTCAGAATCTGGTCCTCCAATGAAAGCTATTGGTTTCTTCTGGACATCACAACTATAGTTGGGGACATTTTTCTCTGAGCCAGACAGAAGTTTCAGGATGGTCTGATAGTTTCTTCCCTGAATATGGTAGGCATGTTGGCTGTGGAATCCCAGAGTCACATTTGGTAAAATCTTTGAGTTGCTGTTGATCTCATCTATAGCATATGCCAAGGCTAGGACTTCAGGACTTCTTTGTGGCACAATACTGAAATGAGAAAGGATTCAAAGACACATCATTTAATATGTTTAATATCATAATATCACAATATCATAATAATGTTTAATATCATAATCCTATGTCATGAGGGAAGATAAAAAGGGGAATGTAAATATTAAATCTCAGTTGAGGTGTGATACAGAAAATTGGCTGAATATGGAAGAGATATGTAGGGCGGAAAGTCAAAATATTCAGGATGTTATACCAAAGGAAGGGTGCTATTGTTTGGAACAATGCACGCAGTCTTGAACAACACAGTGGTTTGAAGTTGTAAGTCTATTAACTTTTACTTGAGAGTAGATCCTGTTGATTCCTCTTATTTATTTATTTATTTGTTTATTTATTTATTTATTTATAATTTGATTTATATCCCGCCCTCCCCTAAGACTCAGGGCAGCTAACAGTTGGAGCCAGTGTTCCCTCTAAGCTGAGTTAGCGTGAGCTAGCTCACAGTTTTTTAGCCTCCAGCTCACACATTTTTGTCTTCACTCAGGAAAGATGGCTCCAGAACAAACTAACTTATGCAGTAGCCAAATCACTCACTCACAACTTTAATGCCAGTAGCTCACAAAGTAGAATTTTTGCTCACAAGACTCCACAGCTTAGAGGGAACATTGGTTGGGGCCAAAGGCATAATTAAAACAAGATAAAAACATAACAATAGTACAACAAAGTGCTGGTGCTCTAATATTCCCAGTTCCAAGATAGGTTCAGGTAAGATGGATCCGAACCAACGACATAAGTTCCAAAGTGGTAGATGTACTGGCATAATGTGTACCATTCTGGTTACCATATCTCAAAAAGGATATCAGAGAGCTGGAAATGGTACAGAAGAGGGCAACCAAGGATGATTAGGAGGTTGGAGAACCTTTGCCATGCGGAAAGACTGAAGAGACTGAGACATTTCGGTTAAGAAAAGAGATGGACTGGGGGGAGGGGACATGATGACAGAGGTTTACAAAATTATGCATGGGATGGAGAGTGTTGACAAAGAGAAGTTTTGTTTGGAACAGTGCATGCATTCCGGAATAGTTTTAAGTCTGTGCTCGTTACTTGTGTGTAAATGTTGTTGAGCTTTGTATGATGGGTGTCTAACTGACCAAGCAGGAGATGGATGAGATTTTGTTAAAGACATTGGTTATATTTTCTGTCTTGAAATGATGAAAAATAGCATTACTCAAAGATTATGACTTTCCACGTGCTGGGATGATTCCTGAAGTCAGCAGGGTCAGGCCTGGAGCTGAATTCATGTATGATTCCACCAATCAGAAGATCTCCTCTCTGATGATAGTCCTCGACTGGCATGAGGAGGGGAGAATTCAGGCTGCACATGATCGAATGTGCGCTACAATGCGCTTGAAGGAGCAGCAACAGGAGACGCAATAGAAATGCCGCAATCATCCTGACGGCAAATAATTGTTCTCCCTCCATACTAAATCCCCCTTTCCTTTAACTGATTCTTATCTACTATCTGCAGATGAAAAACCCTTCCAACTATATCCTTGACTATTCTAATCAATTGGTTTCACGCTTAGTCTCTAACTCTTTAAGTTAAAACAAACAAGCAAGCCAGCAGGTCCCAGCCTGAAAACACTGTACTTGCCTGTAATATTAGTGACAGCTTATACAATGTTTCAGAGTTGGTGATGGATATTGCTTATTACTGCTGAAACTCCATGTGGGCTTTGGAGGAGGATGGATCACAGTGATCTGAGATAATGACTGGGTTTCACAAACAACTCCCTAAGGTAACTGTGCTCCAGGTGAGGTAGTGTGAAGAAAGCAAGCTAACAAATTAATGCTTCCCCCCAAAAAAAACACCAACAAAAGTTGTTGGTGAAGAGATTTAACCTTTTTGATGGGTGCTGATACAGCATCATAAGCTTGCCAGCCTCCTGGTGGGGCCTGGAGATGTCCCAGTATTATAACTGATCTCCAGATGACACAGATCAGTTTTCCTAGAGGAAAATGGCTTCTTTGGAGGGGTCGACTCTATGGCCTCAGAGTCCGCTGGGTTCCCTCTTCTGCCCAGATCACCAAGAATTTAATTTCAAAACGTTAATCTGGACATCTTGCCTTATATATATCACTTTTAAAAATATTATAGATATATTTATATTATGTAGATGCTGTAACTTTGGGCAGTCATTCCCATTTCAGAAAAGACTCCTAGAGGTTTTTTTTTTTAATTATTATTATTCCAAGAATAAAATGCCCTGTTCTCCTGACCAAAACTGAAACAATGCAAGAAACACTTGAATAATTGCTTCCAGGAGATCTTGAGTTGGCTATTTTATTGTGTAAAGTAGGTAATTGGAAGGTGCAGAAGAAAGTTGGAAATCAGCAAGTGGTTAAGAACAGCAGACTCTAATCTGGAGAAGCAGGTTTGATTCCCCACTCCCCCCACCCCACATGTAGCTGCTGGATGACCTTGGGTCAGTCAAAGTTCTCTGAGAGCTGTTCTCTCAAGAGTAGCTCTCTCAGAGTTCTCTCAGCCTCACCTACCTCATTGGGTGTCTGTTGAGGGGAGAGGAAGGGAAGAAGATTGTAAACCACTCTAAGACTCTGAGTGAAGGGCAGGTTATAAATACAATTTCCTCCTCCTCCTCTTCCTCCTTCTCTTCTTCTTCTTCAAGACATCTGAAAAATATTGGTATATACTGATATTCCCAAAGCCCAATATTGGTAGGTTATTTATTCAGCTCGATAGCTTTTCTTCCCACCTTGAGTCACACTGCAGAGGTGGCATGCCTCAGCAACTGAAGGGAATGGATTTAAAGAAACTGCAGTCTCTTTAAATATTTTCCCTTCCCTTGATGAGGCATGCCACCACCACTGTGGTGTGACAAAGGGAAGGAATGGAAGTTATTTAAACTTTAAATATCTTCCCTTCCCTCATCAAGTCACTCCACAACAGTGGCCAATCTGAACACTGGAAGGGGAAGTATGTCTCTTTAAATACCCTCCCTTCCCTCGTTGAGGCATGCCACCCCTCTGGCGTGACTCAGGGAGGGAAGGGATGGTATTTATACTTTAAATGCCTTCCCTTCCTTCACTGAGTTGCACCGCAGTGGCGGTAAGCCTTAGCCAGGGAAACAAAGGTATGTCTCTTTAAATACCTTCCCTCACTGAGGGGGGCTGCCACCGTGGCATACCTCAGGTAGGGAAGGGAAGGTATTTAAACCACCTTCCCTTCCCGAGTCGTGCCACAGCAGTGAAATACCTCAGCAAGGGAAACAAAGGTATGTCTCTTTAAATACCTTCCATTCTCTTATCGAAGCGTGTCACCACCAGTGTTCCCTCTAAGCTGAGTTAGTGTGAGCTACTTCACCATTTTTGAGCCTCCGGCTCATACATTTTTGTCTTAACTCAGGAAGGATGGCTCCAGAGCAAACTAATTTAATGCAGTAGCCCAAACGCTCACTCACAACTTTAATGCCAGTAGCTCACAAAGTAGAATTTTTTCTCACAAGACTTCACAGCTTAGAGGAAACATTGGTCACCACTGCAGCACAACTCATCAAGGAAAGGGAAGATATTTAAACTTTAAATACTTTCTGTCCCCAAGTTGTGCCATGGTTGCAGCATGCCTCAGTGAGGGAAGGAAAAGCTTTTAATGCCTTCTCTTCCCTCACTGACGTGTGCCCCCGCCATGGCACAACTCAGGGAGTGAAGGCAAGGCATGCAGGTTGCTTGGCTTCAGAAAAGGCATTTAAAGAGAACTTTCCTGATAAATGGCTTTTGTAAAGCCAAGCCATGTGCGAGGAATCCGGAAGCAACGTGAGTTCACCCGGAAGATGGGTGAACTTGTGCTGCTTCAGCTGAGCCCAAATAAAAGCCAAATAATAAGAAAATCTGATTCAGCTGAATAAATGCCCTCAAAATACTGATAAGATATTTTGGGAGTATTTATTTGGCTCGGTATATATTGAGCTTACACTCCTACCCAGGACCTTGTGTGATTAAATTCCAAAGGACAATGCACCATGGAAGTTTGGTATTTTGAAAGCTATTTGCAATTTTTCTGATTCAATGTCCCAGTGACCTATCGTGATCCAGACCTTCCTTACAGGTATCTTTGCCATCTCTGCCATCTTGTACTATATGCAGCAAAGACACCTTGGTTGGACTGTTAAAATACATTAACAATAATACATTGGGACTGATTTCCCACAAGCTGCTGCTCCATGCTCACTCTTCCCTTTGCCCCGATCATATGTGTCAATTTCACACAAGCTGCTGCGTGGCCGCATTTTGCCCCACAGCTTCATCCGATTTCCTCTGCATCTACTCAATCCTGTTTTTTGAGGACTGAGTAGATGCAGGGAAATTGGGTGAAGCCGATAATATAATATCAAAACAGAGTCTTTGGGCTGTAATGACCCTTCTCTGAAGTCCCAACACTGGTTCACTATTCAGTATATGTTATATTTCTTTCTGGAGTACATGAGACCATGACAATCATGTATCAGCCATAATTTCAATAGGGGCCAGTGATAAGGATCCCATTGGCTAGGGGCTATCATTCCCCCAGTGGAGGCACTTGTGTTGCTTGGAGTGTTGGTGGGGGGATTAAAAAAAACCAAACAGGCAGGGTTGCATGCAGTGCTATGTTATTTCCAGTATGAAACAAGAAGTGACATCGGATAGCTCTGGGAAACACCAGAAACTCTATGTTTTTACCATAAAGTTCACAGCAATTCCTAGAGCTACCTTACGTTTGTTTTAGGTTATCCCCCATGTTTCCATTTAACAACTAAAAATATTAAAAGGAACTGTCAGTCTGTCCATCCAATTCCCTTATGATCCACACTGCAGCCTTTTGCAAACTGTGACCAACACGGGATTTATAATAAATGCCTGAATTTTCATTGTCGGTTTTCTCCAGTCACTATTATTTTATTTTAATTTAGGTATTAGAATATCTATACCCATCCTTCTCTTTGGGCTTGAAGCGGCTTCCAAAACATGTTTCAACAAACCTGAAAGAGACACATAATACAGAGAACATATAAACTCATGCAGGTATACATGATTTAAATACAGATAAGGATACCTGGTTGGAAAAGGAGATGGAAAAAAGACAAAAGTACCCAGACTTCCTTTAAAAGGAAAGGCTATTGAAATATAGGCTTTTATTTATTTAGATTATAATTTCTGTTGGGGACCCAGATTCTCCTTTCCTCTATTGTATCCTCACAAAGGCAGCCCTGTAAGGTCAGTCAGGCTAAGAGAGAGAGCCTGGCCCAGAGTCACTCAATGAGCTTCCTTTCCTAAACAATTTTCTATGAGATGGGCATCAAATTGACTGCATATCATATATGTGTGCACGGGTTGAATTTCTGAGCCAATCCACACCTACCCAAAGTACTTACATGGAAAAGTCACTGAATTTGCAGGATATCTCTAATGATTATAAATATTTTTTTGGTTAACGTTTTATTGAATTCATGAATATTTTAAAACATTTATAATTACTATTGGTCTAGGATGATGAGATAAGTTCATAGAAGGGGTCACACAACTCTGTTAGAGCCAGCGTGTTGTAGTGGTTAAGAGCAGCACTGGAGAACAGGGTTTGATTCCCCACTCTTCCTCTCCATGAAGCCACATGGGTGATCTTGGGTCAGTCAAAGTTCCCTCAGAGCTCTCTCAACCCCACCTACCTCACAGGGTGCCTGTTGTGGGGAGAGGAAGAGAAGGCAGTTGCAAGCCACTTTGAAACTCCTTTGGTAATCAAGAACAGGGTATAAAAACTAACCTCCTCCTCCTCAAGGATGGAGGATTGCTGTACTGGCCTAGCCCTCCCAGGAAGCAAATGCCACAGCAAAAATAGCACAGCGAGAGACACACACACACACAGAGAACACTCATAAAAACATAAGAAAAGCCACTGTTGAATCAGGCCAATGGCCCATCTAGTCCAACACTCTGTCACACAGTGGCCAAAAATACCAGATGCCATCAGAAGGTCCAGCAGTGGGGCCAGGACACTAGAAGCCCTCCCACTGCTTCCCCCTCCAGCACCAAGAGTCCAAAGTCAGATGTTTCAGAGAGCAGGTTTAACAAAGCCCAGTCTAGTATCAAGGCGTTCCAGGTAGCAAGTCCAGTCTAAGGTCAGGGCTTCCAGAAAAGCTGGTCGTCAGGTCAAGGTTGCAGAGAGGTCCAATAACAACAAGGTTGCTGTCTCAGTAACAAAGTATACTGGTCACATCCACAAACTGCTGTTTCTCATGGCTGACTTTATAGCCAAGACTTAACAAACTACACTCCCAGTCAATTCCTTGGCAGTCATCCTGAAACTACTCATCCATCTTTTCAGTCGACAGCTGACAATGGGCCATGAGTCTCTCACTCCTCCTCCTTTCCTGAAACTCAGCTGACCTCTGACAGGTTCTTGCTGCATGTGTGCGGATGGGCTGGGAGCGGCTTCTGAAGCCTTGTTTACTACTTCAGAGCTAAAAGGTTTCAGCTGTAGGCTGTGACTTCTGCTCAGCCAGTAACCTGCTCTCTTGTTGCTCTTCTCCTGGCTCAGAGCAAGCTGCAGCTGGTTGCTCAATTACTGGCTGAGGGTCAGCTGCAGGTAACTCTTAGTTTGTGGAATCTGTGCTGTCAGTGAACAAAGACTGATTTATAACAGTTGCACTATTGCTCACTAGTGTCTTACCTGTGCATCCCATAAACTCAAAATCATTACCTATTGGTGTGGTGCATTGAGACAAGATCATAGGAGGGTCACATGACACCCCTAGAGACCTCTTGGGGTCACATAGTTCAGGGTTCATTTTTTTCCAGGTGGAGTAAAAGTTCTGGGGCAAAGGGAGGCAGGCCATAGGCTCCTGAAAGAGAATGGGGAGTCTGTCACATCTTGTGGATTTGTGAGATATGCCTCTATAACTGCATTTTTCAGAGATCTTAATCTGTAGCATGTAGGTAGAGTTGGACCAAGCTAAAACATTTCTAAACATTCTTTAAAGGAAGTATCGAAACACTCAAATGTGGGTTTCACTGTCCTGTATTCCTTCAAGAAACCTTAATTTAAGTGTTCTGACAATGACAAGGAAGCAGGGAAAAGTGCAGAATACAGACATATACCAGGATATTCTAAGCATCCCTGACCTATGCACTTTCATTTGGAGTTCTGTAAAAGCCCTGTGTGCATAAAAATGTACACAGGTAGGTACTTCAACATGGGTAGCTGTGTTAGTCTGTCTGTAGCAGTAGAAAAGGGCAAGACTCCAGTAGCACCTTAAAGACTAACAAAATTTGTGGCAGAATTTGAGATTTCATGAGACACTGCCCACTTCTTCAGATACAGCTAGAATGGGAGTCCATCCGTCTTATATATTTGAAAATGTTGTGATTTCAGACACCAAATGACATTAGCAGGCAAATGACAATAGCAGGTGAATGACAATAGTAGGCATGGTAATGAGACAGGAGACCTAGGTTTTGATTCTGTGTGTGTGTTTGTACTTCTTTCATGATTTTGTTGAGTTCTCGCTGGTATTCATGTATTGGGTCTGAGGACTGCAGCCTGGAGAAACTGGCATTGGAGAGTTGTCGCTCAGCTTCTTGTGTATAGTTAGTCTTGCCCATTATGACAATAGCTCCTCCCTTGTCAGCTTGATTTATGATAATATCTGGATATTTTTTCAGGCTGCTTATGGTGGGCCTGCCACCCTGCCCTCGGGCCCCGGACATTTAAATCCTTTTGCTTCTCACGTTCCGCGGGCCCAGCGAAGCAGTCTCCGTTCGCCACCAGGTCATAACCTTTTCTGAAATGTCCATTCCCCGCTCGGCCGCTCTTTAACTTTTGCCTCGTTTCTGTCCCAGGCTGTCGGGAGGTGTCAGAGTCAGGAAAGCCAGGTTGGAGGTTCGAAACCTACATTTTTAATCGCTTAAAAATCCCCAGTTCCCTCTTTAAACCTCCCACCCCACCCACCCACCCAAGTCCTCCGTATCCCAGTGTTTCGGCACCCAAGCGGTCAGTACGGAAAGTCAGATTTTAAGTCTCTCTTTTTTTTCTTCTCTGTGCAGATGAGATTGGATCTTGAGTGGTGTTTTTTGTTGGTTATTTTAGCTGAGGCCTGGTGTGGGAAGCATTTTATATATATGTCCAGTGTGGGGTTGCAGCCTTCAGGGGGAGCCCACATGGAGTCCTTCTTTCTATACTGTTGAGTGGGAGGTAATTGGTCATCCTTATATTATGGATAGGTAGGTACATACATTGGATCAATGTGCATAGAGGGGGATGGCCACACTGGCCCTGCCCTCCCACCTCCATGAGATGAGATCACTGGCTTGTGTGCATAGTGTCTGTGCATGGAGGAGGAATACATTCATAGGGACTGTTTCCAAGTTTAGGGGACAGTTTAAGAACACTGCCATTCAAATATTCCCAGCCATGAGGACAGAGCATATGCACTGCTTCCATGTGCAGATGCTGTGCTCTGTAACCAGTGGTCATGTGGGAGTGGGGGACAGGACCAGCACACTCATGCCCAGTCCCCCTCTACACACATTGATCAAACACACAAATGAAATGTTTACACGGGACTCATGTGATTATGTGGAGAGGCATTGCTTGTATGTGGGGATGTAAGGCTTTTGTGCAGTTTGAAATGAACATAAGTAAATCACAGCTGAGATTGTTTGCACTGGTGCCAAGCACATTCTGTCACCTCTGAGTATCATGTCAAAGTGACTTGTGTGACTTTATCACATATACTTCCCCTGGGAAACACTTCTTTCCAACCATGGACTATTGGAGAAGTGGGCAAACAGAAGGGCAAGCAGAAGAGATTATAGAACTAGCTGCATGTGTGTACTTATTCATTGTTCAGTGAGTTTATTAACATCAAAATGTCCAACTTTTCTTTGCATAGGAAGTGTGTAGTGCAATGTAGTCACTGCATGTAGTCACAGTATGGGCCCATTGAGACCTAAAGAGACAACAAGTAAGTTGGAAAGAAGGAAGGCCTTGCTGAAACTTTCTCATCTACATTGACCCAGCAGCACAGAAACGCTGTTCAGGTTTAATGAATGACATTTGCCGTAACCTATGGTTACCTGAATGCCTGGTGAACTAATGCTCAAAAGAGGCAGTCCCTTCTGAGACAAATCCAGGCCACCCCCTGCAATTAAATCTAATTGTGCCAGCAATAAACACAGTCAGAGCAGGCATCAGGTGTTTCTGCCAACTAACTTTGAAAGGAACTTTGACAAGGGGCTAATTACTAAGCAAGATAGTTCTGCCGTCATAGAGACCAACTTTTCTGTCCTCAGAAGCAGCTGCTGCATCTCTCACACTCTGTATTTATCTTATCAATCAACAAATGTCCCAGCTGATCACAGATTCAACCTGCTTGGCTGAATAATGCTGAAGAAAAAAAATACCTTCCCCAAAGTTTGTGATAGTTTCTTGTGCTACTGTCGCCACTCTGAGCTGCTTTAAAAAAAAAAAAAAAAAAATCCTGGCAAAGTTTTCAGACATGAGGCTTCATCCTTTGCACATTACTTATTTGGTCAATGGGATTTATTTTTTTTTAAGTAAAGGAATAAGGCATTTGTACCATAAGGATTCTGGCCAATACAGACTCTGAATTAACGTTAAAAGCATCACTTGTAAGGGGGAAATTCATAATGCAGCTGACAATGAGTATGACAATAGTTTAGGAAGCCATCTATTCAGATCTCAACACACCTACAGCATCAGAAATAGCACTAACTAATGCAGAGCGGCTTCTGTCGAATAGGCTTAGAGTGGTGTAACTCTGCATTCCTTTGCATCCTTAATGGTTTTAGGCAAGCTGTGGATCTCTCAGCACCCCACCCCAATGCCCCACTGAACAAAACAATTATCAATATATCTAGTTCTCAATACGGTCAAAGCTGTGGTTACTTAAGACTGGAGCCAAGAAAGGACAAGATAGATGGTTCTACAAAAACCCAAGTTTGTAGAAAAACACCCCAGGTTTATTTATTTATTTATTTATTTCCATTTTTATCCCACCCTCCCCGCGAACAGGCTCAGAGCAGCTTACATTCATCAGTGCAAGGTACCATAAATCCACATAAAGACAACTAAAACAATTTAAAACAATCAAATAATCAAAGTGCTAACAGTAGTAGCCATTCTTCATTGGTAAGATGGCGTATTATATAATGTAACAAAACACCATTTCCAGCTCAGTGAATCCCAGAGCTGGAAGGGACCATACAGGCCATCTAGTCCAACCCCCTGATCAATGCTGAATCAGCCTAGAGTATCCCTGACAAGGGTTTGTCCAGCTGTTGCTTAAAGACTGCCAGGGAGGGGGCGCTCACCACCTCTCTGTGCAGCTGGTTCCACTGTTGAACAACTCTTACTGCAAAAAAAGCTTTTTCCCCAATATCCAGCTGGTACCTTCCCACCCTTAATTTAAACCCAGTCCTATCCTCTGCTGCCAACAGGAGCAACTCCCTGCCTTCTTCTAAATGACAGACCTTCAAATACTTAAAGAGAGCAATCCTGCCCCTCCAATCTCCCAAGTCCCTCAGCCTTTCCTCATAAGGCTTAGTCTTCAGGCCCCTGATCATCCTTTTGGCTCTTCTCTGTACCCACTCCATTCTGTCAACCTCCTTTTTGAAGTGAGGCCTCCAGAACTGCACGCAATGCTCCAGGTGTGGCTTGACCAATGCAGCGTACAGAGGGACTATGGCATTTTGTGATTTGGATGCCTCTGTTGATACACCACAAGACAGCATTAGCCTTTTTTTGTCACTGCATCACACTTGCTACTCATATTTAACTCATGGTCCACCCATATCCCAAGATTTTGTTCACACACAGTGCTACCCAGAAGTGTATCCCCCATCCAGTATGCACGTCCCTCATTTTTGTTACATAGATGCAGAACTTTGCACTTATCCTTGTTAAATTGCATCTTGTTCACATCCACCCACTTTTCCAATGTGTTCAGATTTTCATTCAATTCTATTTCTATCTTCTGGTGTGTTCTCTGATCCTCCCAATTTGATGTCATCTGCAAATTTAATGAGTAGCCCCTCTGCACACTCATCCAGATCATTTCTAAACAAAAAAAAATATTGAAAAGTACCAGGCCCAGAACTGAGCCCTGTGGCATCCCACTGAACACTGAGAGGTTATGGTTGTACAATGATCACCCAGGGATGATCACCCAGGAAATCATGGCCACAGAATCAGCTGGAGCTGTCTTGCAGTTGTAGGGCAAATAGGGTGGCCAGCCCCCAGATGGGAGTGGGGGATCCCCCAAATGAGGGGGCTTCAATCCACCACCAGCCAACTGGCACAATTCAACACCCACCACCTGGCACACTGTCCCCAGTGTGATGATGTCATCACGCTAGGGATGCTGAGTGGCAATGATCTAGTACTTTGGGCAAAACTCTATGGTAATCATAGAGTTTTGCCTGAAATACTAGACTGTTAAAGCCCAATTAATCACCCATCAATTTACATATACAATGCATCAGTGTGAACTGACCATAGCTGAGCATATTAATGTCCTTTATTGCACTGAAATGGCAAAGCTCATTTTCTCTATTTAAATAAATAGGTCTTTGGGGTCAAAGAGTACAATCCTAAGTGAGTTTTAGCATTCTAATGTCAGTGGTTTTAGAAGGGATTTGTAGTGGATTGTACCATAATTTTAAAATGTTTTTTTTTTAAACTCTTTTAACTTTGACCTGCCTTGAGAAGGTCTAGAGCAGGGCTGTCGAATTCATTTGTTACGAGGGCCAGATCTGACATAAATGAGACCTTGTTGGGCCGGGCCATGTGTGTCATAAAATGCAATATCAGGTAGCGGAGATATAAACATTATAAAGGACACAAACACAAAGTGTTTTTTTTTTTACTTAAAATAAAAACATGCTTAAAACATTAGCTCTGTAAGCTGCAAACCTACTTTTGATTTGTTGACAGTCACCACAGAACATAAGAACATAAGAACATAAGAGAAGCCAATGTTGAATCAGGCCAATGGCCCATCTAGTCCAACACTCTGTCACACAGCGGCCAAAATATACCGCTGGCCATCAGGAGGTCCAGCAGTGGGGCCAGGACACTAGAAGCCCTCCCACTGCTGCCCCCTCCAGCACCAAGAATAGAGTGCATCACCTGCCCCGGACTGAGAGTTCCCATCTAAACCCTGTGGCTAATAGCCACTGATGGACTTCTGCTGAGAAATCTCATGCTCAGAGTTCTGAGTCTAGGACCCCGGTTAAAGCATGAAATGGCTGAGTGATTAAGAGAGTCTGGCAAAGCAAGCTATGATGCAGCAGCAGGATCAGAACTGGAAGCCGGAGATGTCCAGTTCCACTGCGGGCCTGATGGAAGCCCTCCAGGGGTTGCATGTTTGACACCGCTGGTCTAAAGAGTCAGGCTACACATTTTCTCAATAAATAGATAATCAGTAAATAAATCTAGCTGGAATGTCTCCAGCTGTCACTGAAAACTCTGTCATTAATTGCAACACAGCAATGACTTCAAATACAACAGGAAACATGATTAAAAAAAATATATTGAACAAATTGGAATCCATCTTTGGCAGTACAACAATGAAGAATACATTAAGAGGTTCAAACAATTAGACATCAAAATCCACACTATTTAAAATACATGTAAATCATTTGTGAGTCAAGGTACATAAAAGTAAAACTGTTGCACAGTATCTGAAATTTGATAAAGAAAGAAAATACACAGTAATTAAGAACTGTATAAAACAGAAGCTTTGATGTTTTTGAACTAAACCTTGAGCTGGAAGTAGGTGAAAGTACAGAAGGAGGGAAGGGAAGCTATTAATGAAATAGGATATGGCAGAAAAGAGTGAGGGAGAAGCAATTTTTCAAAAAAGATCTCAGAGTTGGGGAAAGTCACTCAGAAGACCATGAAAAGTCAGAAAAAGTAGACAAGATTCATCTAGATGGAGCAGTGGTCTGGCTCCATAGAATCCAGTTCTATTTATCTCATTATGTCTTGTATTTATTTCCTGGTATTGTTAGAGAGGGGAAAAAAATATCCCTTACACAAGCTCGTCTACAAATTTTGTTCTGGGATGTTCACTGAATGATGTTTGATCAAATAGGCAGTCAAACTGAGTAGCAATCGCTCCAATGGTTGCATCGCCTATCTTGGAATACTCATATGGGATCCAGAAGACATCAGGCATAATACATATACCCCTGAATGGCCTGCAATGAGAGGATGGCAGCGGCAGTATCCAGAAAAAGAACAGCAGCCAAATAACTTTCATCTCAAGTGCTAATCTTGACAGAGAATAATCAGTTGATTTTTATCTCTGTAACAGCTGCTAAGGTTTGGTTAAGCTGTCCTTCCTTCAAGAACACCAAGTTGATCTAATAAAGAGTAATATGAGAACCATGAAACTGGCACGATCCACAGTCCCCACCTTAAGCTTTAAATGATCAGAGCTATTGTTTAAATCTTTCTGACTCAGTTACCAATTGTGTTCGCAGCCTTAGAAAATCCATGTGGGAATGGCAAAATGGAGGGTGATGCCGAACAATTTGAGATAGTTAGAGAGTTTCAATAAGGCTCCCCGTACTATGGTGTTGACTATGATATCACACAAAGTAGAAAGCTGGGGGAATATGTTGTCCAGTTATCTACTGTATGAAAACCATCCATTCTTATTTCTAAGAAAAGAGGCAGATGATCTGAAATCAGTATATTGTCTACAGAAAACTGAACTGCTTTCTTAGTAAGCTGGTTGGATAAGATAATCAGCCACACTGCTACCTGTCATTGAACTATAGATATACTCTGTAGTCTCATCCAAATCAGTGTAACCATTAACTATGTCCAGATCTAAGGCATAAAAGAATTATGTAAGACCAATTAAAGCATAATCACAAGCTTTACATTCAGGCATAAAATCAGTGATATTTAGCGGATATACATCCTGTAGCTTAGATTTCTGAAGAACTTCATTTGAGGGACCTATTCTCACATTCAAATCATCCCCAATTAAAATATGAGCTTCTGGATAACTTATCCCTCACATAGAAATAGAGGCTGTAAGGTCAGACCAATTTTGCTTTGTTTCTTGTTGTGTCCTTGCTGGAGGAATATAAATAATGTTTATCACATGAGAATTGTTAATGAGTTTTATATGAACTGCCATAGAAAATGGAGGAAGGGGGTCCAACCAAGTGATTTCTGCTCTAATTTTTTAAGGCTACGAGAAGAGCTAAACCTGCAAAGTGCTGACCATATTTACTACTTTGAACTGGTGGGACTGGATTAGAAACAAAATTAGATACTATTAGGTCATCTTTAAGCCAGGTTTCTTGCAAAAGAATGATATCCGTCCTTTGAAGAGTATTAAGAAATTCCAAATTTCCCATTTTTAAATGCCAACCAGCAATATTCCATGAAATCGCAAAGAGATTTGAGTTGTCCCTAACATTCAATCATGCAATTCCAGTAAAGGCTTTGATTTAATAGGAATCAAGGGGGCTGCAGTTTTTGCTTCTTGCTGCTTTTCTGTAGTACAGTACCTTCCAATTCATGACATATCCAATTATCCTGATAGGGATCTGAATCTCCAATCGATTCATGAAGCTCAGTTAAGGGAATATCCTCAGCAGGGTTGGTTACAAATTTATTAACAGTTGATTTAACATCAAATCTAACTATTTTGGCCTCTTTAGGTACAGTGGTCAGTTGATGGGGGCAAGATAGTTGCAAAGCCTTTTGATCTCTCTCACTCATTTCCACCCCTGCTGTCACAACTTCTGAGTCCAATGTTACCTTCTTGATTTTTTTTTTACTTCCTAGCCATGGAGGTATCATTGATGTGAAAAACTGATAATAGTTTAATATTTAAAGATTCCAATCTTGCTGGTATGGACTGGGACAAAGCCCCCGAAGACTTCAATGAATTTTCTTCTTGTTCAAACTGTCTCCTTCACCATTTTTGAGGATTCGTTGACTGTGTTTTTTTTCATCCTTACCTGCTGACTGAGGCTTTCCCTATGTTTCCCTTAAGTTAATTTTGGCTTATATTTACCTACATCTTTGTTAAGAGGTTTCATCAATTTATCAGCAAAAACTTGTTGGACTTCAATACCAAAAATTTGAAACCAGTACTTAACTTTCTGTATCTGGGAGGCAATTCTCATTGACCCAAATGGTAACAGAAGTCTTTGTAAATTGTATTTAGCTGGGACTCTTTTCATGTCAATGAAGTCTATATTTACAAAGGGTTTAGATAATAACTAAGATGTCAGCCATTCTAAATGTTTGTCAACTTATCCATCTGTTATGATATGGAAACACAGCTAATGTAATTTGACATTGCTGTAAGGTCATGACTGTATTTTTCTTGGTCATTTCTGAAACACCCTTGTGAACCAGTTTATATTGTTTTTTGTTTTTTTCATTTTGGTTTCTCATTTTTGCAACAGTATATTGATTGTCTTAGCCATCAGGTCAATTTGTTCAACTAATACGCTGTAGTCATTAGTGACAACATTATCACAATGTTTATAAGTCACTTCCTCATTAATACTATCATGACAGTCATTTATAACCTCAGAGTCTAGTCTGCTTAAAGCTGCGTACCTATTAGTCCACTTTCTATTGGGTTCCTCCTTAAAGCAGTGATTTCTTTCCCCCCTTTCAAAGCCTAGCTCTGCATTATTACAGTCCTCATCTAGATTTGTCCTAGGGACCCATGGTTCAGTATGACCCACAATGAGAAAATAGTAAGTATCTTAGGTCCTTGAATAGAATGTGAAAAATCAATGTATTTCTGGATAAAGGTCCCATTTGTGGGTCCTTAAATCCACAGATCAGGAACATGTAGAAATTAAAGTGATATTTTGCCAGCCCAGGGGAGAAACTGAGGTTTGGAGAAAAATCCTTAAAATCCTTTTAAAAAGGGTTTTTGTTTTTGTTTGTTTTTTTACAAAAACACTCCCCAGACAGGGAACAATTTCTTTTTCAACTGCAGGCAAATATGGGAGAAGGAGCAGAGAAAGAGTGGAAGATGTTGCCCTCTGTTCCCTTCAGCCACTGAGGGCAAAAGGGTGGAGGGAGGGAGGGGAAGGAGGAGGAGGACCCATTGCTTCCCCTTGACCCTCTTGGCCACTTGAGTTGGGGGAGCAGCAGCAAGAGTCAGGCAGTGTCGGTTCAGTCAGGTGGGTTGGCTGGTGAGTAACTGGCCCACCAAGCCAGCTAAGAGAGGTGAGAGAAGAGGCATTGCCATACCACCCCTTAAGTCAGGAGGCTGGCAGGCAGTGGCGATTCAGTTGGGCTAGGAAGCTGGCATGTAGGGGGAGGGTGGAATTCCCCCCATGAGAAGTGTGCATCCCCGTTTGTAAACTATATTCTCCACAGGACAACAAAATATTCATTCCACCCATATGTTGTTCTTGAACAGCCAGTCTAATTCAGAATGTGAGGCAAAATGGCATGCCTTTGCCCAGCGTGCTGTGTAGGGATGAATAGGCCACCTTTTGCGAACTCTCTCAAAAGGGAACACTCAGTCCAATGTAGCGATGGCCACTCACAGTCCCTTACCTTAGCTGGTAACAGCCCAGAAATGTAGTACATAAGCTTTCTGCCAGCTTCACTGCAATCAGTCAATCAGTCAGTTTATTGTTGCAGTCATCGACCAGTACAATTCAATCAATTTGAAATACAATGTGAAAGAATCCCCAATAGTAGCCCGCCTGGTAAGAACCAGAAACAGCTCATAATAACATAGATGTTTAAGGGTTATAAAAATGATAAAAAGGAGCAATAGATCTACCTTTTAAACCTTTAAAACCATTTAAAATGTCACTTTAAAAATTATTAAAAGGTAGAGGTATAGCCTATTTGTCTTGCTTTTTGCATTCCTTGTAAACCTGGGTGCAGAACCTAGCCACCTGTCTTGTTGTCTGATGATTCCTATGGAGAGAACAATTAAAAAAAATATGCTCCAGAGAATCTATTTTAGCCAGGAAACAGATGCAAAGCCTGGATGAGTAGGGGATCCCTTTATACTATCCCTCTATTACTGCGGATGGCAAGGCAATACTCCTCACTAGGGTAAATGCCCTTCTAGTGTTGTAAGATTTGAGAAAGTATAAATAGGCCATCGCAGCAGCCTCTGAAGCCTAGAATGATTCTTAGTTTTCTCTGCTTATTTCACCTTATAGAGTTTGGCTGGTATTTCAGCACAAAGCTGTAGCATTTAAGGAGAACATGTACAGTCCAGTCACTCAGCACTGGAAGCAGTGATAGAAAATATCTCAAAGATTCCAAGGTAGATTTGAACCAAGGATTTATTCAGTGCATTACAATGTCTATAGCCATGAGCTGAGGAGAGAGGGAGTTTTAAGCATAATAGTTGGCATCCTGAGCAACTCCGAGGCTCATGGGTATGTCTGCACCGGAGGGGGTGTACTTGGTTTTTCACTTCCATGGGCACCTATGAGGTACACCATGCTTTTTGGTGGTGTAACTTTCTGCCTCTGATAGGTGGTGTTCCCAGGCTATAAGGCCTTTGGAAGCCAACTAAATGCAACCGTGCCCCCAGGCCTGCCTACAATCTTAAAGCCTAGTTGGCTCCCTTTGCCCCTCCCCCAGGATTGCACCACAAATCTTTTAAATTGCCTTTCCCTGAAAAAGACCTCAAGGTGGCTTTCAGAGAATAGTTCAAACAATTCAAGTGATATGATATTCAATCAATACACATACCGTAACAGCCAAAACAAACAAACAAACAAACAAACAAAAAAGGCACCCTTCTAAACCATGACCCGCACAATCTGAAATAAAGTTTCAAGCTTCTTTGCCCATTAACTTCAGGCAAGTGAGAAGGGCCTTACTGCTTAGATTTCTATTGCCATTGTCCTCAAATAAATTGACCGATTCAATTTAGCCCCGCTTTCTGAAGACCAAGATTTTTTTTTTCTCTAACTGACCCTGGAAGGCTGTTCCATAACAGAGGGGCAGTCAAAGTGGAAGTCAAAGTCAAAACCAGAAGCAGTAGGTTTGACAAATCTCCAAGGAGATGGAGGGGGGCATGGAAATACACAGGTTGCCGACACAAAGATTTCAGAACAGCTGTCATGTACACAGAATATTTGGACTTGATGAATGACAAGCCAACAACAACTGGTTGGACTAATTGCAATTTCTATGTTGTCTTCTATGGCAGCGCCGTGTAATCAATTTTTCATTGCTCTAGTGTAGTTTTGGGTTACTATAACATGGATTAGGGTACCTTGGTAAACTGTGTCCAAAAGCAAAGATAAATGGATTGGTGCCAGACCATCAAGCAAACTTTTGTGGCTGAGCTGAGATTTAAATCTGAGTCCCCTAGATCCTGTTCAGACATTCTAAATACTATACCATATTGGCTATGACAGCTCCACAAATTTGTTGCCTCTTTTAAAATATAGAGAGAGCTGTGACACTTTCAAACTCTAAGTCCTTTCTCTCAGTCACAGAGAAACCACCAGACATGGGAGTCTAATCCCCTTTAGCAATAACTCCTCAGACAATGCTCAAAACTTTGGGGGTTGGGACTTGAACATTGCTACATTCTCTCAATGACACCATTTCACTCCTAATCTATTTAGAAGTAGAACAAGATCTTAGTTTGTGTATGTGTGTGTTTCTTTCCTGAGACCCCATACATCAAGCCCACAGGTTTAAGCAAACAAGAAATTAATTTTATTTATGGTTTAAATACAGCATTGGAGTGAATCAGGTAAATGATTACAAAGTTTCTCCACATTTGAACTTTTGAACTATAGCTATATTCAGCCATTCGGGATTCTTTGTTACAAGATGACCTTCGGTTAGCTGCAGTCAGCTATTCTCCTGAACTCCTGTTCTCCCACACTTTGGCTCAAGATTACTACATCTTCCATCAACCAGCTCTCACTCTCCCTGAACGAATGGCTGTTTAGCTCTCAGCCTCACATCCACATTCTGTCAGCTCCCATTAGTTTCCCTCAGGGAGAGTGGGAGCCTAAACTACATATAAACCTGTAGTCCTTCATATTATTGCCTCATTCTTCTTATCAGATGTTCCTTGTTGTTCAGCTCAGGCCTTAGCATAATAATGTAGCATTTGGGGGCAAAGATGCAACCCAGAAGGCCAGCACTGGAGGCTAATATCGAGAAGATCTCCACGGCCACCATGGATTTTCCCTTGGTGCTCAGGTAGGTGGGAACAAAAGACAGCCAAACACTGCAAAAGACCAATAGACTGAAAGTGATAAATTTGGCTTCATTAAAACTGTTGGGTAACTTCCTGGCCAAGAAAGCCACCACAAAACTAACAATGGCCAGGAAGCCCATGTAGCTCAAAACACAGTAAAACATGGTGACAGACCCCACGTTGCATTCCAGTACAACAGCTTCAGACTCTGAGTGCATATCAACATCCGGAAATGGAGGAGAAGTTGCCAGCCATGCAAAACAAAGGGCTGCTTGGAAAAGGGAGCAGGAAATCACAATGGAATTGCTCACTCTTTTCCCCACCCAGTTCCTCAGACTGCTTCCTGGTTGGATGCTTAGGAAAGCCAGAACCACCATGACTGTTTTTGCCAGCACACAAGAAATGGCAACTGAGAAGACCATGCCAAACATGGTTTGCTGGAGGAGACATGACACCAGTTGTGGTTGACCAATGAATAGCAAAGCACAAAGGAAGCAAAGGAGGAGGCAGATCAGGAGAGCATAGGTGAGGTTCCTGTTGTTGGCTTTGACGATGGGGGTGCTGTGGTGCTTTATAAAGATTCCTAGCAGCAAAAGAGTGATGGAAGAAAAGGAAAGGACAAAAGTCACTAAAGTGATCCCCAGCGGCTCTTCATAAGACAAAAAAGTCACATCTTTGGGAATGCATTGATTTTGTCCCATGTTTGAATATTCATCTTCTCTGCAAGTGATGCATTCATCCAAATCTGTAAAAGAGAAAGAAATAGAAGGATGACAGCCTCAGTGTATCCTATAAATATTTTTATATCTCATTCTTCAGGTGGATCATCATGTGGCGATTACAGCCTCCACATCTTACTCCACAACCAATGCTTACCTGCAGGAATTTTTTTTGGGGGGGCAGGGCTTGATAATTCCAAAGGCAGGCAGATTATTTTGTCATAGTTCCCTATTAAAAATATATCACTACTGTGACAGATAATGTATTTGATTGTGGGATATTTTGAAGTGCCTTCAATCTCAGATGTCTGATGTAGTTTCTAATGGAGGGATGTTAAACTGACAGGGCACAACTGACCCAAGGTCACACCACACCAGAGCTACAGCAAGATGTATGGGGCTTAGCTCACCAAAAATGGCCAATACAATCAATACTACTGATGTTGGCCCTATTCCTTTGGGACTCCTGTATTCCCTTGGGACTCAGCTTGGAGAAAATCTTACTCACTCTGTGACATTTCACGATCACTCATCAGCAGTTCAGATACTATGAGTGTGGATTGGAAGAAAATGTGGTGGTAGTGTTGACATATTGTACATCAACACATCTCAAACCTTATGCGCCATATATATATATATATGGTCGTGGTGGCTCAGCAGTTAAGACGCTGAGCTGCAGACCGTAAGGTCTGTAGTTCAGCAGTTCAAGACCCCAGTGCCACGTGATGGAATGAGCTCCCATCTCTGGCCCCAGCTCCTGCCTACCTAGCAGTTCGAAAGCAAGAAATTGCAAGTAGATAAATAGGTACCACTTTGGTGGGAAGGTAACTGTGTTCTGTGCACCTCGGCATTTAGTCATGCCAGCCACATGAATATGAAAAAGTCTTCAGACAATGCTGGCTCTTTGGCTTGGAAATGGAGATGAGCACCGCTCCCTAGAGCCAGATTCAACAGGCTTTCATGTAAGGGAAACCTTTACCTTTAATACACACACACACACACACTAGCCTGATACCCGTGCTTTGCTATGGTATTTAAGTTCCATAAATCCAGTTATAATACTGATGATGTGAAGTTTGAAATGTAACATTTGTTGTAGGAATTCTAATTGAGAAGACTGTAGGTGTAAAAAATGAAGTGGGACATACATACTTTCCCCCCTCTACTGAAGGACATCTCTGTAGACCACATTGTTGGCTCTGCCCTCAGGTGCAAGGATCACCAGGTTGCTTGGTAAGCTCACTCTGGAGTAGGCAACATAGAACCATCCATTTAAGAAGCAGTTGTCTGTTAAGTCAACTCCTTCCATGAAAGTGATGGCCGCTCTAATTGTGTTCCTGGATTGTTTTGCTCATATGGAGACTATATTGTTCTGAGCACCTCAGGGTGATCTTGCTGGTATTTGGCCTGCACAGCTCAGTGCACAGCAGGAATACTATGTGCAAACGTCTTTGCCGCATTCCTAAGTTGCCTCCTCCTTGTAGCATTGGTGCAACATTTGCCAGGAGTTTATTTGGGGGCAATAAGAGGTGAGAGGTGTGAGGGGGAGTTGGTGTGAGGCAGTGGTGATGTGGTGGACATTTCTTCAGGTTCATGAGGGAGGCACACATTGAAATGGCTTCTAGAAAGGTCCTTTACTATCTCCCCATAAACATTCATTAACTCAATTGTCATGTTGGCTTTTTTGAAAAATGTCTATTCAGAAGTCTTGAATTGCTGATTTCTGTCCTCAACTGTCTGCAGTCTGTGTTTTAACCTCAGAACATTGAGATCCACAGCTGAGCAATCAGAGGTAGGTGGGTGCAAACAGGCAGGTTTTACCTTAGAACTCTGAACTACACAATGGGGGGGGCAAGGAGGCAGCAGCCTGTCAGGCACATGTAAAACAATAGGGAGAACACATTTCACCCTTTTTTACCCCCTTAGGGGTCATGTTTCTCAGAAATCTCTTCATGGGAGGGTTGACATAGTAGGAATGCACTTCCCTTATTTTGGGTTTCTTGGTGCAGGGGTTTGGCCTGGGCACTGGATTTGGGGGAGAGGGCATACCCCCCCCGCCTTTTACAAAAATTCTTCTAATTTATGTTACTTTTAAAAAGTGGGACATAACTACCTATTCAAAAGACCATCCAAGCAATCAGATATTAAGCAAGTTCATGTGAACCAATTTTCTAGAACCCACATTGTGAGAAGATAAATAATGTAATAAAGGAAACCACTTTTCTGTAAATTTGGGGTATATTTCCATAGTTGGTGGGAGTGTGGCTAAAGCCATTAGTGAGGCTGGGCCAGCAGCATCATTAAGGTAATCCTGCTGGGGCGGTGTCCCTGATGGATTAAAGTACCCTGGACCTGCTCCTACACCTGACAGACACCTGCCTGTCTGGTGTTGGGGGGGAATGTGTTTAAAGGCATTGGTAAGGCTGGGCCAGCAGCAGGGCAATCCTGCTGAGCAAGCCTCCCTGTTGGCTGTAAGCATCCCAACCCCTCTCCTACACCTGACAGGCAGGATTGCTAAGGCATTACTGATGCCAGTCAGGTGTAGGAGGTAGAGTGAGTGAGTTTGAAGCCATTGGGAAGACTGGGCCAGCAGCGTTTCTGCACCTCACAGGCAGTTGGCCATTCCTGATTTCCTCAGCTGTCATTAGGTCCCTGCAGTGTCCTGTAACTGTTTTTTTTTTTTTTTTAACCTCAGCACACTGAGCTCTGCAGCTGACCAATCAGAGGGTGTGGGGTGCAAGGAGGCAGCAGCCTAGCAGCCACATAGGAAGCAATGGAGGGAACACATTTTACCCCTTTTGACCTCCTTAGGGGTAGAATTTCTAAAAATTCCTTCTTAGTGAGCATCTATGCCATGGTAGGAGTGTTCTCCTTGAATTTCATGTTTCTTGGTCCAGGGGTTTAGCCTGGCCATTGACTTTATGGTAAGGGGACTTTATTTTATATAGAGAGATAAATAAGGACCCAAAGCAGCTGAGAATGTTCTCCTGTCCTCCATTTTATCCCCACCACAATCCTTTTAGGCAGGTGTGGTTTGGAATGTGTCACCAGTCCAGGGTCATCCTGCAAGCTTCCATTGAAGAGTAGGGAATCCTACTCCAATACTCTACCCACTGAACTATACCAGCTTACATCTCAGCGTTGAAGAGTGCAACCTTCCTTAGGATTGGGCTGCAAATCTCTTACCCTTCTGATTGGAAATCTTTCCTTCCGGACATGGAATGCAGCCATAGCAGCAGAAGGGCTTTCCTTCCTTCATTTTCTTCCTGTAACCTGGATGGCAACTTTCACTGCAGACAGAAAGGGGCTGTGTCTAACGTATAAATGAGAGAGGAAAACAGAAAGTCAGCCTGTAATGGATCTAAAAAAAAAGATGTTGTGTTTCTCCAAATTATTAATGGTCAATAGGCCAAGATGTTCACTTCACACCTGTGGTGTGCAGTATGCTTGAGACATTTACTACCAGGTTTAATTACTCCTGCAGGGCTTTCTCACGTATGAAAATGAAGAAGGATTACATGAGTGGTAAATAGCTGGAGAACAACAGGCCCCATTAAGAGGCTAATAACTCTTTTTTAAAAGTAGACGTGATCTTTTCCTGCCTGCTCTGAACCAGCCCACAGTGGATCTTCCTTCTGTTGTGTGGTTTCAGATCAGCTCTTGTATGCAACATTTCTCATTTGAAAAGAAAAAGAAATAGAGTACCACAGTGCATGTTAGCACGTATTCTTAAATGGAGGCTTCCCCAGATTGCGTAGACCAATCTTACCTGGTTAAACCAGCTGTTCCATGTAATGCAATCGTCATTAATGGCAAGCATGTGGTCTGCAGGAGCTTCTGGATGAACCTCTCCAATTTTGACTTTAAAAACAGATTGATTTGGGAAAGCAAGCCAGTTGATGATATCATACCCTGTTGCTATCTCTCCACTAGCGTCAAATGAAATATTGTCCCCAGCGCTGTTATTAAATGAAACCCTTTTTAAGAAGTGGTGAAGCTAGATTGAAAAGGGAAACAAACACTGAGTTCACCTGTTCATTGGAAAGAAACGGCCTTTGTTAATAATTACTTCTTAGTGAAATTTTAAAAAGGAAATTTATGAAAAGGCATGACCTGATATTTTTTATGTTGTTTCCTTTTTATAGTTTTAGATGATTATTGTGGACTTCGCAAACATTTAGATTTTCTTGTCTTTTTTGTATGTATTTATTTCAGGAGGAAATGTATCTCCTAGCTGTAGCTTTTTGTTGCTCACCAAGGTGGCAGGAAATTTAAAAGAAATAGACTCTCAACATTGGGTTCTTTCTCAAGAGCATGAAATCTTCAGCAAGATGCATGGAAGTATGAAACACACAAAATACAAATTCAATACCAAGACTTTGATAGGTCCCACAAGTAGTAAGACATAAACTAGAATCCTCTTCTTAATGATCCTTCATATAATGATTATTGAGAAATACTTTATAGCCCAGAATTTACAGCAAAGTTGACAATAAATGATTCTTCAGAGGGTACAGGACTCCTTTTACAACCTAATTACACAAGGAGAAAGTGGGGTAGGTGTAAAGTACTGGGTTCGCTGCATGGAGACTCAGACTACAACATGCATTCAGATGTGTTTATTGTACTTCATACACACAAGACTGGAAAACTGGCCCCGCAAGGGCCAACTATATACACCCCACCCAGTACACCCACGGTCCCATTGGAGGGTTTGAATTCCCCACCAGATGGCCTATTGGTGGACTCTAGGTGGTCTAGGATCTGAGGTCCCATTGTGTTTGGGACCCAAGCTCCTTACTTTAGCCGTGGACCCCTGGTGGCAGTCCGCGTACATAACAGTAGGTATGATGCATCTCCCAGCACCAGAGCAATCCACTTCCATAGACAGGCAGATGATCCCAGCTAAGGAAGAATAAAGGATAGAAAAGTCATGCTAAAGCAACACAGCTTGGGAGACCAAAAGGGACAGAGCAAATATTCCTCTTTGGACGGGAAAAGAAAAATGACCCCAAAGGCTGGGCCATGCCAAGATTTTCAAACCCCTGGACACAACAAAGAAGCTTTATTCTATCTCTGTACTCTCTTATCCAGCTTTCCTCCTTCTAGAAGCTATCTCACAGTAGAGATCCATTGCAATGGCAGCATGACCATGCAGGACAGAACAAAAAGGGGGGGGACTAAATGAAGAAGAGGAGGAGGAGGAGGAGATTGGGTTTATCTCCCACTCTTCACTCAAAGTCTCAAAGTGGCTTACAAACTCCTTTCCCTTCCCCTCCCCACAACAGACAGCTCTGACAGAACTATGGCTTGCCCAAGGTCATCTAGCAGTTGCAAATGGAGGAGTGGGGAATCAAACCCAGTTCTCCCAGTTTAGAGTCTGTGCACTTAACCACTACACCAAATTTACTCTCCAAGGTAATGGATCATTTCTGAAACTTGTTACTCTGAGAATAAATGTCCTGCCCTTGTTCTCTCCACATTAAAGGATGGGCCAGGCTGGACTGATCTTGTCAGATCTCAGAAGCTAAGCAAGGTCAACCCTAATTTCTACTTATATGGGAGACTGCCAAAGCCAGGGTCACTATGCAAAGGCTGGCAATGGCAAACTACCACTTAATATCTCTTTCCTTGAAAACAGTGCAAGGTTTCCACAAGTCAACTACAACTTGCTGGCGTTGAAATCCCTGCAGCGTTAGGGTTAGAGGAATGCATTCGAATTACTTTGTTTTGATCTTTGGTCATTCCACTGATATTTCAAAATGCACTCACTTCTTAATATGTTAAATTTGGGTAGGTTGATCTTGGTACTCACATTTGCCCCGGGGTGAACAAGGCTGAAGCATGAAGACTGGTGGCATTTTTTAGCTGGATGGGTGGGCAGATGAGCGAAGAAGAGAAATTCACAAATTATTTCCGGGGAGAAAGTATGCTGTACAGATAGCATCCTATTCCAGTACCAAGACTTTCTAATGAAGATATTTATGTGTTACAATGGGCGGGCTGAAGTTACATTTCTTTGTCTCCATCATTCCTCTGTGTCCATAATAGGATGAATGCCGGATACGTAAAAAAAGTCATCAGTCACCGGATATGTAAAAAAATGTGGAGCAGCACAGACAGCAGTCTGGATACTGTAGCTGGGGCTGTGGCCTGTGCAGATGGGGGCAGATGAGGTCCTCTGCATCAGGTACTGTCGATCCACTGAGGTGGAAACAATCTCAGCCTTGTGAAAGGGAAGGCCCTGGTGATTCAGGGAAAGGTCGATCTGGAGCTCAGCAGAGCGGATGGCCTGGTGTGTAGAGCATGTGGTCTGGAAACGATTCTTGGACTTGGGAAGGCCCTGGCAATTCAGGCCAAGGCTGACCTGGAGCTCAATAGGAGCAGGTGGCTTAGTGAGCAGATCAGTAATCTGGAAATGATCTCAGCCTTATGAAAGGAAAGGCCCTTGTAATATAGTCAAGGGCTGACTTGGAGCTCAGCAGGAGCATTTGGCCTGGTGTGCAGAATGGTGTTGTCTGTTTTATTGCCATGCTGAGAGTGGCATGGCATGGGGGGACCCAAGATATTTGGACAGGGCTCACCAGAGGGTGAAGCGGGATCTGAGGTATGCAATGGCAGGTGCATTGGGATAATTCTTACCCCTTCCTGGTAGACTTGTGGCAAGGGCAGTGGGTGGCTTTAGACTGCCCGGTGGGCACAAGGTCCTAAGCAGAGGCTTGATCTTGGTGGTGGAAGGTTAGTGTGAGAAATGGAAAAGCAGATCCAGTGAGCACCATATGGTACCTTGCCTGTTAGGGGTCAAGGGGTCCATCAGGTTCAGCCTTTAAGTTTTGCAGCCCAGAGCAGGGAATGAGGATTGCCTTTGGGACCACCCTGGCTAGGTTCCTCACCTCTAAGTTTTGCGGCTTGAGAGGGGAGCTCCAGGGCAGCACCCCATTTTCCATGCCAGCCAGTAGTGAGACAGAGGGATGGCTCTCACCTAGGGCAAAGGTGGGTTGCCCAATATATGGCAAGGAGGTGGTCCAGGGCTACCTCTGCCCTTGACCTATTTTTGCACTTGAGGTTTGCCCTTGTTGCAAAAGGTGTAAATAGTTAATAAAATGCCCTTAGATAAACCCAATCCTGTGTCTGTCTCTTTCTTTTGACTGCCCGTGGGGGGTGGGGGTGGAGTAGCTAATATGACCAAAATGAGAAATGTGAAAGCAAGGAAGACCCTTTAAGCATAAACCCAAATAAAAATGCCACAATACAAGAAATATTCTTAATGATTAATTAGTGCCCCCCCCAAGAGAAGTAGGCTACTCAAGGAGAAAGGAAGAGAGAGGGGCCTTGAAGATCTGAGACCTGAAATGGTGGCAGAAGGTTAAATACTTTTCTTAGGGAAGAATGATTCAGATACAGAGTCGAATGCAACCACTTTTTCATTCAGTCTTACTGAATTCCCCTTCTTACCACACCCTCTTTCCCACATGATTTTTATATACGTCGGTCCTATTTTTTCTTTCATTCTGCAGTCATCAGTCACCTCTCTCTAAATTGTTCTCTAACTCAAATTTAAAAAATATCAAATAAACTCCTTGGAAACACACATGAGTGCCTACATCATTTGGGCATCATATTAACAACTTATATCAACGGCATGTCTTATTGTCACTCTATGTTTGCTTTCATTACTACGAGCCCTCTATGCTGGAAGGGATGTGGGTCAATAGCATCTTTCATTCACTGCTGGTGGGCATGGCCAAGAGTAGCTCAATTCTGGAATGCGGTAATTGAGCACATCAATTCAATAACGGGCTTTCACGTTCCAAACAAACCAGAATTGCTGTTGCTATCGCTCTGGGAAAACAGCAATTTGCTGAATACAAAGAAAATATTAATCAACTTTTTGTTGGCAATGGCCAGATTCTGCATCGCCATCAAATGGAAAAATAACCTACCTCCAACAATTTCACTCTGGCACGATAGGATTTGGCAAGTCTATGTGATGGAATTAATTGCATACAAGAATGTTCTGAATGACAATACTAGGCAAAAAGCTCAGTTCCCAGTGATTTGGTTTCCATTTCTAGAGTACATGGCAACCAATGGTAAAGTGCTGAAAAACATTTACCCTTTAGATCTGTTATAATTGTAAGTTGAAGTTATCCATCTACTCTGCTAGTCAGCTGTAGCTCCTTTTTATTATTTTAATTTTTTTTGCCTCTTAACCAACTGTAAATTGCAAAACTATGTATCTTCTAATGGTAACATGCATGTCAAATCTTTGTATTCTCAATAAAAAATGTTGAATAAAAAATGTTTGCTTTCATTATTACAGTGAACTGTGGAGCAAATGACTGACAAGCCTGAAGCATGAAGAGTTCTGTCATTTTTAGTTGGATGGATGGGCAAAGGAGTGAAGCATATGAACTTATGTACAGATCATATTTTCTTCCAGTTCTCAGACACATGGTTTTCTTTCTACCTAAGATATTTACCTGCCATGATGGTTGACTGAAGAAGTTACATTTCTTTCTTTCCATCATCCTTTGGTGTTCATTACAGGATAAATGCAGGGCATGTAAAGCATGTGCAACAGCATAGACTGCATTGTAGATACTGTAGCTGGGGCCAGTCATACTCATCTCAAAAATATCTGCAGGAAGGCTCTCCAGCTGCTCCTCTCCAGTGCAATTCTTATCAAACTCCTTCCCCAGCGGTGAATCTGAGAAATGACAGAGGAATGCCTGTTCCCAGAAATCCCTGATGAAGCCATCTCCTTCAGTCCAAAAAGGCTTTCTGCTCTTAAGAAATTGATGAAATCCTGGTGGTAGGTTGGTGTGAACTGTGAAGGATATAGCACCATGAAGGATTAGTTTGTCCCAATTTCTTTGATAATAATAGGACACAAAATCCATCTGAATGGTCATAATATATACTTTCCCTTTAAGCTTTGCTGTTGTGAACTCTGTCTCTGAGAATTTTACAGACCATCTCATATATGAGACAGACTCACTGTCTCCATAAAGGAGAACTGCATTGGCTTTACTCTCCATTACAACATCAAATTTTTCCAATTCTTCTTGGATCATGGTAAAATAATAATCTATGCTTGTGACCTGTAGGATTTTTTCTATGAAGGCCAAACAGATGCCATTTTGGAAAAACAGAGGCAGCAGGGCTTGCTGAAATCTTTCTCCACGTTCGTCATCCACAACAATGAGCCCAATCCACGTCCACCTGAAATGCAGAATCAATTGGAGAATCCCCTTGTATTGCTTGACTTCATTTGGTACCATCTGATAGACAGAAATGCCTGATAATTTTTCATTCATCACTGATGCAGAGCCATAGGTGAGCTAAAGGAATTGAACATTGGGAGGAAAATGAAAAGAATGAGATTAATAAGAATTTCATAATACCTCTCCCTTTGGGAAAGAATCCACAGTTTACAGAGAAGTTCACACTTTCCAGTTGAGTTGGGTTTTTAAAACAACAACAAAAAAACAATCAAAGACAGAGCTGTGCTTCAATTTGTGCCTGTTCACACACACCAGGACAAGCATTTGGTAGTATGTAGTTACCCCTCCCTTTCTTTCATTTGTAGTTTTTAGAAAATGCAATAAAAAATCCCCTATGGGGGCCCCCCAAAAAATAGTGCCTGTTTACGGAGATGAAATGAAAATGGGTTCATTTGCTTGGAATGTGAAAGGCATGAGAGGGGCTAGATGAAATGATCTTCTTTTCTATGACAACTTCTACTCTCATAAAGTTTGTACTGTCATAAATGTAGTTAGCCTGTAGCAGCAAATTAGAACAGAAATGCAGGGACAAATTTAAAATGATCACAGCTTCCCATCTAGATGAAAAGCCTGATTTCTGAATCTAAGACATGTGTGTGTTTAGAACCAATGATTCTTCCTTTTAAGACTTCTGGGTCTTTCCCTGTTTTCTACTCTTAAATATGCTTTAAAAAAAATCTGTAAAATATTTTGTGTGGTGGATCATTCAATCGTGTAAGTATACAAAATGTGATGTGGATGTTCATATTCTGCATACCCAGCCTACCTGCACAATACTGTAGACAGCTAATACATTTGCTATGTAGAGGGAAGTTTCAGCTTCAAGTCCTCCAATGACTGCTATAAGATTGTTCTGGAAGTCACACTTGTAGTTGGGGACAAATCTGTTCTTTGTCGAGAGAAGTTCTACTGTGGCACGATAGGTCTCTCTTGCTTTGAAGTAGCTGTTCCAGATGTGGAAGCCCAGGGTGACATTGGGTAAGATCTGGAAGTTTTCATTGATTTCCTTCACAGCAAATGCCATAGCCAACACATGTTGATAATGATTAGTCAGTACACTATAACAAGAATCAGTGAGGAACTAAGCAGAACTGATGTAATATTATGATGCCCTAGGCTTAAATAGTCATATCTGACTAGAAATATTGACTACCATACCATGAATGGGGCCCAGGTTATAATGGGATTCCTTACACTCCATTCCATTAGAAATTCAATCCATCTCTCATTCCGCAGATTATTTCTGTGTATTTTAGATCTTCTGATTTTTCAATATCCCACTGGAGAGTCAGAATTGTGAGACTCTGTAATTTAATTACTGGGGGGGAGAAGTTGGGGATGCATCTGTTTATTGTAGAGAGAAGTTCTATTGTGATATGATATTCCTGTTTTACACTGAAGTAGGTTTTATAGATTTGGAAGCCCAAAATGGCATTCTGTAAGATTTGCAGGTTTTCATTGATTTCCTTCACAGCAAATGCCACAGCCAAGATCTGTTGATATTAACTAGGCCACACACTATGCAAAGAATCAAAGAGCAGCTAAGCAAAATTGATATAATATTATTGTGCATAATGCTCAATTATTCATAAGTTAATAGAAATATTGTCTAAGGAATTAGTGCTACGGATTGGTTCAAGTGGTATTCAGAATCTATCAACTCTATCCCATTTGGAATTCGATCTCTCCCTAATCCAGAGATTGTTTTTGCAGATTTCAGGTGATTCTCTAATATTTTCATATCCCTCAAGAGAGTCAGTGCTCTTAGACTCTGTAATGTAATTAAGTGTCTACGTCCCACAGAAATTGAACCATTCTTTAAAATAGGAGTGTCCTCACAGCCACTGTCCTTAAACTCCAAAGTGGAATAATCAAAGATTTCTGGCATATTCAATGAGCTATATAGGAGTGTGGGCATGTGATCATCTATATCCAATCTATTCAAATTCCATTATCATCTTCATTGGCACAGTGGCTCTTTTTTGATAAATACTAAGTTTTCCATTATGAAAGAACCTGGAAACTATTAAGTTAGTGTTTTCCATATAGAATCACAGTGAACAATATTCATTGTCCCTCTCTTCCCTAAATAAGCATGAAATGGAAACAGGATGGCTGGCAAATCAAGAGAGAAATCCAAATTAATCTCTGCATTCCTAGAATTAAGTGCAATATGAACAATTTATCAGCTATTGTTATGAAATACACAGATAATATGTATAAGGTGAAACAAACCTTCCTTACAAGGGTATATTATATGCCTTATAGCTGAGTAGTTTACTGAAATCCATCATTTCTGAAATGACATCAATCAGAGAAGTAATTCCCCCAATGATGAGATCTCCTTCTTGATAATATGTGTGAAGAATTGAGAGGGGTTTGCTCATGGTGTATTTTGCATCATAGACTTCATACATGGATAGATCCATCAGCACTAGAACCAACACCACGAGTGATACCATTCTGGAATTGGTTCATCCCAATAAAGACTCCTGTCTCATCATGTGAATAATGAAGTAATTCTAATTTGAAACAGTCTGACTTGCATGACCTCTTGAATATAATTTCACATATCATAGATCAGATTGAGAGAATCCTATTTGTCCCTAACACTTCCATCAACTTGGAATGTGAAAGATTGTATTTCTAGTATCATCTGCAGCTTCCCCCACCCCCAGTGACCATTTAGATACCATAGGGATTCTGAGAAGAAGTAATTACAAGAATGTTGATAATTATAGAGGACTTTTCTGTAGAACTGCTGTGAAAAATAAACATGTTTTGTTAAAACTTTTCACTTCACTGGACTGCTAGGTACAAGTGGTGTCCCCAGAATGCAGCTGGAATGGAATTCTGGGGATTTGTACTAGTTTATTTTATCTCATGATAGTTTTTTTCTTGCCTATACCTATTTTAATGGATTTCCTCGCATGCATAAAAAAAAGGTCAGGTTGCCTGAAGAATAGTGAAAGGCTCACACCTCTAAGCAGGTTAAGCTGGGATGGCCTTGAATGCATCTGTTGTGTCAATTTGAACCATTATCTGTTGAGTTTAATGGGCTGACCTGATCTGCCCTTGACCATAGAGGGAAATTGATTTCCCTCTTTCACCAGGGGAAAAGTAGCAGAATGAAACTCATCTACCAAAGCTATCCAGATTGAATATGAGCCAGGCCGCAAACAGCAGGAATGGGATGAACTGCTGCCTGGCTGTACTTGAATGGTGCCATTGATAGAATATGCATATTTGCCTAGCAGTCATAATTCATCATGACGTTCTCAGCACACTAATTCCATCAAGACATTTTCCCAAAAAGGCTAACATGTTTTATGTGCTATCTCCAGGAATGTGGTTGAAGAAAGTAACCAAAAGATCAGTCAGCAACAATACTCTGTGGTATGGAGATGGGATGGTTGTTTGGGTTGTGTGGCTTGGCAACGAGGTTCATATACTGCAATTCATTCTCACACTTAACTTTCCTTTGCTGCCCTGGGGAGCAGAAATGGAAACAGAAGTTAGAGCATCCAGTTCACCCATCTTTGGCTGGTGTACAGTTTTGTGGAACACCCTTTTAAATGATGTATGGGACACTGACTGGGTGTTAAGAAACTTACATCTTACATCAGGTGAGTAACAGAACCTGGGGATTAAGGAGCATTTTGTTACTCTGCTCTGTCCTTGTGTGGCATCCTCTATATACGTAAACCCCATAGTAGCCATCCTCTTGGTGGGACCTGGAGGCCTCCTAGAATGGCATCTGTTTTCCAGACTACAGACATCAGTTCCCCTGGAGGAAATTGCTGCTTTGAAGGGTATACTTGATGGCATTATACCCTTTCAAGATCCCTCCCCTCCCCAAATCCAACCCTTCCAATGCTCCACTCCCCAAAGCAAGTTCTGGTTCTGATTCATGCTTTGTGCCAGAGTTCTTCTGCCTAGATTCTTTAAGGAGATCCACACTAATGAGGGGGGATTTCCTTGGCAGTCAATTTACAAGCAGCGGAATTAGCATGGGCATGGTTCTTTCACATCAGGATTTTCAAGAGAGGGTTCTGTTTTCATTTGGTGGCATCATTGGTGGCATCACAGCACCACCTTTTTATTTTTTTTTCTTTTTGTGCATGCTTATATTGATGTCTTGATATTATGGTCATATCTCAAAAAGTACCTCAGTTATCATATAACAATATACCATTTCAATGATTAGTTTAAAAAGCCCTCTGAATTCCTTGCTTTCATTGATTTAAAGTAAGTCTCTAGTCCCTACCCAAACATAAATAATGGCTTTTCCCTTTTATCTACTTATATTTCAAGAGGGTCAGAGACACTTACTATTTTTTGTTTTTTATTGTTGCTGTTGTGGTTAACGAAAGATGGGAATTCAGAGAAATTGCTTAATCCATTATTATAATGGAATATTAATATAGCAATATCTTAGTGCTTTAAAAAAATAAAAAAATAAAAAAAATATCTTTGGGGGGGGGGAGAGAGGGAATGGTTGAACAGTGAGGACAGTCCAATTATCAAAAAGCTGGCTGGAGGTGGGTGGAACAGAGAAAAAAGACAGACATATTATATATGAGGAGAAAGATGTCTCAGAATCAGCTTCCAGAAAAAGATGGGGTAAAAAAATCATCTCAGCAGAACGAGGTGGGGAGAAGGGGGGGAAAGAATAAAAAATGAAACTAAACATGAAAAAAAAGTGTGAGGAAATCAGGGGATAAGCCCAAAAAGTATGGGAGCAGAGCCTGCAAGAAAAAAAAAGCCATAATTCAAAATCAATGAATAAACCAATTGCTAAATCATTCCAGGAAAGAAAACATTGGTCCATTCTGCTTCTGGCATGTGCTCCACATTCTTTTGTTTGAATATATTTTTATTTTCCACATACAAAAACAAACATAGAAGGGGGAAATTCAATTTCCAATTCTTCAACATCATATTGATGCCTGATTTATCATAACCATATCACTTGCAAATGTATCTTGTTTATGGAATAAAGATCCTTAACACAGTTTAATTGACTCTGTTGATTACTTAGAATAAACTTCAAACCATTGCTAAAATCTTGATCATGTATTTTCAAATACAGTCTCTGGTTGTCCTTTCAAAATCAGAGTTTGTCCATTTCCACGTTTCTAAAAGTTATTTAAAAGTTCTTGTCTTGAAGATGCCTCTATTAATCTCCAATGTTTCACATATAATATTCTAGCAGTTGTGGTTAAATACAATATAAGATAAGAGTCATATTTCTTTTTTTACAGTTTTCAATTAAAATATTCAACAGAACTATTTCTGGTACAAAAGATACAGAAGATTTTAATTTTTTTTGTATAATTTTGTGAATCCAAGCCCAATACTTTCTTGCTTTATCACATAGCCACCACATGTGGTAAAAGGATCCCACCTTATTTTGACATTCCTAATATAAATTTGAACAGTTAGGATCAAACTTAGCCAATTTGTCAGGCCTAATATACCACCTATAAAATGTCATATATATATTTCCTTATATGAAATTGCTTTTGTGATTTTTAATTTTCCCCCCAAACCTGTGACCATTGGTCTAACTCAATATTATGACCCAAATTTTGTGCCCATTTTATCATAGCAACTTTAACCACTTCATCTTGGGTTTCATTATCTAAAAGCAATGTATTTGTCAGAAGTCCTAACTTAGTCAGCAAAACGCCAGGCCTCGTGATGCAAGCAAGGTTAGCATTTATTAAGCTGCAATAGATAGATCACTGGTACAGGTATCTTGTTCAGAATGACTTGGTTACAGAAAGCAAGCGGTTATACATGGAAGGGGGTGAATGGGGACCCCCCCTTCTTCCACTAACTGAATAGCAAACACCTGGGAAATCGAAAGTTACTAAGCTAATAAATTTCCCATCGCCCCATTACTATTCACAGCCGCTACATCTATGCTAGCGATAGGGAAGCACACAGCCCGACTCGCCAAGGTCAGAACGTCTAGGCTGTGAGAGATAATGATAATAAAAGCCACATTCCATTCTCACACCCGAGGTGTAAATCAGCAACTCCCCGGATTCCAACCTCCCGCCTGTCACGCCACCAAGGCGCCAAAGCCCACCTCCCTCCCTTACAGACATAGCCCACCACCCACCCTTACACCCATCATGGCAGGGCTACCTGACATGCAGCCCCCTCGAAAATAGTCCTACCCCTTTGGTTTATGGGGGTACAACTTGTGAAAAGCTTTGACAAGCCGGGGGGCCAGAACATTTTCCGCTCGAACCCACTCCCTCTGCTCCGGCCCAAAGTCAATCCATTCAACTAGGTAAAACAAGCGATTGCGAGAGATCTTAGAGTCCAAAATCTGTGATACTTCGTAATGAGGTTCCCCCTCCACCAGCAACGGAGGAGGGGTCGGCCGTTGCGGTCTCCATCTGTTCTCCTCAGGCGCTCTGCGTAGAAGCCTCACATGAAAAACAGGATGAACAGACTTTAGAGATTTAGGCAAGGCAAGCTCAACAGTCACATTGTTAATCACTCTGACAATTTCAAAAGGTCCAACAAATTTCCAACCAAGCTTGCGACTTGGCTGAATGCGACGCAAATGTTGGGTAGACAAGTAGGCAAATTCCCCGCATTTTGGAATCCAAGCAAGACTACGTTTCTTATCTGCTTGGAGTTTATATGCAGCTTTAGCGTCCTCCAAAGTTCTGGCTAAGGAACCCCACGCCTCCTGCAGTTGTTTGCACCAATCTCCAGCATCTCCCGCCGGGAGGTCGGGAGAAGTTAAAAATGGCAAAGGCGGGGCATCATAACCATGCACAGCTTTAAACGGGGACATCCCCGTGGACGAGTGCTGAGTATTATTGTAGCAGAACTCAGCCAAAGGCAAGAGGGAATGCCAATTGTCCTGCTGAAAGTTGGAAAAACACCGTAGGTATTGTTCAAGAGTCTGATTCACGCGTTCAGTTTGCCCATCCGTTTCCGGATGGTAGGCACTGCTCACCCCTCTCTCCACACCCAGCAGTGACATGAGTTCGCTCCAGAATTTGGAAACAAATTGAACCCCCCTGTCCGAAATCACCTTTGCAGGTAAGGTGTGAAGTCTCACAACGTGTTGCAGAAAAGCCGAGGCTAATTTTCTAGCCGAGGGGATGGAGGCAAACGGAACGAAATGCGCCTGTTTAGTAAACAGGTCAACAATCACCCAGATGACTGTTTTCCCCCCACTAGGGGGTAAATCAGTAATAAAGTCCATAGAAATCACCTCCCACGGTCGAGCTGGGGTGGGGAGAGGTTGCAGGGCACCAGGGGGTTTTCCGGGCCGAGGTTTACTCATCAAACACGTTTGGCATGCCGATGTGAAGAGAGACATATCTTTCCGTAGGCCCGGCCACCAAAATTGTCGTTGCAAGAGCTGGAGAGATTTTACAAATCCCGTGTGACCAGCTAGCTTTGAGCCGTGCGCCCAGCCCATTACCTCCCCCTGAGCGATCGTGGGACAAAGAGTTTGTTATGTTTAGTCCAGCAGCCATGTTCATCTTTGGACATTTCTTCATCCCCCCCCACTTCCTCCCTGTCCGCATCCGAGAGTTCCGTGGAAAATTTCACCGCCCATTCATTGGGGGGAGGATTGGGCGGTGGGGGGGAATGTCTGGCCTGTCTCCGGGTAGTCACCGCTCCTCCCAATTGGGAAGGAGTAAAAATCGAGTCACGAATCTCCTCCCTTTTGCTGTCGTGCTGAGGGAGGCGTGACAGGGCATCGGCCAGTGAGTTAGATGTCCCTGGGAAATGGTGCAGTGTAAAATTGAACTTGGAGAAGAAATCAGCCCAGCGGAGCTGTTTGGCGTTCAAGGAGCGGGGGGAGCGGAGCAGCTCGAGGTTTTTGTGATCAGTCCAGACCTCAAACGGGACCCGTGCTCCCTCCAACCAATGGCGCCAGGTAGACAACGCTAAGCGGATCGATCCCGCTTCTTTTTCCCACACTGACCAATTCCGTTCAGTATCATTAAATTTTTTAGAAACATAGGCAAGGGGGTGCAACTTGCCATCTTCCCCCTCTTGGAGGATCGCCCCCCATTGCAACATCCGAGGCGTCAACTTGCACAATGAATTTTTTAAGTTCATTCGGGTGGGCCAATACGGGTTCCGACGTAAAAAGGGCTTTTAATTTGTCGAAAGCCCGCTGGCACTCTGGCGACCAATTTAATTTGGCCCCCGGCCGAGTGCATTCGGGTGGTTTCCCTTTGGTTCTCAGTAAGTCAGTTAAGGGAAGGGCCACCTGGGCAAAGTTTGAGAGGAACGATCTATAAAAGTTCGCGAATCCGAGGAACCCCTGGAGTTGCCTCCTCGTTTTCGGAGGCTCCCACCCCACAACATCTTTGACTTTATCAGGGTCCATCTCAATCCCTTTCTGAGAGATGCGGTAGCCCAGGAAAGGGATCTCTGTTTTGTGAAATTCACACTTGGACAGTTTGGCAAACAGTTTGTGCTTGTGCAACGTTTGTAGTACCTCCCGCACCAGTTTCACATGCGATTTAAGGTCGGGGGAGTACAAAAGAATGTCATCAAGGTAAACAAGGACCCCCTTAAACAAATACTTATGCAATACTTCGTTAATCAAGTTCATGAAGACTCCAGGAGCCCCCTGGAGCCCGAATGGCATGACTAAGTATTCAAACTGGCCGAGGGGGGTGTTGAACGCCGTTTTAAATTCATCCCCCTCCCGTATGCGGACTCTGAAATAAGCATCGCGGAGGTCTAGCTTAGAGAAGATCTTTCCCCCAGCCACCGCCGCCAGTAAGTCCTTTATGAGGGGCATGGGGTAGGCGTTTGTGTTTGACACTGCATTCAAGCCACGGTAGTCAGTACAGAGCCGCAATCCCCCATCCTTCTTTTTCCGGAAGAGCACGGGAGCCGCGAACGGGGAGGATGCTGGCCGTATAAAGCCCCTACTGAGGTTTTTATCGATGAATTTCCTCAGTTCCACCTTTTCCGAAGGGCTCATAGAATACAACTTTCCCTTCGGTAATTTTTGGTTGGGTAAAATTTCAATAGCACAGTCAGAGTTCCTGTGGGGGGGTAATTCATCAGCCTCTTCCTCTCCGAAGACGGGAGCGAGGTCGTGATACTCGGGGGGAATGCCTTCCAGTTCCGCGGTCGCTACCCCCGCCGTCACTAGGAGGTGCCCCCCCAACATGGGTCCCCACTCCTTTCTCCAGCTGTGGGATTGGCACTTAGTGGAGATGAAGTTGACTTTTCCCTCCCCCCACAGTACATGAGGATCGTGATCAAAGAACCATGGGCTCCCTAAAACCAAGGGAAATCGGGCCGAAGGGGTAACCACGAAAGGTCTCTCTTCCCAGTGTTGCCCGAGTCCCACCCGCAAGGGCACAGTCTCATACTTGCAAGGTTCTTTCATTGTGGACCCGTCCATTTGGGTAAAGATCAAGGGGTCAGTTAATTTAACAACTTTAGCCCCAAGTCCCGTCAGTAGTGTGGGATTAATGAGGTCTCTCCCACACCCAGAGTCAATGAGAGCTCGTACTCTCACGTGGGTCAATAGACCCGGGTCCATTAGAGTCACCGTGAGAAAGAAAAGAGAGGGGGGTTTGCTCACCGGGAGTTGCGCCTGGGGAGGTGGGACCTGCTGTTCAGCGCTGTTTACAGCAGGTCCGTGTCGTTTCCCTGCGGCACAGCCTCGCCATCGGATGAGTCGGACGCTTCACTGAGCGGCTTGGCTTGCAGCGCCCTCGCCCCCTTTGGTTTCGCCACCTGTTTTGGCGTAGACGTCTCAAACTTCTTCTTGGTTCCCTTCGGGGCTCCGGGTGCTGTAGTTGAAGTCGGGCAGTTCGCGGCGAAGTGGCCCCCTTCTCCGCATTTGAGGCAAAGACCTTGCTTCATCCGGAGCTCCCTCGTGCCATCCCTCGGTTTCAGGTTGGGTGCTGGGGGTTTTCCTCTCACGGCCGGTGCAGGGCCCTTGTTAGCCATCGCCGCCGCGTCGTCCAGCTTGATGGTTTTCAGGCGGTTCTCCATTGTGACGGCCGCTTGAACCCATCCGGTGAGGGTGTTCGGGTCTTGAGTCCTGGTGACTTCCCGGCGGATTTCCGCGTTGAGTCCCCACTTGTAGAAATCCACGAGGTTCCCTTCTCCGCGGAGTTTGGCAGCACACCGGCGGAACTCTGAGGTGTAGTCTCTCACCGATCGGCCCCCCTGCTTGAGGCTTCGGATCGTTGCCTTTGCTGCCTTGGTGGAGTGCACATCTTCGAATTGCTCTTTCATAGCCCACATGAAAGAGTCGATTTCGCGTAGCTCGCGCCCGTCGACTTGATGGAGCCCCACATACCAGTCCGCAGCCGCTCCTTTCAAATGGGCTGCGATGACATCGACCATCCGCTCTTCCCTCTGGAAAAGGTGGCCCCAGGTCTCGATGAATTTTTCGGCTCGCACCAAAAAGAACGGGAATTTTTCGGGGTCTCCATCAAAATCAGCGTCCAGAAGTTCGGTAGGCTTGGGCGGCAAAAACCCCCAAGGACGAGGGGGTGGTTGCCCCGGCGGCCCCTGCGGCCCCGGTCCCGCTGGTTGATCCACCGGCCCGGCGGGCACATTCCCCTGGCCCTGATCCGGCGCCGGCCTTTGATCGGGAGGGACCTGGGGGGGGGTTCCTCACGCCTTTGCCGCTCGCGTTCCTCCCGGATGCCCTCTGCGATCATCTGTGGGATGCGTGCAAGGGATTCGTCTAGGAAACGCATCAGGCGGTCTTGGCTCGGTTCTTCGGTCCATCTCCTCCGCACCACGGCACCTTCCAGGGTCTCGGACTCGCGCCCAGTCTCCTCCAAGGCTTCCGCCGTGATCAGCTTCCGGACCGACCTCTCAGGGTGGCTCACCCCCATGGAAGCTCTCGGGGTCCCGAACCACGCTTCATGGGTATCAGCCAGGGGTTTCACCCAGTCGCGTCTGCGTCCAACTCGGGTAGTCACCCCTCCATAGGCTGCCCCATAAGGATCTCCGTAAGGCCCTCCAAAGTCGTACTCCAGACCCCAGTGTCTCGGTCCGTGTGTGTCTGGGGTCTCTCGGGGTGCGTCTTTCCCGGGAGGTCTCTTCTCCTTTTCTTCTTCTTCAATTGGGAGAGTGTCTTCTTCTCCGCCACTCATTGTGGAGTTGCGGGTTTAGGACCAGTCCCAAAAGTAATAGATGATTCTGAACAAACTGTCAGAAGTCCTAACTTAGTCAGCAAAACGCCAGGCCTCGTGATGCAAGCAAGGTTAGCATTTATTAAGCTGCAATAGATAGATCACTGGTACAGGTATCTTGTTCAGAATGACTTGGTTACAGAAAGCAAGCGGTTATACATGGAAGGGGGTGAATGGGGACCCCCCCTTCTTCCACTAACTGAATAGCAAACACCTGGGAAATCGAAAGTTACTAAGCTAATAAATTTCCCATCGCCCCATTACTATTCACAGCCGCTACATCTATGCTAGCGATAGGGAAGCACACAGCCCGACTCGCCAAGGTCAGAACGTCTAGGCTGTGAGAGATAATGATAATAAAAGCCACATTCCATTCTCACACCCGAGGTGTAAATCAGCAACTCCCCGGATTCCAACCTCCCGCCTGTCACGCCACCAAGGCGCCAAAGCCCACCTCCCTCCCTTACAGACATAGCCCACCACCCACCCTTACACCCATCATGGCAGGGCTACCTTATAAGGTTCTCATTGGCGTGCATCAATATCTTATCTATTTCTAATATTTTGTCATATGGATAGTTGCTGTGCTATGTCTTTCATTGTATCTTTGATTGGGTCAACTGCTTCTGTAATTGCAGTCTTTATGGAAGTTGAAACCATGTCTTTCATCAATGAGGAGACTGTATCATGAATCAGTGTTTGTAAATCTTTCATTGTGACCTGTGGTAGGTTAGAAGCAACTGATTTTATAACACCTGGTGAAGTAGAGGGTATTAGCTTTACTGGAGGTCTATTAGAGCCTGCCATTTTTATCTAGGTTTATATAGCAACACCAAAGAATATCCACAGTATTATTTTTTCTGTCTCTGCCCAGCTTACCACTTATTATTTATAAAACAGCCTTGTACTTAAACACACTACTAGAACAATACTTCAAAATAACATACAGTTCTCTATTTTATCAATTATAAACCAAATATAAACCACAGGAATGCAAAACAATATGAAAGTCTTGTTATGAGAGCTGTCTTCTTGGCAGAGTTTCCTTTCTCCACATTATCTAGATGAAATTTTTTAAAAAAAGGGAAGTCAAGGGAAGAAGAAAGAAGGGGAAAGGGTTCCAATAATTATAACCCAAATGTTAAAATATTAAAACAAAGGAAGAATAAAAACCAGGTCGGAGAACTCAGTGCCAAAATCCGTAAGAGTTTGTCTCTATCTGTTACAGGAGATCCTTTTTCCTTTTTAAAAGTATCAGTTTCAGCCTATAGTTCCATGGAAAAAAGATTTACAGCTCAAAGGATATGTTCTGTTGAAAGCAGGACAGTCTCTTCAAATTGCAGTGTCCAGTTCCATCCACATAGAGGACAAGACTTATGATTCAAAATTGCCCCAAACCAAGTATTATAATCCGCAAAAGGAAGTTATATTGAATGAGTATCTAGATCTTTAGCCCACAAGAGCAAAGAAAGAGAGTACTTGTCTGATCTGTTGCTAGCCACAAGAAAATGGAGGGGGGAGTCCTCCTTCTCCCGATCTCAGTTGTCTCTCTATAAAGTTCAAAATGGGCTTTGGAGGTTGGTGTGTGAATCCTATTTTTTTGCTTGGAATAGGTACTCACAGTGATTTTCAGATGTCTTCAGGCAGAGTTGTGAGAGCCCCCACCAAAGGGAAGCAACAGCTGGGTGCTCATGGCTGCCATGAGCACACTTCATAGCCTTGTTGCTAGGGACGATCCAAACTACAACCCATGTGCTGCCACCGAATGGGAAGCTTGGATCAAGTCCTTTGCATCTGCACCCCCCTCTGGGGAGTGCAGTGGGGTTCGGGAGCCCCCGATACTCCTCTTAAAAAAGGCTCAAAGCTGGCAGTACCGTGGAGTCAATCCTGGTGCCCACCATTCTGCCGCACTGCAACGCGAAAGTCCCATTTGCTCCACTTTCTATCAGTGCTTGACTTGGTCCCCCCTTGCCTAGGAATATCTGTTTTCATTGCATTACCTCGGATCCTGGGTTCTGCATCGGCTACTGTCAGCTTGCCATCTATTTTGCTTTCAATGCTGGCTCCTGCACCCTTAGTGGTCATTACCTGCCTGAGCCAAGTAATTCATTGTGAAGTGATAAATACAAAGGGGGAAATAGAGGTGGGGGGACTGATGGAGATCAGTGAAGCCATGTCAAGTTGTCTGCTTATTGCTCCCTTCGAAGTGGAAGCAAAGGAAGGAAAAGGTGCCGCAAAAAAAACCACATTCAGATACTCCGGGGCAACGCCAATGTTCTCTTGAATAATTCAATTTATCCCCACTTTCTGAAGACAAAAGGGTCTTTCTAACTGACTCTGGAAGGGTACTCTGCAACAAAGGTGCAGTCAACATGAAAGGCAAAGACCAGCAGCAGCCAGTTTTATAAAAGCACCCTGCTTGGATGGTGCAGGTGGCTATATTTATTGTTTTAATAGAAGGAGTGATTCAGATCTTTATCAAGCCTTCTAAAGACAGAGAATCACCCCATTGAAACAGGCAGCACAATTTAATCCAGAAAATCAGCCTTACTCACCCACACCCTTTCGTGTTATCTGGAGTCACCTGCACTATGGTCTTCCATTTTTCTTTCCTTAGCTCTGGTTCCAACCTTTCTAAACAGTGGCTTAATCAAGGGAATTCCTAAAGATGAAACTGGAATTTTGGGATGCTGTACTGAGCAGAAAACTCTGATAAAGCTCTTATTTCATTGAAAATAGCCTTGGGACTTTACAGAGCTGATCTGTGCCAGGATGGACTGATCCTCTTTATTTTTGGGACTGCAAGACCCACCATAATTTTGAAGTTGATTGATAATACTGTAATGCCAGGCTTTGGTTTCTGATAGGTTATACCCACCCAAGACAACCCTGGCTTTGATTCCTAGGGGAGGTAATATGGGGCACAGTGCCACTTCTGCAGATAACCGAAGACAAAATGTTACAATTGCCTTCATTTTTGGTATTGCAAAAACCCACATCATCCTATAATTCATGAGCATTTGCAAATGTCTAGCTTTATTTCTGGATGAGCTATACTTCCCACAAAAAAAACTTTTTTTTTCCATTGCAGTTGGGGAGTCTGACCTTAATGCAGGCCACAATGATCCAATTCCCTTTCTCTCGAGCTCTTAGGAACTGCAGGATTGCAGTTCCCATCATAATTCTGAAACTATTGACAAATTTTGTGTCTTCTAGCCACCCTCAACAAGCCAAGACCTTTTCACCAATGGTGGTGGCCTGGTGGAATTATCTACCTAGTGACAGTTACGCCAGCGGCACCTAGTACAGTTCTGCAGGGCCTGTAAGACAGCAATGTTTCACTGGGCCTATGGTTAGGAACAGCAATGGGTTAGCATTGAGCCTGGTATCTGTAGATTGCCCCTGTCCCTCCCTGTGAAAAGGGTATAAATTGGTAGTAAAAGCCATCTGGATGGGTGAGTTTTTACTTTATGTATTGCTGTGTTTTAATTGTTTTAATTGCTGATTTGTTAATTTGATTGATATACTGATCCATATATGTTGTATACCACTTTATCTCTCCACAGGAAGACAGTTTATAAATGATAAATAAATAAATAAATGTTTTCAGATGAGCTATGACTGCCTCAGTAAACCAAGGTTTCCAAATCAGAATGAAGGGTGGGGTTTGATTTCTGGAGATTACATAATCCAAGAAGTTGTGAGGCCCTTTGTGGTTGCCATGGCAACTTCCACATTCATTCTGAGGGAACTGGCCAATTTTGAGGTTTCTAGCTTTTCCCCCACCCAGATGAATAAATGATGGCTTCCAATAGGAAATCTGAGGCATGTGACGGTTCAGGGATTTCATGGGCCAGGATGTTTTGATACCCATTAGGACAAAACAGTTGCCACTTTTTACACTCCTAGGTTCATAGATTTTTTTCCCCTTGAATTATCTGACTGTCAGAAAGATAGAAGGATGGATGAACAAATGAATTCTTCCTCGCAGATTGTCAGTGTAACCATAGTTCTTTACATTAGTCTGCTTTTCTTCTTATCAGCTGTTCCCTGTTGTTCAACTCAGGCCGCAGCATAATAATGAAACATTTGGGGGCAAAGATGCAACCCAGAAGGCCAGCACTGGAGGCTAATATCGAGAAGATCTCCACAGCCACCATGGATTTTCCCTTGGTGCTCAGGTAGGTGGGAACAAAAGACAGCCAAACACTGCAAAAGACCAATAGACTGAAAGTGATAAATTTGGCTTCATTAAAACTATAGGGTAACTTCCTGGCCAAGAAAGCCACCACAAAGCTAACAATGGCCAGGAAGCCCATGTAGCCCAAGACACAGTAAAACATGGTGACAGACCCCACATTGCATTCCAGTACAACAGCTTCAGTCTCTGAGTACATGTCAACATCCGGAAAGGGGGGGAAGTTGCCAGCCATGAAAAACAAAGGGCTGCTTGGGAAAGGGAGCAAGAAATCACAATGGAATTGCCCACTCTTTTCCCCACCCACTGCCTCAGGCTGCTTCCCGGTTGGATGCTTAGGAAAGCCAGAACCACCATGACCGTTTTTGCCAGCACGCAAGAAAGGGCAACTGAGAAGACCATGCCAAACATGGTTTGTTGGAGGAGACATGAGATCAATTGTGGTTGACCAATGAATAGCAAAGCACAAAGGAAGCAAAGGAGAAGGCAGATCAGGAGAGCATAAGTGAAGTTCCTGTTGTTGGCTTTGACGATGGGGGTGCTGTGGTGCTTTATAAAGACTCCTAGTACCAAAAGTGTTATAAAAACAAAGGAAAGGATAAGAGTCACAAAAATGATCCCCAATGGTTCTTCATGGAACAAGAAAGTGATATTTTTGGGAATGCATTGATAATGTCCTTTGTTTGAATATTCATCTTCTCTGCAAGTGATGCATTCATCCAAGTCTGTAAAAGAGAAAGAGGTAGAAGGAAGACAACTTCAGTGTATCCTATAAATATACCTATATCTCATTCTTCACATGGATCATTATGTTGGGATTACAGCCTTCGCATCTCACTCCACAACCAATACTTATCTGCAGGAGCTTCTCACAAAATGCCTGGACAATTCCATCTGCAGGCAGATTATTTTGTTTAATTCCCTACTGAAACTAGATCACTACTGTGGCAGATAATGTCTTTAATTGTGGGATGCTTTAAAGTGCCTTCAATCTCAGATGTCTGATGTAGTTTCCAATAGCCCAAGGTTACACCACACCAGAGCTACAGGAATGTATATCTAGCTTAGCTCACCGAAATCAACCAATATAATCAATACTACTGATGTTGGCCCTATTTCTTTGGGACTTCCGTATTCACTTGGGACTCAGCTTGGAGAACATCCCACCCACTCTATGACATTTCACAATCACTTATCAGCAGTTCAGATACCTTGAGTGTGTGTTGGAGAGAAATGGGGTGGTTGTTGAAGTATTGTATATCAACAAATCTCAAACTATATGCACAAAAAGCAATATAGACAGATGGAAGAGAGAACGACAGACAGATGGACAGATAGACAGATAAATAGAAAGAGCCCCAAAGCAGATGACAATGTTCTCCTGACCTCCATTTTATCCCCACCACAATTCTGTGAGGCAGGTCGGGTTTGGAATATGTCACTGGTCCAGGGTCATCCAGCAAGCTCCCATTGCAAAGTAGAGATATAAACCTTCGTCTCCCAAACTCTACTGTAGTACACTGCCCACTGAATTACACCAGGTTACATCTCAGCTTTGAAGGGTGCAACCCTCTTTAGGATTGGGCTACAAATATCTTACCCTTCTGATTGGAAATCTTTCCTTCTGGACATGGAACACAGCCATAGCAGCAGAATGGTTCTCCCTCGTTCATTTCCTTCCTGTAACCTGGATGGCAACTTTCACTGCAGACAGAAAGGGGCTGTGTCTAATGTATAAATGAGAGAGGAAAACAGAAAATCAGCCTGTAACATATCTAAAAATGATGTTCTGTTTCTTCACATTATTAATGGTCAATAGGCCAAGACGTTCATTTCGTACCGGTGGTGTGCAGTATGCTTGAGTCATTCTCTATCAAGTATCTAATCTTTAATGACTCCTGCAGGGCCTTCTCATGTATGAAACTGAAGAAGGATTACATGAGTTGTGATATCAGGAGCAAAACTGGCCCCGTTAAGAGGCCAGTAACCCTTTTTTAAAAAAAACTTGGCATGGCCTTTTCCCGCCTACTTTGAATTAACCCAAAGTAGCTCTTCTTTCTGTTGTGTGATTTCAGATCAGTTTTTGTACTCAACATTTCTCATTTTTTTAAAAAAGCAAAAGCAATGGAGCGCTACAGTGCATGTTAGCATAACACAAATTTTTAAATGGAGGCTTCCCCTGATCGTGTAGATCACTGGTTCCCAAAGTGGGCAATACTGCCCCTTGGGGGCATTGGAATGATCCAGGTGGGGTGGAACGATCCAGGTGCAGATCCCAAACTGCATCTTTTTGTCCACTTCTTGAAGGTAGATGTCCAGAAGGGTGCTGGGTAATTTTTTATTTCTGAAAAGGGGGCGGCATGCCAAATAAGTTTGGGAAGCTCTGGTAGATCAGTCTTACCTTATTAGACCAGCTGTTCCATGTAATGGAATCGTCATTAATGGTAAGCATGTGGTCTGCAGGAGCTTCTGGATGAACCTCTCCAATTCTGACTTTAAAAACAGATTGATTTGGGAAAGCAAGCCAGTTGATAATATCATACCCTGTTGCTACCTCTCCATGAGTGCCAAATGAAATATTGTCCCCAGCACTGTTATTAAATGAAACACTTTTCAAGAACTTGTGAAGCTAGATTGAGAAGGGGGGAAAAAAACCTGAGTTCATCTGTTCATTGGAAAGCAAAGGACATGTTGATAATTATTTTGTAGTGGATTTTTAAAGGAAATTTATAAAATGAAATAGCCTAATATTTTTATGTTTTCCTTTTTATTCTTTTATATGATTATTGTAGACATTGTACACATTCAGGCTGAGTTCAGACTGGCAATTTGCAGTGGGAGCCAGTCGTGGAAAAAAAGCCCCGGAATAAACCATTCTGGGTTTCCCCGGTCACACAGGGCCGACAGATGTGGAAGCATACCAGGAGGAGTCACGTGGGAGCTTTCAGATTGCTGAGCAAGGGGTGTGGCTGTAAGTGGCTTTTCCTTGGTAATTCAGTCGGATGCTTATGTGTGTATGAGCACATGTGCATCTGGCTAATTTGGGGAGGATCCCGTTGCACCAGCACCTCATTGGGTGGTAGAGTGGAGCACAGCCAATCAGATCACTGCTGCCTTATGTGCGGAAACACCCGGTGCACGCTATAGAAGCGGGTTGCTCCCGGCTTTTCGGCTTCACATTCACACTTCCAGGAAGCAAAATAACACGGGATAAAGGCGCTCTCTGGGATTTGCTACCACTTTTATCAGGCATCTTTTAAATGCAGGAGCGAAGTGGAACACCGCAAGTTGTCTACAGGTGGGGAACACCAGGCAGATGTGCCTGTGTGAACGCCCCCTTTAATCCACTTTTAAAATGTCACTAAAATGTGGCTATAGCGAGGCAAATTGCCAGTCTGAATTCAGCCTCAGAACTTCTTCTTTGTTCTTTTGTATGCATTTATATCAGGAGGAAATGCATTTACTAACTGTAACTTTTTTTATTATTATTTTGCCTACCAAAGTGACAGGAAATTCTAAGGAAATAAATCCTCAACATTGGGTTCATTCTCAAGAGCATGGGTACTTTCTCAACAGCATGGGTTCTTCAACTAGAGGGAAACTCCGCACTTAGATGAGCTGCATGGTAGTATGAAACATGCAAAATACAAATGTAGTACCAAGATTTTGAGAGCATAAATCCCACAAATAATGAGATGATAACTAGAATATTCTTCTTAGGACAATAGCAAATAATTTCTATGGAGAAATGCTTTATAGCCCAGAATTTAGATCAAAGTTGACAATAATTGATTCTCCACTCTGTACATTCAGAGGGTACAAGATTCCTTTTAGTGGGGTAGGTATGATTCATCTCCCAGCATCAGAACCATCCACCTCCATTGATAAGCAGATGGTCTTAGCACTGGAAGAACACAAGAGAAGCCAATGGCCCATCCAATCCAACACTCTGTCACACAGTGGGCAAAAATACCAGGTGCCATGAAGGTGATCCATCAGTGGGGCCAGGACACTAGAAGCCCTCCCACTGTTGCCCCCCCACAAGCACCAAGAATGCTGTGCATCGCTTGCCCCAGACTGAGAGTTCCTATCTGTACCTTGTGGCTAATAGACACTGATGGGCCTCTGCTCCATATATAGAGTTGGATGCAACCACTTTTTCATTCAATCTTACTGATTTCCCTTTCTTGCCATGCTCTCTGTCCCACATGATTTTTTTATGTTGTTGTTGTTCAGTCGCACAGTCGAGTCCGACTCTTTGCGACCCCATGGACCAGATTATGCCAGGCCTTCCTGTCTTCCGCTGTCCACTGAAGTTTGCTCAATTTCATGTTCGTTGCATCGATGACACTGTCTAACCATCTCATCCTTTGCCGTCCCCTTTTTTTTGTATACATCAGTCCTATTTTCTCTTTCATTCTGCAGTCATCAATCATCTCTCATTAAATGCAACAGAAATGTCAAATAAGGTCCATGTAAACACACATGAATGTCTACATCATTTAAGCATCATATTCAAAATGCTCAACATGTCAACCGCATGTTTTATTCACACTCCATTTTGGCTTTCATTATCATGGTAAACCGTGGAGCAAATTATGAACAAATATGAAGCATGAAGAATAGCATCAATTTTAGTTGGATGGAAGGGTATAGGAGTGAAGTATATGAACTTATGAATGATTTCTGGAGAGATAATATGCTGTACAGCTTGCATCCTCTCTGAGTCCCCAGTAACATCATTTTCATTCTGCCTAAGATATTTACCTGCCATGATGGTTGACTGAAGAAGTTACATTTTTTTTATCTCCATCATCCTTTGGTGTCCATTACAGGATGAATGCAGGGCATGTAAAGCATGTGCAACAGCATAGGCAGCATTGTAGATAATATAGCTCGGGCCAGTCATGCTCGTTTCAAAAATATCTGCAGGAAGGCTCTCCAGCTTCTCCTCCCCAATGCAATTCTTATCAAATTCCTTCCCCAGCAGTGAATCTGAAAAATGACAGAGGAATGCCTGTTCCCAGAAATCCCTGATGAAGCCATCTCCTTCAGTCCAAAGAGGCTTTCTGCTCTTAAGAAAATGCTGAAATCCTGGTGGTTGGTTGGTGTGAACTGTGAAGGATATAGCACCATGAAGGAACTCTTTTTCCCAATTTCTTTGATAATAGTAGGACACAAAATCCATCTGACTGGGCATAATATATACTTTCCCTTTAAGCTTTGCTGTTGTGAACACTGTCTCTGAGAATTTTACAGACCATCTCATATATGAGACAGACTCACTGTCTCCATAAAGGAGAACTGCATTGGCTTTACTCTCCATTACAACATCAAATTTTTCCAATCCATCTTGAATCATGGTAAAATAATAATCTATGCTTGTGACCTGTAGGATTTTTTCTATGAAGGCCAAACAGATGCCATTTTGGAAAAACAGAGGCGGCAGGGCTTGCTGAACTCTTTCTCCACGTTCATCATCCACGACAATGAGCCCAATCCACGTCCACCTGAAATGCAGAATTAAGTGGAGGATGCCCTTGTATTGCTTGACTTCATTTGGTACCATCTGATAGACTGAAAGTCCTGATAATCCTTCATTCATTACTGAAGCAGAGCCATAGGTGAGCTATAAAATTGAACATTGGGAGGGGAAAGTAGAGAATATGATTGAAAAGATTTCAAAATATTTCTCCATTTGAGAAAGAATCCATAATCTGCAGAGATATGCACACTTTCCAGTTGGGTTGCTTTTAAAAAAATCAAAGACAGATCTATGCTTCACTTTGTAGCTGTTTATGCAGACAGAATTAAAATGGTTTCATTTGCTTGGGATTTGAAAGGCATGAAGGAGGGCTAGATGAATACATCTGATAAAATGGTCTTCATTTCTATGAAAGGTCCTACTCTAATAATTTTTTTACTTTCATAAATGTAGTTAGCCCATAGCAGAAAAATAGAACATAATTTCAGGGACAACTTTCCAATTATGTTGGTTTTAAAAAATCAAAGACAGATCAATGCTTCACTGTCAGGTTGTTTATGGAAAAGAAATGAAAATGATTTCATTTGCTTGGGATGTGAATTCATGAAGGGGGACTAAATGGATACATCTCATGAAGAGATATTCATTTCTATGACAGGTAATAAAGATTGTACTGTCGTAATTGTAATTAACTGTAGCAGAAAAAGAGAACAAACGTACAGTGAAAACTTAAAAGTGATCACAACTACCCGTATGGATCAATTACAGTGATTTTGTTGGATTGGACTGTTTAGAACCAGTGATTCTTCCTTTAAAGACTTCTGGGTCTTTCCCTCTGTTCTTCTCTTAAATTTGCTTTTTAAAAATATTCTGTAATGTATTTTATATGGAGGATCATTCAACCATACAAAGTGTGATGTGGAAGTTCATATTCAGCATACCCACCTTACCTGTGGAATCTTGTAGATAGATAGCACACTTCCTATGTAGAGGGAAGTTTCAGCTTCAAGTCCTCCAATGGTTGCTATCAGATTGTTCTGGAAGTCACACTTGTAGTTCGGGAGAAATCTGTTCTTTGTCGAGATAAGTTCTACTGCGACACGATAGGTCTCTCTAGCATTGAAGTAGCTGTTCCAGATGTGGAAACCCAAAGTGACATTGGGTAAGATCTGGAGGTTTTCATTGATTTCCATCACAGCAAATGCCATGGCCAAGACATGTTGATAATGATTAGTCAGTACACTATAACAAGAATCAGTGAGGAACTAAGTAAAATTAATGTAATATTATTGTGCCCTAGGCTTAAATTCTCATATCTGACTAGAAATATTGACTACAATATCAATACAATCAATAGGCCCAAGTTATAGGAATCCCTACACTCAATTCCATTTGAAATTCAATCTATCTCTCATTCCAGAGATACTTTCTGTGTATTTTAGGTGATTTTCTGATTTTTCAGTATCCCACTGGAGGCTCAATACTGTGATACTCTGCAACTGATATCAGTAAAATGGATGGGGCCCAAGTTATTATGATATTGCCTGCACTCCATTCCATTTGAAATTCAATCTATCACTCAGTCTGGAGATTCTTTCTGTGTATTTTAGGTTGTTTTTGAAAATATCCATATCCCACTGGAGAGTCAATATTGTGAAACTCTGTGAAGTTATTACTGAGAAAAAAATATTGAAATTAGGATACATCTGTTGTTGTTTTTGTAGAGAGAAGTTCTATCATGGGATGATATGCCTGTCTTGCAATAAAGTAGGTTTTGTAGATGTTTAAGCCCAAAATGACATTGGGTAACATTTGCAGATTTTCATTCATTTCCTTCACAGCAAATGCCACAGCCAAGATCTGTTGGTAATAACTAAGCCATACACTATGACAAGAATCAATGAGCAACTAAGCATAATTGATATAATATTATTGTGTGTGATCCTCAATTATTCATATGTTGGTAGAAATACTGTCTATGGAATTAGTGCAATGGATCAGTTCAAGTGATATTCAGAATGTATCAACTCCATCCCATATGAAATTTGATTACTCTCTCATCCAAAGATTGTTTGTTTCTGCATATTTCAGAGATTCTATAATGTTTTAATATCTCTCAAGAGAATCAGTGATATTGTATTCTGTAATGTAGTTAAGTGTTTATGTCCCAAAGAAACTGAACCATTAGTTAAAATAGGTGTGGCCTCACAACCACTTCCCTTGAACTCAGAACTGGTTTGATCAAGGATTTCTGGAAGATGAAGATTTGATGTAATGTGAAGATATTAAGTGGAGAGTTGAATGCCAAGTCTTATTCATATATGCCCAGGTTTCCATGGTTACACATGGAGGTTAGGGTATGAAGTGGGTGAATTGAAGTTTTATGGTTTTACCTATATCTAGAGTGTCCTTGCCAATTACTTTCAATTCTGACAAAGGCTCTTGAATCCACAGTAACATTTCTTCAATAAAGCATATCACTGCCTATAGCAGTGATGGCGAACCTTTTAGAGACCGAGTGCCCAAACTGCAATCCAAATCCCACTTATTTATTGCAAAGTGCCAACATGGCAATTTAACCTGAATACTGAGGTTTTAGTTTAGAAAAAACAATTCATTAACATCTTTTGTCTTAAACAAAAAGCACAGTAACAAAGCTTTCAATTATACAAAGAGCTTTTTATTGAAAGGTAAAAGTTTGCATTTGGCATGAAGTTTGCATTTGACGTCATACACACAAACTCCTTCCAGTTAGTACAGGACATGACCCTTCCTATTTACCTGGTCTGTCTTTCTCAACATGATCTTACACATTTTCACACTTAAAGTGACAGCCCTCTTCCCCCTTCCATGGGAAAGAGACAGAAAAACAGCACACTCAGTGGAATCTGCCACTTCTAGATTGATTCGAAGTAAATTAAATTTTGATCCTGCAAATCTTGACCGATGAACAAATAAAGCACTTCAACTTGTGCACTTCAACCAGGTGACCCACCCCTAGGGGCTGTCATTCTACTCCGTGGTCTCTCATTCCAGTCCCTGAACACTCCTGCTACACCCTGGGACCATCATTTCACTTTGTGGTCTCTCATTCCAGTCCCAGAACACTCCTGCTCACCCTGGAGCTGTCATTCCACTCTGTGGTCTCTCATCCCAGTCCCTGAACATTCCTGCTCCACCCTGGGGCTGTCATTCCACTCTGGGACCTGTCATTCCAGTTCTTGAACACCCTGCTACAGCCTGTGGCTGTCATTCCACTCCGTGGTCTCTCATTCCATTCCCAGAGTAGTGTATTTGGGCCCAGAGACCCTAATGGAAAATCCATTTTGCATTTTTATTGCAACTCTACTTGTACTGTAATGTATTTCAATGAAGCCCATGCAACTCAATTGACATTCCTGTCTCCCATTATTTCCAGTGGGCCTTCAAGTGTTTCCCATTGTTTCCAATGGGCAATCCTGTCCTTCTTTTGAGTACATCCCATACATCCGCCCTCCTACATGGCATTTTAGTTATTCCCATGAGTGCAAAAAGCCAGAGCAAATTTACAGACTAAAGGCGCAATCCTATGCTCTCATACTTGAAAGCAAGTTCGGTTGTCTCAGTGGCGCACAAGATTGGGTACTGCTTTTGAAGAGGCTATTCATTTCTGCCTCATCCCTCCACCCCAGCTCATCACTGGAGAGTTGGGAGCTCTGAAGTTCAGGGACAGTCTTTCATCGTGTGGGGGGGTGCCCTATGTGTGAGTCCCTGGAAGCTCTCAGGAAGCTATAATTAGGGGGGAGGGGTGCTGCGCCTTATCTCCACAGGGCGGGAGCTCTGGCTCACCTTGAGCCACCTCACCACAGCACTGGCTGCCACCCCTTCCTGCAGCACCAGCTCAAAAATAGTCTCCATGTCCAACTCCTTGAACAGCCCTTCTAATCACAGCCTCTGAGTAGGTGCACAAGATATGCCACCCAAAGCAGCGGGGCAGCCCCGAAAAGAAGCTAAGGGGGTGGGTACTAAAGTTTTTCAGACTACAGGTTACAGCACAGGATGCTGGAGGGTGCTGTGAGAGAGACCAGGCAGAGAGCCAAAGAGAGAGGAGGGGTAGGAGGAATAGTGCACCTCCCCAAAGAATGCGGGTTTGGAAACTGAAGTGGCACACTCATGCATATGCAACTTTTGGCAATGAGCCTGAGTGGACATCCCTGGGAATGCTCAGCCTCACTCCTCTGGGGCAGAAGGGGCGTGGATTGGAGCACGCATTTGCAAAGGAAGGGGAGTTGCTGCACTTTCCTGGGCTAAGGGGGCGGGGTCAGGCTGAGGGGATTCCTTGCTGAGCAGCTACTGGGCTTTGAGTAGGCAGGGATTGTGGGTTGGTGTCAGGCTGTGAGGAAGGTGGAGCCCACGGGGAAAGCGATTCCCCTCTTCTCCCTCCCCCATGTCAACAAGTGGGGTGCCTGCACCAGGGGTTTGCATGTCTTTTCCTCTCATGTGTGGTATTTGCTTTCTGACCAGGGCCCAGGGTTTGGCCTAGGGCTGGCTGGTGCAGCAGCTGCAGCAGCACAATAAGCAGGCTCTGCTGCCTCCTCGCCCGTGCCCACAGAGAGGGCTCCGAGTGCCACCTCTGGCACCTGTGCCATAGGTTCGCCAACAGGGGCCTATAGTATATGTGGAGAGTGTTTTAACTGGGAACCTGACAATTTCCCACCAAGAAAAAGACATACATGAACAATTCATTTCCTTCTTCTCACAACTGTATAAGAGAGAAAATTTAACTGTTTGTACTAGATAAGTATATGAAGGATGCATCTATACCTAGAAAATGCTACTAGGAATTCTACCAGTGAACACAGAAAGAACAATGCATGAATTGCTCAGATACATGTTAACTGCAGCAAGAGTAGTATTTGAAGTTCCATTTTATTGCAGGGTTTTTTCTATGGTCAGATGCAATATTTTTACATCAGCAGTAGTAGATGGCTGGTATAAAAAGGTGCCAATGACATGGTGGATATGTCCTTGTGGTTCAGGAAAAGTAGAGACAATGGAGCACATACTATTGCATTGTGTGTTCTATAAAGAAATTCAAGTAAAGTTTCTTCAACCCATATTAGGGAAGTTCCTTGGCTGCTCAGATATGGAGATAAGCAAGACATTTCTTTTCGATTCCAATCCTCAGCTCTCTCTAATTCATGCCAGGTTTCTGGCAATAGCATATAGGATTCGTAAGGACCAAGTAAAGAACTGAAGCAGACAAAATAGAGGGTATATTGGATGGATCTCATTTTATTAGTTTATAATGTATTTTGTAGGTATTTATATGTAGTTCAACCAAAGGATTACAGATAAGACTGATATGAGAGCAGATTGGTCTTTAAATTTTTATGAATGAACCCTAGAGAATTTAAACTGCTGTAATTGAATTGTTCTGGTTATGCACCGAATAAAAACTGACTGACTGAGTGACTGACTGACTGCAGCAAGGGTAGTATTTGCAGCAAGGTGGAAAATTGATGGCTGACCAATTCTCAAGAACTGGATAGACAAAATGCAAGAATATGCAGTTATGGCAAAACTGATAAATAACATTAATCAAAGAAAGAAAGATGATTTTGAAAATAACTGGCGAGTCTGCTATGATTACTGTAACCAATCTCTGTAGTCATATAAGTGAATGGTTTAATATTATATGATCATTTTAATATGAAATGCTAAGGATATCATCTTTTATATGACTTTTATTACAATAAACTGTTATGTTAAGATTATATACAAAATTTCTATGAGGTTATTCATGTTTTATGATAAAATACATAAGATCGATAAGATAGGGGGGAAATGATAATATGAGAAAATGGTAGAATAAGTTGTATAGGTTATTATACTGGTTCTTTAAGCTACCATCTCTTATATTCTTTTTATAAACACAAGTATTTTAATCAAGGATTGTCCTTAATATCTGCAAAATCGCCCTCTCTATTGTGTTTTTGCAATCATACCTTTAATTCCTTTCCCCCTGTTCTGTTTCTTTATTCTGTGTTCCCTTAAAAAGTTAAAATATTTTTAAAGGATTTCTGACCTATCCAATGAGTCATCTAGGAGACTGGAGATGTGTGTACCTAGATTAAAGCCCTATATCCAATCTATTCATATTCCATTATCATCATCCTCTGAACAGTGGCTCTCTTTTGATAAGTACTAAAGTTTCTATTATGAAATAACCTGGAAATTATTAAGTTAGTGTTTTCCATATAGGATCATAGTGGACAATAGTCACTTTCCCTCTATTCCCTAAAGAAGCATGGAATGGAAAAAGGGTGGATGGCAAACTGAGAGAGAAATCCAAATTAATATAGTATGAACAACTTGCCAGCTATTGTCATGACATACACAGATAATATGTATAAGGTGAAACAAACCCTCCTTACAAGGGCATACTATACGCCATATCATTGAGTAGTTTGCTGAAATCCATCATTTCTGAAACGACATAGATAAGAGAAGTAATTCCCCCAATGATGAGATCTCCTTCTTGATAACATGTCTGAAGGCTTGAGAGGGGTTTGCTGATGGTGCATTTAGCATCATGGGCTTTAGACAGTGATGGATCCATCAGCACTAGAACCAACACCACGAGTGATACCATTCTGGAAATGGTTCATCCCAATAGAGATCCCTGACTTCTCATGTGAATGTTGAAGTAATTCCAATTTGAAACAATCTGACTTGCATAATCTCCTGAAGAGGATTTCACATATCATAGATCAGAGTGAGAAGATCCTATCTGTCCCTAGCCCTTCCACCAACTTGGAATGTGAAAGGTTGTATTTCTAGTATAATCTGCAGGTTTCCCCCCAATTATCATTTAAATACCATAGGGATTCCGAGAAGAAGTAATCGTAAGAATGTTGATAATTATACAGGAGTTTTCTGTAGAACTGCTGGGAAAAATAAACATGTTTTGTCAAAACTTTTCTATTATTTTCTCTGGCCTGCTAGGCACAAGTGGTGCCCCCAGAATGCAACTGGAATGACATTCCGGGGATTTGTACTTCTTGTGGTCTGCATGCACCCAAAACTAGATTGATTTATTTTGTGATTGTTTTTCCTTGCCTATACTTATTTTAATGAATTTCTTTGCATGCATCAAAAAATGATCAGGTTGTCTGGAGAATAATGAAAGGATCACTCCTCTAAGCAGCTTAAGCCAGGTTGGCTTTGAATAGGTCTCATTAAAGACCCCATAAGGAGATGCTTGATATATATATAAAACCTGCATGTTGAAAATCCTTTCCTAATAAGGAAGGTCATTGGGTGAGACTGAAAGTTGGCTGGATCCAAACCAACAATACTTCTTTCCTGTGTTACAAAAATAACACTAGAAATTTATAACAATTAAGGGGTGTGACTGTCCATTCATCTGTCTGTTGTACGTGTAACTCTTCAGAAAAGGAAGCTATGACACTCAGCACTGGCCATCTGCTTCAGGATAGTTATGGGAATTGCTGTGCCAAACATGAAGGGAACACTTGAGAATGCATAACTGACAACTCCTTCCCTTTTGCTTTGGACATCCTTGTTGTCTTTAGAGGGCATATCTCAAGAAGAAATAAAACTAGGTGTACAAAATTGGGACAACATCTTTTTGTCTCAGTCTTCTCAAGTGACCTTCCTTACTACAAATGTTTCTGAACACACTGCAGTTGGACACTTTTACTATTACAGAATGGGGAATCCACCTTCCTCACTCTGCTTGGCAATCATGTAGCTCCCTGTACTCGCCATATTTTATGGTACTTGAGAACCAAAAGAAGAAGCAAAAGCAAGAGAGATGAGCTTTAGCTATCAAGCTGGAGGCCAAATTAGGTCTTTCTCCCCAGTGGGGACTCAAAGCAGTTTATTTCATTCTTCTGTCCTTATTTCATCATCAGAGGGATAACCCTGTAATGTAGTCAGGATGATTGAGTGTGACTGGTCCAAGGTCACCGATATAAGCAACTGTGGCTGAGGTGGGATTCAAACCTGAGACTCCAGGATCCATTCACAGACAAAATTATACACCAGAATGGCTACTATAGTTCAGTAAGTTTCTTGAACACCTTTGCTTTGTAAAGGAGAGGATATGCTCCACCTTCCCTGTCTGTGCTGTATTTCTACCCAAAGGGGACCTAAAGTGGCTCACATGATTCTCTTATCTTTCATTTTATCCTTGCAATAACCCATTGAGGTACATCTGGTTGACAGTGTGTGACGAGCCCCAAAGGGACTCTGACCTAGATTCTTGATCCTGGTCTTACATTCTAAACACTATACCACAAAGGCCCTCATAGGACAATCAAGTTGTTAAAGCCTCATTGTATTTTCGAAGAGGGGATATATCCCACCCTGCTGCCTGCACTTTCCTGCCCTCTTGTGAGTCAAGTTCTGATTTCATTGAAAATAGCCGCGGGATGTTGCAGAGACCATTTCTGCCAGGATGCACTGATCCTCTTAATTTTTGGAACCGCAAGACCCACCATCATTTTGACGTTGATTGATATTTCTGTTATGCCAAGCTTTGATTTCTGATGGGTTATACCCACCATAGACGACCTTAGCTTTCATTCCTAGGGGAGGTAATATGGGCCACAGTGCCACTTCTGCAGATAACCTAAGACAAGATGTTACAGTTGCCTTCATTTTTGGCATTGCAAAAACACATGTCATCCTATATTTCATGACCATTTTGAAAATGTCTTTTTGGGAGGATGAGCTATGCCACCCACAGAAAACCTGTTTTCCTGCATTACAGTTGGGGAGTCTGATTTTAATGCAGGCCAAAATGATCCAATCCCTTTTGTTTTGTGCACTTACTAACTGCAGGCTTGCAGCTTCCATCATAAATCTGGAACTATTGGCCAATTTTGTGTTTCCTAGCTGTCCTTGACCAGAGCCAGGGCTTTTTTGACCCTGATAGTGACCTGGTGGAACTCTCTGCCTAGTGACATTCATGCTAGTGGACCTGGTACAGTTCCACAGGGCCTGTAAAAAAGAGACATTCTGCAGGCCTATGGTTAAGAACAGCAATGATTTACCATCGAGCCTGGCATCTGTAGAATGCCACATCCCTCCCCATGAGGAAGGGTATAAATTGGTAGTATGGGTGAGTTTTTACTATATGTATTGCTATGTTTTAATTCCTGAATTGTTTAACCTGACTGATACATTTATCCACATATGATGTATACCACTTTGAGACCTCCAGGGGAGGACAGTTTATAAGTTAAATAAAGACATAAATATTTTCAGATTAGCTATGACTGCCTCGGTAAACCAAGATTTCCAAATCAGAATGAAGGGTGGGGTAAGATTTCTGGAAGTTACATAATCCAAGGTGTTGTGATCAATACTCCTCCAAGCTATGGCGTCAAGAAAGAATTGTACTTTGGGAGCTACTGGCATTAAAGTTGTGAGCAGGTGATATGGCTACTGCATAAATTAGCTTGCTCTGGAGCCATCCTTCCTAAGCAAAGATAAAAATGTGTGAAGGAGAGGCTAGAAAACTGTGAGTTAGCTCACACTAACTCAGCTTAGAGGGAAGACTGGTTGTGATGCCCTTTGTGGTTGACACTTCAACTCCCACAATCATTCTGAAGTAACTGGACAATTTTGAGGTTTCAAGCTTTTTTTCCAGATGAGTAAATGAGGGCTTCCACAGGAAAATCTGAGGCATGAAGTGGTTCCAGGGATTTTGAGGGCCAGAATGTCTTGATACCCATTAGGCAGGGCAACTCCAATGGTCATCCTGAATCCAGTTGCCACTTTTGAGACTTCTAGATTAATATTCAGGTTTGCTTTTGAATTATCTGTGTACCAGATGGACAGAAGGATGGATGAACAAATGAATTCTTCCTTGTAGATTGTCAGTGTAACCACAGTTCTTTACATTAGTCTGCTTTTCTTCTTATTAGCTGTTCCCTGTTGTTCAACTCAGGCCGCAGCATAATAATGAAACATTTGGGGGTAAAGATACAACCCAGAAGGCCAGCACTGGAGGCTAAGATGGAAAAGATCTCCACAGCCATCATAGATTTTCCCTTGGTACTCAGGTAGATGGGAACAAAAGACAACCAAACGCTGCAAAATACCAGTAGACTGAAAGTGATAAATTTGGCTTCATTAAAACTGTTGGGTAACTTCCTGGCCAAGAAAGCCACCACAAAGCTAACAACAGCTAGGTAGCCCATGTAGCCCAGGACACAGTAAAACATGGTGACAGACCCCACATTGCATTCTACTACAACGGCTTCAGTCTCTGAGTGCATGTCAACATCCGGAAATGGGGGAGAAGTTGCCAGCCATGCAAAACATAGGGCTGCTTGGAAAAGGGAGCAGGAAATCACAATGGAATTGCCCACTCTTTTCCCCACCCACTTCCTCAGGCTGCTTCCTGGTTGGATGCTTAGGAAAGCCAGAACCACCATGACCGTTTTTGCCAGTACACAAGAAAGGGCAACTGAGAAAACCATGCCAAACATGGTTTGTTGCAGGAGACATGAGATCAATTGTGGTTGACCAATGAATAGCAAAGCACAAAGGAAGCAAAGGAGGAGGCAGACCAGGAGAGCATAGGTGAGGTTCCTGTTGTTGGCTTTGACAATGGGGGTGCTGTGGTGCTTTATAAAGACTCCTAACACAAAGAGAGTGATAAAAACAAAGGAAAGGATAAAAGTCACTAAAGTGATCCCCAAAGGTTCCTCATGGGACAAGAAAGTCACGTATTTGGGAATGCATTGATAATGTCCTTTGTTTGAATATTCATCTTCTCTGCAAATTATGCAGTCATCTAAGTCTGTCAAAGAGAAAGAGGTTGAAGGAAGACAACTTCAGTGTATCCTATAACTGTTCCTGTATCTAATTATTCATGTAGATCATTCTGAGGGGATTACAGCCTTCACATTTCACTCCACGACCAATGCTTACCTGCAGGAACTTCTGTGGGCATGGCTGGACAATTCCATAGGCAGTCAGATTATTTTGTTTTACTTCCCTATTGAAAATATATCAGTATTATGGCAGAGAATATATTTGACTGAGGGATATTTTAAAACGGCCTTCAATCTCAGACTGATGTCATTTTGAAAGGAGAAATACATAAGAACATAAGAGAAGCCAATGTTGAAACAGGCTAATGGCCCATCTAGTCCAACACTCTGTCACACAGCGGCCAAAATATACCAGGTGCCATCAGGAGGTCCAGCAGTGGGGCCAGGACACTAGAAGCCCTCCCACTGCTGCCCTCTCCGGCACCAAGAATAGAGTGCATCACCTGCCCCAGACCGAGAATTCCCATCTACACCCCATGGCTTATAGCCACTGATGGACTTCTGTTTAACTGAGAGGGCATAACTGACCCAAGGTCACACCATATCAGGCTTGTGGGGCTTAGCTCACTGAAAATGACCTATACAATCAATATTACTGATGTTGACCTTTTCCCATCGGAAATTCCATATCGCCTTGGGACTCAGCTTTGAGAGAACCCTACTCAGTCTATGACATTTCATGATTGGTCATCAGCAGTTCAGATACCATAAGTATAAACTGGGGGGAAATGGGGTTATACACTCACACACATATATACATACACACACACATATATAAATGTATATGTACAAACACACACACACACATATATATATACACAAAGGAGTGGTCAATATACTCCTGTCCTCCATTTTATCCCCACCACAATCCTATTAGGCAGTCTGGTTTGGAATGTATCACTGGTCCAGGGTCATCCAGCAGGCATCCGTTGCAAAGTGGGGATTTGAACATACGTGGGGATTTGAACTTCCAGCGAACGGGCTCAGACCGGGTTACAAGCATTAATGATAGGACAGTAAAATCAGACATTAAAACTATAGAACTTAACCCATAAACTATGGTGATCAAACTACTTGACCACCATTTCTATGGTGCCCTGATATTAGTCAATTAAAAAAAGAGAGGGCTGAATCCCATAACGAATTGCAGATGGTAAATATCCCATCTCGGTTAAACCAAGGCAGGTTTTTTATTCTGAGTCCTTGGAAATAAAGACCATAATTGATGGTAGTAGATAGTAATAGAATGGTAGCAGGATGGTAGCAGGAGAAGTCTGCTACTTCATCCAAAAGAATGGTGGAAGAGCTCCTTCTTACAGGCCCTGTGGAGCCTGATCTCTAGCTCATTCTATCAGGTTAGGGTCAGGGCCAAAAAAAGCCCTCCCCTGGTTGAGGATGCATGGACATATTTGGGGCTTGGGATCACCAGTAAATGCTGGTCTAATGAGTGCAAGCCTTGACAGGGCACATATGGGGTGCAACTCTCTTTAGGATTGTGCTGCAGATCTCTTACCCTTCTGATTGGAAATCTTTCCTTCGGGACATGGAATGCAGCCATAGCAGCAAAATGGCTTTCCTTCCTTCATCTCCTTCCTGTAACCTGGATGGCAACTTTCACTGCAGACAGAAAGGGGCTGTTTCTAATGTATAAATGAGAGAGGAAAACAGAAAATCACCCTGTAACATATCTTAAAAAGCTGTGTTTGTTCAAATTATTAATGGTCACTTTGCACGGGTGGTGTAGGGTATGCTTGAGTCATGCACTACTAGATATCTTATGTTTAATGACTCCTGCAGGGCTTTCCCATGTATGAAAATGAAGAACAATTACATGAGTTCTGATATCAGGAGCAAAACAGGCCCTGTTAAGAGGCTAGTAATCCTTTTTAAAAAAACTTGGCATGACCTTTTCCTGCCTACTCTGAATTAACCCAAAGGGGCTCTTCTTTCTGTTGTGTGGTTTCAAATCAGGTTTTGTACTCAACATTTCTCATCTTTTTAAAAAAAATGAATGGAGCACCACAGTGCATGTCAGCATAATATGTATTCTAAAATGGAGGTTTCCCCAGATTTTGTAGACCAATCTTACCTGGTCAAACCAGCTGTTCCATGTAATGGAATCTTCATTAATGGTAAGCATGTGGTCTGCAGGAGCTTCTGGATGAACCTCTCCAATTTTCACTTTAAAAAAAGACTGATTAGGGAAAGTAAGCCAGTTGATGATATCATACCCTGTTGCTACCTCTCCACAAGCATCAAATGAAATATAGTCCCCGGCGCTGTTATTAAATGAAACCCTTTTCAAGAAGTGGTGAAGCTAGAAGGAAAAAGGGGGAAAGAAGGAAAAATTGGAATGTTCATTGGAAAGCAAAGGGCATGTTAATAATGACTTTTAAGTGGAAATTTTTAAAAGGAAATTAATGAACTGGCATAGTTCCTTCTTCTCTTACATGATTATTGTAGATATTGCACACTTTCAGAGTTTCTTCCTTTTTTTTGTATGTATGTATTAATTTCAGATGGAAATGCATTTCCTAGCTGTATTTTTCCCCTACCAAAAATGACCCCAAGGGCTGGGCCATGCCAAGAGTTTCAAACCCCTAGACACAACAAAGAAGCTTTCTTCTATCTCTGTACTCTCTTATCCAACTTTCCTCCTTCTGGAACCTATCTCAGAGTACAGAATGCAACATCACCATGACCATACAGGACTGAACAAAGGGAGTGTGTGTCTAAACTAAGGCCCCCACTTACTGGATCATTTCTGAAACTTGTTACTCCAAGAATAAATGTCCTATCCTTGTTCTCTACACATTATACAGTGTTTACAGTATGGATGGTCCAGGCAAGACAGATCTTGTCAGATCTCAGAAGCTAAGTATGGTCAACCTCAACCCTGATTTATACTCCTATGGGAGACTACCAAGAAAGTCCACGGTCACTATATAAAGGATGGCAATGGCAAACTACCTCTTAATATCTCTTTCCTTGAAAACTCCACAGGGTTGCACAAGTCAACTGTGACTTGCTAGCACTTTAAATCCCTTCAGTGTTAGCATTAGAGGAATGCATTAGAATCCCTCCCTTTTTATTTCTACTCATTCTATTGCTATTTCAAAATGCACTCATTTCTTAACATGTTGAATTTGGGTAGGTTGATTTTTGTACCCATATTTGCTCTGGGGTGAAAAAGGCTGAAGCATGGGTGGGCAAAGGAGTGAAGATCAATTCATGAACGATTTCCAGAGTGATAGTATGGTGTACAGATAGCAACTTATTCCAGTTCCCAGACTTTCTAATGAAGGTATTAACATTCCACAGTGGCTGACTGAAGTTACATTTCTTTGCCTCCATCATTCTTCTGAGTCCATAACAGGATGAATGCAGGATGTGTAAAAATGTGCAGCTCCATAGACAGCATTGAAGATAGTGTAGCTGGGGCCAGTCATAGTCATTTCACAGATTCTCCAGTTTCTCCTGACCAGTACAATTGTTAACAAACTCTTTCCCCAGCAGTGAATCTGAGAAATAACAGGGGAAAGCCCATTCCCAGAAACCACCAATGAAGTCATCTCCTTCAGTCCTATGAGACTTTCTGCTCTGAAGAAACTTCATGGTAGTATGAAACCCCCAAATTCCTTATTTCCATTTTAAGACTTTGAAGGCACAAGTCCCACAAAGAGTAAGACCATAACTGGACTTCTCTTCAGAATACATACACTACTAAATGATAATTATAAAATGGCCTTACATCCTAGAATTTACATTAACCATAATGGTCTCTGCACTCTGAAAAAAATCACAGGGTACAAAACTCCTTTTAAAACCTAGTAGGTATAGAAGGGGAAATTGGGATAAGTATGAGTCATCTCCCAGCACCAAAGCCATCCACCTCCATAGTTAAGAAGATTGTCCTAGTCCAAGAAGAATAGAAGATAGAAAGATCACACTGAAGATACAGAGCTTGGGTGACCAAATGGAATCAAGATTAGTTGTAGATTTTCTGGGCTGTATGGCCATGGTCTTGGCATTGTAGTACCTGATGTTTCATCAGCAGCTGTGACTGGCATCCTCAGAGGTATAACACAGAAAAATGGAGTACTCTCTGTGTCAATCAAGAGTATCCTCTTCGTATGGGAAAAGAAAAATGACTGAATTGGGTGGGCAATTTCAAGACCTTTCAACATGACGAAACAGCTCTCCTTCCTCTCGGTACTCTTTTAGCCAGCTTGTCTTCTGACAAGTGGTCCATGGCAATGTCCACATTTCCATGCAGTACTGAATGAATGGGAAAAATCCAAAACTGAGACCCAAAGTTAAAGGATCATTTCTGAAACTTGTTCACACCAAGAATGAATAAGCTATCCTTATTCTACCCATTTTGGGGGGTATGTACAGTGTGGATATCTTGTTAGAACTCAGAAGGTCTGCAGGGTCAGCCATGTTTAGTACTTGGATGGGAGACTACCCAAAAAGTCCAGGGTTGTTATGCAGAGGCTGGTGATGGCAAGCCATCTCTGAACCTCTCTCTCCCTGTAAACCCTACAGGTTACCACAAGTCAGTTGTTTCTTGGTGGCCCTTTCTACACTACAATATTTGGGTTAAAGGATTGCCTTTGAATAATTTTCTTTTGATTTTTGCTCATTCCATTGCTATTTGAAAATGCTGCTTGCACTCATTGCTTTTTTCAAAGCAGTTTCTTAACATGCTGAATTTGGGTAGATTGATCTATGTACCCCCATTCTCCCTATTCAGTCATGCTGATCAAGGAGAAGTAAGGGGAGGAGAATGTGGTGATCCCTGCATCTCCATGGGTTGCGAGTGTGTTTGTGCATCCATGGGTCAGCTAATGTGAACAAAGCAGACAATGTGAAAGCAAGGCAGAGCCTTTAAGCATCAACCCAACTAAAAGTGCTGGCATACTAGTCCTTCAGCAGGGAATATTCTTAATTATTACTTGGTGGCACCCCAAGCAAAGTAAGTTACTGCAGGAGAAAGGAGGCGAGAGGGGCCTTATGTATCCGAGGCCTGGGATGTCTGCAGAAGTATCAGGTTCCTTCATGGGCAGAAATGAGACTTGCAAGACCGTTTTCCCATAGTAATTAAATACACTTCGGGGGGGGGATGATTCAGATACAGAGCTGGATGCAACCACTTTTTCATTCAATCTTACTGAATTTCCTTTCAGACCACACCCACTTTCCCACACTGGCCTGTAGCTACGGTGGGGCATTTTGGGACTCTGCCCCCTTAATTACAGGCTGTGAACCACAAGTTTTCACTGAGAAAACCCCTTTTCTTACCTGTTAATTTCCCCCCTTAATGTTGGGTGCGCCTACACTGTGGCATGCCAAGCCCAGGTCCCAGGCCATGACTTGCCAGCCGGTAGTCCTCCCTCCTCCTGCTACTCATGAGTGACTGCAGCTGCACCCTGCCCGGCCTTTTAAAAATGTTTTCCTAAAGCTGCCTACACATGTGTGGAGCCGAGCCTAGGTCCCAGGCCGTGACTAGCCAGACAGCAGTCCTCCCATGGCAGGACATAGAGAGCTTGTTTAGGCTCCTAAAGGGGGAGGGGTCTCTTGGCTGCTCTCACCCCACTACATGCACTTCTGTTGGAAATACGTGTGTGTTGCAAGGTCTAATTCAGTCATTATAGGGTTAATCTGCTTTACCTTGTGTGCTATTGTTTAGACTGACCTGGAAGGGGAACCTCACCCAGAGCCAATGCAAACAAAGCCCACAAAATCTAAGTCTGTTTACTCACAATCATTAAGAACATAAGAACATAAGAGAAGCCAATGTTGAATCAGGCCAATGGCCCATCTAGTCCAACACTCTGTCACACAGCGGCCAAAATATACCAGGTGCCATCAGGAGGTCCAGCAGTGGGGCCAGGGCACCAGAAGCCCTCCCACTGCTGCCCCCTCCAGCACCAAGAATAGAGTGCATCACCTGCCCGAGACTGAGAGTTCCCATCTATACCCTGTGGCTAATAGCCACTGATGGACTTCTGCTCCAGATGTTTATCTAATTCCCTCTTGAAACTGTCCATGCTTGCAGCTGCCACGACCTCCTGTGGCAGTGAGTTCCATATGTTAATCACTCTTTGGGTGAAGAAGTATTTCCTTTTATCTGTTCTAACCTGACTGCTCAGCAATTTCATAGAGTGCCCACGAGTTCTTGTATTGTGAGAAAGGGAGAAAAGTACTTCTTTCTCAACCTGCTCAATCCCATTCATAATCTTATAAACCTCGATCATGTCACCTCTCAGCCGTCGTTTCTCCAAGCTAAAGAGCCCCAAGCATTTTAACCTTTCTTCCTAGGGAAGGTTTTCCAACCCTTTTATCATTCTAGTTGCCCTTCTCTGCACTTTTTCCAATGCTATAATATCCTTTTTGAGATGTGGTGACCAGAACTGTACACAGTATTCCAAATGAGGTCGCACCAATGATTTATACAGGGGCATGATGATACTGGCTGATTTGTTATCAATTCCCTTCCTAATAATCCCCAGCATAGCGTTGGCCTTCTTTATTGCAGCTACACATTGTCTAGACATTTTCATCGAGTTATCCACTACGACTCCAAGATCTCTCTCTTGGTCCGTCTCTGCCAGTTCAGACCCCATCAACGCGTATTTATATTTAGGATTTTTGGCTCCAATGTGCATCACTTTGCACTTGGCCACATTGAACCCCATTTGCCACGTTGACGCCCACTCACCCATCCTCAACAGATCCCTTTGGAGTGCCTCACACTCCTCCCTGGTTTTCACCACCCTGAACAACTTCGTGTCATCTGCAAATTTAGCCACATCACTGCTTACTCCTGATTCCAAATCATTAATAAACAAGTTAAAAAGCATCGGACCGAGTACTGATCCCTGTGGTACCCCACTGCTTACCACCCTCCACTGAGAAAGTTTCCCATTTATACTCACTCTCTGTTTCCTATTTATAAGCCAGTTTTTGATCCACAAGAGGACTTGTCCTTTTATCCCATGACTATTGAGCTTACTTAGGAGCCTTTGATGAGGAACTGTATCAAAAGCTTTCCGGAAGTCAAGGTAAATAATATCTATTGGGTCCCCCTTGTCCACATGTTTGTTCACTCCCTCAAAAAACACTAACAGGTTAGTGAGACAAGATCTTCCCTTACAGAACCCATGCTGAGTCTGCCTCAATAGTTTTTGTTCATCAATGTGCCTACTAATTCTTTTCTTAATAACAGTTTCCACCAACTTACCCGGTATCGATGTCAGACTGACTGGCCTGTAATTTCCTTAAATTGGTTAATGCATTCAGGTGATTTCCTTCTAGGGGTCAAGAAGAAGAAGAAGAATCTCCATTACAATTGTAGTTCTGAGACCGTGTGGTTGGTCTGTTTGTAGCTGTGAAGATGTAGCCTTAGTCTCTGTTATTTTGTAGATTTCCCTGTGAACCCTTCCCTTTAGAAATAAAGATTTTTACATAGAAAGAAATGCCTCCTCTCCGGTGAAGCAAAGACCCATTGCAAACTCTGAATATCGAAGTATTTTTGCCTATTTTTCCAACAGCTTCCGCCCCTCCTTAGCACGGTCTAATGCTCTAATGCTCAGCAGAGGCATCTGCTACCCCAGCCAGAGCCACATTTGCCACCTATTGAACTAACTGTGCACCTGATGCTTCCAGAGGCATCATTCAGCCCACAGCTCCGGGAGAGCTCAGGCGAGGGTGTGCCTTGGGGCTCTTTTATTTAGCAATTGACTTTCCCTTCTGTGAGCAGGGGAGGGAGAGAAAGAAGGGAGGGGCTGGAGCAGCTGTTGCTCCTTCCTTGAAGCTGGCATCGCAGTCCCAGCTCTTTACTTTCTCTCTCACTCTCTTGGCAGCTCCATTGCCAAACGTTCACAGTCATTATATTTCCCTGGGAAGGGTGTTCATGCTGTAGAGTCCTTCCCCTCCTCCATCTGCCCTTTTAAAATGTGAGTCTGTTTGTGGTAGCGCTTCAGATTACACAGGTGTGCTTAGTGGGAATTTCTTCTGTTGCACAAAGCTCTCACTCCTCTTCTCCATTTCTCAGGCACAAGGCAGTAATGGTGTCCCCCTCCCATAGCTAAGATCTCATCAGATAGGGACCCCCCAAGGGTAGCATCGCTTTAAGGCTGCCAGATTTCCCTTCCTTTAAAGGAGTATCCCTCATTCCAGAACATCAAAGCTGCATAGATCACTGCAGGATCAAGATCCAGGGACACCAGGGACCCGGTGAATTTGCCGAGAGTCCCATCGAACATCCTTGGGAACTCCTGGCACATGGACATAAAGTCCTGCACATGAATCTGGTTGATGCCCCCTATCGTGAAGCCCAGGGGCCCGAACTATGAGAGTCCCAGCAGATTGGTGAGCCTCCCTTCCACCACCAGCAATTCCAACAGTCCATCAACGTCCTTAGATTGCACTCGGAACTTGCCCCAGCCCCGGACTGCCACAGGGTTCTTATTAAAGTCCCGTAGTGTTAACCCTTGCAGGAACTGTAGATGGGTCCTCCCTGCGGACACAGTGCGTGCAGCGTGTCAGCTGAAATAATGGAATAGGATGAGCCCATGTCCACTTCCATTCTGCAGGGGGGCCCTTCTATTAACACCATAACATGCACTTTGCTAGGGCTATCGGGGAGCAAGTTACATACCAGGTGCTGCTGGTGGTGGGTTGAGAGAGTGTGCAGGTCAGTGGATTCGAAGTGGGCTGAGGTCCGTTTGTGCTGTCCCCCCGAATGGCAGACCCGAGCGATGTGGCCGGTCTTGTCACACATCCTGCAGACGGCATCCCTGTACTGGCAAGTCTGACACTCATGGGCAGCCGCATAGCTGGCGCAAGATGTGGCTGGCATGGGGCCCTTTTCCAAAGTTGAGCCTTGAGACCAATGTGCCCGCTGGGTTGGGCACCGCTGTACCTGGAGAACCTTCTTGTCCTTAGAGATGTCGGAACCTCGGGTTACTCATGTGCAGTGGACTGCCTTGCTAGGGCGGTCTTGGTGTGCCTTTTCATAGATGGCGGCCTGCCTGAGGCACTTGTTGAGGTCGAGATCATTTTGGCTGGCCAGTTTCTGTTGCAGTTTTGGTTCACGGAGGCCCACAAGGAATTGGTTCAGCAGGGTGTTGGTAAGGCTTGGGAAAGTGCGCCTGGTGGCCGCCCGCTGGAGGCCGGCCAGGAAGTCCGATGTCATCTCATCCGGGCCCTGGATTCATGTGAAAAGTCCAAGTGCTCCACGAACTTGGTCGGCTTGGGTGAAAAGTGATCTTAGAGGGCCTTTACCAATAGCTCGTAGGTCTCTTCTTTAGTCATCTTTGGGTTGATGAGATCCTTCAGGAGCTGGAAGGTGTCCATGCCGCAGGAGCTGAGGAGCAGGCCTTCTTTTTCCCGGTGTCCACAATGTTGTGGTAGGCAAAGTGGTTTTCCAAAGTCTCCAGCCAGGTGTCCCATTGCTGGGGCTGGGTGATATTGAAAGCTGGGATGGGCATTTGGGCAGTGGCCATGGTCTGTCTTGTTGTGGATGAGACACGTGGTGCGATGCCGGACCTGGAGTCAGTGGAGCGGTGCGTGGTGCGGCAAGCAGTGCAGTGCGCGGTGTCCAGGGAAATGGGGCACGATGTGGAGCAGTGTGCATTGTTTTCCGGAGTGGAGCATGATGCAATGCTCAAGTCTTCCTGGGCATCGTTCATGAGAGTTTGGATCCCACCTTCATCACCAGTGAAAAGTACTGAGACTGAATCCTCAAGTATAGTGAAATCAGCTCATACTTTTATTTCCAAATCGGGAACAAGACACAGAAGCCGGCTCACAGGCCCACTTATATCCTGAAGCCCAACCACACCCATACACACCCTAACACCCGTGATAGGTCTATTTACGTTGATTAGGTTAACTCTAGGATCCTAGGCTCCCGACAGGAGGGGGAACTAGGATTCGACCGTCTATTGTTCTGGGGAAGTGAACCTCCGGCTTTTCGCATGGTCACGTGTGGACCAGCTAGAACCAGATCGCGCACATGGTCGAGTCAGTACACAACAGTTTGTGATGGGGGGAGGGCAGCCCTCTGCAGAGGCAGGCCCCGGTTTCAGACAAGACAGGCTTTCCCCTTCACTTGGAGAGTTCTTGAGTCAGGGAAGGATTCTTCTCTCATTCCCATACCTCTTAATCCAAGAGGACCTGCCTTTCAGTAGGAGGTAATTAGATTAATTTTGAGTTAATCAGCTGTGATTAGATGACCTGCCCCTAACATGTTTTGATGCCCCCCAAGTAAAAAATCCTGGCTGTGGGCCTGTTCCTACATGACGTTTATATACATAGGTCTCATTTTTTCTTTGATTTTGCATTTATCCATCACTTCTTGCTAAATTGTTCTCTACTTCAAATTTAACAAAATATATCAGATAACTTATTAGTGCATACATCATTTAACCATCAAATCTGAAGTATGTAATCTATGTCAAGTCCACATCTTATGGACACTTTCTGTTCTGTTTTCATGGAGTAAATGTTGAACAAGTGTGAAGCATGAAGAATTGTGGAATTTTTAGCTGAATTGGTCAACAAAGGAGGGGAAAAGCTGAACTCATGAATGGAGACACAGTATGATGGAGACACAGTATGCTGTAGAGATTGCATCCTCTTCCATCCCCAGAATCATGGTTTTCCTTCTACCTAAGATATTTACCTGCCATGATGATTGGCTGAAGAAGTTACATTTCTTTCTCTCCATCATCCTTTGGCGTCCATTACAGGATGAATGTAGGGCATGTAAAGCATGTGCAACAGCATAGACAGCATTGTAGACACTGTAGCTGGGGCCAGTCATGAGCATATCAAAGATATCAGCAGGAAGGCTCTCCAGCTTCTCCTCTCCAGTGCAATTCTTTCTAAACCCCTTCTCCAGCAGTGAATCTGAGAAATGACAGAGGAATGCCTGCTCCCAGAAATCCTTGATGAAGCCATCTCCTTCTGTCCAAAGAGGATTTCTGCTCTGAAGAAATTGCTGAAATCCTGGGGGTTGGTTGGTGTGAACTCTGAAGGATATAGCACCATGAAGGAATAGTTTGTCCCAATTTCTTTGATAATAATAGGACACAAAATCCATCTGGATGGTCATAATATATACTTTCCCTTTAAGCTTTGCTGTTGTGAATTCTGACTCTAAGAATTTTATCAACCACCTCAGATATGAGATAGACTCATTGTCTCCATAAAGGACAACTACATTGGCCTTACTCTCCATCGCAACATCAAATTTTTCCAATCCATCTTGCATTGCAGTCAAATAATAATCTATGGTTGTGGTCTCTGCAAATTTTTCTATGAAGGCCAAACAGATGCCATTCCGAAAAAACAGAGGAAGCAGGGCTTGCTGAAATCTTTCTCCACGTTCATCATCCACAACAATGAGCCCAATCCAAGTCCACCTGAAATGCAAGATTAAGTGGAGAATCCCCATGTATTGTGTGACTTCGTTTGGTACCATCTGATAGACCGAAAGGCCTGATAATTTTTCATTCACTGAAACAGAGACATAGATGAGCTATAGGAATTAAACATAGGGAGGAAAATCGAGAAAATGAGATTGAATAGTTTTCAAAACAACTCTCTCTGTGTTAGTGCACATTTTTCAGTAGGGTTGCTAGGAAAAAAAAATCAAAGACAGATCTATGATTCACTTTGTGGTTGTTTATGAAGAAGAAATAAAAATGGTTTCATTTGCTCAAAATGTGAAAGGCACAAAGGAGGGCTTAGATGGATACCTCTGATGAAGTGAGCTTCATTACTATGAAAGGTTGCACTCTAATAAAGTTTGTACTGTCATAAATGTGGTTAGCCCATATCAGCAAAATAGAACAGAATGCTGGGGACAACTTAAAAATGATCAGAGCTTCCCATCTAGATAAATTAGAGTGATTTATTAGAATGGAAAGGCCCTATTTTTGAATTTAAGATGTGTATGTTTAGAACCAATGATCCATCCTTTACATACTCCGTTATTTTCTTATTTTATATGGAGGGTCATTCAATCATGAAAGTATACAAAATGTGATGTGGACTTTCATATTTGGCACACTAAACCTACTTGTGGAATATTGTAGATAGCTAAGACACTTGCTATGTGGAGGGAAATTTCAGCTTCATGTCCTCCAATGACTGCTAGCAGATTGTTCTGGAAGTCACACTTGTAGTTGGGGAGAAATCTATTCTTTATCGAGATAAGTTCTAGTGTGGCACGATAGGTCTCTCTAGCATTGAAACAGCTGTTCCAGATGTGGAAGCCCAGTGTGACATTGGGTAAGATCTGGAGGTTTTCATTGATTTCCTTCACAGCAAATACCATGGCCAAGACATATTGATAATGACTAGTCAGGACACTACAACAAAAACCAGAAACCAACTCAGCAAAAATTGGGGCAGTATTATTGTGCAACATGCTTAATTACTCTTACTAGAAATATTGACTGTGATATCAGTATAATAGATTGGGTCAATTTATTATGAGATTCCCTACACTCCATTCCATTTAATGTGCAATCTTTCTCTCATCCAGAGATTCTTTTTTGTGTATTTCAGGTGATTCTCTAAGCATTAAATATACCTTTAGAGAGTGAATGCTGTGAGACTCTCGTGTAATTATTGCAGAATAAAAATATTGAAGTTGGAGAACAACCTATTCTTTGTAAAGAGAAGTTCTGTTTCGGCATAATAAGTCTTTCTTGCAGTGATGTAGGTTTTATAGATGTGGAAGTCCAGAATGACATTGAGGAAGATGTGGTGGTTTCCATTGATTTCATTGACAGCCAATGCCATAACCAAGACTTGTTGATAATAATTAGTCCATACACTACAACAAGAATCAAGGAACAACTAAACAAAATTGACCTACTATTATTTTGTGTGATGCTTAAATACTCATATTTTCCCAGAAATATTGTCTGTGGGAGCATTATGATGGATTGGTTCAAGCAATAATCAGAATCTCTCAACTCTATCTGATTTGAAATTCAATCCCTTCTAATCCAGATATTGTTTCTGCATATTTTAGGTGATTCTGTCTTCTCACTACAGAGTCAGTGCTCTGACACTTTGTAATGTAATTAAGATGTAATGTTCCATGGAAACCGGAAAAAACCCCAACCCTTAAAATAGCATTGGCCTCTTAATTATTACCTTTGAACAGCTAATTGGAAATACCAAAGCGGAGTTCATATGGGCAGTTTGCCCCAAGATAGGCATGTTTCAGAAACATTTCACAAATGGATTAAAGGGGCGTTCACACAGGCACATCTGCCAGGCGTTCCCCAGCCGCACTCAACCCATCTTGTAATGCTTTCCTCCCGAGTTTAAAAAATACCTGGTGAAAGTGGCAGCAAACCCTGGAAAGTGTGTTTATCCTGCATATATCCTGCTTCAGGGACATGTGAACGCAAAGAAGCTGATCCGGTAGGGATGCTTAGAGCTGCACCTCCACCAGGGGCGGACAAAGAGTGTGAATGCTCCCTAGCACATCCTCCCCAGTATGCTCCCGCTTCAGTCGGTGCAGTGTTGGAATACCTGGAACATGTTTTTTCGGGTCTTTTTTGCCACAACGCCCTCGTGCTTCAAACCGCCAGTCTGAACTCAACCCAAGGATTTCTATCTAATCCAGTGAGCAAGCTAGCAGTGTGGGGATGAGGACAACCTAGATTCAAGTACTATATCTACTAAGGTTCCATCATCACCCTTATCTGCACCCAATGGCTATCTTCTGATAAGGAATACATTTTCTATTATAACATAAGTTAAAGACCTAAAAAGTTTTTCCTTTCCATATAGGTTCACAGTGGACTATAGTCAGGGACCCTCTCTTCCCTTTAGAAAAATGAGATGGAAAGAGGGTGGCAGATTAAGTGAAAAGTTAAAATTTCATCTTTTTATTCCTAGAATTATATGCAGTGTGAACAACTTGTCAGCTACTATCATAATATGCCCAGATAATAGGCATAAATGTGGTGGGGGGGATTGTCCTTACATCTCACATCCCATATGATACATAATTGGGCAGTTCCCTGAAAGCCATCATTGTTGAAATCATATAACATAAAATGCACAAATAATAGGTACAGAAGGGGTGGAAGTCCTTACAACGGCATATCATATGCTTTATAATTGGGTCGTTCTTTGAAATCCATCTCATCTGACGCAGCACAGATAATAGAACTAATTCCACCAATGACGAAATCTCCTTCTTCATAATATTTGAAAAGATGTGAGAGGGGCTCACTGACGGTGCATTTAGCATCATGATCCTTGCACTTGGATGGGCAGAGCAGCAGCATTTGAACCAACACCACGAGTGATACCATTCTGCAATGAGTTCATCACAATAAAGATTTCTGTCTTCTCATGTGACTATTGGAGTCATTCCAATTTCAAGCAATCTGACTGCATCATCTCCTGCATTTGATTTCACGTAGCATAGATCAGACTGAGAGCACCCTGCCTTTTCAGCAACTTGCAATGTGAAAGGCTGTATTTCTAGTATAACCTTGAAGATCTTTTTTTTTTTTCTGATGATGGTTTAAACACCTTGGGAACACTGACAGGAACATGCCCAAGAATGTTTTATAATTACAGAGGAGATAATCACACTTTACCATGTTTTCTTAGATCAGATGGGAAAACATGTTTCTCAAAACTTTTCTTTTGTCTTTAGTGGCCTGCTTGGCATAGGTGTTGTCCCCAGAATCCAAATGGAATTAGTGTGGCCTTGCTCCGCGGTGATGGCACGATCCTGGTGGCAAATTCAGTGGTGGCAGCCCGATCATGGTGGCAGCAGCGCCAGCCCTCTCATGGCGACAACGGCAGCCCTCTTGCAACAGCAGTGGTGTTCCCTTCGGGCCACAGCCAGCAGCGGGGGCCAGTTAGTTCAGTGGAGGAACATTCCGGCTGCAGGGGCTTTGCAGAAGGCAGAGGACCATGTCTGTGGGGCTCCAGTGGCAGCCCCTCACCGTTGTTGTATTAAAAAAACAACAACAACACACACACACATACGGGGGTTTCTTGGCTGTGGGGCCTGTAAGTGCAGTTGGTGAGGCTGTTTGGCAAGCCCCCCCTTCCCCCTTTATTTTTTCATTGAGAGTGATTGCGCAGTTTGATTCCCCCCACTTCTAGGTGGGTCTTGTTGCCAGGGAGCGTTGGGGCAGATTTTGTGCTCCCCTTCCTTTTTAGGCTAGGGGGCATAGGTGCTGGATTGGCAATTTTGGGAGTGAATTTTTCCAGGGGCCATTTTGAGAAGGTCCTTTTGTAACAGAGAGGACCGGGTCAGGCAGTCATCTTGAGTGGGTCATTATTGGTGGCCATTTTAGGTTGTCCTGCCTACAATTTTAGGGTGGCCATTTTGATATATAGTAAGTGTGCTGAATAGTAATAGCCTTAGATAGCCTTTGGTACACAGGATTGGGGCCAATTGTGGGGCGCTTCCTAAGGAAGTAGTATTAGGCTAGATCTGAGCTGGGGACCAACTACTGAGGCCATGGCTTCAAGAAAGGGTCAGGGTAAAGCCGGTTCCAGTTATCCCCTCTGATGAGGAGGATGAGGATCCGGTTAACACAGCCATTCTACAGCGGTTAGAGGCACTGGAACAGCAACGGGGTGCGCCTCCAACAGGGGCGGGGATTAAAAGACCAAAACCAGATTCTAACACTTCCTTTCAAGCGCAGGTGCTGGCGTGCTTGGCCTTCTTGGAAGATAAGGAGGAAGCAGCAGTGGCAGGGGATGACGGCAAGTCATCATCTGCCCAACAAGGACAGGGCGAGGAGGAGCTTCAGGTGGAAGTGTATATGGGAGCTCCAAGGAAAGAAGGTAAGGATGATACTGTTGGGGCAAACAGATCATATTGGCCATGGGGCACCGGTACTCAGGGTGCCTCTAGGTCCACGTACCCACCACCTGTTAGTTGGCCATACTATGCAGGATGGGGTAGTGGGGCTCCACCGCCCCCTCCTGGGGAGTGGTCCGGGTGGGGTTACCCACATCCTGGAATGGGAGTGCCGACTTCCAGGGTTATTTCTTATGACAGGGTGGCAGCTGGGGCCATACCATCTGGTAATTCTGCACTGCCCCTGGGGAATCATCTGTCTACAGCCACTAAGGAGAAGATCCTTAAGGGTGAATATGTAGATGTGTTAACTTTGTTATATAGAGAGTTAGAGAAAAAAGACAAGGAGGGCCTTGATGAGCATGAGAAGGAAAGCTTAAAGAGGCAAGAGGTGGATGGGACTTGGGCTAACTGGTACCCGGGATTTTTAATATACGCCACAGTGGTCGTCAGGCATCACCCATGGAGAGTGGTGTCCATGTTCCAGTACATAGACATAATTTATAAGGCCTTCACTGATTTCCTGGGCCCGGTGTGGTCACAGTATGATGAGGAATTTTGCATGCAGGCGACCATGAACCCGGCCTTGAGATGGGATCGTATCCATCCTGATTTGTGGCTGCAGATTATGTCAACGTCTAAGCCATCAGGGGTAGAGAGGTCGCATAGTGGCCATTTGGTTCGGAGGCCTCAAGGTCAGTCGGCTACCCACGCTCAGGTGGGGCAGGCAGTTCAGCGACACCCACTTTGCTGGGAGTTCACTTCCCATGGGACATGTAGTCGCAAGGCCTGTTCCTTCTGACATGAGTGTCTGTTGTGTGCAGGGCCTCATTCCTTCTCTAACTGTCCCAAACCTAAGGGTCAGGGTGGAGGTAGAGGCAGTAAGTGCTTTGGAGAAAGCGGGGGCTACAACTCCCCTTCTGACAAAGGGGCCTAGCCCAACTAAGATAAAAGTTTTGGAGAGTTAGTTGTGGGATTATCTGAACCAACGAGATCACGCTTACCTTCTGGAAGTTTTCATGTTTGGGTTTAGGATACCTTTCCAAGGTTGTAGGACTTCGTACATGGCTCCTAATTTGAAATCAGTTCAAGGTATGGAGCACATAGTTAGGGAAAAAATGGCCAAGGAATGTAGGGAATGTAGAATCCTTGGTCCTTTTCCTTCCCCCCTAGTTGACAATTTGAGGGTTTCCCCATTGGGAGTTGTGCCGAAGAAGGCACCTGGTGATTATCTCCTCATTCACCACTTGTCTTACCCTCATAGGGAGTCGGTGAATGATGCAATACCAGAGAAGTTATGTCATGTTAGGTACACGTCCTTTAATCAGGCCAGGCAGGTGGTGCACAGCTGTGGACAGGGTGCAGAATTGGCAAAATGTGACATTAAGTCAACCTTCCACCTCCTCCCTGTACACCCAGCTGACTTTGATCTCCTGGGATTTGCTTTTGAGGGCAAATTCTACAAGGATAGGGCCCTTCCGATGGGATGTTCAGTGTCCTGTGCTGCGTTTGAGAAATTTAGTTCCTTTTTAGAATGGGCCTTGCAGTTCAGGACGGGTCTCGGCACTACAGCCCATTATCTTGATGATTTCCTGCTTGCAGGAAGAAGGGGTACAGGGCCATGTGAGTTTTTACTGTCTAGCTTCATTGACCTGGCATTGGACCTGGGGAGTCCCTCTAGCCCAAGAAAAAACAGAAGGTCCTACCACCACCCTAATTTTCTTGGGGATAGAAATTGACACAGTAGGGCAGTTCTGTAGATTGCTGGTGGATAAATTAAATGCACTATAGGCAATGATAGAACTAGCTAGGGTTTGGAATAAGATAACCTTGTTGGAGTTACAGCAGTTGGTCAGTCACCTCAATTTTACATGTAAAGTTGTGGCACCTGGCTGGGATTTTGTTAGGAGACTCTGTGAGGCCATGAAAGGACTCCATCTTTCACACCATAGGACCAGGGTCACTTGGGTGATTCAGGATGACCTACTTGTATGGAAGCAATTTCTGGATTCATACAACGGGGTGTCCTTTTAGTGGGAGGACCTCCTAGTCGAAGCTGAGCTGCAGGTTACATCTGATGCTGCAGGTTCCTCTGGCTTTGGAGTATATTTCTGTGGACACTGGTGTGCTGAGGACTGGCCGGAGGAGTGGTTCCAGGCTGGATGGGTAAAAGACCTCACCTTTCTGGAAATTTTTGCTATTGTCGCAGCAGTGTGGATCTGGTCAGGGGAGTCTGCCAATTACACCGTCCAATTCTGGTGCGACGACCTGTCCACAGTACATGTAATTAACTCATTAACTTCTAAGTCTCCCAGGGTCATGGCTCTGTTCAGAGCCTTCACCCTACAATGTTTGCATAGCAATATTATGTTCAAGGCTAGGCATGTGCCGGGGCACAATAATGGGGTCAATGACGCTCTCTCTCGTAAACAGATGGAGAGATTCCATCAGCTGGCTCCAGATGCTGAACAGTTCCTGGTGTGGATGCCAGTGGAGGTGTGGCAGATTGGCAGGCTGAGGCTGATCAGGCCATGAGCTTGGCTCTTACCCCTTCCACATGCAGAGCTTATAGGAGGGCGGGTAAGCAATTCCTGTTCTTCAGGGAGGGGGCGGGCCTGTGGCAAGTTTGGCCCATACCTGTTCCCCATCTAATGCAATTCTGTGTGCAGTTGAGAGGTGAGGACCTGTCGGCACATTCCATCATGGGCAGGCGGTCTTCATTGGCCTATGCCAGCAAGGCCTCTGGGTATTTGGACAATACGAGCAATACGGTGGTATAGTAGCTGACACCAAAGAACCTTTGACCCCAGCAATGTTGAGAGGGCTCAAGACCCAGTGGCACATGTTGTGTGTGGATGGCTATGCAGCCACATTATTTCACGCAGCATCACTGGTCACCTTTTTTTGGAGCTCTTTGGATGAGTGAGCTGGTGGCAGGCTCGCAACAGGATGTTTCAGGCCTGGCACTGGAACACAGGGATGTTTCCATTTCAGGCTTGAAAGTTGAAATTCAGCTGCGGTGGTCAGTGGCAAGGGGAAGGTTATTGACCTGGGACGTTGTGCAGAGGTCCAGTTATGCCCAGTGGTGCCTCTCAGCCATTACTTGGCCTTGAGAGGAGAAGGTAGGGGATACCTATTTCGACATAACTACATTTCAATTTTGTAGCATGATGCAGAAGGCACTGGCCTGATTGGGATTGGGAGGGGTCTGTTTTGGAACCCACTTTTTCCGGATCAGGGCTGCTTTGACAGCCACCACCATGGGATATACAGGTAGTGAGATTCAGCAGATAGGTCGCTGGAAATATCACTGCTACAAGGGTTATGTCCAAAATTGTATGGTTTAATATCACATAGGGTTACTTTTTTATTGATGATGTTCTTCTTACAGATGCTGCAGGCCATGGGGCAAGATGAAGGGTCGCCGTCTGCGGCCACAGCATTGTCTTCTGGATGGCTCATTGGGCCAGAAGGACATCCAGCAGTTCTCAGCTTGGCCTTAGTGAATGGGCAACTGTAGAATGGTTGGGAAGGAGGGGCATGCACTCCTTCCCCTGGTATTTGATGAGAGGAGGGGGCCTCTTCCTCACATCTTGGTAATACACTTAGGGGGTAATGACCTCAGTCTGATGAAGGGCAAGGCCCTTGTGTTGCAAGCTGAGGCCAACCTTATGAGGATAAGAGCAAGGTAGCCCAGTGTGCTGATAGTATGGGCAGCCATACTGCCCCACCAAGTGTGACAAAATTTGGGGGACCACAGGTGTATTGACCACACCTGATGTAAAGTTAATAGGCAACTAAGAAAGGCCATGGATGCTGGGTTGGGTATGTTTTTACCACACCTTGATATACGGGTCATCTTTCTGGACCTGCATAAGGCTGACGAGGTGCATTTGTCTGACAAGGGCAATGGGATAATTTTACAGGACTTGCAGCAAGGGATTAGGTGGCATTAGGATGCTGAATGGGGAGCAAAGGCCAAAGCAGAGGCTTGGCCTTGGCTGTGGCAGGTTTTGTGCAAGCAAGAAAAATGGAACTGGTGAGCACCTCATGGCATATCCTGTTAGGGAACAGGGGGTCATCAGGAACTGCCTTAAGATTTAAAGGTCTGAGGTGGGAATGGTGATAATATCTGGGAACCTTTTAGGGCAGGCTCCTCCCTGCAAGTTGGAAGGGGTAGGTGCTCCTAGAAGGCAACCAGTTTGCTGGGATGCTGTTCATGAGCCAGACAGTTGGCTCTGGACCAGAGCTAGGTGACCCGCCCTTCAAGGGCAAGGGGGTTGGTCAGGGTAGTGATGCCTGCCTTGCCTGTTCCATGCTTGCTTAGTTGTCCATTGCTGCAATGTTCTGTTAAATAGTTAATAAAGTGGCCCTTATCTACTTCCACACTGTTGTCTGTCTTATTATTCCAGCTGAGGGGGGGGCAATCATTCTGAAGTAACTGGACAATTTTGAGGTTTCTAGCTTTTTTTTCCAGACGAGTAAATGAGGGCTTCCACAGGAAAATCTGAGGCATGCAGTGGTTCCGGGGATTTTGTGGACCAGAATGTCTTGATACCCGTTAGGCAGTGCAACTCCCATTGTCATCCTGAATCCTTTTGCCACTTTTGAAAATCCTAGATTCATATTCAGATTTTCTCTTCAAATATCTGTACACCAGACGGACAGAAGGATAGATGAACAAATGAATTCTTCCTTGCAGATTGTCAGTGTAACCATAGTTCTTTACATTAGTCCTCTTTTCTTCTTATCAGCTGTTCCCTGTTGTTCAACTCAGGCCGCAGGATAATAATGAAACATTTGGGGGTAAAGATACAACCCAGAAGGCCAGCACTGGAAGCTAAGATGGAGAAGATCTCCACAGCCACCATGGATTTCCCCTTCGTGCTCAGGTAGGTGGGAACAAAAGACAACCAAACGCTGCAAAATACCAGTAGACTGAAAGTGATAAATTTGGCTTCATTAAAACTGTCGGGTAACTTCCTGGCCAAGAAAGCCACCACAAAGCTAACAATGGCTAGGAAGCCCATGTAGCCCAGGACACAGTAAAACATGGTGACAGACCCCACATTGCATTCTAGTACAACAGCTTCAGTCTCTGAGTGCATATCAACATCCGGAAATGGAGGAGAAGTTGCCAGCCATGCAAAACAAAGGGCTGCTTGGGAAAGGGAGCAGGAAATCACAATGGAATTGCCCACTCTTTTCCCCACCCACTTCCTCAGGCTGCTTCCTGGTTGGATGCTTAGGAAAGCCAGAACCACCATGACTGTTTTTGCCAGTACACAAGAAAGGGCAACTGAGAAAACCATGCCAAACATGGTTTGTTGGAGGAGACATGACACTAGTTGTGGTTGACCAATAAATAGCAAAGCACAAAGGAAGCAAAGGAGGAGGCAGACCAGGAGAACATAGGTGAGGTTCCTGTTGTTGGCTTTGACAATGGGGGTGCTGTGATGCTTTATAAAGACTCCTAGCATGAAGAGAGTGACAAAAACAAAGGAAAGGATAAAAGTCACTAAAGTGATCCCCAAAGGTTCCTCATGGGACAAGAAAGTCACGTATTTGGGAATGCATTGATAATGTCCCTTGTTTGAATACTCATCTTCTCTGCAAATGATGCAGTCATCTAAATCTGTCAAAGAGAAAGAGGTTGAAGGAAGACAACTTCAGTGTATCCTATAACTGTTCCTATATCTAATTATTCATGTAGATCATTCTGAGGGGATTACAGCCTCCACATTTCACTCCACGACCAATGCTTACCTGCAAAAACTTCTGTGGGCATGGCTGGACAATTCCATAGGCAGTCAGATTATTTTGTTTTACTTCCCTAATGAAAATATATCAGTATTATGGCAGATAATATATTTTATTGTGGGATATCTTTAAAGGTCTTTCAATCTCAGACTGTCTGATGTAGTTTTTAATGGAGGAAAGTTGAACTGAGAGGGCATAACTGACCCAAGGTCACACCATATCAGAGCTGTAGTAAGTCTTATGGGGTTTAGCTCACTGAAAATGACCAAAAGAATCAATACTACTGATGTTGACCCTATCCCTTTGGTACTTCCATATTCCCTTGGGGCTCAGCTAGGAGAGAACCCTACTCAGTCATGATCTGTCATCAGCAGTTCATATAGCATAATTTTAACCTGGGGGAAAATGGGGTTATACACACACACTCTCTCACACACACACACTCACACATATATATATATGGACCCAAAGCAGTGGTCAATATTCTCCTGTCCTCCATTTTATCCCCACCACAATCCGATTAGATTTAGAATGTATCACTGGTCCAGGGTCATCCAGCAAACTTATGTGGGGATTTGAACTTCTAGTGAACGGGCTCAGACCAGGTTACAAGCATTAATTATAGGACAGTAGAATCAGACATTAAAACTATAGAACTTAACCCTTAAACTATGGTGATCAAACTACTTCACAACCATTTCTATAGTGCCCCGATATTAGTCAATTAAAAAAAGAGAGGGCTGAATCCCATAACGAATTGCAGATGTTAAATATCCCACCTTGGTTAAACCAAGACAGGTTTTTATTCTGAGTCCTCCGAAATAAAGACCATAATTGATGATAGCAGATAGTAATAGAATGGTAGCAGGATGGTAGCAGGATGGTAGCAGGAGATGTCTGCTAACTCATCTGAAAGAATGGTGGAAGAGCTCCTTCTTACAGGCCCTTCGGAGCAATAAAAGGTCCCACAAGGGCCTGATCTCTAGTGGGAGCTCATTCTACCAGGTTGGGGTCAGGGCCAAAAAAAGCCCTGGCCCTGGTTGTGGATGGATGAATATATTTGGGGCTCGGATCACCAGTAAATGCTAGTTTAATGAGTACAAGGCTTGATCAGGCACATATGGGGTGCTTTGAAGGCTGCAACCCTCCTTAGGATTATGCTGCAGATCTCTTACCCTTCTGATTGGAAATCTTTCCTTCTGGACATGGAATGCAGCCATAGCAGCAAAATGGCTTTCCCTCCTTCATCTCCTTCCTGGAACCTGGATGACAACTTTCACTGCAGACAGAAAGGGGCTGTGCCTAATGTATAAATGAGAGAGGAAAACAGAAAATCAGCCTGTAACATATCTTAAAAAGCTGTGTTTCTTCAAATTATTAATGGCCACTTTGTACCTGGGGTGTACAGTATGCTTGAGTCATGCACTACCAAATATCTTATGTTTAATTACTCCTGCAGGGCTTTCCCATGTATGAAAATGAAGAACAATTACATGAGTTCTGATATCAGGAGCAAAACAGGCCCTGGTAAGAGGCCAGTAACCCTTTTTTAAAAACTTGGCATGACCTTTTCCTGCCTACTCTGAATTAACCCAAAGGGGCTCTTCTTTCTGTTGTGTGGTTTCAAATCAGTTTTTGTACTCAACATTTCTCATTTTTTAAAAAAAGGAATGGAGCACCACAGTGCATGTCAGCATAATATGTATTCTTAAGTGGAGGCTTCCCCAGATTGTGTAGACCAATCTTACCTGGTCAAACCAGCTGTTCCATGTAATGGAATCGTCATTAATGGTAAGCATGTGGTCTGCAGGAGCTTCTGGACGAACCTCTCCAATTTTCACTTTAAAAAAAGACTGATTAGGGAAAGCAAGCCAGTTGATGATATCATACCCTGTTGCTACCTCTCCACAAGCGTCAAATGAAATATAGTCCCCGGCGCTGTTATTAAATGAAACCCTTTCCAAGAAGTGGTGAAGCTAGATGGAAAAAGGGGAAAAGAGACTGAGCTCTCCTGTTCATTGGAAAGCGGAATTTAACTGGAATTTTTTAAAAGGAAATTTATGAACTGGCATAGTCTGATATTTTTGTGTTTTTCCTTCTTTTATATGATTATTGTAGATATTGCACACTTTCAGAGTTTCTTCCTTTTTTCGTATGTATGTATTAATTTCAGATGGAAATGCATTTCCTAGCTGTATTTTTTCCCCTACCAAAAATGACCCCAAGGGCTGGGCCATGCCAAGAGTTTCAAACCCCTGGACACAACAAAGAAGCTTTCTTCTATCTCTGTACTCTCTTATCCAGCTTTCCTCCTTCTGGAACCTATCTCACAGTACAGAATGCAATATCAGCATGACCATACAGGACTGAACAAAGGGAGTGTGTGTCTAAACTAAGGCCCCCACTTACTGGATCATTTCTGCAACTTGTTACTCCAGAATTAATGTCCTGTCCTTGTTCTCCACACATTATACAATGTTTACAGTGTGGATGGCCCAGGCTAGACTAGATCTTGTCAGATCTCAGAAGCTAAGTATAGTCAACCCTGATTTATACTTCTATGGGAGACTACCAAGAAAGTCCATGGTCACGATATAAAGGATGGCAATGGCAAACTACCTCTTAATATCTCTTTCTTTGAAAACCTCACAAGGTTACCACAAGTCAACCGTGACTTGCTAGCACTTTAAAACCCTCAGTGTTAGATTTGGAGGACTTCTGACCAGTGGGCAGATAATCATACATGTGACACTCCATGCAAAACACTGGATAGCCCCCAACCCTCTGCTGGCATAAGTGCTTTTAAAATAACACTTTTATATGATCCCCCTTTTAAAACCCTTTGTCTTTATGTGGTTCCTGTTGTAGAAGTCTACTTACCTTACTGGGAACCCAAGGAGCCTAGGTCTCTGGCTTTCTGGCTCCTCCTGGGCATCCTACTGAGTCCCCAGGCAAAGAGCCTCACACTCCAGCTGGTGCCTCTTGAAAGTTTCCTGCCTTAAATAGAAGCTTCCCCAGGAGAGGGTGTGGCCAGTAGCTATTCAAATTCACCCAGGCGCTCAGTTACAGGCAAACAATGACCCTTTCACACCCTAACTCAAGTAGCTAGGAGTCTGCAACAACTCACCCACACACTCCCAAATACAGTCCCCCACACGGTACCTTCTCAGCTAAAGCACCTCAGCTGAAAGTAAATAAATAAACAAAAACACTCACCCCTCTAGCAGCTCTAATGCCTTGCTCCTTCTCAGAGCTCAGCTGGGTCAGCTCACCTATTGAACTAACTGTGCACCTGACACTTCCAGAGGCAGTATTCAGCCCACAGCTCCAGGAGAGCTTGGGCGAGTGTGTGTGCCTTGGGACTCTTTTATTTAGTTATTTATTTGCCTCTTTCCCTCCTGCGTGTAGGGGAGGGAGAGAAAGAAGGGAGGAGCTGGAGCAGCTGTTGCTCCTTCCTTGAAGCTGGCATCGCATTCCCTGCTCTTTACTTTCTCTCTCACTCTCTTGGCAGTCCCATCATCAAACATTCTCAGTCATAAGATTTCCCTGCAAATGGTGTGCATGCTATAGAGTGTCCCCCCCAGCTGCCCTTTTAAAATGTGAGTCTGGTCATGGTAGCGCTGTGTGAAATCCAGGGGGCTTCAGATTACACAGGCATGTTTAGTGGGAATGGGGTGAGGGCAGCCCTTTGCTGGGCCAGGCCCCGCTTTCAGATAAGACAGGCTTTCCCCCTCACTTGGAGAGTTCTTGAGTCAGGGAAGGATTCTTCTCTCATTCCCATACCTGTTAATCCAAGAGGACCTGCCTTTCAGTAGGAGGTAATTAGATTAACTTTGAATTAATCAGCTGTGATTCGATGACCTGCCCCCTAACATGTTTTGATGCCCCCCAAGTAAAGAATCCTGGCTATGGGCCTGTTCCTACATGACGTCCATATACATAGGTCTCATTTTCTCCTTGATTTTGCGTTTATCCATCACTTTTTGCTAAATTGTTCTCTACTTCACATTCAACAAAATATATCAAATAACCGACTAGTGCTTACATCATTTGACCATCAAATCTGAAGTATGCAATCTATGTCAAGTGCACATCTTATTGACACTTTGTGTTCTGTTTTCATTGAGATAGTGAATTGTGGAGTAAATGCTAAACAAGCATGAAGCATGAAGATTTGTCGCATTTTTAGCTGAATGGGTCAACAAGGGAGGGGAAAAGATGAATTCATGAATGGAGACACAGTATGCTGGAGACACAGTATGCTGTAGAGATTGCATCCTCTTCCATCCCCAGAATCATGGTTTTCCTTCTACCTAAGATATTTACCTGCCATGATGATTGGCTGAAGAAGTTACATTTCCCTATCTCCATCATCTTTTGGCGTCCATTACAGGATAAATGGAGGGCATGTAAAGCATGAGCAACAGCATAGACAGCATTGTAGATACTGTAGCTGGGGCCAGTCATGAGCATATCAAAGATATCAGCAGGAAGGCTCTCCAGCTTCTCCTCTCCAGTGCAGTTCTTTCTAAACTCCTTCTCCAGCAGTGAATCTGAGAAATGACAGAGGAATGCCTGCTCCCAGAAATCCTTGATGAAGCCATCTCCTTCTGTCCAAAGAGGATTTCTGCTCTGAAGAAATTGCTGAAATCCTGGGGGTTGGTTGGTGTGAACTCTGAAGGATATAGCACCATGAAGGAGCTGCATGTCCCAATTTCTTTGATAATAGTAGGACACAAAATCCATCTGAATGGTCATAATATATACTTTCCCTTTAAGCTTTGCTGTTGTGAATTCTGACTCTAAGAATTTTATCAAACACCTCAGATATGAGATAGACTCATTGTCTCCATAAAGGACAACTACATTGGCTTTACTCTCCATCACAACCTCAATTTTTTCGAATCCATCCTGCATTGCAGTCCAATAATAATCTATGGTTGTGGTCTCTGCAAATTTTTCTATGAAGGCCAAACAGATGTCATTCTGAAAAAACAGAGGAAGCAGGGCTTGCTGAAATCTTTCTCCACGTTCATCATCCACAACAATGAGCCCAATCCAAGTCCACCTGAAATGTAGGATTAAGTGGAGAATCCCCATGTATTGTGTGACTTCGTTTGGTACCATCTGATAGACCGAAAGGCCTGATAATTTTTCATTCACTGAAACAGAGACATAGATGAGCTATAGGAATTAAACATAGGGAGGAAAATCGAGAAAATGAGATTGAATAATTTTCAAAACACCTTTCTCTGTGTTAGTGCACATTTTCCAGTAGGGTTGCTAGTAAAAAAAAAGACAGATCTATGCTTCACTTTGTGGTTGTTTATGAAGAAGAAATAAAAATGGTTTCATTTGCTCAAAATGTGAAAGGCACAAAGGAGGGCTAGATGGATACCTCTGATGAAGTGAGCTTCATAACTATGAAAGGTTGCACTCTAATAAAGTTTGTACTGTCATAAATGTGGTTAGCCCATATCAGCAAAATAGAACAGAATGCTGGGGACAACTTAAAAATGATCAGAGCTTCCCATCTAGATAAATTAGAGTGATTTATTAGAATGGAAAGGCTCTATTTTTGAATTTAAGATGTGTATGTTTAGAACCAATGATCCATCCTTTACATACTCCGTTATTTTCTTATTTTATATGGAGGGTCATTCAATCATGAAAGTATACAAAATGTGATGTGGAAATTCATATTTGGCATACCAAACCTACTTGTGGAATATTGTAGATAGCTAAGACACTTGCTATGTGGAGGGAAATTTCAGCTTCATGTCCTCCAATGACTGCTAGCAGATTGTTCTGGAAGTCACACTTGTAGTTGGGGAGAAATCTATTCTTTGTCGAGATAAGTTCTACTGTGGCACGATAGGTCTCTCTAGCATTGAAGTAGCTGTCGCAGATGTGGAAGCCCAGGGTGACATTGGGTAAGATCTGGAGGTTTTCATTGATTTCCTTCACAGCAAATGCCATGGCCAAGACATGTTGATAATGACTAGTCAGGACACTACAACAAAAACCAGAAACCAACTCAGCAAAAATTGGGGCAGTATTATTGTGCAACATGCTTAATTACTCTTACTAGAAATATTGACTGTGATATCAGTACAATGGATTGGGTCAATTTATTATGGGATTCCCTACACTCCATTCCATTTAAAGTGCAATCTTTCTCTCATCCAGAGATTCTTTTTTGTGTATTTCAGTTGATTCTCTAAGCATTAAATATACCTTTAGAGAGTGAATGCTGTGAGACTCTCATGTAATTACTGCAGAATAAAAATACTGAAGTTGGAGAACAACCTATTCTTTGTAAAGAGAAGTTCTGTTTCGGCATAATAAGTCTTTCTTGCACTGAAGTAGGTTTTATAGATGTGGAAGTCCAGAATGACATTGAGGAAGATGTGGTGGTTTTCATTGATTTCATTCACAGCCAATGCCATAACCAAGACTTGTTGATAATAATTAGTCCATACACTACAACAAGAATCAAGGAACAACTAAACAAAATTGGCCTACTATTATTTTGTGTGATGCTTAAATACTCATATTTTCCCAGAAATATTGTCTGTGGGAGCATTATGATGGATTGGTTCAAGCAATAATCAGAATCTCTCAACTCTATCTGATTTGAAATTCAATCCCTTCTAATCCAGATATTGTTTCTGCATATTTTAGGTGATTCTGTTTTCTCACTACAGAGTCAGTGCTCTGACACTTTGTAATGCAATTAAGCTTTAATGTTCCATGGAAACTGAAAAAAAACCCAACCCTTAAAATAGCATTGGCCTTTTAATTATTACCTTTGAACAGCTAATTGGAAATACCAAAGCGGAGTTCATATGGGCAGTTTGCCCCAAGATAGGCATGTTTCAGAAACATTTCACAAATGGATTAAAGGGGCCGTTCACACAGGCACATCTGCCAGGCATTCCCCAGCTGCACTCAACCCATCTCGTAACGCTTCCCTCCTGAGTTTAAAAAATACCTGGTGATGGTGGCAGCAAACCCTGGAAAGTGTGTTTATCCTGCATATATCCTGCTTCAGGGACATGTGAACGCAAAGAAGCTGATCCGGTAGGGATCCTTACAGCCGCACCTCCACCAGGGGTGGGCCAACAGTGTGAATGCTCCCTAACGCATCCTCCCCAGTATGCTCCCGCTTCAGTCGGTGCAGTGTGACCGGGAATACCTGGAACATGTTTTTTCGGGTCTTTTTTGCCACAACTCCCTCATGCTTCAAACCGCCAGTCTGAACTCAACCCAAGGATTTCTATCTAATCCAGTGAGCTAGCTAGCAGTGTGGGGATGAGTACAACCTAGATTCAAGTACTATATCGTTTTCGGTTTCCGGCGTTGCGAATGGCAGCCACCTTTCGGGAGGCTCCTGGAGGTGGTTAGCCCACACGCAGTTTGGGGGGGGTCTTTGCATGTTTGCAAGACCCTAGTGAGCCTTAGGCAAAGGCTCCAAACCGGGGGCGCTTGGGGAGTAGCCTCTTTGCCGGCAGTCAGCCGGGAAATTGAGGCTTTCTCCCCACCCCAATCGGCCCCGCTGCGGCGTGCCCGTAATGGGACTTATCAACGCCACCGATTTCTAACAGGAGTGAGGAACAGCAATGAATTAAAGCAAAAAGAAGAAACAGCAGGAACCATGAGTTGGAGGTCTGAATTTGAAGCGAAACCCGAGCCCTTCCCCCATAAGCGAATAAGCGGCTGGGAGGAGGGGGAATCCCCCCCCCACTGAGAAGCGGGATTTGTATAAGAAAGCTAAGGGGGACGAAAGGGAAGAAGGGTTGGTGAAATTACCTTTGGGGTGCCATTGAAGCGAATGAGTTAGCGGGACTCCTGAGCGACGCTTCACGAACTTTTATAAAGTAAACAAATACAAGAAATGTCTGCCATGAAGAAGGTCCCTTTGAAAACAGAGAAGAAGGGAGGTGGGACTTCCGGTCCGGGTAATCCACCTCCAGAGCCGACTGTCAGTCAACAGACAAGCGAGCTACTGCACCCTCTGCTGGTCCAAATACAGAAAATCAGCGAAACCTTAACTAATATGGAAGGTGTTCTCAACAGTCAACAGAGGCAACTAACAGAGACGTCAAAGAAGATGGAGGAGATCGCACAGAAATGTTTGGTCTCGTCGGAAGACATCGGAAAAGTGAAGAAAAGGGTCAACAAGTTAGAAAAGCATCAGGATGTGCAAGAAAAAAGAATTTTGATGTTGCAAATGGAAAAATCGAATCTGACTCTTCGATTTCAGGGCATTAAAGAAGAAGAGAAGGAAGATCTCAGATCTATACTTGCGAATGCCTTGGCACCCGTAACTGGCAGAGACAAGCGTGAGTTAAAAGAAGAAATGGATAAGGTCTATAGGGCCTACTCCACATTCACAAAAAAAATAATCTGCCAGCAGAAGTGGTTGTCAAGTTTGTCAAGCAGAGTACCAGAGATCAAATCTTGCGTGCAGTTGCAGCGGTGCCCTTGAAAATTGGGGAGCAGACTATCAGAATATTGAAAGATGTGCCTTACGAAATCCGGATGAAAAGGAAAGCTTATAAAGGATTGACCACTTTTCTACAAAGAAGACAGGTCATATACAGATGGACCTTCCCTGAAGGCCTTTTGTTCAAGTACAAGGATAAAAGAGAGAAGATTGACTCCATCTTCAAGGCGCAGGAATTTCTGAAGAGACACGCCAGTCCAGAGGAAGAGGCAGCACTCGCAACGTGGACAGATTTGAGTAGTGAAGATGACAGCGGCCCAGAGGAGGGAGGGGCCGGAGCGGGAGAAGTGAAAACCAAAGGTGGCCCATCCTATAATTTGAGGGATACCAAAGGAAGACAACTTAAGAAATAACTGTTCGGGAAGCGTCAAAAAGGAGATGACTCACAACTAACCCCAAAGGACATTACTAACCTCATTAACAGAGTTATTTTGAATTTTTGTTAGATGAAAAGAAGACTCTCAAATCACGGAGATTGCCAAAAACTGTATCTATATTGATTTAAACTAACCTTTATTAACAGAATACTCACTCCGCTCTTTTCTTTATCCCTCTATATACCCTACCTTTTTCTATTTATAAAAAGAATAAATTCCTCTCCTTTTTAGGAGGGTTTTGATAAAAAATAAAAAAAAAAGATTCAAGTACTATATCTACTAAGGTTCCATCATCACCCTTATCTGCACCCAATGGCTATATTCTGATAAGGAATACATTTTCTATTATAACGTAAGTTAAAGACCTAAAATTTTTTTCCTTTCCATATAGGTTCACGGTGGACTATAGTCAGGGACCCTCTCTTCCCTATAGAAAAATGAGATGGAAAGAGGGTGGAAAATCAAGTGAAAAGTTCAAATTTCATCTTTATATTACTAGAATTATATGCAGTGTGAACAATTTGTCAGCTACTATCATAATATGCCCAGATAATAGGCATAAATGTGGGGGGGGAATTGTCCTTACATCTCGCATCCCATATGATACATAATTGGCAGTTCCCTGAAAGCCATCATTGTTGAAGTCATATAACATAAAATACACAGATAATAGGTACAGAAGGGGTGGAAGTCCTTACAACGGCTTATCATATGCTATATAATTGGGTCGTTCTTTGAAATCCATCTCATCTGACGCAGCACAGATAATAGAACTAATTCCACCAATGACGAAATCTCCTTCTTCATAATATTTGAAAAGGTGTGAGAGGGGTTCACTGACGGTGCATTTAGCATCATGATCCTTGCACTTGGATGGGCAGAGCAGCAGCATTTGAACCAACACCACGAGTGATACCATTCTGCAATGAGTTCATCACAATAAAGATTTCTGTCTTCTCATGTGACTATTGGAGTCATTCCAATTTCAAGCAATCTGACTGCATCATCTCCTGCATTTGATTTCACGTAGCATAGATCAGACTGAGAGCACCCTGCCTTTTCAGCAACTTGCAATGTGAAAGGCTGTATTTCTAGTATAACCTTGAAGATCTTTTTTTTTTTCTGATGATGGTTTAAACACCTTGGGGACGCTGACAGGAACATGCCCAAGAATGTTTTATAATTACAGAGGAGATAATCATACTTTACCACGTTTTCTTAGATCAGATGGGAAAACATGTTTCTCAAAACTTTTCTTTTGTCTTTAGTGGCCTACTAGGCATAGGTGCTGTCCCCAGAATCCAAATGGAATGAAATCCCTGGGATTTGTGCTTCTCTTACTCTGCATGCACCATGCACCAGATTAATTCATTTCAGGATAATTCTTCTAGCCTACGTGTACCATATTTCCTGACATGCATCAAAAAGCTGGTCAAGGGTTGCCTGGAGAAATTGGTTCACACCACTAAAGGGAGTGAGCTGGAACGGCTTTGAATAGCGCTGTTTTTAGAACTTGAAACCAGTACCTGGCAGCGATCACATGCAGTAGTTACCTTGGAAGTCTGACGATTGACAGGCGGATTTTATGGGTGCATTCACACTGGCACATCTGGCCAGCATCCCGCACCCATCAGAGACCTGTAGGAGGCAGCCAAAGAAGCGCAGTTAAAAAACACCAGGTAAACTGCACTATCAAGCGATGGTGCGATGGCCGAGGATGGAGTTCTTGGGGTGATCGCCGCAACGCGCTCCGATGACATCATTGAGCCCTTGAGGAAGCAGGTTGGCATCTCTGAGCCCTCGAGGGAGCAGGCAGCAAGGTAAATACTCCGTTTCATCTGCCATTGTGTGGGATCACGCAGTGGCGGGTCAAATTACCATGCCACAAATAGCCTCCCTCCCCCCGCACGTTTTCTGCCACGTCTGACCAGGACCCCTGTGTGGTTTATTAAACTGACCTAACCTGATCTTCATTTTAGAGATAGAGTCCTGTCACTGGGAAGGGTGGCCTGTCCATCTACTTCTTCCTCATATTACTGGTAAAAAACAGAACACCCCCCCCCCCCAAAAAAAAACACCTCTTCTGGAATTTGGATATTATTCTTCAGATAGGCAATTAGAATGGCAAAAACATTTGTCTCTGCCAATCCCCCACACATAGGGATTATTGGTAGGGAAAATATAGCAGTCACCCAGAAAGCACCCAGATGCAAAGCTGTGGAAGAATATGGCACCCCAGCAGTCAGGAACTATTGACATTCGTGGTCTGCAATGGTGGGGGATCACTGCAATGGTGGCTTCTTTTGGTGCTGTGCCTAGTTCATCTTAGGGGTTCCAACCTCCCCATGCCTCCCTTACAACCCATCTGATCTGTGTGGGGATGTGCTACTGTGAAAAACAGGCATAGGCCAGAAATTCAGTGGTAGGGGCTTGTTCGCCCTCTGGGTGTCCTGGGGGCCGAGGATGCCAGGGGTGTCACAAAGGCTCAAAGCAAAGCACTCCCGTGTACCCAAATTGTGGGGACAAGCCAAAATGGTACTTGGAAATGAATTGTTGTCATGACATGGAGTGCACAGAGGCTCAAGTAGGCAGGCCTGTAGTAGATTGAGTAGTCCTAGGATGAGTGTATGCACAGCAGTAACCTGGTAATACAGTCACTGAGTAATCATCCCAGTCCAAAGGCAGTAGAGGGATGAATATCCCAAATAACACCCTGGATGACAAGGAAGCCCATGCACCACAGGTGTCCCCATATCTGCTGGCATTTAGTGTGGCCCCTGATACCATGCCTCACCACTAAGTCCTCCAACTACCCATTGGCCTGCTCCCTGGCCCAGGGACCCTCAATCATCTCCCTGGGGGGGAGGTGTCCAGTAGCCATTGGTGGATTACAATGTTGTAGAGGATGGCACACATGGTGAAGAGTTCGGTGACTGTCAGGTGCTTATAGTGGAGGCAGCAGAACCACATCTACAGCTAGTCTTCAGGATAAGGCATCAACAAATGAGGGAGGAGGGGTTATCTGCAGTCACCTGTCCTGGATAGAAGAACAGCATTCAGGATAGTGGGCACCTGCCTGGAGCCTTCCCCTCCTCCAGCCCAGTCTACTGACCCAGGAGCCATCCTTGCCCACTGTCCCAGCAGCCAACATGTGTTTGAGGCCTGGTGCCATGAAGGTCTGAGTATCATGCAGAAACTTGGCCAAGTGGTCCATGAAGATGCCCTGATTGTTGCAAGTCACTTGGAAGTTGAGGCTGCAGAAGTGAAACTGTTGTGGTACACCTGGGCCTTCTCTTTGGAGGCAATGAGGGCAATGGGGGTGCAGTATATGCCACTCAAAAGCTTGGAGAAGTGAGAATTCAGAAACACCTAAAATATGCAGAAACAATATCTGGATTAGAAGGGATTGAATTTCAAATCACTTAGAGTTGAGGGATTCTGATTATTGCTGGAACCAATCCATTGTACTGCTCCCACAGACAATATTTCTAAGAAGATATGAGTATTTAAGCATCACATACAATAATAGTAGGCCAATTTTGTTTAGTTGCTCTTTGACTCTTGTTGTAGTGTATGGACTAATTATTATCAACAAGTCTTGGCTATGGCATTGGCTGTGAATGAAATCAGTGAAAACCACCACATCTTCCTCAATGTCATTCTGGACTTCCACATCTATAAAACCTACTTCAATGCAAGAAAGACTTATTATTCCAAAACAGAACTTCTCTTTTGCCAGCACACAAGAAAGGGCAACTGAGAAAACCATACTAAAAATGGTTTGTTGGAGGAGACATGACACTAGTTGTGGTCGACCAATGAATAGCAAAGCACAAAGGAAGCAAAGGAGGAGGCAGATCAGGAGAGCATAGGTGAGGTTCCTGCTGTTGGCTTTGACGATGGGGCTGCTGTGGTGCTTTATGAAGACTCCTAGCACCAAGAAAGTGATGGAAGAAAAGGAAAGGACAAAAGTCACTAAAGTGATCCCCAAAGGTTCCTTATGGAACAAGAAAGTGATGTTTTTGGGAATGCACTGATAATGTCCCTTGTTTGAATATTCATCTTCTCTGCAAGTGATGCACTCATCCAAGTCTGTCAAAGAGAAAGAGGTTGAAGGAAGACAACTTCAGTGTATCCTATAACTCTTCCTATATCTAATTATTCATGTGGATCATTCTATGGGGATTTACAGCCTCCACATTTCACTCCACAACGAATGCTTACCTGCAGGAACTTTTGGGGGCATGGCTGGACAATTCTATAGGCAGGCAGATTATTTTGTTTTACTTCCCTATTGAAGCTGGATCACCACTGTGGCAGATAATGTATTGGATTGTGGGATATTTTTAAAGGTCCTTCACACCATATCAGGCTTCTGGGGCTTAGCTCACTGAAAATGACCAATAGAATCAACACAACTGATGTTGACTCTATCCCTTTGGAACTTCCATATCGCCTTGGGACTCAGCTTGGAGAGACATTTCACGATTGGTCATCAGCAGTTCAGATAGCATAAGTGTGAACTGGGGTAGGAATGGGACTCAAAACAGTGGTCAATGTTCTCCTGTCCTCCATTTTATCCCCATCACAATCCTGTTAGGCAGGTCTGGTTTGGAACAGATCACTGGTCCAGGGTCATCCAGCAAGCATCCATTGCAAACTAGGGATTTGAACCTACGTCTTCCAAATCCTACTCCAATACTCTACCTACTGAACTACACTAATTTGCACGTCAGCTGTGACGGACTTAAAGATCTGGGACCAGCAGAGAGTAAACACAGAACACTGCTGAGTCACATGACAGAGGAGGGGGCCATTTCTGACAGGAATTTTTTCTCAGACTATCACACTTTTTATACAGCAGTGTCCTTTTACTTCTTTTATGCCTGCCTGACCCTTATTTTGTGGTATTTTCTCAAAATCCCACCGCTACCACCAATATGACACACGCCCCTTCTATATTGACAATACTGTGAGGGTCTGCGTGTGGTGCCTGGTCAGAGCTGCTGCTGATTTCTTCTGACCAGTTCTCTAAGCAAATTTTCAAATGTCTCTTCGGGGTAATTGTTTTACTTCTGGGTCAGGGATATTTACAAGGACCACTGCTAAGTGTATTGGCAATGAAATAGGTAGGCACCACAGCTGGCTAACGTAAAAACTGAACAGGCTTTATTCACAAACAACACAACAGGGGGATGGAAGTTGTACAGAGGATAGTTGGTTTCCTTTGAGGCTTTAGCTCTTTCCCTTATGTTGACTTAGGCTGTATATTAATTACTTTCAGTTCAGTACCTAGATGTTCCTTCAGTTCACAACACACACCTCAGATCTCACTCTCCAGTTACTCCTTTAGTGGTTAACTTTTGGCTGGCCCTTTGAGCCTAATCTGGTCCTCTAACCAGCTTTTCAGACTCCTCACTTCAGACCCTCTAGCCTTTGCTCAACCACATTATAAGTCCCTGTGGGGTAGTGACGGTGTCTGTGACCATTCAGGTCTTAAACTTTTATTCACCTCAGGATATTCCCAGAATCAGTGCTGCTTGCTCTCAAGCCCCAGTTCTCTACATAAACTGTTCACAGGCTGTTTCCACAGAGCTACAGAGATCTGACTTCTTCAGTTCGCTGACAGACTTCTTCTCAGCTCTCTATCACACACCGAACTCCTTTTGCAGCTTCTCTCAACTGCCCATTCCCAACGGAACCTTTTGTCTGTTATCTGCCAATCACTGAGGGTTCCGAGCTAAATGGCCCGCTCCTCACTTTGTCATGTGACTCAGCCGTGTTCTGTGTTTACTCTCTGCTGGTCCCAGATCTTTAAGTCCGTCACATCAGCTTTTATTTATTTTATTTTTATTGATTTATTTGGTTAATTTTCTATCCCAAAAACTGAAAAAAAATAGGGGGGAGGGGAAAACTCAACGCAAAATAACACTGCGAACCAGAAGGGTTAAGCTGACCATATATATTATAAAAGTACAAACTTTATTAGGGTGTACGCATATTAAAATATATATGGGTTAAAAATATTTTTCAAATATCAGACTAATAAAAGCATATCAAATATTAATACATGATGGATCAACACTTTCCAACTGAAGACCAAACGATTTTCAGCCTCAAAGGGCCTTCCTCAGTGGTCACTATTACAACATAGTATAGACACACATTCAAGCATATGTATACAAGATCTTTAGTTGTATCCTGAAATTATAAAAATAGAGGGAGGGGAAAAGGGGAAACAAAACTCAAATGAATATTTCAAATGTATGCCAAATCCTTATTAGTTTCCACAATTAATTATTTCAACCTATAATTACCTTATATGTTTTGTAATTGGGTCACTGGTATTAATGATGGGCCATAGGTATAGCCATGTCCATTCCAATTATTCTAAATAAAAACCACGAAATGAAATAATAAAATCATTATATTAATAGTTCCAATTGTGTGTTTAAAGTAATCTAATAACTATGGATAATTAAATTCACCAGCAAACCTATGTCGCCCACAGAAAACCTGTTTTCTCCCCATTACAGTTGGGGAGTCTGATTTTAATGCAGGCCAAAATGATCCATTCCCTTTTGTTTTGTGCACTTACTAACTGTAGGCTTGCAGCCTGCATCATAAATCTGGAACTATTGGCCAATTTTGTATCTCCTAGCTGTCCTTGACCAGAGCCAAGGCTTTTTTGACCCTGATATCAGCCTGGTGGAACTCTCTGCCTAGTGGCATTCGTGCCAGTGGACCTGCTATAGTTCTGCAGGGCCTGTAAAAAAGAGACGTTCTGCCAGGCCTATGGTTAAGACCATCTAGCCTGGCATCTGTAGAATGCCACATCCCTCCCCATGAGGAAATGTATAAACTGGTAGTAACCACCATTTGGATGAGTTTTTACTTTATGTATTTCTATGTTTTAATTCCTGAATTGTTTAACCTGACTGATATATTTATCCACATATGATGTACACCACTTTGAGACCTCCAGGGGAGGACAGTTTATAAGTTAAATAGATAAATAAATAAATAAATATTTTCAGATGAGCTATGACTGCCTCAGAAAACCAAGGCTTCCTATGAAGGGTGGGGTAAGATTTCTGGAAGTTACATAATCCAAGGTGTTGTGCTCAATGCTCCCCCCAAGCTATGGTGTCCTGTGAAAAAAAAATCTGTTTTGGGAGCTACTGGCATTAAAGTTGTGAGCAGGTGATATGGCTACTGCATAAATTAGTTTGCTCTGGAGCCATCCTTTCTAAGCTAAGATAAAAATGTGTGAACCAGAGGCTAAAAAGCTGTGAGCTCACACTAACTCAGCTTAGAGGGAACACTAGTTGTGATGCCATTTGTGGTTGACACTTCAACTCCCACAATCAAGCTCCCACCCATCTGGCAACGCCACTGGTGGGTGGGGGCTGCTTTGCCGCCCAGAGGAATCTGTGCAGCAACAGCATTGGAATGGGATTTGTCCTGATGTGGCTGGGGGCAGAGCCCGCCGTTTTAAACGGCGGTGCTTCGCTCCCATTTTCAGAAAGTTGCTCCGTGTGCTCAATCGCTCAGAGCACACAGAGGAGAGCTCCTGGAGTCGGCTTAGTGTGGCCTTGCGCCGCGGTGGCGGCACGATCCCGGTGGCAAATTCAGTGGTGGTGGCCCGATTATGGTGGCGGCAGTTCCAGCCCTCTCATGGCGACAGCGGCAGCCCTCTTGTGGCGGCAGTGGTGTTCCCTTCGGGCCACAGCCGGCATTAGGGGCCAGTTAGTTCGGTGGAGGACCTTTCCGGCTGCAGGGGCTCTGCAGAAGGCAGAGGACCATGTCTGTGGGGCTGCAGCGGCAGCCCCTCACCGTTGTTATATTAAAAAAACCACAACAACACACACTTGCACACATATGGGGGTTTCTTGGCTGTGGGGCCTGTAAGTGCAGTTGGTGAGGCTGTTTGGAAAGCCCCCCCTTCCCCCTTTATTTTTTCATTGGGAGTGATTGCGCAGTTTGATTCCCCCCACTTCTAGGTGGGTCTTGTTGCCAGGGAGCATTGGGGCAGATTTTGTGCTGCCCTTCCTTTTTAGGCTAGGGGGCATAGGTGCTGGATTGGCCATTTTGGGAGTGAATTTTTCCAGGGGCCATTTTGGGAAGGTCCTTTTGTAACAGAGAGGACCGGGTCAGGCAGTCATCTTGAGTGGGTCATTATTGGTGGCCATTTTAGGTTGTCCTGCCTACAATTTTAGGGTGGCCATTTTAATATATAGTAAGTGTGCTGAATAGTAATAGCCTTAGATAGCCTTTGGTACACAGGATTGGGGTCAATTGTGGGGCGCTTCCTAAGGAAGTAGTATTAGGCTAGATCTGAGCTGGGGACCAACTACTGAGACCATGGCTTCAAGAAAGGGTCAGGGTAAAGCCAAAGGAAAGCAGTCAGTTCCTAAGAGGCCCCTGGTGCAGCCAGTTCCAGTTATCCCCTCTGATGAGGAGGATGAGGATCTGGTTAACGCAGCCATTCTACAGCGGTTAGAGGAACTGGAACAGCAACGGGGTGCGCCTCCAACAGGGGCGGGGATTAAAAGACCAAAACCAGATTCTAACACTTCCTTTCAAGCGCAGGTGCTGGCGTGCTTGGCCTTCTTGGAAGACAAGGAGGAAGCAGCAGTGGCAGAGGATGACGGCACGTCATCATCTGCCCAACAAGGACAGGGTGAGGAGGAGCTTCAGGTGGATGTGTATATGGGAGCTCCAAGAAAAGAAGGTAAGGATGATACTGTTGGGGCAAACAGATCATATTGGCCATGGGGCCCCGGTACTCAGGGTGCCTCTAGGTCCACAGACCCATCACCTGTTAGTTGGCCATACTATGCAGGATGGGGTAGTGGGGCTCCACCGCCCCCTCCTGAGGAGTGGCCCGGGTGGGGTTACCCACATCCTGGAATGGGAATGCCGAATTCCAGGGTTATTTCTTGTGATAGGGTGGCAGCTGGGGCCATACCATCTGGTAATTCTGCACTGCCCCGGGGAATCATCTGTCTATAACCACTAAGGAGAAGATCCTTAAGTGTGAATATGTAGATGTGTTAACTTTGTTATATAGAGAGTTAGAGAAAAAAGACAAGGAGGGCCTTGACGTGCGTGAGAAGGAATGCTTAAAGAGGCGAGTGGTGGATAGGACTTGGGTTAACTGGTACCCGGGATTTTTAATATACGCCACAGTAGTCGTCAGGCATCACCCATGGAGAGTGGTGTCCATGTTCCAGTACACAGACATAATTTATAAGGCCTTCACTGATTTCCCAGGCCCGGTGCGGTCGCAGTATGATGAGGAATTTTGCATGCAGGCGGCCATGAACCCGGCCTTGAGATGGGATCAGATCCATCCTGATTTGTGGCTGCAGATTATGTCAACGTCTAAGCCATCAGGGGTAGAGAGGTCGCATAGTGGCCATTTGGTTCGGAGGCCTCAAGGTCAGTCGGCTATCCGCGCTCAGGTGGGGCAGGCAGTTCAGCGACACCCACTTTGCTGGGAGTTCACTTCCCATGGGACATGTAGTCGCAAGGCCTGTTCCTTCTGACATGAGTGTCTGTTGTGTGCAGGGCCTCATTCCTTCTCTAACTGTCCCAAACCTAAGGGTCAGGGTGGAGGTAGAGGCGGTAAGCGCTTCAGAGGAAGCGGGGGCTACAACTCCCCTTCTGACAAAGGGGCCTAGCCCAACTAAGATAAAAGTTTTGGAGAGTTAGTTGTGGGATTATCTGAACCAACGAGATCACACTTACCTTCTGGAAGGTTTCATGTTTGGGTTTAGGATACCTTTCCAAGGTTGTAGGACTTCGTACATGGCTCCTAATTTGAAATCAGTTCAAGGTATGGAGCACATAGTTAGGGAAAAAATGGCCAAGGAATGTAGGGAAGGTAGAATCCTTGGTCCTTTCCCTTCCCCCCTAGTTGACAATTTGAGGGTTTCCCCATTGGGAGTTTTGCCGAAGAAGGCACCTGGTGATTATCTCCTCATTCACCACTTGTCTTACCCTCGTGGGGAGTCGGTGAATGATGTGATACCAGAGAAGTTATGTTGTGTTAGGTACACGTCCTTTGATCAGGCCATGCAGGTGGTGCGCAGCTGTGGACAGGGTTCAGAATTGCAAAATGTGACATTAAGTCAGCCTTCCACCTCCTCCCTGTACACCCAGCTGACTTTGATCTCCTGGGATTTGCTTTTGAGGGCAAATTCTACAAGGATAGGGCCCTTTCGATGGGATGTTCAGTGTCCTGTGCTGCATTTGAGAAGTTTAGTTCCTTTTTGGAATGGGCCTTGCAGCAGGATGGGTCTCGGCACTACAGCCCATTTTCCTGATGATTTCCTGCTTGCAGGAAGAAGGGATACAGGGCCATGTGAGTTTTTACTGTCCAGCTTCATTGACCTGGCATTGGACCTGGGAGTCCCTCTAGCCCAAGAAAAAACAGAAGGTTCTACCACCACCTTGATTTTCTTGGGGATAGAAATTGACACAGTAGGGCAGTTCTGTAGATTGCTGGTGGATAAATTAAATGCACTATAGGCAATGATAGAACTAGCTAGGGTTTGGAATAAGATAACCTTGTTGGAGTTACAGCAGTTGGTCAGTCACCTCAATTTTACATGTAAAGTTGTAGCACCTGGCTGGGCTTTTGTTAGGAGACTCTGTGAGGCCATGAAAGGACTCCATCTTTCACACCATAGGACCAGGGTCACTTGGGTGATTCGGGATGACCTACTTGTATGGAAGCAATTTCTGGATTCATACAATGGGGTGTCCTTTTGGTGGGAGGACCTTCTAGTTGAAGCTGAGCTGCAGGTTACATCTGATGCTGCAGGTTCCTCTGGCTTTGGAGTATATTTCTGGGGACACTGGTGTGCTGAGGACTGGCCAGAGGAGTGGTTCCAGGCTGGATGGGTAAAAGACCTCACCTTTCTGGAATTTTTTCCTATTGTCACAGCAGTGTGGATCTGATCAGGGGAGTTTGCCAATCACACTGTCCAATTCTGGTGCGACAACCTGTATACAGTACATGTAATTAACTCATTAACTTCTAAGTCTCCCAGGGTCATGGCTCTGTTCAGAGCCTTCACCCTACAATGTTTGCATAGCAATATTACGTTCAAGGCTAGGCATGTGCTGGGGGTCAATAATGGGGTCACCGACGCTCTCTCTCTCGTAAACAGATGGAGAGATTCCGTCAGCTGGCTCCAGACGCTGAACAGTTCCTGGTGCGGATGCCGGTGGAGGTGTGGCAGATTGGCGGGCTGAGGCTGATCAGGCCATGAGCTTGGCTCTTACCCCTTCCACATGCAGAGCTTATAGGAGGGCGGGTAAGCAATTCCTGTTCTTCAGGGAGGGGGCGGGCCTGTGGCAAGTTTGGCCCATACCTGTCCCCCATCTAATGCAATTCTGTGTGCAGTTGAGAGGTGAGGGCCTGTTTGCACATCCCATCATGGGCAAGCTGTCTTCATTGGGCTATGCCAGCAAGGCCTCTGGGTATTTGGACAATATGGGCAATACGGTGGTATAGTTGCTGACACCAGAGAACCTTTGACCCCAGCAATGTTGAGAGGGCTCAAGACCCAGTGGCACATGTTGTGTGTGGATGGCTATGCAGCCACATTATTTCACGCAGCATCACTGGTCACCTTTTTTTGGAGCTCTTTGGATGAGTGAGCTGGTGGCAGGCTCGCAACAGGATGTTTCAGGCCTGGCACTGGAACACAGGGACGTTTCCATTTCAGGCTTGAAAGTTGAAATTCAGCTGCGGCGGTCAAAGACCAATCAGCGTGGCAAGGAGAAGGTTATTGACCTGGGACGTTGTGCAGAGGTCCAGTTATGCCCAGTGGTGGCTCTCAGCCATTACTTGGCCTTGAGAGGAGAAGGTAGGGGATACCTATTTTGACATAAGGATGGTTCTCCCCTAACTACATTTCAATTTTGGAGCATGATGCAGAAGGCACTGGCCTGATTGGGATTGGGAGGGGTCTGTTTTGGAACCCACTCTTTCCAGATCAGGGCTGCTTTGACAGCCACCACCATGGGATATACAGGTAGTAAGATTCAGCAGATAGGTCGCTGGAAATCTCACTGCTACAAGGGTTATGTCCAAAATTGCACGGTTTAATATCACATAGGGTTACGTTTGTTTATTAATGATGTTCTTCTTACAGATGCTGCAGGCCATGGGGCAAGATGAAGGGTCGCCGTCTGCGGCCACAGCATTGTCTTCTGGATGGCTCATTGGGCCAGAAGGACATCCAGCAGTTCTTAGCTTGGCCTTAGTGAATGGGCGACTGTAGAATGGTTGGGAAGGAGGGGCATGCACTCCTTCCCCTGCTATTTGATGAGAGGAGGGGGCCTCTTCCTCACATCTTGGTAATACACTTAGGGGGTAATGACCTTGGTCTGATAAAGGGCAAGGCCCTTGTGTTGCAAGCTGAGGCCAACCTTATGAGGATAAGAGCAAGGTAGCCCAGTGTGCTGATAGTATGGGCAGCCATACTGCCCCACCAAGTGTGACAAAATTTGGGGGACCACAGGTGTATTGACCACACCTGATGTAAAGTTAATAGGCAACTGAAAAAGGCCATGGATGCTGGGTTGGGTATGTTTTTGCCACACCTTGATATACAGGTCATCTTTCTGGACCTGTGTAAGGCTGACGAGGTGCATTTGTCTGACAAGGGCAACGGGATAATTTTACAGGACTTGCAGCAAGGGATTAGGTGGCATTAGGATGCTGAATTGGGAGCAAAGGCCAAAGCAGGGGCTTGGCCTTGGCTGTGGCAGGTTTTGTGCAAGCAAGAAAAACGGAACTGGTGAGCACCTCATGGCATATCCCATTAGGGAACAGGGGGTCATCAGGAACTGCCTTAAGATTTAAAGGTCTGGGTTGGGAATGGTGATCACCTGTGGGAACCTTTTAGGGCAGGCTCCTCCCTGCAAGTTGGAAGGGGTAGGTGTTCCTAGAAGGCAACCAGTTTGCTGGGATGCTGGTCATGAGCCAGACAGTTGGCTCTGGACCAGAGCTAGGTAACCCACCCTTCAAGGGCAAGGGGGTTTGTCAGGGTAGTGATGCCTGCCTTGCCTGTTCCATGCTTGCTTAGTTGTCCATTGCTGCAATGTTCTGTTAAATAGTTAATAAAGTGTCCCTTGTCTACTTCCACACTGTTGTCTGTCTTATTATTCCAGATGGGGGGGGGGGCAATCATTCTGAAGTAACCGGTCAATCTTGAGGTTTCTAGCTTTTTTTTCCAGACGAGCAAATGAGGGCTTCTACAGGAAAATCTAAGGCATGCAGTGGTTCCGGGGATTTTGTGGACCAGAATGTCTTGATACCCGTTAGGCAGTGCGACTCCCATGGTCATCCTGAATCCTTTTGTCACTTTTGAAAATCCTAGATTCATATTCAGATTTACTCTTCAAATATCTGTACACCGGATGGACAGAAGGATAGATGAACAAATGAATTCTTCCTTGCAGATTGTCAGTGTACATTAGTCCTCTTTTCTTCTTATCAGCTGTTCCCTGTTGTTCAACTCAGGCCGCAGCATAATAATGAAACATTTGGGGGTAAAGATACAACCCAGAAGGCCAGCACTGGAAGCTAAGATGGAGAAGATCTCCATGGCCACCATGGATTTCCCCTTGGTGCTCAGGTAGATGGGAACAAAAGACATCCAAACGCTGCAAAAGACCAATAGACTGAAAGTGATAAATTTGGCTTCATTAAAACTGTCAGGTAACTTCCTGGCCAAGAAAGCCACCACAAAGCTAACAATGGCTAGGAAGCCCATGTAGCCCAGGACACAGTAAAACATGGTGACAGACCCCACATTGCATTCTAGTACAATGGCTTCAGTCTCTGAGTGCATATCAACATCCAGAAATGGAGGAGAAGTTGCCAGCCATGCAAAACAAAGGGCTGCTTGGAAAAGGGAGCAGGAAATCAAAATGGAATTGCCCACTCTTTTCCCCACCCACTTCCTCAGGTTGCTTCCTGGTTGAATGCTTAGGAAAGCCAGAATCACCGTGAACGTTTTTGCCAGTACACAAGAAAGGGCAACTGAGAAAACCATGCCAAACATGGTTTGTTGAAGGAGACATGACACTAGTTGTGGTTGACCAATGAATAGCAAAGCACAAAGGAAGCAAAGGAGGAGGCAGACCAGGAGAACATAGGTGAGGTTCCTGTTGTTGGCTTTGACAATGGGGGTGCTGTGATGCTTTATAAAGACTCCTAGCATGAAGAGAGTGACAAAAACAAAGGAAAGGATAAAAGTCACTAAAGTGATCCCCAAAGGTTCCTCATGGGACAAGAAAGTCACGTATTTGGGAATGCATTGATAATGTCCCTTGTTTGAATATTCATCTTCTCTGCAAATGATGCAGTCATCTAAGTCTGTCAAAGAGAAAGAGGTTGAAGGAAGACAACTTCAGTGTATCCTATAATTGTTCCTATATTTAATTATTCATGTGGATCATTCTGAAGGGATTACAGCCTCCACATTTCACTCCATGACCAATTCTTACCTGCAAGAACTTCTGTGGGCATGGCTGGGCAATTCCATAGGCAGTCAGATTATTTTGTTTTACTTCCCTAATGAAAATATATCAGTATTATGGCAGATAATATATTTTATTGTGGGATATCTTTAAAGGTCTTTCAATCTCAGACTGTCTGATGTAGTTTTTAATGGAGGAAAGTTGAACTGAGAGGGCATAACTGACCCAAGGTCACACCACATCAGAGCTATAGTAAATCTTATGGGGTTTAGCTCACTGAAAATGACCAAAAGAATCAATGCTGATGATGTTGACCCTATCCCTTTGGTACTTCCATATTCCCTTGGGGCTCAGCTAGGAGAGAACCCTACTCAGTCATGATTTGTCATCAGTTCATAAGTGTAAACTGGGGGAAAATGGGGTTATACACACACATTCTCTCACACACACTCACACACACATATATATATGGACCCAAAGCAGTGGTCAATATTCTCCTGTCCTCCATTTTATCCCCACCACAATCCGATTAGATTTAGAATGTATCACTGGTCCAGGGTCATCCAGCAAACTTATGTGGGGATTTGAACTTCTAGTGAACGGGCTCAGACCAGGTTACAAGCATTAATTATAGGACAGTAGAATCAGACATTAAAACTATAGAACTTAACCCTTAAACTATGGTGATCAAACTACTTCACAACCATTTCTATAGTGCCCCGATATTAGTCAATTAAAAAAGAGAGGGCTGAATCCCATAACGAATTGCAGATGTTAAATATCCCACCTTGGTTAAACCAAGACAGGTCTTTATTCTGAGTCCTCAGAAATAAAGACCATAATTGATGATAGCAGATAGTAATAGAATGGTAGCAGGAGATGTCTGCTACCTCATCCGAAAGAATGGTGGAAGAGCTCCTTCTTACAGGCTCTTCGGAGCAATAAAAGGTCCCACAAGGGCCTGATCTCTAGCGGGAGCTCATTCTACCAGGTTGGGGTCAGGGCCAAAAAAAGCCCTGGACCTGGTTGTGGATGGATGAATATATTTGGGGCTCGGGATCACCAGTAAATGCTAGTTTAATGAGTGCAAGGCTTGATCAGGCACATATGGGGTGCTTTGAAGGCTGCAACCCTCCTTAGGATTATGCTGCAGATCTCTTACCCTTCTGACTGGAAATCTTTCCTTCTGGACATGGAATGCAGCTATAGCAGCAAAATGGCTTTCCCTCCTTCATCTCCTTCCTGAAACCTGGATGGCAACTTTCACTGCAGACAGAAAGGGGCTGTGCCTAATGTATAAATGAGAGAGGAAAACAGAAAATCAGCCTGTAACATATCTTAAAAAGCTGTGTTTCTTCAAATTATTAATGGTCACTTTGCACGGGTGGTGTAGGGTATGCTTGAGTTATGCACTACTAGATATCTTATGTTTAATGACTCCTGCAGGGCTTTCCCATGTATGAAAATGAAGAACAATTACATGAGTTCTGATATCAGGAGCAAAACAGGCCCTGGTAAGAGGCCAGTAACCCTTTTTTAAAAACTTGGCATGACCTTTTCCTGCCTACTCTGAATTAACCCAAAGGGGCTCTTCTTTCTGTTGTGTGGTTTCAAATCAGTTTTTGTACTCAACATTTTTCATTTTTTAAAAAAAAGAATGGAGCACCATAGTGCATGTCAGCATAATATGTATTCTTAAGTGGAGGCTTCCCCAGATTGTGTAGACCAATCTTACCTGGTCAAACCAGCTGTTCCATGTAATGGAATCGTCATTAATGGTAAGCATGTGGTCTGCAGGAGCTTCTGGATGAACCTCTCCAATTTTCACTTTAAAAAAAGACTGATTAGGGAAAGCAAGCCAGTTGATGATATCATACCCTGTTGCTACCTCCCCATGAGTGTCAAATGAAATATAGTCCCCGGCGCTGTTATTAAATGAAATCCTTTTCAAGAAGTGGTGAAGCTAGATGGAAAAAGGGAAAAAGAGACTGAGCGCTCCTGTTCATTGGAAAGCGGAATTTAAGTGGAATTTTTTAAAAGGAAATTTATGAACTGGCATAGTCTGATATTTTTGTGTTTTTCCTTCTTTTATATGATTATTGTAGATATTGCACACTTTCAGAGTTTCTTCCTTTTTTCGTATGTATGTATTAATTTCAGATGGAAATGCATTTCCTAGCTGTATTTTTCCCCTACCAAAAATGACCCCAAGGGCTGGGCCATGCCAAGAGTTTCAAACCCCTGGACACAACAAAGAAGCTTTCTTCTATCTCTGTACTCTCTTATCCAGCTTTCCTCCTTCTGGAACCTATCTCACAGTACAGAATGTAATATCAGCATGACCATACAGAACTGAACAAAGGGAGTGCGTGTCTAAACTAAGGCCCCACTTACTGGATCATTTCTGCAACTTGTTACTCCAGAATAAATGTCCTGTCCTTGTTCTCCACACATTATACAATGTTTACAATGTGGATGGCCCAGGCTAGACTAGATCTTGTCAGATCTCAGAAGCTAAGTATAGTCAACCCTGATTTATACTTCTATGGGAGACTACCAAGAAAGTCCATGGTCACGATATAAAGGATGGCAATGGCAAACTACCTCTTAATCTCTTTCCTTAAAACCCCCACAAGGTTACCACAAGGCAACCGTGACTCTTTTATTTAGTTATTTATTTGCCTCTTTCCCTCCTGCGTGTAGAGGAGGGAGAGAAAGAAGGGAGGAGCTGGAGCAGCTGTTGCTCCTTCCTTGAAGCTGGCATCGCGGTCCCTGCTCTTTACTTTCTCACTCTCTTGGCAGTCCCATCATCAAACATTCTCAGTCATAAGATTTCCCTGCAAATGGTGTGCATGCTATAGAGTGTCCCCCCCAGCTGCCCTTTTAAAATGTGAGTCTGGTCATGGTAGCGCTGTGTGAAATCCAGGGGGCTTCAGATTACACAGGCATGTTTAGTGGGAATGGGGTGAGGGCAGCCCTTTGCTGGGGCAGTCCCCGCTTTCAGATAAGACAGGCTTTCCCCCTCACTTGGAGAGTTCTTGAGTCAGGGAAGGATTCTTCTCTCATTCCCATACCTGTTAATCCAAGAGGACCTGCCTTTCAGTAGGAGGTAATTAGATTAACTTTGAATTAATCAGCTGTGATTCGATGACCTGCCCCCTAACATGCTTTGATGCCCCCCAAGTAAAGAATCCTGGCTATGGGCCTGTTCCTACATGACATTTATATACATAGATCCCATTTTCTCCTTGATTTTGCATTTATCCATCACTTCTTGCTAAATTGTTCTCTACTTCACATTCAACAAAATATATCAAATAACCGACTAGTGCTTACATCATTTGACCATCAAATCTGAAGTATGCAATCTATGTCAAGTGCACATCTTATTGACACTTTGTGTTCTGTTTTCATTGAGATAGTGAATTGTGGAGTAAATGCTGAACAAGCGTGAAGCATGAAGAATTGTGGCATTTTTAGCTGAATGGGTCAACAAGGGAGGGGAAAAGATGACTTCATGAATGGAGACACAGTATGCTGGAGACACAGTATGCTGTAGAGATTGCATCCTCTTCCATCCCCAGAATCATGGTTTTCCTTCTACCTAAGATATTTACCTGCCATGATGATTGGCTGAAGAAGTTACATTTCTTTCTCTCCATCATCCTTCGGCGTTCATTACAGGATGAATGCAGGGCATGTAAAGTATGTGCAGTAGCATAGACAGCATTGTAGATACTGTAGCTGGGGCCAGTCATGAGCATATCAAAGATATCAGCAGGAAGGCTCTCCAGCTTCTCCTCTCCAGTGCAATTCTTTTTAAACTCCTTCTCCAGCAGTGAATCTGAGAAATGACAGAGGAATGCCTGCTCCCAGAAATCCTTGATGAAGCCATCTCCTTCTGTCCAAAGAGGATTTCTGCTCTGAAGAAATTGCTGAAATCCTGGGGGTTGGTTGGTGTGAACTCTGAAGGATATAGCACCATGAAGGAATAGTTTGTCCCAATTTCTTTGATAATAATAGGACACAAAATCCATCTGGATGGTCATAATATATACTTTCCCTTTAAGCTTTGCTGTTGTGAATTCTGACTCTAAGAATTTTATCAAACACCTCAGATATGAGATAGACTCATTGTCTCCATAAAGGACAACTACATTGGCTTTACTCTCCATCGCAACATCAAATTTTTCCAATCCATCTTGCATTGCAGTCAAATAATAATCTATGGTTGTGGCCTCTGCAAATTTTTCTATGAAGGCCAAACAGATGCCATTCCGAAAAAACAGAGGAAGCAGGGCTTGCTGAAATCTTTCTCCACGTTCATCATCCACAACAATGAGCCCAATCCAAGTCCACCTGAAATGCAAGATTAAGTGGAGAATCCCCATGTATTGTGTGACTTCGTTTGGTACCATCTGATAGACCGAAAGGCCTGATAATTTTTCATTCACTGAAACAGAGACATAGATGAGCTATAGGAATTAAACATAGGGAGGAAAATCGAGAAAATGAGATTGAATAGTTTTCAAAACAACTCTCTCTGTGTTAGTGCACATTTTCCAGTAGGGTTGTTAGTAAAAATAAAAATAAAAATCAAAGACAGATCTATGATTCACTTTGTGGTTGTTTATGAAGAAGAAATAAAAATGGTTTCATTTGCTCAAAATGTGAAAGGCACAAAGGAGGGCTAGATGGATACCTCTGATGAAGTGAGCTTCATAACTATGAAAGGTTGCACTCTAATAAAGTTTGTACTGTCATAAATGTGGTTAGCCCATATCAGCAAAATAGAACAGAATGCTGGGGACAACTTAAAAATGATCAGAGCTTCCCATCTAGATAAATTAGAGTGATTTATTAGAATGGAAAGGCCCTATTTTTGAATTTAAGATGTGTATGTTTAGAACCAATGATCCATCCTTTACATACTCCATTATTTTCTTATTTTATATGGAGGCTCAATCAATCATGAAAGTATACAAAATGTGATGTGGACATTCATATTTGGCATACCAAACCTACTTGTGGAATATTGTAGATAGCTAAGACACTTGCTATGTGGAGGGAAATTTCAGCTTCGTGTCCTCCAATGACTGCTATCAGATTGTTCTGGACGTCACACTTGTAGTTGGGGAGAAATCTATTCTTTGTCGAGATAAGTTCTACTGTGGCACGATAGGTCTCTCTAGCATTGAAGTAGCTGTCCCAGATGTGGAAGCCCAGGGTGACATTGGGTAAGATCTGGAGGTTTTCATTGATTTCCTTCACAGCAAATGCCATGGCCAAGACATGTTGATAATGACTAGTCAGGACACTACAACAAAAACCAGAAACCAACTCAGCAAAAATTGGGGCAGTATTATTGTGCAACATGCTTAATTACTCTTACTAGAAATATTGACTGTGATATCAGTACAATGGATTGGGTCAATTTATTATGGGATTCCCTACACTCCATTCCATTTAAAGTGCAATCTTTCTCTCATCCAGAGATTCTTTTTTGTGTATTTCAGGTGATTCTCTAAGCATTAAATATACCTTTAGAGAGTGAATGCTGTGAGACTCTCGTGTAATTACTGCAGAATAAAAATATTGAAGTTGGAGAACAACCTATTCTTTGTAAAGAGAAGTTCTGTTTCAGCATAATAAGTCTTTCTTGCACTGAAGTAGGTTTTATAGATGTGGAAGTCTAGAATGACATTGAGGAAGATGTGGTGGTTTTCATTGATTTCATTAACAGCCAATGCCATAACCAAGACTTGTTGATAATAATTAGTTCATACACTACGACAAGAATCAAGGAACAACTAAACAAAATTGGCCTACTATTATTTTGTGTGATGCTTAAATACTCATATTTTCCCTGAAATATTGTCTGTGGGAGCAGTACGATGGATTGGTTCAAGCAATAATCAGAATCTCTCAACTCTATCTGATTTGAAATTCAATCCCTTCTAATCCAGATATTGTTTCTGCACATTTTAGGTGATTCTGTCTTCTCACTACAGAGTCAGTGCTCTGACACTTTGTAATGCAATTAAGCTGTAATGTTCCATGGAAACTGGAAAAAAAACCCAACCCTTAAAATAGCATTGGCCTCTTAATTGGAAATACCAAAGCTGAGTTCATACGGGCAGTTTGCCCCAAGATAGGCACGTTTCAGAAATGTTTCATAAATGGATTAAAGGGGCCGTTCATACAGGCACATCTGTCTGGCATTCCCCACCCGTAGTCAACCCACCTTGTAACTCTTCCCTCCCGACTTTAAAAAATACCTGGTGAAAGTAGTAGCAAACCCAGGAAAGCATGTGGATCCTGCTTTAGGGGCATGTGAATGTGAACCAGCTGGTCCGGTGGGGATCCTTACAGCTGCACCTCCGCCAGGGGCGGGCCAACAGTTTGAACGCTCCCTAGTGGATCGTCCCCGGTACATTCCCACATCAGTTGGTGCAGTGTGACTGGGAAACCCCAGAACACGTTGTTCTGGGTCTTTTTTGCCATGACTCCCTCGCACTTCAAACTGCCAGTCTGAACTCAAACCAAGGATTTCTATTCAATCCAGTGAGCAATCTAGCAATGTGGGGATGAGTACAACCTAGATTCAAGTACTATATCTACTAAGGTTCCATCATCATCCTTATCTGCACCCAATGGCTGTCTTCTGATAAGTAATACATTCTCTATTATAACATAACTTAAAAACCTAAAAAGTTTTTTCCTTTCCATATAGGCTCACAGTGGACTATAGTCAGGGACCCTCTCTTCCCTATAGAAAAATGAGATGGAAAGAGGGTGGCAAATTAAGTGAAAAGTTAAAATTTCATCTTTATATTCCTAGAATTATATGCAGTGTGAACAACTTGTCAGCTACTATCATAATATGCCCAGATAATAGGCATAAGTGTGGGAGGGAATTGTCCTTACATCTCACCTCCCATATGATACATAATTGGGCAGTTCCCTGAAAGCCATCATTGTTGAAATCATATAATATAAAATGCACAGCTAATAGGTACAGAAGTGGTGGAAGACCTTACAACGGCATATCATATGCTATATAATTGGGTCGTTCTTTGAAATCCATCTCATTTGATGCAGCACAGATAATAGAACTAATTCCCCCAATGACGAGATCTCCTTCTTCATAATATTTGAAAAGATGTGAGAGGGGTTCACTGATGGTGCATTTAGCATCATGATCCTTGCACATGGATGTACAGAGCACCAGCATTTGAGCCAACACCATGAGTAATCCCATTCTGCAATCGGTTCATCACAATAAAGATTTCTGTCTTTTCATGTGACTATTGGAGTCATTCCAAGGTGAAGCAATCTGACTAGCATCATCTCCTGCATTTGATTTCAAGTATCATAGATCAGACTGAGAACACCCTGCCTTTCAAGCAGCTTGCAATGTGAAAGGCTGTATTTCTAGTATAATCTTGTAGATCTTTTTTTTTTTTTCTGATGATGGTTTAGACACCTTGGAGATGCTAACACAAACGTGCCCCAAAAATGTTGATAATTACAGAGGAAATAATGACACTTTACCATGTTTTCTTAGATCAGATGGGAAAACATGTTTCTCAAAACTTTTCTCCTGTTTTTAGTGGCCTGCTAGGCATAGGTGTTGTCCCCAGAATCCAACTGGAATGAAATCCCTGGGATTTGTGCTTCTCATGCTCTGTATGCACCATGCACCAGATTAATTCATTTCAGGATAATTTTTTCTAGCCTATGTGTACCATATTTCCTGATATGCATCAAAAAGCTGGTCAAGGGTTGCCTGGAGAAATTTGTTCAAACCATTAAACAGAGTGAGTTGGGACGGCTTTGAATACCACTGTTCTTAGAACTTGAAACCAGTACCTGTATTGTTTAGTAAACTGACCTGACCTGACCTTGATCTTAGAGATAGAGTCCTGTCACCACTAAACAGAGTGAGCTGGGATGACTTTGAATACCCCTATTCTTAGAACTTGAAACCAGCACCTGTGTAGTTTAGTAAACTGACCTGACCTGACCTTGATTTGTGTGTTTCTTAGAACTTGAAACCAGCACCTGTGTGGTTTAGTAAACTGACCTCACCTGTCACTGGGAGGGGAGACCTGTCCATCTACTTCTTCCTCATATTACTAGTAAAAAATAGACCCCCCCCCTTCTTGAATTTGGATATTATTCTTCTGATAGGCTATAGAATGGTGAAACCATTTGTCTCTACTGATCCCCTCTCCCCCGCCACACATAGGGATTACTGGTAGGGAAAATATAGCAGTCACCCAGAAAGCACCCAGATGCAAAGCTGTGGAAGAATATGGCACCCTAACAGTCAGGAACTATTGATATTCTTGGTCTGCAATGGTGGGGGATCTGTGCAATGGTGGCTTCCGTTGGTGCTGTGCTCACCTCATCTCAGGGGTTCCAACCTCCTCCTGCCTCACTCACAACCCATCTGATCTGTGGGGGGATGTGCTGCTGTGAAAACCAGGAATGGGCCAAAAGGACAGTGGTAGGAGCTTGTTCACCCTCTGGGTGTCCTGGGGGCCCAGAATGCCAGGTGTATCACAAGCAGTGTTCCCTCTAAGCTGAGTTAATGTGAGTTAGCTCTCCATTTTTTAACCTCCAGCTCACAGATTTTTGTCTTACCTCAGGAAGGATGGTTCCAGAGCAAACTAATTTATGCAGTAGCCAAATTGCTCACTCACAACTTTAATGCCAGTAGCTCACAAAGTAGAATCTTTGCTCACAAGTCTCCACAGTTTAGGGGGGGCATTGGTCACAAGGGCTCAAAGCAAGGCATTCCAGCATACCCATATTTTGGGGAGAATCCAAAATTATACTTGGAAATTAATTGAGATGGAGTGCCCAGAGGCTCAAGTAGCCAGGCCTATAGAGGAATGGGCCATCCTAGGATCAGAGTATTCACAAGAGCAAACTGGCAATGCAGTCACTGAGCAATCATCCCACTCCAAGTATGGCAGAGGGGAAAACAACCCAGATAGATGCCTAGATGACAAGGAAGCTCATGTGTCATATCTGTTCTCCTAACTGCTGGCCTTTAGTGTGGCCCCTGACATTATGCCTCACCACTGAGTCCTCCAACTACCCATCAGCCTGCTCCCTGGCCCAGGGACCCTCAGTCATCTCCCCAAGGGGGGGCCTCCAGCAGCTGCTGATGGATTATCATATCACAGAGAATAGCACACATGGCAAAGAGCTTGGTGACTGTCAGGTGCTGCATGATTCTTCATCCCCCCATATAGTGGAAGTAATGGAACCACATCTTCAGGATAAGGCATCAACAAATAAGGGAGAAGGGTTTATCTGCAGTCACTTGTCATGAATGGAACAACAACATTGAGGATAGCAGGCCCCTGCCCGGAGTGTTAGCCGAATTGCCTAATTCAGTTAATAAGCTTGGGGAATTATGGATATTAATTGGCAATAGGCATAAAATATGGGATCACAACATTTGTCTAGCAGAGTCAGGATTACCAGAGTCTGTGAACAGACAAGGGGCCAAGGTTACTAAAAATAATTGATTTCCTTACTCAATGATTCCCAAGCATACAAATAATAATCAAGCATTCAGGCACACAGTACAGAACTAGCAATACAGAGCTGAAAGGATAGCAACATTTGCATGAGCAGGAATATCATTGGTGGGTAATACATTACTGGTCTGCCGTGAGGAGCAGATCTTGCTGCAGAAAAGGAAGTAACAGAAGGGAGGGAGGGGTTCATGGGCCGAGCAGCAACACACGTGGAGTGGTTCAAAAATGGATCCAGAATGGAACCAAGAAGGTAGACAGGGGGCAAAGAAAAGAGAGTGAACTGAGGCAGAGCTCACCTTAAGTAGACAAATCTTGGCCAGAGGCAATGGCTCATGTGGTCACTGATGAGGTGTGTTTGTTCCAAGTCACCCAGCAAGTGGCTGTGACTGAGGTAGGATCCAAGCCTGAGTCTCTTTGTTCCTAGTCCCACAGCCTAAATACTATATCACATTGGCTGTGATACCTCAGCGAGGTTCATACCCCCTCCAATTTGTTTTGCAAAGGAGGGGATATGTTCCACCCTCCCTGTCTCTGCCACTAGTCTACCCAAAAGGGACCTAAATTGGCTTATATTGTGCTCTCCTCATTTTATCCTCACAATAACCCTATGAGGTTGGTATGGTTGAGAGTATGTGACTGGCCCAAAGTCAGCTAGGGGCCTTTTATGACATTGGGGGAGGAGGGCAAACCTAGATCTCCTTGGTCCTAGACTGATGTTCTAAACACTATTCTACAATGGTCCTCATGAAACAGTGAAGTTATTCAAGTACTATTGATTCCTCACAGAGGAAATATTTTTGTGGCTCTTTTTTGTGCTGTCTGCACTTTCCTAACCTCTTGTAGAAACTGTTTTGATTCTTTTTGGAAATAGCAGAGAGATTTTACAGAAATATTCTGTGTCAGGATGGACCATTCATCTTTAATTTTTTTGCACTGCAAGTTCTACCAGCATTCTGAAGCTGATTGTTACTTGTGTAATCCCAAAATTTAGTTCTGTGTGCTAAAGACAGACAGACAGACAGACCAGAAAATGGAATCTTTAATGGCAGATTACAGTTGTAACCATAGTGATTTGCATTATTTCCCTTTTATTCTTATCAGATGTTCCCTGTTGTTCAGCTCAGGCCGCAGCAAAATAATGTAACATTTGGGAGCAAAGATGCAACCCAAAAGGCCAGCACTGGAGGCTAAAATTGAGAAGATCTCCATGGCCATCATGAATTTTCCTTTCGTGCTCAGGTAGGTGGGAACAAAAGACAGCCAAACACTGCAAAAGACCAATAGACTGAAAGTGATAAATTTGGCTTCATTAAAACTGTCAGGTAACTTCCTGGCCAAGAAAGCTACCACAAAGCTAACAATGGCCAGGAAACCCATGTAGCCCAGAACACAGTAAAACATGGTGGCAGACCCCACGTTGCATTCCAATACAACAGCTTCAGTCTCTGAGTATATGTCAACATCCAGAAAAGGGGGGAAAGTTGTCAGCCATGCAAAACAAAGGGCTGCTTGGAAAAGGGAGCAGGAAATCACAATGGAATTGCCCACTCCTTTCCCCAACCACTTCCTCAGGCTGCTTCCCGGTTGGATGCTTAGGAAAGCCAGAACCACCATGACTGTTTTCGCCAGCACACAAGAAATGGAAACTGAGAAGACCATGCCAAAAATGATTTGTTGGAGAAGACATGACACCAGTTGTGGTCGACCAATGAATAGGAAAGCACAAAGGAAGCAAAGGAGGAGGCAGATGAGGAGAGAATAGGTGAGGTTCCTGTTGTTGGCTTTGACGATGGGGGTGCTGTGGTGCTTTATAAAGACTCCTAGCACCAAGAGAGTGATGGAAGAAAAGGAAAGAACAAAAGTCACTAAAGTGATCCCCAAAGGTTCTTCATAGGACAAGAAAGTGACATATTTGGGAATGCATTGATTTTGTTCCCTGTTTGGATAGTGGTCTTGTGTGCAAGCCATGCACTCAAGCGAGTCTGTAAAACAGAGAAAAGGGGAGAGAAGGTGGACTAGCTTCAGTGTTATCCACATCCAATATTTTTTCTCATAACACATACATTTAGAGGATCCTTTGCTGGGCATCACAGAATCTGTGTTTTACTCCACAACAAACCCCTACCTACATCAGCTTGTTAATGCTAGGCTAGAGAGTCCCATATACAAACACATGACTTCTTTCTTTTACTCTCCTTTTGAAATAATTCGCTACTGCTTTCAGAGCATGTTTTTGAATGTGGAACTTCACCACAAATTGTTAGATGTAGCTTCTAATGGGGGGGATATTAAAGTGATGGAGAAGAAGTGGTCCAAGGGCATCCAGTAGAGCACAGAAGTACTTGTCCACCAGTATCCTAGCACACAACACCTCTAGTAACAGGGTACGGGGCTTGGCTCACTGAAAACTATAGATTCTCCCAATGCTGGCCCTATTCTCTTGGGAGAAGATTCTGCTCACTCAATGTCACTGCCATCTACACCCACTTGGGGCTGTTAACAAAAAGGCAATAGGATTTAGTAGTTATAATGCTGGACAAGGCCTAAGGGGCCCATTAGGCCATGGAAATTAACTAGGAGATCTTGGGACAGGCATTATCTTGCCCAGTCTAACCAAGCCACAGATTTCTGCTGAGGATAAAGGAGAGGAGGGGGAAATGAAGTTGGTAGCCTGTTTGGGTCACCATTGGGGAGACAAGTGGGGATCTAATTATCTCAAAAATACTATAAATATTACCTAGGCTTACTTATATTAACTAAAAACAAACACGTATGATTTCCACCTCTCCTAAGATCTTCATTCTAATGTATATCATTGCATCTCAAACCAAATCAAACCGAACTGTTTTTTTAATTTATTAATCTATTTATTTATTTGTTTGGCAACCTACCTTTCTCACCAGTGGATACCCAAAACAGCTTACATGATTCTCTTTCCTCAGTCCTCCTCCAGCACTCCAACTGCAGCACCACACCAACTTCCTTCTAAGCACTCAAAAGTGAAACCAGACTTAGGACTGGATTGTAAATCTCTTACCCTTCTGATTGGAAATCTTCCCTTCTGGACATGGAAAGCAATCATAGCAGCAGAATGGCTCCCCCTCTTTCATTCTCTTCCAAAAACCTGGAAGGCAACTTTCACTGCAGACTGAAAGGGGCTATATCCAATGTATAAATGAAACAGGAAAGCCATCAGTCAGTAACCAATCTAAAACAATGTTCGGTTTGTTTCACCAGAGTATTAATAGTCAATGGCCTGGAACATTCAGTTCTCATCTGTGGTATGGAGTGCATTTCATTCTCTCACAACTGGAAGAATTATGTTTAATTAGTATTGCAGGGCTTTCTTGGTTATGAAAATGATGAAGGATGACATCCTCCATCCTTGCTCTTTTCCCACTCTGGGAGATCTATAGGTTTGTACACTCAAGTTTTCAAATGCCCGGAGATTTGATGATGCCTAGAATGAGTGGAGTGGGGGAAAGGAACTTGGGGGAGGGATGTGATGCCATAGGATCAGACATCCAAAGCTTCCTTTCCCCCCCCCAGGTGGACTAATCATGGTAGTCTGGAGATCATGGGTGGTCTCAGCAGGACTCCAGGCCCCACCTAGAGGTTGGTAAGTGAGTTGGCAGGTTTGAATATTTCACCATTTTTATAACTATGCACAGAGGACATTTAACATCAGACAGACACCTTGATCACTCTTCTGCTCAGATCATAATTTATTTGCATATTGTAAGCAACCCCATCAAAATAAACAACAACAACAACTTGTTGTATCCATCTTGGATCTTAATCAGTGCTTTGAGGGTGCAGTTAGCTGGCTAAGGCAGGACTAACTGAAACTGAATCCAGACAATGCTGGTTGGGAAGGCTGATCTTTTAGAGTGACTGAATCCACTCGTCCTTGTTGGAGTAATGTTGGCTTTTTCAAAGCAGGCTAAGAAGTTGGGGGTGCTCATGGGCCATGCCTCACTATATCATAAAACAGGTTGGCTTGTTGGCCAAGAATGTCTTTTATCAGCTGCATCTGATTCCCCAACTTTCTCATTACCTAGACTCATCTGACCTGGCCGTGCTTACCCATACTGCCAGGGGCTAGCCAGAGGGAATGTAAGTTGTCCATTGTCAAATGGTTACATTGGCTGCCAGTCTGTTTCCAAGTTCAAGTCATAGTGCTGGTTATGATCTTTAAAGTTGTTTACCACTGTGAACCCACATATCTGAAGGGCTGACTCCTTCTATATTTCTCTACGCACCAACTACGATCCTCAGGAAGCCACCTGCCTGGTATTGGCCAGAGCTTGGGCCTAGTCCATCCTGGCTTTGTGGAATAGGCTCCCTGAATAGGTGAGGGTGCTGTAATTTCTGTCCATATGTCAAGGCTTTAAAGGGGTGCTGTAATTTCTGTCCATATGTCAAGGCTTTAAAGGGGGTTTAAATCACAGACATCTTACAACAGTGGGAAAGGAAGAAATCTGGAGCCATATATATATATATATTATGGGGATATTTCAAGCATTATTGTATTCCATCTGAATCCAAGAAGTAAAGCAAGATGTAAATTTTAAACAAATAAATAAACTTTGGGAAGTCTGCAGCTAAACTATCCATGCCACCTCACTCTGCTCTTACTATAACCCCCAGTGACAGATCCCATGATCTCTAACATCATCTTTGGTCATGGGGGAAAGATGGCATTTAGAGAGAAGTTAAAAAAGGGATGAAAACCCTAAACCTTTCACTGCCTGCTTTAAATTGTCCTACAGTGGCTATTCCTCCTATCATCCATTTTCAAATGAAGGTTTGCAATGCAGTGTGCGTTAACATCAGATATTTTCTTTTTTGGAAGTTTAGCCTGATTATGTAGTCCTCTCCTACCTGGTCAAAGTAGCTGTTCCATGTGATGCCACCTTCATTAATGGTAAGCATTATGTCTCCAGGAGTTTCTGGATGAAACTCTCCAATTTTCACTTTAAAAAAAGACTGATTTGGGAAAGCAAGCCAGTTGATGATATCATACCCTGTTGCAACTTCTCCACTGGTATCAAAAGAAATTTTCTCCCCAGCACTGTTATTAAATGAGACACTTTTCAGAAAGCGATGAAGCTAGATTGAACAGGGAAGAACAATCTTAGCTCACCTGTTCATTGGGAAGCAATGTGCATGCTAATATTTGCTTCTTAAAATAATATCTTTTAAAAATATTAAATTCCTTTTGCCTGACATTTCTTTCCTTTTTTTCTTAATATATAATTTTATTGTAGTTATCACACACATTCAAATTTTCATCTGTTCTTTTTTGTATGTATTAATTTTAAAAGGAATTTTGTTTCCCTCCATAGGTAGGGAGATTTCAAAGGAAATGTGACCTCAACATTGGGTTCTTCCTGAAGAGCAAGGGCCCTTGAACTTGTGGGAAGTTCACCCCTAGGTGAGAGAAGCATGTTAGATAGAATGCAAATTTCTAATTCAGTATTGAGACTATGATGGAATTAGTCCCACAAAGATTGAGTCCATAGCTCAAATTCTCTTCCTTAGACAATGCTAATGAATGATTATGAAGAAACTAGGAATAAGGCCTGTTGCGGAAATAAATACAAGGAACTCTAGAAAGAGGGTCTGGGAGAGTGCCCCAGCATTGGGCACTCAGTATGAATTTGCTGTGGCAACCTCAGCAGGGTATAATGACACAAAGTCCACCATTTTCTCCAGAGGAACTGGTCTCTGCTATTTGAAGAGCAGTTGTAATTTTTAGTGATCTCCACACCTCACATGGACATTGGCAACAATGTTCCCCCAGGAGAGAATGGCTGGTTTGGAGGGTGGAGTTTATGGCATTGTATCTGTCTGTGGTCCCGCCCCTTCTCAAAACCCACTGTCTCCAGGCTCCACCCATCAAATCTCCAGGAATTTCCCAACCTGGAGGTGGCAACCCTATATCCTCCCCAGCCAGCCCTCAACCTACCTTTATCTGCCCCCTGGCTTCAGTTTTCAGTTCAGTTTTCATGGAGAGCAGTTGTAATTCTGAGTGATATCCAGCCCCCACCTGGAGATTGGCAACAATGTTTCCCCAAGAGGGAATGGCTAGTTTGGAGGGTGGAGTTTATGGCTGCAAGTCTGTGACTGGTTCAAGATTATCCACTCAGCTTCCACAGCAAGAACCTGGGTCTAGCAGATCCTGCTCTGAGGCTCTGAATGCTATGCTTAGGATAGCCAACCTCCAGGTGGTTCCTGAAGATTGCCGGGTATCACAACTGAACTCCAGACAACAGATCTCTCCATCCCGCCCCCGCAGAAAATAACTGCTTTGAAGGGTAGGCTCTATGGCATTCTCTTCAGCTAAGGCCTCTCTCCTCCCCAAACTCTGGCTTCCTTAGACTGGCTTCCTTAGACACAGAATATTCAGGAATTTTCCAACCTGGAGCTGGCAACCCTAGTCAGGACTGGCCCCAATAAGTTCCTCATAAAGGCCTGGAAAGGGTTTCCTTCCTTTGTCTTTTTACTGACAGAATCAAGCTTGGTTGCCGACCAACAGCCACTGAGGGAAAGGTAGTCCCACAGAGGAGCCAAGCAGGAGAAGTGTCTTCATCAGGAGAGACAGCCATTTGGCAGTTGTTCTGACAGGGAAAAGTGACTGAAGTGGGAGTGGGCGGGAAAGAGGAGCAGACCCAGCACCCAGCCAATGGCATGCAAGTACTCTTGAGTGGTGGCTGATGGGTCAATGGCTGATGAAGTGCATTGCACAGCCAATGGGAGAGCTGGAAATGGCCATTATGCTTATAGGATTATTATATTAAGATGCCTTACATCCTCGAATTTACATCAAAGTTAACAATCATGGTCATGCATTCTAAAAAAGTTCTGAAGGTACAAAACTCCTTTTACAGGCTAGCAGGTATAGACAGGGCTGGTGCATCCATAGAGCTGAGTTAGGCGGTTGCCTAGAGTACCACCATCAGGAGATGCCCCACCTGCCCCACCCTTGCCAGCCACAACAAAGCCTGCTCTGCTTGCTCTGGCCAGTCAGCCAGTTCTTCCCAGTAGATGCAGTGCCTTGTGCGCCCCCCGAAATACAATTCACAGCCTCCCCCTCCGTTCCCCCTGCCCTCCTCCACCGGGGTGGGAGTGCCTGCTGGAGTGGCAGAGGATGGAGCACAGACAGGATGCCCAGAAGGCAGCAGCATAGCAAGAGGAGATGGAGCTCCACTGCCATTGAGGATCGCCGCCCGGCCAGCCTGAGTGCACAGCAGTATGGTGCCTGCTGCAGTCTCCCACAGCAGGAGCCAAAGAAGGTACACTGGGGTGGGGGCTGGCAAACTGGGGGGTAGCTGGTTGAGGCTGAGGGTCACCTTCACTATGCATGCCCTGCTGGCTGCGCCCTGGGTCACCTGCACCGGGGCAGCTGGCTGGAGCACTTTGGGCCAGCCTGGTATGCTGCTTACACAGTGGTGGGCCTGTCACTGGGTGCACAGCCCTTGGCTGCTGGACAGGGGGAGCGGGGAAGGGTCCTGGCAGCTCAGGGCCATGCCTGGTCTAGCCCTGAGGGATTGGTCACTGAATGCCATTCTTGTGGGCCTCAGCAGACCTTCCCCAAAGGACCCAGGAATGGTTAGCTGGGGGGTGGGGGAGGCTGTGCAGCATAAGTTTCCACGAAGGTTCGACTCTGACCTATGTAGCTGTGCCTGCCCTCCGAGGAATGCAGGAGGCACCTGGCAGGCTGAGTTTGTGAGCAGATGTTCATCACTGGAGGAGGGGGGAGGAGAAGAGAAGGGCTGCTAGCCCCTTTGTTCTCCGTCTCTCCTCGGAGCCTGCTGGCATCTGTCAGTCTTCTCTTTCCGACTCAGTTTTATTTCCTCCAAAGAGCAATTCTCCCCCCCCCCATTAACTTCACAATAGCCCTGGTAGGTAGGTAAGGCTGAGTGTGGGGAACCAGCTTCAGGACTCCCCATGAGTTTGGTACCAGAACCTTCTGAAACAGAGGGATGGCCAGAGCAGCCCACTCGACCAGTTAGGTGCTTAATTTTGCCTTCTGCCAAGCTCCAGGACTCTCTTTGCTATTGCGTGGGCTGGCAGCTCTCCCAACTCTGCTGGGGTATGTGCATCTCTGGGCATGGGTAGAGTGTCCCGGGTTTCCTGTGCCACACAGTCCCTTGTGCTTGCAGGATTAGATCACATCTTTTTAATTGGAGTCCTATCATAAACAGATCTTTCGGGTGGCAAATAGAGTATATGGCAAGGGTAGGCCACCCTCCTCTATCTTTCCCTGGCTCAGCACATCTACTAAACGTAATAGCATGTTCTGCACATGGGACTGGTTCTCCACCCAAGCCATTGAGGAGAGCCTCTGGGGTGCTGACAGTTTTGATGGAGCCAGCAGTGTGGGAGACAGTGACTACTATGACATGCACTTCCTCGCTTCCTGGATCCACCACTTGGGACAGATTGGGGCTAGTCCTTGTTGCTTGCTTGGCTTTCTCCCAATGTCTAGCCAGGTACAACCTTTGTCTCCCCACCACACGCCCTTGTTCCCTGGCATTCCAGCCTCTTCACAAGTAAATGTTGCCATCTTGGCCAAAATGCCTGACCTGCTATAATCTGTATGAATAAGCAGGTGTTGGGTCTTAGCACCTCTTTGTCACAAACATAACTATATAATTTTTTTCTCTCCAGTCATCTGTTTGCACCCCAGGTTGCAAACATAAATAAACCCCCTGCTGGTCCTTTGTGGACTAGCATCCATTTCCCAACTGTGGCCAACTGGAAACCTCTGGGAAAGCCCAAAGGTGGAGTTTTGTCCTGGAATTTGGCAATACATGGCCTGAGAATGTAATTCTGTGGCTGACAGTTATTGGTAGGCCAGTTCATGGGGGATAAGGGAGACTTTGGGAGGCTTAGGGACAGGAAAAAACCCAAGTCCAGTTGCACCTTAAAGACTAACAATGTTCATTTCAATAGGAGCTTTCATGAATCACAGCTGTGAAGAAGTCCAGTGTAGAGGAAACTGTGCCCCTGTCTCAAGTGTACTCAGGATAGTCAAGCCTGTCCTGGTGCCAGCCCTGCTTCAGGCTGAATGCAGGATGATGGGCTGGCTGCGCTACCTTGCTTTCAGCCACTCTGGCTTTCTGCATGTGCCAGCTTGGTGTTCTCCCTATTACATTTGTCATTCTTCCTAAAATGCATTTATGTTTGAAAATAGGTGGGCACACAGGGTATGTGTGTGTGCCAGAAAGTAGCCTCACCTATTTTGCAAAAAAAAAAAAAAAAAAACACCTGGAACTGGCCCTGAGTATAGAAGGGAAAAGTGGGATATCTTTGACTCATTTCCCAGCACCAGAGCATTCCACCTCCACAGATAGGAAGATTGTCCTAGCCCAGGAAGAACAGAAGACAGAAGGACCACACTGAAGACACAGAGCTTGGGAGATCAAATTGTATCAAGATCTTCCTTTTCAGGTGGGAAAAGAAAAACAACTGAATTGGGTGGGCAATACAGAGATTTCAAAACCCTTCAACATGAGCAAGTAGCTCTCCTTCCTCTCTGTACTCTCCTAGTCAGCCTGCCTTCTTACTAGACGTCACACTAGAACTCCATTGCCATATATGTATTCCCATGCAGTACTGAATGAATGGGAGAAACCCCAAACTGAGACCCAAAGATAAAGGATCATTTGTGAAACTTGCAACTCCAAAAATATATAAGCTATCCTTATTCTACCCATTTCTTAGGATCTGTACAGTGTGGATATCTTGTTAGAACTCAGAATGTCTGCAAGGTCGGCCATGGTTAGTGCTTGGATGGGAGACAACCCAGAAAGTCCAGGGTCTGACTCCCTCTTTCCCTGAATATCCTACAGGTTACCTCAAGTCACCTGTTTCTTGATGGCACTCTTCAACACTACAGTATTAGGGTTAGAGGACTGCCTTTGAATCACTTTCTTTTGATTTTTGCTCATTCCATGGTTATTGCAAAATGTTGCCTGCACTCATCACTTATTTCAAATCAGTTTCTTAACATGCTGAATTTGGGTGGGTTGATTTACATATCCCCATTCTCCCTATTCAGTCATGCTTATCAAGGAGAGGAGAATGTGGTGATCTCTACATCTCCATGGGTTGTGAGTGGGTTTGTGCATCCATTGATCAGCTAATGTGAATAAAGCCAAAAATATGAAAGCAAGGCAAATCCTTTAAGCCTCAACCCAACTAAAAGTGCTGGAATACTAGTCATTCAGTGGGGAATATCTTTAATGATTAATTGCTCCCCCCCCCGAAAAATGGGTTACTGTAGGAGAAAGATGGCTAGAGTGGACTTACAGATACAAGACCTGGGATGCCTGTGAAAGTATCAGGTTCCTTCATGGGCAGAAATGAGACTTGCAAGACCATTTCCACACAGTGATTAATACACTACTGGGGGGAAGATGATTCAGATACAGAGCTGGATGCAACCACTTTTCCATTCAATCTTACTGAATTTCCTTTTTGTACCACAACCTCCTTCATATATGAAGTTTATATACATAGGTCCCATTTTCTATTTGACTATGCATTCATCCATCACTTTTCTCTAGATTGTTCTCCATTTCAAACTCAGCATAAGATATCAAATAAGCTACAAGTAGATGCATACAAGTGCTCACATCATTTGACCATCATATCTGAAGTATACAATTTATTGACACTCTGTGTTCTGCTTTCATTGAGATACAGAACTGTGAACCAGGCTGAAGCACGAAGAATTGTGGCAATTTTAGCTGACTGGGTCAGCAAAGGAGGGAAGAAGATGAATTCATGAATGGTTTCTGGAGACATAGTAGGCTGTACAGAATGCATCCGCTTCCAGTCCCCAGGTGCATGGTTTTCTTTCTACCTAAGATATTTACCTGCCATGACGGTTGACTGAAGAAGTTACATTTCTTTCTCTCCACCACTCTTCGGAGTCCATTACAAGATGAATGCAGGGCATGTAAAGCATGTGCAATAGCATAGACAGCATTGTAGATACTGTAGCTGGGGCCAGTCATAGTCATTTCAAAGATATCTGCAGGAAGGCTCTCCAGCTTCTCCTCCCCAGTGCAATTCTTATCAAACTCCTTCCCCAGCGGTGAATCTGAGAAATGACAGAGGAACGCCTGTTCCCAGAATTCTCTGATGAAGCCATCTCCTTCACTTATGTGAGGTTTTCTACTCTGAAGAAATTGCTGAAACCCTGGTGGTTGGTTGGTGTGAACTGTGAAGGACATAGCACCATGAAGGATCTGTTTGTCCCAATTTCTTTGAAAATAATAGGACACAAAATCCATCTGGGTGGTCGTAATATATACTTTCCCTTTAAGCTTTGCTGTTGTGAATTGTCTCTCTGACATTTTTATAGACCATCTAATATATGAGATAGTGTCAGTGTATCCATAAAGGATAACAACATTGGCTTTACTCTCCATTACAACATGAAGTTTTTTTAATGCATCATTCATCACAGTGTTATAATAATCTATGGTTGTAGCCTTTAGGAGTTTTTCTGTGAAGGCCAAACATATGCCATTTCTGAAAAACAGAGGAAGCAGGGCTTGCTGAAATCTTTCTCCATGTTCATCATCCATAACAATGAGCCCAATCCAAGTCCACCTGAAATGCAGGATTAGGTGGAGAATCCCCATGTATTGTTTGCCATCGCTTGGTACCATCCGGTACACAGAAAGGCCTGATGATTTTCCATTCATTTCTGAAGCAGAGACGTAGGTAAGCTATAGGAATTAAACATTGGGAGGGAAATCTAGAGAATGAGATTGAATATTTTCAAAATACCTCTGTGTATTTTAAAGAGGAATGCACATTTTCCAGTAGGGTTGCTAGTAAAAAGAAATAAATCAAAAACAGATCTATGCTTCACTTTGTGGTTGTTTATGAAGAGGAAATTAAAATGGTTTCATTTGCTTGGAAGTTGAAAGGCATAAAGGGGGGCTAGATGGATACATATGATTATTCTTTACTTCTTTCCTTTTTACTATGAAAGGTTGTACTCTAATAAATTTTGTACTGTCATAAATGTTGTTTGCCCATAGCAGCAAAATAGAACAGAAGTGCAGAGACTGCTTTAAAATGATCACAGCTTCCCATCTCAATGCATTAAAGTGATTTATTGGAATTGGCAGTCCCTGCTTTTGAATTTAAGATACATGTGTGTTTAGAACCTATTAGTCATCCTTTAAATGCTCTATTTTAATTATGCTTTTAAAAATATTCAGTATTTTATATGGAGGATCATTGAATCATGGAAAAATAAAACTGTGATGTGGAAATTCATATTCTGCATACCCAGCCTACCTGTGGAATGTTGTAGATAACTAACAAACTTGCTATGTAGAGGAAAGTTTCAGCTTCAAGTCCTCCAATGACTGCCATGAAGTTTTTCTGGAAGTCACAGTTGTAGTTGGGGAGAAATCTATTCTTTGTTGAGAGAAGTTCTACTGCGGCACGATAGGTCTCTCTTGCATTGAAGTAGCTGTTCCAGATGTGGAAGCCCAAGGTGACATTGGGTAAGATCTGAAAGTTTTCATTGATTTCCTTCACAGCGAAGGCCATTGCCAAGGCATGTTGATAATGATAAGTCAATACACTACAAGAAGAATCAGAAACCAGCTCAGCAAAAATTGTTGCAGTATTATTGTGCCCCTTGCTTAATTACTCTTACTAGAAATACTGACTGTGATATCAGTACAATGGATTGGGTCAAGTGATTATGAGATTCCCTACACATCATATCCATTTAAAATCAGAAACCAACTCAGCAAAATATGTTGTATTATTATTGTGCAACATGCTTAATTACTCTTACTAGAAATATTGACTGTGATATCAGTACAATGGATTGGGTCAAGTGATTATGAGATTCCCTACACATCATATCCATTTAAAATCAGAAACCAACTCAGCAAAATATGTTGTATTATTATTGTGCAACATGCTTAATTACTCTTACTAGAAATATTGACTGTGATATCAGTACAATGGATTGGGTCAAATTACTTAAAGTGCAATCCCTTTCTCATCCAGAAATTCTTTGTGTGAATTTAGGTGATTCTCTAATCTTTTAATATCCCATTAGAGAGTGAATGCTGTGAGACTCTCATGTAATTACTGCCGGGGAGGGGGAAATATTGAAGTTGGAGATAAATTTATTCTTTCTAGAGAGAAGTTCTGTTTTGGTATAATAAGTCTTTCTTGCATCGAAGTAGGTTTTATAGATGTGGAAGTACAGAATGACATTGGGGAAGATCTGGTGGTTTTCATTGATTTCATTCACAGCCAATGCCATAGCCAAGGCATGTTGAAAATAATTAGTCCATACACTACAACAAGAATCAAAGAGCAACTAAATGGAATTGGCCAACTATTATTGTGTGTAATGCTTAATTACACTTATCTTACTAGAAATATTGTCTGTGGTATCAGTCTAATGGATTGGTTCAAGCAATAATCAGACTCTTTCAGCTCCATCTCATTTGAAAATCAATGCTTTCTAATCCAGATGTTGTTTCTGTGCAATGTAAGTGTTTCTCTATTCTCACTAGATAGACAGTGTTCTGACACTCTGTAATGTAATTAAGCTGTAATGTCCCATGGAAACTGGAAAAAATACTTAAAATAGCATTGGCCTATAACCTTGAACAGGTAATTGGAAATACCAAGGATTTCTGTCCAATCCAATGAGCAATCTAGCAGTGTGGGGATGCGTACAACCTACCTTCAAGTACTATATCTACTAAAGTTCCATTATCATCCTTATCTGCACCCAATGGCTATCTTCTGATAAGTAATACCTTTTCTATTACAAGATAATCTAATACCTAAAAAGTTTATGCTTTCCATATAGTGTCATGGTGGACTGTAATCAGTGTCCCTCTCTTCCCTAAAGCAAAATGAGATGGAATTAGAGTGGCAAATTCAGTCAAAAGTTCAAATTTCATCTTTATAATCCTAGAATTATATGCAGTGTGAACAACCTGTCAGCTACTGTCATGATATATCCAGATAATAGGCATAAGTGGGAAGAAAATCCTTCTTATATCTTGCATCGCATAGGACACATAATCGGTCAGTTCCCTGAAAGCCATCATTTTTGAAATCACATAACACAATATGCATGTATAAGAAATATGGGAGGGAGAAAAGTGCTTACAAGGGCATGTCATATGCCATATAATTGGGCTGTTCTTTGAAATCCATCTCATCTGACGTAGCAGAAATGATAGAACTAATTCCCCCAATGAAGAGATCTCCTCCTTCATAATATTTGAAAAGACTAGAGAGAGGTTCACTGACGGTGCATTTAGTATCATGAATTTTGCACATGGATGTACAGAGCACCAGCATTTGAGCCAACACCATGAGTGATCCCATTCTGCAACTGGTTCATCACAATAAAGATTTCTGTTTTTTCATGTGACTATTGGAGTCATTCCAATTCCAAACAATCTGACTAGTATGATCTCCTGCATTTGATTTCACATAGCATAGATCAGACTGAGAAAACGCTGCCTTTCCAGCGACTTGCAATATGAAAGGCTATATTTCTAGTATAACCTTGTAGATCTTTTTTTTTTCTCTTTCTGATGACAGTTTAAACACCTTGGGGACACTGATATGAAGTAATCCCAAGGATATTGATAACTACAGAGGAGATAATTACATTATACCATGTTTTCTTAGATCAAATGGAAAAACAAGTTTTGCAAAACTTTTCTGCTTTCTTTAGTGGCCTGCTAAGCATAGGTGTTGTCCCCAGAATCCAACTGGAATGAAATTCCTGGGATTTGCGCTTCTTATTATCTTCATGCACCATGAACCAGATTAATACATTCCAGGATAATTTGTCTAGCCTATGGTCTCGATCAGATGGCCAATTTGATCTGTTGCCATTGCTGTTCCCTTGGGGATTTAAAGTGCACGATCAGACAGCAACATCTGTCTGTCATGCATCAGTTGTCTGAGTTCCATCCCCCCCTCCCCTTGCCCTGTGTTTCTTTTATACCTGAGAAAGTCTGGTCCTATTGGTCTCAGCCGCTTCCAAAATGGATTTCCTATCATCTGGTCACTCTGTTGCTCACCCAAGCCACCAGGCACGTCTCACTGAGCTCTAGTTTTCCAGCTGCCATCCCCCCCCCAGTTAGCAAGGATGGCATGACTGTATATATACACCTCCCCGCCCCAGAGGGGCTGCTCAAAACCTTGTTTTCTTTTGAAAACTCATGTGTTTGAGTAGAAAGGAAAACAACAACTGTGATGTATTACATCACAAAAGTCTCTACAGACTGAAAATTTCTTGTTCCAAAACTGAGTGAGGTCAGGGTGAGGTCAGACCTAGATCTCCCTGATCCTAGCCTGACATTCAAAACAGTATACTACAAGGTGAATTTGTTCATATAACCGTGAAGTTGTTCAAGTCCTATTGTTTCCTCATAGAGGAAATTTTTTCCTGCCCCTGATGTGTGCTGTCTGCACTTCCCTGCCTTCTTGTAAACAATGTTTTGATTTCTTTGGAAATAGCAGAAAAAATTTGTAGAGATATTGTGTGTCAGGATGGACTACTCTTCTTTAATTTCTTGAACTATAACTCCCACCAACATTCTGAAGCTGATTGTTACTTGTGTAATCCTAAACTTTAATTATGTGTTCTAAAGGTGGACAGACAGACAGGCAGACAGACCAAGAGATGGAATCTTTAATGAAAGATTATAGTTGTAACCAATGTAACCATTATATCCCTTTTCTTCCAATCAAATGTTCCCTGCTGTTCAGCTCAGGCTGCAGCAAGATAATGTAACATTTAGGGGCAAAGATACAACCCAGAAGGCCAGTGCCAGAGGCTAAGATGGAGAAGATCTCCACGGCCACCATGGATTTTCCCTTCGTGCTCAGGTAGGTGGGAACAAAAGACAGCCAAACGCTGCAAAAGACCAATAGACTGAAAGTGATAAACTTGGCTTCATTAAAACTGTCAGGTAACTTCCTGGCCAAGAAAGCCACCACAAAGCTCACAATGGCCAGGAAGCCCATGTAGCCCAGGACGCAGTAAAACATGGTGGCAGACCCCACATTGCATTCCAGCACAACAGCTTCAGTCTCTGAGTACATGTCAACATCCGGAAATGGGGGAGAAGTCACCAGCCATGCAAAACATAGGGCTGCTTGCAAAAGGGAGCAGGAAATCACAATGGAATTGCCCACTCTTTTCCCCACCCACTTCCTCAAGCTGCTTCCTGGTTGGATGCTTAGGAAAGCCAGAACCACCATGACCGTTTTTGCCAGAACACAAGAAATGGCAACCGAGAAGACCATGCCAAACACGATTTGTTGGAGGAGACATGACACCATTTGTGGTCGACCAATGAATAGCAAAGCACAAAGGAAGCAAAGGAGGAGGCAGATCAGGAGAGCATAGGTGAGGTTCCTGTTGTTGGCTTTGACGATGGGGGTGCTGTGGTGCTTTATAAAGACTCCTAGCACCAAGAGAGTGATGGAAGAAAAGGAAAGGACAAAAGTCACTAAAGTGATCCCCAAAGGTTCTTCATAGGACAAGAAAGTGACATCTTTGAGAATGCATTGATTTTGTCCCCTGTTTGGATAGTGGTCTTGTGTGCAAGTCATGCAGTCAAGTGAGTCTGTAAAACAGAGAAATGGGAAGAGAAGGTGGGTTAGCTGCAGTGTTATCCATACCCCATTCTTTTAAAGGATCCTTTGGTGGGTATCACAGCAGCTGTATTTTACTCCACAACCAATCTCTGCTTACATCAGCGTGTTGTTGTTAGGCTGGACTGTCCCATATAGGAGCACATGATTTATTTATTTTAGTCTTGTTTTGAAATAATTCACTATTTTGTTCAGAGCATGTTTTTCAAATGTGTAATTCTTTTAGGTACTTTCATCATTAATTGTGAGATGTAGGTTCTAATGAAGGGGTATTAAAGTGATGGAGAAGAAGTGGTCCAAGGGCATCCAGTAGAGCACAGAAGTACTTGCTCACCAGTATCCTACCACACTACACTTCTAGTAACGGGGTATGGGGCTTGGCTCACTGAAAAGTATAGATATGCCGAGTCCTGGCCCTATTCCCTTGGGAGAAAATTCTGCTCACTCGATGTCACTGCCATTTACTCCCACTTGTGGCTGCTAACAGAGAGCCAATATGATTTAGTGGGTACCATGCTGACTGAAGACTGTGAAGCCCATTATGCCATCAAAATTCACTAGGAAATCTTGGGACAGGCACTGTCTGCCAAGTCTGACTAAGCCCCAGGTTTCTGCTGAGGATAAAGGAGAGGAGGGGAAAATGAAGTTGGTTGTTTTTTTTGGGTCAGCATTGTGGAGAAAAGTGGGGATATAAATATCTCAAAAATACTATAACTATTACCTAGGTTTACTTATATTAAGAAACAACAAACGTGTGTGATTTCCACCTCTCCTAAGATCATCATCCTACTGCATATCATTATCTCTCAAACCAAATCAAGTTGAACTGTTTTTAAAAGATTAATCCATTTATTTATTTTGACTGTCAATCTCTTACCTTTCTGATTGGAAATTTGCCCTTTTGGACACTGGGTACAGTTATAGCAGCAGAATGGCTCCCCATCCCTCATTCTCTTCCTAAAACCAGGAAGGCAACTTTCACTACAGACTGAAAGGGGCTGTGTCTAATGTGCAAATGAGACAGGAAAAGCATCAGTCAGTACCAAATCTGAAATGATATTCTGTTTATTTCTCCAGATTATTAATGGTCCGTGGCCTGGAACTTTCCCTTCTCCTCTGTGTTGTGGACTGTGTTTCATTCTTTCACAACCGGACGCCTTATGCTTACTTAGCTCTGCAGGGCTTTTCCAGATCATGAAAATGATGAAGGATGACACCCTCCGTCCTTGCTCTTTTCCCACAATTGTTGATCTATAGGTTTGTACACTCAAGCTTTCAAATAGCAAGAGATCTGATGATGCCTAGAATGAGTGCAGTGAGGGAAGGGAACTTTGGGGGGCAGGATGTGGTGCCTTAGGATCTGCCCTCCAAAGCTGCCTTTTCCCCCACAGAGAGTCAGTTTGGTGTAGTGGTTAAGTGCATGGACTCTAATCTGGGAGATTCTCCACTCCACTTGATCCTGCTGATGTGACCTTGGTTCAGTCACAAGTTCTGGCAAAGCTATTCTTCAAAAAGAGCAGTTTCTGTCAGAGTTCTCTCAGCCCCGTCTATCTCACAGGGTGTCTGTTGTGGGGAGGGGAAGGGAAAGGAGTTTGTAAGCCGCTCTGAGACTCCAAGTGAAGGGCGGGGTATAAATCCAATCTTCTCCTCCTCTCCTCCTCCTCTAATCTTGGAAGTCTGGAGATCATTGGTAGTCTCGGCAGAACTCTAGGCCCCACCTTGAGATTGGTAAGGAAGTTCTCAAGTGTCAATGTCTTACCTTTTTTATTAAAAAAAATGTGCACAGAGGATATCTAACATGAGACAGACACCTTGATCTCTCCTCTGCTCAGATCACAATTTATTCATATATTCGAAGCAGCCTCTCATGACAGGTCCCATGATGCTCCACATCATCTTTGGTCAAGGGGGAAAGAGGGCATTTAGAGAGAAGGGGGTATGAAGAGAGAAGATGTTTAAAAAGGGGGGATGAAGACCCTAAACATATCCCTGCCTGCTCTAAATTATCCCACAGTGGCTATTCCTTCTGTGACTCTACAGGCCTTGGCATTGCCGACTCCTGGAGAGAGTTACTTTTATTTTCCACTAGGGTAACTCACTGCCACCACTTGCCCTTTCTTGGGGGGAGTTTTCCCTGCTAGGAGGGAAAGGGCTCCTCAACCTGAGGCCACACTTCCATCCTCCATTATCCAGAGCACGGTTACCATGAGATTTTGAGTCTCCCCAGGCAAAAGATCTACATGCACATAGACTGCTGTCCTCACAACCCAGGGGCCCCTCTTGTATTAGTGTGTCCAAGACGGTGGTAGAGAGACTGAAAACCAATCTTCAAAGTCAAAAAGATTTATCGAGAAGAAAATATTTACCAACATCCTTAAGCACAGGACTAAATCAGCATATTGATTTCAAAGGAAAACTGATCATACGTGGAATTCCCTTTCCCTTTCCTGGACACACCCTAACTGATGTTAAAATAGGACACGCACTAATGATCTTTAAATGTTACAAGGCTCTATTCTAAGTCCCATCACCTGGGAGACCGCATTGGTCATGAAAAGATGGGTGCCTGCTTTCTGACCAGAGCTCCAAGTTGTTCCCGGCGCAGCATTCCAAAGGACAGAGAGCCCCTTCCCCTTGCAAAAAAGTTTTCTTAATTGCCCATCTTCACCCACTTTACATCACTACCTCCACCCCCTTGACCCAGTCTGCCCAGATCACAGGTACATCCTGGGAGCTCTTCTGGAATGCATTCTGAGAAATCACCAGGAATCACTTGGAGACTTCCTAGAACCAAATTCCTTGGCAGGTCTTCGTAACAGAACCATTAGCATATGCCTAGATTTAATCTAGTAGGCAATTGAACTGGCTTCCCACTACTTCCAGAGAGGAAGAAAAAAAAAGTCTGAAGGGGGGAATCCACACCTTCTATTATCTGTTTTCCAATGAGGGTTTGCAGTGCAATGAAGCACCACAGTGCATGTTAGCGTAAGATCTTTTCGTTATTGGAAGTTTTGCCTGATTGTGTAGTCCTCTCCTACCTGGTTAAAGTAGCTGTTCCATATGATGTCATCTTCCTTAATGGTGAGCATTTGGTCTGCAGGAGCTTCTGGATGAACCTCTCCAATTTTGACTTTAAAAAAAGATTGATTTGGGAAAGCAAGCCAGTTGACGATATCATACCCCGTTGCAACTTCTCCACTGGTATCAAATGAAATTTCCTCCCCAGCACTGTTATTAAATGAGACCCTTTTCAGAAAGTGATGAAGCTAGATTGGACAGGGAAGCACCAATGATGATGACAGACTTTTTTGAAAGTAGTCAAGCTTGGTTGGACAGGGAAACAGAATCTTAGCTTATCTGTTCATTTGGAAGCAATGTTTTCTTCTTAATAGAATATTTTTTAAAGCTATTAGATTCCTTTTGCCTGACTTTCCCCCCATTTTATTCTTTAATATGTTTTTAGTGTAGTTATTACACACATTGAGATCTTCTTCTGTTCTTTTGTATGTGGATTAATTTCAAAAGGAATTTTATTGTCCTCTATAGATAGGGGAATTTCAAAGGAAATGTACCCTCAACATTGGGTTCTTCCTGAAGAGCAAGGATACCTCGAACTTGTGGGAAGTTCACCCCAAGGTGAGAAGTATGGCAGAATGCAACCCCCAAATTTTGCATTTTTGTATTGGTGAGTGCATCTGTGTGCTCATGCCTGGAAGTCCTAACAACCTCTGGTGACTTCTACTGGGGCATGGAGGACATTTAGAGGTGTGGTTTGATAGCCTGCCTGTGCCTCCCAGCCTTGGTATTCTTTGCAGGTCTCCCATCCAAATACTTGCCGGGTTCAGCCCTGCTTAGCTTCCGATATCTGATGAAATTGGGCTCCCTGGTCTGTTCAAGTCAGGGTAGTATTGAGACTTTGATGGAATTAGTCATACGAAGATTAAGAGTATAACTAGAATGATTTTTCTCAGATAATACTAATGAATGATTATGAAGAAAAGCCTCAAACCCTCGAATATACATCAGATTAAACAATAATGGTCGCTACACTCTGAAAAAATCCAGAGGGTACATAACTCCTTTTACAAGCTAGCAGGTAGACAAGGGGAAAGTGGGATAGGTATGACTCATCTCCCAGCACTAGAGCCATCCACCTCCTCAGATAGGAAGATTGTCCGAGCCCAGGAAGAACAGAAGACAGAAAGATCACACCAAAGACACAGCGCTTGGGAGACCAAATGGAATCAAGATCTTCCTCTTTGGATGGGAAAAGAAAAATGACTGAATTGGGTGGGCAATACAAAGATTTCAAAACCCTTTAACATGAGGAGGCAGCTCTCCTTCCTCTCTGTACTCGCTTAGCCAGCTTGTCTCCTTATGTGACATTTTCTCACACTAGAACTCCATTGAAATAGCGGCATCATCATGCCTTTGAATCACTCTCTTTTGATCTTTGCTCATTCCATTGTTGTTTCAAAATGCTACCTGCGCTCATTTCTTAATTTAATTCCTTAACATGTTAAATTTGAGTAGATTGATCTATGTACCCCCATTGTCCCTATTCAGTCATGCTTATCAAGGAGATATAAGAGGAGGAGGTGATGGGTGACCCCGACATCTCCATGGGTTGCAAGAGTGTCTGTGGGGAGCGTAAAAAGGAGGTACAGTCTTTAAGCATCAACCCAACTAAAGGTGCTGGAATGCTAGTGTGATAGATGGCAAGGAACTAAATGTTTTTAGGCAATGCTACTGGAAAAAGGCTAAGCTACCTGAAAAATTATTGACTCATTTGGATTGGGTAAAGAAATTCAAGCGGGAAGGAGTTAGTTAGCCAGTAGGTGTGGAACAGTGAGGAGTTGGAGCAAGGGGGCAGAGCTGACAGAAAAAAAATACTTAGTGAGATTTTGAAGAAAAGTGTCCGATAAGCCCCGTCTGTAGCAGAATGAGTGTGTTGTGGCCTCTGCAAAAAATAGTTTTGGGGTGGTTCCGGCAAAGAAGTGTCAGAACGTCCCCAACTCAAGGAGTGGAAAGGATCTCCTTGTGTGAAGAAGAAAAAAAAAAATGTGATCTCTACTTGAGTGGAGAATTAGTCACTCTCAGTATGAAAGTTTATTAACCATTTTTCAGAGATTATTCTTCTGGCAGCTAGTGAGTTGACAAAATATTTGAGGAGGCACGGAGGTCCCTCAAGGAAGTCAAAAGAGGTTATTGCTCTTAAGGAGAAGAGAATAACATTCTGGCTGGGGGGGAGCAGATAGAAAAACCCCTGGTCTATAAACATAGGGTTAAAGTTTATAAAAATCACAAACCTGTGAGACCATTTTAAAACGTTAAAAAAATTGGCACTCTAGTAATACCTGTCACCCCATTAAAGCAGTGAAATATCTCTACTAACATCAAACCAAAGTAAACCAGGAGAAATAATTCTCTGAATATCTCTGGGGTTGCATAAAAGCAGTTTTGTATATATTCTTTAAACCTCTCTCTACCAATGCTAACCAGAATTCACTTGCAAATATAATCTCCATTCCCCTTTCTGTTTGTTCAAATAAATTTAACTTATGTTTGAAGTTTAAGGGTGCCTATTTTCTGAAAGAAAATTCCTAGACCAAAACCTCCTCAAGCACAGTTCCCTAGTTGGGGTTAGGAGCCGACATGGTATCCAACAGTAATAAGGTGCGACGATGGCATTATAATAAAATCTACTTACCAATTAAGAAGAGTGACACAGTACCTAAAGGCCATCCAGTTATCATACGGGGAACTGGAATTCATAGTGGGAGGGTAACTCTGGGGCAATAGAAGGCTAAAGGTATAACGGGAGTGCCCGTTTCAATCAATTAGTCCTTCAGTGGGGAATATCCTTAATGGTCAATCAGTGGAACCCCAAGAGAAGTAGGTTACTGCAGGAGAAAGGTGAAGAGAGGGCCCTTACAGATCTGAGACCCGGGATGCCTGTGGAAGTACCAGGTTCATTCATAGACAGAAATGAGACTTGCAAGACCATTTCCCCTCCGTGATTAAATGCACTTCTGGGGGGAGGATGATTCAGATACAGAGTGGGATGAAACCACTTTTTCATTCAATCTTCCTGAATTTCCTTTCATATGACACCTTCCATCCCACTTGATTTTTATATACATAGCTCCCATTTTCTCTTTGGTTCTGCATACCTCCATCTCTTCTCTTTAAATTGTTCTCTACCTCAAACTGAACAAAATATATTAAACAAGCTACAAGTAAATATATACAGGAGCTTACATCATTTGACCATCACATTTGAGGTATGCAATTTATACCAAGTGCACATCTTATTGAAACTCTGCGTTCTGCTTTCACTGAGATAAGGAACTGTGAACCAGGCTGAAGCATAAAGAACAGTGGCACTTTTAGCTGACTGGGTCAACAAAGGAGGGAAGAAGATGAATTCACAAATAGTTTCTGAACACATCGTATGCTGTACAGAGGATATCCTCTTCCAGTCCCCAGATGCATGGTTTTCTTTCTACGAAAGATATTTACCTGCCATGATGGTTGACTGAAGAAATTACATTTCTTTGTCTCCACCATCCTTCGGTGTCCATTACAGGATGAATGAAGGGCATTTAAAGCATGTGCAAGAGCATAGACACCATTGTAGATACAGTAGCTGGGGCCAGTCATGTTCATATCAAAGATATCTGCAGGAAGGCTCTCCAGCTTCTCCTCCCCAGTACAATTTTTACCAAACCCCTTCCCCAGCAGTGAATTTGAGAAATGACAGAGGAATGCCTGTTCCCAGAAATCCCTGATGAAGCCATCTCCTTCATTCATATGAGGTTTTCTGCTCTGAAGAAATTGCTGAAATCCTGGTGGCTGATTGGTGTGAACTGTGAAGGATAGAGCACCATGAAGGAACTGTATGTCCCAATCTCTTTGATAATACTGGGACACAAAGTCCATTTGAATGGTCATAATATATACTTTTCCTTTTAGCTTTGCTCTTGTGAACACTGACATTTTTATACACCATCTAATATACGAAACAGTGTTAATGTCTCCATAAAGGATGACTGCATCGGCTTTACTCTCCATCACAACATCAAATTTTCCCAAATCATCTTGCATCACTGTAAAATAATAATCTATTGTTGTGGCCCTTAGGAGTTTTACTGTGATGGCCAAACAGATGCCATTCTGAAAAAACAGAGGCAGCAGGGCTTGCTGAAATCTTTCTCCATGTTCATCATCCACAACAATGAGCCCAATCCAAATCCACCTGAAATGTAGAATTAAGTGCAGGATCGCCTTGTATTGCTTGACTTCATTAGGAGCCATACGGTAGGCAGAAAGGCTTGATGATTGTTCATTTATTACTGAAGCAGAGCCATAGATGAGCTAGGGAAATTAAACATTGGGAGGGAAATCTAGAGAATGAGACTGAATCGTTTTCAAAGCACCTCTCTGTGTGTTTAAGAGTAGTGCACATGTTCCAGTTTAGTTGCTAGTAAAAAATCAAAGACAGACAAATGCTTCACTTTGGGGTTGTTTAAGAAAAACAAATGGAAACGGTTCCATTTGTTTGGGATGTGAAAGGCATGCAGGGGAACTACAAGGATACATCTGATGAAGTGAGCATCATTAGTATGAACGTTTGTACTCTAATTAATTCTGTACTGTCATAAATGTAGTTAGCTCATAGCAGCAAAACAGAGCAGAAGCATAACGACAACTTTGAAATTATCACCGCTTGCCATCAAGATGAGGTTATTGGAATGGAAAGGCCCTATTTCTGAATACGTGCGTGTTTAGAACCAATGATTTGTCCTTTAAACACTCTTCTCTTAAATTTGCTTTAAAAATTCTATAAAATACTTTATACGAAGAGTCATTCAATCATGAAAGTATACCAAAAGTGGGATGTTCATGTTCTGCATACCCAGCCTACCTGTGGAATACTGTAGATAGCTAACACATTTGCTATGTGGAGGGAAGTTTCAGCTTCAAGTCCTCCAATGACTGCTATCAGATTGTTCTGGAAGTCACACTTGTAGTTGGGGTAAAATCTGTTCTTTGTCGAGATAAGTTCTACTGCGGCACGATAGGTCTCTCTCGCATCGAAGTAGCTGTCCCAGATGCGGAAGCCCAGGGTGACATTGGGTAAAATCTGGAGGTTTTCATTGATTTCCTTCACAGCAAATGCCATGGCCAAGACATGCTGATAATGATTAGTCAGTACGCTACAACAAGAATCACAAACCAAGTCAGCAAAAAAATGTTACATTATTATTGTGCCTCATGCTTAATTAGTCTTACTAGAAATATTAAGTGTGATATCAGTACAATGGGTTGGGTCAAATTATAATGAGATTCCCTCCATTCCATTTAAGGTGCAATCTTTCTTTCATCTAGAGATTCTTTTTTGTGTATTTTAGGTGATACGCTAATCATTCAGTATCCCATTAGAAAGTGATTGCTGTGAGACTCTAATGCTATTACTGCAGAAAAAAAATATTGAAGTGGTAAATTAATTTATTTTTGTAGAGATAAGTTCTGTGTTGGTATAACAAGTTGTTCTTGCATTGAAGTAGGTTTTATAGATGTGGAAATCCAGAATGACATTGGGGAAGATCTGGTGGCTTTCATTGATCTCATTCACAGCCATTGCCATAGACAAGACATGCCGATAATAATTAGTTCATACACTACAACAAAAGCCAGAGAGGAACTTAACAAAATTGGCCTAGTGTTATTCTGTGTGATGCTTAAATACTCATATCTTCCTAGAAATGTTGTCTGCAGTAGCCGTGCAATGGATTGGTTCAAGCAATAATCAGAATCACTCAATTCCATGTCATTTGAAATTCCTTCCCTTCTAACCCAGATATTGTTTCTGCATATTTTAGGTGATTCTCTATCCTCACAAGACAGTCAGTCCTGTGACACTCTGTAATGTAATTGAGCTCTAATGTCCTATGGAAACTGGAAAAAAAATACTTAAAATATCAGTGGCCTCGTAACTATTGTTCTTGAATTGCTAATTGGAAATACCAAGGATTTCTATCCAATCCAGTGAGCAACACCACAGTGTGGGGATGGGTACAACCTAGATTCAAGTACTCTATCTAATCTAGTAAGAGTCCGTTATCACCCTTATCTGCACCCACCATCTATTTTCTCATAAATAACAAGTTGATGCAGGGTTTTTTTCACAACTTAACTGGAAAAACCTAAAAAAGTTTTTGCTTTCCATATACGGTTACAGGATATGCACAGATAATATGTATGGGAGAGGGAAACTTCCTTACAAGGGCATATCATATGCCATGAAATTGGATCGTTCTTTGAAATCCATGTTTTCTGATGTAGCAGAAATAAGAGAACTAATCCCTCCAATGAAGACATCTCCTTCTTGGAAATATTTGTGAGGATTCGAGAGGGGATCGCCGACGGTGCATTTAGCATCATGAATGTTGCACATGGATGGACAGAGTAGCATTTGAACCAACACCACGAGTGATCCCATTCTGCAACTGATTTCTGCCTTCTCGTTCCAAGTTGAAGCAATCTGACTAGCTGATCTCCTGCATTTATTTTCACATAGCATAGATCAGGTTGCCTTTCCCTGCCTTTCCAGCAACTTGCAATGTGAAAGGCTGTATTTCTAGTAGAATCTTGTAAAACTTTTTTTTTCCTGATGACAGTTTAAACACCTTGGGGACACTGACATGAAGTTATTCCAAGCATGTTTATAATTACAGAGGAGATAATCACACTTTACCGTGTTTTCTTAGATCAGATGGGAAAATATGTTTCTCCAAACTTTTCTCCTCTCTTTAGTGTCCTGCTCAGCATAGTGATGTCCCCAGAATCCACCTAGGATGAAATTCCTGGGATTTGTGTTTCTCATGCGCTGCATGCACCATGAAGTAGATTAATTAATTTCAGGATTATTTTTCTAGTCTATATGTACCATGTTTCCTGATATGCCTCAAAAAGCAGCTCAGGTTGCCGGGGGAAATTGGTTCACACTGCTAAGCAGAGTGAACTGGGATAGCTTTGAATATCCCTGTTGTATTAACTTGAAACCAGTATCTGTGCAATTTAGTAAACTGACCTGACCTTGACCATCGTTAACTTTCATTTCTCCCAGCGATTTTCCTTTCCCCTTTGCTTGTCATGTTAAATTCCTGGAGGGGAGCTATGAATGCATGGGAGTAGTTGCTGTAACCATTCTGAAAGCAATACCCTGAGTGTTGGTTCTCCTGAGACTGACCTTGGAGAATGTCTGTGCCTTGCCTAAGTTAGATAGGGCATCATATATCTTTCCAGGTTGCCATAGTTAGGCTAGGGGTCGAAGTGATGTAACTGTATGTGGAATTTTATGGTTTTACCTATAATCTGTAGGTTCCCGCATTTTTCTTCAGTCCTAACAAAACTTCTTGAACCTACAGCATCATATCTCAAATAAAGCATTACACTGCCAATAGTGTGTGTGGAGAGTGATTTAGCTGGGGACCTGACAGCCATAGAGACAGAGCCCTCTCTCCTATCCTGGTAAAAAAAAGACACCCCCCTCACAAAACATCTCTTTTGGAATGTGGATGTTATTCCTCAGACAGGCATTTAGAATGGGCAATCCATTTGTCTCTGCCCCTTCTCCCCCATGCCACACATAGGGATTACTGGTAGGGAATATATAGCAGTCACCCAGAAAGCCCCTGGAGGCAAAGCCGCTGAAGAATATGGCATTCCAGCAGTCAGGAGCATTTGATATTCCTGGTCTCCAGTGCTGGGGGATCGGTCCAATGGTGGCTTCTGATCTCATGGGTTCCAACAGCACGACTGGAGTTTGATGCCTCCTCCTGCCTCACTGACAACCCATCGGGTTTGTGTGGGGATGTGTTGCTCTGAAAAATAGGAAAGGGCCAGAAGGACAGTGGTAGAGGCTTGTTTACCCTTTGGGTGTCCTGGCGACCCAGGAGGCCAGGTGTGTCACAAGGACTCAAAGCCAGGCATGCCAGCATCCCCAGATTCCAGGAACAAAATAAAATGGTACTTGGAAGTGAATTGCTGTTCTGGGATGGAGTGCCCTGAGGCTCAAGTGGACAGTCCTAGGATGAGTGTATCCCCAAGAGTAAACTGGCAAAACAGACACTGAAGGATCATCCCGCGCCAAGTGTGGCAGAGGAAAACACAACCCAAAGAGAGGCCTGGGTGACAAGGAAGTTCATGTGCCATATGTGTTTCCATATGTGCTGGCCTTCAGTGTGGCACCTGACATCATGCCTCACCACTGAGTCCTCATACTACCTGCCAGCCTTCTCCCTGGCCCTGGGCCCCTCAGTCTTCCCCCTATGGTGGGGGGGCTCCAGCAGCCATTGGTGGATGATCATGTTGCATAGGATAGCACACATAGCAGAGCTTGGTGACTGTCAGGTGCTTCATGATTCTTCATCCTCCCATATAGTGGAGGTAATGCAACCACATCTTCAGGATAAGGCAACAACAAATAAAGAAAAAGGGTTTATCCGCAGTCACCTGTTATGGATGGAACAACAGCATTGAGGACAGCAGGGCCCGGAGTGGAGTGTTAGCCAAATTTCCTTGTTTAATTAATAAGATTGGAGAATTATGGAAATTAAATGGCGATAGGCATAAGATTTGGGATCATAACCTTTGTCCACCAGTCTGGATTCCCAGAGACGATGGCTAGACAAGGGGGCAAGGTTACTAAAAATAATTGATTACTTAATGATTCTCAAGCATACAAATAATAATCAAGTGTTCAGGCACACAATACAGAAGTATGAATACAGAGTTGAAAGGACAGCAGCATTTGCATCAGCAGGGATATCATTGCTGGGCAATACATTACCTGTCTGACATGATTAGATCTTGCAGCAAAAAAGGAACTAAAAGGAAGATGGGAGGGGTTCATTGGCCCAGCAGCGACACTTGTGGAGTGGTTCCAAATGGAGCCAGAATGGAACCAAGAAGGTAGAAAGGGGGCAAAAAGGAGAGATGGAACTCAGGGCAACCTCAGCTTCAATAGCCAAATTGTGACCTGAGGAAATGGCTCATGTGGTCACTGGTTCCCAGGCAGCACTAAAAAAGGAACAACAACTATACTCTGGATGGGGGCATAAAGGGCTTGATAGTTGGACAATTGGAAATTGATGGTCGGCAGGGAGTGACACCTCTAGGAGAAGGGGGTGAGACAAAGGAGAGGGTGAAGAGATCCAATCATATTGCAGGTCTGGTGCTTTGCATTAACGATCCGATGCTTCACGGCTGCATTATCTAGATGGTGGCAATAAGGTCTAATTGTTGCTATTGTCTTTAGCTGAGCACAGTCGTTTGTTTTAGGCTGAGTCAGGGGGAAGAGGAATGTGTTACTTTCCAGGTGAAGCTAACACACAAGGGGGGGGGAATAGTGCGAGATGGAGAAGAGATTCTCTCATGGGCACTGTTGAAGAATATCTGTCCTTGGTCTGAGCATGGCTTCTTCTCTGGTCTGCTGCTGTCTTTGTGTGCATGGGGGCTATAGGTCCGCATCACAGTGCTTGAGTGGATGCAAAAGGGCAGGGGCTGAGGCAGAAGGCTTCCCTAGTCCTCACTTTGCATATTTCTTGGGCACAAGGCCCCCCTTGACCACAGTGTACAGTCCATAGTTCAGCATAGGGCATTTCCCTTAGGACCACAGCTCTTTCTATTGTCCTGGCACACACTGTTCTCAGTTTAGCAAGGCAGTGATATATGAGAGCCTTTAATAGTGCCATCTGAAGCGGCTTCATGGCAACAGGAGCCCCTCCCCCAACTACTGACCCAGAAGTCATATTATGCCCACTGGCCCACCAGCCAACATGTGTTTGAGGCCTGATGCCATGAAGATCTGAGCATCATGCACACTGCCCAGAAACTTGGCCAAGAGGCCCATGAAAATGCCCTGGTGGTTGCAAGTCACCTGGAAGTTGAGGCTGCAGAAGTGTAGCTGTTGTGGTACAGCTGTGGCTCCTCACTGGGGGCAATGTGGGCTATGACAGTACATTACATGCTACTCAGAACAAGACACCCAGAAAGTGTCTGTGGCAGGATTCAAGCCAGAGTCTCCTGGATCCTAGTCACACACGCTAAATACTACAGCACACTGGCTGTGATAGCTCAGTGAGGTTCTTACCACCCATTTTGTTTTGTAAAGCAGTGTGTAGGTGCAATAAAGAAGGCCAACGCTATGCTGGGGATTATTAGGAAGGGAATTGAAAACAAATCAGCCGGTATCATCATGCCCCTGTATAAATCATTGGTGTGACCTCATTTGGAATACTGTGTACAGTTCTGGTCACCACATCTCAAAAAGGATATTATAGCATTGGAAAAAGTGCAGAGAAGGGCAACTAGAATGACAAAAGGGTTGGAACACCTTCCCTATGAAGAAAGGTTAAAACGCTTGGGGCTCTTTAGCTTGGAGAAACGACGGCTGAGGGGTGACATGATCAAGGTTTATAAGATTATCAATGGGATTGAGCAGGTTGAGAAAGAAGTCCTTTTCTCCCTTTCTCACAATACAAGAACTCGTGGGCACTCCATGAAATTGCTGAGCAGTCGGGTTAGAACAGATAAAAGGAAATACTTCTTCACCCAAAGAGTGATTAACATATGGAATTCACTGCCACAGGAGGTGGTGGCAGCTACAAGCATGAAGAGTTTCAAGAGGGAATTAGATAAACATATGGAGCAGAAGTCAATCCGTGGCTATTAGCCACAGGGTATAGATGGGAACTCTCAGTCTGGGGCAGGTGATGCACTCTATTCTTGGTGCTGGAGGGGGCAGCCGTGGGAGGGCTTCTAGTGTCCTGGCCCCACTGCTGGACCTCCTGATGGCACCTGGTATATTTTGGCCGCTGTATGACAGAGTGTTGGACTAGATGGGCCATTGGCCTGATTCAACATTGGCTTCTCTTATGTTCTTATGTTCTTATATGTCCCACCCTCCCTGTCTGTGTGGCCTGTCTACTCAAAGGAGACCTAAAATGGCTTACGTTGTGCTCTCCTCATTTTATCCTCACAATAGCCCTATGAGGTTGAGAGTGTGTGACTGGCCAAAAGTCAACTGGGAGCCTTTTATGACATTGGGAAGAGGGGGGGTCAGACATAGATCTCCCTGATCTTAGCCTGACATTCTAAATACTATACTACTATGGATCCTTCCACTACAAGTCCCTCCATCATTCTGAAGCTGATTGCTACTTGTGTAATCCCAAGCTTTAGCTATGTGTGCTAAAGATGGACAGACAGGCAGACCAAGAGGTTTTTGTCTTAGCTCAGAAAGGATGGCTCCAAAGCAAACTAATTTATGCAGTAGCCAAATTGCTCAGTCACAGATTTAATGCCGGTAACTCACAAAGTAGAATTTTTGCTCACAACACTCCACAGCTTAGAGGGAGAATTGGTTGTAACCACAGAAATTTACATTATTTCCCTTTTCTTCTTATCAGACGTTCCTTATTGTTCAGCTCAGGCCGCAGTAAAATAATGTAGCATTTGGGGGCAAAGATGCAACCCAGAAGGCCAGCACTGGAGGCTAATATCGAGAAGATCTCCACGGCGACCATGGATTTTCCCTTGGTGCTCAGGTAGGTGGGAACAAAAGACATCCAAACGCTGCAAAAGACCAATAGACTGAAAGTGATAAATTTGGCTTCATTAAAACTGTCAGGTAACTTCCTGGCCAAGAAAGCCACCACAAAGCTAACAATGCCCAGGAAGCCCAAGTAGCCCAGGACACAGTAAAACATGGTGGCAGACCCCACATTGCATTCCAGTACAACGACTTCAGTCTCTGAGTACATGTCAACATCCGGAAATGGGGGTGAAGTTGCCAGCCATGCAAAACATAGGGCTGCTTGGAAAAGGGAGCAGGAAATCACAATGGAATTGCCCACTCTTTTCCCCACCCACTTCCTCAGGCTGCTTCCTGGTTGGATGCTATGGAAAGCCAGAACCACTATGACCGTTTTTGCCAGAACATAAGAAATGGCAACCGAGAAGACCATGCCAAATACGGTTTGTTGGAGGAGACATGACACTAGTTGTGGTTGACCAATGAATAGCAAAGCACAAAGGAAGCAAAGAAGGAGGCAGATCAGGAGAGCATAGGTGAGGTTCCTGTTGTTGGCTTTGACGATGGGGCTACTGTGGTGCTTTATAAAGACTCCTAGCACCAAGAGAGTGATGGAAGAAAAGGAAAGGACAAAAGTCACTAAAGTGATCCCCAAAGGTTCTTCATAGGACAAGAAAGTGACATCTTTGGGAATGCATTGATTTTGTCCCCTGTTTGGATAGTGGCCTTGTGTGCAAGTCATGCACTCAAGTGAGTCTGTAAAACAGAGAAAAGGGGAGAGAAGGTGGGTTAGCTACAGTATTATCCATCCCCCATACTTTTAGAGGATCCCTTGGTGGGTATCACAGCAGCAGTATTTTACTCCATGACCAATCTCTGATTACATCATCTTGTTGTTGCTAGGCTGGACTGTCCCATATAGAAGCACATGATTTATTTATTTTACTTTCCTTTTGAAATAATTCACTATTTCATTTAGAGCATGTTTTTGAATGTGGAATTCTTTTAGGTACCTTCATCATGAATTGTGAGATATAGATTGTAATGGAGGGGTATTTTAGTGATGGAGAAGAATTGCTCCAAGGGCATCCAGTAGAGCACAGAAGTACTTGTCCACCAGTATCCTACCATACCACACCTCTAGTATACTCTAGGAGTATAGGGCTTGGCTCACTGAAAACTATAAATATGCCCAGTCCTGGTCCTATTCCCTTGGAATAAAATTCTGCTCACTCAGTGTCACTGCCATCTACTCCCACTTGTGGGAGCCAGTATGATTTAGTGGGTACCATGCTTGATGAAGTCCATGAGGCCCATTATGCCATATAAATTAACTAAGAAATCTTGGGACAGGCACTGTCTTGCCCAGTCTGACTAATCCACAGGTTTCTACTGAGGATAAAGGAGAGGAGGGAAAATGAAGTTGGTAGCTTTTTTGGGTGCACCATTGTGGAGAAAAGTGGGGATATAAATATCTCAAAAATAGTATAACTATCCCCTAGGTTTACTTATATTAAGAAACAACAAACGTGTCTGATTTCCACCTCTCCTAAGATCATTGTCCTAATGCATATCATTACGTCTCAAACCAAATCGAATTGAACTGTTTTAAACTGATTAATCTATTTATTTATTTATTTATTTGGACTGTCAATCTCTTACCTTTCTGATTGGAAATCTTCCCTTCTGGACAGGAAATACAGTTGTAGCAGCAGAATGGCTCCCCCTCCTTCATTCTCTTCCAAAAACCTGGGAGGCAACTTTCACTGCAGACTGAAAGGGGCTGTGTCTAATGTATAAATGTATACATGAGACCGGAGAAGCATCAGTCAGTAGCAAATCTGAAATGATATTCTGTTTATTTCTCCAGATCATTAATGGTCAATGGCCTGGAACATACACTTCTCCTCTGTGGTGTGGACTGTGTTTCATTCTTTTACAACCAGGTGCCTTATGTTTAATGAGCTCTGCAGGGCTTTTTCAGATCATGAACATGGTGAAGGATGACACCCTCCATCCTTGCTCTTTTCCCACTCCGGGTGACCTATAAGCTTATATACTCAAGCTTTCTATTAGCAGGAGATTTGATGATGCCTAGAATGAGTGGAGTGAGAGAAGAGAACTTGGGGTGGGGGGAGGATGTGATGCCATAGAATCTGCCCTCCAAAGCTGCATTTTTCCCCACAGGGTGTCTAATCTTGGAAGTCTGGAGATCATTGGTAGTTTCTGCACAACTCCAGGCCCCACCTTGAGATTTGTAAGAGAGTTCTCAGGTTTGAATATTTTAATGTGCACAGAGGATATCTAACATGAGACAGACTCCTTGATCACTCCTCTGCCCTGATAACAATTTATTCATATATTCTAAGCAGCCCCCAGTGACAGGTCCCATGATGCTCCATATCATCTTTGGTCAAGGAGGAAAGAGGGCATTTAGAGAAAAGATGTTTAAAAACAGGGGAATGCCTGCTCTAAATTATCCCATGGTGGCTATTCCTTCTGTGACGGAACAGGCCTGCTCTCCATTGCAGACCCTGCTCTGCCCACCCCTCCTTGGCTTTGCCGACTCCTAGAGGGGGTTACTTTTTCTTTCCCGTAGGGCAACTCACTGCCACCACTTGCCCTTTTTTTTTGGGGGGGTGTCCCTGCTAGGAGGGAAAGGGCTCCTCAACCTGAGGCCCCACTTCCATCCTCCATTATCCAGAGCCTTGTTACTGTGACAAGAAATATGACTTTGGGACTCCCCTGGCGAAAGAGCCATGTGCACACAGACTGCTTTTCTCCTAACCCGTGGGCCCCTCTTGCACTAGAGTAACCAAGATGGTGGTACAGAGACTGAAAAGCAACCTTCAAAGTAAAAAAAAAATGACAAGAAAATAATTACAAACAACCTTAAGCACAGCATGAGATCAGCGTATTGATTTCGTACGAGCAATCCCCTTTCCCTTTCCTGGACACACCCTAACTGATGTTAAAATAGGGCAGGCACTAAGGATCTTAAAATGCTACAAGGTTCCCATCTAAGTCCCATCTCCTGGGAGACCGCATGGTCAGGAAAAGATGGCTGCCTGCTTTCCAACAATAACTCCAAGTTGTTCCCGGCGCAGCATTCCAAAGAAGAGAGAGCCCCTTCCCCTTGGGAGCTCTTCTGGAAAGCATTCTGGGAAATCTTCAGGAATCACTTGGAAACATCCTAGGACCAAATTCCTTGGTAGGTCTCCCTACCAGGACCATTAGCATATGTATAGATTTAATCTAGTAGGCTATCGAACTGGCTTCCCACTACTTCCAGAGAGGAAGAGGGAAAAAAAGAAAACTCTGAAGGGGGGTGGTTTCCACACCTTCTATCATCTGTTTTCCAATGAGGGTTTGCAGTGCAATGAAGCACCACAATGCATGTTAGCATAAGATCTTTTCTTTATTGGAAGTTTTGCCTGATTGTGTAGTCCTCTCCTACCTGGTTAAAGTAGCTGTTCCATATGATGTTATCTTCATTAATGGTAAGTATTTGTTCTGCAGGAGCTTCTGGATGAACCTCTCCAATTTTGACTTTAAAAAAAGATTGATTTGGGAAAGCAAGCCAGTTGATGATATCATACCCTGTTGTGACTTCTCCACTGGTATCAAATGAAATTTCCTCCCCAGCACTGTTATTAAATGACAGACCTTTCAGAAAGCGGTGAAGCTAGGTTGGACAGGGAAGCACAATCTTAGGTCACCTGTCCATTGAGAAGCAATGTGCATGCTAATATATGCTTCTTAATAGAATATTCTTTTGAAGGCTATTAAATCCCTTTTGCCTGACTTTCCTTCTCATTTTATTATTTAATATATGATTTTATTGTACTTATCACACACATTCAGATTTTCTTCTGTTCTTTTTTGTGTGTGTTAATTTTAAAGGGAATTTTGTTGTCCTCTGTAGATAAGGGAGTTTCAAAAGAAAAGTACCCTCAACATTGGGTTCTTCCTGAAGAGCAAGGTTTCCTAGAAGTACTTCTGGTAAGTTCACCCCTAGGCAAGAAGCATGGCAGAATGCAAACCCCAAATTTCTATTTTTTTATGTGTATTTTTATATTTGTTTGTGTGTGTGCTTATACCTGGAAGTTATATCAACATCTGGCAATTTCTACTGGAGCATGGAGGACATTCAGAGAAGTGGCTTGATAGCCTTCCTGTACCTCCTGGCCCTGGTATTCTTTGGAGGCCTCCCATCCAAACACTTGCCAAGTTCAGCCTTGCTTAGCTTCTGATATCTGATGAGATCGGGTTTGCCTGGTCTATCCATGTCAGGGCAGTATTGAGACTTTGATGGAATTAGTCACACAAAAATTGAGACCATAACAAGAATTATTTTATGATGATTATGAATGAATGATTATGATGAAATGCCTTACACCCTTTGATTTACATCAAAGATAAAAATAATGGTCTCTGTACCCTAAAAAAGTTCAGAGGGTATAAAAACTCTTTTCTAACCTAGTAGGTAGACAAGGGGAAAGTGGGATAGGTATGACTCATCTCCCAGCACCAGAGCCATCCACGTCTCTAGATAGGAAGATTGTCCTAGCCCAGGAAGAACAGAAGACAGAAAGGTCACAGTGAAAACACAGAGCTTGGGAGACCAAATGGAATCAAGATCTTCCTCTTTGGATGGGAAAAGAAAAAATGACTGAATTGGGTGAGCAATACAAGGATTTTAATATTCTTTAACATGAGCAGGCAGCTCTCCTTCCTCTCTGTAATCTCTTAGCCAGCTTGCCTTCTTACTTACGTACCCCTTTTGTCCCTATTCAGTCATGCTTATCAAGGAGATGTAAGGGGAGGAGGCTATGGGTGATCCCTATGTCTCCATAGGTTGCAAGTGTGTCTGTAGATACATAGATTAGCTAATGTGAACAAAGTGGGGAATGTGAAAGCGAGGCAGATCTTTAAGCATCAACGCAACTTAAAGTGCTGGAATACTAGTGTGACGGACAGCAAGCAAGTATAGATTTTTAGGCAATGCTCCTGGAAAAAGGCTGAGCTAGCTGAAAAATGATTGACAACTCATGGAGCTCATTCTGATTGGGTGAAGACAGCTTACTGTGGAACAGAACACTGAGCTGTTTTAAAAAAACTCAAGTGAGAAGGAGTTAGTTAGCAGGACTTAGTCAGTCAGTTGGTGTGGAATAGTGAGGAGTTGAAGCAAGGGGGCAGAGCTGATGGGGGGAAAATGCTGAGTGAGACTTGGAAGAAAAGTGTCTGATAAGCCCCGTCTGTAGCAGAGCGAGTGTGTTGTGGCCTCTGCAAATAACAGTCTTGGGGTGGTTCTGGCAAAGAAGTGTTAGAACGTCCCCTATTCAAGGACTGGAAAGAATCTCCTTGTGTGAAGGGAAAAAAAAAGTGATCTCTACTTGAGTGGAGAATTAGTCACTCTCAGTATGGAAGTTTATTAACCATTTTACAGAGATTGTTCTTCTGGTAGATAGGGAGTTCACAAAAGGTTTGAGGAGGCATGGAGGTCCCTCAAGCAAGTCAAAAGAGGTTATTGCTCTTAAAGAGAAGAGAATAACATTCTCGCTGGCGGGGGGGGGGGGGAGACAGGAATCCCCCTGGTCTATAAACATAGGGTTAAAGCAAATAAAAATCACAAATCTGTGTGACCATCCTATAGCAAGTTAAAAAGTAGGCACTCTAGTAATATCTGTAACCCCATTAAAGCAGTGAAACATCTCTAGCAACATCACTCCAAAGTACACCAGGAGAAATAACTCTCTGAAAATCTCTGGGGTTGGATAAAAGCAGTTTTATATATATTCTTTAAACCTCTCTCTACCAATGCCAATCAAAACTCTCTTGTAAATACAATTTCCATTCTCCTTTCTGTTTGTTCAAATAAATTTAACTTATATTTCAACTCTAAGTGTGCCTAGGTTCCTATTTCTGAAGGAAAATTCCTAGACCAAACCTTCCTCAAGCACAGTTCCTTACTTGGGGTAGGAGCTGACACAGTATCCAACAGTAATAAGGAGGGGCAATGGCATTATAATAAAATCTATTTACCACATAAGAAGAGTGACACTCTACCTAAAGGCTATCCAGTTGACATACGGGGAACAGGAATTCATAGTGGGAGGGGAACTCTGGGGCAATAGAAGGGCAAAGGTATAACAGGAGTGCCCGTTTCAATCAACTAGTCCTTCAGCGGGGAATATCCTTAATGGTCAATTGGTGGAACCCCAAGAGAAGTAGGTTACTGCAGGAGAAAGGTGAAGAGAGGGCCCTTACAGATCTGAGACCTGGGATGCCCGTGGAAGTACCAGGTTCCTTCATGGACAGAAATGAGACTTGCAAGACAATTTCCCCACAGTTATTGAATACACTTCTGGGGGAAGGATGATTCAGATACAGAGTGGGATGTAACCACTTTTTCATTCTATCTTCCTCAATTTCCTTTTGTACCACACCTTCCATCCCACATGATTTTATATACATAGCTCCCATTTTCTCTTTGGTTCTGCATACCTCCATCACTTCTCTCTGAATTGTTCTCTACCTCAAACAGAACAAAATATATCACACAAGCTACACGTAAATGCATACAAGTGCTTACATCATTTGACCATCATATTTGTAGTATGCAATTTATACCAAGTGCAAATCTTATTGACACTCTGTGTTCTGCTTTCACTGAAATAAGGAACTTTGAACAAGGCTGAAGCATGAAGAATTGTGGCATTTTTCAGGACTTGGCCAACAAAGAGAGAAGAAGATGAATCCAGGAATAGTTTCTGGAGGCATTGTATGCTGAACAGAATGTAACCTCTTCCAGTCCCAGGAATCATGGTTTACTTTCTACCTAAGATATTTACCTGCCATGATGACTGACTAAAGAAGTTGCATTTCTTTCTCTCCACCATCCTTCGGTGTCCATTACAGGATGAATGCAGGGCATGTAAAGTATGTGCGACAGCATAGACAGCATTGTAGATACTGTAGCTGGGGCCAGTCATAGTCATTTCAAAGATATCTGCCGGAAGGCTCTCCAGTTTCTCCTCCCCAGTGCAATTCTTATCAAACTCCTTCCCCAGCAGTGAATCTGAGAAATGACAGAGGAATGCCTGTTCCCAGAAATCCCTGATGAAGCCATCTCCTTCACTCATAAGAGGTTTTCTGCTCTGAAGAAACTGCTGAAATCCTGGTGGCTGATTGGCATGAACTGCGAAGGATAGAGTGCCATGAAGGAGCTGTATGTCCCAATTTCTTTGATAATAGTAGGACACAAAATCCATCTGAATGGTCATAATACATACTTTCCCTTTAAGCTTTGCTGTTGTGAACTCTGACATTTTTATAGACCATCTAATATACGAAACAGTATCAGTGTCTCCATAAAGGACGACTGCATTCGCTTTACTCTCCATCACAACATCAAATTTTCCCAATTCATCTGGCATCACAGTAAAATAATAATCTATGATTGTGGCCTTTCGGAGTTTTTCTGTGAAAGCCAAACAGATGCCATTCTGAAAAAACAGAGGCAGCAGGGCTCGCTGAAATCTTTCTCCATGTTCATCATCCACAGCAATGAGCCCAATCCAGATCCATTTGAAATGTAGAATTAAGTGCAGGATCCCTTTGTATTGCTTGACTTCATTTGGGGCCATACAGTAGGCAGAAAGGCCTGATGATTTTTCATTCGTTACTGAAGCAGAGCCATAGATGAGCTACAGAAATAAAACATTGGTAGGGAAATCTAGAGAATGAGACTGAATAGTTTTCAAAACACCTCCGTGTGTGTTTAAGAGTGGTGCACACTTTCCAGTCGGGTTGGTATTACAAAAAAAATAAAATAAAATCAAAACACAGACCTATGCTTCACGTTGTGGTAGTTTTTGAAAAAGAAATGGAAATGGTCCCATTTGTTTGGGATGTAAAAGGCATGCAGGGGAACCAGATGGATACATCTTACAGAGTTCATTACTATGAAAGGGTATAGTCTAATAAATTCTGTCCTGTCATAAATGCTCAGTGACAACTTTGAAATGATCACAGCTTCCCATCAAGATGAGTTAAAGTGGTTTAGGGGAATGGAAAGGCCCTATTTCTGAATTTAAGACATGTACATGTTTAGAACCAATGATTCATCCTTTAAATACCCTATTCTTTTTTTACATTTGCTTTAAATATTTTATAAAGTATTTTATATGAAGGTTTATTCACTCATATAAGTATACAAAATGTGGGACGTTCATGTTCTGCATACCCTACCTACCTGGGGAATACTGTAGATAGATATCACACTTGCTATGTGGAGGGATGTTTCAGCTTCAAGTCCTCCAATGACTGCCATGAGATTGTTCTGGAAGTCACACTTGTAGTTGGGGAGAAATCTGTTCTTTGTCGAGATAAGTTCTACTGTGGCATGATAGGTCTCTCTTGCATTGAAGTAGCTGTCCCAGATGCGGAAGCCCAGGGTGACATTGGGTAAGAGCTGGAGGTTTTCATTGATTTCCTCCACAGCAAATGCCATGGCCAAGACATGTTGATAATGACTAGTCAGTACACTACAACAAAAATCAGAAACCAGCTCACCAAAAATCATTGCAGAACTATTGTGCAACATAGTTAATTATTTTTACTAGAAATCAGTACAATGGGTTGGGCCAGATTACAATGAGTTTCCCTACATGACATTCCACTTAAAGTGTAATGCCTCTCTCATCCTGGGATTCCTTTTGTGTATTTTATGTGATTCTCTAACCTTTCGTATCCCATTAGAGAGTGAATGCTGTGAGACCCCCATATAATCACTGCAGGAAGAAATATTGCAGTTGGAGATAATTTTTTTTTTGTAGTGATAAGCATTATATAATAAGCCATTCTTGCTTTGGTATAATAAGCCGTTCTTGCATTGAAGTAGGTTTTATAGATGTGGAAGTCCAGAATGACACTGGAGAAGATCTGGTGGTTTTCATTGATTTCATTCACAGCCAATACCATAGCCAAGACATGCTGATAAGAATTAGTCCATGCACTACAAGAAGAATCAAAGACCAACTAAACAAAATTGGCCTAATATTACTGTGTGTGATGCTTAAATACTTAGATCTTCCTAGAAATATTGTCTGCAGTAGTAGTACAATGGATTGGTTCAAGCAATAATCAGAATCTCTCAATTCCATCACATTTGAAATTCCTTCCCTTCTAATCCAGATATTGTTTTTGTGTGTTTTAGGTGATTCTCTATTCTCACGAGACAGGCAGTGCTGTGACACTCTGTAATCTAAATAAGCTCTACTTAAATACTTAAATAAATACTTAAAATAGCAGTGGCCTCATAACCATTACCCTTGAACTGCTAACTGGAAATGCCAAGGATTTCTATCCAATCAAATGAGCAATCTAGCAGTGTGGGGATGGGTACAACCTAGATTCAGGTACTCTATCTAATCTAGTAAGATTCCATTTTCATCCTTACCTGCACTCACTGTCTGTTTTCTAATAAATAATAAGGGGGGGGGGGTTATTTTTTTTTACAATACAACTGGAAAAACCTAAAAAGTTTTTGCTTTCCATATAGGGTCACAAGATATGCACAGATAATATGTATGGGAGGGGGAAACGTCCTTACAAGGGCATATCATATGCCATATAATTGGGTGGCTCTTTGAAATCCATGTTTTCTGATGTAGCAGAGATAATGGAACTAATTCCCCCAATGAAGAGATCTCCTTCTTCAAAATATTTGAAAAAACGTGAGAGGGGTTCACTGACAGTGCATTTTGCATCGTGAAACTTGCACATGGATGGACAGAGCAGCAGCATTTGAAGCAACACCATGAGTGATCCCATTCTGCAATTGATTTCTGTCTCCTCACATGACTGTTGTAATCATTCCAATTTGAAGCAAATTGACTAGCATGATCTCCTGCATTTGATTTTGCATAGCATAGATCAGAGTGAGAGCACCCTGCCTTTCCAACAACTTGAAATTTAAAAGGCTGTATTTCTAGTATAATCTTGTAGATCTCTCTTTTTTTTCTGATGATGGTTTAAACACCTTGGAGACTCTGTCATGAAGTAATCCCAAGAATTTTAATAATTATAGAGGAGATAATCACACTACCATGTTGTCTTAGATCAGATGGGAAAATATGTTTCTCCAAACTTTTCTCCTCTCTTTAGTGGACTTCTAGGCATAAGTGGTGTCCCCAGAATCAAACTAGACTGAAATTCCTGTGCTTCCCAATTTGTGCTTCTCATGCTGTACATGAACTGGGTACTAGATCAATTTATTTTTCTAGTCTATATGCACCATATTTCCTGATAAGCATCAAAAAGCGGGTCAGGGGTTGCCTGGGGAAATTGGTTCACACCACGAAGCAGAGTGAGCTGGGATAGTAACTTTCACTGCAGACAGAAAGGGGCTGTGTCTAATGTAAAAGTGAAGCAGAAAAATTGAATGTTAAGTATTGAATCTAAAATAACATTATGTTTGGTTCTCCAGATCATAAATGGTGAATAGCTTACGACATTTGCTTTGTATCTGTAGTTTGTGTGCATGTTTGCTTCATTTACTACCCGATTCATGTGTTAAAAGACTTCTGCTGGGCTGTTACATATTATAGAAATGAGGAAAGATTGCATCCTCCATCTTTGATCTGGTCCCAGCTTGGGTAGGCAGGGTTGCCCACTCTGGGTTTCAATATTCCTGGAGAATTGAGCGGTGGTTCCTAGGGAGATGAAGTGAGGCAGAGAGCTTGAGGTGCATAATGCTATAGATCTGCCCTCAGAAGCTACCTTTTTCTCCAGGGGAACCAATACCAGTGATCTGGAAATTGGTTGCAATCTCAGGAGAACTCTAGGCCCCACCTTGAAGTTGATTAACCCCATTTAAAGAGCTGACATGTTTGACTGTCCTTCTGTTGTTGTTGTTGTTGTTGTTTTAAAAAGTGCACATGGAAAAAGTATGATGCAAGAATAGGATTACCAGGTCCCTTGGACTTGCTGGTAGAGGATGGTGGTGAATTTCTGGAAGCAGGGAGGACTGCCAAAAATAAATGCGGAAGCGACATAGGCATGTTAGGGACATCGAGGGGTGGGATTCACTCTCCTTTCCAAACATGTAGCACCCTTTGCTCAACATATTTTATGGTGCTTTAAATACTGAAGGAGGAGGCAAAAACCAGAGAGAGAGAGTCTTTGGTTGTTCAGTTGGAGATAACTCTAGATTTATAACAAATACCAAAAACAATTTTCCCCCCAATGGGGCCCCACAGCTGTTTACACCTTTCTCTGGTCCTCCATTTCATCCTCACAAGGATAACCTTGTAATATAGTAAGAATGATGAGAAGTGACTTTTCCAAATCACCCAGAACGTGCCTGTGGCTGAAGGAGGATTCAAGCCAGAGTCTTCTGGATCATAGTCAAACACCTTAAATACTACAGTACACTGGCTGTGATAGTTCAGTGAGATTCGTACCCCAAACACTTTGTTTTGTAAAGGAGGGGATACGTTCCACCTTCCCTGTGCTGCCAGTCTACTCAAAGGGGACCTAAATTATCTTACATCATGCTCTCCTCACTTTATTCTCACAATAACCCTATGAGGTAGGTATGGTTGAGAGTGTGTGACTGGCCCAAAGTCAGTTGGGAGCCTTTCATGATATTGTGGAGGGGGGTGTCAGACCTAGATCCCCATGATCCAAGCTTGACACTCCAAAAATTGCAGTACAAAAGTCCTCATATAACTGTGAAGTTCTTCAAGTTCTATTGTTTCCTGAGAAAGCAAATATTGTCCTGCCCCTGATGTGCGCTGTCTGCCTTTTCCTGCCTTCCTGTAAGCAATGTTTTGATATCTTTGGTGTAGTGGTTAAGTGCACGGACTTTTATCTGGGAGAACTGGGTTTGATTCCCCACTCCTCCACTTGCACCTGCTGATGTGACCTTGGGTCAGTCACAAGCTATGGCACAACGGTTCTCTCAAGGACAGTTTCTGTCAGAAGTTCTTTCAGCCCCACCTACCTCTCAGGGTGTCTGTTGTGGAGAGAGGAAGGGAAAGGAGTTTGTAAGCTGCTCTGAGATGCCTTTGGGCAGTGAAGGGCGGGGTATAAATCCAAACTCTTCTCTTCTTCTTCTTCTTTTGAAAGAGCAGAGAGATTTTGTAGAGATATTGTGTTTCAGGATGGACCACTCTTCTTTAATTTCTTGAATAAAAATTCCTACCAACATTCTGAAGCTGATTGTTTCTTGTGTAATCCCAAGCTTTAGTTATATGTGTTAAAGGTAGACAGACAGACAGACCAAGAATCTTTAATGGAAGATCATAGTTGTAACCATAGTAATTTACATTACTTCCCTTCTCTTCTTCTCAGATATTCTCTGTTGTTCAACTCAGGATGCAGCAAAATAATGTAGCATTTGGGGATAAAGATGAAACCCAGAAGGCCAGCGCCGGAGGCTAAGATAGAGAAGATCTCCACAGCCACCATGGATTTCCCCTTGGTGCTCAGGTAGGTGGGAACAAAAGACAGCCAAACGCTGCAAAAGACTAATAGACTGAAAGTGATAAATTTGGCTTCATTAAAACTGTCAGGTAACTTCCTGGCCAAGAAAGCCACCACAAAGCTAACAATGCTCAGGAAGCCCATGTAGCCCAGGACACAGTAAAACATGGTGACAGACCCCACATTGCATTCCAGTACAACGACTTCAGTCTCTGAGTACATGTCAACATCTGGAAATGGGGGTGAAGTTGCCAACCATGCAAAACAAAGGGCTGCTTGGAAAAGGGAGCAGGAAATCACAATGGAATTGCCCACTCCTTTCCCCACCCACTTCCTCAGGCTGCTTCCTGGTTGGATGCTTAGGAAAGCCAGAATCACCATGACCGTTTTTGCCAGCACACAAGAAATAGCAACTGAGAAGACCATACCAAACACGGTTTGTTGGAGGAGACATGACACTAGTTGTGGTTGGCCAATGAATAGCAAAGCACAAAGGAAGCAAAAGAGGAGGCAAATCAGGAGAGCATAGGTGAGGCTCCTGTTGTTGGCTTTGACGATGGGGCTGCTGTGGTGCTTTATGAAGACACCTAGCACCAAGAGAGTGATGGAAGAAAAGGAAAGGACAACAGTCACTAAAGTGATCCCCAAAGGTTCTTCATGGGACAAGAAAGTGACATATTTCGGGATGCATTGATATTTCCCCCTGTTTGGGTACTGGTCTTGTGTGCAAGTCATGCACTCAAGAGAGTCTGTAAAACAGAGACAAGGAGAGAAGATGGGTTAGTTTCAGTGTTTTCTGTATCCCATAATTGTTCTCATAAGCCATACTTTTAGGGAATCCTTTGGTGGGTGTCACAGCATCTGTATTTTACTCCTTAACCAATCCCTGCCTACATCACCTTGTTGTTGCTAGGCCGGGGAGTCCCATATAGAAGCACATGATTTATTTATTTTACTCTCCTTTTGAAATAATACACTATTTCTTTTAGTTAATGTTTTTGGAATGTGGTGTTGTTTTAAGTACCGCCAATAAACAAGCACTGCACAAATAACGCAGACAACAAGTGCTCAAAAAGTTATGCACAAAAATCAATTTATATGAGAGGACCAAATGTGGAATTCTTTTAAGTACCTTCATCATGAATTGTTAGATGTAGGTTCTAAAGGGGGATTATTAAAGTGATGGAGAAGAACTGGTCCAAGGGCATCCAGTAGAGCACAAAAGTATTTGTCCAACAGTATCCTACCACACCACACCTCTAGTAAGGGGGTATGGGGCTTGGCTCACTGAAAACTATAGATATTCCCAATGCTGGCCCTATTCTTTGGGAGAAAATTCTGCTCACTCTAATGAAGTTGGTAGCTTTTTTGGAGCCAACATTGCAGAGAAAAGTGAGGATATAAATATCTCAAAAAATTATAAATATTACCTAGGCTTACTTATATAAACTATTGTGTATAATTTACACCTCTCCTAAGATCATGGTCCTAATGTATATCTTTACATCTCAAACCAAATCAATTGGAGCTATTTTAATTAATTAATTAATTACTTAATTAATTAATAGAGTGATTTATTTGTTCTACAACCTGCCTTTCTCTCCACTGGGGACCCAAAACACCTTACACCATTCTCTTCTCCTCCCTTCTAGCCCTACAACTGTCTTCTACATTAGGTCTGGCTGTGAATGTGTGACTGGCTGAAGGTCAGCTAGCAGGCTCCCCAGGCAGAGCAGGGATAAGTCCCAGGGTTTCCCTAGTCGGTCTCCAGCACTTCAACTACTGCACCACACCAGCTCCCTTCCAAACTTTGAAAAGTCAAACCAGGCTCAGGATTGGACTGTCAATCTCTTACCTTTCTGACTGGAAATCTTCCCTTCTGGACACAGAATGCAGTCATAGCAGCAGAATGGCTCCCCCTCCTTCACTCTCTTCCAAAAACCTGGAAGGCAACTTTCACCACAGACTGAAAGCGGCCGTGTCTAATGTATAAATGAGACAGGAAAACCATCATTCAGTAAGAAATGGAAAATGGTGTTCTGTTTATTTCTCCAGATTATTAATGGTCAGTGGCTTGGGATATTCACTTCTCATCTGTGGTGTGGCATGCATTTCATTCTTTCACAACCATGTGCCTTGTGTTTAATTCGTCCTTCAGGGTCTTTTCTGAATATGAAAATGATGAAGGTTGAAACCCTTCATCCTTGCTCCTTTCCCACTTTGGATGATCCATACTTGTATACTCAAGCTTTCAAATGTCCAAAGATTTGATGCTGCCTACGATGAGTGAAGGGAATTTGGGGTGTGATGTGATGGCATAGAATCAGATGTCCAAACTGTGTTGTTGTTTTTTCCCCCCAGGGGGCTAATCCTGGAAGTCTGGAGATTATTGGTAGTCTTGGCAGAATTCCAAGCCCCACCTTGAGGTTGGTAAGGAAGTTGACAGGTTTGAATATTTTAGCATTTAAAAAAAAATGTACACAGAGGACATCTAACATCAGACACACATCTCGATCACTCTTCTGCCCAGATCACAATTTTTTCATACTGTAAGCAGCTCCCTCAAAATCCCATCTTGGTTCTAAATCAGTGCTTTCAGGGCACAGTTAGCTGGCTAAGGCAGGACAAACTGAAACTGAATCCTGACAATACTGGTTGGAAAGGCTGATCTTCTAGAGGGACTGAATCCACTTGTCCTTGTTGGAGTAATGTTGGCTTTTTCAGAGCAGGCTAAAAAGTTGGGGGTGTTCATGGGCCCTGCTTCACTGTTCGAAAATCAGTTTGGCTTGTTGGCCTGGAATGTTTTCTATCAGCTGCATCTGATCCCCCAACTTTCTCAATACCTAGACTCATCTAACCTGGCCTGGCTTATCCATGCTCTGTAACCTCATGGTCCAGTTACTGCAATGTTTTTCTATGCGGGGCTGCCCTTGAAGGCAACCTGGAAACTACACCTGGTTCAGAATGCAGCAGCCTAACTGCTGGGGACAAGCCAGAAGGCATCTGGTTTTCCCATTGTGAAATGGCTGCATTGCCTGTTTCCAAGTTCAAGTCGAAGTGATGGTTATGACCTTTAAAGCCCTTCACAACAGTGAACCCACACATCTGAAGGACTGTCTCATTCTATATGTCCCTGTGTGCCAACTACGGTCATTAGGAAGCCACCTGTTGGCTACCCCACCACTTAGGGTAGCGTGCCTGGCATTGGCCAGAGCTCGTGCATACTCCCTCCTTGGGCTGTGGAACAGGCTCCCTGAATAGGTGCGAGGCCTCCCCTCCCTGGAAATCTTCAGGTGGTGCTGTAAGATCTGCCTGTTTGTCAAGGCTTTGGAAGGGGATCAAATGGCAGGCATCTTTCAACAGGTGGAGAGGAAGGAATCCGGAGCTTCATATTTTAGCTTTGTTTCTCAATGGGGATATCTTAATTATTATTGTATTCCACCTGAAACCAAGAAGTAAGGCAGGATGTAATTTTTTTAAATAATTAAATAATCTTTAGGATGGTGGCAATTAAATTTTCCATGCTACCTCACCCAATTCTTACTATAGCCCCCATTGACAGCTCCCATGATTCCCCATATTATCTTTGGTCAAGGGGGAAAGAGGGCATCTAGAGAGAAGATGTTAAAAATAGGGGATGAAGACCTTAAACATATCCCTTCCTGCTCTAAATTATTCCACAGTGGCTATTCCTTCTGTGACGGAACAGGCCTGCTTTCAATTGCAGACCCTGCTCTGCCCACCCCTCCTTGGCATTGCCAAATCCTGGAGGGGGTTACTTTTTCTTTCCCATAGGGCAACTCACTGCCACCACTTGCCCTTTTTGTTTTGTTTTTCCCTACTAGGAGGGAAAGGACTCCTCATAGTGAGGCCCCACTTCTATCCTCCATTATCCAGAGCCTGAATACCATGAGAAGTAGTATAACTTTCAGACTCCCCTGACAAAATAGTCACATGCACACGGACTGCTTTTCTCCCATCCCAGAGACCCCTCTTGCACTGCATCCAAGAGAGTGGTAGAGGGACTGAAAACCAACCTCCAAAGAAAAAAAAAAAGATTTATTGATAGAAAAATATTTACCATAAAATAAAAATCATTTAGCACAGCAGTAAATCAGCATATTGATTTCAAAGGAAAACTGATCATATGTACAATCCCCTTTCCCTTTCTTGGACACACCTTAACTGATGTTAAAATAGGGCAGGCACTAATGATCTTTAAATGTGACAAGGTTCCTATCTAAGACCCATCACCTGGGAGATCACATGGTCATGAAAAGATGGCTGCCTGCTTTCTGACCAGAGCTCCAAGTTGTTCCCAGCACAGCATTCCAAAGAACACAGAGACCTTTCCCTTGCAAGGAAGTTTTCTTAATCCCCCAACTTCACCCACTTTACATCACTACCTCCACCCCCTTGACTCAGTCTGCCCAGGTCCCATGTACATCCTGGGAGCCCTTCTGGGAGGCATTCTGAGAAACCTCCAGGAATCACTTGGAGACTTACTAGGACCACATCAAGAACATAAGAACATAAGAGAAGCCAATGTTGAATCAGGCCAATGGCCCATCTAGTCCAACACTCTGTCACACAATGGCCAAAAATACCAGGTGCCATCAGGAGGTCCAGCAGTGGGGCTAGGACACTAGAAGCCCTCCCACTGCTGCCCCCTGAGCACCAAGAATAGAGTGCATCACCTGCCCCAGACTGAGAGTTCCTATCTATACCTTGTATTCCTTAGTAGGTCTTCGTACCAGAACCATTAGCATATGTATAGATTTCATCTAGCAAACAATTGAACTGGCTTCCTGCTACTTCCAGAGTGTGTGTGGGGGAAACTCTGAAGGCGGGGGGTCCACACCATCTATCATCTGTTTTCAAATGAGAGTTTGCAGTGCAATGAAGCACCACAGTGCATGTTAGCATAAGATCTTTTCCTTATTGGAAGTTTTGCCTGATTGTGTAATCCTCTCCTACCTGGTTGAAGTATCTGTTCCATGTGATGTCATCTTCATTAATGGTAAGTATTTGGTCTGCAGGAGCTTCTGGATGAACCTCTCCAATTTTGACTTTAAAAAAAGATTGATTTGGGAAAGCAAGCCAGTTGATGATATCATACCCTGTTGTGACTTCTCCACTGGTATCAAATGAAATTTCCTCCCCAGCACTGTTATTAAATGACAGACCTTTCAGAAAGCGGTGAAGCTAGATTGGACAGGGAAGCACAATCTTAGGTCATCTGTCCATTGAGAAGCAATGTGCATGCTAATATATGCTTCTTAATAGAATATTCTTTTGAAGGCTATTAAATTCCTTTTGCCTGACATTTTTTTCACAATTTATTCTTTAATAAATGATTTTATTGCAGTTACTACACACATTCAGATTTCCTTCTATACTTTTTTGTGTGTATTAATTTCAAAAGGAATTTTGTTGCCCTCTACAGACAGGGGAATTTGAAATGAAATGTACTCTTAACATTGGGTTCATCCTGAAGAGCAAGGACTCTTGAACCTGTGGGAAAGTCACCCCTAGGTGAGAAGCAAGGCAGAATGCAAACCCCAAATTCCTAATTCAGTATTGAGACCTTTTTATATTTTTCTATTTGAGTGTGTACACACGCTCTTGCCTGGAAGTCATGTCAAACTCTATCAACTTCTACTGGGGCATGGAGGACATTCAGAGAAGTGGCTTGATAGTCTCCAGGCCCAGGTATTCTTTGGAAGTCTCCCATCTAAATACCTGCCAGGGTCGGCCCTGCTTAACTTCTGAGACCTGATAAGATCAGGCTTGCCTCTCCTGTCCAGGTTAGGGAAGTTTTGAGACATTGATGGAATTTGTCACACAAAGATTGAGACCATAACTGGAATTCTCTTCCTCAGACAATACCAATTAATGATTATGAAGAAATGCTTTACACCCTCAGATTTACATCACAGTAATGATCTCTGGATTCTGAAAAAGTTCAGAGGTACACAGCTCCTTTATAAGATAGTAGGCAGACAAAGGGAATGTGGCGTAGATGTAGGACTCATCTCCCAGCACCAGAACCATCCACCTCCACAGACAGGAAGATTGTCCGAGCCCAGGAAGAACAGAAGACCAAAAAGATCACACTGAAGACTCAGAACTTGGGAGTCGAAACAGAATCAAGATCTTCCTCTTTGGAAGGGAAAAGAAAAATGACTGAATTGGGTGGGCGATACAGAGATTTCAAAACCCTTCAACATGAGGAGGCAGCTCTCCTTCCTCTCTGTACTCTCTTAGCCAGCTTGCCTTCTTACTAGATGTTTTCTCATGCCAGAACTCCATTGCAATATCTGCCTTACCATGCCGTACTGAATTAATGGGAGAAACCCCAAACTGAGACCCAAGGATTATTTCTGAAACTTGCAACTCCAAGAATAAATAACCTATCCTTGTTCTGTTCATTCTATATGTACACTGTGGATGGTTCAGGCTAGCCTGATCTGCGTAGAACTCAGAAGGTCTGCAGGGTTGGCCCTGGGTACTACTTGGATGGGAGACTACCCAGAAAGTCCAGGGTTGTTAAGCTGAGGTTGGCAGTGACAAACCACCTATGAACCTCTCTTTCTCTGAAAATCCTGCAGGGTTACCACAAGTCAACTGTTTCTTGATGGCACTTTCCAACAGCACAGTATTAGGGATAGAGGACTGCATTGGAATCTCTTTCTTTTTATCTTTGCTCATTCCATTGTTGCTCCAAAATTCTTCCCACACTCATTTCTTAATTCAGTGTCTTAACTAGCTGAATTTGAGTAGATTCATCTAGGTACCCCTGTTGTCATGCTTATTAAGGAGAAGTAAGGGGAGGAGGCTGTGGGTGATCCCTACATCACCATGGGATGCAAGGGTGTTTGTACATCCATGGATTAGCTAATGTGAACAAACCAGAAAATGTGATAGCCAGGCTGAGCGTTTAAGCATCAATCCAACTAAAAGTGCTCGAATACTAGTGTGACAGTCAGGATCCAACAACAGGTTTTTAGGCAATGCTGCTGGGAAAAGGCTGAGCTAGCTGAAAAATGATTGACAGCTCATGGAGCTCATTCTGTTTGGGTGAAGGCAGCTTACTGTGGAATGGAACACTGAGCTGTTTTAAAAAATCAACTGGGAAGGAGTTAGTTAGCCACTTGCTGTGGAAAAGTGAGGAGCTGAAGCAAGGGGGCAGAGCAGACAGGAAAAAAAATCTTAGTGAGACTTTGAAGAAAAATGTCTGATAAACCCCGTCTGTAGCTGAGTGAGTGTGTTGTGGCCTCTGCAAATAACAATCTTGGGGTGGTTCTGGCAAAGAAGTGTCAAAACCTCACCTACCAAGGAGTGGGAAGAATTGCCTTGTGTGGAGAAAAAAAACGCATCCCTACATGAGTGGAGAATTAGTCAGTTTCAGTATGGAAGCTTATTAACCATTTGGCAGAGATTGTTCTTCTGGCAGATAGGGAGTTGACAAAAGGTCTGAGGAATCACAGAGGTCCCTCAAGCAAGTCAAAAGAAGTTATTGCCCTTTAAGAGAAGATAATAACATTCTGGCTGGGGGGGTGGGCAGTTAGGAACCCCCCTGGTCTATAAACATAGGGTTAAAGCACATAAAAAAATCACAAATCCGTGTGACCATCCCATAATAAGTCAAAAAATAGGCACTCGAGTAATATATGTAACCTCATTAAAGGAGTGAAACATCTCTAGCAAAATCAAACCAAAGTAAACCAGGGGAAATAACTCTCTGAATATCTCTGGGATTGTATATATTCTTTAAAACTCTCTCTACCAATGCTATCCAGAACTCACTTGTAAATATAATCTCCATTCCCCTTCCTGTTTGTTCAAATACATTTAGCTTATATTCCAACTTTAAGTGTGCCTAGGTTCTGAAGGAAAATTCCTAGACCAAACCTTCCTCAAGCACAGTTCCTTAGTTGGGGTAGGAGCTGACACAGTATCCAATAGTAATAAGGAGGGACGATGGCATTATAATAAAATCTATTTACCACATAAGAAGAGTGACACACTACCTAAAGGCTATCCAGTTAACATATGGGGAACAGGAATTCATAGTGGGAGAGGAACTCTGGGGCAATAGAAGGGCAATGGTATAACGGGAGTGCCCGTTTCGATCAACTAGTCCTTCAGCAGGGAATATCTTTAATGATATTGCTCATCCTAGCAACAAAGGATGGAAGAAGATGAATCCAGGAACAGTTTCTGGAGACATCGTATGCTGTACAGATTATATCCTCTTTCAGTACCCAGAATCATGGTTTTATTTCTACCAAAGATATTTACCTGCCATGATGGTTGAATGAAGAAGTTACATTGCTTTCTCTCCACCATCCTTTGGTGTTCATTACAGATGGAATGCAGGGCATGTAAAGCATGTGCAATAGCATAGACAGCATTGTAGATACTGTAGCTGGGGCCAGTCATACTCATTTCAAAGATATCAGCTGGAAGGCTCTCCAGCTTCTCCTCCCCAGTGCAATTTTTACCAAACCCCTTCCCCAGCAGTGAATTTGAGAAATGACAGAGGAATGCCTGCTCCCAGAAATCCCTGATGAAGCCATCTCCTTCACTCATAAGAGGTTTTCTGCTCTGAAGAAATTGCTGAAATCCTGGTGGCTGATTGGCGTGAACTGCAAAGGATAGAGCACCATGAAGGAGCTGCATGTCCCAATCTCTTTGATAATAGTAGGACACAAAATCCATCTGAATGGCCATAATATATACTTTCCCTTTAAGCTTTGCTGTTGTGAACTCTGACATTTTTATAGACCATCTAATATACGAAACAGTGTTAGTGTCTCCATAAAGGACGACTGCATTCGCTTTACTCTCCATCACAACATCAAATTTTCCCAAATCATTTTGCATCACTGTAAAATAATCATCTACGGTTGTGGCCCTTAGGAGTTTTTCTATGACGGCTAAACAGATGCCATTCTGAAAAAACAGAGGCAGCAGGGCTTGCTGAAATCTTTCTCCATGTTCATCATCCACAACAATGAGCCCAATCCAAATCCACCTGAAATGTAGAATTAAGTGCAGGATCGCCTTGTATTGCTTGACTTCATTTGGAGCCATACGGTAGGCAGAAAGGCTTGATGATTGTTCATTTATTACTGAAGCAGAGCCATAGATGAGCTAGGGAAATTAAACATTGGAAGGGAAATCTAGAGAATGAGACTGAATCGTTTTCAAAGCACCTCTGTGTGTGTTTAAGAGTAGTGCACATGTTCCAGTTTAGTTGCTAGTAAAAAAATCAAAGACAGACAAATGCTTCACTTTGGAGTTGTTTAAGAAAAACAAATGGAAATGGTTCCATTTGTTTGGGATGTGAAAGGCATGCAGGGGAACTACAAGGATACATCTGATGAAGTGAGCGTCGCTAGTATGAACATTTGTACTCTAAGTAATACTGAACTGTCATAAATGTGATTAGCTTATAGCAGCAAAACAGAGCAGAAGCACAATGACAACTTTGAAATTATCACAGCTTCCCATCAAGATGAGGTTATCGGAATGGAAAGGCCCTATTTCTGAATATGTGCATCTTTAGAACCAATGATTTGTCCTTTAAATACTGTTCTCTTAAATTTGCTTTAAAAATTCTATAAAATACTTTATATGGAGGGTCATTCAATCATGAAAGTATACAAAATGTGGGACATTCAGGTTCTGCATACCCAGCCTACCTGTGGAATACTGTAGATAGCTAACACATTTGCTATGTGGAGGGAAGTTTCAGCTTCAAGTCCTCCAATGACTGCTATCAGATTGTTCTGCAAGTCACACTTGTAATTGGGGAGAAATCTGTCCTTTGTCGAGATAAGTTCTACTGCGGCACGATAGGTCTCTCTTTCACTGAAGTAGCTGTCCCAGATGTGGAAGCCCAGGGTGACATTGGGTAAAATCTGGAGGTTTTCATTGATTTCCTTCACAGCAAATGCCATGGCCAAGACATGCTGATAATGATTAGTCTGTACACTACAACAAGAATAAAAAATCAAATCAGTAAAAATTATTGCAGTATTATTGTGCCTCATGCTAAATTACTCTTACTAGAAATATTGTGTGATATCAGTACAATGGGTTGGGTTAAGTTATAATGAGATTCCCTCCATTCCATTTAAGGTGCAATCTTTCTCTTTTCCAGAGATTCTTTTTTGTGTATTTTAGGTAATATACTAAACTAGGAATAAGGCCCGTTGTGGAAATAAATACAACGGGCTCTAGAAAGAGGCTCTGGGAGAGTGCCCCGGCTTTGGGCACTCAGTGACAATTTGCTGTGGCAATCTCAGCAGGGTATAATGACAGAGTCCACCATTTTCTCCAGAGGAACTGATCTTTGCTACCTGAAGAGCAGTAGTAATTTTGAGTGATCTCCAGGCCACCCCCAAGATTGATAACAGTAGTTCCCCAGGAGGGAGTGGCTGGTTTGGAGGGTGGATTCTATGGCATTGTACCTGTCTGAGGTCCCACCCCTCCTCAACACTCACCCTCTCCAGGTTCGACCCCTCAAATCTCCAGGAATTTCCCAATGTGGAGTTGATAACCCTATGTCCCTCCCAGCCAACCATCAACCTACCTTTAGTTTTCCATCTCCTCCCCCCTCCCTCCTATAGAGCAGTTGTAATTTTGAGTGCTCTCCAGCCCCCACCTGGAGATTGGCAACAATGGTTCCCCATCAGGGAATGGCTGGATTGGAGGGTGGAGTCTATGGCATCGTACCTGTCTGAGATGCCACCCCTCTTCAAACCTCACCTTCTCCAGACTCCATCCTTCAAAACTCCAGGAATTGCCCACCTGGAGTTGGCAGCCTGATCAGGACTGGGCCCAATGAGTTTTCTCCCAAAGGCAAACATAGGTGTGGAAAGGGCCTTTTACTGACAGAAGAGAAAGTACAGGTGCCAACTCTGATTAGGGAAATACCTGGAGATTTGGGGGGTGGATCCTGTGGAGGGCAGCATTTGGGGTGTCTGTGAAAGGACTCAGTAGGGTATAATGCCATAGAGTCTACCCTTCAAAGCAACCATTTTCTCCTGGGGAACTGATCTCTGTCATCTGGAGGTCAATTGTAACAGTGGGAGATCTCCAGGTCCCACCTGGAGATTGGCAACCCTAGGGGAAAGTCAGCCGACAGCGGAGAGTTGAAGAAAATGGTCTGATGGTCGCTGGCCCACCTCGTTAGCCAGCCAGCCATGCTGAAGCTAAACAGGAGAGAGCGCCTTTTTCCATTTGTTCTGACAGGAAAGTGGCCGTTGGGGAGGGGGTTATGGGTGGGGGAGGGGGTTATGCTGAAAGTCCTTTGTTTTTTTACTTACAGAACCAAGCTTGGCTGCCTACCGACAGCCACTGAGGGGACAGTCCCTCACAGGAGCCAAGAGAACTGTCTTCCTCAGGAGAGAGAACTGTCTGCCAGGGGGAGTGGGTGGGGAAGAGGAGCAGACCCAGCACCCGGCCAATGGCACGCGAGTACTCTTGAGTGGCGACTGATGGGCCAATGGCTGAGGGAGGGCATTTTACAGCCAATGGGAGCGCATGGAATCTTGCGAAACCAAAAGATAAATAAGGAGAGATATTCAGTATGCCATTAGAGAGTGATCGCTGTGAGACTCTAATGCTGTTACTGCAGAAAAAATATTGAAGTCGGGGTAAATCTATATTTTGTTGAGAGAAGTTCTATTCTGGTATAATAAATTGTTCTTGCATTGAAGTAGGTTTTATAGATGTGGAAGTCCAGAATGACATTGGGGAAGATCTGGTGGTTTACACTGATTTCATTCACAGCCAATGCCATAGCCAAGACATGCTGATAATAATTAGTTCATACACTACAACAAGAATCAAAGAGCAACTAAACAAAATTGGCCTCCTATTGTGTGCAGTAGCAGTACAATGTATTGGTTCAAGCAATAATCAGAGTATCTCAATTCCATCTCATTTGAAATTCCTTGCCTTCTAACCCAGATATTGTTTCTGCATATTTTAGGTGATTCTCTATTCTCACGAGACAGGCAGTGCTGTGACACTCTGTAATGTATTTGAGCTCTAATGTCCTATGGAAACTAGAAAAAAGACTTAAAATAGAGGTGGAGCTGCTAATTGGAAATACCAAGGATTTCAACCCAATCCAATGAGCAATCTAGCAGTGTGGGGATGGGTACAACCTAGATTCAAGTACTCTATCTAATCTAGTAAGAGTCTGTTATCACCCTTATCTGCACCCACCATCTATTTTCTGATAAATAACAAGTTGGTGGGTTTTTTTTTTACAACATAACTGGAAAAATCTAAAAAAAAAATTGCTTTCAATAAAGGGTCACAAGATATGCACAGGTAATAGGTATGGTGGGGAAAACATCTTTACAAGGGCATATCATATGCCATAAAATTGGATGTAGCAGAAATAAGAGAACTAATCTCCCCAATGAAGAGATCTCCTTCTTCATAATATTTGAAAAGACCTGAGTGGGGTTCACTGACGGTGTATTTAGCATCGTGGACCTTGCACATGGATGGACAGAGCAGCACTTGAACCAACACCATGAGTGATCCCATTCGGCAACTGATTTCTGTCTTCCAATTTGAAGCAATCTGACTAGCATGATCTTCTGCACATGATTTCACATAGCATAGATTAGATTGCCTTTCCCTGCCTTTCCAGCAACTTAAAATGTGACAGCCAACATTTTTTAAATCACATAACACAATTTGCACGCATAAGAAATATGGGAGGGGGGAAAGTCCTTACAGGGGCATGTCATTTGCCATATAATTGGGTTGTTTTCTGAAATCCATCTCATCTGATATAGCAGAGATAATAGAACTAATCCCCCCAATAAAGAGATCTCCTTCTCCATAATATATGAAAAGACTGGAGAGGGGTTCACTGACGGTGCATTTAGAATCATGAACTTTGCACATGAATGGAGAGAGCAGCAGCATTTGAAGCAACACCATGAGTGATCCCATTCTGCAACTGGTTCATCGCAATAAGGATTTCTGTCTTCTCATGTGACTACTGTAGTCATTCCACTTTGAAGCAATCTGACTAGCATCATCTCCTGCATGTGATTTCACATAGCATAGATCAGACTGAGAGCACCCTGCCTTTCCCTGCCTTTCCAGCAACTTGCGATGTGAAAGACTGTATTTCTAGTATAATCTTGTAGAACTTTTTTTTTCCTGCTGATGGTTTAAACACCTTGGAGACTCTGCCATGAAGCAATTCCAAGAATGTTAATAATTACAGAGGAGATAATCACACTTTACTATGTTGTCTTAGATCAGATGGGAAAATATGTTTCTCCAAAGTTTTCTCCTCTCTTTAGTGGACTTCTAGGCATAAGTGATGCCCCAGAATCCAACTGGAATGAAATTCCTGGGATTTGTGCTTCTCATGCCCTGCATGCACTGTGAATCTGATTAATTCATTTCAGGATTATTTTTCTAGTCTATATGTACCATATTTCCTGATATGCATCGAAAAGAAGGTCAGGGGTTGCCTGGGAAAATGGGTTCATAACACTAAGCGGAGTGAGTGGGATGGTTTTGAATGCCCCTGTTGTATCAACTTGAAACCAGTATTTGTGTAGTTTAGTAAACTGACTGGTCCTTGGCCTTAGTGTAGTGTATCCACAGGGAAACATGGACTCGGGGCAACCACGTGCTCGGACCGATTATGACCGGTCCGCCACGCAGCCAGGCAAAGGGCCTGAGCTTCATTCCTTTAGACAATAGTATGTAGGCTCCTTGCATTCTTCCAATCCAGAGAGAGCCTGGGAATCCTCCAATCATCCCTGGTCCCTGGTCCCGGCTCCACCTGGATCTCGTGGGGCCGTTCCAGGGGCAGATTTTCTTTATACTAGTCGACACCTACAGCAAGTGGCTAGAGGTCAACCCGGTACCATCCACCTCCTCAAAATCCGCCGTCAGGGCCATGTGGCGGATCTTCAATGCTCAGGGACTCCCGGACATGCTGGTCACAGACAACGGCACCGCTTTTACCTCCCGGGAGTTCCAGGACTTCACCGCTTATTACGGAATCCGGCACGTGCGTTCTGCCAAGAGGATGGTCCGCACCGCCAAGAAAGCACTACAGCAGATCGACTCCTTGGACTGGAAGTACAAACTGGCTTCATTCCTTTTCGGGCAGCGCATAACCCCACACGCCACCACAGGACGCAGCCCAGCAGAACTTCTCCTGGGTCGCCACCTCATGTCGCGCTTGGACAGGCTACACCCGGATTGGGCCCCGAAGCGTGAGCCGGAAATGGAGGACCAGGAAGCAAGCAGAGGGTTCTTCCCCAAGGACCCCGTATATGCCAGGAGCTACATCTCGGGCCCGCCATGGATCCCAGCAAGGGTGGTAAGGGTCAGGGGACCCCACTCGTATGAGGTCTCCTGCGAGGACGGCACCGTGCTGCACCAACACATCGACCAACTCTGCCAATGGGTACTGCCATGGGAGCTGGATGACTGCGAGGACCCTGAACCAACCAAGGTAAAAGAACCATAGCCTCCGCAAACTCCACACAAGTCTGGCCAGGTGGACAGCTCACCCACTGCACCCATCACCCCGTCTCCAGATGCCCCGACCGTCACAGGGAATGCCTCGTTGGCAACTCCACAGCCACCAGCACCGGAAGGGTTCCCGACCAGCACCCAGGCGCCGGCATCTTCACCTGCCCTGGATATCCGGTGCTCAACAAGGGTCAGGAAGCCTCCCACTTATTTAGAGGACTTTGTCTGTGGGTGCCTCACGGACCAAGGGGGGAGGGGTGTACTGTATCCACAGGGAAACATGGACTTCGGGCAACCACGTGCTCGGACCGGTTCTGACCGGTCCACCATGCAGCCAGGCAAAAGGCCTGAGCTTCATTCCTTTAGACAATAGTACGTAGGCTCCTCGCATTCTTCCAGTCGGGGAGCCCGGGGTAACTCAAGCAACTGTAAATAGAGAATCACAGGTGTTGTGTGTGTTTGGGGTGTGGGTTCATTCGGGAATAAAAGCCAGCCTGCGAGCCAGCTTAGTTATCTTGTTCTTCAACTAATAAAGCATGTGAGAGCTGAAATCACTCGTCAGTCTCAGTACTTTACACTTAGAGACAGAGCCCTCTCTCCTATTCCTGTTAAATAAAGATATTCCATCAAAAAAACAGCTCTTTTGGAATCTGGATGTTATTCCTCAGACAGGCAGTTAGAATGGGCAAATCATTTGTCTCTGCCCCCTCCCCCCATGCCACACATAGGGATTTCTGGTAGGGAATATATAGCAGTCACCCAGAAAGCACCCAGAGGCAAAGCTGCTGAAGAATATGGCATCCCAGCAGTCAGGCTCAACAGACATTCTTGGTCTCCAGTGCTGGGGGATCTCTGCAATGGTGGCTTCTTATCTCATGGATTCCAACAGCATGACTGGATTTTGATGCCTTCTCCTGCCTCACTCAAAACACATCTGATGTGTGTGGGGACCAGCTGTGGTGAAGAACATGAATGAGCCAGAAGGACAGTGGTAGGGGCTTGTTCATCCCTGGGTGTCGTGGGGCCCCCAGATTCCAGATGTGTCACAAGGGCTCAAAGCAAGGCATTCCAGCATACCCAGATAGTGAGGACAAAACAAAACAATACTTGGAAATAAATTGCCATTCTGAGATGGAGTGTCCAGAATCTTAAGTAGCCAGGCCAGGTCCTAGGATGCGTGTATGCACAAGAGGAAAAGTAGCCAGGCCTGAGTGGTCCTAGGATGAGTGTATGCACAAGAGGAAATTGGCAATCTAGTCACAGAGCTATCATCCCATTCCAAGTGTGGCAGAGGCCTGGGTGACAAGGAAGCTCATGTGCCATATGTGTTCCCATAATCACTGGCCTTTAGTGTGGCCCCTGACAATCATGCCTCACCACTGAGTCCTCCAACTACCCATCAGCCTGTTCCCTGGCCCAGGGACGCTCAGTCATCTCCCCATGGGGGGGGGAGGCGGCTCCAGTAGCTGTTGGTGGGTGATCATGTTGCAAAGGACAGCACATATTGAAAAGTGCTTGGCAACTTTCAGGTGCTGCATTATTCTTCATCCTCCCATATAGTGGAGGCAACGGAACCATATCTTCAGCTTATCTTCAGGATTAGCATCAACAAATAAGGGAGAAGGGTTTATCTATAGTCACCTGTCATGGATGGAACAACAGCATTGAGGACAGTGGGACCTGGCCTGGAGTGGTAGCCAAATTACCTTACTTAATTAATAAGCTTGGGGAATTATGGGTATTAAATGGCATGTTTTGGATTGTGGATATTAAATAGGCATCAAATATGGGATCATAACCTTTGTCTACCAGAGTCTGGATTCCCAGAGCCCGTGAATAGACGAGGGGGCAGGATTACTAAAAATAATTGATTTCTTAATGATTCTTAAGCATACAAATAATAATCAATCATTCACGCACACAGACGGTACAGAACTAGGAATATAGAATTGAAAGATTAGTGATGTTTGCATGAGCAGGAATATCATTGGTGGGTAACACGTTACCTGTCCGATGTGATGAGCAGATCTTGCAATGAAAAAGAAAGTAAAAGGAGGGAGAGAGGGGTTTGTGGGCTGACCAGTGACACACAAGAAGTGGTTCCAAATGGATCCAGAATGGAACCAAGAAGGTAGATAGGGGGAGAAGAGAAGAGAGCAAACTCAGGGAGAGCAAACTCACCTTAAATAGCCAAATTGTGACCTAAGGCAATGGCTCATGTGGTCACTGGTTTGCAGGAAGCACTAGAAAAAAGACCTGTACTCTGGATGGGTGCATAAAGGGCTTGATAGTTGGGCAACTGGAAATTGATGTTTGGCAGGGAGTGACACCTCGGGGGGAATTGGGTGAGACAAAGGAGAGTGAAGAATTATGATCACATTGCAGGTCTGGTGCTTCACATTAACAATCCGATGCTTGACAGCTGCATTATCTGGATGGTGGCAGGAAGGCTTAATCACTGCTATTGTCTTTAGCTGGACACAGTCTTTCATTTTAGGCTGACTCAGGAGGAAGAGAAATGTGTCACTTTCCAGGTGAAGCTAACACACAGGGGGGGAGATGCTGCGTGATGGAGAAGAGATTCCCTCATGGCCTCTGTTCAGGAGTATTGGTCCTTGGTCAGAGCATGGCTTCTTTAGAGGTCTGCTGTTGTCTCTGTGTGCATAGGGGCCAAGGCTATTGGTCTGCCTCGCAGTGCTTGTGTGGATGCAAAGGTGCAGGGGCAGAGTCCTGGGTTGACGTCTGGCTTGGCATACTTCTTGGGCACAAGGCTCCCCTCAGCCCCAGTGTACCATCCATAGTCCAACATAGGGCATTTCCCTTAGGGCCACAGCTCTGTCTATTGCCCTGGCACATACTCTTCACAGTTCAGCAAGGCAGTGATGTACAAGAGTCTTTAATAGTGCCGTCTGAATTGGCTTCATGGCAATAGAAGCCCCACACACAAACTATTGACCCAGAAGCCATCCTTTGCCCACTGGAGCACCAGCCAACATATGTTTGAGGCCTGATGCCATGAAGATCTGAGCATCATGCACACTGCCTGGAATCCTGGCCATGAGGTGTATGAAAATGCCCTGGTGGTTGCTAGTCCCCTGGAAGTTGAGGCTGCAGAAATGGGGCTGTTGTGGTACACCTGGGGCTTCTCTTTGGGGGCAATGAGGGCAATTAGGGTGCATTATTTTCCAGTCAGAACTTTTGGGAAGTCTGCGACCACAGCAAACTCTGCTCAGATGGGTGCCAGCTTCATCTCTTCTGTTGGGAAGTTAACATGCTCCTACAAGTGGCCCCACATGGAATCCAGGAAGCTGTACAGGCAGCAGGTCAAGTGCTCTGCAGGACAAGTGTTAGGCCAGATACATCCTTCTGTGAGTTCACAACTAGATCCCTGATCCACAGTGCCCCAAGGCTTACCAGCCGTCATATAAGCTCCCCAGGTGGAAGGGGCGAGAGCATCCGAACCAGGAACTGGCCAGCTTCTTGAGGACCAGTGACGTCAGATATAACCTGCTGCTTGGCTTTGACCAGAAAGTCCTCCCACATAAAAATACCCAGTCATATGAATTCAAAATTTCCTCCCTACAAACTCGTCTCTTATGCCACTGAGGACCCTAGCCCTATAGTGTGTTAGGTGCAAGCCCTTCATGGACACAAATAGTCTTCTAACAAATGCCTGGCCGGGCCCACAACTTTGCTTGCACAGCCGACCAGCTGCTGTAGCTCCAGCAAAGTAATCTTCTTCTCCCTGGCTGTGTCAATTAAATGTCTCGTCAGTGAGATTCACACTGCCCTACATCTTTCCTTCTTACCAATAGGCAGTTATCAAGATAATGGGCAGCACTGTGTAGTCCTGTCCTGCAGTGCAGGGCCCATTCCAAAAAGGAACTGAACCTCTCGAATGTTGCACATGACACCGAGCACCCCCATGGGAAGGGTCCTATCCATGTAGAATTTGCCCTCTAAAGGACCATCCAGCAGCACAAAATCTGGCGGGTGGACAGGGAGGTAGAAGCCTGACTTGATGTCCCATTTTGCCAATTCCTCACTCTGTCCACAGCGGTGTACCACTCGGATGGCCTGATCAAATGACATGCACCTAACTGAACATAACTCCCCCGGTATCGCGTCATTCCACAACTCCCCACGTAAGCATGACAAATAGTGAATGAGGTGATACTCACCAGGTACCTTTTTCAGCACAACTCCCAATGGGGAAACCCTAAAATTAGTAACTGTGGGGAATGGAAAGGAGCAAGGACCAATGCCCCCAGTAAGCTGTGGAGTCCTATGAGCAAAAAGTCTACCCTGTGACCACCAGCATCAAAGCCGTGAGCAGGTGACCCGGCCACCACACAAACCAGCCCGCTTGGAGCCATTCATCCCAAGCCAAGATAAATACTGTGCAAGCTGGAGGACCAGGAAACCGAGCTAGCCTACGCCAACACAGTTTAGAAGGAACACCATCTAGGCTCCACCCTCCTTGCATTCCTTGGCAATTTTTCCAAAGTATGTTCTCACTCCCCCTAACTGAATTCAAGTTAGGAACACTATAAAGTCACCTTTTCCCGGCTAAGGTATCCTAAACCTTAAAGCAAAACCTTCCAAGAGGTAAACGTGAGCCTGTCGGCTGGGTTAATTCTTCACCCAATGCTCAAGACCCATAACTTGAATTGGGCTGGGACCCAATGTCTGGTGTGTGGGGGGGGGTTGTAGCCAGTACCTCCTCCTGAACACTTACCTCCCCTGACCCCTACCCGTCCTTTTATATTGGGGCAAACAAAAAATGCATGGGGCCTCCCAGCAAAGTGGGCATTGCTAAACCGCCTGCCCCGCCTGGGCGTGGGTACCTGGCTGCCTTGGGACCTCCAAACTGAATGGCCACTACCTGACCTCTCATTGCCAGATCTGGACTCTGGCCCTCCTTTTTGGGTGATGATGGAGCAATGAACAGAATCTTGAACAATTTCTTCAATGTCACCCTTAAAGTTGGGCAATTCCCCAGTAGTCATTACTTTTGTTTCATTGCCAATAATACTCTGCCAATAATGTGGTGCCTTCTGTCTAAATAAAGAAATAAATATCTCAAACTGTTAATGTGCCTTACACCAATTGTTACTGCACCTTCGCTTCAGTCCAATCCAGTTGTTCTTATGATGTGTTCTGCACATAGATCAAAGAGACAGATTAAAAAAAAAACAAAACATTAATCTGACACCTTTGCTAATTGGAAACCAACCTGTTTGTCCATATCCAGTCCTAACAGCACCCTCTCGTCCAGAGTACAAGTTTGAACATCCCAACAAACCAATGTATGGCACATCCATCACTTTTAAAACCAACCCTAGCTTGTCAAGATCTACACAGTCAGAAGCTTAGTGGTAATCCATAAAACACAAGCTGACGTTTTTGCTTTCAAATTCTCTTGCAATTCTTAATAACCAACATAAATTTTGGCAGTGTATGATCTCTGGTGCCTCTTCCCTTTCTGTATTCAGCTTGAACATCTGTAAAAGGACACAGGAGCCAGGATGATTAAAGGTTGGTGTGCCTTTTGTATGAAAGGATGGGACCTTACAGTTTAGGTAATGGCCCATTATGCACACACCTCTCGCTGCAGTTTCAGAGCAGCAGGGCCTCAATCCTGACTTCAAACTCTGCACCAGCCCCATGCACCATTCCCTGTCTCCTGGGGCATTTATTCTGCAGCCACAATTATTTTTTTTTGGAACAAAGTTTTATTGGAGTATATTCAACATTGTTAAACATCGTTACCAATACAATTTAAAGATTACATCCCATCCTCCCACCCACCCCAACACTGCTAATAACAAAAAAAAGAGTTAAAAGGTAATCAAGTTTAGAATTGTAACAATCGACAAACCAGGTAACACAATTCTAATACGTAAAAACCTGACTCTTTCAAACATAGTTTCCAATAAAGGTACAGTACAATCAAGTGTTCATTTCATTTCTCATTCAGTTTCAATATGAATCAAGATTGTACATTTTCCCTTTCATTCTATATTCAGTTTCCATATACAGTTGCAGGCCTTCCCAGTCTTTTAGATATTGTTCTGCCATTTGTCCATTTAGTTTTTTTTTGTCATTTTGTCAATTTCGGCTAAAAACAGCAGTTTCCTTAACCAGTCTTGTATATCTGGCACCTTCTCCGCTTTCCACTGTTGTGCAAAAGCCATTCTCGCCGATGTGATCATACACCATAATAATGTCCTCTTTTCTTGTGGAATTTTTTCCATTGTCAAACCTAAGAGAAGACACTCCGGACTTTTCCTGATAGGAATTTTTAATATCTTCTGCATCTCACAATGTACATTTGACCAGTATACTTTTGCTTTATCACATGACCACCACATATGATAAAAAGAACCCTCTGGTTTTTTTTTACATTTCCAACACTTATTACTCAAGTTCTTATCCATAATAATATTAGCAATCTTTTTTGGTGTCATATACCACCTGTACCATCATCTTATAACAATTTCCTTTTATATTAACACAGGTTGACATTTTAAAAGCTTTTTTCCACAGAAATTCCCATGATTCCATAGAAATTTCCTGATTCATATTTATGGCCCATTTTATCATTTGCTCTTTAACAGTTTCATCCAGAGTATATACAGTCAACAAGGTTTTATACAGCTTAGATATCATTTTTCGTCCTTTTGTCAACCAGATATCTTCAAATGCAGCCACAATTATTATGCAACGTGTTGTGATGTATTTAAAGGACAAACCCAGGTACACCTCCATGGAAACTGATCACTTCTCTGTGGTGTATCGCAGATTACTGATCTGTGGTGCAGTACTGAGGAGCCGCCTACTTAAAATCTGGAATGTTATGTCCTGGCACCTCTGAAGACAGGAGTAAAAGAAGAAGAAGAGACTGGATTTATATCCCACCCTTCACTCAAAGTCTCAGAGTGGCATTCAAACTCCTCTCCCTTCCCCCCGCCGCAACAAACACCCTGTGAGGTAGGCGGGGCTGACAGAGCTCTTTCAAGATTTGAAATCTGACTATAAATAAATAAGTAAGAACCACCCTTTCACGGACAGCGCTTGTCAGAACTATGGCTGGCCCTGCCCCTACCAGGGGCTTTTTTAATGCCTCAACCCCCTGAAGGATCGCTGTGTTGACAGGGTCATCATCATCTTCGTCAGATGGGACCGCCGACACAGACTGCACAGGGGCCACAGGGGCCAGCTGCTTCTCAGTGGCCTTACCCTGGCCTTTAGTAGCAGCCATCACAAGTATAATTGTATAAGAAAGCAGTTAGCAACTAGAATGATTTATACTGTAACCAAGACCAAGCTTGGTTAGGCCCCAGTAGGAGCTCTGTAGCCTCCACCTAAAATGGCCACTGAGCATTTATTAAAAATGGCTAACCAGAAGGACCCCTCTAAGATGGCCGCTCTGGTAAGCCCCACTCAAGATGGCTGCCCCCACAAGCTTCACTCAAGATGGCCACCCCCACAGCTCCACTCAAATGGCCACCTCCTGAAGTATCAAAAAAAGGGCCACCACCGATTGCCCAACTGTCTTTAAAATGGCACCCAATTGGTGCCCAGAAGAGGGGAGATAATATAGGGAAAAGGAGGGAACTGGGGCCCCAGCAGCCTCATCAACTGCACCCTCGCCACCCAGGGGCCCTCCAAAGATCTCCCCCTAACCAAAATCATGTTTCTCTGTGTGGGAGTTTTTTGGGGGGGTTTTTTAAACAGAGAGTGTGGTGCCGCGGCCAGCAATCACACCACCACAAGCTGCCTCAGGCTTCAGTCCCGAGGGTCCGGTCACAGATGCAGCCCCCTTATTGCAGTGGCTACATGTGTCTGCTGCTCCTGGCAAAGGACACCGCCGCCTGAGAATCGCCGCCAAAGCCAGCAACTCAGCTCCGACACTCCACGCCATCACCTAACTGCAGCACCCCATCCCAAGATGCTCACCACCACCCAGAGCACCGCCACTGCCCAACTCTGGGTCTGCAGGCCTACTAGGAGGCAGCCTCGACTCGGTACTCATATCCGAGCACATGGGGTGACTGCCAAGGTGTGAACGGAGCTCCAGCCATTATAGAATGGCTGGATCCACTCCCAGGAGCTACATCGGGATGAATCAGTCCCAATTGCTGTTGCTGTCCAGATTCCTCAGGGCGGCAAAGCAGCCCCCACCCACCAGCGGCATTGCCGGGAGGGCAGCAGCTTCATTCCTGCCTTCTTGTAAGCAATGTTTTGATATCTTTTGAAAGAGCAGAGAGATTTTGCAGAGATATTCTGTGTCAGGATGGACCACTCTTCTTTAATTTTTTGAACTACAAACCCTACCAGCATTCTGAAGCAGATTGTTACTTGAGTAATCCCAAGCTTCAGCTATGTGTGCTAAAGATGGACAGACAGACCAAGAGAGGAATCTTTAATGGAAGATTATAGTAAAACCATAGTAATTTACATTATTTCCCTTCTCTTCTTATCAGATGTTCCCTGTTGTTCAAGTCAGGCCGCAGCAAAATAATGTAACATTTGGGGGCAAAGATGCAACCCAGAAGACCAGCGCTGGAGGCTAATATCGAAAAGATCTCCACGGCCACCATGGATTTTCCCTTCGTGCTCAAGTAGGTGGGAACAAAAGACAACCAAACACTGCAAAAGACCAAAAGACTGAAAGTGATAAATTTGGCTTCATTAAAACTGTTGGGTAATTTCCTGGCCAAGAAAGCCACCACAAAGCTAACAATGGCCAGGAAGCCCATGTAGCCCAGGACACAGTAAAACATGGTGGCAGACCCCACATTGCATTCCAGTACAACAGCTTCAGTCTCTGAGTACATGTCAACATCTGGAAAGGGGGGGGAAGTTGCCAGCCATGCAAAACAAAGGGCTGCTTGGAAAAGGAAGCAGGAAATCACAATGGAATTGCCCACTCTTTTCCCCACCCAGTTCCTCAGGCTACTTCCTGGTTGGATGCTTAGGAAAGCCAGAACCACCATGACCGTTTTTGCCAAAACACAAGAAATGGCAACTGAGAAGACCATGCCAAACATGGTTTGTTGAAGGAGACATGACACCAGTTGTGGTCGACCAATGAATAGCAAAGCACAAAGGAAGCAAAGGAGGAGGCAGATCAGGAGAGAATAAGTGAGGTTCCTGTTATTGGCTTTGACAATGGGGGTGCTGTGGTGCTTTATAAAGACTCCTAGTATGAAGAGAGTGATGGAAGAAAAGGAAAGGACAAAAGTCACTAAAGTGAACCCCAAAGGTTCTTCATGGGTCAAGAAAGTGACATATTTGGGAATGCATTGATCCTGTCCCCTGTTCGGATAGTGGTCTTGTGCGCAAGTCATGCACTCAAGCGAGTCTGTAAAACAGAGAGACAGGGAGAGAAGGTGGGTTAACTTCAGTGTTCTCCATACCTCATAATTGTTCTCATAACCCATACTTTTAGAGGATCCTTTGATAGGTAGTATATCAAGTTGTTGCTATGCTGGACTGTCCCATATAGAAGCACATGATTTATTTATTTTACTCTTCTTTTGAAATACTTCCCTATTTCTTTCAGGGAATGTTTTTGAATGTGGGATTCTTTTAGGGATTCAGCATGAATTGTGAGATGTAAGTTCTAATGGAGGGGTATTAAAGTGATAGAGAAGAGGTGGTCCAAGGGCATCCAGTAGCGCACAGAAGTACTTGCTCACCAGTATTCTACCACACCATACCTCTAGTAACGGGGTATGGGGCTTGGCTGACTGAAAAGTATAGATATGCCCAATCCTGGCCCTATTCCCTTGGGAGAAAATTCTGCTCACTCAATGTCACTGCCATCTACTCCCACTTGTGGCTGCTAACAGACAGCCAAGATGATTTAGTAGGTACCATGCTGGATGAAGACCATGAGGCCCATTATGTCATAGAAACTCACTAGGAAACCTTGGGACAGGCACTGTCTTGCCCAGTCTGACCAAGCCACAGGTTTCTGCTGAGGATAAAGGAGAGGAGGGGAAAATGAAGTTGGTAGCTCTTTTGGGGTCACCATTGGGAAGAAAAGTGGGGATATAAATATCTCAAAAATACTATAACTATTACCTAGGTTTACTTATATTAAGAAACAACAAACATGTGTGATTTCCACCTCTCCTAAGATCATTGTCCTAATGCATATCATTACGTCTCAAACCAAATGAAATCGAACCATTTTTAAATTATTAATCTATTTATTTATTTGTTTATTTGTTTATTTATTTCTACTATTAATCTCTTACCTTTCTGATTGGAAATTTTCCCTTTTGGACACTGAGTACACTCATAGCAGCAGAATGGCTCCCCATCCTTCATTCTCTTCCAAAAACCTGGGAGGCAACTTTCACTGCAGACTGAAAGGGGCTGTGTCTAATGTATAAATGAAACAGGAAAAGCATCAGTCAGTACCAAATCTGAAATGATATTCTGTTTATTTCTCCAGATTATTAATGGTCAATGGTCTAGAACATGCACTTCTCCTCTGTGGTGTGGACTGTGTTTCATTCTTTCATAACCGGGTGACTTTTGTTTAATTAGTTCCACAGGGCTTTTTCAGACCATGAAAATGATTAAGGATGACACCCTCCATCCTTGGCCTTTTCCCACTCTGGGTGACCTATAGGCTTATATACACAAGCTTTCAAATAGCAGGAGATTTGATGATGCCTAGAATGAGAGGAGTGAGGGAAGGGAACTTGGGGGTGGAGCAGGATGTGATGCCATAGGATCTGCTCTCCAGAGCTGCCTTTCCCCCCCACAGGGTGTCTAATCTTGGAAGTCCGGAGATCATTCGTAGTCTCGGCAGAACTCTAGTTCCCACTCTGAGATCGGTAAGGGAGTTCTCAGGTTTGCATATTTTGCCATTTTAAAAAATGTGCAGAGGATATCTAACATGAGACAGACTCCTTGATCACTCCTCTGCTCAGATCACAATTTATTCATATATTTTAAGTAGCCCCCAGTGACAGGTCCCATGATGCTCCATATCAACTTTGGTCAAGGGGGAAAGAGGGCATCTAGAGAGAAGATGTTTAAAAAAGAGGGAATGAAGACCCTTCCTCCTCTAAATTATCCCAAAATGGCTATTCCTTCTGTGACGGAACAGGCCTGTTCTCCATTGCAGACCCTGCTCTGTCCACCCCTCCTTGGCATTGCTGACTCCTAGAGGGGGTTACTTTTTCTTTCCCGTAGGGCAACTCACTGCCACCACTTGCCCTTTTTTGGGGGGGGGTTTTCCCTGCTAGGAGGGAAAGGGCTCCTCAACCTGAGGCCACACTTCCATCCTCCATTATCCAGAGCCTGGTTACTATGAGAAGAAATATGACTTTGGGACTCCCCTGTCGAAAGGGCCACATGCACACAGACTGCTTTTCTTGCAACCCAGGGGCCACTCTTGAACTAGTGTGTCCAAAACGGTGATAGAGAGACTAGAAACCAACCTTCAAAGTCAAAAATATGGTCAGGAAAAGTTGGCTTCCTGCTTTCTGACCAGAGCTCCAAGTAGTTTCCAGAATAGCATTCCAAAGAGGAGAGAGCCCTTTCCCTTGCAAGGAAGTTTTCTTAATCCCCTGTCTTCACCCACTTTACATCACTACCTCTGCCCCCTTGACCCGGTCTGTCCAAGTCACAGGTACATCCTGGGAGCCCTTCTGGAAGGCATTCTGGGAAATCTCCAGGAATCACTTGGAGACTTCTTAGGACCAAATTCCTTAGTAGGTCTTCAAAGCAGGACCATTAGCATATGCATAGATTTAAAATAGCAGGCAATTGAACTGGCTTCCTGCTACTTCCAGAGAGGAAGAAAAAATAAAGGGGAGGGGGGTTTCCACACCTTCTATCATCTGTTTTCAAATGAGGGTTTGCAGTGCAATGAAGCACCACAGCGCATGTTAGAGTAAGATCTTTTCGTTATTGGAAGTTTTGCCTGATGGTGTAGTCCTCTCCTACCTGGTTAAAGTAGCTGTTCCAGGTGATGTCATCTTCATTAATGGTAAGCATTGGGTCTGCAGGAGCGTCTGGATGAACCTCTCCAATTTTCACTTTAGAAAAGGATTGATTTGGGAAAGCAAGCCAGTTGATGATATCATACCCCATTGCAACTTCTCCACTGGTATCAAATGAAATTTTCTCCCCAACACTGTTATTAAAGGATACCCTTTTCAGGAAGCGGTGAAGCTAGATTGAAAAGGGAAACACAAATGATGATGACAGACTTTATAGAAAGTAGTGAAGCTTGATTGGACAGGGAAATAGAATCTTAGCTTACTTGTTCATTTGGAAGCAATGTTTTCTTCTTAATAGAATATTTTTAAAGGCTTTTAGATTCCTTTTGCCTGACTTCCCCCCCATTTTATTCTTTAATATGTTTTTAGTGTAGTTATTACACACATTGAGATCTTCTTCTGTTCTTTTGTGTGCAGGTTAATTTCGAAAGGAATTTTATTGTCCTCCATAGATAGGGAATTTCAAAGGAAATGTACCCTCAACCAATGTTCCCTCTAAGCTGTGGAGTCTCATGAGAAAAAACTCTACTTTGTGAGCTACTGGCATTAAAGCTGTGAGCAAGTGATCTGGCTACTGCATAAATTAGTTTGCTCTGGAGCCCTCCTTCCTGAGCTAAGACAAAAATGTGTGAGCAGGAGGCTAAAAAACTGTGAGCTAGCTCACACTAACTCAACTTCGAGGGAACATTGCCCTCAACATTGGGTTCTTCCTGAAGAGCAAGGATTCCTCGAACTTGTGGGAAGTTCACCCCAAGGTGAGAAGCATGGCAGAATGCAACCCCCAAATTTTGCATTTTTGTATTGGTGAGTGCATCTGTGTGCTCATGCCTGGAAGTCCTAGCAACCTCTGGCGACTTCTACTGGGGCATGGAGGACATTTATAGCCTGCCTGTGCCTCCCAGCCTTGGTATTCTTTGCAGGTCTCCCATCCAAATACTTGCCGGGTTCAGCCCTGCTTAGCTTCCGATATCTGATGAGATTGGGCTCCCTGGTCTGTCCAAGTCAGGGTAGTATTGAGGCTTTGATGGAATTAGTTACACAAAGATTAAGAGCATAACGAGAATCATTTTTCTCAGAAATGCCTCACACCCTTGAATTTACATCAGATTAATCAATTATGGTCTCTGCACTCTAAAAAAGTTCAGAGGGTGCAATAATTATTTTATAACCTAGTAGATAAACAAGGGGAAAGTGGGATAGGTATGACTCATCTCCCAGCACCAGAGCCATCTACCTCTATCGATAGGAAGCTTGTCCTAGCCCAGGAAGAACAGAAGATAGAAAGATCACACCAAAGACACAGAGGCTGAGTTCAGACTGGTAGTTTGCCCCACTATAGCCACATTTCAGCCATGTTTTACAAGCGGATTAAAGGGGGCATTCACACAGGCACATCTGCCTGGCTTTCCCCACCCGTAGTCAACCCGTGCTGTTCCGCTTCACTCCCACATTTAAAAGATACCTGGTAAAAGTGGTAGCAAATCCCCGAGAGCCTGTTTATCCCACTTCATTCCACTTCCGGGAAGTGTGAATGCCAATCCGAAAAGCCGGGAGCAACCTGCATTATGCATAAGGCAGCAGCAATATGATTGGCTGTGCTCCACTCTACCACCCAATGTGGTGCCAGCGCAACAGGATCCTCCCCAAATCACCCTGATGTGCTTATGCATATGAGCGCACATGCGCACATAGCCGAATTACCAGGGAAAAGCTGTTTACAACTGCGCCTCTGGGCCGGCAGTCTGAACACTCCCGTGCGCCTCCTCCCGGTATGCTCTCACATGACTTTTTTGCCATGATTGGCTCCTGCTTCAAACTGCCAGTCTGAACTCAGTCAGAGCTTGGGAGACCAAATGGAATCAAGATCTTCCTTTTCGGATGGGAAAAGAAAAATGACTGAATTGGATGGGCAATACAAAGATTTAAAAAACCTTCAACATGAGGAGGCAGCTCTCCTTCCTCTCTGTACTCACTTAGCCTGCTTGCCTCCTTATGTGACATTTTCTCACACTAGAACTCCATTGAAATAGCAGCATTATTATGCATTTGAATTACTCTCTTTTGATCTTCACTCATTCCATTGTTGTTTCAAAATGCTACCTGCGCTCATTTCTTAATTTAATTTCTTAACATGTTAGATTTGAATAGATTGATCTACATACCCCCATTGTCCCTATTCAGTCATGTTTATGAAGGAGATACAAGAGGAGGAGGCTATGGGTGACCCCGACATATCCATGGGTTGCAAGTGTGTCTGTGGGGAGCATGAAAAGGAGGCAGAGTCTTTAAGCATCAACCCAATTTAAAGTGCTGGAATACTAGTATGATGGAGAGCAAGCAACTAAAGGTTTTTAGGCAATGTTATGGAAAAAGGCTGAGCTAGTTGAAAAATGATCGACAGCTTGTGGAGCTCATTCTGATTGGGTGAAGACAGCTTACTGTGGAACAGAACACTGAGCTGTATAAAAAAATTCAAGCGGGAAGGAGTCAGTTAGCCAGTTGGTGTGGAACAGTGAGGAGCTGGAGCAAGGAGGCAGAGCTGACAGGAAAAAAATGCTTGGTTGGTGCATTCAGACAGTGTGCTGGGAGCAATGTGAATTGCTCCAGTCTGATGTGGGGTTTTTTTAACCCAGAGAATCATGATCACACTGAGCTCCTTGTTCCAGATCCCTGTGCAGCCACATTGCTCCCCACTGGGAGTGTGCATCGGTGGGTTTCTTTTCCCCTCTCAGTTTGAGCATGCGAACAGGCAGCCATCTTTAGAACTAAAATTTTTGCACGTGCGCAGGGCAGTGATTTCCACACTTCCCTTTAAACTTTAAATGAACACTTGAAATTAAACTTTTACCCCCAAAACTGGCCTTTGTGAGATCCCGAACTTGTCTAAATGCTTAAACTAGGCACCATTCAAAGTTTGCTTTTACTAATTTAGGAGTGGAGCTCTGCCCATGCACATACCACCGAGGCTTAAAAAAATGGCGGACGAAAAGTTGAAGCCTGAGGCTTCCGTGGTAGCTTTCCAGAGGGGAGGGGGTTGAAGCACTCAGAAGTGGCTCGACACCGGAGCGATCAGATGACAGAAAAGTGCAGCTCGAAATGGAAAATTGGGAAAATACCACTTGGGTAAGTGGTATCAAAATACTCCATTTTAAAGGGGGTTTGAGCCGGAAAGCGACGGCTGGGGACACAGATGTTGGGTGTGGGAACGCGGATATAAAATCCATTACTGAAGCATGCCGAAAGCAGTTCAAATGGCATGTCTGAATGACTCGGTGAGAGTATGAAGAAAAGTGTCTGATAAGTCCCATCTGTAGCAGAGTGCTTGTGTTGTGGCCTCTGCAAATAACATTCTTAGGGTGATTCCAGCAAAGAACTGTCAGAAGCTCCCCTATTCAAGGAGTGGGAAGTATCTCCTTGTGTGAAGAAAAAACACAAACCATCCCTACTTGAGTGGAGGATTAGTCACTCTCAGTTTATTAACCATTTTACAGAGATTTTTCTTCTGGCAAATAGGGAGTTGACAAAAGGTTTGAGGAGGCATGGAGGTCCCTCAAGAGAGTCAAAAGAGGTTATTGCTCTTAAGGATAAGAGAATAACATTCTAGCCAGAGGGGAGGCAGATAGGAAACCCCCTGGTCTATAAACATAGGGTTAAAGGACATAAAAAATCACAAATCTGTGTGACCATCCTATAGCAAGTTTTTTAAAAAGCACTCTAGTAATATCTGTAACCCTGTTAAAGCAGTGAAATGTCTCTACTAACATCAAACCAAAGTAAGCCAGGGGAAATAACTCTCTGAATATCTCTGGGGTTGTATAAAAGCAGTTTAGTATATATTCTTTAAACCTCTCTCTACCAATGCTAACCAGAACTCACTTGTCGATATAATTTACATTCCCCTATCTGTTTGATCAAATAAATTCAACTTATATTTGCACTTTAAGGGTTTCTAGGTTCCTATTTCTGAAGGAAAACCCATAGACCAAACCTTCCTCAAGGACAGTTCCTTAGTTGGGTTAGGAGCTGACACAGTATCCATCAGAAATAAGGTGGGATGATGGCATTATATATAAAAAAAATGTATTTACTATATAAGAAGAGTGACACACTACCTAAAGGCTATCCAGTTAACATATGGGGAACTGGAATTCATAATGTAAGTGGAGGGGAAATCTGGGGCAATACAAGTGCAAAGGTATAACGGGAGTGCCCGTTTGGATCAACTAATCCTTCAGTATGGAAGGTCCTTAATGATCAATTGGTGGAACCCCAACAGAAGTAGGTTACTGCAGGAGAAAGGTACAGAAAGGGTCCTTACAGATCTGAGACTGGAATGCCTGTGGAAGTACCAGGTTCCTTCATGGACAGAAATGAGACTTGCAAGACTATTTCCCCACAGTGATTGAATACACTTCTGGTGGGAGGATGATTCAGATACAGAGTTAGATGTTACCACTTTTTCATTCACTCTTACTGAATTTCCTTTCGTAACACACCTTCCATCCCAGATGATTTCTATACACATAGCTCCCATTTTCTCTTTAAATCTGCATACTTCCACCATTTCTCTTTAAATTGTTCTCGACCTCAAACTGAACAAAATATATCAAACAAGCTACAAGTAAATGCATGCAAGTGACCATCACATTTGACCATCACATTTAAAGTATGCAACTGATACCAAGTGCACATCTTATTGACACTCTGTGTTCTGCTTTCTTTGAGATATGGAACTGTGAATAAGGCTGAAGTGTGAAGAATTGTGGCATTTTTTAGCTGACTGGGTCAACAAAGGAGTGAACAAGATGAATTCATGAATGGTTTCTGGAGACGTATGCTGTACAGATTATATCCTGTTAAAGTCCCCAGATGCATAGTTTTCTTTCTAATGAAGATATTTACCTGCCATGATAGTTGACTGAAGAAGTTACTTTTCTTTGTCTCCACCATCCTTTGGTGTCCATTACAGGATGAATGCAGGGCATGTAAAGCATGTGCAATAGCATAGACAGCATTGTAGATACTGTAGCTGGGGCCAGTCATACTCATTTCAAAAATATCTGCAGGAAGGCTCTCCAGCTTCTCCTCCCCAGTGCAATTCTTATCAAACTCCTTCCCCAGCAGTGAATCTGAGAAATGACAGAGGAATGCCTGTTCCCAGAAATCCCTGATGAAGCCATCTCCTTCACTCATAAGAGGTTTTCTGCTCTGAAGAAATTCCTGAAATCCTGGTGGCTGATTGGTGTGAACTGTGAAGGATAGAGCACCATGAAAGGGCTGTATGTCCCAATTTCTTTGATAATAATAGGACACAAAATCCATCTGAACGGTCATAATATATACTTTCCCTATGAGCTTTGCTGTTGTGAACTCTGACATTTTTATAGACCATCTAATGTACGAAACAGTGTTAGTGACTCCATAGAGGACAACTGCACTGGCTTTACTCTCCATCACAACATCAAATTTTCCCAATTCATCTGGCATCACAGTAGAATAATAATCCAAGGTTGTTTCCTTCAGGAGTTTTTCTGTGAAGGCCAAACAGATGTCATTCCGAGAAAACAGAGGCAGCAGGGCTTGCTGAAATCTTTCTCCACGTTCATCATCGAATACAATGAGCCCAATCCATATCCACCCGAAATGCAGAATTAACTGCAGGATCGCCTTGTATTGCTTGACTTCGTTTGGAGCCATACGGTAGGCAGAAAGGCTTGATGATTGTTCATTTATTACTGAAGCAGAGCCATAGATGAGCTATAGAAATTGAACATTGGGAGGGAAATCTAGATAATGAGACTGAAAACTTTTCAAAACACGTCTGAATGTGTTTAAGAGTAGTGCACATTTTCCAGCAGGGTTGCTATTAAAAAAATAAAATAAAAGACAGATGAGTGCTTCACTTTGGGGCTGTTTAAGAAAAATAAATAGAAATACTTTCATTTCTTTGGGATGTGAAAGGCATGCAGGGAAACTAGATGGATACATCTTATAAAGTGAGCCTCATTAGTATGAAAGGTTGTATTCTTATTAATTCTGTACTGTCATATATGTAGTTAGCCCATAGTGGCAAAACAGAATGGAAGCACAGTGACAACGTTAAAATGATCGCAGCTTCCCATCAAGATGAGTTAACATGGTTTATAGGAATGGAAGGGCCCTACTTCTGAATTTAAGTTATATGCATGTTTAGAACCAATAATTTGTCTTTTATATCCTCTATTCGTCTCTTAAATTTGCTCTAAGAATTCTATAAAGTATTTTATATGGACGGTCATTCAATGATATAAGTATATGAATATGGGATGTACATAATCTGAATACCCAGCCTACCTGTGGAATACTGTAGATAGCTAACACACTTGCTATGTGGAGGGAAGTTTCAGCTTCAAGTCCTCCAATGACTGCTATCAGATTGTTCTGAAAGTCACACTTGTAGTTGGGGAGAAATCTGTTCTTTGTCGAGATAAGTTCTACTGTGGCACGATAGGTCTCTCTTGCATTGAAGTAGCTGTCCCAGATGCGGAAGCCCAGGGTGACATTGGGTAATATCTGGATGTTTTCATTGATTTCCTTCACAGCAAATGCCATGGCCAAGACATGTTGATAATGACTAGTCAGTACACTACAGCAAGAATCAGAAACTAACTCAGCAAAAATTGTTGTATTATTATTGTACCTCATGCTTAATTACTCTTACTAGAAAAATTAACTGTGATATCAGTACAATGGGTTGGCTCAAGTTATAATGAGATTCCCTCCATTCCATTTAAGGTGCAATCTTTCTTTCTCTAATCATTCAGTATCCCATTAGAGAGTGATCGCTGTGAGGTGCTAATACTATTACTACAGAAAAAATATTGACGTTGGAGATAAATCTATTTTTTTGTAGAGATAAGTTCTATTTTGGTATAATGAGTTGTTCTTGAATTGAAGTAGGTTTTATAGACGTGGACACTGGGGAAGATCTGGTGGTTTTCACTGCTTTTTATTCACAGCCAATGCCATAGCCAAGACATGCTGATAATAATTAGTCCATATACTACAACAAGAATCAAAGAGCAACTGGCATGATATTATCGTGTGTGATGCTTAAATACTCATATCTTCCTAGAAATGTTGTCTGCAGTAGCAGTACAATGGATTGGTTCAAGCAATAATCAGAATATTTCAATTCCATCTCATTTGAAATGATTTCCCTTCTAATCCAGATATTTTTTCTGTGTATTTTAGGTGATTCTCTATTCTCACGAGACAGTCAGTGCTGTGACACTCTGTGATGTAATTAAGCTCTAATGTCCTATGGAAACTGGGGGGGGGGGAATACTTAATATAGCATAACTATTATCCTTGAACTGCTAATTGGAAATACCAAGGATTTCTATCCAATCCAATGAGGAATATCACAGTGTGGGTATGGGTACAACCTAGATTCAAATACTCTATCTAATCTAGTAAGATTCCATTATCACCCTTACCTGCACCCACTGGCTATTTTCTGATAAGTAATAAGGTGTTTTTGTTTTTGTTTTTTTAACAACATAACCGGAAAAACCTAAAAAGCTTTTGCTTTCCATATAGGGTTACAAGATACGCACAGATAGTAGGTATGGGAGGGGGAAACGTCCTTACAGGGCCGTATCATATGCCATAAAATTGGACAGTTCTTTGAAATCCATGTTTTCTGATGCAGCATAAATAAGAGAACTAATCCCCCCAATGAAAACATCTCCTTCTTCATAATATTTGAAAAGACTTGAGAGGGGTTCACTGACGGTGCATTTAGCATCATGATCCTTGCACATGGATGGACAGAGCAGCATTTGAACCAACACCATGAGTGATCCCATTCTGCAACTGAGTTCTGTCTCCTCATGTGACTATTGTAGTCATTCCAGTTTGAAGCAATTTGACCAGCATGAGCTCCTCCGTTCGAATTCACATAGCATAGATCAGATTGCCTTTCCCTGCCTTTCCAGCAACTTGCAATGTGAAGGGCTGTATTTCTAGTAGAATCTTGTAGATCTCTTTTTTTTCTGATGATGGTGTAAACACCTTGGAGACTCTGTCATGAAGTAAGCCCAATAATTTTAATAATTACAGAGGAGATAATCACAGTTTACCAAGTTGTCTTAGATCAGATGGGAAAATATGTTTCTCAAAACTTTTCTCCTCTCTTTAGTGGCTTGCTAGGCATAAATGATGTCCCCAGAATCCAACTGGAATGAAATTCCCAGGATTTGTGCTTCTCGTGGTCTGCTTGCATCATGAATGTAGTTAATTCATTTCAGGATTATTTTTCTAGTCTATGTGTACCATATTTCCTGATATGCACCAGAAAGCTGCTCAGGTAGCCTGGAAAATATGGTTCACACCACGAAGCAGAGTGGGGTGGGATGCTTTTGAATACCCCTGTTGTATCAACTTGAAACCAGCATCTGTGCAGTTTAGTAAACTGACTTGACCTTGGCCTTAGAGAGGAGAGATGGATAGATCCTTTTATCACTACACCCCCCCACACTTGCTCTACTTTCCAACCATGAAGCAAACTGTAATGTATTGAGCCTAAGCCATACTTCTGCTGATGCTTGGTTTGGACAGAGCTTGAGGATCCATAACAATAGCTGGCTAGGATGCTAGAATGGACCAGTAGGGAGACAAGGATCCTAGCGTAAGCCAACTGAATAACATTGTAATGTAAATAGTCTATTGTTGGGATTGGGGTTTGTTTGGGTTTTTCAAGCACAAATACCCGGCTTCCATCAGGGATTTTTCAGTCTTCTTTCCCCTTGCTGAAATCACTAATAAACTATGAGCTGATCACTATGTGCATCTGAACCCAGTATATTTCACCGGCGATGAAGCTGGGATCCTGATGAGAGAGCCTGCTCCAGCCAGCATTGCACAGAGCAATGAGGTCCAGCGCCTCATGCTTCCCATCACTCCTCAGATCCTGGCTTCCACTCCAGGACTTCTTCTGGAGTTTGATGCCACTCACCCAGAGAAGTGGGAATCCTGAGAGTAATGCCTAACCTACTTCATGGACCAATTATTTAGTACAATTTGGACTTTGACAGACCTGCCACAGGGCAGGTGAAACAACAGAGAATTGGATATTGGCTGTAAGGCTTTTGCGAGCTTCTTTGTGGATAAAGTCTTGGTGCTCCACCGCAACCTCCCCACTACAATTGAGACAGTGAGTGAACTCGAGGACCCTTGCGTGCCTTCGGAACCGGGTTTAGAGTGTTTTAGTCTGCTCAGCCTGGAGGAAGTTGACAGATTGCTCATATCTGTACGCCCAGCCACATGCAACCTTGACCTGTGCCCCTCCTGGCTCATTAAAGTGAGTCACGAGGGGATGTGAGGTGTACTACAGGAGATTATCAACAAGTCCCTCTCTGAGGGACAGTTCCCCGGTGCACTCAAGGAGGCGATGGTCTGCCTTCTCTTTAAAAAGCCATCTTTGGACTCGGCTGAATTGGCTAAATACTGGCCAGTGTCCAATTGGACCTATTTGGGCAAACTTATAGAGAGGGCAGTGGCGTTACAGCTACAGGGCTTTCTGGATGACGCTTCTATCCTAGATCCCTTACAGTCCAGCTTTTGCCCAGGTCATAGGACTGAGATGGCCTTGGTCACCCTGACTGACAATCTCTGAAGGCATCTGGATCAAGGCGGTGTGGAGGCATTGCTGCTGTTAGATCTGGTCAACCATCAGCTGCTGACCCACCACCTCGCCGATGTGGGGATTCAGGGGCTTGCTGTGCAATGGCTTGCCTCTTTCCTACAAGGTCGGGGACAAAGGGTGATGATCGGGGATCAGCGGTCTCGGAGACACCCTCTTGAGTGTGGGGTGCCTCAGGGGCTGTGCTGTCCCTGATGCTATTTAATATCTATATGCACCCCCTTGCCCAGATTGCCCGGAACTAGGGCTTGGGTGTCATCAATATGCAGATGACACCCAGCTCTATCTAATGCTGTGCAGCCGGTCGGACTCTAGTCCCAATGACCTGCATTGGGCATTGCGAGCTGTAGCTGGTTGGCTCAGACTGAGCTAGCTGAAACTAAACCCGGCAAAGACGGAGGTCCTGGGCCTGAGTCAGGTCGGTTCAGGGTTGGGGCTCCCTCTCCTGACCTTCGATGGGGCGCCGTTGGTGTCAATGTCGAGGGTTAGGAGCTTGGGGGTGCTCCTGGACTCCTCATTAATGATGGAGGCCCAGGTGGCAGCTACTGTCAAGTCAGCCTTTTACCATCTCTGGCTAGTGTGGCAGTCAGTTCCCTTCCTTGTCCATGGTGACCTGGCCACAGTGATCCATGCGATGGTCACCTTGAGGTTAGACTACTGCAACGCTCTCTACATGGGGCTGCCTTTGTCGCAAATCCAGAGGCTGCAGTTAGTGCAGAATGTGGCGGCCAGGCTGTTGATGGACCTTACTAGGCAAGACCATATCCAGCCTGTGCTGAAGATGCTGCACTGGCTGCCAATAGCGTACTGGAGTCACTCCAAAGTGCTGTTTTTTACCTATAAAGCCCTATATGGCCAGGGTCCAGCTTACCTAAGGGACCGCCTTTCCCCATATGTTCCCCCAAGAGCACTACAGTCCAGGGCACAACATCTCCTGGTTGTCCCAGGCCCCAAGGATATCAAATTGGCTGTGACCAGGGCCAGGGCCTTTTCCGCGGCAGCTCCTACCTGGTGGAATGAGCTCCCGGGGGAGATCCGGGCTCTGCTGGACCTTATGCAGTTCCGCAGGGCCTGTAAGACAGATCTCTTCTGCCAGGCTTTCGAGTAGTAGTCGCCGCTCCCTGCTGCACCACCACTGTGATGTTAACTCAGGTGGTGCAGTGAGATGGCCCTGGCAAGAAGAAGATCAGAAGAGCCGGCAATATGAAGGGAACATTGCTGGAACAGCATCTGGAACTGTGCTGGGGGTGGAGACCAGAAGATCTTTGGACTCCATCTTGGTATTAATAACAACTTAATTCGAGCACCGATATTTTAATGTGGATGGAGTATTTTATCTTGGTTTTGTTTGTATGGCATATGCCTCTTGTTAGCTGCCCTGAGCCTACAGGGAAGGTGGGATATAAATGTAAAAAGTGAATGAATGAATGAAGTTCCAAGGCATCAATGACGTCAAAAAGAAGAAGGCTCTCCTGCTCAGCTCTTACGGAATCGACACCTTGGAACTGGTGCAGGGCCCCATCGCACCAACCATGCTGAAACTCACCACTTTTGACAGCCTCATGAAGGGACTCACAGACCATTTCATACCCAAGCTCTCTCAGTTGTCTCACTGCCTCGATTTCTTTGATAGGAACCAGAGGCCCAGTGAATCAGCATCTGACTATGTGGCTGCCCTGCATCGATTGGCCCTCCATTGTGAGAACACAAACCTCAAGGAAGCACTCCTAGACCATTTTGTGTTTGGCCTCAGGGATGAGCAAGCTCCATTGCAAGGTCGCCAACCAAGAGGACATAGATCTTCAAAAGGCACCTTGAGTGGTGGTAGTGTTCGAGAAGTCCTGGAAGAGTGACAGCCAGAAGGCTGACCACCATTCCACAGCAGTGCACCATGCCACTACCTCACCAGCCTCCGAAGCATCTGACAGTGAAGAGGTGCTGCAACTACCACATCCAGGATGCTGTGACTCCTGACCCTCCATGCCATGTTGTGCCACTGAAAGCACCCCCCTTGACATCATGCGCCAGCTGTGGGGAACTTCATGAGTGGCTCTCCTGTTGCTTCTGAGATGCCAGGTGTCAGACCTGTGTAAAGGTTGGCCACATCACCTGAGCCTGCCACTCAAAGGGAAACAGGAGATGACCAGCGGCAACCCCAACATCAACACACTCTGTGGAGCTTCACACCACCTCTGTCCAGCAGCAGCAAGTACTGAACTTGCCCTGAGACAACCCGGACAAAATTCCTGTAACTGTGTTGATAGAGGGAAATCCCTGCTTGATGGAGCTCGACACTGGGTCCTCCATATCGATAATCACAGAGGACACATTTAAGAGCCTATGCCCTAAAGGGGGTCCCCCATTGCAGCATGTGGGCTTCAACCTATGAGTCTTTTCAAAAAAACAAGGTGTCCATCCTGGGGGAGGGCAAGTTCAAAGTGCAGTACAGACACTTTGAGGGGTTTTTGAAATTGTTAGTCGTGAGAGGCAGCTGCATGAGCCTCCTCGGACTTGCTTGGTTCGTGCCCCTGGGTTTCAGGGTGACCGCGGTGCACCACATGCCCACCAAAGACTTCCAGGTGGTGTGCGACGAGTTCCCAGCAGTATTTGATGGGACACTTGGTTGTTACACCAGGTCTCCGATCTCTCTACAATTAGACCCAGCGGTTCAGCCTGTATGGCTGAAGGCCAGAAGTGTCCTGTTTGCCGTTAAGCCTAAGATTGACACAGAGTTGGATAGGCTAGTAGCCCAAGGAATTTTGAAACTAGTGCCCCATATGTTATGGGAAACCCCTATTGTGACTACAGTTAAACCCAACGGAGACATCCGTATCTGCAAAGATTATAAATGTACAATAAACAAGGCTCTACAGGACAATTCATATCCGTTCCCGGTGGTCAGCCGCGTTCTGGCTTCTTTGGCAGGCACCAAGGTCTTCAATAAGCTGGATTTAGCTCAGGTTCACCAACAGCTCCTGGTCGACAATGTGAGAGCGGAGGAGCAGACGATTGTGATGCACCAGGGTGCATTCTGGGTGTGGTGGCTACAATTTGGGGTCAGTGTAACCTTGGGAATTTTCCAGAATCTAATGGACTCTCTCCTTAAAGGAATTCCTGGGGTACAGCCCTTCTTTGATGATGTTTTGATCACCGCACCCACAGAGGAGGACTTCGCCATGAAACTGCACACTGTCCTGCAACAATTTCAAGTAGCTGGGCTCAAGGTCAACAGGAAAAATGTCGACTGGGAGTGCCGGGGGTCAAGTTCCTGGGTTTCTCCATCAATGAGCAAGTCATCCATCTGGCTCCAGACAAGGTCTGTGCCGTCGTCAATGCACCAGAGCCCACATCCAAATTGGCTCAGGCTTTCTTGGGGCTATTGAACTTTTATCACTCATTCTTGCCCCAAAGAACTGTGGTCTTGAAGTCACTACATTGACTTCTCAACAAGAAAGCCCCCTGGGTCTGAGGCCAGTGACAGGTCACTGTGTTCCAGGCCATTAAAGAGCTGCTCACTTCGAACACCATCCTGGCTCTCTTCAATGAAGTGTTACCGGTTATCCTCATTTATGATGCTTCCCCTTACAGGGTCAGTGCACTCCTGGCCTACTGGCTTCCTGATGGCAGAGAGGTTCCCATGGTGAATTACTCCCACACGTCATCCTTGGCAGAGAGAAACTACATGCAAATTGACAAAGAGGCTCTAGCAATTGTGGCAGGAGTCAAGAAATTCCATGATTACCTCTACGGACGACCCTTCACCATTGTGACTGACTATAGACCACTGCTGGGCATGCTTGCCCCAGACCACCAGATGCCGCAGATGCTATCCCAGAGTACTGCACTGGTCGATCTTCCTGTCAGGCTACCAATACTCAGTCGTCTACCACCACGGGAAGGCAGTGGGCCACGCAGAAGCTCTCAACTGGCTGACACTTCCATCCTGTGACCTGGCCCTGGCACATCAAATCCTGCTCCTGGAGGACCTCCCCAACCATCCTCTTCATGTCTCTGACCTGTCCCGCCACACCACCAGGGATCATGTACTCTCCTGCATTTTGGACTGGGTGGGGAGGAGGTGGCCCACCAGCCAGGTGGGCTTGGAATTTGCTGCCTTCTCCTCTTGCTGTGATGAACTGTCAGTGCACAACGGTTGCCTGCTGTGGGGGAGCTGGGTGGTGGTGCCAGCACCATTGCACCAGTGAGTACTAGTTGTGCTATATGAAACACTCCCAGGGATCTTGTGGATGAAGGCCCTGGCCCACAGTTATATTTGGTGGCCAGGCATGGATAGTGAAATTGAGGATTGTGTAAAACACTGCCAGACATGCCAGGAAACCTGACCGGAGCCCCCCAGAGCACCGGTGCAACAGTGGGAATCCACCCACTAACCATGGTCCTGGCTACATCTGGAATTCGTGGGCCCATTCCAAGGCCAGAGATTCTTAATCCTGGTGGATTCCTACACCAAATGGCTGGAAGTGATACCAATCTCCTCCACCTCTTCCACGGCAGCAATTCACACTCTTCATCAGAATTTCTGCATCTATGGCCTGCCCGACACTTGTGATGGACAATGGAATGGCCTTCACCTTGGGTGACTTCCAAGAGTTCATGGGCTGCTACTTAATCCAACACATCCAATCTACTCCCTTCCACCCAGCTGCCAATGGCCAAGTTGAATGGATGGTGGGGACTATGAAGGAGTCTCTTGAGCAGATTGTCCACTGAGTTTCTCCAGCAGATCTTCCACTGGCTAGTGGCTTTCCTTTTTGGCCATTGGGTGACCCCAAGTACCACCACCAACCACAGCCCCACAGAACTTCTCATGGGCCAGTGCCTAACCACCCAATTTGATGGGCTACACCCTGACCAAGCCCCAGAGCACTGTCCACCCCCAGAGCGCAAGGAGGCACCTCGAGGATTTTCCCAAGTGACTCTGTTTTTGCACAGAACTTTGTCAGGGGTCTCACATGGATTCCCACCAGGATAATCCATGTCATGGGGCCGGTGTCGTATGAGATGTCGACTGCTGAAGGTCAGGTACTGAGGAAGCACATAGAGCAGCTCCACCACCATATCCTACCAGCCGAGCCAGATCTACAGTCTGCGATATCAGAAGATTACGAGGGGGATTGACCCTGACCACAGGAACCAGAGTCTGGAAGTGGAGCCCTGGTGGTCAGTGACATACCAGGCAGGCTAGCAGAGGAAGCACCAGGACAAGAAGCCCCAGACAGTCCTGAGGAGACACAAACACCACTACCACCAGCTGATACCATGCCTGCAACATCAGACCTGAGTTCTGGCTTCACGAACCCCCAGCCAGCCCTGTGCCATTCAACCCGGGAATGGCACACACCAGCATACCTAAGAAACTTTGTTTGTTGAGCAGTTTGAGCTAAAGGGGAGGGATGTAATGTATTGAGCCTAAACCATACCCCTGCTGATGCTTAATTTGGACTGAGCTTGAGAATCCATAACAATAGCTGGTTAGGATGCTACAATGGACCAGTAGGGAGACAAGGATCTTAGAGTAAATCAACTGAATAAAATGTAATGTAAATAGCCTATCGTTGGGAGTGGGGTATGTTTGGGGTGTAAGCTTTTGCATACATAAATACCCAGCTTCAGTCTTCTTTCTCCTTGCTGAAATCACTAATAAATTATGAACTGATCACTATATGTGTCTGAGCCCAGTATATTTCACAAGCATTGCTCAACATATTTTATAGTGCTTTACATACCAAGGAAAAAGCAAAAGTAAGAGAGAAAAGATTTTGTTGTTCAGCTGGAGGCAAAATTTAATTTATAACAAATGTCATACCCATTTTTCTTTCCAATGATCCCCCAAAGCTGTTTACATCATTCTCCGGTCATCCATTTCTTCCTCATAAGGATAACACTGTAATGAAGTAAGGATGATGAGGTGTGACCGGTCTAAGTCACCTGGAATGTGCCTGTGGCTGCGGCAGGATTCAACCCAGATCATAGTCAAAAACAACCTAAATACTACAGTACATTGGCTGTGATAGTCAGTGAGGTTCTTAACCCTCCCACACATTGTTTTCTAAAGGAGGGGATATATTACACCCTCTCTGTGTTGCCAGTCTGCTCAAAGGGGACCAAAAATGGCTTAAATTGTGCTCTCCTCATTTTATCCTCACAATAACCCTATAAGGTAGGCATGGTTGAGAGTGTGTGACTGGCCCAAAGTCAGCTGGGAGTCTTTTATAATATCAGGGTGGGGTAAGACCTAGATCTCCTTGATCCTAGCCTGATATTCTAAACACTATACCACAAAGGCCCTCATGGAACAGTGAAGTTATTCAAGTCCTATTGTTTCATCACCGAGGAAATATTTGCATGCCCCTTGTTTGTGCTGTCTGCACTTCCCTGCCCTCTTGTGAGCAAAGTTTTGGTTTCTTTGGATATTGTAGAAAGATTTTGTAGAGATATTGTGTTTCAAGATGGACCACTCATCTTTAATTTCTTTAATAAAAAGTCCCACCAACATTCCGAAGGTGATTGTTACTTGTGTAGTCCCAAGCTTTAACTATGTGTGCTAAAGATGGACAGACAGACCAAGCGGTAGAATCTTTAATGGTAGAATACAGTTGTAATCAAAGTAATCTAGATTATTTCCATTTTCTTCCTATCAGATGTTCCCTGTTGTTCAGCTCAGGCCACAGCAAAATAATGTAACATTTGGGGGCAAAGATGCAACCCAGAAGGCCAGTGCTGGAGGCTAAGATGGAGAAGATCTCCACAGCCACCATGGATTTCCCCTTGGTGCTCAGGTAGGTGGGAACAAAAGACATCCAAACACTGCAAAAGACCAATAAGCTGAAAGTGATAAATTTGGTTTCATTAAAACTGTCGGGTAACTTCCGAGCCAAGAAGGCCACCACAAAGCTAACAATGGCCAGGAAGCCCATGTAGCCCAGAACACAGAAAAACATGGTGACAGACCCCACATTGCATTCCAGTATGACTTCAGTCTCTGAGTGCATATCAACATCCGGAAATGGGGGTGAAGTTGCCAGCCATGCAGAACAAAGGGCTGCTTGGAAAAGGGAACAGGAAATCACAATGGAATTGCCCACTGTTTTCCCCACCCACTTCCTCAAGCTGCTTCCTGGTTGGATGCTTAGGAAAGCCAGAACCACCATGACTGTTTTTGCCAGCACACAAGAAATGGCAACTGAGAAGACCATGCCAAACATGGTTTGTTGGAGGAGACATGACACCAGTTGTGGTTGACCAATGAATAGCAAAGTACAAAGGAAACAAAGGAGGAGGCAGATCAGGAGAGCATAGGTGAGGTTCCTGTTGTTGGCTTTGACGATGGGGCTGCTGTGGTGCTTTATGAAGACTCCTAGCACCAAGAGAGTGATGGAAGAAAAGGAAAGGACAAAAGTCACTAAAGTGGTCCCCAAAGGTTCTTCATGGGACAAGAAAGTGACACCTTTGGGAATGCATTCATTTTGTCCCCTATTTGGATAGTGGTCTTGTGCACAAGTCATGCAATCAAGCGAATCTGTAAAACAGAGAAATGGGGAGAGAAGGTGGGTTATCTTTATTGTTATCCATACCCCGTAATTATTCTCATAACCCATACTTTTAGAGGATCCATTGCTGGGTATCACAGCATCCATATTTTACTCCATAACCAGTCCCTGCTTACATCAGCTTGTTGCTAGGCTAGCCTGTCCCATATAGAAGCACATGATTTATTTATTTTACTCTCCTTTTGTTTTTGAATGTGGAATTCTTTTAGACACCTTCATCATGAATTGTGAGATGTAGGTTCTAATGGAGGGGTATTAAAGTGATGGAGAATTGGTCCAAGGGCATCCAGTAGAGTACAGAAGTACCTGTCCACCAGTATCCTACCACACCACACCTCTAATAATGGGGTTTGGGGCTTGGCTCACTGAAAACTATAGATATGCCCAGTGCTGGCCCTATTCCATTGGGAGAAAATTCTCCTCACTTGATGTGACTGCTGTCTACTCCCATCTTGTGGCTGCTAACAGAGGGCCCATATGATTTAGTAGGTACCATGCTGGATGAAGACTGTGAGGCCTGTAATGCCATGAAAATTCACTAGGATATCTTGGGACAGGCACTGTCTTGCCCAATCTAACCAAGGCACAGGTTTCTGCTGAAGTTAAAGGAGAGGTTAAAGGAGAGGAGGGAAAAATGAAGTTTGTAGCTTAATAACATAAGAGAAATCTATGTTGAATCAGGCCAATGGCCCATGCAGTCCAGCACTCTGTCAAAATACAAGGTGGAGGACCAGCAGTGGGGCCAGGACACTGGAAGCTCACCCACTGTTGCCCCCTGAAGCTTTTTTTGGGTCACCATTGCAGAGAAAAGTGGGGATATAAACGTCTCAAAAAATACTATAACTATTACCTAGGCTTACTTATATAAATAAATAACAATCGTGTATGATTTCGTCCTCTCCTAAGATCATCGTCCTAATGCATATCATTAAATCTCAAACCAAATCAAATTGAATTGTTTTAATTAATTCATCTATTTACTTAAGTTATTTACTCTTCAACCTGCCTTCCTCTCCAGTGGGGACCTAAAACAGCTTACACCAGGCTCTTCTCCTCCGTTTCATCCCTTAAACAATCTCCTGCTTTAGGTCCGGCTGTGAAAGTGTGGCTGGTGAAGGGCAGCTAGCAGGCTCCCCTAGTAGAGCAGGGATAAGTCCCAGGGTTTCCCCAGGCCTCCTCCAGCACTCCAACTACTGCACCACACCAACCTCCTTCTAACCTTTGAAGAGTGAAACCATGCTTAGGATTGGACTGTCAATCTCTTACCTTTCTGATTGGAAATCTTCCCTTCTGGACAGGGAAAGCAGTCATAGCAGCAGAATGGCTGCCCCTCCTTCATTCTCTTCCTAAAACCTGGGAGGCAACTTTCACCGCAGACTGAAAGGGGCTGTGTCTAATGTATAAATGAGACAGGAAAGCCATCAGTCAGTAAACAATCTAAAAGGATAATCTGTTTATTTCTATAGATTATTAATGGTCAATGGCCTGGAACATTCACTTCTAATCTGTGGTGTGGACTGTGTTTCATTCTTTCACAACCGGGTGCCTTATGTTTAACTAGTTCTGCATGGCTTTTTTTTCAGATTATGAAAATGCTGAAGGATCACCCTCCATCCTTACTCTTTTCCCACTCTGGCTGTTCTGTAGGCTTATATACTCAAACCTTCAAGTAGCAGGAGATTTGAAGATACCTAGAATGTGTGGAGTGAGGGAAGGGAACTTGGGGGGTGGGGTGGGATATGATGCCATAGGATCTGCCCTCCAAAGCTGCTTTCCCCCCCAGGGGGACTAATCTTGGGAGTCTGGAGGTCATTGGTGGTCTCAGCAGAACTGCAGGCCCCACCTTGAGATTGGTAAGAGAGTTGACAGGTTTGAATATTTTACCATTTTTTAAAATGTGCAGTGAGGATATCCAGCATGAGACAGACACCTTGATCACTCCTCTGCTCAGACCACAATTTATTCAAATATTCTAAGCAGCCCCCAGTGACAGGTCCCATGATGCTCCATATCATCTTTGGTCAAAGGGGAAAGAGGGCATTTAGAGAGAAGATGTTTAAAAAGGGGGGATGAAGACCCTAAACATATCCCTGCCTGCTCTAAATTATCCCACAGTGGCTATTCCTTCTGTGACGGAACAGGCCTGCTTTCAGTTGCAGACCCTGCTCTGCCCACCCCTCCTTGGCATTGCCAATTCCTAGAGGGGGTTACTTTTTTCTTTCTCGTAGGGCAACTCACTGCCCCCACTTGCCCTTTTTTTGGGGGCGGGGGTTTCCCTGCTAGGAGGGAAAGGGCTCCTCAACCTGAGGCCCCACTTCCACCCTCCATTATCCAGAGCCTGGTTACTATGAGAAGAAATATGACTTTGGGACTCCCCTGTCGAAAGGGCCACATGCACACAGACTGCTTTTCTCACAACCCAGGGGCCCCTCTTGAACTAGTGTGTCCAAAATGGTGATAGAGAGACTGAAAACCAATCTTCAAAATATAAAAAGATTTATTGAGAAGAAATATCTACCACAGGACTAAATCAGCACATTGATTTCAAAGGAAAACTGATCATATATGCAGTCCTCTTTCTCTTTTCTAGACACACCCTAACTGATGTTAAAATAGGGCAGGCACTAATGATCTTTAAATGTTACAAGGTTCCTATCTAAGTCCCATCCCCTGGGAGACCGCATGGTCAGGAAAAGATGGCTGCCTGCTTTCTGACCAGAGCTCCAAGTTGTTCCCAGCACAACATTCCTTTCCCTCCCAAGGAAGATTTCTGAATCCCCCATCTCCCCCCCCTTTACATCATTACCTCCACCCCCTTGACCCGGTCTGCCCAGGAAAATCCTGGGAACCCTTCTGGAAGGCATTATGGGAAATTCCTTGGTAAGTCTTTGTACCCAAACCATTAGCATATGTATAGATTTAATCTAGCAGACAGTTCAAGTGGCTTCCTGCTACTTTCAGAGAGAAAGAAAAAATAAAACTATGAAGGGGGGGTCCACATCTATCATCTGTTTTCAAATGAGGGTTTTCTGTGCAAAGAAGCACCACAGCGCATGTTAGCATAAGATCTTTTCTTCATTGGAAGTTTTGCCTGATGGTGTAGTTCTCTCCTACCTGGTTAAAGTAGCTATTCCAGGTGATGTCATCTTTATTAATGGTAAGCATTTGGTCTGCAGGAGCTTCTGGGTGAAACTCTCCAATTTTGACTTTAAAAACAGATTGATTAGGGAAAGCAAGCCAGTTGATGATATCATACCCTGTTGCGACTTCTCCACTGGTATCAAATGAAATTTTCTCCCCAGCACTGTTGTTAAATGAGACCCTTTTCAGAAAGGGGTGAAGCTAGATTGAAAAGAGAAACACAAACAAAGATGACAGACTTTTCAGAAAAAGGTAAAGCTAGACTGGACAGGGAAGTACAATCTTAGATTACCTGTTCGTTTGGAAGCAAAGTGCATGATAATGTTTGCTTCTTAGTAGAATATTTTTAAAAGGCTATTAAATTCCATTTGCCTGACTTTCCCCCCAATTTTATTATTTAATATATGATTTTATTTTTGTTATTACACACATTCAGATTTTCTTCTGTTCCTTTTTCTGTGTATTAATTTCAAAACATATTTTTTGTCATCTATAGATAGGGGAATTTCAAAAGAAATGTACCCTCAACACTAGGTTCTTCCTGAAGAGCAAGAATTCCTTGAACTTGTGGGAAGTTCACCCCAAGGTGAGAAGCATGGCATAATGCACACCCAAAATTTCTACTTCAGTATCGAGACTTTTTTTGTTTTTTTATATTTGAGTTTGTGTGTGCTCATGCCTGGAAGTTCTAGCAACCTCTGGCGACTTCTACTTGGCATGGAGGAAATTTAGAGATATGATTAGTAGCCTGCCTGTGCCTCCCAGACGTGGTATTTTTCGGAGGTCTCCCATCCAAATACTTGCCAGGTTCATTCCTACTTAGCTTCCAATATCTAATGAGATTAGGCTCTCTGGTCCTTCCATTTTAGGGCAGTGGTGAGACTTTGATGGAATTAGTCACACAAAGATGAGACCATAACAAGATTTCTTTTCGCCAGACAATACTAATGAATGATTAAGAGGAAATGCCTTACACCTTCGAATGTACATCGAAGGTAACAGATATGGTCTCTGCACTCTGAAAAAGTTCAGAGCATACAAAACTCCTTTTACAAGTGAGTAGGTAGACAATGGGAAAGTAGGATAGGTATGACTCATCTCCCAGCACCAGAGCTATCCACGTCCACAGACAGGAAGATTGTTCTAGCCCATGAAGAACACAAGATAGAAAGATCACGCCAAAGACACAGCGCTTGGGAGACCAAATGGAATCAAGATCTTCCTCTTTGGATGCGAAAAGAAAAATAGCTGAATTGGGTGGGCAATACAAAGAATTCAAAACCCTTCAACATGAGGAGGCAGCTCTCCTTCTTCTCTGTACTCTCTTCACCAGCTTGTCTTCTTACTAGACATTTTCTCACACTAGAACTCCATTGAAATAGCTGCATTACCATGCATTTCAATCACTCTCTTTTGATCTTTGCTCATTCCATTGTTGTTTCAAAATGCTGCCCACACTCATTTCTTAATTTAATTTCTTAACATGTTAGATTTGAATAGATTGATCTACATACCCCCATTGTCCCTATTCAGTCATGCTTATCAAGGAGATGTAAGAGGAGGAGATTATGGGTGATCCCTACATCTCCATCAGTTGCAAGTGTATCTGTACATACATAGATTAGCTAATGTGAACAAAGTGGGGAACATGAAAGTGAGGCAGAGTCTTTAAGCATCAACCCAACTTAAAGTGCTGGAATACTAGTGTGACGGACAGTAAGCAACTAAAGGTTTTTAAGCAATGCTACTGGAAAAAGGCTAAGCTAGCGGAAAAATGATTGACAGCTCATGGAGCTCATTCTGATTGGTGAAGGCAGCTTAATGTGTAACAGAACACTGAGTTGTTGTTTTTTTAAAAAAAAAAATCAGCTGGGAAGGAGTTAGTTAGCCAGTAGGTGTGGAACAGTGAGGAGCTGGAGCAAGGGGGTAGAGCTGACAAGGTGAAAAAAATCTTAGTGCGACTTTGAAGAAAAGTATCTGACAAGCCCTGTCTGTAGCAGAGTGAGTGTGTTGTGGCCTCTGCAAATAACAGCCTTGGGGTGGTTCTGGCAACGAAGTGTCAGCACCCTCCCTATTCAAGGAGTGGGAAGAATCTCCTTGTGTGAAGAAAAAACATAAACCATCCCTACTTGAGTGGAGAATTAGTCACTCTCAGTATGGAAGTTTAGAGAGATTGTTCTTCTGGCAGAGAGAGAGTTTACAAAAGGTTTAAGGAGACATGGAGGTCCATCAAGCAAGTCAAAAGAGGTTATTGCTCTTAAGGAGAAGAGAATAACATTCTGGCGGGGGGGTGGGAGGCAGATAGGAAACCCCCTGGTCTATAAACATAGGGTTAAAGGACATAAAAAATCACAAATCCGTGTGACCATCCTATAGCAAGTTTTTTAAAAAGCACTCTAGTAATATCTGTAACCCTGTTATAGCAGTGAAATATCTCTACTAACATCAAACCAAAGTAAACCAGGGGAAATAACTCTCTAAATATCTCTGGGGTTGTATAAAAGCAGTTTTGTATATATTCTTTAAACCTCTCTCTACCAATGCTAATCAGAACTCACTTGTAAATATAATTTCCATTCCCCTTTCTGTTTGTTCAAATGAATTTACCTTATATTTCCACTTTAAGTGTGCCTAGGTTCCTCTTTCTGAAGGAAAATCCCTAGACCAAACCCTCCTTGAGCACAGTTCCTTAGTTGGAGTTGAAGCCGACACAGTATCCAACAGTAATAAGGTGGGACAATGGCATTCTTAAAAAAAAATCTATTTATCATGTAGGAAGAGTAACACACAACCTAAGGGCTAGCCAGTTAACATATGGGGAACTGGAATTCATAGTGTAAGTGGAGGGGAAATCTGGGGCAACACAAGGGCAAAATTATAATGGGAGTGCCCGTTTGGATCAACTACTCCTTCAGCAGGGAATATCCTTAATGATTAATCAGTGGAACCCCAAGAGGAGTAGATTATAGCAGGAGAAAGGTGAAGAGAGGGCCTGACAGACCTGAGACGTGGGATGCCTGTGGAAGTACCAGGTTCTTTCATGGGCAGAAATGAGACTTGCAAGACCACTTCCCCACAGTGATTGAATACACTTCTGGGGAGAGGAAGATTCAGATAGAGATTTGGATGTAACCACTTTTTTATTCAATCTTACTGAATTTCCTTTCATATCACACCTTCCATCCCACATTATACATAGCTCCAATTTTCTCTTTGATTCTACATACCTCCGCCACTTCTCTCTAAATTGTTCTCTACCCCAAACAGAACAAAATATATCATACAAGCTACAAGTAAATGCAAGTGTTTACATCATTAGACCATCATATTTGAAATATGCAATTTACACCAGGTGCACATCTTATTGACACTCTTGGTTCTACTTTCATTGAAGTATGGAACAGCGAATAAGGCTGTAGCATGAAGAACTGTGTCATTTTTAGTTGACTAGGTCAATAATGGTGGGAAGAAGATGAATTCACAAATAGTTTCTGGAGACATTGTATGCTGAACAGATTGTATCCTCTTCCAATCGCCAGAGTCATTGTTTTCTTTTTACCAAAGATATTTACCTGCCATGATGGTTGACTGAAGAAGTTACTTTTCTTTGTCTCCACCATCCTTTGGTGTCCATTAAAGGATGAATGCAGGGCATGTAAAGCATGTGCAACAGCATAGACAGCATTGTAGACACTGTAACTGGGGCCAGTCATACTCATATCAAAGATATCTGCCGGAAGGCTCTCCAGCTTCTCCTCCCCAGTGCAATTTTTAACAAACTCCTTCCCCAACAGTGAATCTGAGAAATCACAGAGGAATGCCTGCTCCCAGAAATCCTTCATGAAGCCATCTCCTTCGCTCATATGAGGTTTTCTGCTCTGAAGAAATTGCTGAAATCCTGGTGGCTGATTGGCGTGAACTGTGAAGGACAGAGCACCATGAAAGGGCTGTATGTCCCAATTCCTTTGATAATGGTAGGACACAAATTCCATCTGAATGGTCATAATATATACTTTCCCTTTAAGCTTTGCTGTTGTGAACGCTGACATTTTTATGGACCATCTAATATATGAAACAGTGTTAGTGTCTCCATAAAGAACGACTGCATTGGCTTTACTCTCCATCACATCATCAAATTTTCCCAATTCATCTCCCATCAGAGTAGAATAATAATCCATGGTCGTGTCCTTCAGGAGTTTTTCTGTGAAGGCCAAACAGATGCCATTCTGAGAAAACAGAGGCAGCAGGGCTTGCTGAAACCTTTCTCCATGTTCATCATCGAAAACAATGAGCCCAATCCATATCCATCTGAAATGCAGAATTAAGTGCAGGATCGCCTCGTGTTGCTTGACTTCATTTGGGGCCATAGAATAGGCAGCAAGCCCTGACGATTTTTCACTCATTCCTGAAGTGGAGCCATAGGTGAGCTAGAGAAATAAAACATGGGGAGGGAAATCTAGAGAATGAGACTGAATAGTTTTCAAAACACCTCTGTGTGTGTTTAAGAGTAGTGCACATTTTCCAGTTTAGTTTCTAGTAAAAAAAATAAATAAAATCAAAGACAGATCAGTGCTTCACCTTGAGGTTGTTTATGAAAAAGAAATGGAAATGGTTTCATTTCTTTGGGATGTGAAAGGCATTCAGGGGAACTAGATGGATACATCTGATGAAGAGGGCTCCATTACTATGAAAGCTTCCACTCTAATTAATTCTGTACAGTCATATACGTAGTTAGCCCGTAGCAGCAAAATAGAGCAGAAGCACAGCAACAACTTTGAAATGATCAGAGCTTCTCATCAAGATGAGTTACTGTGTTTTTTAGGAGTGGAAAAGGCCCTATTTCTGAATTTAAGATATGTGCATGTTTAGAACCAATGATTTGTCTTTTAAATACTCTATTCTTCTCTTAAATTTGCTTTAAGAATAGTCTAAAGTATTTTATATGGACTGTCATTCAACTAAAGAAAATGTGGGACGTGCGTGTTCTCCATACCCAGCCTACCTGTGGAAGACTGTAGATAGCTAACACACTTGCAGTGTGGAAGGAAGTTTCATCTTCAAGTCCTCCAATGACTGCTATCAGATTGTTCTGAACTAGATGGATACATCTGATGGAGTTCATTACTATGAAAGGGTATAGTCTAATAAATTCTGCCCTGTCATAAATGTAGTTAGCCCATAGCGGCAAAATAGAACAGAAACTCAGTGACAACTTTGAAATGATCGCAGCTTCCCATCAAGATGAGTTAAAGTGGTTTAGGGGGATGTAAAGGCCCTATTTCTGAATTTAAGACATGTACATGTTTAGAACCAATGATTCATCCTTTAAATACTCTATTCTTTTCTTAAATTTGCTTTAAAAATTCTATAAAGTATTTTATATGGAGGCTCATTCACTCATATAAGTTTACAAAATGTGAGACGTTCATATTCTGCATACCCAGCCTACCTGTGGTATATTGTAGATAGCTAACACACTTGCTATATGGAGGGATGTTTCAGCTTCAAGTCCTCCAATGACTGTCATGAGATTGTTCTGGAAGTCACACTTGTAGTTGGGGAGAAATCTGTTCTTTGTTGAGATAAGTTCTACTGTGGCACGATAGGTCTCTCTTGCATTGAAGAAGCTGTCCCAGATGCGGAAGCCCAGGGTGACATTGGGTAAGATCTGGAGGCTTTCATTGATTTCCTTCGCAGCAAATGCCATGGCCAAGACATGCTGATAATGACTAGTCAGTACACTACAACAAGAATCACAAACCAACTCAACAAACATTGTTGCATTATCATTGTGCCTCATGCTTAATTACTCTTACTAGAAATATTAAGTGTGATATCAGTACAATGGGTTGAGTCAAGTTATAATGAGATACCCTCCATTCCATTTAGGGTGCAATCTTTCTTTCAGCTAGAGATTATTTTTTGTGTATTTTAGGTGATACGCTAATCATTCAGTATCCCGATAGAGACTGATCACTGAGAGACTCTAATTGTAAAATGCAGAAAAAAAATATTGAAGTCGATGAAGCTATTTTTGTAGAGGTAAGTTCTATTTTGGTATAATAAGTTATTCTTGAATTGAAGTAGGTTTTATAGATGTGGAAGTCCAGAATGACACTGGGGAAGATCTGGTGTTTTTCACTGGTTTCATTCACAGTCATTGCCACAGCCAAGACATGATGATAATAATTAGCCCATACACTACAACAAGATTCAAAGAGCAACTAAACAAAATTGGCATGATATTATTGTGTGTGATGCTTAAATACTCATATCTTCCTAGAAATGTTGTCTGCAGTAGCAGTACAATGGATTGGTTCAAGCAATAATCAGAATATCTCAATTTTATGTCATTTGAAATTCATTCCCTTCTAATCCAGATATTTTTTCTGCATATTTAAGGTAATTCTCTGTTCTCACGAGACTGTCAGTGCTGTGACACTCTGTAATGTAATTAAGCTCTAATGTCCTATGGAAACTGGAAAAAAATACTTAACATAGCAGTGGCCTCGTAACTATTACCCTTGAACTGCTAATTGGAAATGCCAAGGATTTCTGTCCAATACAATGAGCAATCTAGCAGTGTAGGTATGGGTGCAACCTAGATTCAAATATTCTGTTTAATCTAGTAAGATTCCGTTATCACCCTTATCTGCACCCACTGGCTATTTTATGATAAATAATAAGTTTAAAAAAACACACACACAACATAACTGGAAAAACCTTAAACATTTTTGCTTTCCATATAGGGTCACAAGATACACACAGATAGTAGGTATGGGAGGGGAAAACATCCTTACAGGGGTATATCATATGCCATAGAATTGGATAGTTCTTTGAAATCCATGTTTTCTGATCTAGCAGAAATAAGAGAACTAATCCCCCCAATGAAGACATCTCCTTCTTCATAACATTTGAAAAGACTTGAGAGGGGTTCACTGACGGTGCATTTAACATCATGAACCTTGCACATTGATGGACAGAGCAGCATTTGAACCAACACCATGAATGATGCCATTCTGCAATTGATTTCTGTCTCCTCATGTGACTGTTGTAGCCATTCCAGTTTGAAGCAATTTGACCAGCATGAGCTCCTGCATTTGATTTCACATAGCATATATCAGATTGCCTTCCCCTACCTTTCCAGCAACTTGAAATGTGAAAGGCTGTATTTCTAGAATAATGTTGTAGATCTCTCTCTCTCTTTTTTCTCCCTGATGATGGTGTAAACACCTTGGAGACTCTGTCATGAAGTCATCCCAATAATTTTAATAATTACAGAGGAGATAATAACACTTTACCAAGTTGTCTTAGATCAGATGGGAAAATATATTTCTCAAAACTTTTCTCCTCTCTTTAGTGGCTTGCTAGGCATAATTGATGTCCCCAGAATCAAACTAGAATGGCATTCCAGGGATTTTTGGTTCTCATGGCCTGCATGCACCATTATTTATTTATTATTGTTTTCGATTTCTATCCCACCTTGCCTGCGGGTGAACTAGATTAATTCATTTCAGGATTATTTTTCTACTCTGTGTGTACCATATTTCCGGATATGCATCACAAAGCTGGTCAGGTTGCGTTGGGAAATTGGTTCATACCACTAAGCAGAGTGAGGTGGGATGGCTTTGAATACCCCTGTTGTATCAACTTACAATCAGTATCAGTGCAGTTTAGTAAACTGACCTGACCTTGGCCTTAGAGACAGAGTCCTCTCTCTATTCCTGGTTTTAAAGAGACTCCCCCTCAAAAAGCTTCTGTTTTGGAATTTGGATGTTATTCCTCAGACAGGCAATTAGAATGGGCAAACCATTTGCCCTCCTATTTAGAATGAAGAGTCAGACATGTTGTTTGGATGAGCTATGAGCCACTTTATTAACTTATTGAACTGAGAAATCAATGGAAAGGGCAGAAACTGATGTGCAGCACTACCCAGGCCAAGAATCACCTGACCCTTCCCCAGGCACATAATGGGGACCACCTGCCCCCAGCTTAAGCTAGCATCTGTGATTCTTACCAGTCAGGCACACAATGGGCAATGGCCTGGGGATCCAACCACCAAGCTGTAGAATGTAAGTGGCTGATCAACCCATGCATTCCCAAAGACAGACTGTTCTCCTTCCCTGCGTTGTGCAACCCAAAGGCTCAAACACTCAGACTCCTATCCCCAACTGGGGTTGTTAACTGGTCACCCCCCTAGCTGCACATCACTCACCAGCCCCAATCCAGCCAACGTAAAGTGACCAACCCTACACAAATGACACCACCCAAACCCAATTCCACAACCCGCTGAGTAACTGTATGAGGTAGGCGAAAAAAACATTCCTGACTAGAGCCAATCGGCCAGGGATCAAAAATTCCTACCGGGCTCTGAAAACCATCAGCCAGCAGAGACCCACACAGAAATCAGGGTTGGAGGGTGGACCAAGCTCTAGGCAACAAATGAAGGAGGGCAGGTAAGGAGCCGGCTGTTAGCAGGCTGGCTCCACCCCCAAGCAAGGCACGTGAGCTCCTTAGTCCACATGCCTGCTCTTCCTCCTTTAAGGGAGGCAAAGGTGGCCCCCAGCCATAGGGCAGGCCATCGGCCATTAGGGCCGGATTGTCTCTGCCCCCACCCCCTGTCACATATAGGGATTTCTGGTAGGGAATATATAGCAGTCACCCAGAAAGCACCTGGAAGCAAAGCCACTGATGAATATGGCATCCCAGCAGTCAGGAGCAATTCTTGGTCTCCAGTGCTGGGGGATCTGTCCAATGGTGGCTTGTAATCTCATGGGTTCCAACGGCATGACTGGAGTTTGATGCCTCACTCCAGTCTCACTCAAAACCCAGCTGATCTGTGTGGGGATCAGCTGCTGTGAAAAACAGGAATGGGCCAGAAGAACAGTGGTAGGGGCTTCTTCACCTTTTGGGTGTCCTGGGGGCCCAGGATGTCAGGTGTGTCACAAGAACTCAAAGCATTTCATTCCAGCATACCCAGGTTGCAGGGACAAACCAAAATGGTGATAGGAAGTGAATTGCTTTTCTGAGATGGAGTGCCCTGAGACTTAAATTGCCAGGTCTGTAGTGGAATGGGTAGTACTAGGATGAGTGTACACACAAGAGGAGATTGGTAAAGTAGTCATACGGCAATCATCCCACTCCAAAAGCGGTATAGTGGTGAATATCCCTAGTAATGCCTTGGGTGGCAAGGAAGCCCATGCACCATATATATTCCTTCCTATATGTCCTAGCCTTTAGGATGGCCCCTGACACCATGCATTGCCACTGAGTCCTCCAAATACCTGTAGGCCTGCTCCCTGGCTGAGGGAACCTCAGTCATCACCCCCTTCTGGTTGGCTCCAGCGACCATGATGTTGCAGAGAATGGCACACAGGGTGAAGAATTTGGTGACCGTCAGGTGCTGCATAGTCCTGTGTCCTCTCTTACAGAGGAGGCAATGGAACCACATCTTCTGTGGGGGACAAGAGCTTGGCTTTGGAGAGCTGGTCTGAGCTCTTGACACATAATTGACAGCTCTTATATCCTGCATTTGCCTTTGGACAACCTCAGGGGTCATTTCATAGAAAAAGAGGTGCAGGAGCTCATTAGCATAAGAAGAAGAAGAGTTTGGATTTATACCCTGCCCTTCACTGCCCAAAGGCGTCTCAGAGCGGCTTACAAACTCCTTTCCCTTCCCCTCCCCACAACAGACACCTTGTGAGGTAGGTGGGGCTGAGAGAACTTCTGACAGAAACTGTCCTTGAGAGAACAGCTGTGCCAGAGCTTGTGACTGACCCAAGGTCACATCAGCAGGTGCAAGTGGAGGAGTGGGGAATCAAACCTGGTGTCAGGTATTCCTGCCATAAAGGATGGAGAAGGGAGGGAGGATGGGACTGTATAGAGAAGGGAGGGCGGATGGGACTGTAGAGTGTTGATTGATGCTTTGAGACTGGTGGGATGGAATGTGGGGAACTGCCGATGTTGCCCGGGCAACCGGGTCATATCTCAGATCCCAGGCCAAGAGTGGACTTGAATGCCAGGCTGACTGTCTCCTATTGCTTTCTAAACACAGCAGCTAGGCTGGGAAAGGTGGGATGGAGGGTGAACTATTATTTACGGCTTCTGGGGTTCCCGCACGCGCGAGGTTCATTCATTGGTAGAATGGTGGGGGCCCTTTCCCCCCTTGAGGGTATATCTCTATGCTTCATGTATCCAAAGTATTCTTAACAATGCTTCTGTTCTAGTGACCTAGTCTCGCAGCTTAATAAATACTATTCTTGTTTCAATGAACAAGGCCTGGTGTTTGGCTGACTAACTAAGGACCCTGACACCTGGTTCTCCCAGATAAGAGTCCGCGCACTTAACCACTACACCAAGCTGGCTCTCATTAGCATAACTCATTAGCATAACTTATTTGCATATGCCACACTCCCTGACATCACCGGAAGTGTGTCAGAAGGTGGGAGAGGTTCTACCTGAATAAGCCTTAGTCTTAAAGGTGCCACTGGACTCTTTTGAATGGCTAGCTATGGGGGGGAGAGAAACACGTGGATCTGCCCTCACAGAGGAGGGAGAGGTTCTACCTGAATAAGCCTTGGTCTTAAAGGTGCCACTGGACTCTTTGCATTGCTACCTATGGGGGGTTGGGGAGGGCTTTCCAGAGCCCCACACTTTAGCATGGGCCTGGAAAAATGGGGTTGGGGGGCTTTCCAGGGACCCATGCTTTAGAGTAGGCCTGGAAAGATGGGGGTTGGAGGGGCTTTCCAGGGCGCCATGCTTTAGTGGGGCCTGAAAAGATGTATTTGGGGGGTTGGGGAGGGCTTTCCAGGGCCCCGTGCTTTAGCATGGGCCTGGAAAGGTGGTTGGGGGGAGTTGGGGGGCTTTCCAGGGCCCCACACTTTAATGCGGGCCTGGACTAACGGGGTTAGAGGCATTGGGAGGGTTGAGGAGGGGTTTTCCAGGCCTGGAAAGGCAGGGGGGTTCTGCAAATTACTTTACTTCTTTCTTCTCCCGGGCTGACTGAGGGGAGGGCTGCTGGGACCAGAGGGCTGGGCTTATTACATGTCCCCTCCCCCTGGACTCCTCTCTGCCAGAGTGCCGCTCAGGTGAGTTCCAGCCCCAAATGAGGCCTGGACATCCTTGTTGTCTTTGGAAGGCACAGCTCAAGAGAAAATAAAACTAGGCATGCCAAATTAAGACACCGTCTTTTTCTCTCAGTCTCACCCAATCATAATCCTTACTACAAACAGGTTTTTGCACAGGCCACAGATGGAGAGATCCTTTTATTATGACAGCCCCTCCCCCTGCTTTCTCTGCCTTCCAACCATGTAGCACCTCTCGCTCAATATATTTTATGGTGCTTTACATACCACAGGAAGAAGCAAAAGCTAGAGACAGAATCTTTTATTGTTTTTTTTTTTCTAATTTATAATTTTATTTTTCAAAATTAAATATCAACAACAAACAAACCATATAAGCAACACTTCGCATCAGGAATAGTCAGAAAGGCAATCATTTACAATACTCCAACTACATAAAGTGAATGGTAAAGTGCAGTATAGAACCAAACCTTAAGGACCCTAACTTAAAAATACAGTAGACTTTGATAATAAGGGTTTTTAGGAACAACTCCCTCAGAACTCAAGTATTCTGTAACCGGGAGCCAGACTGCTTGAAATGTTTTGTGATATCTCCCGACGCCCTTGTCCCCTAGTGGGGGTGATTTGCCCTGAACAAAATGCTCCCATAATTTGTTCTGCCATTGTTGAATAGTTGGACTCGCATTGTCTCTCCATTTCTGGGCTATGCATAGTCTGGCAATCGCAATTAGTGTTGAGACTAATATATGATTTGTTTTGTTTCCAGCGTCATCTGTCCAGGCATCCAGGAGAGCCACCTCGGGCAGGAAAGGTAAGTCAATTCCAGAAATAATTTGTATTTGAGTGTACACCTTATGCCAAAAGTCATTAATTATGGGACAATACCACCAACAATGTATGTAATCAGCTATGAGGCCACATTTCTTCCAACAGAATTTTTGAATACTTGGTTTCATCTTGTGCAGTCGAGAAGGATATAGATACCATCGGTTTAGGACTTTGAATGAGTTAAATTTTATGGTAAAAATCCTAGACACAGAATTTGGAGATTTACTGTTATAGACCCAATCCTGATCCGTCAAGCGACCTTGGCAATCTGTTTGCCATAAACTATGAATTCGCCTGCTGTCACGGGGTGGAGGTGCATTTAACAGCTTGTAAAGCCTCGAGATCAGTCTCTTGGTCTCTCCCAAGTGAGGATTTAGAAGTTTTTCAAACTCTGACAAGGCCATGTCCTGTTTCTTGGTAGTAAGAGGGTCTTGTAGCATGTGCTGCACCTGCAGGTACCGAAACCAAGGTATTTTCTCGGATAAGATGTCTTCCAGGTCAGTTTTTGTGTAGGGTTTCCCTTTAGCACTCAAGTCTGATATTCTTATAAGTCCAGCTTTCCTCCAGGAGTCAAATGCCAATTTCTCTTTCCCCGGGGAAACCACGGTTGGTTCAGAAAAGATGAGAAACACGATCTGTCTGGTAGAAATTTTTGCGGGATTTGTCCCAGATAGTTAGAGAAGTCTTAAGGAATTGATTATTGAGGACCGGTTCTGGTCTGTTGTTTGGAAGATTCCAGAATATATCTTGCAGGGGAACAGAACCAGCCATCCATTCCTCTATCTGTTGCCATGCAGGTGGAGTTTTGCCGTTTAGGATTCGCAATGTTGTGGCCAAATTGGCCGCTTCGTAGTAGAGTGATAAATCTGGTATGCTCAGCCCTCCTTCAGTGTGATGACGTTTTATGATAGAGAACTTAATTCTTGGTGTTTTATAACTCCAAAAAAAAATTGTTGATTTCTGCTTGCCACTTTTTCAGAAGCTTAGATGGAATCATGATAGGTAGAGTTCTAAAAAGAAACAAAAATTTTGGTAGAAGAAAGCTTTTAAGCATACTAATTCTATCCGCCCAAGCAGGGTTCATACGATTCCATCCTCGCAGTTTATTTTTGGCTTCTTTAAAGATGTTGTCAAAGTTGCATTGGATTAAGTTATCTAGGTTTTGAGGTACCCAAACTCCCAAGCATCTCCAAGGCTTGTGGACCCATTTGTAAGGGAAACTGGATTTAATCCGGTCTACCGTAGTTTGGGATATCTGCAGGGGAACAATCTGGGATTTCTCTAGGTTTACTTTTAGTCCAGATATAACTTGTATATCTTTGAATAATTTTTGGAGTTTCAAAAGAGAGGTCTCCGGTATTGAAAGGAAAATCGTGAGGTCGTCAGCATATAAACTAACCTTGTGTTCGTCTTTGCCGATTTTTATTCCTAGAATCTCCATGTCATTTCTTATTGCAGACGCCAATGGTTCGATCGCCAAGGCAAAAATAAATGGGGACAATGGGCATCCCTGTTGAGTTCCCCTAGCGAGAGGAATAGGTCTACTAAGAACACCGTTGGTAAGAATTTTTGCCGTAGGATTTGCGTACATAGATGTTATTGCTGTTCTAAATCTATCTCCAAAGTTCATGGAGGTTAACAGGTGCTTGAGATAGCTAGGTTCCATGCTATCAAAGGCCTTTTCGAGGTCTACAGACAGCAATAGAGTCTCTTGATCGTGATGCTTTCCAAAGAGGATAAGATCTAGAGTGCGGCGTATATTATCAGTTAATGTGCGACCAGGTATGAAGCCTGTCTGATCGGCAGAAATGTACTCAGGGATAATTGCTTGCAGTCGGTTTGCCAGTATTCTGGATAAAAGTTTAGAATCACAATTTAATAATGCGATTGGTCTATAGGCCGTAGGCGATTCCCGATCTTTATTTTCCTTAGGAATCGGGACGATGTGGGAGTCTCTCCAAGATGGAGGCATTTTTCCGTGATCAAGTATAAAGTTACACGTGAAAGCGAAATGTTCCCCCAGAGTGCTCTTAAAGGTTTTGTAGAATTCTGGCCCGAACCCATCAGGGCCTGGGGCCGTATTTGATTTGGTTTGTTGGATGGCAGTAGACACTTCCTTCATCGAGATTGAACTATCCAAAAATTGCATATGTTCCCCGGTTAATTTCAAAGATATATTGTTTTCTGACAGAAAAGACTGTACAACTGAGGAATTTGGGTTTGAGGAAGCATATAATTGTTCATAATAATCAGCAAAGGATTCCGCAATGTCTCTAGGGTCCATAGTGACTCTATTATGTTGAGTTTTTAAGGAGAGAATTTTCCTCTTCATTTGTTTATTTTTGCATCGCCATGTCAGGAATTTGATGCTCTTTGGATTCGTCTGCCAATGTTGTTGTTTTAAGAAAAGAATTTTTTTCTGTATCTCTTGAGTTTGCAAAAGTTCCAATACTCTGCGTTCTGCTTGTAACTCTCTGTATATTGCTTTGTCTCTTGTTCTTTTATGACGTTTTTCCAAGTCTTGTATGGTAGTTAAAAGTGTTTTAATCTTCTGTTCTTTTTCTTTCTTTAGGTGCGTGGCTAGTGCAATGAGCTTTCCTCTTACCACTGCTTTTAGGGCATCCCACACGATATGTGGTTCCACATCTCCGGTGGTGTTCTCCTGAAAATATTGTTCTATCACTTTTTTAATCTCTTCTCTGTGCTGATCTTTTAATAAAAGAGAATTGTTCAGTTTCCAAACTCGTGAGCTGTGTGATTTATTTTGTTTAAGGTGGAGCTCTACATAAGCATGGTCTGTCCATACCATAGGGCCGATCTCAATTTTCGAAATTTTGTGAAGAAGATCTGGGTTGGCCAAAATGTAATCTATTCGGGTGTATGACCCGAATCTGGGAGAGAAATAAGTATAATCTCGTTCTAGTTTGTGAACTTCTCGCCATAGATCTTTTAAGTGATGTCTTTGTAACAATTCCGCTAGTTTAGTATTTTTTGTGTTTTTTAGTTTTCTAGAGAGTTTGTTGCCGGACCTATCCAGCTGATTGTCCAGAATTAAATTGAAATCGCCTCCTATGATCAGTTGACCTTCTGTAAATGATTGTAATTTAGACAGAACATCTTCTAGAAATTGCTCCTGTCCATCATTTGGGGCATAAATAGAGGCGAGTGTAGTCTTTTGTTGGTTAAGTATACCCTTCAGAAATAAATATCTACCTTGAGGGTCCCCCATACTATCTTTAAAGTTAAAATGCACAGATTTTGAAAACAGGATGGCCACCCCTCTGGATTTGGAGGAACCGCCTGCATGGTATTGTTGGTCATACCATGATGATTTAATGACAGTTGGTGCCTTAGGTCGCAGGTGGGTCTCTTGCAAAAATAAGACATTAGGTTTACTCTTTAAAATAAAGGAAGTCATCCTTCTAGCCTTGACAGGATTATTCAGCCCGCGGACATTAATTGTACGAAATACAATTACATCACTCATGGTGATCAAAATGGAGTTGTAAGATATTTATACAAACTTTATGTACGTAAGTCCTAAAACACTGCAATGTAGTAATCAAACAGGGATATACTATTCCTGAACCAATTGATTAAATCCCGTCCCTCCCCCCACAACAATCAGTTCCCAGATAATATCAGAAAAAACGTACTAAACAAGTTAGTATAGAATAAGCAAAGTTATGCTAACAAGATAAACCCTAAATATTAATAGAAAGAAAAGGAATAAAATTAGTTTCAATAAGTACAAAAGGAGTTAAACAAATGAGTCACAGTTCAAACTGAACCTTTCCCCACTCCCAATCTGCCAGTTCCTTTACTGGCGGTCAGAGCAAAGCTCAACCCTTTGAGAGTACAACTAGAGGAGCAACCAGAGACTAACCCCCCCCCTTCCCCGTCTATACTTAACTATAAAACCAGTTTAAAGGACCAAACCCAGTAGAGTGACCTCTTTCATTATTATAGCATCAGAGTTAAGCATATAGCCCCTATTGCAGTTCCAAAAACACACCAAAATAGTGAGCCTCGTGGACCAGATTCAAAGTAATGTAGGTGAAGCGAATACAGGAATTTTGCTGCTTTTTTGTGGGGAATCCAGTAGCCTTTTACGCTTGGCTGCTTTCTTTTCTTCCAGTTCCATAGGCGTTGCACCCTGAAGAATGGATAATAAATCAGCACCGCTATCTTCATCCCACGCATAAAGTTGTTGGCCTTGATATGCTACATATAATTTGCCTGAAGGGAGCCATCTATACTTCTGGTTCAAAGCTTGTAGTTTGGTTATAACAGGCTTCAGTTTGCGGCGTATCAGAATGGCTTCTTTGGGAATGTCAGGGAACACTTGTACTGGAGCACCCTCAAACTGAAATGTTCCCAGTTTTTTTGCTGAATCAAGGATTTTGTGACGAACTCTGGCATCTGGGATTGTTATTAAGATGTCTCTTGGGAGAGGGCGACGATTGCGCAGCAGAGGGCCCATACGATGTGTTTGTGTTATAGTTGGGAATACCCCTTCCTCTAAAGATAATGCAGATGCTATAAATGAAGCCATAAACATGATTAGATCTTTGTTCTCTTCCGCTTCCTCCCGGATGCCTCTAAATTTCAGGTTTACAGATTTTACCTCAGATTCCAATGTTATTAAAGAGTCTCTTTGTGTATTAGAGGCTTCTTGTAGAGATTTAATATCTGCCTGATTTACAAACCCTAGATCCAGGGCTGCTGTGGCTTTTTGGGCAGTGTCAGTAAGGGCAATTTTGATCTCATCAAACTGAGAGGCTAAGTCATTCATTTTGCTGGATAGGCTTACCTCCATTGCTTTCAGATGGTGGAGGATTTCTTCTGCTGCTGGCCCTGAGAGGCTTGGTTTTTCCGCGCTTGTTAGCGCGGCCGCCATCTTGGAATCCGCTTTTGAGGCCTCCGGGCGGTGAGCGATAAATTCAATGTGGTCTTTTATCGATTTGGAAGGCGTTGGTGTAGATCGGGGTTTTGGGTGGTCCGTTTTCCCCATTCTCCGGCGTTTTCAAAGGTTTTTTGTAGCGTTTAAGCCAGGAACGGACGGGAAAGGGCAGGAGCGTCAGAATCACGCGACCGCCATTCAGCTCAGCGGCGCCACGCCCCGAATCTTTTATTGTTTGATTGATAACAAATGTCATACCCCATTTTTCTTGCCAATGGGTCCCCTAAAGCTATTTACATCATTATCTGATCCTCCATTTCATGCTCACAAGGATAATCCCATAATGTAGTAAGGATGATGAGGTGTGACTGGTTCAAGTGACCCAGCATGTGTCTGTGTGTGAGGCTGGATTCAAGCCTTACTCTCTTGGAACCTAGTAACACACACTAAATACTACAGCACACTGGCTGTGATAACTCAGTGAGGTTTTTACCCCTCCACACATTTGGTTTGTAAAGGAGAAATTATGTCCCACCCTCCTTGTCTGTGCTGCCTCTACTCAAAGGGGACGTAAAATGCATTACACCATGCACCTCTCCTCGTTATATCCTCACAATAACCTTATGATGTTGGTATTGTTGAGAGGGTGTGACTGGCCCAAAGTCAGCCAAAAGCTTTTGAGATAACTCCTTGATCCTAGCCTGGCTTTCTAAACACTATACTATAAATGTCCTAATGGAACAGTGAAGTTCTTCAAAGCCTACTGTTTCTTCAGAGAGGAAATATATTTCTGCCCCTTTTTTGTGCTGTCTGCACTTTCCTGTCCCCTGGTGAGCAATGTTTTGATTTCTTTGGAAATAGCAGAGAGATTTTACAGAGATATTCTGTGTCAGAATGGAACATTCTTGCTCCCACCAGGATGCTGATTGTTACTTGTGAAATCCCAACCTTTACTTATGTGTGCTAAAGACGGACAGACAGACCAAGAGGTAGAATCTTTAATGGTAGAATACAGTTGTAATCAAAGTAATCTACATTATTTCCCTTTTCTTCTTATCAAATGTTCCCTGTTGTTCAGCTCAGGCCGCAGCAAAATAATGTAACATTTGGGAACAAAGATGCAACCCAGAAGGCCAGCGCTGGAGGCTAAGATGGAGAAGATCTCCACAGCCACCATGGATTTCCCCTTGGTGCTCAGGTAGGTGGGAACAAAAGACATCCAAACACTGCAAAAGACCAATAAACTGAAAGTGATAAATTTGGTTTCATTAAAACTGTCGGGTAACTTCCGAGCCAAGAAGGCCACAACAAAGCTAACAATGGCCAGGAAGCCCATGTAGCCCAGAACACAGTAAAACATGGTGACAGACCCCACATTGCATTCCAGTATGACTTCAGTCTCTGAGTGCATATCAACATCCGGAAATGGGGGTGAAGTTGCCAGCCATGCAGAACAAAGGGCTGCTTGGAAAAGGGAACAGGAAATCACAATGGAATTGCCCACTGTTTTCCCCACCCACTTCCTCAAGCTGCTTCCTGGTTGGATGCTTAGGAAAGCCAGAACCACCATGACTGTTTTTGCCAGCACACAAGAAATGGCAACTGAGAAGACCATGCCAAACATGGTTTGTTGGAGGAGACATGACACCAGTTGTGGTTGACCAATGAATAGCAAAGTACAAAGGAAACAAAGGAGGAGGCAGATCAGGAGAGCATAGGTGAGGTTCCTGTTGTTGGCTTTGACGATGGGGCTGCTGTGGTGCTTTATGAAGACTCCTAGCACCAAGAGAGTGATGGAAGAAAAGGAAAGGACAAAAGTCACTAAAGTGATCCCCAAAGGTTCTTCATAGGACAAGAAAGTGACACCTTTGGGAATGCATTGATCCTGTCCCCTATTTGGATAGTGGTCTTGTGCACAAGTCATGCAATCAAGCGAATCTGTAAAACAGAGAAATGGGGAGAGAAGGTGGGTTATCTTTATTGTTATCCATACCCCGTAATTATTCTCATAACCCATACTTTTAGAGGATCCATTGCTGGGTATCACAGCAATCATATTTTACTCCATAACCAGTCCCTGCTTACATCAGCTTGTTGCTAGGCTAGCCTGTCCCATATAGAAGCACATGATTTATTTATTTTACTCTCCTTTTGTTTTTGAATGTGGAATTCTTTTAGACACCTTCATCATGAATTGTGAGATGTAGGTTCTAATGGAGGGGTATTAAAGTGATGGAGAATTGGTCCAAGGGCATCCAGTAGAGTACAGAAGTACCTGTCCACCAGTATCCTACCACACCACACCTCTAATAATGGGGTTTGGGGCTTGGCTCACTGAAAACTATAGATATGCCCAGTGCTGGCCCTATTCCATTGGGAGAAAATTCTCCTCACTTGATGTGACTGCTGTCTACTCCCATCTTGTGGCTGCTAACAGAGGGCCCATATGATTTAGTAGGTACCATGCTGGATGAAGACTGTGAGGCCTGTAATGCCATGAAAATTCACTAGGATATCTTGGGACAGGCACTGTCTTGCCCAATCTAACCAAGGCACAGGTTTCTGCTGAAGTTAAAGGAGAGGTTAAAGGAGAGGAGGGAAAAATGAAGTTTGTAGCTTAATAACATAAGAGAAATCTATGTTGAATCAGGCCAATGGCCCATGCAGTCCAGCACTCTGTCAAAATACAAGGTGGAGGACCAGCAGTGGGGCCAGGACACTGGAAGCTCACCCACTGTTGCCCCCTGAAGCTTTTTTTGGGTCACCATTGCAGAGAAAAGTGGGGATATAAACGTCTCAAAAAATACTATAACTATTACCTAGGCTTACTTATATAAATAAATAACAATCGTGTATGATTTCGTCCTCTCCTAAGATCATCGTCCTAATGCATATCATTAAATCTCAAACCAAATCAAATTGAATTGTTTTAATTAATTCATCTATTTACTTAAGTTATTTATTCTTCAACCTGCCTTCCTCTCCAGTGGGGACCTAAAACAGCTTACACCAGGCTCTTCTCCTCCCTTTCATCCCTTAAACAATCTCCTGCTTTAGGTCCGGCTGTGAAAGTGTGGCTGGTGAAGGGCAGCTAGCAGGCTCCCCTAGCAGAGCAGGGATAAGTCCCAGGGTTTCCCCAGGCCTCCTCCAGCACTCCAACTACTGCACCACACCAATGTCCTTCTAACCTTTGAAGAGTGAAACCATGTTTAGGATTGGACTGTCAATCTCTTACCTTTCTGATTGGAAATCTTCCCTTCTGGACAGGGAAAGCAGTCATAGCAGCAGAATGGCTGCCCCTCCTTCATTCTCTTCCTAAAACCTGGGAGGCAACTTTCACCGCAGACTGAAAGGGGCTGTGTCTAATGTATAAATGAGACAGGAAAGCCATCAGTCAGTAACCAATCTAAAAGGATAATCTGTTTATTTCTATAGATTATTAATGGTCAATGGCCTGGAACATTCACTTCTAATCTGTGGTGTGGACTGTGTTTCATTCTTTCACAACCGGGTGCCTTATGTTTAACTAGTTCTGCATGGCTTTTTTTTCAGATTATGAAAATGCTGAAGGATCACCCTCCATCCTTACTCTTTTCCCACTCTGGCTGTTCTGTAGGCTTATATACTCAAACCTTCAAGTAGCAGGGGATTTGAAGATACCTAGAATGCGTGGAGTGAGGGAAGGGAACTTGGGGGGTGGGGTGGGATATGATGCCATAGGATCTGCCCTCCAAAGCTGCTTTCCCCCCCCCGGGGGACTAATCTTGGGAGTCTGGAGGTCATTGGTGGTCTCAGCAGAACTGCAGGCCCCACCTTGAGATTGGTAAGAGAGTTGACAGGTTTGAATATTTTACCATTTTTTAAAATGTGCAGTGAGGATATCCAGCATGAGACAGACACCTTGATCACTCCTCTGCTCAGACCACAATTTATTCAAATATTCTAAGCAGCCCCCAGTGACAGGTCCCATGATGCTCCATATCATCTTTGGTCAAAGGGAAAAGAGGGCATTTAGAGAGAAGATGTTTAAAAAGGGGGGATGAAGACCCTAAACATATCCCTGCCTGCTCTAAATTATCCCACAGTGGCTATTCCTTCTGTGATGGAACAGGCCTGCTTTCAGTTGCAGACCCTGCTCTGCCCACCCCTCCTTGGCATTGTCAATTCCTAGAGGGGGTTACTTTTTTCTTTCTCGTAGGGCAACTCACTGCCACCACTTGCTCTTTTTGGGGGGCGGGAGTTTCCCTGCTAGGAGGGAAAGGGCTCCTCAACCTGAGGCCCCACTTCCACCCTCCATTATCCAGAGCCTGGTTACTATGAGAAGAAATATGACTTTGGGACTCCCCTGTCGAAAGGGCCACATGCACACAGACTGCTTTTCTCACAACCCAGGGGCCCCTCTTGAACTAGTGTGTCCAAAATGGTGATAGAGAGACTGAAAACCAATCTTCAAAATATAAAAAGATTTATTGAGAAGAAAATATCTACCACAGGACTAAATCAGCAAATTGATTTCAAAGGAAAACTGATCATATATGCAGTCCTCTTTCTCTTTTCTAGACACACCCTAATTGATGTTAAAATAGGGCAGGCACTAATGATCTTTAAATGTTACAAGGTTCCTATCTAAGTCCCATCCCCTGGGAGACCGCATGGTCAGGAAAAGATGGTTGCCTGCTTTCTGACCAGAGCTCCAAGTTGTTCCCAGCACAACATTCCTTTCCCTCCCAAGGAAGATTTCTGAATCCCCCATCTCCCCCCCCTTTACATCACTACCTCCACCCCCTTGACCTGGTCTGCCCAGGAAAATCCTGGGAACCCTTCTGGAAGGCATTATGGGAAATTCCTTGGTAAGTCTTTGTACCCAAACCATTAGCATATGTATAGATTTAATCTAGCAGACAGTTCAAGTGGCTTCCTGCTACTTTCAGAGAGAAAGAAAAAATAAAACTATGAAGGGGGGTCCACATCTATCATCTGTTTTCAAATGAGGGTTTTCTGTGCAAAGAAGCACCACAGCGCATGTTAGCATAAGATCTTTTCTTCATTGGAAGTTTTGCCTGATGGTGTAGTCCTCTCCTACCTGGTTAAAGTAGCTGTTCCAGGTGATGTCATCTTTATTAATGGTAAGCATTTGGTCTGCAGGAGCTTCTGGGTGAAACTCTCCAATTTTGACTTTAAAAACAGATTGATTAGGGAAAGCAAGCCAGTTGATGATATCATACCCTGTTGCGACTTCTCCACTGGTATCAAATGAAATTTTCTCACCAGCACTGTTGTTAAATGAGACCCTTTTCAGAAAGGGGTGAAGCTAGATTGAAAAGAGAAACACAAGCAAAGATGACAGACTTTTCAGAAAAAGGTAAAGCTAGACTGGACAGGGAAGTACAATCTTAGATTACCTGTTCGTTTGGAAGCAATGTGCATGATAATGTTTGCTTCTTAGTAGAATATTTTTAAAAGGGTATTAAATTCCATTTGCCTGACTTTCCCCCCAATTTTATTATTTAATATATGATTTTATTTTTGTTATTACACACATTCAGATTTTCTTCTGTTCCTTTTTCTGTGTATTAATTTCAAAACATATTTTTTGTCATCTATAGATAGGGGAATTTCAAAAGAAATGTACCCTCAACACTGGGTTCTTCCTGAAGAGCAAGGATTCCTTGAACTTGTGGGAAGTTCACCCCAAGGTGAGAAGCATGGCATAATGCACACCCAAAATTTCTACTTCAGTATCGAGACCTTTTTTATATGTATATATATTTGAGTCTGTGTGTGCTCATGCCTGGAAGTTCTAGCAACCTCTGGCGACTTCTACTTGGCATGGAGGAAATTTAGAGATATGATTAGTAGCCTGCCTGTGCCTCCCAGACATGGTATTTTTCGGAGGTCTCCCATCCAAATACTTGCCAGGTTCATTCCTACTTAGCTTCCAATATCTAATGAGATTAGGCTCTCCTGGTCTTTCCATTTTAGGGCAGTGGTGAGACTTTGATGGAATTAGTCACACAAAGATGAGACCATAACAAGATTTCTTTTCGCCAGACAATACTAATGAATGATTAAGAGGAAATGCCTTACACCTTCGAATGTACATCGAAGGTAACAGATATGGTCTCTGCACTCTGAAAAAGTTCAGAGCATACAAAACTCCTTTTACAAGTGAGTAGGTAGACAATGGGAAAGTAGGATAGGTATGACTCATCTCCCAGCACCAGAGCTATCCACGTCCACAGACAGGAAGATTGTTCTAGCCCATGAAGAACACAAGATAGAAAGATCACGCCAAAGACACAGCGCTTGGGAGACCAAATGGAATCAAGATCTTCCTCTTTGGATGCGAAAAGAAAAATGACTGAATTGGGTGGGCAATACAAAGAATTCAAAACCCTTCAACATGAGGAGGCAGCTCTCCTTCTTCTCTGTACTCTCTTCACCAGCTTGCCTTCTTACTAGACATTTTCTCACACTAGAACTCCATTGAAATAGCTGCATTACCATGCATTTCAATCACTCTCTTTTGATCTTTGCTCATTCCATTGTTGTTTCAAAATGCTGCCCACACTCATTTCTTAATTTAATTTCTTAACATGTTAGATTTGAATAGATTGATCTACATACCCCCGTTGTCCCTATTCAGTCATGCTTATCAAGGAGATGTAAGAGAAGGAGATTATGGGTGATCCCTACATCTCCATGGGTTGCAATTGTATCTGTAAATACATAGATTAGCTAATGTGAACAAAGTGGGGAACATGAAAGTGAGGCAGAGTCTTTAAGCATCAACCCAACTTAAAGTGCTGGAATACTAGTGTGACGGACAGTAAGCAACTAAAGGTTTTTAGGCAATGCTACTGGAAAAAGGCTAAGGTAGTGGAAAAATGATTGACAGCTCATGGAGCTCATTCTGATTGGGTGAAGGCAGCTTAATGTGTAACAGAACACTGAGTTTTTTTTGTTTTTTTTTAAATCAACTGGGAAGGAGTTAGTTAGCCAGTAGGTGTGGAATAGTGAGGAGCTGGAGCAAGGGGGCAGAGCTGACAAGGTGAAAAAAATCTTAGTGAGACTTTGAAGAAAAGTGTCTGATAAGCCCTGTCTGTAGCAGAGTGAGTGTGTTGTGGCCTCTGCAAATAACAGCCTTGGGGTGGTTTGGCAACGAAGTGTCAGCACCCTCCCTATTCAAGGAGTGGGAAGAATCTCCTTGTGTGAAGAAAAAACATAAACCATCCCTACTTGAGTGGAGAATTAGTCACTCTCAGTATGGAAGTTTATTAACCATATTAGAGAGATTGTTCTTCTGGCAGAGAGAGAGTTTACAAAAGGTTTGAGGAGACACGGAGGTCCCTCAAGCAAGTCAAAAGAGGTTATTGCTCTTAAGGAGAAGAGAATAACATTCTGGCGGGGGGGTGGGAGGCAGATAGGAAACCCCCTGGTCTATAAACATAGGGTTAAAGGACATAAAATATCACAAATCTGTGTGACCATCCTATAGCAAGTTTTTTAAAAAGCACTCTAGTAATATCTGTAACCCTGTTAAAGCAGTGAAATGTCTCTACTAACATCAAACCAAAGTAAACCAGGGGAAATAACTCTCTGAATATCTCTGGGGTTGTATAAAAGCAGTTTTGTATATATTCTTTAAACCTCTCTCTACCAATGCTTACCAGAACTCACTTGTAAATATAATTTCCATTCCCCTTTCTGTTTGTTCAAATGAATTTACCTTATATTTCCACTTTAAGGGTGCCTAGGTTCCTCTTTCTGAAGGAAAATCCCTAGACCAAACCCTCCTCGAGCACAGTTCCTTAGTTGGAGTTGAAGCCGACACAGTATCCAACACTAATAAGGTGGGACAATGGCATTCTTTAAAAAAATCTATTTATCATGTAGGAAGAGTAACACACAACGTAAGGGCTATCCAGTTAACATACGGGGAACTGGAATTCATAGTGTAAGTGGAGGGGAAATCTGGGGCAACACAAGGGCAAAGTTATAATGGGAATGCCCGTTTGAATCAACTACTCCTTCAGCAGGGAATATCCTTAATGATTAATCAGTGGAACCCCAAGAGGAGTAGATTATAGCAGGAGAAAGGTGAAGAGAGGGCCTGACAGACCTGAGACGTGGGATGCCTGTGGAAGTACCAGGTTCCTTCATGGGCAGAAATGAGACTTGCAAGACCACTTCCCCACAGTGATTGAATACACTTCTGGGGAGAGGAAGATTCATATAGAGATTTGGATGTAACCACTTTTTTATTCAATCTTACTGAATTTCCTTTCATACCACACCTTCCATCCCACATAATGTTTTTATACATAGCTCCAATTTTCTCTTTGATTCTACATACCTCCACCACTTCTCTCTAAATTGTTCTCTACCCCAAACAGAACAAAATATATCATACAAGCTACAAGTAAATGCAAGTGTTTACATCATTAGACCATCATATTTGAAATATGCAATTTACACCAGGTGCACATCTTATTGACACTCTGGGTTCAACTTTCATTGAAGTATGGAACAGTGAATAAAGCTGTAGCATGAAGAACTGTGTCATTTTTAGCTGACTAGGTCAATAATGGTGGGAAGAAGATGAATTCACAAATAGTTTCTGGAGACAATGTATGCTGAACAGATTGTATCCTCTTCCAATCGCCAGAGTCATGGTTTTCTTTTTACCAAAGATATTTACCTGCCATGATGGTTGACTGAAGAAGTTACTTTTCTTTGTCTCCACCATCCTTTGGTGTCCTTTAAAGGATGAATGCAGGGCATGTAAAGCATGTGCAACAGCATAGACAGCATTGTAGACACTGTAACTGGGGCCAGTCATACTCATATCAAAGATATCTGCCGGAAGGCTCTCCAGCTTCTCCTCCCCAGTGCAATTTTTAACAAACTCCTTCCCCAACAGTGAATCTGAGAAATCACAGAGGAATGCCTGCTCCCAGAAATCCTTCATGAAGCCATCTCCTTCGCTCATATGAGGTTTTCTGCTCTGAAGAAATTGCTGAAATCCTGGTGGCTGATTGGCGTGAACTGTGAAGGACAGAGCACCATGAAGGGGCTGTATGTCCCAATTCCTTTGATAATGGTAGGACACAAATTCCATCTGAATGGTCATAATATATACTTTCCCTTTAAGCTTGGCTGTTGTGAATGCTGACATTTTTAAGGACCATCTAATATACGAAACAGTGTTAGTGTCTCCATAAAGGACGACTGCATTGGCTTTACTCTCCATCACATCATCAAATTTTCCCAATTCATCTCGCATCAGAGTAGAATAATAATCCATGGTCGTGTCCTTCAGGAGTTTTTCTGTGAAGGCCAAACAGATGCCATTCTGAGAAAACAGAGGCAGCAGGGCTTGCTGAAATCTTTCTCCACGTTCATCATCGAAAACAATGAGCCCAATCCATATCCACCTGAAATGCAGAATTAAGTGCAGGATCGCCTTGTGTTGCTTGACTTCATTTGGGGCCATAGAATAGGCAGCAAGCCCTGACGATTTTTCACTCATTCCTGAAGCGGAGCCATAGGTGAGCTAGAGAAATAAAACATGGGGAGGGAAATCTAGAGAATGAGACTGAATAGCTTTCAAAACACCTCTCTGTGTGTTTAAGAGTAGTACACATTTTCCAGTTTAGTTTCTAGTAAAAAAAATAAATAAAATCAAAGACAGATCAGTGCTTCACTTTGAGGTTGTTTATGAAAAAGAAGTGGAAATGGTTTCATTTCTTTGGGATGTGAAAGACATGCAGGGGAACTAGATGGATACATCTGATGAAGAGAGCTCCATTACTATGAAAGCTTCCACTCTAATTAATTCTGTACAGTGATATATTTAGTTAGTCCATAGCAGCAAAATAGAGCAGAAGCACAGCAACAACTTTGAAATGATCAGAGCTTCTCATCAAGATGAGTTACTGTGTTTTTTAGGAATGGAAAAGGCCCTATTTCTGAATTTAAGATATGTGCATGTTTAGAACCAATGATTTGTCTTTTAAATACTCTATTCTTCTCTTAAATTTGCTTTAAGAATAGTCTAAAGTATTTTATATGGACTGTCATTCAACCAAAGAAAATGTGGGACGTGCGTGTTCTCCATACCCAGCCTACCTGTGGAAGACTGTAGATAGCTAACACACTTGCAGTGTGGAAGGAAGTTTCATCTTCAAGTCCTCCAATGACTGCTATCAGATTGTTCTGAACTAGATGGATACATCTGATGGAGTTCACTACTATGAAAGGGTATAGTCTAATAAATTCTGTCCTGTCATAAATGTAGTTAGCCCATAGCGGCAAAATAGAACAGAAACTCAGTGACAACTTTGAAATGATCGCAGCTTCCCATCAAGATGAGTTAAAGTGGTTTAGGGGGATGTAAAGGCCCTATTTCTGAATTTAAGACATGTACATGTTTAGAACCAATGATTCATCCTTTAAATACTCTATTCTTTTCTTAAATTTGCTTTAAAAATTCTGTAAAGTATTTTATATGGAGGCTCATTCACTCATATAAGTTTACAAAATATGAGACGTTCATATTCTGCATACCCAGCCTACCTGTGGTATATTGTAGATAGCTAACACACTTGCTATGTGGAGGGATGTTTCAGCTTCAAGTCCTCCAATGACTGTCATGAGATTGTTCTGGAAGTCACACTTGTAGTTGGGGAGAAATCTGTTCTTTGTTGAGATAAGTTCTACTGTGGCACGATAGGTCTCTCTTGCATTGAAGAAGCTGTCCCAGATGCGGAAGCCCAGGGTGACATTGGGTAAGATCTGGAGGCTTTCATTGATTTCCTTCGCAGCAAATGCCATGGCCAAGACATGCTGATAATGACTAGTCAGTACACTACAACAAGAATCACAAACCAACTCAACAAACATTGTTGCATTATCATTGTGCCTCATGCTTAATTACTCTTACTAGAAATATTACGTGTGATATCAGTACAATGGGTTGGGTCAAGTTATAATGAGATACCCTCCATTCCATTTAAGGTGCAATCTTTCTTTCATCTAGAGATTATTTTTTGTGTATTTTAGGTGATACGCAAATCATTCAGTATCCCGATAGAGACTGATCACTGAGAGACTCTAATGCTAAAATGCAGAAAAAAAATATTGAAGTAGATGAAGCTATTTTTGTAGAGGTAAGTTCTATTTTGGTATAATAAATTATTCTTGAATTGAAGTAGGTTTTATAGATGTGGAAGTCCAGAATGACACTGGGGAAGATCTGGTGTTTTTCACTGGTTTCATTCACAGCCATTGCCACAGCCAAGACATGCTGATAATAATTAGCCCATACACTACAACAAGATTCAAAGAGCAACTAAACAAAATTGGCATGATATTATTGTGTGTGATGCTTAAATACTCATATCTTCCTAGAAATGTTGTCTGCAGTAGCAGCACAATGGATTGGTTCAAGCAATAATCAGAATATCTCAATTTCATGTCATTTGAAATTCATTCCCTTCTAATCCAGATATTTTTTTCTGCATATTTAAGGTGATTCTCTGTTCTCGCGAGACTGTCAGTGCTGTGACACTCTGTAATGTAATTAAGCTCTAATGTCCTATGGAAACTGGAAAAAAAATACTTAACATAGCAGTGGCCTTGTAACTATTACCCTTAAACTGCTAATTGGAAATGCCAAGGATTTCTGTCCAATACAATGAGCAATCTAGCATTGTAGGTATGGGTGCAACCTAGATTCAAATATTCTGTTTAATCTAGTAAGATTTCATTATCACCCTTATCTGCACCCACTGGCTATTTTATGATAAATAATAAGTTTAAAACACACAGACACACACAACATAACTGGAAAAACCTTAAACATTTTTGCTTTCCATATAGGGTCACAAGATACACACAGATAGTAGGCATGGGAGGGGAAAACATCCTTACAGGGGTATATCATATGCCATAGAATTGGACAGTTCTTTGAAATCCATGTTTTCTGATGTAGCAGAAATAAGAGAACTAATCCCCCCAATGAAGACATCTCCTTCTTCATAACATTTGAAAAGACTTGAGAGGGGTTCACTGACGGTGCATTTAACATCATGAACCTTGCACATTGATGGACAGAGCAGCATTTGAACCAACACCATGAGTGATGCCATTCTGCAATTGATTTCTGTCTCCTCATGTGACTGTTGTAGCCATTCCAGTTTGAAGCAATTTGACCAGCATGAGCTCCTGCATTTGATTTCACATAGCATATATCAGATTGCCTTCCCCTGCCTTTCCAGCAACTTGAAATGTGAAAGGCTGTATTTCTAGAATAATGTTGTAGATCTCTCTCTCTCTTTTTTCTCCCTGATGATGGTGTAAACACCTTGGAGACTCTGTCATGAAGTCATCCCAATAATTTTAATAATTACAGAGGAGATAATAACACTTTACCAAGTTGTCTTAGATCAGATGGGAAAATATATTTCTCAAAACTTTTCTCCTCTCTTTAGTGGCTTGCTAGGCATAAGTGATATCCCCAGAATCTAACTAGAATGACATTCCAGGGATTTTTGGTTCTCATGGCCTGCATGCACCATTATTTATTTATTATTGTTTTCGATTTCTATCCCACCTTGCCTGCGGGTGAACTAGATTAATTCATTTCAGGATTATTTTTCTACTCTGTGTGTACCATATTTCCGGATATGCATCAAAAAGCTGGTCAGGTTGCATTGGGAAATTGGTTCACACCACTAAGCAGAGTGAGGTGGGATGGCTTTGAATACCCCTGTTGTATCAACTTACAATCAGTATCAGTGCAGTTTAGTAAACTGACCTGACCTTGGCCTTAGAGACAGAGTCCTCTCTCTATTCCTGGTTTTAAAGAGACTCCCCCTCAAAAAGCTTCTGTTTTGGAATTTGGATGTTATTCCTCAGACAGGCAATTAGAATGGGCAAACCATTTGCCCCCCTATTTAGAATGAAGAGTCAGACATGTTGTTTGGATGAGCTATGAGCCACTTTATTAACTTATTGAACTGAGAAATCAATGGAAAGGGCAGAAACTGATGTGCAGCACTACCCAGGCCAAGAATCACCTGACCCTTCCCCAGCCACATAATGGGGACCACCTGCCCCCAGCTTAAGCTAGCATCTGTGATTCTTACCAGTCAGGCACGCAATGGGCAATGGCCTGGGGATCCAACCACCAAGCCATAGAACGTAAGTGGCTGATCAACCCATGCATTCCCAAAGACAGTCTGCTCTCCTTCCCCGGGTTGTGCAACCCAAAGGCTCAAACACCCAGACTCCTATCCCCAACTGGGGTTGTTAACAGGTCACCCCCCTAGCTGCACATCACTCACCAGCCCCAATCCAGCCAACGTAAAGTGACTAACCCTACACAAATGACACCACCCAAACCCAATTCCACAACCCGCTGAGTAACTCTATGAGGTAGGCGAAAAAACATCCCTGACTAGAGCCAATTGGCCCAGGATGTCAGGTGTGTCACAAGAACTCAAAGCATTTCATTCCAGCATACCCAGGTTGCAGGGACAAACCAAAATGGTGATAGGAATTGAATTGCTTTTCTGAGATGGAGTGCCCTGAGACTTAAATTGCCAGGTCTGCAGTGGAATGAGTAGTACTAGGATGAGTGTACACACAAGAGGAGATTGGTAAAGTAGTCATACGGCAATCATCCCACTCCAAAAGCGGTATAGTGGTGAATATCCCTAGTAATGCCTTGGGTGGCAAGGAAGCCCATGCACCATATATATTCCTTCCTATATGTCCTAGCCTTTAGGATGGCCCCTGACACCATGCATTGCCACTGAGTCCTCCAAATACCTGTAGGCCTGCTCCCTGGCTGAGGGAACCTCAGTCATCACCCCCTTCTGGTTGGCTTCAGTGGCCATGGTGTTGCAAAGAATGGCACATAGGGTGAAGAATTTGGTGGCCGTCAGGTGCTGCATAGTCCTGTGTCCTCCCTTACAGAGGAGGCAATGGAACCATATCTTCTGTGGGGGACAAGAGCTTGGCTTTGGAGAGCTGGTCTGAGCTCTTGACACATAATTGACAGCTCTTATATCCTGCATTTGCCTTTGGACAACCTCAGGGGTCATTTCATAGAAAAAGAGGTGCAGGAGCTCATTAGCATAAGAAGAAGAGGAGGAGTTTGGATTTATACCCCGCCCTTCACTGCCCAAAGGTGTCTCAGAGCGGCTTACAAACTCCTTTCCCTTCCTCTCTCTACAACAGACACCCTGTGAGGTAGGTGGGGCTGAGAGAACTGTGCCAGAGCTTATGACTGACCCAAGGTCACATCAGCAGGTGCAAGTGGAGGAGTGGGGAATCATACCCGGTTCTCCCAGATAAGAATCCGCGCACTTAACCACTACACCAAGCTGGCTCTCATTAGCATAACTCATTAGAATAACTTATTTGCATATGCCACACTCCCTGACATCACCGGAAGTGTGTCAGAAGGTGGGAGAGGTTCTACCTGAATAAGCCTTAGTCTTAAAGGTGCCACTGGACTCTTTGCATTGCTACCTATGGGGGGGTTGGGGAGGGCTTTCCAGAGTCCCACAATTTAGCATGGGCCTGGAAAAATGGGGTTGGGGGGCTTTCCAGGGACCCATGCTTTAGAGTAGGCTTGGAAAGATGGGGGTTGGAGGGGCTTTCCAGGGCCCCACACTTTAACGTGGGCCTGGACTAACGGGGTTAGAGGCATTGGGAGGGTTGAGGAGGGGTTTTCCAGGCCTGGAAAGGCAGGGGAGGTTCTGCAAATTACTTTATTTCTTCTTTCTTCTCCCGGGCTGACTGAGGGGAGGGCTGCTGGGACCAGAGGGCTGGGCTTATTACATGTCCCCTCCCCCTAGATTCCTCTCTGCCAGAGTGCTGCTCAGGTGAGTTCCAGCCCCAAATGAGGCCTGGACATCCTTGTTGTCTTTGGAAGGCACACCTCAAGAGAAAATAAAACTAGGCATGCCAAATTAAGACACCGTCTTTTTCTCTCAGTCTCACCCAATCATATTCCTTACTACAAACAGGTTTTTGCACAGGCCACAGATGGAGAGATCCTTTTATTATGACAGCCCCTCCCCCTGCTTTGTCTGCCTTCCAACCATGTAGCACCTCTCGCTCAAGATATTTTATGGTGCTTTACATACCACAGGAAGAAGCAAAAGCTAGAGACAGAATCTTTGATTGATAACAAATGTCATACCCCATTTTTCTTGCCAATGGGTCCCCTAAAGCTATTTACATCATTATCTGATCCTCCATTTCATGCTCACAAGGATAATCCCATAATGTAGTAAGGATGATGAGGTGTGACTGGTTCAAGTGACCCAGCATGTGTCTGTGTGTGAGGCTGGATTCAAGCCTTACTCTCTTGGAACCTAGTAACACACACTAAATACTACAGCACACTGGCTGTGATAACTCAGTGAGGTTTTTACCCCTCCACACATTTTGGTTTGTAAAGGAGAAAATATGTTCCACCCTCCTTGTCTATGCTGCCTCTACTCAAAGGGGACGTAAAATGCATTACATCATGCACCTCTCCTCATTATATCCTCACAATAACCTTATGATGTTGGTATTGTTGAGAGGGTGTGACTGGCCCAAAGTCAGCCAAAAGCTTTTGAGATAACTCCTTGATCCTAGCCTGGCTTTCTAAACACTATACTATAAATGTCCTAATGGAACAGTGAAGTTCTTCAAAGCCTACTGTTTCTTCAGAGAGGAAATATATTTCTGCCCCTTTTTTGTGCTGTCTGCACTTTCCTGTCCCCTGGTGAGCAATGTTTTGATTTCTTTGGAAATAGCAGAGAGATTTTACAGAGATATTCTCTGTCAGGATGGATCATTCTTGCTCCCACCAGGATGCTGATTGTTACTTGTGAAATCCCAACCTTTACTTATGTGTGCTAAAGACGGACAGACAGACCAAGCGGTGGAATCTTTAATGGTAGAATACAGTTGTAATCAAAGTAATCTACATTATTTCCCTTTTCTTCTTATCAAATGTTCCCTGTTGTTCAGCTCAGGCCGCAGCAAAATAATGTAACATTTGGGAACAAAGATGCAACCCAGAAGGCCAGCGCTGGAGGCTAAGATGGAGAAGATCTCCACAGCCACCATGGATTTCCCCTTGGTGCTCAGGTAGGTGGGAACAAAAGACATCCAAACACTGCAAAAGACCAATAAACTGAAAGTGATAAATTTGGTTTCATTAAAACTGTCGGGTAACTTCCGAGCCAAGAAGGCCACCACAAAGCTAACAATGGCCAGGAAGCCCATGTAGCCCAGGGCACAGTAAAACATGGTGACAGACCCTACATTGCATTCCAGTACAACAGCTTCAGTCTCTGAGTGCATATCAACATCCGGAAATGGGGGTGAAGTTGCCAGCCATGCAGAACAAAGGGCTGCTTGGAAAAGGGAACAGGAAATCACAATGGAATTGCCCACTCTTTTCCCCACCCACTTCCTCAAGCTGCTTCCTGGCTGGATGCTTAGGAAAGCCAGAACCACCATGACCGTTTTTGCCAGCACACAAGAAATGGCAACTGAGAAGACCATGCCAAATGTGGTTTGTTGGAGAAGACAAGACACCAGTTGTGGCTGACCAATGAATAGCAAAGCACAAAGGAAGCAAAGGAGGAGGCAGATCAGGAGAGCATAGGTGAGGTTCCTGTTGTTGGCTTTGACGATGGAGCTGCTGTGCTGCTTTATGAAGACTCCTAGCACAAAGAGAGTGATGGAAGAAAAGGAAAGGACAAAAGTCACTAAAGTGATCCCCAAAGGTTCTTCATGGGACAAGAAAGTGACACCTTTGGGAATGCATTGATTTTGTCCCCTGTTTGGATAGTGGTCTTGTGTGCAAGTCATGCACTCAAGCAAGTCTGTGAAACAGAGAAATGGGAAGAGAAGGTGGGTTAGCTTTAGTGTTATCCATATTCCATAATTGTTCTCATAACCCATACTTTTAGGGAATCCTTTGGTGGGTATCACAGCAGCAGTATTTAACCCCACAACCAATCCCTGCTTACATCAGCTTGTTGTTGCTCGGCTGGACAGTCCCATATCCAAGCATATGATTTATTTATTTTACTCTTCTTTTGAAATACGATACCATTTTGAAATACTTCCCCATTTCTTTCAGAGAATATTTTTTGAATGTGGAATTCTTTGAAGTATTTTCGCCATGAATTGTGAGATGTAGGTTCTAATGGAGGGGTATTTTAGTGATAGAGAAGAAGTGGTCCAAGGGCATCCATTAGAGAACACATATACTTGTCCACCGGCATCCTACCACACCACACCAAACCTTTAATAACAGCATATGGGGCTTGGTTCACTGATAATTGTAGATAGTCCTAATGCTGGCACTATTCCCTTGGGGAAAATATTCTGCTCACTCAATATCACTGCTATCTACTCCCACTTGGGGCTGCTAACAGAGAGCCAATAGGATTGAGTAGGTACAATGCTGGATGAGGACTGTAAGGCCCATTATGCCATAGAAATTCAGTAGGAGACGTTGGGACAGGCACTATATTGCCCAATCTAACCAAGCCACAGGTTTCTGCTGAGGATAAAGGAGAGGAGGGAGAAAATGAAGTTGGTAGCCTGTTTGGGTCACCACTGGGGAGAAAAGTGGGGATATAAATATATCAAAAACACTATAAATATTACGTAGGCTTACTTATATTAATGAACAACAAACATGCATGATTTCCACCTCTCCTAAGATCATCATGCTAATGTATATAATTACATCTAAAACCAAATCAAAATGAATTGCTTTTAGTTAATTTATTTATGTATTTGTTCTACAATGTGCCTTTCTCTCCAGTGGGGACCCCAAACAGCTTACCCCATGCTCTTCTCCTTTTTATCCCTACAACAATCTTCTGCATTAGGTCTGGTTGTGAATGTGTGACTAGCTGAAGATCAGCTAGCAAGATCCCCTGGCAGAGCAGGGATAAGTCCCAGGGTTTCCCCAGTCCTCCTCCAGCACTCCAACTTCCTGCACCACGCCAGCTCCCTTCTAACCATTGAAAAGTGAAGCCATGCTTAGGATTGGACTGTAAATCTCTTACCCTTCTGATTGGAAATCTTCCCTTCTGGACATGGAGTACAGTCATAGCAGCAGAATGGCTCCCCCTCCTTCATTCTCTTCCAAAAACCTGGAAGGCAGCTTTCACTGCAGACTGAAAGGGGCTGTGTCTAATGTATAAGTGAGACAGGGAAACCATCAGTCAGGAATGTTCACTTCTCATCTATGGTGTGGAGTGTGTTTTATTCTTTCACAATTGGGTACCTTATGTTTAATTAGTCCTCTGGGGCTTTCTCAAATTATAAAAATTATGAAGGATGACACCCTCCATCCTTGCTATTTTCCCACTCTGGGTGGTCTATAGGCTTATATACTCAAGCTTTCAACTAGCAGGAGATTTTATGATGCCTAGAATGAGTGGAGTGAAGGAAGGGAACTGGAGGGGGATGTGATTCCATAGGATCAGCCATCCAAAACTGCCTCCCCCCTGGGGGGGAGGACTAATCACGGTAGTCTGGAGGTAATTGGTAGACTTGGCAGAACTCCGGGCCCCACCTTCAGTTTGGTAAGGGAGTTGACAGTTTTGAATATGATACCATTTTTATAAATGTGCACAGAGGACATTAATCATCAGAAAGACACCTTGATCACTCTTTTGCTCAGATCACAATTTATCCACATATTATAAGCAGCACCCTCAAAATTAAAAAAAAAAAAGAACAACTTGTTGTGTACATCTTGGTTGTAAATCAGGGCTTTGAGGGTGCAGTTGTCTGGCTAAGGCAGAACAATCTGAACAAACTGACACTGAATCCAGATAATGCTGGTTGGGAAGACTGGTCTTCTAGAGGGACTGAATTCACTTGTCCTTCTTGGAGTAATGCTGGCTTTTTCAGAGCAGGCTATGAGGTTAGGGGTTGCTCATGGGCCCTGCCTCGTTGTTTGAAAAACAGGTTGAAATATTGTCCAGGAATGTTTTCTATCAGCTGCATCTGATTCCCCAACTTTCTCATTACTAAGACTCATCTAAACTGGCCATACTTATCCATGCTCTGCAACTTCATGGTTGGATTACTGCATTTTTTGTGTGTGGGGCTGCCCTTGAAGGCAACCTGGAAACAACAGCTGGTTCAGAATGCAGAATCCTGACTTTCAGGGGCTAGCCAGAGGGAATGTAAGTTGCCCATTGTGAATTGGTTATATTGGCTGCCAGTCTATTTCCAAGTTCAAGTCAAAGTTCTGGTTATGACCTTTAAAGCCTGTCACAACCTTGAACCTACATATCTGAAGGACCTTCTATATGTTCCTGTGCACCAACTACTACAGCCACCTGTTGGCTATCCCACCATTCATGGCATCGGAGAGAGCTCAGGCCTACTCCATCCTGGGTCTATGAAATAGTCTCCCTGAATAGGTGAGGGGATCGCCCCTCCCTGGAGATTTTCAGGGGGTGCTGTAAGTTCTGCCTGTTTGTCAATGCTTTGGATGGGGGGGGGTCAAATGGCAGGCATCTTTCAACATCTTTCAACAGGGGAAGAGGAAGGAATCTGGAGCCTTATAGTTTATCTTTATTTTTAAATGGGGATATTTTAATTATTATTGTATTCCATCTGAATCCAAGAAGTAAGGCAAGATGAAAATTTTAAACAAACAAACAAACAAGTCTGCAGCTAAATTTTCCATGCAACCGCACCTAATTCTTATTATGGCCACCAGTGAGAGGCCCCGTGATCTCCAGTATCATCTTTGGTCAAGGGGTAAAGAAGGCATTTAGAGAGAAGATGTTTAAAAAGGGATGAGAACCCTAAAGCTATCATTGCCTGCTTTAAATTATCCCACGGTGGCAATGCGGCACCACAATGTGTGTTAGCATAAGATCTTTTCTTTATTGGAAGTTTTGCCTGATTGTGTAGTCTTCTCCTACCTGGCTACAGCAGCTGCTCCATGTGATGTTATCTTCATTAATGGTAAGCATTTGGTCTGCTGGACCCTCTGGATGAACCTCTCCAATTTTCACTTTAAAAAAAGATTGATTTGGGAAAGCAAGCCAGTTGATGATATCATACCCCATTGCGACTTCTCCACTGGTATCAAATGAAATTTTCTCCCCAGCACTGTTATTAAATGAGACGCTTTTCAGAAAGCGATGAAGCTAGATTGGACAGGGAAGCACAATCTTAGTTTACCTGTCCATTGAAAAGCAATGTGCATGCTAGTATTGGCTTCTTATTAAATTCCTTTTGCCTGACTTCTTTTTCATTTTATAGTTCAGTATATGATTTTATTGTAGCTATCACAGACATTCAGATTTTATTCTGTTCCTTTTTGTATGTATTAATTTCAAAAGGAATTTTGTTGCCCTCCATAGGAAGGGAGATTTCAAAGGAAATGTACCGTGAACATTGAATTCTTCCTGAAGAGCAAGAATTCTTGAACATATGGGAAGTTCACCCATAGTTGAGAAGCATGGTAGAATTGTGGGATTTTTAGCTGAATGGGTCAGCAAAGGAAGGAACAAGATGACTTCACAACACGATTCAACACCAGATGAGGCAGGCTGGGATTTAGGTGCGAAAAGGGCCACATGCAGGCTCAGGAGGGGGCGGGGCCAAGAAGGCTAAAAGCCAGGCCCCACTTCTCCCCCTCAGCAGTCCCGCGCAGTCATCGGCCCACCCTCCCGCCCTTTTTGTAGTGCAGGCGTTTGCTGGTTGCCCAGTTTTTAGGAGGCCAGGTAGGAATTTTTCGCCCCTTCCTGATTGGCTCTTTGGAGGGGTGTTTTCGCCTACCCTGTATTGCAGCAGTGATGCAGGTCTTTATGAGGGTGTGTCGGTTAGTTAGGCCGGTCACTTTTGTTCTGGCAGGTTGCTATGCGGTATACAGATTGCGGTCAGGTGAGCACCAGCTGACACCCCTCATTTGGGGTTAAAGGGGTCCTGTGAGTAAAGTCTTTGTGCCTTGCGGCATGGGGCAGGGAAAACAGACTGCCTTCGGGATGGCCCTGTTTAGGTCCTCTCTTTGAACCTTGCGGCTCAGGGGATGGGGTTACAGGGTTGTCCTGCAATGGCTAGCCGGCCGGGTGGGAGCCCCTGTGGTGGGCTTGCATCCGGGGCAGGGTGGCTCGCCCTATAGAAGAGGTAAGGGAGGGGTCTTCGACCTCTGGCCTTGACCCTACCGCAAGCTGTGTTGCCCTTGCCTTTGGTTCCAGTTAAGATTGTCAATTAATAAAGTGGCCCTATAGTTAAACCCAACATTTGTGTCTGCCTCGTTATTTCGGCTTGGGGGGCAAATGGTTCCTGGAGACATAGTAGGCTGTACAGATTGCATCCTCTTTCAGTCCCCAGATGCATGGCTTTCTTTCTACCGAAGATATTTACCTGCCATGATGGTTGACTGAAGAAGTGACATTGCTTTCTCTCCACCATCCTTCGGTGTCCATTACAGGATGAATGCAGGGCATGTAAAGCATGTGCGACAGCATAGACAGCATTGTAGATACTGTAGCTGGGGCCAGTCATACTCATTTCAAAGATATCAGCCGGCAGACTCTCTAGCTTCTCCTCCCCAGTGCAATTCTTATCAAACTCCTTCCCCAGTGGTGAATCTGAGAAATGACAGAGGAATGCCTGTTCCCAGAAATCCCTGATGAAGCCATCTCCTTCACTCATATGAGGTTTTCTGTTCTGAAGAAATTGCTGAAACCCTGGTGGCTGATTGGCATGAACTGTGAAGGATATAGCACCATGAAAGACCTGTTTGTCCCAATTTCTTTGATAATGGTAGGACACAAAATCCATCTGAACGGTCATAATATATACTTTCCCTTTAAGCTTTGCTGTTGTGAATTCTGTCTCTGACATTCCTATAGACCATCTAATGTATGAGACTGTGTCAGTGTCTCCATAAAGGATGACTGCATTCGCTTTACTCTTCATTACAACATGAAATTTTTCCAATGCATCGTTCATCACAGTCAAATAATAATCTATGGTTGTGGCCTTTACGAGTTTTTCTATGAAGGCCAAACAGACGCCATTTTGGAAAAACAGAGGCAGCAGGGCTTGCTGAAATCTTTCTCCACGTTCATCATCCACAACAATGAGCCCAGTCCATGTCCACCTGAAATGCAGGACTAAGTGGAGAATACCCTCGTACTGCCTGACTTCATTTGGGGCCATACAGTAGACAGAAAGTTCTGATGATTTTTCATTCATTGCTGAAGCAGAGACATAGGTGAGCTATAGGAATTAAACATTGGGAGGGAAATCAAGAGAATGAGATTGAATAGTATTCAAACTACCTCTCTGTGCGTTGAAGAGTAGTGCACATTTTCCAGTAGGGTTGCTAGTAAAAAAATAAAATAAATCAAAGACAGATCTATGCTTCACTTTGTGGTTGTTTATGAAGAAGAAATGAAAATAGTTTCATTTGCTTGTAATGTGAAAAGTATGAAGGGAGAATAGATGGATACGTCTAATGAAGTGAGCTTCGTTACTATGAAAACTTGTACTTGAAGAAATTTTGTAGTGTCTTAAATGTAGTTAGTCCATAGCAGCAAAATAGAACAGAAGTGCAGGGACAGCTTTTAAATGCTCACAGCTTCCCATCTCGATGAATTAAAGTGATATACTGGAGTGGAAAGGCCTGTTTGTGAATTTAAGAGACATGTGTGTTTATAACCAATGATTCATCCTTTAAATACTCTATTCTTTTATTAATTATGCTTTTTAAAATATTCAGTATTTTATATGGAGGATCATTGAATCATGGAAGTATAAACATGTGATATGGAAGTTCATATTCTGCATACCCAGCCTACCTGTGGAATTCTGTAGATAGCTAACAAACTTGCTATATAAAGGAAAGTTTCAGCATCAAGTCCTCCAATGACTGCTATAAGAGTGTTCTGGAAGTCACATTTGTAGTTGGGGAGAAATCTGTTCTTTGTTGAGAGAAGTTCTACTGCGGCACGATAGGTCTCTCTTGCATAGAAGTAGCTGTTCCAGATGCCGAAGCCCAGGGTGATATTGGGTAAAATCTGGAGGTTTTCATTGATTTCCTTCACAGCAAATGCCATGGCCAAGACATATTGATAATGACTAGTCAGTACACTACAACAAGAATCAGAAACCAACTCAGCAAAAGTTGTTGCAATATTATTATGCAACGTGCTTAATTACTCTTACTAGAATTATTGACTGTGATATCAGTACAATAGATTGGGTCAAATTGCAATTAGATTCCCTGCACTCTATTCCACTTAAAATGCAGTCCCTTTCTCATCCAGAGATTTTTTGTGCATTTTAGGTGATTCTCTTATCTTCCAATATCCCATTAGAGAATGAATGCTGTGAGACTCTAATGTAATTATAGCAGAAAGAAAGACTGAAGTTGGAGATAAATCTATTCTTTGTAAAGAGAAGTTCTTTGCGTTGGAGTGGGTTTTATAGATGTGGAAGTCCAGAAAGACATTGGGGAAGATGTGGGGATGGGTACAACCTAGATACGACTACTATATCTACTGAAGTTCCATTATCATCCTTATCTGCACACAATGGCTATGTTCTGATAAGTAATACATTTCCTATTATAACATAACCTAAAAACCTAAAAAGTTTTTGCTTTCTATATAGGTTCACGGTGGACTATAGTCAGGGACTCTCTCTTCCCTAAAGAAAAACGAGATGGAAAGAGGGCCGCAAATTAAGTGAAAAGTTCAAATTTCATCTTTACATTCCTAAAATTATATGCAGTTTGAACAACTTGTCAGCCTCTATTATGATTTGCGCAGATAATAGGCGTAAGTGGGGACAAAGTCCTCCTTACATCTTGCATCGCATTGGACACATAATTGGGCAGTTCCCTGAAAGCCATCATATTTGAAATCACATATGATAATATGCACATAAGAAAAGTCCTTACAAGGGCATATCATATGCCTTATAATTGGGTGTTTTTTTGAAATCCATGTTTTCTGATATAGCAGAGATAATAGAACTCATTCCCCCAATGAAGAGATCTCCTTCTTCAAAATATTTGAAAAGACGTGACAGGGGTTCACGGATGGTGCATTTAGCATCATGAACCTTGCACATGGATGTACAGAGCACCAGCATTTGAACCAACACCATGATTGATCCCATTCTGCAATTAGTTCACCTCAATAAAAATTTCTGTCTTCTCATGTGACTATTGGAGTCATTCCAGTTTGAGGCAAACTGACTAATATCATCTCCTGCATTTGATTTCACATAACATAGATCAGATTGAGAGAACCCCACCTTTCCCCGCCTTTCCAACAACTTGCAGCATGAAAGGCTGTATTTCTAGTATAATCTTGTAGATCTTTTTTTCTGATGATGGTTTAAACACCTTGGGGATGCTGACATGAAGTAATCCCAAGAAGGCTAATAATTACAGCAGAGATAATCACACTTTACCATGTTTTCTTAGATCAGAAGGGAAAATATGTTTCTCAAAACTTTTATCCTCTCTTTGGTGGCTTGCTAGACATAAGTATTGTCCCCATAATCCAACTGGAATGAAATTCCTGAAATTTGGTTTTCTCATTATCTGCATGCACCATGAACTGAATTAATTAATTTCAGGATAATTTTTCTAGCTGATGTATACCTTATTTCCCAATATGCATAAAAAAACTGGCCAGGTTGCCTTGAGGAATTGTTTCACATCACCAAGAAGAGTGAGCTGGGATGGATTTGAACACCCCTGTTATTTCAACTTGAAACCAGCACCTGTGTAGTTTAGTAAACTGACCTGACCTTGAACTTAGAGAGAGAGTCCTGTCATTGGGAAGGGTGGCCTGGCCATCTGCTTCTCCCTCATATTACTGGTCAGAAAAAGACACCCCTCCCCCCAAGTCTCTTCTGGAATCTGGATATTCTTCTTCAGACAGGCTATTAGAATGGCCAGACCATTTGTCTCTGCCCCCTGCTACCACACATAAGGATTACTGGTAGGGAAAACATAGCAGTCACCCAGAAAGCACCCATAGGCAAAGCTGCTGATGGATTACGGCACCTCAGCAGTCAGGAACTATTGATATTCTTGGTCTGCAATAGTGGGGGATCTGTGCAATGGTGGCTTATATTGGTGCTGTGCTCACCTCGTCTCAGGGGTTCCAACCTCCTCTTGCCCCACTCACAACTCATCCAATCTGTGTGGGGATGTGCTGCTGTGAAAAACAGGAATGGGACATAAGGTAGGGGCTTGTTCACCCTCTGGGTGTCCTGGGATCCCAGGATGCCAGGGTTCAAAGCAAGGCATTCCAGCATACCCAGATTGTGGGGACAAGCACAAATGGTGCTAGGAAGTGAACTGCTTTTCTGAGATGGAGTACCTTGAGGCTCAAGTTGCCAGACCTGTAGTGAAAGGAGTGGTCCTAGGATGAGTGTATGCACGAGGAAACTGGCAATACAGTTTCTGAGCAATCATTCCACTCCAGAGGCAGTAGAGGAGCTAATATCCCAAATAATTCCCTGAGTGTTTCCATATGTGCTGGCTCTTAGTGTGGCCCTTGACATCATGCCTTATCACTAAGTCCTCCATCTACCCATTGGCCTGCTGTCTGGCCCAGGAACCCTCAGTCATCTCCCTGGGGGCAGGAGGTCCAGTAGCCATTTGTGGATTACCATGTTGTAGAGGAAGTCACACATGGCGAAGAGCTTGGCGACTGTCATGTTCTGCATGGTCCTGCATCCTCCCTTATACTGGAGGCAACGGAACCACGTCTTCATATAGTCTTCAGAGTAAGGCATCAACAAATAAGGGAGAAAGGTTTACATACAGTCACCTGTCATGGATAGAAGAACAGTATTCAGGACACTGAGTCCCTGCCTGGAGACCCCACCCTCCACCCACTGACCCAGCAGCCAACATGTGTTTGAGGCCTGATGCCATGAAGATCTGAGCATCATGCACACTGCCCAGAAACCTGGCCAAGAGGTCCATGAAAATGCCCTTGTACTTGAGGCTGTAGAAGTGAGGCTGTTGTCATACACCTGTGGCTTCTCTTTGGGGGCAACGAGGGCAACTAGGATGCATTACATGTGACTCAGAACTTTTGAGAAGTCTGCAACTGCAGCAAACCCTGCTCAGATGGGTGCCAGCTTCATCTCTTCTGTTGGGAAGTTCACCTCCTACAAGTGGCCCTGCATAGCATTCAGGAAGCTGTACAGGCAGCAGCTCACCAAGGACTGGGATATCTCCAAGGCCTCTGCCTTGACCCCTTGGAAAGATCCAGTGGCCAGGAATCTGAGGGAGAGCGGGACCTTCTTCAAGACAGGGTTGGTGCAAGGGGCAAGAGCTTAGCTTTAAAGGCCTGGCCCAAGATCCTCAAAGACAATTCTTCCTTTTTGCTTTGGACATCCTTGTTGTCTTTGGAAGACACAGCTCAAGAGAAAATAAAGCTAGGCATAAAAAACTGGGACACCGTCTTTTTCTCTCTGGCTCACCCAATCGTATTTCTTATTACAAACAGTTTTTGAACATTCCACCGATGGAAAGAGCCTTTTTATCATTACAGCCTATGGGATCCCCCCACTCCCTGTGCTTTCTAACCATGTAGCACCCTTTGCTCAACATATTTTATGTTGCTTCAAATACCGAAGAAGCAAAAGCATGGGAGAGAATCTTCTGTTGTTCAGCTGGAGGCAAAATTTGATTTATACCAAATGTTATACCCAGTTTTTCTCCCACAGCCATTGACATCATTCTCTGGTCAACCAATTCATCCTCACATGGATAGCCCTGTAATGTAGTAAGGATGATGAGGTGTGACTGATCTAAGTCACCCAGCATGTATCTGTGGCTGAGGCAGGATCCAAGCCTGAGTCTCCTGAATCCTAGCCACACACTCCCAATATGGACTGTGATAGCTCAGTGAAGTTCTTACCCCCCTTTGTTTTGTAAAGGAGGGGGTATGGTGTACCTTCCCTTTCTGTGCTGCCTATTTACGCAAAGGGGACCTAAAATGGCTTAAATCATGATCTTCTCCTCATTTTATCTGCCCAACAACCCTTAGAGGTAGGTATGGTTGAGAACATGTGACTGGCCCAAAGTCAGCCAGGATCCTTTTGTGATATCTCCTTAATCAGGGCCGGCTTGCTCAGTAGGTAAACTAGGCCTTCGCCTAGAGTGTGCTGGCCCTTAGGGGTGGCAAACTGCACCTGCCCCTTGCCAAAAGCCCCCTGCCCCGCTAGGATCAAAAAACCCTGAAATCCCCCCCACCCTGGTCTCGGACTGAGACGGAAAGGTGCCCCTGCATGCGGCAAAAATGAGGGGGAGTGAGGACGCTGAGGGCAGGGGGAGGCCTCTTAAAACCGAGGCAACTAAGTGGCAGCTTTTGAATTGAGGGGGGGGGGCGCGTGGGAAGGCCCTACTGCAAAACAGCCATGACAGCCCTGCCCCTCAGCCTCCAGGCTACCTGGAGGGTGTGTGCCCACCCTGACAGCACCTGTGCCGTGGCCGGAGCCCCTCCCCGTCTGGCAGCCAGTTGGCTGGCGATTGGCTGTGGTCTGGAGGGACAGATGAACTTGGCCAGGCGTCCATTGGTGGCGTGCCCAGCCAAGCCAAACCAGGCTGAGCCGAGGCAAGCCACCACCGCTGTTGCCTCTCTTGGTGTGCCCTGTCGATGGTGGCATTGCTGCTGCTACCGCTTGTCACCCAAGGGCCACACTGGCCAGGGGGGCTTAGTACGCGCTGCCTGGCCACTCTATCAGCCTCCACCTGGCTCCCCATTGAGAAGAGGCGCCGAAGAGCCCAGTTGGGTTCCCCCAACACTGCCAAGTAAGGGAGAGCCAGGCCGTCCCCCCCACCAGTGCCTGCCTGCTTGCCTGCCCGCCTGCCCCCCCGCACCCACCGCCTTGGAGAGGGTGTGGACAGAGATGCAGATAGGCTGGGAGGAGGGCTGCCATCAGCCTGTCATGGCCGCCTCTGCTCTCCTCCTCCTTCGAGAGGCTTGCCCGGCCTTGACGTAGCTGGGGAGCAGCAGCCCTGCTGGATCAGGAGCCCTTCAGGGCTTTGCTGGTGAATGTGAGAGCCTTGCCCTGAACCTGGCGTGGGGGGGAGGAGAGGGGGGACACTGGGCTTTGCCAGCTGTGAGGCCCGGCTGGGGTCTGAGGGAGAGAGAGAGCTGTTCCCCAGGCCATACAGGAGCTTTTTGGTCTCTGGGGCCCACCCCTGGGGGGAGCCTCATTCTGCTGACAGGCCCCTTCTCCCCCAGCTTCCTTCCCAGACAGTTTGGGCCCCAGGGCAGGGTGGCCCAACGGGCTGTGGGTGTCTGAAATTCTGATGAGGCAGAGACTAGCAGGGACTGGCGGACAGTTCTGGGGGTAGGATGGGGGTGGTGGCTTCAGCCGGGGCACCACAAGGCAGCCTCGCTTGGGGGGGAGCCAAGAGCTAGCCTCGCCTAGTGCACAAAAACACCTTGGGACAGCCCTGTCCTTGATCCTAGCCTGACCTTCTAAACACTATATGACAAATGTCCTAATAGAACAGTAAAGTTATTCAAGTCCTATTGTTTCTACAGAGAGGAAATATATTTCTGCCCATTTTTTGTGCTGTCTGCACTTTTCTGTCCTGTTGTGAGCAGCGTTTTGATTTCTTTCGAAATAGCAGAGAGATTTTGCAGAGATAATCTGTGTCACGATGGACCATTCTTGCTACCTCCAGGATTCTGATGCTGATTGTTACTTGTGAAATCCCAAGCTTTAGTTACATGTGCTAAAGATGGACAGACAGACAAACTGAGAGATGGAAACTTTTATGACAGATTACAGTGGTAACCATAGTAATTTACATTATTTCCCTTCTCTTCTTATCAAATGTTCCCTGATATTCAGCTCAGGCTGCAGCAAAATAATGTAACATTTGGGGGCAAAGATACAACCCAGAAGGCCAGCACTGGAGGCTAATATCGAGAAGATCTCCACAGCCACCATGGATTTTCCCTTGGCGCTCAGGTAGGCGGGAACAAAAGACATCCAAACACTGCAAAAGACCAATAGACTGAAAGTGATAAATTTGGCTTCATTAAAACTACCAGGTAACTTCCGAGCCAAGAAAGCCCCCACAAAGCTCACAATGGCCAGGAAGCCCATATAGCCCAGGACACAGTAAAATATGGTGACAGACCCCACATTGCATTCCAGTACAACGGCTTCAGTCTCTGAGTGCATATCAACATCCGGAAATGGGGGGGAAGTTGCCAGCCATGCAGAACAAAGGGCTGCTTGGAAAAAGGAGCAGGAGATCACAATGGAATTGCCCACTCCCTTCCCCACCCACTTCCTCAGGCTGCTTCCTGGTTGGATGCTGAGGAAAGCTAGAACCACCATGACCGTTTTTGCCAGCACGCAAGAAATGGCAACTGAGAAGACCATGCCAAACATGATTTGTTGGAGGAGACATGACGCCAGTTGTGGCTGACCAATGAATAGCAAAGCACAAAGGAAGCAAAGGAGGAGGCAGATCAGGAGAGCATAGGTGAGGTTCCTGTTGTTGGCTTTGACGATGGGGGTGCTGTGGTGCTTTATAAAGACTCCTAGCACCAAGAGAGTGATGGAAAAAAAGGAAAGGACAAAAGTCAGTAAAGTGATCCCCAGAGGTTCTTCATAGGACAAGAAAGTGACATATTTGGGAATGCATTCATTTTGTCCCCTGTTCGGATAGTGGTCTTGTGTGCAAGCCATGCATTCAAGTGAGTCTGTAAAATAGAGAAATGAAGTGAGAAGGTGGGTTAGCTTTAGTGTTATCCATATTCCATAATTGTTCTCATAACGCATTCTTTCAGAGGGACCTTTGATGGGTATCACAGCAGCAGTATTTAACCCCACAACCAATCCCTGCTTACATCAGTTTGCTGTTGCTCGGCTGGACAGTCCCATATCCAAGCACAAGATTTATTTATTTTACTCCTCTTTTGAAATACTTCCCTATTTCTTTCAGAGAATATTTTTGAATGTGGAATTCTTTTAAGTATTTTCATCATGAATTGTGAGATGTAGATTCTAATGGAGGGGTATTTTAGTGATGAAGAAGAAGTGGTCCAAGGGCATCTAGTAGAGCTTATCCACCAATATCCTACCACACCACACCTCTAGTAATGGGGTATAGGGCTTGGCTCACTGAAAAGTACAGATATGCCCAATGCTGGCCTATTCCCTTGGGAGAAAATTCTGCTACTTGATGTCACTGCCATCTACTCCCACTTGTGGCTGCTAACGAAGAGGCAATATGATTTATTAGGTACAATGCTGGATGAGGTCTGTAAGGCCCATTATGCCATATAAATTAACTAGGAGACTTTGGAACAGGCACAATCTTGCCCAGTCTAACCAAGCCACAGATTTCTGCTGAGGATAAAGGAGAGGAGGGGGAAATTATATTGGTAGCCTGTTTGGGTCACCATTGCAGAGAAAAGTGGGATATAAATATCTCAAAACCACTATAAATATTACCTAGATCTTACTGATATAAACAAACGATAGATGTATATGATTTCCACCTCTCCTAAGATCATCGTCCTAATGCGTATCATTACATTTCAAAACCAAACCAAACTGAATTGTTTTAAATTATTTAATTCATGTATCTATTTGTTTATTGATTCTAAAACCTGCCTCTCTCTCCTTTGGGGACCTAAGACAGCTTACCCCATTCTCTTCTCCTTCCTTTTATCTCTACGGCTATCTTCTGAGTTCGGTCTGCCTGTTAATGTGTTTCTGGCTGAAGGTCAGTTATCGGGCTCCCCTGGCAGAGCAGGGATAAGTCCCAGGGTTTCCCCAGTCCTCCTTCAGCACTCCAACTTCCTGCACCACACCAGCTCCCTTCTAACCACTGAAAAGTGAAGCCATGCCTAGGACTGGACTGTAAATCTCTTACCCTTCTGATTGGAAATCTTCCCTTCTGGACACAGACTACAGTCATAGCAGCAGAATGGTTCCCCCTCCTTCATTCTCTTCCAAAAACCTGGGAGGCAACTTTCACTGCAGACTGAAAGGGGCTGTGTCTGATGTATAAATGAGATAGGGAAACCATCAGTCAGTAACAAATCTAAAATGATGTTCTGTTTGTTTCTCCAGATTATTAATGGCCAATCGCCTGGAACATTCACTTCTCATCAGTGGTGTGGAGTGCATTTCATTCTTTCACAACCAGGTGCCTTGTGTTTAATTAATCCTGCAGGGCCTTTTCAAATTAAGAAAATGATGAAGGATGACATCTACCATCCTTGCTCTTTTCCCATTCTGGGTGATCTATATGCCTGTCTACTCAAGCTTTCAAATGCCCAGAAATTTGATGATGCCTAGAACAAGTGGAGTGAGGGAAGGGAACTTGGGGGAAGGGACATGATGCCATAGGATCTGCCCTCCATACCTTTTTTTTTACCCAAGGTAGACTAATCATGGTAGTTTGAAGGTCATTGGTAGTCTTGGCAGAACTCCAGGCCCCACCTTGAAGTTGGTAAGGGAGTTGACAGGTTTTGATATTTTACCATTTTTAAAAATTTGGACAGAGGACATCTAATATCAGACAGACACCTCAATCACTCCTCTGCTTAGATCACAATTTTTTCACATATTGTAAGCAGCACCCTCAAAATTAAGAACAACAAGAACAGCTTGTTGTATGCGCCTTGTTCTAAATTAGTGCTTTGAGGGTACAGTTGGCTGGCTAAGGCAGAACAGACTGAAACTGAATCCAGACAATGCTGATTGGGAAGGCTGATCTTCTAGAGGGGCTGAATCAACATGTCCTTGTTGGAGTAGTGTTGGCTTTTCCAGAGCTGGTTAAGAGGTTGGAGGTGCCCATGGGCCTTGCCTCAGTGTATGAAGAAAACAGGTTGGCACAGTGGCTAGGAATGTCTTCTATCTGCTGCATCTGATTCCCCAAATTCCTCATTACCTAGACTCATCTGACTTGACCATGCTTATCCATGCTCTGTAACCTCATGGTTGGATTACTGCCAGTGTTCCCTCTAAGCTGAGTTAGTGTGAGCTAACTCACAGTTTTTTACCCTCTGGCTCATGCATTTTTATCTCGGCTCAGGAAGGAGTGCTCCAGAGCAAACTAATTTATGCAGTAGTCAAATTGCTTGCTCACTACTTTAATGCCAGTAGCTCACAAAGTAGAATTTTTGCTCACAAGACTCCACAGTTTAGAGGGGACATTGATTACTGCAATGTTTTTCTATGAGGAGCTGCCCTTGAAGGCAACCTGGAAACGACAGCTGGTTCAGAATGCAGCAGCCTGACTGCCAGGGGCTAGCCAGAGGGAATGTGAGTTGCCCATTGTGAAATGGTGACACGGGCTGCCAGTCTGTTTCCAAGTTCAAGTCAAAGTGCTGGTTATGACCTCTAAAGCCCTTTACAACCTTAAACGCACCTGTCTGAAGGGCCGTCTCCTTATTTCCCTGTGCACCAACCACGATCATCAGATAGTGAACTTTTGGCAATCCCACCATTCAGGGTAGCCTGCCTGGTATTCACCAATGCTTGGGCCTGCTCCATCCTGGCTCTGTCAAACAGGCTCCTAGAATAGGTGAGGAGGGCCCCCTCCATGGAAATCTTCAGGTGGTGCATTAAAGATCTGCCTGCTTGTCAAGGCTTTAGAGGGGGGGTTAAATGGCAGGGATCTTTCAACAGGGGGAAAAGGAGGAATCTGAAGCCTTACATGTTATCTTTGTTTTTCGATGGGGATATTTTAAGTATTGTTGTATTCCACCTGAATCCAAAAAGTAAGGCAAGATGTGATTTTTAAATAAATAAACAAATAAAAACTTGGGGTTGTCTGCAGCTAAATTTTCTGCCCTATTCTTGTTATAGCCACCAGAGACAGGTCCCATGATCTCTGATACCATCTTTGGTGAAGGGGGAAAGAGGGCATAGAGAGAACATTTTAAAAATGGGGTAAAAAGCCTAAACCTTGCGCTGCCTGCTTTAAATTATCCCACAGTGGGTATTCCTTCTTTCATCCATTTTCAACTGTTAGCATAAGATCTTTTCTTCATTGGAAGTTTCCCCAGATTGAGTAGTCCTCTCCTACCTGGCCAAAGTTGCTGTTCCATGTGATATCATTAATAGTAAGCATTTGGTCTGCTGGACCTTCTGGATGAAACTCTCCAATTTTCACTTTAAAAAAAGATTGATTTGGAAAAGCAAGCCAGTTGATGATATCATACCCCATTGCGACTTCTCCACTGGTATCAAATGAAATCTTCTCCCCAGCACTGTTATTAAATGAGACTCTTTTCAGAAAGTGGTGAAGCTAGATTGGACAGGGAAGCACACTCTTAGCTCGCCTGTTTGTTGCGAAGCAATGTGCATGCTAATATTGGCTTCTTAATAGATTTTTTTTAAAAAATATATTTTTTAATTAATTTTTAAATAAAATAATATTTAAAAATATTAAATTCCTTTTGCCTGACTTTTTAATTTTATCTGTCTATATAAAAGAAAGTCCCCTCACAATAAAATCAACGTACAGGCCAAATCGCTAGACTTAGAGACACCAAATTCGGGGAGAGCACTCCCACCATGGCGTAGGTGCTTGCTAAGAAGTGATTTTTAGAATCTGACCCCTAAGTGGGTCAAAAGGGGGGAAATGTGCTCCCCCCATTGATTCCTATGTGGCTGCAAGGCAGCTCTCTCCCTGCACCCCCCACTCTCTGATTGGTCAGCTGTAGAGCTCAGAGTTCTAAGGTTAAAACCCCCAACAGTTTAAGGGGACTGCAGAGAGCTAATGACAGCTGAGGAAATTAGGAGTGGCCAACAAGCACCTGTGAGGTTCAGGAATGCTGCTGGCCCAGCCTCTCTGATGGCTTCCAACACACTCCCCCCACTCCCCCCACCTCCTACGACGGGAAAAGAAAAATGACTGAATGAGGTGGGCAATACAAAGATTTCAAAACCCTTCAACATGAGGAGGTAGCTCTCCTTCCTCTCTGTATTCTCTTAGCCATCTTGCCTTCTTACTAGATGTTTTCTCACACTAGAATTCCATTGCAATATCCACATTACCATGCAGTACCGAATGAATGGGAGAAATCCTAAACTGAGACTCAAAGATAAAGGATCATTTCTGAAACTTGCAACTAAAGAATAAATAAAATATCCTTATTCTATCCATTTCTTAGGATATGTACAGTGTGGATATCTTGTTAGAATTCAGAAAGTCTGCAAGTTTGGCCATGATTAGTACTTGGATTAGAGACAACCCAGAAAGTCCAGGGTCATTATAAAGAGGTTGGTGATAACAAACGATCTCTGAACCTCTCTTTCCCTGAAAATTCTACAGGTTACCAGAAGTCAGCTGCTTCTTGATGGCGTTTTTCAATACTACAGTATTATATTTAAAGGATTGTTTTTGAATTAGTTTCTTTTGATTTTTCCTCATTCCATTGCTATTTCAAAATGCTGCCTGCTCTCACTGGTTATTTCAAATCAGTTTCTTAACATTCTGAATGTGGGTAGATTGATCTATGTACCCCCATTGTCCCTATACAGTCATGGTTATCAAGGAGAAGTGAGGGGAGGAGAATGTGGATGATCCCAACTTCTCCATTGGTCGCGAATGTATTTGTGCATCCATGGAACAGCTAATCTGAACAAAGCAGAACATGTGAGAGTAAGGCAGAGTCTTTAAGTCTCAATCCAAACTAAATGGAATACTAGTCCTTCAGTGGGGAATATCTTTAATGATATTGATTGGTGGGCCCCCCTAAAAAAATGGATTTCTGTAGGAGAAAGGTGGCAAGGGATCCAAGACCTCAGATACCTGTGGAAGTACCAGGTGCCTTCATGGGCAGAAATTAGACTTGCAAGACCACTTCCCCACAGTGATTAAATACACTTCTGAGGGGAGGATGATTCAGATACAGAGCTGAATGCAGCCAATTTTCCATTCAGTCTTGCGGAATTTTTTTTGTACCACCCTTTCCTTCCCACATGGTGTTTATATACATAGGTCCCATTTTCTCTTTGATTATGCATTCATCCATCACTTTTCTCTAAATTGCTCGGTACTTTAAACTCAACAAAGTATCAAATATGCTGTAACTAACTGCATACAAGTGCTTACATCATTTGACCATCACATTTGAAGTATAAAATTTATGCCAAGTGTACATTTTATTGACACTCTGTGTTCTGCTCTCTTTGAGATAGTGAACTGTGGAGTAAATGTTGAACAAGGCTGAAGCATGAAGAATTGTGGCATTTTTAGCTGAAGAGGTCAACAATGGAGGGAACGAGGTGAATTCATGAATGGTTTTTGGAGACATAGTAGGCTGTACAGACTGCATCCTCTTCAAGTCCCCAGGATCATTGTTTTCTTTCTACCTAGAATATTTACCTGCCATGATGGTTGACTGAAGAAATTACATTTCTTTGTCTCCATCATCCTTTGGTGTCCATTACAGGATGAATGCAGGGCATGTAAAGCATGTGCAACAGCATAGACAGCATTGTAGATACTGTAGCTGGGGCCAGTCATATTCATTTCAAAGATATCTGCAGGAAGGCTCTCCAGCTTCTCCTCCCCAGTGCAATTTTTACCTAACTCCTTCCCCAGCGGTGAATCTGAGAAATGACAGAGGAATGCCTGTTCCCAGAAATCCCTGATAAAGCCATCTCCTTCACTCATAAGAGGTTTTCTGCTCTGAAGAAATTGCTGAAACCCTGGTGGCTGGTTGGTGTGAACTGTGAAGGATATAGCACCATGAAAGATCTGTTTGTCCCAATTTCTTTGATAATAATAAGACACAAAATCCATCTGAATGGTCATAATATATACTTTCCCCTTAAGCTTTGCTGTTGTGAATTCTGACTCTGAAATTTTTATAGACCATCTAATGTATGGGAGAGTGTCAGTGTCTCCATAAAGGATAACTGCATTGGCTGTACTCTTCATTACAACATCAATTTTTTCCAATGCATCTTCAATCACATTTAAATAATAATCTATGGTTGCAGCCTTTAGGAGTTTTTCTATGAAGGCCAAACATATGCCATTCTGAAAAAACAGAGGAAGCAGGGTTTGCTGAAATCTTTCTCCACATTCATCATCCACAATGATAAAACCAATCCAAGTCCACCTGAAATGCTGGATTAAGTGGAGAATCCCCTCATATTGCTTGCCTTCATTTGGGGCCATACAGTAGACAGATAGGCTTGATGATTTTTAATTCATTGCTGAAGTAGAGACGTAGGTGAGCTATAGGAATTAAACATTGGGAGGGAAATCAAGAGAATGAGATTCAATAGTTTTCAAAATACCTCTCTCTGCATTGAAAAGTATCACAGCTACCTCTCTAGATGAATTAAAGTGACTTATTGGAATGGAAAGTCCCTGCTTTTGAATTTAAGAGACATGTATGTTTAGAACCAATGATTCATCCTTTAAATATTCTATTTCTCTTAATTATCCTTTTTAAAATATTCAGTATTTTATATGGAGGTTCATTGAATCATAGAAGTATACAAAGTGTGATGTGGAAGTTCATATTTGGCATACCGAGCCTACCTGTGGAATATTGTAGATAGCTAACACACTTGCTGTGTAGAGGAAAGTTTCAGCATCAAGTCCTCCAATGACTGCTATCAGATTGTTCTGGAAGTCACACTTGTAGTTGGGGAGAAATCTGTTCTTTGTCGAGATAAGTTCTACTGTGGCACGATGGGTCTCTCTTGCATTGAAGAAGCTGTTCCGGATGCGGAAGCCCAGGGTGACATTGGGTAAGATCTGGACGTTTTCATTGATTTTCTTTACAGCAAATGCCATGGCCAAGACTTGTTGATAATGATTAGTCAGTACACTACAACAAGAATCAGAAACCAACTCAGTAAAAATTGTTGCAGTATTATTGTGCCTCATGCTTAATTACTCTTACTAGAAATATTGAGTGTGACATCAGTATAATGGATTGGGTCCAATTACAATGAGATTCCCTGCACTCCATTCCACTTAAAGCGCAATCCCTTTCCCATCCTGAGAGTCTTCTTGTGTATTTTAGGTGATTCTTTAATCTTTCAATAACCCATTAGAGAGGGACTCTTGAGTAATTACTGTAGAAAATATATTGAAGTTGGAGATAAATCTGTTTTTTTGTAGAAAGAAGTTCTTTTTTGCTATAATAAGTCTTTTTTTGCATTGAAGTAGGTTTTATAACTGTAGTAGTCCAAAATGACATTGGAGAAGATCTGGTGGTTTTCATTGATTTCTTTCACAGCCAATGCCATAGCCAAGATATGTTGATGATAATTAGTCCATACACTTACAATCAAAGAGCAGCTAAATGAAATTTACCTACTATTATTGTGTGTGATGCTTAATTACTCTTATCTCCCTAGAAATATTGCCTGTGGTAGCAGTATTATGGATTGGTTCAAGAAATAATCAGAATCTTTTAGCTCCCTCTCATTTGAAAATCAATCCCTTCTAATCCAGATATTGTTTCTGTGCATTTTAAGTGATTCTCTATTCTCACTAGATAGTCAGTGCTCTGACACTCTGTAGTGTAATTAAGCAGTAACGTCCCATGGAAACTGGGAAAAAAATACTTAAAATAGCAGTGGCCTCATTACCCTTGAACTGCTAACTGGAAAAATCAAGATTTATATCCAATCCAATGATCAATCTAGTAGTGTGGGAATGGGTATAATGTACTATATCTACTAAGGTTCCATTATCATCCTTATCTGCACCCAATGACTATCTTCTGATAAGTAATACCTTTTCTATTACAAGATAACCTAAAAACCTAAAAAGCTTGTGCTTTCCATATAGGGTTATGGTGGACTGTAGCTAGTGTCCCTCTCTCCCCTAAAGAAAAACAAGATGGAAAGAGGGTGGCAAATCAAGTGAAAAGTTCAAATTTTGTCTTTATATTCCTAGAATTATATGCAGTATGAATAACCCGTCAGCTACTATCATGATATGCCCAGGTAATAGGCATGGGGGGGGAATCCTCCTTAAATCTCATATCACATATGACACATAATTGGGCAGTTCCCTGAAAACCATCATTTTTGAAATCACATAAGATAACATGCACAGATAAGAGGTACGGGAGGGGGGAAAAGTCCTTACAAGGGCATATCATATGACATATAATTGGGTGGTACTTTCAAATCCATCTTATCTGACGTAGCAGAGACAATAGAACTAATTCCCCCAATGAAGAGATCTCCTCCTTCATAATATTCTAAAAGACTTGAGTGGGGTTCCCTGATGGTCCATTTAGCATCATGAACCTTGCACATGGATGGAAATAGCAGCATTTGAGCCAACACCATGAGTGATCCCATTCTGCAACTGATTTCTGTCTTCTGATGCGAGCACTGGAGTCATTCCAATTTGAAGCAATCTGACTAGCATGATCTCCTGCATGTGATTTCACATAGCATAGATCAGATTGAGAGCACCCTGTCTTTCCCATCTTTTCCAGCAACTTGCAATGTGAAAGGCTGTATTTCTAGTATAATCTTGTAGTTTTTTTGATTCTTCTGATGTTGACAGTTTAAACATGTTGGGGACACTGACATGAGGTAATCCAAAGAATGTTGATAATTACAGAGGAGATAATCACACTTTACCAAGTTGTCTTAGATCCGATGGGAAAATATGTTTCTCAAAACTTTTCTCTTCTCTTTAGCGGCCTGCTAGGTACAGGTGTTGTCCCCATAATCCAAATGGAATGAAATTCGTGGGATTTGTGCTTCCCATTATCTGCAATGCACCATGAACCAGATTAATTAATTCCGGGATAACTTTTCTAGCCTATATGTGTCGTATTTCCTGATAAGCATATAAAAAGCTGATCAGGGGTTTCCTGGAGAAATTGCTTCATACCACTAAGCAGAGTGAGCTGGGATGGCTTTGAATGCCCCTATTATTTCAACTTGAGACCAAGACTGTGCAGTTTAGGAAACTGACCTGACCTGACCTTTAGAGACCTGTCTTTGGGGTGGGTGGCCTGGCCATCTACTTCTCCCTGATATTACTGGCAAGAAATAGAACCCCCCCCAAAAAAAAGAAATCTCTTCTGGAATTTGGATGCTATTCTTCAGATAGGCAATTAGAATGGCCAAACCGTTTTCCCCACCCCCCTCAATGCCACAAATAGTGATTACTGGTAGGGAAAACATAGCAGTCACCCAGAAAGCACCCAGGGGCAAATCCATGGAAGAACATGGCACCCCAGCAGCCAGGAACTATTGATATTCTTGGTCTGCAATGGTGGGGGATCTGTGCAATGGTGGCTTCTGTTGCTGCTGTACTCACCTCATCTCAGGGGTTCCAACCTCCCCCTGCCTCCCTTACAACCCATCCGATCTCTGTGGGGATGTGTTGCTGTGAAAACCTGGAATAAGCCAGAAGGACAGTGGTAGGGGCTTGTTCACCCTCTGGATGTCCTAGGGGCCCAGGATGCCAGGTGTGACACAAGGGCTCAAAGCAAGGCATTCCAGTATACCCAGACTGCAGGGAAAAACCAAAATGGTGTTTGGAAATTAATTGCTGTTGTGATATGGAGTGTCCTGAGGCTCAAGTAGCCAGGCCTGTAGTAGAATGAGCGGTCCTAGGAAGAGTGTATCTGCAAGAGGAAATTGGCAATACAATCACTGTGTAATCATCCCAGTCCAAAGGCAGTAGAGGGATGAATATCCCAAATAACACCCTGAGTGGCAAGGAAGCCCATGCACCATATGCGTTCCCATACATGCTGGCCTTTAGTGTGGCCCCTGACATCCTGTCTGACCACTGAATCCTCCAACTACCCATCAGACAGCTCCCTGGCCCAGAGACCCTAAGTTGTCTCCCCATCAAGGGTGGGGAGGCTCCAGCAGCCATTGGTTGATGATCATGTTGCAGAGGATGGCTCACATGGCAAAAACTTTGGCAATTGTCAGGTGCTGCATGGTCCTTCGTCCTCCCATATAGCAACGGCACCACATCTTCAACTAGTCTTCAGGATAAGGCATCAACAAATGAGGGAGATGGGTTTATCTACGGTCACCTGTGCTGGATAGAAGAACAGCACTTAGGACAGTGGGGTCCCACCTGGAGACCCCCCCAAGCCCAGACTACTGACCCAGAAGTCATTTCTTGCCTAATGGCTCAGCAGCCTGTAAAGAAAATGATTTCTTAATTTCAAATGCTTGTTTAAAACTTTGGTTCAGGCTTCATGTGGGGCCTTTAATAAAACCTTCCCCAGAGATACCTAGGAGAAGCACTTAGTGACCTTGTGAAATTGCTTACAGCTGTGACCAATAAGAAAGATTTTACCATCGTGGTGCTAACCAGTTAGGCATATTCCAATTGATTGACCCTGCAACACCTGTGTGTGGGAGTAACGGAGATTATAGCTCCAGAATGACTTTCGGTTTTCCCCTCTGCTTGAATATTATGGAATATAGAATATTATGGGACACCGAGAATATTATGGGGTGTTAAGATCATTATGGGCTGCTTTTTGCATAGCAACCTGAAAAGTTGACATCACTTTTCTGGCCCTTCATTGGGTAAATGCCTGATCCATTGAGAGACCATTTTCCTATAATAATAAGCTAGGCTGCCTGTTCCTAAACATGTCTGATTGTCAATAGTATCAGAGCATCCCAGTAATGGCATTCCATTTTGAATTTGCCTAGATGGGCTAAGAAATTACTGTCTTGTATGCTAACCAAATGCAACTCTGTTACCTGGAAAGGTAATATTGAATTTCTGCCTCATGTTTTAGCTAATGCTGGAGAAGCTAAGCTTTTGTTATTTTTACATCCTCCACCGTCATGTATTGTTATTCTTGCACCTAAATAAACTAAAATATATTTTACTGTGATATTTTGTGTGATATTTGTTTTACCAAGTCTCAAAGCCTAAATTCTGTTTGTTTTAGACTCTTGACTACTACTACCAAAAAGCTTTTTGTTTATTTTTGAATTTAGACTACAGTCACACCTGCAGACCTGACTTTTTGCTAAAGTTCCAGAGCCAGACAGGAGCTTTGGGTCTTTTTCTCCCGGACTGTTGGGAACTGTTCAAAAGACCTGGTGGCAGTTCTTCCTTAAGAGCTTGTGAGAGTTTAGATTCTCCTAGGTTGGGTTTTGTAACCTGTTTTTGTCTTTTGATTTTGGCCTTAGCACTGGGAATGTGTTCTTGGACATATTGGCAATGTTGAGAACATGAAGGAAGAGAAACCTTTTCTCCCTCTTTTCTTTGTGGTGTGTTTTGTTTTGTTTTGCAGGGCATAAGGATTTGGGAAAAGTCCTTAGGGATCCCATGACACAGCCGACATGTGTTTGAGGCCTGGTGCCATGAAGATCTGAGCATCATGCACACTGCCCAGAAAGTTGGCCATGAGGTCTATGAAAATACCCTGGTGGTTGCAAGTCACCTGGAAGTTGAGGCTACAGAAGTGGAGCTGCTCTGGTACACTTGTGGCTCCTCACTGGGGACAATGAGGGCAATGAGGGTACATTACATGTCACTCAGAACATTTGGGAAACCTGCGGCCACAGCAAACCCTGCCTAGATGGGTGCCAGCTTCATCTCTTCTGTTGGGAAGTTAACATGCTCCTACAAGTGGCCCTGCAGTACTGGTAGCCGCTCACCAATGACTGGGATGTCTCCAAGGCCTCTGCCTTGACCCCTTGGAAGGATCGAATATCCAGGAATCTGAAAGAGAGCAGGATCTTCTTAAGACAGGGATGGTGCTGGGGGCAGGAGCTTGGCTTTGGAGAGCTGGCCCGAGCTCCCCACACATAATCGACAGCCCTCCCAACTTTCTTTTTGCTTTGGACATCCTTGTTGACTTTGAAAGGCACAGCTTAGGAGAAAATAAAACTAAGCATGCAAGACTGGGACACCATCTGCTTCTCTCAGTCTCACCAAATTATATTCCTTATTACAAACAGTTTTTACAGGTTCCACTGATGGATAGATCATTATATTATTACAGCCTAGGGGATCTCCCCCAACTGCACTCACTCTGCTTTCCAAACATGTAGAACCTTTTGCTTAACATATCTTAGAGTGCTTTAAGTACTGAAGGAGGCAGCAAAAGCAAGAGAGAGGATCTTTTGTTGTTCAGCTGGAGGCAAAATTAGATTTACAACAAATGTCATACCCCAGTTTTCTCCCCAGTGGGGCTCCACAGCCCTTTACATCATTCTCTGGCCCATCATTTCATCCTCATAAGGATAAACCTGTAATTTTGTAAGGATGATGAGGTGTGATTGGTCCAAGTCACCCAGCAAGTGGCTGTGGCTGAGGCAGGATTCAAGCCTGAGTCCCCTGGACCCTAGTCACACACCCCAACTATTACAGCACACTGGCTGTGATAGCTCAGTGAGGCTCTTACCCCCTTTGTTTTGTAAAAGAGGGGATATGTTCCACCATCCCTGTCTGTGCTGTCTGTCTACTCAAAGGGGACCAAAAAAAGGCTTACATCATGCTCTCCTCATTTTATCCTCAAAATAACCCTAGGAGGTAGGTATGGTTGAGAGTGTATGTCTGGTCCAAAGTCAGCTGGGAGCCTTTTATGACATCGGGTGTGTGTGTGTCAGACCTAGATCTCCTTGATCCTAGTCTGACATTCTAAACATTATACTACAAAGCTCTTCATATAACAATGAAGTTGTTCAAGTCCTATTGTTTCCTCAGAGAGGAAATATTTTCTTGCTCCTTGTTTCTGCTCTCTGCACTTTCCTAACCTCTTGTGAGCAACATTTTGATTTTTTTTTTTTTTTGGAGATTTTACAGACATATTCTGTGTTAGGATGGAACACTCTTCTTTAATGTTTTTGCACTACAAGTCCTACCAGCATTCTGAAGCTGATTACTTGTGTAATCCCAAACTTTAGTTATATGCACTAAAGATGGACAGACTAACAGACCAAGAGAAGGAATTTTTAATGGCAGAGTACAGTTGTAACCATAGTAATTTACATTATTTCTTATTTCTTCCTATCAGATGTTCCCTGTTGTTCAGCTCAGGTCGCAGCAAAATAATGTAACATTTGGGGGCAAAGATGCAACCCAGAAGGCCAGCACTGGAGGCTAATATCGAGAAGATCTCCACGGCCACCATGGATTTTCCCTTGGTGCTCAGGTAGGTGGGAACAAAAGACAGCCAAACGCTGCAAAAGACCAATAGACTGAAAGTGATAAACTTGGCTTCGTTAAAACTGTCAGGTAACTTCCTGGCCAAGAAAGCCACCACAAAGCTCACAATGGCCAGGAAGCCCATGTAGCCCAGGACACAGTAAAACATGGTGACAGACCCCACATTGCATTCCAGTACAACGGCTTCAGTCTCTGAGTACATGTCAACATCCGGAAATGGGGGGGAAGTTGCCAGCCATGCAAAACAAAGGGCCACTTGGAAGAAGGAGCAGGAAATCACAATGGAATTGCCCACTCTTTTCCCCAACCACTTCCTCAGGCTGCTTCCCGGTTGGATGCTTAGGAAAGCCAGGACCACCAGAACTGTTTTTGCCAGCACGCAAGAAATGGCAACTGAGAAGACCATGCCAAACATGGTTTGTTGGAGGAGACATGACACCAGTTGTGGCTGACCAATAAATAGCAAAGCACAAAGGAAGCAAAGGAGGAGGCAGATGAGAAGAGAATAGGTGAGGTTCCTGTTGTTGGCTTTGACGATGGGGGTGCTGTGGTGCTTTATAAAGATTCCTAGCACCAAGAGAGTGTTGAAAGAAAAGGAAAGGACAAAAGTCACTAAAGTGATCCCCAGTGGATCTTTGAAAGACAAAAAAGTCACATCTTTGGGAACACATTGATTTTGTCCCTTGTTTGGATAATGATCTTGCTTGCATTCAGTACACTTATCCAAGTCTGTAAAACAGAGAGAGAGAGAGAGGATTCAGACAGCGAGGGATAGCTGTCAGTGTTCTCCACATCCCACATATAAGTTGGTGGAGATCACAGCATCTGTATTTCACTCTACAACCTATTCTTAGATGTATGACCTGTGGGGGCTAAGTTGAACAAGCAGGACATGTGCAAGGAGAACAGTTCTTTGTTTTACTCCCCTGGTGATATACTTCACTACTGTTGCAGAAATTGTATTCCATTTTGGAATTTTCTTTCTTTAAGACTGAAAGCGTCTCAGACTGTCAAATGTCAGGTCTAATAGAAAGATGATAAACTATGAAAAACAACTGGCCAGTGGTCATGCAATAAAGCAGATGTGTATTTGCCTACCATTTTATTCATTTTATTTTATTTATATCCTGCCTTCTCTGCATAGGAAGTTTAGGGCAGGTTCTATCATACCAGGTGATAATTATATAAATATGCAAACAAACAAACAAACCACAATTAAAACTAATTAAAATAAAAATTGTAAATTCCAATACTCCAGAGCCTCACCATATGAGTTCTACCACAAGCTGGGGTTCCAAATAGTTATTCAGATCTCAGTTACTGCAGAGAGGGCCAATAAGGTGTGGATATCCACCATCTCAGCTAAAAGCCTAGTGGAAGGGCTCCGTTTTGCAGCCCTACCCACCAAAACCTCAGTAAGTTGGTTGGGGCCTTGCTCACTGAAAGCTATCAATACTCCTGATGCCAGCCTCTCAGTCTGTCAAGTGTTGGGTCTTACAGAGAGATGCAGGGCTCTTTTTGTAGCAGGAACTCCGTTTCATATTAGGCAAAACACCCCTAGTGTAGCTCCAAGAGCTTACAGAGCTCTTCTTACAGGGGTTACTGTAAGCTCTTGGATGATTGGCTACATTAGAGGTGTGTTGCCTAATATGCAAAGGAGTTCCTGCTACAAAGAGCCCTGGAGAAATGGTAAAGTGTGTATTTGACTACCAGTTTATTTTGGTGTAGTGGTTAAGTGTGTGGACTCTAATCTGGGATAACTGGGTTTGATTCCCCATTCCTCCACATGCAGCTACTGGTGTGACCTTGGATCAGTCACAAGTTCTTTCAGAGCTGTTCTCTCAAGGGCAGTTCTCGAGAGAGCTCTCTGAGCCCCTCCTACCTCACAGGGTGTCTGTTGTGGGGAGGGGAAGGGAAAGGAGTTTATAAGCCACTTCTTATTCTTCTTCTATTTGATTTTATCTATATCCTGCCCTCCCCACATAGCAGGCTCAGGGCAGATTCCATCATACCAGGGAACAATTACATAAATATTAAAATAATAATTAAAACCAATTAAAATACACAAAATTAAAATACAAATTATAAATCCCAATATTAGAGAGCCTAAACAGATGAGATCTACCACAAGCTGGGGTTTCAAATATTCATTCAGATCTGGGTTACTGGAGGGGAGGCCCAATATAATGTGAACTCCTGCAGCCTCAGCTAAAAGCCTGGTGGGGATGCTCTGTCTTGCAGGTCTGCCACACCAAACCTTCAGTACGTGGATTGGGGTCTGGCTCACTAAAAGCTATCAATGTTCCTGATGCTGGCAATATTCCCCTAGGACCCAGTTCATGAAGGGAGAGAGTTCTGCTCATGCTGTGTCATTGGCCTGTACCAACACTTTGTGGCTTTCTCCTGAGATGCAATGTCATTTATCCAGGGCTCTTTTTTGTATAAAAAGCCCAGCAGGAACTCATTAGCATAATAGGCCATACCCCTGACAACACAGCTCATTAGCATATTAGGCCACACCCCCATGTTACCAGAAGTGTGGTCATCCAGTCACACCCACCTTTATGCTTCTTATTCTGTTTACCTTGTTTTTTGTCAAAACCCAGGGCTTTTTTTGTAGCAGGAACTCCTTTGCATGTTAGGCCACACACCCCAAATGTAGCCAATCCTAATGAGTTTCTGCTGTTGGGTGTGGCCTATTATGCTAATGAGTTCCTGCTGGGTGTGGTCAACTCGGGAGCCAGCCGGAACGCCGTTCCTGTGCGTTCTTGCTCAAAAATGGCCCTGCATTTATCACATAGAACACTGGAGTAGGGTTTGCAACACCCTTTCTGCCATGGAAGCTCACTGGCTGAGCTTAATCTATGTCTCCCAGCCCAACCAAGACACAGGTTTGTTGTGAGCATAAAACAGAGGAGGGGAGAGTGATGCTGTAAGGCTCTCTTATTGACCATTACACATTTTGGTCAATAATACCACTATTTTCTATACTGGCTTATATGAAGTAACAGCAAACATGCATGATTTGCCCATCTTCTAAGATGCTTGCATGAGTTCTGTGGCCATTTTGCATGCTAAAATTCTTCCTTTTATCTCTTCAGTCTCTTTGAAGTTACCATTGATATGTGGGGACACTGATCTAGTCAACAGAACAGAGGAAGAATCAGGTGAAGGTTCAGTTAAAACCATCTTTTGGCAAGTATATGGGACACTGCAAAACAAAGATTCTTTTTGTGCTCAGTCACCAGCAGTCCATACCCCATCATTTCATACTGGCAATTAGGATTTGTCCCCCTTAATTATGCCACAATACCAGAAAGCATGGGAAATAAAATTACTGTTTTGTTAATTTATGTATTTCAACTATAAAATGGATTTTTCTGCAACTAACCTAAAGCAACTAACATCATTCTCCTCTCTTCCATTTTATTCCCATGAAAATCCTAGAAAGCGGTGCTGGTTTGGAACGTGTCGCTGGCCCGTGGTCCCTCAACAAGCTGCCATGGGACAGTGGGGATTTGAACTTGGGTTTTCCAAATCTTATGACAAAGCTCAAACCACTACACCAATGAGATTCCTCCTATGCTTGGAAGGGCGCCACTTTGCTCAGGATTGTGGTGCAGATCTCTTACCCTTCTGATTGGAGATCTTCCCTTCTGGGCATGATGTGCAGTTATAGCAGCAGAATGGCTCCCCCTCCTTCATTCTCTTCCTGGAACCAGGAGGGCAACTTTCACTGCAGACCGAAAGGGGCTGTGTCTGATGTATAAGTGAGGCAGAAAAACTGACTGTAAGGACTGTATCTAACATAACATTATGTTTGTTTCTCCAAACTATTTATGGACAATAGTCTATGGCATTCGCTTCTCAGCTATAGTGTGTGTGTGTGAGAGAGAGAGACAGTGAGGGTGATTTCCCACTAAAGCTGCCGCGGGGTTGCGCCGCCGTTTGCCCCAAGACTATTAGTCAATTTCACACCCGAAGCCGCGGGGCTACATTTTGACCCGCGGCTTCGCCCGATTTCCCCGCAGTTTCGTAATCCTCAAAAAACAGGATTACGAAACTGCGGGGAAATCGGGCGAGCCGCGGGTCAAAATGCAGCCCCGCGGCTTCGGGTGTGAAATTGACTAAAAATCTCGGGGCAAACGGTGGCGTAACCCCGCGGCAGCTTTAGTGGGAAATCACTCTGAGTTTGCTTCATTCACCACCCAATTCCTTATGTCAAATTACTTCTCCTGGGCTGTTACACATTATGGAAATGATGGAGGATGTAATCTTGAAGTTAATTAACCCTATTTAACGAGCTGACATGTTTGATTGTTCTTCTGTTATTTTTTAAAAAGTGCATATAGTAAAGTATTACGTAAGAATATGTTTGCCAGGTCACTCGGACTTGCCAGTAAGGGTTGGAGGGTTAACTTACCGGGATTGGGGAGGATCGCTGAAAATAAATGTGGCATGCCTATGTGACCTGGAAGGAATGTAGGCATGATGGGGACTTTTTGGAGGGTTGCTCTGGTTTTGGGGCTAACCTATTCGGTAGAATTAGTTTCTATAATAGAGCTTTGCCCAAAAATCAGAGACTCACCCCCCCAACAACCCCAAGGTGCCTGTATCACTTTCAGGTGACATAGACACATTGCTTTGTTGTGGTGTATTTTCTTGTTTGGGGAGGTAATTTCCCCCACTGGCGAGCAGCAAAGAGCACCTGAAACAGGCTCATGGCCAGGATTTTTTGGCTTGTGGGGCATATAATAATTTTCTGGTGGGGCAGTCATTATTTGTGTCTCTGGGCTGGCTTAAGGCCCTACTAATTATTCAGACAGTTACTATTTTTATGGCTTGGGGAAAAACAATATATGATACCAAGCTTTGTCTGATAGCAGATCTGATTTGTGTCTTCAGTCACCACATGTGCATACACACACATACACACACAAGAGAGTGAGATGCTTCCAATTTAACAGGCATCCATATAGGCACAGATATGCCTCTATCATCATGACACGCAGAAAGGTATGTCAGAAAGATATGTCAGAAATGGAGATGACGGCAATAGGTTTGTCTCTGTCTTTTCCTGTCCCTCCAACTCTTACCAAGCATGATAGGACTGAGGTACTAAACCATGCCCTTGGAAAGGTCATAAACCTAGCGCTTTACAGGGTGCAGCATTTACAAGGTACAATGCTTTTCAATTAAAGTTTTCTCAGATTGTGTACACCAACCTTACCTTGTTAAACCAGCTGTTCCATGTGATCCTCTCTTCATTAATGGTAAGCATTTGGTCTGCAGGCGCTTCTGGACGAACTTCTCCAATTTTCACTTTAAAAAAAGATTGATTTGGGAAAGCAAGCCAGTTGATGATATCATACCCTGTTGCAACTACTCCACTGGTATCGAATGAAATTTTCTCCCCAGCACTGTTATTGAATGAGATCCTTTTCAGAAAGTGGTGAAGCTAGATTAAAAAGGGAAACACAAAAGATGATCAGCTGTTCATTGGAAAGCACTATGCACATGTCCGTGATTGCTTCTCAATACAACTTTTTAAAAGGAGACTCTTAAACGGTTTTTCCCTGAGCCTGACATTTTTATGATTTTCCATTTTATTTTTGGATATAGGATTTTATTATAGCTGTTAGCACCATCCAGATTTTCTTCTGTTCTTTTTTGTATGCCTTGCCTTCAAGAGGAAATGCTGTTTGTGGACTGTTCTGCACGTACACAGGGAGTGTAGTTTTGGGGAAAACTTCCTCTCAATTGCTCTCACACAGAGAAAACAGTAGAAAGAAACAAGATGGAGTTAGGACTACAAAGATGAGTTAGACTGCTATTCTTTTTTCCATGTTGTTGTTATTCAGTCACACATGGACCAGATCATGCCAGGCGATGTAACCCTTCCCTAATTCTTTTAGTAAACTTTCTATTAGAAACTAAAAGAATACATGTCTGTGGCTGCTTTATTTCCACCGTGCTTTAATGCACTCTGCTAAGTATCCTACTACAATAGAAGGACAGGAGTGTAGACTGGATGATAAATCAAGGATGTTTTAGGCTATCATGCATTCTGCAGGGGGTTGGACTGGATGGTCTGTATGTCCTTTCTAGCTTATAATTCTTTGATTAAATGAGCCTTTTACACTGAGTCAAAGAAGGAGAAGAGCCCTGTATGGCAGAAACAGGATGACAAATGGGACTCCAGCCCATAGAATACATAATACTACTGTACTGTAAGATTTTATTGTATATGGCTATTGGCTGTTACAATCTAAACTTGCATTCAAAGAGTACTTATGATTTAAAACATTGCATTCAGAGTAAAACTCAATTGTCAGACTAAGATTTCAAAATTACAACAATTTGGATTAAAAAAATATCAGTATTCTATAATGCATTATAAAACATTTCTAAGGGCCGCCCTGGACCTAACTCTGCTAGCAGTAAATGCAAAAAGCACTACCTCATGTGAGACCAGAGGATTTGTGTCCGACAAGAGAAAGATCAACTTTTCAATGTCAGGTAGACTGAAAGACATAATACTAGAACAGAATGAAAGCAAAGATTTAGCAGCATTTATAAAGTGGACACAAAGCACCCTTCTCTAGCTGGCAGATGGATCCCTGCTCTACTGTATGCTGATGACATAGTGCTGTTATCTAGAACTCCAGTTGGCCTCAGAAGGGCTTTGAAGGCCTTCCATCATTATTGAAATGAGAATCAGCTTGAGTTCAATTATTAAAAGACCAGAATTATTTCATTCGATAAAAGACCTAAAGTTAGGACCTGGAGCATAAATGGCCATAAAATAGAGCAGGTAAAGTATCTGGGGGTGATGATTCAGTCTTCTGGAAGACCCACTACAAATATGTGGCCTCTTTTGGACAAAAATCTGCTCAGGCCTTTCTAAAATTCTTTTATACTAAAGGTGGGCAATTTATTCCAGTGGACCTTAAATTATATCAGACCAAAACTGTATCCCAGTTTCTCTATGGGACAGTCCTAGGACATCCATCTTTGCATTTTGCCCCATTAGTAAGAACACAACCTAAAATTTTAAGAGCATTATTCTGCTTGCCCAGCAGTGTATCCAATGAAGTCTGTGTCTAGAATCTGGCCAGATTAAAATAGAGGCCAAGATAAGCTTCACTTCTTATTTTGAAGAGAGAACTTATCCATGAATACTATAATAATTATGTTTTATTTGCTGCTTCTATATTTGAACATTGTATTTTATTAAGACAGTTGATTCTACTTGTATGCAACTATTCATGACATTTGATAACTTTTGATCTATTTACACCTTCCCTTAACCTCATTCCCTTTTGTATCCTACATTTTTGAAAATAAAAAAAAAGAATAAAAAAAGAATTCTCAAATAAGGAAAAACTAAATGTATGTAAGTACCTACATCATTTGATCATCATATTCAAAGTGAACAACTCATAACAACAGCACATCTTATTGACACTCTATGTTCTTTTTTATTGTCATAGTAAATGGTGGAGCAAATGGTGCATGAAGCTGAAGCTTGTAGAATTGTGGCATTTTAAGGTGCATGGAAGAGTAAACAAATAATGAAGATGAATTCAGAAATCCTTTCTGGGGAGGTTCTATGCAATACAAATGGCATCCACTTCTGTTGCCAGAGACATAGTTTGCTTTCTACTCAAGATAGTTACCTGCCAAGAGGGTTGACTGAAGAGGTTATATTTCTTTCTCTTTGGCATTCTTCTATTTCCATAAGGAGATGAATACAGGTCATGTAAAGCATGTGCTACAGCATAGACAGCATTATAGATACTGTAGCTAGTACCAGTCATACTCATTTCAAAAACATCACCCAGAAGGCTCTCCATTTTCTCCTCCCCAGTGCAACATTTATTAAAACCCTTCTGCACCAGTGAATCAGAGAACTGACAGAGGAATGCCTGTTCCCAGAATTCTCTGATGAAGCCATCTCCTTCACTCCTTAGAGGCTTTCTGCTCTGAAGAAACTGATGGAATCCTGGTGGTTCATTTGTGTGAAGTGCAAAGGATATTGCACCATGAATTATCGTCTTGTCCCAATTTCTTTGATAATAAAAAGATGTAAAATCCATCTGAGCGGTCATAATGTAAACTTTCCCTTTAGGCTTTGCTGTTGTGAATTCTTGCTCTGAAAACCTTATTGACCATCTCATGTATGAGATAGAATGAGTGTCTCCAAAAATAACAACTGAATTAGCTTTACTCTCCATTAAAATGTCATAATATTCCCATCCATCTTTCATCATGCTAAAATAATAACTTATCATGGAGGCCTGGAGAATTTTTTGTATGAATGCCAAGCAGATGCCATTCTGAGAAAACAGAGGAAGCGTGGCTTGCAGAAATCTTTCTCCACGTTCATCATCCACAACAATGAGGCCAATCCATATCCACCTGAAATGCAGAATTAACTGCAGGACCCCCTTGTACTGCTGGGCTTCATTTGGGACCATCTGATAAATGGAAAGTCCTGAAAATGCTTCATTGGTTAATGATGTAGAACCATAGGCGAGCTAAAGGAAGTCAACATTGGGGAGGTAATGTAAAGGGTGAAGGTGAAAAATTTACAATGTACCAATTTATGTGAGTAAATCCATGCACTTCAAGTGCATACTTTCCACTTGAGTTGCTGATAAAAAAATAATGTATGATTCCCTTTTTGGTCATTTATGGAGATGAAGATGGTTTCATTTACTGGGAATGTGAAATCAATCAAGATGGGTCACTGTGTTAGTCTGTCTGTAGCAGTCGAAAAGAGTAAGAATCCAGTAGACTAACAAAGGCTAACAAAATATGTGGCAAGGTATGGGTGAAAGGCATGAAGAACTAGATGGGTACATCTGATGACATGAGATCAATTACTCATGAAAGGATATGCAGTGATAACAGTTATTTGTTTGTAGCTGCAAACTAGAACAGGAGTCCAGTGGCACCTTAAAAATAATCACAGCTACACATCCAGATGAATACAAGTGATCTTTTTGGAATGGGAAGGCCCTGCTTCTGCTTTAAGCCACAGATGTGTGTTTAGCACCAATGATTCTTTCTTTAAAGATTTTTGGATGTTTCACCCTAGTCTTCTATTTGGTTTGTCAGTTCCCTCTATGTTTAGGACATTATTTTGTGTAATGGAGCATTCAGTCACATCACTATACAAAATGTGATGTGCCAGTTAGCTCTTTCAGATATAGAATATACCACCATACTTGGATTCATCATCATCCATTTGTAAATCAGACGTTGATATTGAATCTAAAAGAATCCCTTTGCACAGTAATAGCTGTCAAATAGATAAGCATGTACAAATGAACATTCTTTACCAGCACGTTGCCACATATGCCCATTACAGCGGAAGGCACACCAGACCAGAGTCACATAAGCTTGGCAACATCCATACTGGACTACTGCAACATCTCATGATGAGCCTGATCTCTTCAGATCTTAGAAGCTTAACAGAAGCTAAGAGCATCAGATCTTAGAAGCTAGTATTTGGAAGGGTGACCTCCAAGGAATATGGCGTTCTGCTCAGAGACAGACAATGGCAATCCACCTCTGAAATATCTCTTGACTTAAAAACAAGTGTAGCTTACCACCTAGTGATGCATGAAGCTAAAAGAGCTAGAATTTCTGACTGCAGAACACTCGTAGGATCACCAGGCTACACGGCACACAATGTCATACAATGCTGATAATAATAAAAAGCAACATACCATATGTGGGGCCGCATTTGTTCAAAATGTTAACAGGGGCTCACTACAGTGAGCAAGAGCTAGACTGAGTCCAGTAGAATCTTCAAGTTTAGGAAGATTTTCAAGATATACTCTTTCAAGTGTAAAGGCTTCCTTCATCAGATAGAAGAACAGATTTAGCTGCTGTATCAACTATAAGATCTCCCAGTTTATTTACAGTCTAGTTTAAATCGTTTAAAGCCCCAAACTATTTGGATGCGAGTTAACCTGTTCCTCAAAGACGTATTCCTCCAAGGCACTCCCTCATGTCCATCTGGTTGGCTATCACTGTCTGTCATGGATTCTGGAACTGCCTTCCCCGTGCTTTCATTATCTTTAATATTCTGTTACTGTATTTCTACATTGTTATGAAATGCCTTGGCCAAACGTTTTATGGAAAGGCAGCATAGAAATACTGGAAGATAACTAAAAAATATAAAGTATGGGCAGAGACACTGAAGAATGTTTTGAATTTTGGCATCGCTATATTCTCATGTGGAAAAAATATTTTTAAAAGTGGTACATCATGAAGGTATGGGTAATTTAGAAGATGTTTCTCTTCTCTTGGCTCTTCCATGAAGAGATGAGATACCGTTGTTTTATAACACTGACAACACTTTCTCTAGAGTCCTTTTATATTCTGAATACCTAGCCTACCTGTGGAATGTTGTAGATGGATAACACACTTGCTACATAGAGAGAAGTCTTAGCTTCAGCTCCTCCAACGACTGCTATCAGATTGTTCTGGAAATCACACTTGTAGTTGGGAATAACCCTGTTCTTTGTAGAGAGAAGTTGTATTGTGGCACGATAGGTCTCTTGTTCATTCCTGTAATTTTCTTGGATGTGGAAGCCTAAGGTGACATTAGGTAAGAGCTGGAGGTTTTCATTGATTTCCTTCACAGCAAATGCCATAGCCAAGACATGTTGGTAATGACTAGTCCGTACACTGTAAGAAGACACAGACAGTAACTAAGCAATATTCTTATAATATCATTGTGCTTCAAGCATAATTACTCACATTTGACTTGAAATATCGATTATGGTTTCAGTTAATTCGATTTCTTTGAACCATAGTAAGATTCCAGCCTATTTAAATTCAGTCCCTCTTTAATTCCAGATACTGTTTCTTAGTATTTCAGGTGATTCTCTAATCTTTTAAGATCCCATTAGAGAGTTAGTTCTGTGATCTAATTAGGCTCTAATGTGAAGAGAAACTAGGGGGAAAACATATAGAATGTGTGGTTTCATAACAACCAAGGGTTTCTATTCAATCCCATGAGCAATTTAGGAGACTGTGATTGGGTACAACCTAGATTCGACCACTGTGCCCAACCTAATAAGACTCCATGAGCATCTCTCTTGTTACGAAATAATTTTGTGATTACAAAACAGCTGAAGACTATGCAGTCAGTTCTTTCCATATGGGATCAGAGTTAGAAACTGAATCTCTCCTTTTTCCTCAGAACCAAGGCATGGAAATGGGAGGCTGTAAATTAAGAGGAAAGTTAAATATATATATATATATATATCTTCACATTCCTAGAATTCAATGCAATCTGAGGAGGTTATTAGTTATTAGCATGATATGCCCAGTTAATAGATATAGGGGGGGCATCCTTACAAGGGCATATCATATGTCATATAGTTGGATGGTTCTTTGAAATCAGTATCATTTGATGTAGCAGAGATAAAAGAACTAATTCCCCCAATGATGAGATCTCCTTCTTGAAAATGTTTGTGAAGACTTGAGAGGGGATTGCTGATGGTGTATTTAGCATCATGAACCTTGCACATGGATGGACATAACAGCATTTGAACCAACACCACGACTGAGACCATACTGCAATCAGTTCTTCACAATAATGATTTCTGTCTCTTCACATGAATATTGGAGGAATCCCAGTTTGAAACCATCTGACTCTCATGATCTCCTGAATACAATTTCACAAATCAAAGATATTATAACCCGACCTGTCCCTAGCCTTACTGCCAACTGTGAATGCCAACAGCTGGCTTTTCTAGTATAATCCAGAGATGCTATTTTTGTCTAATGACCTCTGGGATGTCTTTGGGACTCCGACAAGCAGTAGTCACGGGAAAGTTGATAATTGCAGTGGAGATAACCACGCTGTAAACAACTTGTCTATAGAACAGTTGGGAAAGATCTTTGTCAAATTTCAGCAAAACTTTCCTTCTCTCTTCCGTTGGACAGTGAGGCACAGGTGGTCTTGCTGCCTGAGCAAGAAAAAAAACCCAAAAACATGGATGGCAGTCAACCGTGCTGTCTGGACATACTTGAGACAGAAGTAGTTAATTCTTCTTGGCCTTTTGCCTGGGAAATAATTCTCTGTCTTAACCCTACTCAGTGCCTCGTGCTCCTCTTCCTGTACATATTCAGTCTCTAATGTTTTGTTGGCAAAATGGCATGCAACAAATATTTGCAAAGAAGTATTCTATTATCCTGTTCCTGCCCTGGTAGTTAATAATACCCAGCACCAATTGCATGGTAACTATGAATGCATGCATAATGTGTCTGGGTTTTTATATCGATCACCTTTTAGGAAAAGTTGAAGGCAGAAATAAAAGAGGAAGAGCCAACATGAGAGGGATTGACTCAGTGAAGGCAGACGTACCTTCAGTTTGCAACACCTGAGTGAGATTGTTATGAATCCAATTTTTGGGCGGTGTCAATTCATAGGGTCAACATGAATTGGAAGCAAATTTATGGCACGTAACACACACACCTTATGAATTAATATTTGTGACCTTGACAGTGGCCTCAGACCAGGGTTTCTGCCAAACCTGCAGGACCACCCTTCCAGGTTCCTCCTCGGCCACTCTGGTACAGGTATAGCATTTTGCTATCCCCCTTTCACCATCATTTTACAGCAGACTTATAACATACATTCAGCTACGTGCCAGACCTCCTTGCTTCATGTATCTCTCTCCCAATGTTCTTCTCAGTCCATTCCCCCAACAGTTCTTTCTCATCTTCTGCTAAGTCAGTTTCCCTTTCCCACACCAGACCTGTCTTTTCGTCCCAGTCCTCTCACTCCCTGGTTCATCTGTCTGTGGGCCTCTCCTTCACAGCATTAGGTAACTCCTGAGCATCCTGCTGGGGCCTTCTTATTTCTCCTTTTAATTCCCTTTCCCAGACCCCAAATGGCATGAAATTCTGGGGATTTGTCATGCTCAGCAGTGTTCCTTCATTTCAGCATTTCTCATGCTCAGCATAAGTTCCTTCATTTCAGCATTTCTCTTTCAGCCCATGAATACCTTCACTGATTTCCTGATACACATCAAAAACCTAGTCAGCTTCCTAGTCTCTGGAAGGCTTGTCCATAAAAAACGGGCAGTCAAAACGAAAGGTGAATACTAGCAGTGGCCAGTCCAATAAATTTCCAACTGGAAAGGGGGGACACAACCCTGCTTGGATGGTGACAGATTACTATATTTATCGTTTTAATAGAAGGAGTGAGTCAAATCTTTACCAGAATTATTGAGAAGCAAAGACTCACCCCATCAACACAGGCAGCACAATTTAATCAAAGTCAAATACCTTTAATGGCATAGCAGTAGGTACATAGATATACAATAACAAAGTATGGATTTTTAAAAACATAATAAACAATATGAGTCATTCCTTTACGAGAATAGATCTAACTTTGACGGCTTCAGCAAGAAACTTGGCCACTTTAGCTGTAATATTAAGACACAATTTAATTCAGAATGCTGGCCTTACCTACCAGCAATCTTTTGTCTTATGTGGAGTCTGCTGCTCTGTGGCCTTCCACTTCTCTTTCATTGGCTCTGGCGCCAACTTTTCTAAACAATGTTTTAACCATGGATGTTTTTAAAGATGAAAATGAATTTTTTGTATACTATATTGAGCAGAAAACTCTCAGGAGGAGTATAGTTACATGTCAGGGCTGTTTATTGTTTTATTTTTTAAATCTTCCTTCCTTCCTTCCTTCCTTCCTTCCTTCCTTCCTTCCTTCCTTCCTTCCTTCCTTCCTTCCTTCCTTCCTTCCTTCCTTCCTTCCTTCCTTCCTTCCTTCCTTCCTTCCTTTCTCAAAAGAGGTGCCAGAACTCTCAAGAGGGAAATGAAGATTGGTCGTCCGACAAAGAGTCCTCGTCAGGCGCGGCGCGGCGGGCGAGGGGCGGCACGGCCAGCGAGGAGGAGGAGGAGACCCGGGAGCCCCCCCCGGGAAGTGGCCCGGCCGCATGAAGACGTCCGCTGCCATTGGCCCCAACAGCCCACCCAGCCCAGCCCCGCGCCGCAGCTCTCTGCGGCCCGCTCAGGCCCCGCCGGCCTCGCCACACCCCGTGCGGAGGAGGAGGCGGGGAAGGAGGCGGCGAGAGGAGGAGGGCGGGCCGGCCTGCCTGCCTGCCTGCCTCCCTGGGCGGGCCTGCCTGGGCAGAGGCGCAGGGGCCGATGAAGGCAATCTTGGTGGCCCCCCCCCTCCTTTCCACACCAGCCCCGGTCCATTTTAGTGGTTGTTGACCGGTCTGACCAGATAGACAAGGCGGGTGGCAGCCAGACAAAAATTTATCCCTATCATAACACTATACGCCGTGCAAACTAAGCCAAGCTTGGGCTACCTAAAGTTCCACAAAAATGATATTAAAAAGGGGCAGAGAGGAAGTCCTCCTTCAGCCAAGGAGTGATGAACACATGGAATTCACTGCCACAGGAGGTGGTGGCAGCTACAAGCATGGACGGCTTCAAGAGGGAATTGGATAAACATCTGGAGCAGAAGTCCATCAGTGGCTATTAGCCACAGGGTATAGATGGGAACTCTCAGTCTGGGGCAGGTGATGCCCTCTATTCTTGGTGCTGGAGGGGGCAGCCGTGGGAGGGCTTCTGGTGTCCTGGCCCCACTGCTGGACCTCCTGAGGGCACCTGGTATTTTTGGCCACTGTGTGACAGAGTGTTGGACTAGATGGGCCATTGGCCTGATTCAACATTGGCTTCTCTTATGTTCTTATGTTCTTAAGATTTCAATCCATATACTGAAAACTCATCAACTTTTAAACGTTTTTAACAATTTTGTTGAGAAGTTTCCCGAACTTCATTCTGGCATGTTCCCCCAGCAAAAAAGCCCTGGTTACATGTGTACGGGATTTTCACAGTTGTTAGATGGGGAAAAGGTCAAGTGTGGTCCCCATTGATGACTACAAAAGGAGATGTTTGAGATTATATAAAACATACATGTTGAAAATCCTTTTGTAATAAGGGAGGTCATTGGGTGACACCAAGAGAAAAAGTTGGCTGGATCCAATCCAACAAAACTTCTTTCCTGTGAGATAACCACAGGAACCTGTTTCCAAAATATCATCAGAAATCTATAATGGGGTATAACTGTCCATCCGTCTGTTGTGCATGTTACTCTTCAGAAAATGAAGCTATGACCCTCAGAACTAGCCATCAGGTTCAGCATAGTCATGGGAAGTGCTGTGCCAAATATGAAGGGAACTGGAACATTTGGGAATGCATAAATGACAACGCCTTTCCTTTTGCTTCGGATGTCCTTGTTGTCTTTGGAAGGCATAGCGCAAGAGAAAATATAACTAGGCAAACAAGTTGGGACAACATTATTTTTGTCTCAGTCTTCCCCAATGACCTTCCTTACTGCAAATGTTTTTGCACAGAGTAAAGATAGACAGAAACATTTATTACTACAGAACAGGGAATCCACCCTCATCACTCAACTTGTCAATCATGTAGTTCCCTGTGCTTGACATATTTTATGGTAGTAGAAAACCAAAGGAAGACGTAAAAGAAAGAGAGATTATCTTTTGTTGTGAAGCTGGAGGCAAAATTAGACTTATAATACATCTTATACTCCATCTTTCTCCCCAATAGGGACCCAAAGCAGTTTACTTCATTCTCCTGTCCTTCATTTTATCATCACAGGCATAACTCTGTAATGTAATAAGGGTGATTGAGTGTGACTGATCCAAGTTCCCCCAGGTAAGCATCTGTGGCTGAGGTGGGATTTATACTTGAGTATCTTGGATCAAATCACCCACACAGACAGAATAATGCACCCAATTGGCTGTGATAGCTCAGTAAGGTTCTCCAACACCTTTGTTCTGTAATGGAGGGGATATGTTCCACCTCCCTTTCCTGTGCTATCTTTCTCCCAAAGAGGACCTAAAGTGTCTTAGATGACTCTCTTCTCTTTCATTTTATCCTTGAAACAACACATTGAGGTAGGTCCGGTTGACGCTGTATTACTGGCCTCCAGGGGATTCCAACCTAGATCCTTGATCCTAGTCTTGTATTCTAAGCACTATACCGCAAAGGTCCTCATAGGCCAATGGAGTTGTTAGAGCCCCACTGTTTTGTCAAAGAGGGAAAATTCTCCACCATCAGTGCTTGTGCTGTCTGCACTCTCCTGCCTTCCTGTAAGTAAAGCTCTGATTTCATTGAAAATAGCTGCAGGATGTTGCAGAGCTCATCTATGCCAGGAGATACCGATCCTCTTTATCTTTGGCAAGACCCACCATCATTTTGAAGCTGATTGATATTTCTGTAATGCTAGGCTTTGGTTTCTGATGGGTTATACCCGCAACAGACAATCTTAGCTTTCATTCTTAGGGGAGGAAATATGGGCCATAATGCCTCTTCTGCAGATAACCTAGGATGAAATGTTACAATTGCCTTCATTTTTGGCAATGCAAATCCCCACATCATCATATAATTCATTACTATTTTGCAAATGTCTAGCTTTCTTTTCGGATGAGCTATGCTGCCCACAAAAAAACTTTTTTCCATTGCAGTTGGGGAGTCTGACTTTAATGCAGTCCACAATGGAGCAATTCCTTTTGTTTGAGGCACTTAGCAACTTCAGGATTGAGGTCCCATTATAATTCTGAAACTATTGGCCAGTTTTGATTCCTCTAGCTCTGTTTTCAGATAAACTTTGGCTGCAGTCACAGACTAAATAATCCACTTTCGATCCACTTTCCAACTGGATTTTGCCAGTTCACACAGTAAAAATCTGGTTGGAAAGTGCACTGAAAGTGGATTGAAAGTGGATTATTTAGTCTTTGTGACCACCACCTATGACTGCCTCAGTAAACCATGGTTTCCAAAGCCAAAAGGAGGGTAGATAAGATTACATGATCCAAGATGTTGTGATACCTTTTGTGGTTGTCACTGCAACTCCCACCATCATTCTAAAGTGACTGACCAATTTTGAGGTTTCTAGCTTTCTTCCCAGATGAGTAAATGATGGTTTTTAAAAGAAAAATTGGAGACATGAGGAGGTTCTGGGGATTTCATGGGCCAGGATGTTTTGATTCCCAACAAGCTGTGCAACTCCCATGGTCTTCCTGAACCCAGTTGCTAATTTTGAGACTCCTAAGCTCATATTCAGATATTCTCTTGAATTAAGTGTATATCAGATGACAGAAGGATAGAATTCTACTTTGCAGATTGTAAGTCTAACCAGAGTTCTTTACATTAGTGCACTTTTCTTCGAATCAGCTGTCCCCTGTTGTTCAACTCAGGCTGCAACATAATAATGAAACATTTGGGGATAAAGATGCAAACCAGAAGACCAGCACTGGAGGCTAATATCGAGAAGATCTCCACGGCCACCATGGATTTTCCCTTGGTGCTCAGGTAGGTGGGAACAAAAGACAGCCAAACGCTGCAAAAGATCAGTAGACTGAATGTAATAAATCTGGCTTCATTAAAACTGTCTGGTAACTTCCTGGCCAAGAAAGCCACCACAAAGCTCACAATGGCCAGGAAGCCCATGTAGCCCAGGACACAGTAAAACATGGTGATAGACCCCACATTGCATTCCAGTACAATGGCTTCATTCTCTGAGTGCATGTCAACATCCAGAAATGGGGGGGAAGTTGCCAGCCATGCAAAACAAAGGGCTGCTTGGAAAAGGGAGCAGGAAATCACAATGGAATGGCCCATTCTTTTCCCCACCCACTTCCTCAAGCTGCTTCCTGGTTGGATGCTGAGGAAAGCCAGAACCACCATGACCGTTTTTGCCAGCACGCAAGAAATGGCAACTGAGAAGACCATGCCGAACACGGTTTGTTGGAGGAGACATGACATCAATTGTGGTTGACCAATGAATAGCAAAGCACAAAGGAAGCAAAGGAGGAGGCAGATCAGAAGAGAATAGGTGAGGTTCCTGTTGTTGGCCTTGACGATGGGGGTGCTGTGGTGCTTTATAAAGGCTCCTAGCACCAAAAGTGTGATGAAAGACAAGTTAAGGGCAAAACTTGCTAAAGTGATTCCCAGTGGCTCTTTGTAAGACAAAAAAGTGACACGTTTAGGAATGCATTGATTTTGTCCCATGATTGGATAATGATCTTGTCTGCATTTAGTACATTCATCCAAGTCTGTAAAACAGAGAGAGAAGGTTCAGAGAAGGAGGGACAGCTTCAGTGTTCCCCATATTCTGTGTATCTGTTCCCATACCTCATACTTCAAGAGGATCCATTGGTGGACATCACAACAACAGTATTTCTCTCCACAACCAATTCTTATATGTATGACCGGAGGGGACTAAGTTTAACAAGCAGGACATATGCATGGATAAATATTTATTTGTTTTAGTCCCCTGTTTGACTAAACTTTTTCAGAGATTGTATTCTTTTGTGGGCTTTTCTATCTTTTAAAAGTGCCAGTCTCTTAGACTGTCAAATGTTGGGCCTTATCAAGAGATGGTAAACTGTGAAAGAGCAAGTGGCCAATGGTCATGCAGTGGAACAGAGTTCTACTTGTCCACTAGTGCCCTACAGCACAAATCTACAGTAAGTGGGTAGAGACCTAGCTCACTGAAAGCTATCAATATTCCTGATGTTCCCAACATTCCCTTAGGACCCAGTTCATGAAGGGAGAAAGCTCATGATGTGTCATTGGCATCTACTACTACCTTGTGGCTTCTTCCAGAGATAAAGTGTCATTAAGTGCATAGTGTGCTGGAGTAGGGTTTGCAAGATTCATTCTGCCAAGGAAGCTCTCTAGCTGACCTTAAGCTATCTCTCCCAGCCTAACTGAGACACAGGTTTGATGTGGGCATAAAATAGAGGAGGGGAGAGTGATGCTGTAAGGCTCTTTTATCACCATACAGGAGATGAGTGGGGCACACACATTTCAGTCAGTAATGCCAATATTGTCTATGATTACTTATACTAAGTAACAGGAAGCATGCATATTTCCCCATCTTCCAAGATGCTTGCATGAGTTCTTTGGTCATTTTAGATGGTAAAAGTCATCCTTTCCTCTCTTCAGTCTCTTTGAAGTTACCATTGATATGTGGGGACATTGATGTAACCAGCAGAACAGAAGAGAAATCAGGTAAATGTTCAGTTAAAGCCATAAACACTACAAATAATAATTAAAAAAAAAATTGCGTGGTCAATCACCAGCGGTCCATACCCCATCAGTTTATTTTGGCAAGTAGGATTTACTCCCCTTAGCTATGTCACAATGTCTCAAAGCATAGGGAATAAAAGTATTGTTTTTAATTGATTTATGTATTTCAATTATAACCTGGCTTTGCCTGCAATGGGTACCTAAAGCAACTAACATCATTTTCTTCTCTTCAGTTTTATTCCCATGAAAATCCAGGAAAGTGCTGGTTTGGAATGTGTGACTAGCCCCTGGTTCCCCAACAAGCTGCCATAGAAGAGTGGGGATTTGAACCCGGGCCTTCCAAATCCTATGCCAAAACTCAAACCACCACACTAATGAGATCCCTCCTATGCTTGGAAGGGCGCCACTTTGCTCAGGATTGTGCTGCAGATCTCTTACCCTTCTGATTGGAAATCTTCCCTTCTGGGCATGGTGTGCAGTCATAGCAGCAGAATGGCTCCCCCTCCCTCATTTTCTTCCTGGAACCTGGATGGCAACTTTCACTGCAGACAGAAAGGGGCTGTGTCTAATGTATAAGTGAGGCAAAAAAAACTGATGGTAAGTACTGGATCTAAAATAACACTATGTTTGTTCCTCCAAATCATTATTGGTCAATAGCCTAGGGCATTCACTTCTCATCTGTAGTTTGTGTGTGTGTTTGCTTCCCTCACCACCAGATTCCTTATATTAAATGACTTGTGCTGGGCTGTTACACATTATGGAAACGAGGGAGGATTACATCCTCCATCTTCAATCTGGTCCCAGCTTGGGTGGGCAGGGTTCCCAGCTCTGGCTTTCAAAATTCCTGGAGAATTGAGGGGTGGTGCCTATGGAGGATGCAGTGAGGGAGAGAGCTCGGGTGCATGATGCTATAGATCTGCCCTCCAAATCTGCCATTTTCTCCAAGGGAACCGATCCCAGTAATCTGGAGACTGCTTGTGATCTCGGGAGAACTGTAGACCCCATCTTGAAATTGATTAGCACTATTTAAGGTCAAAGAAGAAGGGGACGGCAAAGGATGAGATGGTTAGACAGTGTCATCGATGCAATGAACATGAAATTGAACAAACTTCAGAGAACAGCGGAAGACAGGAGGGCCTGGTGTGATCTGGTCCATGGGGTCTCGAAGAGTCGGACTCGACTGTGCGACTGAACAACAACAAATTTAAGGAGCTGACATGGTTGACTGTCCTGTTTTTAAAATGTGCACATGGGAAAGTATTATGCCAGAGAGAGATCTCGATTGCTCTTCTGTTTCATTCACAATGTTCACCTAATATGACAAGTACCCTCATTAAAATACATAAAACAAACAAACCAATAAATCCTTCAGGTTGGCTGAAACTAGCTTTCTTCTCTATCACAACCAATTGTTCCTGCAGATCCGAGAACCTCACACATTTGCTTAACCAAGAAAGAAGATATTTGGAGAGGACAAGTGGAAAGGAAGAGATGTGCAGAACCCTTTTGTTCCCTCTCTTAATTAACCCACAGCTATTATTCTTTCTGTTATGTGGCATCAAATGAGTGTTTGCACTCAACACTGTACTCTTTAAAAAAGCAATGCAACACCAAAGTACATGTTAGGATAACATACTGTTTAGAGGAAGTTTTCCCAGATCATCTTGTTAAACCAGCTGTTCCATGTGATCCTCTCTTCATTAATTATAAAACCTTTCTTGCCTTCTCTTAATTAATCCACAGCCAAGGTTCCTTCTGTTATGTGGTATCAAATCAGTGTTTGCACTCAACATTGTTCTTCTTCTTTTTTTAAAAGCAATTCGTTACCAAATAACAAGTTAGTATAAAAGACTTTTGTAGTGGAAGTTTTCTCAAATTGTGTACACCAACCTTACCTTGTTAAACCAGCTGTTCCATGTGATCCTCTCTTCATTAATGGTAAGCATTTGGTCTGCAGGAGCTTCTGGATGAACCTCTCCAATTTTCACTTTAAAAAGTGATTGATTTGGGAAAGCAAGCCAGTTGATGATATCATACCCTGTTGCGACTTCTCCACTGGTATCAAATGAAATTTTCTCCCCAGCACTGTTATTGAATGAGACCCTTTTCAGAAAGTGGTGAAGCTAGATTGAAAAGGGAAACACCAATAAAGATCAACTGTTCATTGGAAAGCACTGTGCACATGTTAGTGATTGCTTCATAATACAACTTTTTAAAAGATTATTAAATGCCTTGTACCTGTGCCTGATATTTTTTATGATTTTCCATTTTATTTTTGGATATAGGATTTTATTATAGCTGTTAGCACCATCCAAATTTTCTTCTGTTTTGTATGCGTTGCTTTCAAGAGGAAATACCTTTCTCAGCTGTAGCTTTTGGTTGCCATCACAATGGGAGGAAATTTGCAGAGATTCTAAGCTTTGAGTTTTTTTCCTCAAGAGCAAAGATTTTTGAACTACAGGGGAGTTCAACAATTAGCTGAGAGGCAGTATGGTACGTAACCCCCATAATCAATACCATGAGAGAGTAATACAAAATAATAATTTCAGAGAAATGCCTCACATTTCATAATTTAAATAAAAGTTTAGAATAATCGGTCTGCACAAGCTCAGGGACTACAAAGCATCTTTTATGAGCAAAATGGTAAAAAAAACATAACTGGATGGATATGATGACACATTTCCTAGCACAAGAACTATCCACACCCATGGATATGCAGATAATACTAGCCTATGAAGAACAAAGGACAGGGAATTCACACCTAATCTACAGAGTTTGGGAGACTGAATGGGAAAGAGTGGATCTTCCTCTTGGGAAAGGAAAAGAAAAATGACCCCAAGGGGTAGACAGTGCAAAAATTATGAAACCCCTGGACAATGAGGAAGAAGCTCTCTTACCACACTGAACTCTCTCAGCCAGCTTTCCTCTTTATTAGAAGCTATCTCAAACTAGAATGCCATCTCAATGGCAGCAAAGACCATGTGGTAGTGAACCAAGGGGAGAAACCCCACAGTGGGAAACTAAGATACTGGATCATTTCTTAAACTTGCAACTGCAAGAGTTGTGGAGGGCAGGGATCAGTCCCCATTGGTGATGGAGGATAGGATGGAAAAAAAAGAGATGTTCGGTTTTTGCAAGTGTCATTACTTCAGTCATGAAAAGGTTAAGCTAAAGTTACTGTATGTTGATGTTTGCTAGTTAGCTTAGAACCAATTAAATTTTAAATAGAATCTTCCTGCCAAGAAGGGGGAGGCATTAGTCTTAATGAAGTGACCTTGACTATTGGCTAATCAAAATATTGGTAGATGATGCATGCTGTTCTGCATGAACACATGGGGTGGAGTTTTGGGAAACCTCCTTTGTTCTCACACAGAGAAGATACTAGTCACAAAAGGAAACAAGATGGAGCTAGAACTGGAAAAATAAGTTAGCCTGTTATTGCGTTTTTTCCAAGTAACCCTTCCTTAATTCTTTTTGTATACTTTTTTTTTAGAAGCTAAAGACACAGGTGCCTGTAGCTGCTTTATACTCTTCTAAGTATCCTACAAGAATAGGAGGATAGGAGTGGAGACTGGATGGCTATTTGTCAGGGATGTTTTAGGCTATCATGCATTATGCAGGAGGTTGGACTGGATGGACCGTAAGTCCTTTCCAGCTTATAATTCTATGATTCTATGATTCTGTTACACTGGGACAAAGAAGGAAGAAGAAGAAGAAGAAGAAGAAGAAGAAGAAGAAGAAGAAGAAGAAGAAGAAGAAGAAGAAGAAGAAGAAGAAGAAGAAGAAGAAGAAGAAGAGGAGGAGGAGGAGGAGGAGGAGGAGGAGGAGGAGGAGGAGGAGGAGTTTGGATTTATACCCCACCCTTCACTACCCAAAGGAGTCTCAGAGCAGCTTACAAACTCCTTTCCCTTCCCCTCCCCACAACAGACACCCTGTGAGGTAGGTGGGGCTGAGAGAGCTCTTGACAGAAACTGCTCTTTTTCAAGAACAGCTCTTATCAGAACTATAGCTTGCTCAAGGTCATCCAGCCAGGTGCAAGTGGAGAAGTGGGGAATCAAACCCGGTTCTCCCAGATTAGAGTCCGCGCACTTAACCACTACACCAAACTGACTCTCTAGAGGGGAGCCTTGAGAGGAGCCTTGTACGACAGAAATTTAGGATGGCTGCAGAACTACCAACATTAATAAGAAATCAGCAAGAACAAAAGGCATGTTAAGAAATGACATTATTTGAGCATCGTACACAAAATGAACATCTCGCACCCACTGCATATCTTATTGACATTCTATGTTGTTGTTTATTTTCATAGAAGATGGTGGAGCAAATGGTGAGCAAGGGAGAAAAACAGAACTGTGACATTCTAAGGTGAATGGGAGAGGAAACAAAGTGATGAAGATGAATTCAGAAATCCTTTCTGGAGAGATACTATGCAGTACAGAATGTATCCGCTTCCATTGCCAGAGTAAACTATTTCTTTCTACTCAAGATAGTTACCTGCCAGGAGGGTTGACTGAGGAGGTTATATTTCTTCCTTTTCAGTTTTCTTCTATGTCCATAAGGAGATGAATACAGATCATGTAAAGCATGTGCCGCAGCATAGACAGCATTATAGATACTGTAGCTAGTACCAGTCATACTCATTTCAAAAACATCACCCGGAAGGCTCTCCATTTTCTCTTCCCCAGTGCAATTTTTATTAAAACCCTTCTGCACCAATGAATCAGAGAACTGACAGAGGAATGCCTGTTCCCAGAATTCTCTGAGGAAGCCATCTCCTTCAGTCCTGAGAGGCTTTCTGCTTTGAAGAAACTGATGGAATTCTGGTGGTTCATTTGTGTGAACTGCAAAGGATATTGTGCCATGAAAGACCACATTGTCCCAATCTCTTTGAAAATAGTAAGATACAAAATCCATCTGAATGCTCATAATGTAAACTTTCCCTTTAGGCTTTGCTGTTGTGAATTCTTGCTCTGAAAGTCTTATGGCCCATTTCACATATGAGATGGAACTGGTGTCTCCAAAAATAATAACAATTTCAGCTTTACTCTTCATTACAATGTCATAAGATTTCCAACCATCTCTCATCATGTCAAAATAATAACTTATCATGGAGACCTGGAGGATTTTTTGTATGAATGCCAAGCAGACGCCGTTTTGAGAGAACAGAGGAAGCATGGCTTCCTGAAATCTTTCTCCACGTTCATCGTCCACAACAATGAGCCCAATCCATATCCACCTGAAATGCAGAATTAACTGCAGCATCCCCCTGGATTGTTGGTCTTCATTTGTGACCATCCGATACATGGAAATTCCTGAGAATCTTCCATTCATTAATGACGTAGAACCATAGGCGAGCTAAAGGAAGTCAATATTGGGAAAGAAATATAAAGAGTGAGAATTAAATGTTTACAAAGTGATTTCCTCTTTTCTAGCTTAGTTTTAATGCAAGGGTGTCAAACATATGGCCCATGGACTAGATTCGGCCCATGCATGGCTGCAATCCAGCCCAAGAGCAACAGACTCTGTGCTGCTTCCTGCTTCCTGTTTCTAACATTGCAGCAACCTCTGGCCAGGCTTTCCTATTTGCTTCGAAGGAGAGAAAGAAAGCCTTCCCACAATTGTCTGAGGGCTCCTCCCCCCCTCCTTCTCCTCTGGGGAGGAAGGGGGAGGGAAAGAGACACAGAGAGCGGGAAAATGGCATTTTGTGGGACTTCTAAGAAGGCCAGCAAGATTGTAATCCAGGTGTAAGCTTTTGTGTGCAAGCACACTTTTTTTTCGGGGGGGGGGGGAGAGAAGGGGGACAGCGAGCCAGAGGAAGCACACCAGAAGAAGAGAGAGAGTCCCGTCTTTAAGAACAAATAAGTTTTATTCTAGATATAAGAGTCCCATCTTTAAGAACAAATAGCATTTTATTTCAGGTATGAGAGAGAGAGAGAGAGAAAGAAAGAGAGAGTGTCTCCTGTGTTTAAGACCAATAACACTTTATTGCAGGTGTAAGCTTTTGTGGGCAAGCACACCCAGCAACGAAACCATTTTCATTTCTCATCCATAAGTTATCAAAAAAGGGAAGCATAGAATTTTTTTTACCAACCACCAGATTTGAAAGCTTGCACTTTTTTAAGATCATGGATTTGCTCACACAGACTGGCATATATATTGTTTTTTTTATTTTCCATTGTTAATATATTGTACAACATCAATATTCAACAAAACAGTCTACAATTAAGTAATATACATTGGAATAATTTCTAAAAAGCATTAAAAGTTAACTTTAGTCAACTGCTGAACAAGGGGAAGGTCAGGACAGTACAATAACAAAACAGAGTGCATCCACCATTGGAAGTGACATAAAATTAATTGCATTTATAGCATTGTAAATATTTCATTAAACAGAGCTCCAGCAACATAAAACATACAACAGAGGTGTCAGACTCATTTGTTATGAGGGCCAGATCCTACATAAATGTCACTTTGCGACAGGGCCGGGCCATGGGTGCCATAAAATGTTAGACAAGGTACCAGAGATAAGCCAAATGGCAATAGCAGGCGTGATTGGATTATGTGATATGCAGATGGGTGGAGATATCAGCATTGGTGTGATATACGGGAGCATGGAGATATCAGCATTGGTAATGAAGTCTCAATTTGGTACAGGAGGATTCAGTCCAGGAGGATGCAAAATAAATGGAAATAAGTCTAAAGAAGTGAGCAGTGACTCACAAAAGCACATACCCTACCACAGTTTTGTTAGTCTTTGAAGGTGCTATTTGACTCTTAATCTTTCTACCACTATTAGAAACCACAACATAAAAAACCAGTGAGGGAATTATTTAACCTTCCAGGACATTCAGTTGCTGACATAAGCATAGCAGTTCTCTTACAAAGGAATTCTAATGGGAGATTAGAAAGAGAGACTACTGAATTGCAACTGATCATGAAGCTCATGACAATGCAAATTCCTGGACTGAATTGAGACCTAGGTTTCTTCTCTCGTTACCAATGCCTACTATTGTCTTTTGGTGTCTGAAATCAGTTCACTCTCCAAGATATAGGTACAGATGGACTCACATTCTAGCTGTATCTGAAGAAGTGAGCAGTGATTCATGAAAGCTCATGCCCTGCTACAATTTTATTAGTCATTAAAGTGTTGCTGTACTCTTGCTCCCTTTCACTAATAAGGAATGCAATTTGTGATGGTACGTTCCTTCCCCCCATCTGTTAGAAATGGAAAGGGGGATAGCTTCAAGTGTCTTGGGACTCACCTCATCTCTCTGGTGTGCTCTCTCTGGCTCTTTCCCTGCCCCCTCCCTCCCTCTGTAAATAAAGTAAGATTGTGGGACCTGTTTTTTCTGGATAAGATTAAAAATAATTTGGATAAGTCTAGAGGTTTCTCAAATCAGCCCTGTCTTCTTAGAGAAATGGTACCCCTTGTTACACAAATATTGGTCAGGCATCTCAAATCAATATTATGTACTGGACAAGAATCAAATCTCTCTTCTCTGCTCACATTGAATGAATTGTAATCATTCCATTTCATGCTATATAGAAGGTTTTAATGATAATTTATATCTGTTAAGATAAGTGTGATATTTAGATATATTTATCTTTTGCTGCACTTGACTGATTGCACTCCATTCTATTGTCAATTTGTAATAGTTAGATTGTTCAATTAAAAAAATAGTTAAAAAAAGATAGGCTTAGCAATATCCATACTGGACTATTACATAATGCTATACTAGGGGCTGCATTTGTTCAGAATGTTAACAGGGTCTCACTACAGGGAACAAGAGCTAGACTGAGGCTAGTAGCACCTTCGAGATTGAGAAAATGTTCAGGGTATACTCTTTCAAGTGTAAAAGCACGCTTCATCAGACAAAAGAACAGATTCAGCTGCCTTGTATCAACTATAAGACTCTCAGTTTACTTACAGTCCGGTTTTAATAATATAACCTCCCAAACTATTTGGATGCAAGTTAACCTGTTCCTCACAAATGTATTCCTCCAGTGCACTCTCTAATGTCCATCTGGTTGGCTATCATGGATTCTGGAACTACCTTCCCCATGCTTTCATTGTCATTAACATCCACTTACTATATTTCCTCATTGTTATGAAATGCCTTGGCCAAACTTTTTTTGGAAAGTGAGCATACAAGTACTCAAAAATAATTAAAAATATAAAGTATGGACAGACACATGAAATAATGTTTTGAATTTTGGCATTGCTATATTCTCATTGGTGGCAATCTTGCAGCAGTCAAAGTATCCAACACCAAGGAAGCTGGGAAGATGCTATATGCCACCGAGGTCTGGATTAGTGCAGTAACAGGCAATATCAAGAGACCCCTATTAAGATTCCTACACAATATCCTGGGAACACCTCAGTGTGTGTCTGGAATAACACTGAGAGCCACAGTTGGAGAGATGTCTTATGAAGCAAATGTCTGGGGAAGGGCATTCAATTTGAAAATTAGGACTCTAAAATCAAACCCAGATCTAAATCTGAATGCCCTACCTTAAGGTTTGATGTCAGGAAGATTTAATGGGATTTCATACTCAGATTGACTCTGTAATTGTGGCAGCAGTAAAATTGACTCTGTGGGTCATATTTTGCTAGATTGTCCCGTATTTTCAGCTCTAAGTTATGCACTGATCTCCCCTTTATTTAATCAGGACTTTCTCTCTCCAGAAGCAAAATCAACCTGGTTACTAAGGGATGAAGACAAACAAGCAAGCCTACATATGTCAAAATTTCTAGCAGTTATTGTGAAATCACATGAAAACTTTTGCGGGAGCAGCATTGAATTTCTTCCATGTTTTCCTGTGGAATGAGGTTTATCGTGGGATGAGAGTTTGCTGTTTATGACTCCGGTTGCAAAAGCAAGGAAGATAATTAATAAATATTCTCATGGGGATAAATATTTTTAAAGTGATACATTATGAAGGTATGGGAAATTTAGAAGATTTCTCCACTTGTCTCGCCAATGAATAGATGATATACACGGTTTTATAACATTGACAATACATTTGTTAGAGTCCTTTCATATTCTGAATACCAAGCCTACCTGTGGAATTTTGTAGATGGATAATACAGTTGCTATGTAGAGAGAGGTTTTAGCTGCAGCTCCTCCAACGACTGCCATCAGATTGTTCTGGGAGTTGCACTTGTAGCTGGGAATAAATCTGTCCTTTGTAGAGAGAAGTTGTACTGTAGCACGATAGGTCTCGCGTTCATTCATGTAATTATCATGGATGTGAAAGCCGAAGGTGACATTGGGTAAGAGCAGGAGGTTTTCATTGATTTCCTTCACAGCAAATGCCATGGCCAAGACATGTTGGTAATGACTGGTTTGTACACTATGACAAGAAACACACAGTAACTCAGCGACATTCTTGTAATATCATTGTGCCTCAAACTTAGTTACTTATATCTGACTTGAAATACTTGTTATGGTATCAGTACTTGGATTTCTTTTCAATTACAATCAGATTCCAGCTCATTTCCATTTCCATTTCTCTCTAATTCCAGGTACTGTTTCTGTGTATTTTAGGTGAATGTCTGATCTTTTAATATCTCACTAGAGAGTCAGTACTGTGATGTAATTAGGCTCTAAAGTTCACAGAAACTGGGAGGGAAATGTTTAAAATGTGTGGTTTCACAACCACTGCCCTTGAAGTCCTAACTGGGAATGCCAATGATTTCTATTCAATCCCATGAGCAATCTTGGAGTGTGTGAATAGGTACAACTTACATTCAGCCTCTACATTCCACGAGCATCTCTTCTGCTAAGCAGTAAGTTTATGTTTGTTTAAAAAAACTTGTTCCATAGCTAAAGACTATTGAAATAGTAGTTTCCATTAGGGGTCAGAGTAGATAATAGAATATCTCCTTCTTACAGAGAATTATGGAATGGAAATAGGTTTAGGCTTTTTGCAAATTAAGAGAAAAGCTAACAATTAATTTTTACATTCGTAGAATTTAATGCAATCTGAAAAGTTTGTCAGTTATTAACATGATATGCTCAGATAATAGGTATGGGAAGGGGAAACGTCCTTACAATGGCATATCATATACCATATCATTGGATGATTTTTTGAAATCAATCTCATCTGATATAGCAGAGATAAGAGAACTAATTCCCCCAATGATAAGATCTCCTTCTTGAAACTGTTTGTGAAGACTTGAGAGTGGTTCTCTGATGGCATATTTCGCATCATGATCCTTGAACATGGTTGGGTACAACAGCACTACAACAGAAACCACAAATGATACCATTTTGCAATCAGTTCATCACAACCATGATTTGTGTCTCTTCACATGACTATTGGAGGAATCCCAGTTTGAAACCATCTGACTCGCACGATCTCCTGAATACAATTTCACATGTTATAGATCTGATAACCTGACCTGTCCCTAACAAATTGTGAATGCCAACAGCTGCCTTTCTAGTATAATCCAGAGATGCTATTTTTGTCTAATGACCATTCAAATGCCTTTGGGACTCTGACAAGCAGTAGTCACAAGAAAGTTGATAATCATAGAGGAGATAACTGCCATTTAAACAAGTTGTCTATAGAACAGTTGGGTGGAAAAGTCTTTGCCAAATTTCCACAGAACTTTTCTTCTCTCTTCAGTGGGACAACTAGGCACAGGTGGTCTTGCTGCCTGAGAATGGGACAAAAACCCACTGGAGGGGCAATTGTGCTTGTCTGGGCATTCTTGGGATAGAAGTAGTTATTGCTTCTTGGAATTTTGCCTGGGAAATAATTCTCTATTTTAACCCCACTCAGTGCCTCGTGCTCCACTTCCTGTACATGCTTAGTCTCTAATGTTTTGTTGGCAAAACAGCATGCAACAAATCCTTGCAAAGAAGGATCCGATTATCCTGTTCCTGCCACGGTAGTTAAAAATACACAGCCCCAATTGCATGATAACTATGGATGCATGCAGAATGTGTCTGGGTTTTTATATCGATCACCTTTTTAGGAAAAGTTGAAGGCAGGAATAAAAGAGGAAGAGCCCACATGAGAGGGATTGACTCAATAAAGGCAGCTGAAGCTTCAGTTTGTGACACCTGAGTGAAGTTGTTATGAATCTGACTTTTGGGAGGTATTAATTCATGTAGTCCTGCCAACCTAGCAGTTCGAAAGCAAGAAATTACGAGTAGATAAATAGGTACCACTTCGGTGGGAAGGTAACAGCGTTCCGTGCACCTTGGTGTTTAGTCATGCCGGCCACATGATCATGGAAATGTCTTCGGACAGCGCTGGCACTTCGGCTTTGAAACGGAGATGAGCACCCCAAACCTAGAGTCGGATTTGACTGGCTTTCAAGCAAGGGAACCTTTACCTTTAATTCATATTGTCAGTATAAATTGGAAGCAAATTTATGGCATATAACATACACACCTTGTGAATTAATATTTATGACCTTGACAGTGGCCTCAGACCAGGGTTTCTGCCAAATACGCAGGACCACCCTTCCAGGTTCCTATTTAGTACAAGTATAGGATTCTGCTATCCCCCCCTTCACCATAATTTACAGCAGACTGGTACATTCAGCTACATGCCAGACCCCTTTGCTTCATTTGTCTCACTCACCATTAGGGATAAACAGGGGAACTAGAAAGAGACTTAATTACAGTCTTATTTGGAAGTTACCTAGAACATAAAAGTTACCAGCAATTAAATGCTTGGCGTGGAGACAGATTTTTTATTTTTTTTTTAAGTAGTCTTTCATCATAGTAGTGATTTGCTGGGCACAGATGTTATTTTTGTTCTTGATACCCTCTCTTGAAAAAAAACAAACTTTTCTCATGTTCCTCTTTCTCATTGAGAAATGCACAGAGGTATATTGTCTTTGCTGACTTTCCACTCTGTCTCTGCAAGATGGGGATTAAAGTCCCTGCTTCTCACCCTTAAGAAGGAAGGGCAAATCCACAGTTAGCCTATATCTGCCTGTTTGTTTACTTATTTATTCATTTAAAATATTTCTGTGCAACATTTTACTCCCAATTCAGCATCTCCAAGGGAGCAAACAGTAAAAATATTTCAAATATTTAAAAGTTTCAGACATTGAAAACTCTTTAAAATACAGCAATATCTTGCAAAATAAAAAGGCTCCATCCATCGATCAGTCCAGCCGTCAGTCTATCTGTGGCAGGTGTAACTCCTCCCAAAATAAAGCTAGGCAACTCTGAATTAGCCACTGGCTTCAGGATGTTCATGGGATTTGCAGAATCAAACATGAATTATAACTTCCTGGCCTAGCAATGAACCCCCCATCTTCTGCCCCCCTTTAAAGACATGGTTACTGTGGCAGGCATCACTCATCCAAAAATAATCCAGGAAGCCTCAAAACTGGGCACTGATTTCTGGAGGGTAGGGAGAGTTTCAGCATCAAGCACAAAAAGAATATTGGCCTTCACAATCTCCACAACTCCCTCCCCAAACACACACACATGCTTCGTTTTAGCTCTGGAAGTTATGGGTATCTGTGGCAGGCATAACTTAACCAAAAAGGTTTCAAGACTTGACCAACTTTGGGAAGTTTGTGGAACTTGCAGTGCCAAAAAGCAAGGGAGAAGCCCCATCCTGACACAGTTGATCTCTGGAACAAACTTCTGGTATCTTCAGTGGAAGCAAAGGTTTATACACAAGAAGCCAAAAAAGGCAGTCCGGACAGATGGGATGGATAGAAAATATCTCCCTTGAAACAAAGGGGATTTCAACCATTTCCTGACACATTTGAGTAGTATTGATGTATATCGGTTAGACTATAAGTCTAGTGTCAGGTCCTGTCTCCTCTGTTTTGGGGGTATAAAAAAGGAGAGATGAGAACAGTGTAAGTTGCTTTGTTGCCCCTTCGGAGAGAATGGAGGGCAATGACATTGATTATAGGTCAAATACTGGTTACATTTTCAGGAAAAAAAAGTGATCTGCTCCTCAATTGCTGGAGCTCTTTCTGCAGGAAGTTCAATGTACTATTAAATATTCCAAGTTCAGCAAACTCCAGAGTCGATGAGTGGAGCGAGCAGGTCTCCATCTGTCCATCTCTGGCACATAGCACTCCACAGAAAATGAAGCCAAGAGTTTTACACAGTCCTGCCCTATTCTAGGTGTCCCACTCCCAGACTAGCCCGATTTTGTCACATCTTGGCGGTTAAGGATAGTACTCTGTTGAGAGACCACCAATGAATCCCAAGGTCATTACACACAGACAGGCAATGGCAAACTGTCTCTGAATGTCTCTTGCCCTGAAAAGGTCACCGCAAGCCTGGCTAACATTGAGCTAATTACTTTCTCTCAGCCTAAAGACAAGGGAGTTGTTCAGAGGATGAAATGGAGATGAGGAAATAATATTGTAAGAGGTTTTTGTTCACCACTGGGGAGCAAAGTGGGGTACAGATATTGAGATGTTTAAATGTTTTCTTTTTTCAAATCAAAGTATATCAACTTCAGTAAAGTTGCTGCCAAGATTGTAAAAAAAAAAAAAACAGCAACCCAAAAACACGACACCCAAAATCCTCTGCTATGAAAGAAACATAAAGTTTTCTGCTTGGGTTTTCCGTTCACACAAAGGTAAGTTCTGTCCTATTGCATGAAACATTCCAGTTCCTAGCGCAACAACACAAGCACATCTCAAAAGACAAAAAATGGGACCATCGCTTTATATGTGCATGTTCTGTATGCATATTGTACCTGAGGAACCTTGCACATGCCCGAAAATACTTGGGATCAAGTAGGAGATTGCAGAGGAAAGTCCCTAAATTACTGCAAATAAGTTGTCCTTAAAATCACACCTGCAGCTGGTGACAAATCTGTTCCAGGGGGAAAGAATTTGCAGGGTGGCATGATAGGTCCACCTTGAATTCAAATAGCTATCATAGATATGGAAACCCAAGGTGAGGTTGAGCAAGAGACTGGGATTTTCTTTGATCTCCTTGATGGCAAGAGCCATGTCCAGGACATGCTGGTAGTTCTGTGATATTGAACTACAAAGAGATTTGCATTATTTCTTAATAGCATGCTGTGCTATTTGCATCTTGTCATTTTTTTTAAAAAAATATTAGCTTATCACATTGTACAGGGTAATCCTTAAAGTAACATGGCTTTGCACCAGACGTGGACAGAACCCCATCCACATCTCTGCCCGACCACACTTGTTGGGGTAACGAAGCCCATTTTCATCCTAAACACAGGACTCTTACTCCAGACTGAAATGGGTCCAGAAAATATGTATCCTCTGATAACTACTGAATCTCTGCCACTGCCACCTTCTCAAGAACCTCATGTATGAATGGCATGTTGGCAACTGTTCAGTCCTTATTGAGGTCATTTGCGCCCAGGGATGTCCTCTTTGGGGGGAATTTTATGACAACCCTTTCAAAGCAGTCTGAATTACTCCCTCACATAGAGAACCTTTAAGTACAGAACTCTGAACAGATTCTAGCAGCTACCTTTGGCATACCCATTTCCAGCCGTACCATTACGTTTGAAATGCATTTGGGGACCTGCAAAACAGCCCTCAGAAACTTTGATTGAACCCATTCCAGAGGGGTAAAACGAGACTCGGGGGGGGGCTATAAATGTCCCATAAAGTAATTGAGGTAAAAGCTTTGCTTTAAAAAGTTTAAGGTTGGCTGGTGAAAAGTGACCCACCCTTGGACTGAAGGAATGTAATTATACTAAGGGCTGTCCTTTCTCCCTTGCCAGACACATAGTTGCTATGAGATGTTTTGGTTACAGAAGCTTGCACAACCATCCCTAAATACCTAAAGGAATTAACTTGTTCTAGATGCTGGCTATTTATTGACCAGTTTCTTAATTTAGGACACTTGCTAAAGGACATTACCTTGGTTTTGTGGTAGTTGATCACAAGCTGCTGTGAATGACAATAAAGAGCAAGGCTGTGAAGAGCTCTCCTTAAACCAATTGGGGTCCTAGAGAGTAAAACAGCATCACCAGCATAAAGTAAGATTGAAATATGCCGATGGGCCAGTTTGGGAGGATGATGGTGCTCTACATTAAACAGGCTTACCATGTCATTTATATAGAAGATAAAAAGCAGTGGAGCAAGGAGGCAGCCTTGTCTGACTCCCTTCCAAGTGCTAACGGGTTTTGTAAGGGAACCCTGTTTGCTGTATTTAACCCTGAGAGAAGTATGCAGATGGAGCGAATGAATTAAGAAAAAAAGCCTTTTGTCAATGGAAGATGCTTCCAACTTGTCCCACAACCTAGCTCTAGAAAGAGAGTCAAATGTGGCCTTGAGATCCACAAAGGCTGCATACAAGGAAGAAGATCCTTTATTGCCATATTTTTCAATAAGGTGCTGAAGGACTAGACAATAATCTGAAGTGGATCTACCCTCCATGAAGCTGCTTGCTTTGTGGAAGATAGTAGCTCATTGTACTCTATATTAGAAATTCTATGTTAGAAACTACTGTATTTGTAGTAGTATTAGTTTTAATTTACTTTTATACAATTTTATATTTGCATACCTCTATTTTTATATTCTAGAATCTATCAGATTATGGTCATTTTCCTCCCCTTACTGGTTTGTATTCTGGTCACAGACTGTAAATAAAGTATTGATTGATTGAACTCTGAACAAGAGAATCCACATAATGAGAAGAACCATCTTAGAAATACACTGGCACAAACACATGGTCTAATAAACTATTTTTAGTATATTTCAAGCATCATCCCAGGACCCTACATTTAAAGTAGTATTACCGAACATGACATAGTAATACATTGAATTCAAATATTTTGAAGGAATAAAAAAGAATTACAGGAACAATAAAGTGCAAAAATGTAAACATTCTTAGTCTTATAATAATGCTAGAATTCTATATTTTGATCATCATCTTTAGTTTTTCATTTCCCTCAATAAATTCCAGAAAAGGAAGCCAGGATTCCAAGAAGTTAGAGTTAGTATAATATCTGTTCAATGATATATATATTTGGTCTGAATTTTTTTGCATGATGAAGTATTCCCAGATATTATATCACTGTTGATTTAATGTAGGTAGTACTTAATATCTTCAGTGTTTCCTCCTTATAAGATGGCCCCTGTGGTTCAGCTCAGGCTTGAGAACAATAATGTAGCATTTTGGAAGAAAGATGAAGCCTAAGAGGCCTGCACTAGAGGCTAAGATAGAGAAGACCTCCACGGCCACCATGTATTTCCCTTTAGTGCTCAGGTAGGTTGGAACAAAGGTCAGCCAAACACTGCAGAAAACCAACATGCTGAAGGTGATGAATTTGGCTTCATTGAAACTGTCAGGTAACTTCCTAGCTGGGATAGCCACAGCAAAGCTGGCAGTGGCCAGGAAGCCCATGTAGGCCAAAACACTGTGAAACATGACAGCTGAGCCCTCATTACAATTCAGGATAATTTCTTCAGTGAATGAATGTGTATCAGCATCTGGGAAGGGGGGAGAGACCGCCAACCATAGACCACAAATGACTGCTTGAGTAAGAGTGCAAGAAAGAACAAAGGCTCTAGCCAATCTTTTCCCCACCCACCTCCTCCACTTGGATCCCGGTTTGGTAGCCAAAAAAGCTAGAATGACGGTGACCGTTTTAGCCAACACGGAAGAAACAGCCACTGAGAAGATGATGCCAAAAGCAGTTTGGCGGAGGAGACAGGTCACCTTCTCAGGTTGGCCAATGAATAGAAAAGCAGAAAGGAAACTGAGCAAGAGGGAGAGGAGAAGAGTGTAGGTGAGACTTCTGTTGTTGGCTTTGACAATGGGAGTGTTGTGGTGCTTGGTAAAGAGTCCTAGGATGAGAGCAGTGATCAGAGAAAACAGAAGCGTAATCAGGGCTAAACTGATCCCCAAAGGCTCCTCATAAGACAAAAAAGTTACAACCTTAGGTATGCAAAAATTCTGTTCCTTGTTTGGATAACGGTCATCTGTGCATTCAAAACAGTCATCCATGTCTGAAAAAGAAAAGAAAAAAATCAAGAAGGCTAATATGAGGCAGTATAAATAGGTCTGAATATATTCTATGGCAGAATAGCCTCTTAACGTATCATCTTGAAAGCACTTGGTAGTGTCAAGTTAGATCCAGACTTTATCAAGTTATTCCTCTTAATTCCATCCCCACGTGTGTTGCCCACACTACAACAGCCTGCCCATTTTGATTGGTTGTCCCCTCAGTCCCCAGGTCCTGGTCCCTACCCACTGTCATGTCTGGGAAGACCCAGGTGAACCATTCCCACCCTAAGTTATGGTGACCAACCTCCAGGTGGTAGCTGGAGATCTCCAGAGTTTACAACTGATTTCCAGGCAACAGAGATTCTCTTCCCTTCTGAAAATGGCTGCTTTGGAATGTGGACTCTATGGCAGTTTACTCCACTGAATTTCCTCCCCAATTCTCAACCTCCCAATCCTCAAACCAATCCCCAATCTCCAGGAATTTCCCTACTTGGAGCTAGCAACCTTACCCCAAGATGCTTATCAAGGAGTATACAACTGGATTTCAAGATCCTTCAGTTCATCCTCATTCTATGGCTGGTGTCCTGGCCACTGTTCTTTGCAATTTGACCTCAGCAAGACAGGAGGTCACTGGTGTCCCACTGGGGTTTAACCCCAATTCTCTAGATGGGATAGACTGTGCAGTGTTACAAGTGTTAACAAGTGAATGGGGAATCTTCAGTATGTATGTGTATTCTGCATGTTTGTTCATTTTTTGGTGCTATTATAGTCAATGTGTTTGAAAACCTTCCTGCAGATTTCTCACCCTTCTGAGCAGATATCTTCCCCTCTGGACATGGAGCACAATCATAACAGCAGAATGGCTTCCCTTCCTTCTTCTTCTTCCTGTATCCTGGATAACAGCTCTCAGTGCATACAGAATGAGGCCGTCTCTAATGCATTAATGAAATAAGAGACCCTCAATATTAAGAAGAGTTTGGAATTGTTTTCTAGGTTCAGAAAATAGCATAACATGCAACCAGATTGCTATTTTTCTAAACAAGTTTGTCAGTTTTTCTGAATCTTCTACCAGAGTAATACAGATTCTTAGCCATTGCCTGCCCACCCCTCGAATGAAACACAACACAAGTTATGGGTTAAACTGGGGATTTATTTACTCATAAGCTGATTTGCATCATTTTATACCATTTAAGCACAGGTTGCATTGAGTGGGCGAAGCAGACTTCTTTTCCAGACAAATTTACCCCAGCTCAGAGCCAGGACCGAAATCCTTCCAGACTCTACTCGTCACTGCCCACACTCCAAATGCATACATGAGACAGAGGAGCACCTTCCCTCCCATGACTGCTAAGCCATCAGCCTCGTTATATGCTCCCCCAAATCCGAAGAGACCGCCCACCTGAGTCTCCTGGACTGCCAAGCCACTAGGTACCTAATTTGAAGACCTCCCCATCGCTGATATCCCAGGGTGCTTGCCAGCTTGAATAGACCCCCTCATCCCGTGCTTTTCTGCCTTCCCAGAAAAAGGTCTAACCAGATTACCAGGTGTATTCATGCTGCATCCCCCCAGACCATGTTTCAGATGACAAAAGGCTCCCCTCACAGCCAATCCAAGTGAGACCCCCCAAAAATTCTGCTCAGCTCCACAACCAGTGACTGGCTAATACCATATGGTTTTAAGCATAGACTGGGTGGGTGAGGAGCTTGTCCTTGGCTGGAATGGTCAGGGAATGGTTGCTGGTGGACCTGGCCAGCCAACCATCCCTGAAAGCTCAGTGTTCTTGGGCTGAGCCCTAATACGACCCCTCCACCCTCGTGATTCCCTCTAAGGATGTGCTGAGGCAGGCAAAAGCCTGCGCTTGCTCATGGACAAGCACCTGTCTTGCTCATCCACCTCTTGAATGAAACACAACAGAAGTTATGGGTTAAACTGGGAATTTATTTACACATAAGCTGATCTGCATCATTTTATACCATTTAAGCACGGGTTGCATTGTGCCTGCAAAGCAGGATCCTTAAGATGGCAAACCCACCCCGGAACAGAGCCAGGTCTGGAACCCTTCCAGACCCTACTTGTTGTGGCCCGCACTCCCAGTATGTAGAAGAGAGAGAGGAGCACATTCCTGCCCACAACTGCTATCCTTTAGGGCTCATCATATGCTCCCCCAACTCCAAAGTGCCCCTGGCCTGAACCTCCCAGACTGCCAAGCCACTAGGCACCCAGTTTGAGGACCCCACCCATCACTGATATCTTAGGGTTCTTGCCAGCTTGAATAGACCCCCTCAACCCATGCTTTTTTGCCAGCCAGATGGACAGCCAGCCAGCCATCCCTGATAGGTCAGTATTCCTGCACGGAGCCCTAATAAGCTCCCTCCACCCTCATGATTCCATCCAAGGATGTGGGGGGTGGGGCAAGCACCCATGGGCAAACCCCGGTCTTCTTTACATAGTGTCAAAACACTTCAAGGCATAGGACACTGGACAACTCTTGAAGGCTTAAAAGTTAATTAAAATATTGATATGCCATCTTTCCTACTGTCAGATAGAGTCTCTTAGGCACTTTTGAAATAAAGATCTGAATCCCACCATAGATATATGTTTTAAAAGATGTGAGTTGGTACATGTGCTCATAACTGCCAAGAATTTCCTTCATGTATTTGGGCCCCAGGCGATGGTCCTCCAAAATTTTATCATTCTGTGGAATGTGTTCAACAGAAATGTTCAGGAGGGCATGGTTTCAAGGCATTAGAATGCAGGAGTTGCTTTACAAGGAAGGAGGGCTGTAGACAACTGTAAAGTTTCCCCTCCTTCGTAAATAAACAAATAAAACTCTGTCAGCAATATCACACTCTAACAATTTCCTTCAAAATTTCAGTCCTACCTGTTTAAACCAATGGTCCCATAGAATACTATCCTCGTTAATGAAGAGTGTTTGGTCAGTTGGAGCCTGGAGATCAATATTTCCAACTTTCTGTTTAATGAAAGATTGGTTTGGTAAAGAGACCCAGTTGATAACATCAAATCTTCCTTCCAGTTCCTCCTTCTGGACCAAGGAAACCTTGTCCCCAGCAGTGTTATTAAATGATACATCTCTGAGGAAGTGGTGAAGCTAGTTGGAAAAGAAAAGAGAGGATTTAAGGGGGAAGAGAAAGATGCTCTGGGACCAGAATTATACAAAACTAGCGGCAAGGCCCATTGCGTGGCCCAATGCAACAGGCACTAGCCGGACTCCCCCTGGAGGCCCCGTCCCCCCCAGGCCCGTTGGCGCATGCAGGGCGAGGCCAGGTCTGGCTCCCCCTCCGTGCGCAGCCCCGCATTGTCGGAGCGGTGAGCAAGGTAGGCCACCTCACACCTCGGGCCAGACAGCTCCGTCACCTCCTCCCCAGTGTGTAAGTCGTTGCAGGCTGCAGGCTGCCCGAGTTGTGAGCATTTCCTGGCCGCACCTGCCCTGCGAGGCCAGCCTTGCCGCCTCCTCCCCGCTGCGCAAGGCGTGGCTGGGCCAAGTCGCTTACCGGGGGGGGAGGCGCCATGGCGAGGGAGGCCGGCATCGAGCTAGGGCCAACAGCGCGCAGCTGCTGGAGCATCTGCCCAGTCCGGCGGCTGGAGGCAGACTGGGGCAAAGCGGCCATGTGCTGGCTGTGTGGGTGGGACTGAGCCCATGCAGCCAGGCATGCCAGCCAATGGCCAGGCCCCAACTGCGAGCGGCAGCCCCCGTGGCCAACCTATTTTGCCGTGCATTCTTTCCTTATTTGGGCATGCCTTATTTGGGCATGCCAGGTGACCACTACACTTTTATACATAAGGAAAGGATGTGATGTGAACGTTGATCAATGTATTATCCTGTGCAAGAGCTATGCTGTGAAAATAAACAATTTGCCATGCAGTTGTGGTGGCCAAGTTCATTGACAGTGTCCCCAAGGAATGGAGACCCATTGCAGACTGTAACAATGCAGACTATAGAAGGCACAAAGATATGAGTGAACAACATTTGTAGCTTAATTGGGTTGCCAAAAGTGCTCAGGTGCCACCCGGAGAATCCATACTGCCCATCCTAGAACAAGGCAAGACATGGATACCCATGACAAACATCCCACTCTGTGTCTAATAGGAGAAAGGATAAGAAGGAAGAAATCCTGGAATGCTTCCAGTAGTCCTTCGGCATTTTAATAGTTCTCTCAATCCAACATCAGTGAACACTGATATTAAAGGCTTTCTGCCATTACCTGCCATGGCTGAAAATTCTGAAACTCCTTTCTCTTTTCTTCTGTCATTGTTCTGCTAGATTTGGACAAATACATATCATGTAAAGCATAGGCAACCACATAGACAGCATTGTAGATGGTATAGCTATGGCCAGTCATGCTCGTTTCCAAATAAGGCTGAGGAAGATTGTCCAGCTTTTCCTCTCCAGTGCAGTTAGGGGTGGATATAAAAGACTGAGACTTTCTCAAAAAGGAATTGGGGAATACACAGCTAAATGCGAGGGCCCAGATGTCCTGGAGAAAACCATCTTCTTTATCATTGGAAGGACTTCTTCTTAGAAGAAATTCTTGGAATCCTGGGACTTCATTTGCATGAATGGCAACTGATAATGCACCATGAAAGTATTGTGTACTACAGATCCTGGTGCTGGAAATTGAGTTTATTTCCTGATGGGCTGTGAGAAGCCAGACTTCTCCTTTCGGCTTCTTCAAGTGATCTTTATACATTGTGTTACTTAGCAAACATCTGAAAAAAATCATGGAATGGTGATCTCCATAAAAAATCAAAACATTGGCTTGGGTCTTCATGAGTTTATCATACACTTTTTCAAACCACTTCGTTAGTTCTGTGACTCCTTTATTCACACCGTACTTATAGGCCATGTCTATGAAGTCAAAACAGATGCCATTCTTGGAAAATTCAGGAACCACATGCTTCATGAACCATTCCGAATTTATATGAATTCCATCAAAGAATCCAACCCATGTCCATTTGAAATGGAGAAGTAATTGCAGAATCCCCTTGTATTGGAGGGCTTCATTTGGGACCATTTGGTATAAGGAAACAAACGGAGTGTCTTCCACAGTTGGTGAAGCATAGCCATAAGAGAGCTAAGAATAAATTGAAGGGGGAAGACAGAAATATGTTAGTGATTTCTTTGGCACCTCTTTGGAGTCCTCCTTTAACTGATTCTTTTGTGATTTTATGATAAGAAACAAATATGTTGTCAGCTTGGAACTGGTTCATGTGCATCCATAATGTTCTCTTGATTTTTTTAAAAAAATATTATTCCTAACCCATCTTCTGGTTATATACTTGAAGGGTTAGAGATGTAAAACACTGCTGGACCTCCTGATGGCACCTGGTATATTTTGGCCACTGTGTGACAGAGTGTTGGACTAGATGGGCCATTGGCCTGATTCAACATTGGCTTCTCTTATGTTCTTATGTTCTTATGTTCTTATATCATATTAGGTATTGACATACCATAGAGATATCAACATGTACACTTTCCCCCTGGTTCAGGGTTCCTCATTGTTCAATCATGCACTCATGTTGTTATCATCCAGTTTCATTGCTGCTCCTGAAACATCTGATTTAATGCATGAATTGTAGATACACAGAACACAGATTATATTACTGCAGAGTGCCTCAAGGAGCAGTATTTTCCCTGATGCTATTTAACATCTATATGCGCCCACTTGCCCAGATTGCCCAGAGGCACGGGCTGGGATGTCACCAACAAGCGGATGACACCCAGCACTATCTGTTGTTGGGTGGCCAGTCTGACTCTAGTCTGGGGCTGCAAGCCATGCCTGGATGGCTTAGACTGAGCCGACTGAAATTGAATCCGATGACGGAGGTCCTGTGAGTGAATCGAGGCAATCCGCGGGTAGGGATCCCACTCCCAACCTTCATCGGGGTGCCAGTGCCAGAGGTTAGGAGCTTGGGAGTGCTCTTGGATGCCTCCCTAATGACAGAGGTCCAGGTAGCAGCCACTGTGAAGTCACCTCCAGCTGATCAGGCAGTCGGTTCCCTTCCTTGAATGCAGTGACTTGGTGACAGTGATCCACGCGATGGTCACCTTGAGATTGGATTTCTGTAATGCTCTCTACATGAGGCTGCCCTTGTCCCAAATTTGAAAGCTGCAGCTGGTGCAGAATGCGGTGGCCCAGGCTGTCCTTGGGTCTCCCTATGCTGGAGCACATTCAGTCTGTGCTAAAAGCATTGCACTGGCTTCCTAGGTAAAGGTAAAGGTTCCCTTGCTCGAAAGCCAGTCGAATCCGACTCTAGGGTTGCGGTGCTCATCTCCGTTTCAAAGCCGAAGAGCCAGCGCTGTCCAAAGACGTTTCCGTGGTCATGTGGCCGGCATGACTAAACACCAAGGTGCACGGAACGCTGTTACCTTCCCACCGAAGTGGTCCCTATTTATCTACTTGCAATTTCTTGCTTTCGAACCACCCTGTCATGCGGCACCCGGGTCTCGAACTGCTGAATTACTGACCTTCCACAGCCTGCAGTTCAGTGTCTTAACCACTTGAGCCACCGCAGCTCCTCTGGCTTCCTATAGCATTCCAAATTCTCTTCAAGGTGCTGGTTCTTCCTTTTAAAGCCCTTTATGGTCAGGGGTCTACCTACTTAAGGGATCGCCTCTCCCTGCATGTGCTCCCAGAGAGCACTATGATCAGGGTCCCAAAACCACCTGGATTTCCCTAGCCTTAGAGATGCCAGGCTGGCCATCACAAGGGCCAGGGCCTTCTCAGTGGTGGCTCTGCACTGATGGAATGAGCTCCCAGAAGACTCAGGGCCCTGTGGGACCTTTTATACTTCTGCAGGGCCTGTAAGATGGAGCTCTTATGCCAGGCTTTCAACTAATGAGCTGCACTTAATAAATTAAGGCTCTGGCCCCAAAATCATCAATACCATTAATACCATCAACACCATCACTGACATCTGAGATCTGTCAAAATGGCCTGGACAAACAGATCACCATAAGAGTAAACTGCTGACTCTTCTTCTATTATGCTGATACTATCAATGCTTCACCACTGCAATGCTAGCACTTTATGTTGTGTTTTTACTTATCTTTATATTTTGACCTTTTTAAAAATCTGTTTAAAATGTTTTATGTAAGCCACTTTGAGCCTGCTTCAGCAGGGAGGGTGGAGTATAAATCGAATAAATAAATAAATAAATAAATAAATAAATTTACTTTACAGACACCCTCTCCAGATCCCCAGAAAGATCCCCCATTCCCCACAAAGGAAACAGTGGAAACCAGGATATCTGGGGTGCCTTGTACAGGGGTTCATGAAGTTGTGTCCCTTTTTCCAATCCTGTTCTAACTTTGGGATATTAGAGGGAGGAGTTGATCCTCTACTGATTGAGTGCCATTTTCTCTAAAAGCACCTATTCTGCATCATAGGAAAAATTATGTTGTTGAAGGCTTTCATGGCCAGAGTTCATTAGTTGTCGTAGATTTTCTGGGCTGTGTGGCCATGGTCTTGGCACTGTAGGACCTGACGCCTCACCAGCAGCTGTGACTGGCATCCTCAGGGTATAACACAGAAAAACGGAGTACACTCTGTGTCAAAGTGAGAAGGAAAATGGTTGGCAGGTAATTTATATCTACTCAGGATGGTGGGGTGGGGCTGAGTCATTATCTTGTAGGAGTTCCCCAGGCTGTGACATGCTAACGGAAGAGCTTTTCGGAGAAGGTTCTTTTGCATATGGATTGGCTGTTGAAATTCTAATCTTATCTGTAGTACAGCATTTGTGTTTTTCAGAACAGGAAACCATGCCCTATTTATTTTAAAATGCTCTTCTTTCCCATTGAAATTGTGTTTATGTTTATGAATTTCAATGGCTTCCCTGTGTAATCTGACATGGTGATTGGATGTGTTGTCCAGCCTTTCAGTGTCTTGGAATAAGATGCTGTATCCTGTTTGAGTTAGACTATGTGTGTGTGTGTGTGTGTGTGTGTGTGTCTGTCTGTCTCTATCTCTGTGCGAGTTTCGTAATTCCAAAGAATTCTATAATCTTAGTTTTCATTCCAAAAATATGCAAAATGACCTGAAAATGTGCTTTGAATATATTTTCAGTTTGGGAATTTCATAAACCAGATTCCTGGGCATGGAGGCAGCTGCCACAACAAAAGGCCTGTTGCCAAGATACAGACCAGGCTTATGTAGTCATTCTAAGCCTCCTTGCCCCGAGCTAAGGGGCATGGGGTGCCTGGCTCCTGCTCTGCCCACTGAGCCTTATTCCCTGTACTGAAAGGAGGAAGGAGCCAAAAATATTTCTGTACCTGCTAAGGTTGGGGAACAAACTACTTTGCATGACATGTAGCCTGGACTTTGCATCATGCATAGCAAAACTCAAGTCCAGTTGCACCTTAAAAATTGAAAAATTCCTTTAAGGGTATACACTTTCAGGAGTCAAAGCTCTTTCTCAGATGAAGGTATCTGATAAAGGGAGCTTTTACTCTTGGAAGCTTATCCCCGAGGGGGGCGGGGAGAATGCTGGCCTTTAAGGTGCTTTGGAACTGAAATCTTCTCTTCTAATGCAGATCAATATGGCTACCCACCGGAAACTGTCCACAGAAGCGTGAAATTGATGCTGCATGGAAATGTAGGTTCAGGTTCATTTATTATTATGACAACAAGCCATAAGATGCACATACTTAGATGAAACATTCATATAACAGAGTTTAAACAGTATTTATATATAAAACCTATATAAAAATAAAACTGTGTAAAGATACAATCATATGTAATAAAATAAGAAAGAAAAGACATCGATCAGAGACTACTAGGGATCTATTGTTCATGTGTTTCGAATATAATAACACGCCACCCAGAATTTCACTACAGATTCAGTAATCACCCGGTTCCCATCGATTAACAATTGGTTACACTGCTCAGCACCTGTTTGTCCCACCATATCTATTATGAGCAGAATAATATATTTGTTATACCGGTTACATCTGAGCATCATGTGCTCGATAGTTTCTATCTCCCCTGAGCCACATTGGCAAAATCTATGTTCACTAGGGATCCTTTTGAATCTGCCCTCAAGCAGTGCGGAGGGGAAAGCTTCACATCTGACTAATGTGAAGGTTTTCCTAAACTTGTGAATATCAGGCTGTGATGAGTAGGACATGGGTTGCAAGTGATATTTGACAGAATCTGGGGCTCTATACTTAGGACGTCTACCAAGATCTGCCTGTCTCCCCATGTCCATCATTCTCTGCTTTAGGGCTGATTTTGCTACATCCTAATGCATACTCAAAATCACCTGGGGGGATATTCCAAGAGCATGTAGCTTGTTATGAACTGCTCTCAGCCATTTGGACTGAAAGTTGTCTGAGAGTAGCAGGTGGGTTAGTCCCTGAGGGCAGAAATTTAATTTAAGCCAATACTGGAGTGAAGTTAAAGTAATTTTGGCTTCCATCAATATAACACCTGTCTCTAGAAGGATCAATATATTTGATACACACCTCATGGAAATATATTATTTTTTCAGACCCCATAATTTGTATGAGATGAAGAACTGGACACAGTCTGTTCAAGTAATTTTGGCATTGTTTCTCAATTCCAACAATGCAGAAATTAAAGGATATTTTTTATTTTTATTTATTTATTTATTTATTACACTTCTACCCCGCCCTCCCCGCAAGCGGGCTCAGGGCGGCTTACAGTAAGACATCCAAGTGCCAAGACAATATCTTAAAAACATATAAGTCGATAACATTTCTATAGCTGTTCTATTATCTCAGTCCGATGGCGTCGGATAAAAGTTTAAACAGAGTGATGTCAGGGCAAAGTCTCCCTCAACTGCCCCCTCCCTCTACCACATGAGATGGTAACAATTGGCGGCAAAGGGTTAGGGCTGGCGGCCTAAGGGAAAAGGAACCGGAAAAGGAACCGGAAAAAGGAGCGGCGGCTCCTACTCGTAAGCCTGGCGGAAGAGCTCCGTCTTGCAGGCCCTGCGGAACTGTGAAAGGTCCCGCAGGGCCCTGATCTCTTCTGGGAGCTCATTCCACCAGGTAGGAGCCGCCACTGAAAATGACCTTGCCCTAGTGGCCACCAGCCTGGCTTCCTTAAGGCCAGGGACCACCAGGCGGTGTTGAAACTCGGACCGCAGTGCTCTTTGGGGCATATACGGGGAAAGGCGGTCCCTCAGGTATGCCGGACCCTGGCCATATAGGGCTTTAAAGGTAAGCACCAGCACTTTGAAGCGAATCCGGTATGCTATAGGCAGCCAGTGCAGCGCTTTCAGCACAGGCCGGATGTGCTCCCGCCTAGGGGTGCCCATCAACAGCCTGGCTGCTGCATTCTGCACTAGCTGCAGCCTCCGGATTTGCCCCAAAGGCAGCCCCATGTAGAGGGCATTACAGTGGTCTAGCCTTGAGGTGACCATTGCATGAATCACCGTGGCCAGGTCGTCGCGGTCGAGGAATGGGACCAGCTGCCGTATCAGCCGAAGATGGTAGAAAGCTGACTTGGCAGTGGCTGCCACCTGGGCCCCCATGGTTAACGCCGGGTCCAGGAGTACTCCCAAACTCCTAACCTCCGACGCTGGCACCAACGGTGCCCCATCGAAGGCTGGGAGAGGGAGCTCCAGCCCCCGACCGACCCGACCCAGGCACAGGACTTCCGTCTTGGCAGGGTTTAGCTTCAGTCAGCTCAGCCTGAGCCACCCAGCCACAGCCTGCAAAGCCCGGCTGAGATCTTCTGGGTCAGAGTCCGACTGGCCGCCCAACATTAAATAGAGCTGGGTGTCATCCGCATATTGGTGACAACCCAGCCCATGCCTCCGGGCAATCTGGGCGAGGGGGCGCATATAGATGTTAAACAACATCGGGGAGAGCACTGCCCCCTGGGGCACCCCGCATTCAAGGGGTGCCTCCGGGACTGCTGCCCCCCTAGCACCACCCTCTGTCCCCGACCTTGGAGAAAGGAGGCAAGCCACTGGAGGGCAAGCCCCTGAATCCCCACGTCGGCAAGGCGGTGGATCAGCAACTGGTGGTCGACTGTATCGAATGCAGCCGACAGATCTAATAGCAACAGTGCCGCCACACCACCTCGATCCAGATGCCTCCGGAGGTCATCCGTTAAGGCGACCAGTGCTGCCTCCGTCCCGTAGCCCGGGCGAAAGCCGGACTGGAATGGATCAAGGACGGAAGCATCATCCAGAAAGCCCTGTAGCTGAGTCGCCACCGATAGCTGGCCAATTCCGCCGGGTCCATGGTTGGCTTCTTTAAGAGAGGGCGGACCATCGCTTCCTTGAGTGCCTCGGGGAACCGTCCCTCCAGGAGGGATTTGTTGACAATCTCCCCTAAGGCACCTCGAAACCCCTCATGGCCTGCCTTAATGAGCCAGGAGGGGCACGGATCAAGGTCGCATGTGGTTGGGCGCACAGATACTAGCAATCTGTCGACTTCCTCCAGACTGAGCCGGTCAAAGCATTCTAAACCCAAGCTCAAAGACGTGCAAGGAGCCTCAAGTTCACTCACCGTTTCAAGTGTGGCGGGGAGGTCGCAGCGGAGCGCCGAGACTTTATCTGCAAAATAGCTCGCAAATGCCTCACAGCCAATCTCCAATTCCCTACTATTATATCTGCCCTGCGGCAGAGTTGTCAGAGACCGAATTGTTCTAAACAATTGGGCTGGGCGTGAGCTTGCAGATGCAATCGTAGCTGCGTAGAATTCCCTCTTCGCAGCCTTGACTGCCATCTCATAGGCTCTCATAAACGTCCTATATGATGCTCTCGTTGCCTCGTCGCGAGCACGGCGCCACCGCCTCTCTAGCCGTCTGAGTTCCTGCTTCATAAGCCGCAGCCCCTGGGAATACCAAGGGGCTAGCCTAGAGCGGGTGCACAGAGGGCGCCTGGGAGCGATCTCGTCGATGGCTGCGGAAAGTCGGCCATGCCAGTCTTCCACTAGTTCATCCAACGAGCCGCCAGGGGGCATCGGATCCCGCAGAGCCATCTGAAGCCGCACCGGGTCCATTTGTCTCTGCGGGCGAGCCAAAATCCGCTCGCCGCCTATACAGGGTTGGGGTGAGACATCCATACGGGCCTTCAGGGCATAGTGGTCCGACCATGGGACTGCCGTAGCAGTCATCCGGTCCACTGAAATCCCCATCGTGAAGATCAAATCGAGCATGTGCCCAGCCCGGTGCGTGGGGGTCGACACACATTGGGAGAATCCTAGTGACGCCATGGACGCCACCAGGTCCGTAGCCCGGCTGGAGGTCGCGTCATCGGCATGGACGTTGAAATCACCCAAGACCATAAGCCTAGGGTGCTCCAGCGCCCAGCCTGCTACGGCCTCCAGCAGGGACGGCAGGCTACTATCCGGTGTGTTAGGCGGTCGGTACACCAGGTAGATCGCCAGACTCTCCTCGGCCTCCAGCACCAAACCAACACATTCCATGCCCGCAATCTCCAGCAAGGGGAGCGCCCTGAAGGAGTAAGCCTCCCGCACGAATATCGCCACCCCTCCCCCCCGCCCCCTCGTCCGTGATTGGTGAAGGACCGAGAATCCAGGTGGGGCAAGCTGAGTGAGAGCTAACGTCTCTCCCTCCCGCACCCAAGTCTCGGTCACGCACGCCAGGTCTACCTGTTGTTCTGTAATAAAGTCCCGAAGGACCATGGTCTTATTATTTATAGACCTGGCGTTGCACAACACCAATGACGGAGGGGGGTTACTCATCCTAGCCCCGCTGCTGGCCACCTTTGGGATGGGTCGTAGGCTGGAAGGGCACCGAGCCCTTTCGTTTCTCAGCGCCCTTCCTTTAGTACCTTGCCTATACCCACCGCTATACCTTCCCCTCCCCAAGAGCACTGGAATCTGCTGCCATGGCCTTGCCACTCCGCATAATCCACGCCGCGATTCCCGACCATCAGGGCCCATTCACGGCGGCTCTCCCTCCTGGGGCTATTCCCTCCTACACGTTCTCGTGTATCTCGTAGGGGGTATCTCCACTTCGCTGATGCACAACAAAACAATTCCCACCCAAATCAATTGGCCATACACAATCCCACCATACAAAAATACAATCTATTAAAACAGATACAAAAATACAATCCTATTATAAACAGATACAAATAAATTACTCTAAAGACCAATTCATTGGACATAGCCAGCTAATTCCCACCCACCTCCCAACTCTTCAACAACATAACACCCCTACCTACTCCCAGCCATGTTCCAATGGCTATAATACCCTGCCTGGCATACAACTCCACCTATGAAAAAAACCCAATTAAAATCGTAATACCAAGGATGAGAAAAGATATTATATCAATCATACTCATAGCAGCTAAATTTCTAGTGGCACATCAATGGAAAGCCAATAAATATCCCTCGAAACATCAATGGTTAAATAAATGGCCATCGGAATAATTCTCTGAACAAATTTTAGCTGCTGAAAACCCAATGTATGAATCTAATTTCTTGTAAAAATTGTTTCCCTACTTTGAGTTTGTCTAAAAAAAAAAGAAAATAAAATATACAATCCCTGGAAAATATAGAATACTAGCTCTTTACTGGTAGTGATTTTATTTATTTATTTTGGGATTTATACCCCGCCCTATCCGGTAGCTCAGGGCGGCTAACAAGCGGTCAAGCTATGTGCTATGTTTCCTCTTTTTTATTGTTATTGTATGAGTTTCCTATTGTTAATGTTTAAAGTTGTATGGCCATTCTATGTTATGTAAAACTTTATAAAATAAGAAGTTGCTTAAAAAACACCTGCAAGAAATTAATTAATATAATTTGTGATGAGGATCAAAGCCATTATAGGGATGGTCCCCCTCTCAGCCAGACCTACTTTGATAACATTAAAATACATATGAGTTATGAAGGAGTCATAAAAATTGTTATTTCGTCTGCTTGGATATTCTTCAGCTTACATATTCTTACACAAGTGATAAGTTCTGTTGTGTTAAATAGAATCCAGCCATTTCTGTCTCCACAATGCACAGTCACCTTTGTGTATAAAAAGAGTGTGTGAAACACAGTTTTTCATACTCTGCCAGCACATCCTACTAGAGGAGTCTTATACATGCCCTGAAAACTTGGTATCAGAAGTGGTTCCTCACAAGCTGAGTGCCATTTTCTCTCTCTTTTTTTTAAGCCAAACAAAAACCTGTTCCAGCCCACTGGAAAGAGTCCTTACCCCAGCCAATTCTGTGCCCCCCACCCACCCCTAGAAACGTGTGCTCCATTTTACTCAGAGCCTTGTGCTCCTTTCTGAAACAAGGAGGGGGGGGGATCCCAATGCCTACTGATGCAGAGAGACTGCTTTGAACTCCACAGAAGGAAAACACTGACTTTAAAAGAAAACACTATTTTTGCAGATTCCAGTAAGCAGTATGAGATGATAAATGGACGCAGTCTGAACACGCAATCAATACTTTGGCTTTCAGAGTCGACAAAAACAGAAAACAAAGGGTATGAAAAACTTTTTTAAGTCTCTGAAACATACCTTTACAAGATATAAAAGAGTCATTCAAATCATTTTCCTTCTGTTTGGATTTTTCCTTCTGCCGTATTACCTTAAATTCAGCCATTTCTATATCCAGAATATACAGCCATCTTTGCGTATAAAGAGACTGTGTGAATCATGATTCATATGGAAATGTTCCCTGCTCCATGTGGGAATCAAATGCTTAGACAAATTGGAATTCCCACCATATCTTTATATGCTGGCAATACCTACATTAATAGAGTCATACATGCTTGCATGCTGTAGTGCATTACCTAAAGCACTGATGAAGGATCCTTTGGCTGGTTCTTTCAGAACAATGTTATTGTGAATGTTCCTAGCAGGGCTCTTTTTGTAGAAGGAACTCCTTTGATCATTAGACAACATACCCCTAATGTAGACAATCCTCCAAGAGCTTACAGAGCTCTTCTTACAGGCCTAATATGAAAAGGAGTTCCTACTACAAAAAGAGCCCTGGTTCCTAGTAAATCGTTGATTTGTTAGTGCATGTTTTCTTTAATTGTTTCAGACACACTATTGCCAGAGAGAAATTGCTTGCTAAACGGCTGTTAAAATGAGCTGCCACTTCTGATAACAATAAATTAAGATTGTTTCTGAGTGACCTTTGTAAAGCATGTATGGTTGATGTAGCAATTTTCTTCTTTACCATTGTTTATAATTCTTAAATATTATCTTGGCGTAAGGGTAACATCTGTTAAACCTGAATAAACTGAAAGTAAAGTGAATTACATTTTTTTCATATTCAGAGATACATCCTACCTGAGGAATCTTGTACATGTCCAAAACACTCGGGATCAGGGATGAAGCTGCAGAGAAAAATCCTTCAATAATGGCAAACAGGTTGTCCTGGCTGTCACACCTGTAGTTGGGGGCCAATCTGTTCCAGGGAGACAGAAGTTGAAGCGTGGCATGATAGGTCCACCGTGGATTCAAGTAGCTGTCATAGATACGGAAACCCAAGGTGACATTGGGCAAGAGTCTGGGATTTTCATTGATCTCCTTGATGGCAAATACCATGGCCAGGGCATGCTGGTAATTCTGAGTCACGGCACTGGAAAGAGAGATGGAATGTTTACCAAAGGACTTTAGTGGACATCGTTATGTTGTTGCTATTTTTTGTGTACCTTGTGCATATTTTTTAAAATAGTTCTATATATAAGTTTTTGAAGTTAATCCATAACCCAACATGTTTTTGGACCAGACCGCATGAATGAATGAATTAGAATATTATGTCATATCACTCTTCAGAATGTGATGCAGGCTATAGTGTTTTATTAAAATTCAGAACAGGTGTATGACACATCTCTAAAGTAAAGAAATAACAGAATGTTAAGGTATTCTAGCTCCCACTTCAAAGCCCTAGATCCACTTTGGAAATATACAAACCCACACACATGCTCTGATAAAATGGGTATTAGTCTGGATATGTTCTGAAGACCAAATGCCATTTTGATGGCATTTCCAGATGGTCCCTAAAATCATATGTATCTGATGGCTTTCCTAGTTGTAAAGGGTAGCAAGCAGTGAAAGGGAAGGCTACTTTCTGAACAGGATACAGATAAAAGCTATATAATGTCCGTGCATTCAATCTGTTGATATTGGTAGTGATAAATAGCTTGTTTCTTGGAATAATGCATGCATCAGAATCAAATATGCCTGTTCTGAGACTGTAACTTCTAGGAACGGTTCTTTTGATCCCACCCAGATATTGAGTTCTTCATGCAACTCTCATTCTCTTCACTTCTTTTGACACTCTGGTATATATAAAGTGAAATAACATTGTCCAAGTGGGATCAGTAGTGAAATGCCAGACTTGCCTTTGAACAATCTCAGTACAATGGAATGGAGGGACAGAGTTAAGATACAACTTGTAGTGCCATCCTAGGAAGAGTTTCTTCCACATAAGCCCATTCAGTGGCCTTAAACGGGAGTAAGTTCGTACAGGATTGCACTGTTAAGTTCTCATAATGGAACCTCCTGTGAACATGGCTGTAGTTCATGCCTTACCATGTATTAGTTTGCTACAGAAGACAACCGAGACAGAAATATAGCCCAGGGAAAAGCATAATATCTTACATGAAAAGTTCATCTAGTGGCCCTGTAGGTTCTTTGGTGAAGTTTTTTGGAGGGGAGGAGAAAAAGATAAGATAGACCAGACCACCCAGAATGAGATGTCCTGGTTGAAGGTACTTGTGATGAATATCATGGGGGTGCCAGGTCTTGCATTCAGCAGCATAAGCCACACATGCCAGTGTGGGCAGAAGTAGCAGCAACAGCACCACCCAAATTGCCATCCTTGGTTAGGCCTTCCCGCTGAAAGCAGAACCTCTTCTTGTTCTCAGCAGCACTCTCATGACAGTCTCCGGGGATTGGATTCAACCAGTTTTACACTCATTTTTCCTTAACCCCCCCTTTTCTTAAACCTCACACTCCACATGGCTTTTGTGCCAACAGGTCCTACGGTGCCCAGAAAAAGTCTAATTGGCAGCACCTTTTTCCCCAGCAGAAAACCTGCTTGGATCCAGCCACACACCTACTAAAGTCTGACCAGAATAGACTTTTGGCCATTTGATAATATTGGAGCTTCAAGTATCAGCAAAGTGTAACAGAATCCTGTGTGTGTCCCTGACCCTACCATAGTCTTGAGTCTTATGGAGATATATTTATATCTCCCTTCACTGCTGAAGGGAGGTATTCATTTTGATAATGGCGGCTCGAGCTGAACAGGGGAATTGGAATGAGGAAGACTTAATTACAGTCTTATTTGCAAGTCACCTAGAGCTCAAAAGTCACCAGCAATTAACTCTTGGGCCTGGGGCTAGATTTTTTTTTAAAAAACCTCTTTTAGCGTAATAGTGGTTTGCTGGAAATAGATGGTATTTTTGTACTTGATACACTGTCCTGGAAAAACATTTCCCCCATGTCCCTCCCTCTCACTGAGGAGTGCACAGAGGTCTATTGTCCTGGGTGTCTTTCCACTCTGTCCCTGCAAGATGGGGATAGGAGTTGCTGCTTCTGACCCTAAGAAGAAAGGGCAAATCCACAATTCATCAATGTATGCTTTTGTTTACTTACTTATTCATTTAAAATATTTCTATGCAACAGTTTACACCCAATTCATCATCTCCAAGGCAGCAAACCGTAAAAATATTTCAAATGTTTGAAAGTTTCAAACATTGGAAACTCTTCAAAAATACGGCAATATCTTGAAAATAAAAAAGGCTCCACCCATCACTCCGTCTGTCTGTCAGTCCTTCTGTGAGAGGTGTAGGGAGGTATAAATATATCTCCAAAAATTAAGCTAGGCAACTGTGAATTAGCCACTGGGTTCAGGATGTTCAGGGGATTTCCAGAATCAAACATGAGTCATAACTTCCTAGACTGGCACTCCCCATCTCCTGTGGCTTTCTTTCCACCATTCAAAGTCATAGTTACTGTGGCAGGCATCTCTCATCCAAAAATAGGACAGGAAGCCTCAAACTGGCCACTGAGTTCTACAGGACAGTGGGAGTTTCATCATCAAACACAAAAGGAATTAGACCATATTGGCCTGCATAATCCCCACAACTCCCTCCCCAAGCACACACATGCCTCATTTTAGTGTTGGAAGTTACAGTTATCTGTGGAAGCATAACATCAGAAAGGATTTCAAAGCTGGGGACCAGCTTTGGGTAGCTGGTGGAACTTACAGTGCCAAAAAGGAAGGGAGTAGTCCTATCCTGGCACAGTCAATCGCTGGAACAAAGCTCTGGTATTTTCAATGGAAGCAAAGGTTTATACATATAGTATGGATAGAAAATATCTCCCCTGACTCAAAGGGTATTTCAGTCATTTCCTGACCCATCCGAGCAGTATTGTTGTATAGTGGTTAGACTATAGGTTTTATGTCAGGTCTTGGTTTCTCTGGGGAGGTCACTTGAGGAGTTGAGGTCTCTGAGATGTGATTTTGTAGCTGGTAGTGATAGGATGGCTGTCCTCAGCTAAAGCTGGATTGGGAAGCGGGGTTAATCTCACACTTGTTTGGGTATTGTTTCTAGGCTTCCTGCTTTCTCTTTTGAGAGATGTGCACTCTTCCTCCCCAGCCTGCCCAAGTCACCTGGCTTATATCAGCCTCCCAATCTGCCCCCTCCCCCTCTCTCATCAATCCCCAGCTTCCTTCAGAGGAGCAAGTGAGAAGGTTTACAGCCATACACCTTGGGCACGGCTCGCATTGGACCATCCGCATCTCCTTTCCCTCAGCATCGGGTGAGGCAGCCATCTTGCCCAGCCCTGCCTCATTTTCGAGCATGGCTCTAGCCTTGTCTCCTGCTGGGTTCTGGGAAAAAGACATTGCTGATATATTCTCAGAATCTTTCTAGTGTCCCCTAGTGTTCCCACCAGTCATAGGATGGATCTTTAATATGACAGGATAGTCCAAATCAGGCTTTCTCTAGGATTGCTCGCTTAGTCTATATCAATGTCAGTGAAATCACAACAAAGCAACAAAGTGAAAGGACAGATTATTAAATCTTTTTTTCTTAATTAAATCCTCCTTTTGTTCAGATCTGGCCTCAGAACAATGAAATAGCATTTAGGAGGAGAAATGCAACCCAGCAACCCAGCACTGGAGACCAAGATGGAGAAGATCTCCATGGCCACCATGTTTTTTCCTCTTAGGCTGCGGTGGGTGGGAACAAAGGACAGCCAAACACTGCAACAGACCAACATGCTGAAGGTGATAAAATTGGCTTCATTAAAACTTTCAGGCAATTTCCTGTCTAGGAACCTATCAGGAAGCTGACAGTGGCCAGTAAACTGATGTAGCCCGAAACACAGTAAAACATAGTGACTGATCCTTCATTACATTGTACTATGATTTCTCCAGACTGTGAGTGCTTGTCCACATCTGGGAATGAGGGAGAGGTTGCCAGCCATGAAGCACAAATGCCAACTTCAACAAAGGAGGTTAAAATCAAAAGAGAATGTCCGTCTTTCCCCACCCACGTCCTGAAAACATTTCCTGGTTTGGAGACTCTGAAAGCCACCACTACAAGGATGGTTTTTGCCAACACACAAGAAACAGCTATTGAGAAGATGATGTTGAATGCTGGTTGTCGGAGGATGCAGGTCACTTTGTTAGGCTGTCCAATGAATAGCAGAGAGCAGAGTTTTGGGTAACTACTAATGGTGCAACAATTGTTACAGTTAATGGGTGTTTATAGTAGTTACTAATATCTATGTGGGTGTTACCTGTAGACTTAGTATGTTAACAAGGATTTAACTGGCATTATATGATGTTTGAATGGTGGAAGCAATGCTGGGAGCCATTGGGGGGTAGAGAAGTTTTTGAGAAAAAGGATATGAGATTTATGAGGTGGACCAAGTTGTGAAACATTGTGTATCCTAATAAAAGTTGTTATTGTTGTTGTTTTTTTAAAAAAAGAGAGAGCAGAGGATACAAAGAAGAAGAGAGATCATAAGAATGAAGGTCAGGCTCCAGTTCAATGTAGTAGTTAAGTGTGCAGACTCTAATCTGGGAGATTCCCCACTTGCACCTGCTGATATGACCTTGGGTCAGTCACAAGTTCTGGCACAGCTGTTCTTGAAAAAGAGCAGTTTCTGTCAGAGTTCTCTCAGCCCCACCTACCTCACAGGGTGTCTGTCGTGGGGAGGGGAAGGGAAAGGAGTTTGTAAGCCGCTCTGAGATGCCTTTGGGCAGTGAAGGGCGGGGTATAAATCCAATCTCTTCTTCTTCTCTTCTCTTGTTGGCTTTGACTATAGGAGTGTCCATGTACCTAAGGAAGATTCCAAGCACTAGAGTTGTGGTCAGGGGAAAGAAAAGAGCCAAAAAAGTCAAAATGATGCTCAAAAGTTCAGCAAAAGACAGGAAGCTTGAAACCTTGGGGATGCACTGATCTTGTCCCTTGTTTGGACAGTTCTGAACAGTTTACACAATTATCCATGTCATGAAGAGGAACAAACAGGGCTACTGTCAGGACTGCTGTGGGAGTCACCATATATCAAGAGCTAGAAATGGTATTCAACAACCGTGCCAATATGTTCTCCCTGCTTTTTTCCTCTTCCTTCCTATGTTTACTGACATGCTCCTGACTGAACTAGAGACAGTGGATCCTCCTCTTCCCTCTTCCTCAGCCAAAGGGCAGCCAGCAGTGGTTGATGCATCCCATTGTTCAGTCACCAAAGTAGGAAAAGACACCAACTAGGAGCAATGACACAGCTCTTTGCAGCCTCAACTATTTATTACCTGGACATTGTGACTGAGAAGTGAGCCCCAGGGTGGAGCAGAGTTTGGTATACATTTGAGGACACTCAGTTTCTAATCCCTTCTTGACATGAAATTCACTGGGTCATCTTGGACCAGTCGTATACACATGGAGACACAAGCACAAACTCACAAAGCTGCCTTATACTAAATCAGACCCTTAGTCTACCAAGGTCAGTATTGCCTACTCATACTGGCAGTGGTCCTCCAAGGACTCAGGGAGAAGACTTTCCCGTTACCTTTTGCCAGATCGTTTTAATGGGGGATGCCAGAGATTGAACCTGGGACCTTCTGCATGCCAAGCAGAGGAACTGCCACTGACCTCAGTCATCTTCTCTCATCTGAACCTACCTCACAGGCTGGAGTGAATTGAAAATGAAGGAGCAGAGGACAAGCCAAAGGAGTCAAGAACATTATACGGGTATGCGTGGCATCGTAGGCAATAGGATGGGATGTGAATATTGGTGAAGAAATGTGAAGAAACCAAAAGAAGAATGTCTTAAGTGGGAGTTAAATACAATTATAAACCTTGGTTGTATTCTTTTTTATTTGTAAAATTCTATAAGCTTGTTCGTGGAAGTTACCATTTATTCAAATAATGCATGTGGCAGAATCCAACATGCCAGCTTGGAGGATCTAATTTCTACTGCTCACCCCAATTCTAACTTTTTACAGAGTATGGAGAAACTATGGCTGGCAGTTACAGACCTAACTGTTTGTTGTTCTTTTTTTAAGTTACAGGGTTCCATAGTGAAAGATTTTCATTTACTACAGCATTCCTGAAAAACATGTTTATCTTGTGTGAACAGAAGTGTACATCTTCCTTAACTGGCTAGCATTCATCCAGAGCAAGAAAAATGGCACCAGGAATTAAAGAGCTTGACCTCCAGTCTGATACTGGAGATAATGTTTGAGCCAATTTAACAAAAAAATATGGATTCTTTGTTGCTGTTGTTGTTCTCGATAGAGTCAGAATTAGCAAAGAAATCTTGGTGCTTGTGATCAAAATGGCTGCAACTCAGAACCAATAGAAAACTGCACATTGTGACAGTTGACTTCTAATAAATTCTGGAGATAGCCGAATGAACTTCATTTGGGAATATTATCTTGGTGTGGGCAAACTAGGGCAAATTCTGAGAGGGATACTTAATTTTTTAATTTTTAGTTTTTATAGTAGTATTACAGACCATGACATGGTAATACATTGTACTGACTTATTTTGAAAGAATGATAAAACAGAGTACAGGAACAATAAGTTACAAAACTATGAACATTCTTAGTCTGATAATAATGGTAGAGTTCTATATCTTAAAGTGATTTTTTTAATTTTTCATTTCCGTCAATGAATTCCGAACACAGAAATCAAAATTCCAAGAAGTCAGAGTTATTATGATCAGGGCTCTGTGATATACAAATCTGGTTAGACATTTTTTGCATGGTGAAATATTCCTAGATTTTACATCATGGTTGATATAATGTAGGCAGAACTTAATATTGTCAGTGTTTCCTCCTTATAAGATGGCCCCTGTGGTTCAGCTGAGGCTTGAGAACAATAATGTAGCATTTTGGAAGAAAGATGAAGCTTAAGAGGCCTGCACTGGAGGCTAAGATAGAGAAGACCTCCACGACCACCATGTATTTCCCTTTAGTACTCAGGTAGGTTGGAACAAAGGTCAGCCAAACACTGTAGAAGACCAGCATGCTGAAGGTGATGAATTTGGCTTCATTGAAACTGTCAGGTAACTTCCTAGCTGGGATAGCCACAGAAAAGCTGGCAGTGGCCAGGAAGCCCATGTAGCCCAGAACACAGTAAAACATGATGGTTGATCCCTCATTACAATTCAGGATAATTTCTTCAGTGAATGAATGCATATCAGCATCTGGGAAGGGGGGAGAGATCGCCAACCATAGACCACAAATGGCTGCTTGAGTAAGAGTGCAGGAAAGAACAAAGGATCTAGCCAATCTTTTCCCCACCCACCTCCTCCACTTGGATCCTGGTTTGGTAGCCAAAAAAGCTAGAACAACGGTGACCGTTTTAGCCAACACGGAAGAAACGGCCATTGAGAAGATGATGCCAAAAGCAGTTTGGCGGAGGAGACAGGTCACCTTCTCAGGTTGGCCAATGAATAGAAAAGCAGAAAGGAAACTGAGCAAGAGGGAGAGGAGAAGAGTGTAGGTGAGACTTCTGTTGTTGGCTTTGACAATGGGAGTGTTGTGGTGCTTGGTAAAGAGTCCTAGGATGAGAGCAGTGATCAGAGAAAACAGAAGGGAAATCAGGGCTAAACTGATCCCCAAACGCTCTTCATAAGACAAAAAAGTTACAACCTTAGGTATGCAAAAATTCTGTTTCTTGTTTGGATAATGGTCATCTGAGCATCCAAAACAGTCATCCATGTCTGAAAAAGAAAAGAAAAAAAATCAAGAAGGCTAATATGAGGCAGTATAAATAGGTCTGAATATAGTCTATGGCAGAATAGCCTCTTAATGTATCATCTTGAAAGCACTTGGCAGTGGCAAGTTAGGCCCAGGCTGTCAGCAAGAGCATTCACTCTTCATTGGGTCATTTTATGACCAGAACCAGGCATTCCAATGTTTCCCTAAAGAACTATAAGGAGAACACAGGTAGGATCAGGAATACTCAGTCCATTCATATAGGCCCTGGTCTCCATCTTGTCTGCTTATGCTCACTTCCACTACTAGCTACTCAGTCCATCAGAAGTAGTCCACAGCAATGTTCCCTCTAAGCTGTTAGTGTGAGCTAGTTCACAGGTTTTTAGCCTCCACCTCACAGATATTTATCTTAGCTCAGGAAGGATGGCTCCAGAGCAAGCTAATCTATGGAGTAGCCAAATCACTTGCTCACAACCTTTATGCCAGTAGCTCACAAAGTAGAATTTTTGCTCACAAGACTCTACAGCTTAGAGGCAGCATTGGTCTACAGTGGAGAAATGACCCACTAATGTTGTGGGGAAAGGATGTGTCTCACTCTGGGCCCACTCCTAAACAGGGCTCCATGGAGCAATGTGGTGATCACACTAGGCTGAAGAAGATGCATTCGTCCTTGTAGGTCCAAAGAGTAAATAATAGATATGAGGCAGTAAATTGGTGCAATAATTTCAGTTCTGGGGAATTCTTTATTGTCTTTTCCTTTTGCAACTACACTGTAACCAACAATGTTCTCTGAAGTTCTGGACTAGAAGTTGTTTGGCTCCCCCCCCCGACTCCCCCCATCTGATGTTGGGTGGCCAGTCGGACTCTAGCCTAGAAGATTTTCACTAGGCATTGCAAGCCGTGGCTGGTTGGCTCAGACTGAGTCGACTGAAACTAAACCCGGTGAAGACAGAGGTCCTGGGCCTGAGTTGGGCTGGTTTGAGGTTGGGAACCCCTCTTCTGACCTTCAATGGGTCATCTTTGATGCCAGCATCGGAGGTTAGGAGTTTGGGAGTGCTCCTGGACCCCTCTCTAACTATGGAGGCCCGGTTGGCAGCCACTGCCAGGTCGGCCCTTTACTATGTTCGGTTGGCTAGGCAGTTGGTTTCCTTCCTCAACCGTGATGACTTGGTCACAGTGATCCATGTGATGGTCACCTCGAGGTTAGACTACTGTTAACGCTCTCTACATAACGCTCTCTACATAACGCGCTCTACATTTGCCTTTGTCGCAAATCTGGAAGCTGCAGCTGGTGCAAAATGCTGCAGCCAGGCTCTTGGTGGGCCTCCTTGGGCGGGAGCACATCTGTCCTGTGCTGAAAGCACTGCACTGGCTGCCAATAGCGTACCAGATTCACTTCAAAATGCTGGTTCTTACCTTTAAAGCCCTATATGGCCAGGGTCCGACATACCTAAGGGACCGCCTTTCCCCACATGTACCCCACAGGGCACTACGGTCGGGGACGCAACATCTGCTGGTGACCCCAGGCCCCAAGGAGGCCAGGCTTCCCACAACCAGGGCCAGGTGGCAGCTCCTACCTGGTAGAATGAGCTCCCAGAGGAAATCCAGGCCCTGTGGGACCTTGTGCAGTTCTACAGGGCCTGCAAGACGGAGCTCTTCCGCCAGGCTTTCGAGTAGGAGCTGCCACTTCCACTACCATCATTACCACTACCACCACCACCACCACCAAGTGGTTTGGGCAACAGCGGGGTGTGGAGATGGCCCTGTGATGAGCAAAGCACAGTGCAGCGTGGAGCTGATACCACTGAACCACCCCCTTACTGAAGATTGATTTTGAAACATCTAGAGCACTTTGTAATATCGTAAATTATTGTTTTATCTTGTTTTTATTTTTATTTTTAAGTATTGACATTTGTGCCCTATTTGTGAGCTGCCCTGAGCCTGCTTGCAGGGAGGGCGGGCTAGAAATTTAATGATAAATAAATAAATAAAATTACCAACCAGATCCAAACTTTACCAAGTTATTCCTTTTAACCCCATCCCCACATGTGTTGCCCACACTGCCTGTCCATTTTGGTTGGTGTCCCCTCAGCCTCCAGGTCCTGGTCCCTACCCACTTTCATGTCTGGGAAGGCCGAGGTGAACCATCCCCACCCTAAGCTATGGTTACCAACCTCCAGGTGGTAGCTGGAGATCTCCTGAGTTTACAACTGATCTTCAGGCAACAGAGATCTTTTCCCCTGCAGAAAATGGCTGCTTTGGAATGTGGACTCTATGGTAGTTTACTCCATTGAATTCCCTCCCCAAACCTCACCATCCTCATATATCACCCCCACACACACAATCTCCAGGATTTTCCCAACTTGTAGCTAGCAACCTTACCCCAAGATGCTTATCAAGGGGTATACAACTGGATTTCAAGATCCTTCAGTTTGTCCTCATTCTATGGCTGGTGTCCTGGCCACTGTTCTTAGCAATTTGACCTCAGCAAGACAGGAGGTCACTGGGGTTTAACCCCAATTCTCTAGATGGGATAGACTGTGCAGTGTTACAAGTGTTAACAAGTGAATGGGGAATCTTCAGTATGTATGTAGATTCTGCATGTTTGTTCATTTGTCCTGTAGATTTCTCACCCTTCTGAGCAGATATCTTCCCCTCTGGACACGGAGCACAATCATAACAGCAGAATGGCTTCCCTTCCTTCTTCTTCTTCCTGTATCCTGGATAACAGCTCTCAGTGCATACAGAACGAGGCCGTCTCTAACGCATTAATGAAATATAAGACTCTCAATATTAAGAAGACTTCAGAATTGTTTTCTAAGTTCAGAAAATAGCATAACATGCAACCAGATTGCTACTTTTCTAAACAAGTTTGTCAGTTTTTCTGAATCTTCTACCAGAGTAATACAGATTCTTAGCCATTGCCTGCCCACCCCTCGAATGAAACACAACACAGGTTATGGGTTAAACTGGGGATTTATTTACTCATAAGCTGATTTGCATCATTTTATACCATTTAAGCACAGGTTGCATTGTGTGGGTGAAGCAGGCTTCTTTACCAGACAAACCTACCCCAGCTCAGAGCCACATCCGGAATCCTTCCAGACTCTACCCATCACGGCCCGCACTCCAAGTGAATACATGAGATGAAGGAGCACATTTCTGCCCATGACTGCGAAGCCTTAAGCCTCATTATATGCTCCCCCAAACCTGAAGAGGCTGCCTACCTGAGTCTCCTGGACTGCCAAGCCGCTAGGTACCTAATTTGAGGACCTCCCAATCGCTGATATCCCAGGGTGCTTCCCAGCTCGAATAGACCCCCTCATCCTGTGCTTTTCTGCCTTCTCAGAAAAAGGTCTAACCAGATTACCAGGTGTATTTATGCTGCATCCCCCCAGACCATGTTTCAGATGACAAAACGCTCCCCTCACAGCCAATCCAAGTGAGACCCCCCCCAAATTCTGCTCAGCTCCACAACCAGTGACTGGCTAATCCCATATGGTTTTAAGCATAGACCTTGGCTGGAATGGTCAGGGAATGGTTGCTGGTGGACCTGGCCACCCAGCCATCCCTGAAAGCTCAGTGTTCTTGTGCTGAGCCCTAATAGGATCCCTCCACCTTTGTGATTCCATCTAAGGATGTGCTGGGGCAGGCAAAAGCCTGCGCTTGCTCATGGACAAGCACCTGTCTTGCCCATCCACCTCTCGAATGAAACACAACAGAAGTTAGGGTTACTGGGAATTTATTTACACATAAGCTGATCTGCATCATTTTATACCATTTAAGCACGGGTTGCATTGTGCCTGCAAAACAGGATCCTTAAGATACGCAAACCCACCCCAGAACAGAGCCAGGTCTGGAACCCTTCCGGACCCTACTTGTTGTGGCCCGCACTCCCAGTGTGTAGAAGAGAGAGAGGAGCACATTCCTGCCCACGACTGCTATCCTTTAAGGCTCATCATATGCTCCCCCAACTCCAAAGTGCCCCACTGCCTGAACCTCCCAGACTGCCAAGCTACTAGGCACCCAGTTTGTGGACCCCACCCATCACTGATATCTTAGGGTTCTTGCCAGCTTGAATAGACCCCCTCAACCCATGCTTTTTTGCCAGCCAGATGGACAGCCAGTCAGCCAGCTCTGATAGGTCAGTATTCCTGCACTGAGTCCTAATAAGCTCCCTCCGCCCTTGTGATTCCATCCAAGGATGTGGGGGATGGGGCAAGCACCCATGGGCAAACACCAGTCTTCTTTAAAGTAAAGGTAAAGGTTCCCTTGCTCGAAAGCCAGTCGAATCTGACTCTAGTGTTGCGGGGCTCATCTCCGTTTCAAAGCCGAAGAGCCAGCACTGTCCGAAGATGTTTCCATGGTCATGTGGCCGGCATGACTAAAAACCAAGGCGCACAGAATGCTGTTACCTTCCCACTGAAGTGGTACCTATTTATCTACTTGCAATTTCTTGCTTTCGAACTGCTAGGTTGGCAGGAGCTGGAACTAGAGGCGGGAGCTCACCCCGTCATGCGACACTCACGGGTCTTGAACTGCTGAACTACTGACCTTCCACAGCCTGCAGTTCAGCGTCTTAACCACTTGAGACACCGCAGCTCCTCAGGTCTTCTTTACATTGTGTCAAAACACTTCAAGGCATAGGACACTCGACAACTCTTGAAGGCTTAAAAGTTAATTAAAATATTTATATGCCATCTTTCCTACTGTCAGATAGAGTCTCTTAGGCACTTTTGAAATAAAGATCTGAATCACACCACAGATATCTATTTTAAAAGATGTGCGCTGGTACATGTGCTCATAACTGCCAAGAATTTCCTTCATGTAAGTGGGCCCCAGGCTATGGTTCTCCAAAATTTTATCATTCTGTGGAATGTGTTCAACAGAAATGTTCAAGAGGGCATGTTCTCAAGGCATTAGAATGCAGGAGCTGCTTTATAAGGAGGGAGGGTTGTCGACAACTGTAAAGTCCCCCCTCCTTTGTAAATAAACAAATAAAACTCTGTCAGCAATATCACACGATAACAATTTTCCTCAAAATTTCAATCCTACCTGTTTAAACCAATGGTCCCATAGAATACTATCCTCGTTAATGAAGAGTGTTTGGTCTGCTGGAGCCCGGAGATCAATATTTCCAACTTTCTGTTTAATGAAAGATTGGTTTGGTAAAGAGACCCAGTTGATAACATCAAATCTTTCTTCCAGTTCCTCCTTCTGGACCAAGGAAACCTTGTCCCCCGCAGTGTTATTAAATGATACACCTCTGAGGAGGTGGTGAAGCTAGATGGAAAAGAAAAGAGAGGATTTAAGGGGGAAGAGAAATATGCTCTGGGATCAGAATTATTCAAAATGTGATGTGAACGTTGATCAATGTATTGCTAGATTTATCCTGTGCAAGAGCTATTATGTGAAAATAAATAATTTGCCATGCAGTTGTGGTGGCCAAGTTCATTGACAGTGTCCCCAAGGAATGGAGACCCATTGCAAACTGTAACAATGCAGACTATAGAAGGCACAAAGATATGAGTGAACAACATTTGTAGTTTAATTGTCAGCATATCCTGGAACAAAGTCAGACAAGGATACCAATGACAAAACATCCCACTCTGTGTCTAATAGGAGGAAGGATAAGAAGGAAGAAATCCTGGAATGCTTCCAGTAGTCCTTCGGCATTTTAATAGTTCTCTCAATGCACTGTCAATGAACATTCATACTGGAATCTTTGTGCCATTACCTGCCATGGCTGAAAATTCTGAAGCTCCTTTCTCTTTTCTTCTGTCATTGTTCTGCTAGATTTGGACAAATACATAGCATGTAAAGCATGGGCCACCACATAGACAGCATTGTAGATGGTATAACTTTGGCCAGTCATGCTCGTTTCCAAATAAGGCTGAGGAAGATTTTCCAGTTTTTCCTCTCCAGTGCAGTTACCACTGGATATAAAGTACTGAGAATTTCTGAAAAAGGAATTGGGGAATACACAGCTAAATGCAAGGGCCCAGATGTCCTGGAGAAAACCATCTCCTTTACCATTGGAAGGACTTCTTCTTAGAAGAAATTCTTGGAATCCTGGGACTTCATTTGCATGAATGGCAACTGATAATGCACCATGAAAGTATTGTGTACTCCAGTTCCTAATGCGGGGAAGTGGTTTTATTTCCTGCTGGGCTGTGAGAAGCCAGACTTCTCCTTTTGCCTTTTTAAACTGATGTTTATATATTATTTTACTTAGCAGTCGTCTGAAAATCACCATGGAATGGTGATCTCCATAAAAAATCAAAACATTGGCTTGAGTCTTCATGAGTTTATCATACACTTTTTCTGACCATTTTATTATTTCTTTGAATTCTTTATCCATACCATTCTTGTACACTGTGTCTATGAAGTCAAAACAGATGCCATTCTTGGAAAATTCAGGAACGATGTTCTTCATGAACCATTCTGAATTCATATGAATTCCATCAAAGAATCCAACCCATGTCCAGTTGAAATGGAGAAGTAAGTGCAGAATCCCCTTGTACTGGAGGGCTTCATTTGGGACCATTTGGTATAAGGAAACAAACTTGTTGCCTTCCATAGTTAGTGAAGAATAGCCATAAGAGAGCTAAGAATAAATTGACAGGGGGGAAGACAGGAACATGTTATTTATTTCTTTGGCACTTCTTCAGAGTCCTGCTTCAACTGATTCTTTTGTGATTTTATGATACGGAACAAATATGTTGTCAGTTTGGAACTGGTTCATGTGCATCCATAATGGTGTTCTCTTGATTTTTTAAAAATACTATTACTGGCTGAGTCCAGACTGGCAGTTTGCCCCGGGAAGGGACCCGGGCCGACAACGATTCAATACTGGAGTAAATGGGACGTTCACACAGGCACATCTGCCTGGCGTCCCCCACCCGTAGCCTACCGGTGCTGTTGCGCTTCACTGCCAGATTAAAAAACACCTGATAAAAGCCGTTGCAAATCCAAAAGCCCGCGTTCGTCACGCGTTTCTCCGCTTCCGGGGAGTCTGAATGCACAGCAAAAAGCTGGGCAGAAGCCACGTTGGGCATGAGGCAGCAGCGGTGTGATTGGCTGCGCTCCGCTCCACTGCCCAATGCGGTGCCGGCATTGCAGGGCAAAAAAAAAAAAAAAATTGGCAAAATGCGCTTATGCATTTTTTTTGCTATGACTGGCTACCGGGGCAAACTGCCAGTCTGTACTCAGCCACTAACCCATCTTCTGCTTATATACTTGAAGGATTAGAAATTTAAAAGACATATCATATCAGACATTGACATACCATAGAAATATCAACATACACACTTTCCCCCCTGGTTCAGGGTTCCTCATTGTTCAGTCATGCACTTATGTTGTTATCATGCTGTTTCAGTGCTATTTACTTTACAGACACCTTCTCCAGATCCCCAAAATGTTCCCCAATTCCCCACATAGGAAACAGTGGAGACCAGAATACCTGGGGTGCCCTGTACAGGGGTTTATGAAGCTGTGTTCATTAAGTCCTTTTTCTGATACTGTTCTAACTTTGGGATATTAGAGGGAGGACTTGGTTCTCTACTGATTGAGTGCCATTTTCTCTAAAAGTGCCTAATCTGGATTACAGGAAAAAATCCTTATTCCAGTCAATGTGTGTGTGTGTGTGTTTCATAATTCCAAAGAGTTCTATAATCTAGTTTTCATTCCAAAAATATGCAAAATGACCCAAAAATGCTTTCTTGTATATATTTTCATCTTGGGAATTTCATAACATAGATTGCTGGTTATGGTGGGCAAGGGGGCAGCTGCCACAACAAAAAGGCAGTTGCCAAGATACAGACCAGGCTTATATAGTTGCTCTGTGCCTCCTTGTCCCAAGCTGAGTGGCATGAGGTGCCTGGCTCCTGCTCTGCCCACCGAGCCTTTATCTCTAGTCTGAAAGGTGGGAGGGGCCAAAAATATCTCTGCCCCTGCTAAGGTTGGGGAACTAACTCCTTTGCATCACACATAGCAAAATTCAAGTCCAGTTTCACCTTAAAAACTACCAAGTTTCTTTCAGGGGATAAGCTTTCAAGACTAAAAGCTTTGAGTCTTTGAAGCTTATCCCCTGGGTGGGGGGGAATGCTGGCCTTTAAGGTGGTTCTGAACTGAAATCCTCTCTTTGAATGCAGATCAACATGGCTACCCACTGGAAACTGTCCACAGAAGGGTGAAATTGATGCTGCATGGAAATATATTAGTTTTTTTTCATTCCACATAATTAGTATGAGATGAAGAACTGGACATGATCTGATCTAGTAATTTTGGCATTGTTTCTCAGTTTTGACAATGCAGAGATGAAAGGTTATGAAAAAAACATAATACCAAGGATGAGAAAATATATTGTATCAATCATGCTCATAGCAGCTAACTCTTCAGTGGCACATCAATGGAAAACCAATCAATATCCTTCAAAACACCAATGGTTAAATAAAATCTTGGAATACGTGGCCATGGGAAAAAAATCTCTGAATAAATTTTAGCTGCTGATAACTCAATGTATGTATTAAATTTCTTGGAGAAATGGTTTCCCTGCTTTGAGTTTGTCTGAGAAAAAAGAAGAAAATAAAATATATGTTCCCTGGAAAATATAGAGTACTAGCTTTTTACTGGTAGTGATGATATGTTTCCTCTTTTTTATTGTTATTGTATGAGTTTCCTATTGTTATTGTTTAAAGTTGTATGACCATTCTATGTTATGTAAAACTTTACAAAATAAAGTTACTTAAAAAACACCTGAAAGAACTGAATTCATGCAATTTGTGATCAGGACCAAAGCCGTTATAGGGATGTTCTCCTTTCTCAGATCAATAATGCTAACTTCGATAGCATTAAAATATGTATGCGTTATGAAGCAGTCATAAAAATTGTTCTTTCTTCTTCTTAGATATGCTTCTGCTTAGATATTCTTAAACAAATGTAAGCTCTGTTGTGTTAAATAGAATCCAGTCATTTCTGTCTCCACAGCGCACAGTTACCTTTGTGTATGAAAAGAATGTGTGACACACAGCTTTTCACACTCTGCAAACATGTCCTACCTGAAGAATCCTGAACATGCCCCAAAAACTTGGTATCAGAAATGGTTCTTCACAAGCTGAGTGCCATATTCTCTCTCTCTCTCTCTTAAAAAAAAAGAAAAGCCCCTGCTCCAGCCTACTGGAGAGCCAGTTTGGTGTAGTGGTTAAGTGCATGGACTCTACTTTGGGAGAACTGTGTTTGATTCCCCACTCCTCCACTTGCAGCTGCTGAATGACCTTGGACAAGCCATAGTTCTGACAAGAGCTGTCCTTGAAAGGGCAGTTCTTGAAAGAGTTCTCTCAGCCCCACCTATCTCACAGGGTGTCCGTTGTGGGGAGGGGAAGGGAAAGGAGTTTTTAAGCCGCTCTGAGACTCTGAGTGAAGGGTGGGGTATAAATCCAATATCATCATCTTCATCATCATCTTCTTCTTCATCATCATCATCTTCTTCTTCTTCTAATGGACAGATTTCTTATTCCATCCAATTCTGTGTCCCTCACCCCCAGAAAGGTCTGCCCCCTTTTTGCCCACTCAGAGCCCTGTGCTCCTTTCTGAAATCAGGAGCAGGGGAGGGGGGACATCCCAATGCCTACTGAAGCTGGGAGACTACTTTCAACTCCACAGGAGAAAGGAAACAGATTATTTTGCAGATTCCATTAAGCAGTATGAGATGATCAGTGGACACAGTCTGCTCACGTAATAAATATACTGGCTTTCAGATTCAGCAGCACAGAAAACAAAGGATATGAAAAACTTTTTAAAAACTCCGAAAAACTGAATTAACACAATTACAATCAAAGCTATTATAGAGATGCTTTCCTTTCTCAGATCAGTAATTTTAACTGTATAGCTACCATTAAAAAAATGCTGTCACAAGGTATGAAAGAGTCATTCAAATCATTGTTGTTCTATTTGGATTTTCCTTTTGCCATATCATCCTAAATTCAGCCATGTCTATCTCCAGAATACATAGGCAGCTTTGCGTATACAAGAATGTGTGAAACACATTCACATGGAAACGTTCCCTGCTCCATGTGGGAATCAAATACTTAGCCAAATTTGAATTCCCACCATAACTTTATATGCTGACAATACCTACATTAATAGAGTCATACATGCTTGCATGCCGTAGAGCATTACCTAAAGCACTGATGAAGAGTCCTTTGGCTGGGATTCCTTCAGAACAGCGTTATTGTGATTGTTCCTTGTCAATGGTTGATTTGTTAGTGCATGTTTTCTTTAATTGTTTCAGACACACCATTGCCAGAGAGATATTTGCATGCAAAATGGCTGTTAAAATGTTCAACCACTTCTGAAACCAATAAGATTGTTTCTGAGTGACTTTTGTAAAACATATATGGTTGATGCAGAATTTTTTTTTGATGTTGTTTTTAATCCTTAATTATTTTCTTGGTTTAAGGGTAATAGGCTGTTAAACCTGAATAAAGTGAAAGTAAAGTTAATCACATATTTTTCATAATCAGCAGATATATCCTACCTGAGGAATCTTGTACAGTCCAAAAACACTCGGGACCAAGGATGAAGCTGTAGAGAACAATCCTTCAATAACTGCAAACAGGTTGTCCTGGCTATCACACCTGTAGTTGGGGGCCAATCTGTTCCAGGGAGACAGAAATTGAAGGGTGGCATGATAGGTCCACCTTGGATTCAAGTAGCTGTCATAGATACGGAAGCCCAAGGTGACATTGGGCAAGAGTCTGGGATTTTCGTTGATCTCCTTGATGGCAAATACCATGGCCAGGACATGCTGGTAATTCTGAGTCACGGCACTGGAAAGAGAGATGGAATGTTTGCCAATAGCCTTTTGTGGATTTTGTTATGTTGTTGCTGTTTTTTTTGTGTACCTTAGTGTTAGCCCAATTGCTCTATTTTAAAATATAGCAATTGGTTTATTATTATTTATTGGATTCTCGCCTTTATATACAGAGAATGCTGCTAGTCTGTAATGGTTCCCAGTAAAAGACACAGAGACCAGGTATAATTAATAAAATATTATTTTACTGAATATAATCCTTATTTATTCATTCACAAACACACAAACAGTATTCAAGCATTCACACAGAGAAAATAGAACTAAGAAAGCAGAGGGGATTGATGGCTTATGGAGAGGTGATACTACCTGTCAGATGTGCAGAGGTCCATGGAGTTCTGGCCTAAACTCAGAGAGTTCAGGGGTGGCCTGCCATTTTGGATCATGGCAGAGACACACACACTAAGGCCATGTGAGTTCTGGGATATACCCACTGTAAGACAATGCAGCCCAATGGGTGGCCCTGGGGGCTGGTCTCAGGTGAGAACAAAAGATTTCCTGGACCAATGATGAGTCCCAGGGGTGTGTGATGTCAGTAGAGGCAGACCTTAGGTTTGACCAATGGGCTTCCAGAGAGGCAGGGTCTGAATTTAACAATAGAAGCCAGGTGTTGGGTGTCTAGTTGAATGGATTATAGGACTTGCTGGCCAGGTAAACAAAAGGTGGGAGACTTCCCTGATTGTCCCTGATTAGCATCAGGAAGGGTCGTTAACAATTTGAATGCTTGACTGGGTAATCCCTTCATGCACTGGCAGAGGAAAAGTCCTTTGTCTGCTGTATGGCCCTTAATCCGTGTATGTGACATGCAGCAGGTATGTAATGGAGTCCCTCAGAGTAAAAAGGACAGCTTTTTCCTTTCTCTATGGGCTTCTACCTTGGCATCCATTTTACAGTCTAGACAGACCATGTGGCAACAGCAAACAGTCCATAGCAAAGCCCCATAATGGCGTCAGGGCTAACATATCCCCCCTTGCAGACGTGGCAGCGTCAGATGACATCGTCTGCACATACACTTTGATGGAGACTTCCCGGTATCTTGAGGGACAGAGGCAAGAAAGACAAAGAAACACAAAAGGCTGGGTAAGGTGCTGAAGAGTGCCAGGTGGCTTTTAAATACTTACCTCTGGAACTCATTGTTATTCCATGAGCATAATCTCTGCTGGGTGGAGGGGGAAGACTTGCTCTGAGGTCACCTTATGAAACCTGAATGTGAAATCCCTTTTGCAGACCACTTGCAGCCCAACTCTGTGGTCAAGCTGAGAGTGCCTGGCTTTTGGGGACTTTGGTTCAGGTTAGAAAGTAGGGCACCCCTGTTTTGGGGCTACCCAAGAATAAAAGGCAGTGCCTCTGGTAACAATTCCCCCCTTGAAGCCGTCTTTAGGCGTGAGCCAAGATGGCTTCACTTCAAATGATGTTTTGCTGCCGTTGGAGTTCCATATGACCAGAAAAGAAAGGACAGCAGAACAAGGTTAGAGAAAGAATTTACAGGGGAACGGCTCGGTGAGGGAGTCAGGTATACCGGCTATAAAAATATATCTTTCTGGGAACCCAAAAGGAAATTTTTTTTAAAAAAAATGTTTTAAAATAAGGAAGGGTGAGTGCCTCTGTGTATGTGTTTGCAGGGACCTTCTGCACATCTTCCAGAGAGACATGACTACTGTACATAATGCTACCTATAGCAAATCTAATGAAGGCTTCTAATTATTATAAAGCAACAAAAAGGAAATGCAAGACATCCTAATAATTCTAAAAACTTATAAGCTAAAAACATATCTAACTCAAAGGTTACCAAAATTCCTAAACAATTAGACAAATACAGAAAGCAAAAATTGGTGGGTTAAGCAAACTTAAAGCAGAAAGATAACTAAAAGCAATGCAAATGCTATGCTGGAAGAATTGAGAATGAATGTGTGTCAAAGCATGATTACAAAACATTTAGAACATGTGAGCAACAACATGAAAATGACATGGACCAATGAATACAGTCAGTGATACAAATCAATTTGAGTTTCAGTTGAACATTACAGATAAATGTGGGTAAGGAACATTGATACATTTTTGAAACCACCACCCCAGACACTCAAGTTGGCAAAAGGCACAGGCAATCTGAGCCTTGTAAGTGTGGAGGTTTCCTGCTTTCAGGGACCAAAAAGCAATTCTTGGGTCCCAAAGTAATAACTGGGTGGGTGCCATGAGGTATTTGCAGCTGGTTGTGAGAGTTGCCTGCCCTTGAGGTGGCATCCAATGTCCATGAGATGGTTTGCAAGCAATTTGCAGGTCCAGAGAAGGCAGCTGGTAAGTTGGCAGGTCCTTTGCTAAAACTGGAGCAAAGGCAAATTAGGAGGCGACTTGGGTGCGTAGCAAATAGGGAGCAATGGCTTTGGCAAGACCACGAGGTCTTGTAGGCTGAACAGGAATCTTGGAAAGTCTTTGATGCATATGCATAGCAAGAGTATTCTCCAGGTACAATTGGAAATAGCTGAACGTTCAGTTTTTATTATGGTGACCAGAGCAGAGTTCCAGGTGAAGATGTGCACAGTTTGGAGGCGCCAAGAAGTTATAAAAAAAATGGCCAAACAAAAGAACGTTTAAAAAAAAAAGGAAGTTAGATTGCCATGGCTGTTGTAGAAAAAGTTGGGGGCCCCCAGGGAAAACTGCCGGCTTATGGGGGTGGGTCATACCCCAAAAACAAAGCTAACAAAAAGCTGGAAAGCAATAATTATTAACACACATATAAAACAAACAATTCCTAAAATAACTTATAAGGTGTGCCTTTACTATCAGGCATAAGACTTCAATTGCAGGTTCAGATTTTCAGTTCCTGCAGATATGAAAGAACTTGAGAGACAGATTAACAGGTTTGCATGGATAGAAAGATGCTCTAGCCATGCAGGGATAAAACTTAAATAGGAGAATAAACTTAGAGCATCAGGTACTGATTGTGTACCTCAAAGAGGAAGCCCTTAAACAAAATAAAGATGAAAGAATCAAGTAGCTAAATTACAGACAGGATTGAAAATCCAAGAGAAGAGAAGAGGCAGTAGCCCTTGATAATTCTGCATGATTTAAGAAGTCGGCCAAAGATCACACCACAAGAGAAGAGGAAAGAGAGAGAAAAAAGTTGTCTCTGGCACAGGCTTTGTGCCAGCAAATAGTTCTTCTGAGCATGTACAGAGTTTCTTTCCTTGTTAGTAGAAACTGGGCTGAAGGGGGCCTGGGCATATAGATTACTAGAACAAAATCAGAAGGGATGTGCTGCCAGACTTAAACCCTTTAAAATATTCTATGGTAGCTATATATAAACTGATATCAAAACTAAAGAAACGTTAGCCCTAAAGGTGGGGCTTTAAGAGAACAGCTAATTCCAAAACCAAAAGAGTATTTATAAAACCTTAAAGAGATGAAATAGTTCTAGATTACACAAATTTACCAAGAAATTTTAAAAAGAGATTCCCTTCTATAAGAATGGGAAGATAAGACAAAGCTTAAAATCGAGATGCTGTAGTAAATTAATGGAACAGAAACAAATCTATTTTAAAATCTATTTTTAAATGTACCATTTTGAAAGTAAGGGATCTCTAATCATGAGAAATTCCAAGGAAGAGGATGCAAATAAATGTATTTTTAACTTTCTAAAGAAAGATTTCCATTAAAATTAAAAGGGAACAATATTACCATGTAAAAACAATTACAAAACGGACCTTTAAAAAAACAAAAACTAAACTTTGGAAGGGGGGAAGGAAGATGACCTTCCTGTAATAGACAAGGAATTACAAATTCAAAAGGGAAGAAAAGATCAGTCTTCTCTATGCATTTTCATTCCCCATCTATGCCTTAAAAACCAAAGGAGAAAACATTTTTTTCTTTCTGTGCTCCCCCTAGTTCCTTTACAGAGGGAGATTTCTCTTAACAAAAGAAGGAGGTGCAATTGTTACCCTCCAGAAGGGCCATTAATCTAGCTAGGAGCCTTCTTATCTTGTCCTCCTTTGGGTTTTCCCCTGGAAGGTGGCAAGTCAGCGGGTTCATTTGAATTTTAAATGGAGAGTGAGAGTCTTACATTTTCCTCTTCAATTTGAGACAGAAAAGTCAGAAGAAAATTAGTACACATTAGTCATTAGTACATTCCCTACATATTAATACCTTTAGTAGTAATTAGTTAGAAGGACAAATCTTGATCAGTAAATGCTCTCTCTCTCTCTCTTGAAGCTGTATTCCTACGCTGACAGTCACGGAGACAAAGTTGGGCTCGCCTCGAGGGGCATCTGGCTCTCTTTTGTCTTCCTGTGCTGATCACAGTGAAGAAGGGGGGCTGCTAAAGTTTCCTGATTAGGCAAGTGTTAAATTTCCACTTTTTTGGCTGTTTTAAACATGACTGAAATGGATCCAATTCTCTCCCAAAGGCATTTGGGAAGAGAATGGGATTTCTAGAATTCTATATTTTAAAAGGTAAAACCAGAGGTACAGAATTTTCTCAATTTCTCTCAATTATGCCAGTAATTATAGAAAGACTATTTCTGATGCTACATCTGTATTGGACTTCATCTCTCAAGCATTTAAGCATGTTTTGGGAATTTTGGTGACATAGCTGCACTGTCCACTGAATTCAGGTTCTTTCTGGGGCCTGAGTTCTGCAGCTAAGGTTCCTTACTTACATAAAAGTTACAGATTTTTGGACCTGTTGGTCTTGCTAAGCGCTGAGCAAGGCTGCCAGGTCCAGGCAGGAGATTCCTGGAGATCTAGGCTTGGGTCGGAAGAAGGATGAAGACTCCAGTGGGGCAAAAGCTATAGTCTTCCCTCTCCTCCAAACACTCATTTTCTGCAGAGGAACTGGACTCTGCAGCCTGGAGATTTGCTATAACTCCGGGAGAGCTCCAGGTCTTGCCTGGAGGCTGGCACTACCAAAGGGAGATGCTATTCTCTGGGCAATAAGCTAAGGGGTGAGGTTTTTCCTTTCTTTCTCAGTTCTTTCCACAGGGAAGTCCTGTGTGCACTCCATTCCTTGCCCAGTTTGGAGTTGGAATGGGGGGAGGTTTTACTTTAGGCATTCACTGTCTTATTTATTTTGCTACAACCATTAAGTGGCTGTACTTAATGACTGCTTCTGTTTCTATACTGAGAGTTGGCCTGGTCATTCCCAGAAGTTTCATTCTAGCAGCATCACATGGGGTGCAAATGCAACCATGGTCTCAAGCTGCTGTTTCAGGGGAATTTAATCTCAGCATGGCAAGACTGGTGACTTACTTCTGCCTGCTGGGTTTTACTTAAGAGGCTAGGGAGCAAGGCAGTTTGATTTCTAAAAAGACTGCCTGGCATTTTGTATATTCTGTTACAATTCTATCACCCTTTCCAGGTCTCCTTCCATTTGGGAAAAGGGGAATTTGAGAGAGAGGATCTTGATTACAAGGTCAGACTTCCTCTTGTTTTTAACTTAGCATTTTTGCCTAACTTCAGATTCTCGGATCTGAGGAACAAACTTACTTTATAAACCAAAAAGGCCAATGGCCACCAAAGGGAAAAAGACCCTGATTCCTGGGGTCTCAAAGTCCATGTGGGATGCTGGTGTGCAGCTACCCACACACAAACACACATTCAGCTTCTGGTTTCCAAGTGTTCTAAAACTTGGATGTTTCTAACCAGTAAGGATTCTACAGCTCACTGGCAGGTTCTCTGGCTTATGGTTCCCAAGTGTTCTAAGACTTGGATTATAGAAGGTTTTAAGGCGTTCCACCCGTGACCAGGAAAACCAACTTAACCCGGGAGAATTTCAGGATATTCCCATCCACTATATAGAAGGTTTTAAGGCATTCCACCCGTGACCAGGAAAACCAACTTAACCCGGGAGAATTTCAGGATATTCCCATCCACTATATAGAAGGTTTTAAGGCATTCCACCCGTGACCAGGAAAACCAACTTAACCCGGGAGAATTTCAGGATATTCCCATCCACTATATAGAAGGTTTTAAGGCATTCCACCCGTGACCAGGAAAACCAACTTAACCCGGGAGAATTTCAGGATATTCCCATCCACTATTCCATCTGGTTTTTCTAGGCTAGACCTCTGTCCCCGCCGGGCTTACCATTAACCCTTTTAATTCGGAGTTTTGAGCGTGGGCTTGGCCTGGGCCTCACGTCCCTTGCCGGATTACTCCTTTAAACCGGTCTATTGGGGTTTTTGGATACTCTATCCACCGGGATGACCTCCTACTAACCCGGGAAGGTTTCAGGGCAACCTACAACCTAGGGTCCTCGGAATAATATACTCCAGCGAGCGGACCTCTTTGCTCACTTTAATTCTACGCTCTGCTAGCTAGTCAAAGCTGAAAGGGACAGGGAAGTGGGCTTCAAGAGACTCTGGAGGACGGTTGGAACCTTGCTGCGGCTCCTCTTAGTTTGCAGTCATGGCTGCCTGCGCAGTGTGGTGTGGTGTAGTGTGGTGCAATTCCTAACACCCTACACTATCGGTCTTGGTTCCCACCCCACAAAATAGACCAGGAGTTGCTGAAGGAGACAAAGGGGAAAAACAGCCTCCCATAACAGAAAATGCTCTCTAGCCAATCACACAGACAGCAACCTTTCACACAGGTCTTCACTGAAACCACACAAACAGCTTCTTCTCCACGTCTGGCCATCTGAAGAACACGTGTCGACTAGCGTGCACGTTCAGACAGTCAGGGCGAATCCCAGCGGTGCCTCCATTTTCTGTTAGCCCAATTGCTCTATTTTAAAATATAGCAATTGGTTTATTATTATTTATTGGATTCTCGCCTTTATATACAGAGAATGCTGCTAGTCTGTAATGGTTCCCAGTAAAAGACACAGAGACCAGGTATAATTAATAAAATATTATTTTACTGAATATAATCCTTATTTATTCATTCACAAACACACAAACAGTATTCAAGCATTCACACAGAGAAAATAGAACTAAGAAAGCAGAGGGGATTGATGGCTTATGGAGAGGTGATACTACCTGTCAGATGTGCAGAGGTCCATGGATTCTGGCCTAAACTCAGAGAGTTCAGGGGTGGCCTGCCATTTTGGATCATGGCAGAGACACACACACTAAGGCCATGTGAGTTCTGGGATATACCCACTGTAAGACAATGCAGCCCAATGGGTGGCCCTGGGGGCTGGTCTCAGGTGAGAACAAAAGATTTCCTGGACCAATGATGAGTCCCAGGGGTGTGTGATGTCAGTAGAGGCAGACCTTAGGTTTGACCAATGGGCTTCCAGAGAGGCAGGGTCTGAATTTAACAATAGAAGCCAGGTGTTGGGTGTCTAGTTGAATGGATTATAGGACTTGCTGGCCAGGTAAACAAAAGGTGGGAGACTTCCCTGATTGTCCCTGATTAGCATCAGGAAGGGTCGTTAACAATTTGAATGCTTGACTGGGTAATCCCTTCATGCACTGGCAGAGGAAAAGTCCTTTGTCTGCTGTATGGCCCTTAATCCGTGTATGTGACATGCAGCAGGTATGTAATGGAGTCCCTCAGAGTAAAAAGGACAGCTTTTTCCTTTCTCTATGGGCTTCTACCTTGGCATCCATTTTACAGTCTAGACAGACCATGTGGCAACAGCAAACAGTCCATAGCAAAGCCCCATAATGGCGTCAGGGCTAACATATCCCCCCTTGCAGACGTGGCAGCGTCAGATGACATCGTCTGCACATACACTTTGATGGAGACTTCCCGGTATCTTGAGGGACAGAGGCAAGAAAGACAAAGAAACACAAAAGGCTGGGTAAGGTGCTGAAGAGTGCCAGGTGGCTTTTAAATACTTACCTCTGGAACTCATTGTTATTCCATGAGCATAATCTCTGCTGGGTGGAGGGGGAAGACTTGCTCTGAGGTCACCTTATGAAACCTGAATGTGAAATCCCTTTTGCAGACCACTTGCAGCCCAACTCTGTGGTCAAGCTGAGAGTGCCTGGCTTTTGGGGACTTTGGTTCAGGTTAGAAAGTAGGGCACCCCTGTTTTGGGGCTACCCAAGAATAAAAGGCAGTGCCTCTGGTAACACTTGTGCAAATTTTTAAGTAGTTACATGTAAGTTTTTTAAGTTAATCCTTAACCCAGCATGTTTTGGACCAGAATGAATGAATTAGAATATAATGTTGTATCACTCTTCAGAATGTGATGCAGGCTATAGTGTTTTATCAAAATTCATAACCAGGGCGGGGGGGATCACTGAATGACACTGTTCTAAAGTAAAGAAATAAGAGAATCTGAAGGGATTCTAGCTCCCACCTCAAAGCCATAGATCCACTTTGGAAATATACAAACCCACACACATGTTCCGATAAAATCCTTCCTAATAGGTATTAGTCTAGATATCTTCTGAAGACCAAATGCCATTTTCTTATGACAGTCTGGTATATACAAACTGAAATAATATTGTCCAAGTGCAATCAGAGTAGTGAAAAGCCAACCTTGCCCTTGAAGCATCTCAGTACAATGAAAAGGAGGTGCATAATTAAGATAAAACTTGCAGTGCCTTCTTAGGAAGAGTTACTTCCTTGTAAGACCATTCAGTGGCCTTAAGCAGGAGTAAGTTTGTACAGGATTGCACCATTAAGTTCTCATAAAGGAAACTCCTGTGTACATTTGCTGTACTTCATGCCTCACCATGTATTAGTCTGCTACAGAAGACAACCTAGACAGAAATATAGCACAGGGAAAAGCATAATCTCTTACACGAAAGTTTCATCTAGTGGGCCCCAAGGTTCTTTGGTGAAGTCTTTCGGAGGGGAGGTGAAAAAGATAAGATAGACCAGACCACCCAGAATGAGATGTCCTGGTTGAAGGTACTTGTGATGAATATCATGGGGGTGCCAAGCCTTGCATTCAGCAGCATAAGCCACACATACCAGTGTGGGCAGAAGTAGCAGCAACAGCACCACCCAAACGGCCATCCTTGGTTAGGCCTTCTCAGTGAAAGATCCCATTCTTGATCTCAACAGCACTCTCCAGGGGTAGGATTCAGCCAGCGTTAAACTTATATCTCCTTGACCCCCCTTTTCTAAACATCACACTCCACATAGCATTTGTCCCAACACGTCCTACGATGCCCAGAAAAAGTCTAATTGGCAGCGCCTTTTTCTCCAGCAGAAAGCCTGCTTGGATCCAACCACACACTTAGACAAGTCTGACCAGAATACTCTTTCGGCCATTTGATAATATTGAAGCTGCAAGTATCAAGTGCAACAGAGTTCGGTGTGTGTCCCTGACCCTACCATAGTCTTGAGTCTTACGGAGATATATTCATACCTACCTTTACCAGTGTTATGGTTATTCGTTTTCTTAATGGCTGCTTGAGCTGAACAGGGGAATTGGAATGAGGAAGACTTAATTAGGGTCTTATTTAGAAATCACCTAGAGCTCAAAAGTCACCAGCAATTAACCCTTGGGCCTGGGGCCAGATTTTTTTTTTTTTTTTAACTCTTTTAGTGTAATAGTGGTTTGCTGGAAATAGAGGGTACTTTTGTTCTTGATACACTCTTTTGGAAAATATTTTTCCCATGTTCTTCACTTTCACTGAGGAGTGCACAGAGGTCTATTGTCTTGGGTGTCTTTCCACTCTGTCCCTGCAAGGTGGGGATAAGAGTTGTTGCTTCTGACCCTAAGAAGAAAGGACAAATCCACAATTCATCAATGTATGCTTTTGTTTACTTACTTATTCATTTAAAATATCTCTATGCATCAGTTTTCACCCAATTCATCATCTCCAAGGCAGCAAAATGTAGAAATACTTCAAATGTTTGAAAGTTTCAAACATTGGAAACCCATTAAAAATACAGCAATATCATGCAAAATAAGAAAGCCTCCACCCATCTCTCTGTCTGGCTGTCAGTCCTTCTGTGGCAGGTGTAACTCCTCCAAAAATTAAGATAGGCAACTCTGAATTTGCCGTTGGCTTCAGGATGTTCAGGGGATTTCCAGAATCAAACATGAGTCATAACTTCCTAGACTGGCACTCCCCATCTCCTGTGGCTTTCTTTGCCCACTGGAAGTCATGGTTACTGTGGCTGGCATCATTCATCCAAAAATAGGATGGGAAGCCTCAAAACTGGCCACTGACTTCTAGAGGACAGTGAGCATTTCAGTGTCAAACACAAAAGGAATTAGACCATATTGACCTGCATAATCCCCACAAGTCCCTCCCCAAACACACACACATGCCTTGTTTTAGCTTTGGAAGTTACGGTTCTCTGTGGAAGCTAAACTTATCAGAAAGGGTTTCAAAGCAGTGCCAAAAAGGAAGGGAGTAGTCCCATCCTGGCACAGTTGATCTCTGGAACAAACTTCTGGTATTTTCAGTGGAAGCAAAGGTTTAGCCACAAGAAACCAGCAAAGGCAGTCTGGACATATAGGATGGATAGGAAATATCTCTCCTGAAATAAAGGGGATTTCAGTCATTTCCTGACCCGTCTGAGCAGTATTGTTGTGTAGTGGTTAGACTATTAGTCTAGTTTCAGGTCTTGGCTCATCTGGGGAGGTCACTTGAGAAGTTGAGGTCTCGGGGACGTGATTTTGTAGCTGGAGGACAGGTTATGTCACACTCGCTCGGGGATTCTCTCTATGTTTCCTGCTTTCCCTTTTAAGAGATGCACAGTCTTCCTCCCCAGCCTGCCCAAGTCACCTGGCTTAAATCAGCCTCTCAGTCTTCCCCTTCTCCTCTCCCACCAATCCCCAGCTTCCTTCAGAGGAGCAAGTGAGAGGGTGTACAGTCATACCGTAGCTCCCATTGGATCATCTGCAGCTCCCTTCCCTCAGCATCAGGCGGGGCAGCCACCTCACTGTGCCCTGCTTCCTTTTTGGGCATGACTCTAGCCTTGTCTCCTGCAAGGCCTTGGGAAAAAGACATTGCTGATATATTCTCAGAAGCTTTCTAGTGTCCCCTAGTGTTCCCACCAGTCATAGCATGGATCTTCAATAGGATAGCATAGTCCAAAATCAGGCTTTCTCTAGGATTGCTCGCTTAGTCTATACCAACGTCAGTGAAATCACAACAAAGCAACAAAGTGAAATGGACAGATTATTGTTATTTTTTGTTAATTAAATCCTCCTTTTTGTTCAAATTTGGCCTCAGAACAATAAAATAGCATTTAGGAGGAAAAATGCAACCCAGCAACCCAGCACTGGAAACCAAGATAGAGAAGGTCTCTGTGGCCACCATGTTTTTTTTCCCTCTTAGGCTGTGGTGGGTGGGAACAAAGGGCAGCCAAACACTGCAAAAGACCAACATGCTGAAGGTGATGAACTTGGCTTCATTAAAACTTTCGGGCAATTTCCTGGCTAGAAAAGCTACTATGAAGCTGACAGTGGCAAGTAAACTGATGTAACCCAAAACACAATAAAACATAGAGACTGATCCTTCATTACATTGTACTATGATTTCTCCAGACTGTGCGTGCTTGTCCAAATCTGGGAATAAGAGAGAGGTTGCCAGCTATCCAGCACAAATGCCCACTTCAAAAGAGAATGCCCAAGTCTTTTCCCCACCCACATCCTGAAACCGTTCCCTGGTTTGGAGGCTCTGAAAGCCACCACTGCAAGGATGGTTTTTGCCCAAACATGAGAAACTGCTGTTGAGAAGATGATGCCAAATGTTGTTTGTCAGAGAATGCAGGTCACTTTGTTAGGCTGGTGTCATGACATTGGGGTGCCCCAGCAATGTCAACTGGCCAAAAAATAAAAAGAAATTAGTTATACCCAATTGGATTTTTTTTTGGTACCTTAATTTTAGCACTGGAACAAAATAGGCTTGGGTTCTGGACTAGTACCTCACTCCAATGTTTAAAAACAGAATTTTAGAAATGTATTTACAAAAGATAGACAAACACAAAAACATGTAGGGAAGAAATGTGTGCAATGGGACAAAGACAAAACAACAAACCTATCTAACTAGCCTCTAGATACTGACCCTAGATACAACTCCAAAGCAGACATCTTGAGTCACAGTCCTCTTAGCAGCAAAGATGCAAGAGTGGAAATCTTGAAGAGTGTGCTCTTCTCAAGTCTGCATCTATCAGCATAACACTGGCTTCTCTGTGTGTCCTGGCTTCCTCAGCCTTGCCCTGTATGCTAGCCCAGCTGTCACTTGCTAATTAAGTAACCAATCAGCACAATCAGTTACTTAATCTAGCTGGTCTAAGATGAGATCTAGATCACAAGCTGTCAAAACTGATATTTGAGCTGCAGATGATCAACTGTCAAACATTTACCCTGACAGTTCCCAGCTGCTAGCTATTACATTGGAAGGTAACTACATACAGGTGTTCAGTAGGTAAATCTCTTCAATGACTTGGATAACAGTCCAGGAAACAATTATACATGGGGTTCTGCTTTTTACGAGATAGCAATTCAAAGATACGTGCAAACACTTACACACACTGGAGAATCACTTTCATGACAGCTGTCCAATGAATAGCAGAGAGAAGAGGAAGCAAAAGAAGGAGAGAGATGAGAAGAATGAAGGTCAGGCTCTAGTTGTTGGGTTTGTCTATAGGAGTGTCCATGTACCTAAGGAAGATCCCAAGCACTAAAGCTGTGATCAAGAAAAAGAAAAGAGCCAAAAAAGTCAAAATGATGCTCAAAGGTTCAGCAAAAGAGAGGAAGCTTGAAACCTTGGGGATGCACTGACCTTGTCCCTTGTTTGGACGGTTCTGGACAGTTGACACAATTATCCATGTCATGAAGAGGAACAAACAGGGCTACTGTCAGGGATACTGAGGGAGTCACCATATATCAAGAGCTAGAAATGGTGTTCAACAACTGTGCCAATATGTTCTACCTGCTTTTTTCCTCTTCCTCCCTATGTTTACTGACATGTTCCTGGCTGAACTGGAGACAGTGGATCTTCCTCTTCCCTCTTCCTCAGCCAAAGGGCAGCCAGCAGTGGTTGATGCATCCCATTATTCAGTCACCAAAGTAGGAAAGGACACCAACTAGGAGCAATGACACAGCTGCTTGCAGTCTCAACTATTTATTACCTGGGCATTGTGACTGAGAAGTGAGCCCCAGGGTGGAGCAGAGGTTGGGTTACATTTGAGAAGACTCAGTTTCTAATCCCTTCTTGACATGAAATTCACTGGGTCATCTTGGACCAGTCGTATACACATGGAGACACAAGCACAAACTCACAAATACTGAATCAGACCCTTGGTCTATCATTGTTTACTCATACTGGCAGTGGCACTCCAAGGCCTCAGGCAGAAGACTCTCCCGTTACCTCCTGCCAGATCCTTTTAATGGGGGATGCCAAAGATTGAACCTGGGACCTTCTGCATGCCAAGCAGAGGAACTGCCACTCACTCAGTCATCTTGTCTCATCTGAACCTACCTCACAGGCTGGAGTGAATTGAAAATGAAGGAGCAGAGGATGAGCCAAAGGAGTCAAGAACATTATACAGGTATGTGTGGCATTGTAGGCAATAGGATAGGATATGAATATTGGTGCAGAAATGTGATGAAACCAAAAGAAGAATGTCTTAACTGGAAGTTAAATATGATTTCAAACCTTGGTTGTATTCTGTTTATTTGTAAAATTCTATAGAGCTTGTTTGTGGAAGTTACCATTTATTCAAATAATGCATGTGGCAGAATCCAACATGCCAGCTTGGAGGATCTAATTTCTACTGCTCACCCCGATTCTAACTTTTTACAGAGTATGGAGAAACTATGGCTGGTAATTACAGACCTAACTGTTTTTTTTTTTTTTTTAAGTTACAGGGTTCCATAGTGAAAGATTTTTATTTACTACAGCATTCCTGAAAAACATGTTTATCTTGTGTGAACAGAAGTGTACATCTTCCTTAACTGGCTAGCATTTATCCAGAGCAAGAAAAATGGCACCAGGAATTAAAGTGCTTGACCTCTAGTCTGGTATTGGAGATAATGTTTGAGCCAACTTAACAAAAAAATATGGATTCTTTGTTGCTGTTGTTGTTCTTGATGGAGTCAGAATTAACAAAGAAATATTGGTGCTTCTGAGCAAAATGGCTGCAACTCAGAAAACTGCACATTGTGACAATTGTCTTCCAATAACTTCTGGATATAACCAAATGAACTTCAGCTGGGAATATTATCATTGGTGTTGTCAAAGAGGGGCAAATTCTGAGAGGGATACTTTTTATTATTATTTTGAATTTTTAAAGTAGTATTACAGACCATGACATAGTAATACATTGTACTGACATATTTTGAAAAGAACGATAAAATAAATTACAGGAACAATAAGTTACAAAACTATTAACATTTTTAGTCTTATAATAATGGTAGAGTTCTATATTTTTAAGGGATTTTCTTTATTTTTTTATTTTCCTCAATGAATTCCAAACCAGGAAGCTAGCATTTTAAGAAGGCAGAGTTATTATGATCCGGGCTCTGTGATATACGTATTTGGCCAGACATTTTTTGCATGGTGGAATATTCCTAGATTTTACATCACTGTTGGTTTAATGTAAAGTAAAGGTAAAGATTCCCTTGCTCGAAAGTCAGTCGAATCCGACTCTATGGTTGTGGTGCTCATCTCCATTTCAAAGCCGAAGGGCCAGCGCTGTCCAAAGACGTTTCTGTGGTCATGTGGCTGGCATGACTAAACACCAAGGCACATGGAACGCTGTTACCTTCCCACCAAAGTGGTACCTATTTATCTAATTGCAATTTCTTGCTTTCGAACTGCTAGGTTGGCAGGATGGTTTAATGTAGGTGGTACTTAATGTCTTCAGTGTTTCCTCTTTATAAGACAGTCCCTGTGGTTCAGCTCAGGCTTGAGAACAATAAGGTAGCATTTTGGAAGAAAGATGAAGCCTAAGAGGCCTGCACTGGAGGCTAAGATAGAGAAGACTTCCACAGCCACCATATATTTCCCTTTCGTACTCAGGTAGGTTGGAACAAAGGTCAGCCAAACACTGCAAAATACCAACATGCTGAAGGTGATGAATTTGGCTTCATTGAAATTGTCAGGTAACTTCCTGGCTGGGATAGCCACAGAAAAGCTGGCAGTGGCCAGGAAGCCCATGTAGCCCAGGACACAGTAAAACATGATAGCTGAGCCCTCATTACAATTCAGGATAATTTCTTCAGGGAATGAATGCATATCAGCATCTGGGAAGGGGGGAGAGACCGCCAACCATAGACCACAAATGACTGCTTGAATAAATGTGCAAGAAAGAACAATGGATTTGGCTAATCTTTTCCCCACCCACCTCCTCCACTTGGATCCCGGTTTGGTAGCCAAAAAAGCTAGAACGACGGTGACCGTTTTAGCCAACACAGAAGAAACAGCCATTGAGAAGATGATGCCAAAAGCAGCTTGGCGGAGGAGGCAGGTCACCTTCTCAGGTTGGCCAATGAATAGAAAAGCAGAAAGGAAACTGAGCAAGAGGGAGAGGAGAAGAGTGTAGGTGAGACTTCTGTTGTTGGCTTTGACAATGGGAGTGTTGTGGTGCTTGGTAAAGAGTCCTAGGATGAGAGCAGTGATCAGAGAAAACAGAAGCGTAATCAGGGCTAAACTGATCCCCAAAGGCTCCTCATAAGACAAAAAAGTTACAACCTTAGGTATGCAAAAATTCTGTTCCTTATTTGGATAATGGTCACCTGTGCATTGACAACAATCAGCCATGTCTGAACAAGAAAAGAAAAAAATCCAACAATACTAATTTGAGACAGTATAAATGGGTATGAATATATTCTATGCCATAATGCCTCTTAACCTTTCATCCTGACAGCAGTTGGCAGTGGCAAGTTAAGTCCAGCCTGTCGGCAAGAGCATTCACTCTTCATTAGGTCATTTTATGACCAGAATCAGGCATTCAAATGCTCCTCTTAAGGACTATAAAGAGAGCATAAATAGGGTCAAAGCTGGCAGTATTTCAGGAATCCGCAGCGTATTCATATCGGCCCTGATTCCCATCTTGTCCGCTTGTGCTCACTTTCACTACTAGTTACTCAATCCATCTGAAGTGGGCTGTAGTCTACAGTGGAGAAATGACCCAATAGTGTTGTGGGGAAAGGATGTGTCTCACTCTGGGGCCACTCCTAGATAGGGTTCCATAGTCCAACCTGGTGATCACACTACACTGAAGAAGAGGCATTAGTTCTTGTAGGTCGAAAGAGTGAATAACAGATATGAGGCAGAGAACTGGTGCAATATTTTCACTTCTGGCAAATTGCCTCTTCCTTTCCCAGCTACAGTGTAACCAACCATCTTCTTCAAAATTGTGGAATGGATGTTGTTTCACTCCCCCTTCTTACCAACCAGGCCCAAATCTCACCAAGTTATTCCTTTTAATCCCATCGCCACATGTTATGCCTACATTACAGCAGCCTGTCCATTTTGATTGGTGTATCCTCAGCCTCCAGGTCCTGTTCCAGATGCACTTTCTTGACTGGGAAGTCCCAGCTGAATCATCCCCACCCTAAGCTATGTTTGCCAAGCACCAGGTGGAAGGTGGAGATATCCTTAGTTTACAACTGATATCCAGGCAACAGAGATCCTTTCACCTGGAGAAAATGGCGGCTTTGTAAGGTGAACTCTATGGCATTTTACTCTGCTGAATTCCCTCCCCAAACCTCACCTTTCCCATATATCACACACACACCCCTCCCGAATCTCAAGGAATTTCCCAACCTGGACCGAGCGACCCTTCCCCAAATGCTTGTCAAGGGCCACAAAACTGGCATTCAAGATGCTTGAGTTTATCCTCATTCTATGGCTGGTGTCCTAGCCACTGCTTTTGGCAAAATGTACTCAGCAAGACAGGAGGTCACTGGTGTCCCAATGGGGTTTAACCCCACCTGTCTAGATGGGGTAGATTTTGCAATGTTATAAATGTCAACAAGTGCATGGATAATGTTCAATATGTATATGGATCCTGCATGTTTTTTTCAATTTTTTGGTGTTATTACAGTCCATCTGTTTGAAAACCTTCCAGCAGATTTCTCACCCGTACTAGTAGATATCTTCCCTTCTGGACATGGAACACAATCATAACAGCAGAATGGCTTCCCTTCCTTCTTTTTCTTCCTGTATCCAGGATAGCAGCTCTCAGTGCACACAGAATGAGGCCGCCTCTAATGCAATAATGAAATAGGAGACTCTCAATATTAAGAAGAGATTAGAACTTTGTCTTGGCTCAGAAAATAACTTCACATGCAACTAGTTTGATATTTTCTAAACATGTTTTTCATTGTTTCTGAATCTTCTACCAGAGTAATATAGATTCCTAGCCATTCTTCACATTGTGTCGAAACATATTGAGGCACAGGACGCTAGACAACTCATGAAGGATTAAAAATTAAGTTATATAAGTATTTATATAGCATCTTTCCCATTGTCAAATGGAGTCTCTAGGCATGTTTAAAATGCAGATGTGAATCACACCACATAAATGTTTTTAAAAGATGTGTGTTGGTGCATGTGCTCATAACTGCCAAGAATTTCCTTCATATATATGGCCCCAGGCTACAGTCCTCCAAAATTTTATAATTCTGCAGAATGCATTCAACAGAAATATTCAGGAGGGTATGTTCTGAAAACATTAGAATGCAGGAGTTGCTTCACAAGGGGGAGGCTTGTCGTTGACGGCAAAGTTTCCCCCCATATGTAAACAAATAAACAGAACCCTGTCAGCAATATCACCTTAAAACAATTTTCCTCAAACACCCCCCCCACACACACACATTTCAGTCCTACCTGCTTAAACCAATGGTCCCATAGAATAATATCCTCGTTAATGGAGAGTGTTTGGTCTGCTGGAGCCCGGAGATCAATATTTCCAACTTTCTGTTTAATGAAAGTCTGGTTTGGTAAAGTGACCCAGTTAATAACGTCAAATCTTCCTTCCAGTTCCTCCTTCTGGACCAAGGAAACCTGGTCCCCAGCAGTGTTATTAAATGACACGTCTCTGAGGAAGTGGTGAAGCTAGTTTGAAAAGAAAAGAGAGTATTTAACAGGAAAAAAAGACATCATAGGACTGTGATTAGATGTACCTTGAGATCTTACATTGCTGTTGATACCCGACAGATCTAAAGTGCATGATCAGACAGCAACATTTGTGAAAGCTTTCGCAGTCATCGGCACCCTGTTCTGCCCCACTACTGAAACAGAGTTAAAAGCAGGCCCATAGCCAGGATTTTTTTTAAAGTCAGGGGGCATTTAAATTTCTTAGGGGGCACTGGCTAATCAAATTAATCCATGGGAGAAGGCTGTGATGCCCTGGGCTGGATGGGGAGTCAGGGGGCCTTGCCAGCAAGTCAGGGGGCCTAGCCTCAAGATGCCTCACTGTAGCTACAGGCCTGGTTAAAAGACCATGGTGAAAGTCTGGACCTAACACTTGCTGATGGGCCATAGACTGATTTGTCCTAGTCTGATCACTCAAGCATGCTCTGAAGCCATCGGGATGGTGTGCTCAGTCCATCTTGACATATTGCCATTTATTCTTGTTTAACGATATGTGCATAACTGCATAATCATCCCCATATCTTGGCCAGCTTTGAAAATGAGCAGGAAAGGGAGTGATCTATGTCAGGTGACCATGGCTCTCTGTAAACCCCAGGGATCACAGTGCTCCATGGAAGGATTGGCAAGTTGTGAAGCCAGGGACTTGGATCCCGGAAGGTGGAAAATGTATGTGCAAAAAACGGCATCCTCATTTATGTGCATGCACAAAAGTAGGGGGGAAAACCCTTACTTGTCCACACCATCTGATCACTCAGTGATGGGCTGCACCTGCAGCCAAACAGATTACAGTGAGAGGTGTGATCCAGCAACCCTTTGTCAAATAATGACAGATGAAATAGGAACACTTCCTAACCGCGCCAAATGGAACGTCTCACCGCAGCACAGGAATCTGGGTCCAGAATTACTCAAAATGTGATATGAACATTGATCAGTATATGGCTAGATTTATCCTGTGCAAGAGCCATGCTGTGAATATTAGAACTCAATGGAAATTATGCAACTGGGAAAGAGGGAACAGAACCTTTTGCAACTGTGCACTTAGATGGTTACATCTGCAAAGGACTGATTGTGACTTTTTTATTCTTTATATTAAAAATATCTTGCCATGCAGTTGTGGTGGAAAAGTTCATTGACAATGTCCCCAAGCAATGGAGACCCCATTGCAGACTGTAATAATGCAGGATACAGAAGGCACAAAAGTATTAGTGAACAACATTCACAGTTTAATTGGGTTGCTAAAAGTGATCAGATGCCACACAGAGAGCCCATACTGCCCATTCTGGAACAATGTAAGACATGGATACCCATGACAAACATTCCACACTGTGTCTAATATAAGAAAGGATAAGAAGGAAGAAATCCCGGAATGTTTTCAGTAGTTGTAGAATCATAGAATTGGAAGGGACCTCCAGGGTCATCTGGTCCAACCCTCAGCACAGTGCAGGAAATTCACAATAGAGTTTTTCTGCTATTACCTGCCATGGCTGAAAATTCTGAAGCTCCTTTCTCTTTCCTTTTCTCATTTTTCTGCTAGACTTGGACAAATACATAGCATGTAAAGCATGGGCCACCACATAGACAGCATTGTAGATGGTATAGCTATGGCCGGTCATGCTCGTTTCCAAATAAAGCTGAGGGAGATTTTCCAGCTTTTCCTCTCCAGTGCAGTTACCGGTGGATATAAAGTACTGAGACTTTGTCAAAAAGGAATTGGGGAATACACAGCTAAATGAGAGAGCCCAGATGTCCTGGAGAAAACCATCTCCTTTACCATCAGAAGGACTTCTTAGAAGAAATTCTTGGAATCCTGGAACTTCATTTGTGTGAATGGCAACTGATAACGCACCATGGAAATATTGCCTATTCCAGTTCCCAGTGTTGGGAAGTGATTTAATTTCCTGCTGGGCTGTGAGTAGCCAGACTTCTCCTTTTGGCTTTTTAAATTGATATTTATACATGGTTTTACTTAGCAATCGTCTGAAAAACAACATGCTACGATGATCTCCATAAAAAATCAAAACATTGGCTTGGGTCTTCATGAGTTTATTATATACTTCTTCAAACCATTTCATTAGTTCTCTGACACCTTTATCTATACCATACTTATAGCCTGCATCTATGAAGTCAAAACAGATGCCATTCTTGGAAAATTCAGGAACCATATTCTTCATGAACCATTCTGAATTCATAGTCATTCCAAAAAAGAATCCAACCCATGTCCATTTGAAATAGAGAAGTAAGTGCAGAATCCCCTTGTACTGGAGGGCTTCATTTGGGACCATTTGGTATAAGGACACAAACTTGGTGTCTTCTGTAGGTAGTGAAGAATAGCCATAAGAGAGCTAAGAATAAATTGAAAAGGTCAGAGAGAGAGAGATTGGATTTATACCCCACCCTTCACTACCCAAGGGTGTCTCAGAGTGGCTTACAAACTCCTTTCCCTTCCCCTTCCCACAACAGACACCCTGTGAGGTAGGTAGGGCTGAGAGAGCTCTTGACAGAAACTGCTCTTTTTCAAGAACAGCTCTTATCAGAACTACAGCTTGCCCAAGGTCATCCAGCCAGGTGCAAGTGGAGGAATGGGGATTCAAACCCGGTTCTCCCAGATTAGAGTCCGTGCACTTAACCACTACACCAAACTGGCTCTTTTTGTGATGAGTAACAAAAATGTTGTAAGATTGAACTGGTTCATATATATCTGTAATTGTGTTCTCAATTTTTTTAAAAAAATATTATTACTAACACATCTTCTGGTATATACTTGAAGATTTAGTAATTAAAAAAAATAAACATTAGACATTAAAACTAAAAGTTTGGTGTAGTGGTTAAGTACGGGGACTCTTATCTGGGAGAACCAGGTTTGATTCCCCACTCCTCCACTTGCACCTGCTGATGTGACCTTGGGTCAGTCACAAGCTCTGGCACAGCTGTTCTCTCAAGGACAGTTTGTGTTAGAGTTCTCTCAGCCCCGCCTACCTCACAGGGCATCTGTTGTGGGGAGGGGAAGGGAAAGGAGTTTGTAAACCGCTCTGAGACACCTCTGGGCAATGAAGGGCGGGGTATAAATCCAAACTCTTCTCTACTCTAAAATGTATTAGACATTGACATACCACAGGAATACCACCATATAAACTTTTCTCCTGGTTCGGGATTCCTCATTGTTCTATCATGGAGTTTACCTTGTTATCAAGCAGTTTCAGTGCTATTTACATTACATTTCATTACAATCCCCTTCTCCAGATCCCTAGATCCCATTCTCCCCATAGGAAACACTGGAGACCAGGACAGCTGGAGGCACCTAGTCCAGGGTTTCATAAAGTTGGATTTCTTTTTCCAATCCTGTTATTTTCTCTAAAAGCACCTACTCTAGATAAAAGGAAAATTGTCTTATTAGAGTCAATGTTTTGTGTTTTTTTAAAAAAAATAATAATTCCAAACAGTTCTGTAATCTTATTTTTCATTCCAAAAATACACAAAATGACCTGAAAATGTGTTTTGGATATGTTTTCAGGTCAGAAATTTCATAAAGCAGATCCCTGGTTATGGTGGGCAAGGGGGCAGCTGCCACAACAAAATGCCTGTTGCCAAGATGCAGAACAGGTGTCAGGTAGTCCTGCCATATTGATGGATGTCATGTACATGGAATGCGGGAGGAGAGCAGCTGCTGCCTTTCCCCTGCCTCATACTTGTGTTTTGCTTCCTATCTAAAAACCTGACCTTGGGTCTCAGACGGCTGAGCAGACAAGTCCTACTCGAGGCATCTTATACATGCCCCACTAAACTCGTTATCAGAAATGGTTCCTCACAAGTTGTGGGCCATTTTCTCTTTAAAAAAACCCCCACACACCTGCTCCAGCTCCCAGGAAATATTCCTTATTCTATCCAATGTTTGTGTCCTCCCCACCCCAGGAAAGGTCTCCTCCATTTCTGCCCACTCTGAGCTTTGTGCTCCTTTCTGAAAGCAGGAAGGGGGGGACATCCCAGTGCCTACTGATGCTGGGGGGATACTTTGAACTCCATAGAAGGAGAACACTGTCTTTAAAAGGAGACATATTATTTTGCAGGTTCCAATCAGTAGTATGCAGTGATAAGTCGACACAGTCTGTTCATGTAATTAATCAGGGCTCTTTTTGTAGCAGGAACTCCTTTGCATATTAGGCCACACACTCTGTAAGCTCTTGGAGGATTGGCTTTCAGATTCCACATCACAGAAAACAAAAGATATGAAAAACTTTATTAAAAAGTCTGAAAACTGGAATTAACAGCATTCCTGATTACAATCAAAGCTATTATAGAGATGCCTCCCTTTCCCAGATCCATAATCTAAACGTTAAATTTAACATCAAAAAATGTGTTTGCAAGGTATGAAAGGGTCGTACAAATCCTTTTCCTTCTATTTGGATTTTTGTTCTGCCATATTATTTGAAATTCATCAATTTGTATCTACAGAGTACATAACCAGTGTATAAAAAGAATGTGTGAATTATAATTCAGATGGAAATGTTTCTGGCTCCATCTGGGAATCAAATACATAGCTAAATTTGAATTCCCACCCTATCTTTATATGCTGATGATATCTAAATTAATAGGGTCATACATGCTTCCATGCCATAATGTCTTGGAAATATGTGTGTCGCAAGGTCTAAAATTCAGTCATTATAGGGTTAATGTGTGTTTTCCTTGTGTGCTATTGTTTAGACTTACCTGGAAGAAAACTTGGCACAGAGCCAATGGAAACAGCAAAATTGAAGTCTGTTTACTCACAATCATTGGTTAATGCATTTAGGTAATTTCCTTCTAGGGATCAAGAAGAAGAAGAATCTCCATTGTTGTAGACAGTGTGGTCAAAGTGTAAAGATGTAGATTTCCTGTGAACCCTTATCTTTAGAGATAAAGATTTTTACATAGAAGAAAATGCCTCTCATCCAGTGAAGCAAAGAACTGTTGCAATCTCTGAATTTTTAACTATTTTGTCAGTTTCCCCAACATAATGCACTACCTCATGAAGGGTCCTTTGGCTGGGATTCCTTCAGAACAACGTTTCTGTGGTTGTTCCTTTTCAGTAATTGATTTGTTAGTGTATGTTCTCTTTAATTGTTCCAGACACACTGTTGCCAGGGAGAAACTGCTTGCTAAATGGCTCTTGAAATATTCAGCCACTTCTGACACCCATAAATTAAGATTGTTTCTGAGTGGCTTTTGTAAAGCACGTATGGCTGATGTGGCAAATGTTTTCTTTGCCATTGTTTTTAATTCTTAAATATTTTCTTGGTGCATGGCTAATGGGCTGTTAAACCTGAATAAAGTAAGGAAATCACAATTTTTTCATGTTCAGCAAATATATCCTACCTGAGGAATCTTGTACATGTCCAAAACACTCGGGATCAAGGATGAAGCTGCAGAGAAAAATCCTTCAATAATGGCAAACAGGTTGTCCTGGCTGTCACACCTGTAGTTGGGGTTCAATCGGTTCCAGGGAGAAAGAAGTTGAAGCATGGCATGATAGGTCCACCGTGGATTCAAGTAGCTGTCATAGATACGGAAACCCAAGGTGACATTGGGCAAGAGCCTGGGGTTTTCATTGATCTCCTTGATGGCAAATACCATGGCCAGGACATGCTGGTAATTCTGAGTCACAGCACTGGAAAGAGAGAGGGAACATTTACCATTAGTCTGTTGTGGATTTTGTTATGTTGTTGTTATTGTATTGTGTACCTTGTGCATATTTTTCAATACTTGTATACAGGGCTTTTTTGTAGAAAAAGGCCAGCAGGAACTCATTAGCATAATAGGCCACACCCCTGGCAACACAGCTCATTAGCATATTAGGTCACACACCCCATGTTACCCGAAGTGTGGTTATCTAGCCACACCCACTTTTTGCTTCTTATTCTGTTTACCTTGTTTGTTGTTAAAACCCCAGGGCTTTTTTGGTAGCAGGAACTCCTTTGCATGTTAGGCCACACACCCCTAATGCAGCCAATCCGAATGAGTTTCTGCTGCTGGGTGTGGCCTTATTATGCTAATGACTTCCTGCTTTGCAAGGCCAACTCAGGAGCCAGCCAGAACTCCATTCCTGTGCGTTCCTGCCCCAAAATAGCCCTGCTTGCATATATAATGTTTTTGAAATTAATTGTTAACCCAACAGGTTTTAGATGGGACAGCATAAATGAATTAGAATATAAGCCCTGAGCCTGCTTTGCCAGAGGTGTGGGGTATATATTAAATAAATAAATAAATAAATAAAATATCTCCCTTCATAGTGTGATGCAGGCTGTAGTGTTTTATTAAAATTCAGAACAGGTGTAGGGGGGAAAGCACTGAATGACACAGCTCTAGAGGAAAGAAATAAAAGAATATGAAGGGATTCTACCTTCTACCTCAAAGCCTAAAATCCATGTTGAATACACACACACACACACACACGTTCTGATAATATCCTTTCTAACAGGTACCAGTCTCAATAAGTTCTGAAGACGAAATTCCATTTTGATTGAATTCCCAGATGGTCCCTAAAATCATATGTATCTGATGACTTTCCTAGTTGTAAGGGATAGCAAGCAGTGAAAGGGAAGACTACTTTCTGAACAGGATACAGATTAAAAAGTATATCTCAAGATGGTACAGTAAAAAACTGGATGAACACTGAATATGGGGGAAAGAAGTGTAAATAAATCAAATGCATCCTGTAAGACAGAGAAGCCAAATAATGTTTCATGCCTCCATGTGATCTGTTGATATTGGCAGGGATAAATAGCTTGTTTCCTAGAGTAATGCCTACAGCAGAATCAAATGTGCCTGTTCTGAGTCTGTAACTACTAGGACTGGTTCTCTTGATCCCACCCAGATATCGTGTTCTTCTTGCAACTTTCGTTCTCTGCACTTCTTATGACGGTCTGGTATGTTCAAAGTGAAATAACATTGCCCAAGTGGGATCAAAGTAGTGATAGGACAATCTTGCCTTTGAAGCATCTCAGTACAATGAAAAGGAGGCACATAATTAAAATACAACTTGCAGTGCCATCCTATGAAGAGTTGCTTCCACCTAAACCCATTCAGTGACCGTAAACTGGAGTACGTTTGTACAGGATTGCACTGTTAAGTTCTCATAAAGGAAACTCCTGTGTACATTTGCTATACTTCATGCCTCACCATGTATTAGTCTGCTACAGAAGACAACCGAGACAGAAATATAGCACAGGGAAAAGCAAAATCTCTTACATAAAAGGTGCGTCTAGTGGGCCCGTAGGTTCTCTGGTGAAGTTTTTTGGAGGGGAGGTGAAAAAGATAAGATAGACCAGCCCACCCAGAATGAAATGTCCTGGCTGAAGGTACTTGTGATGAATATCATGGGGGTGCCAGGCCTTGCATTCAGCAGCATAAGCCACACATGCCAGTGTGGGCAGCAGAATTAGTAGCAACAGCACCACCCCGATTGCCATCTTTGATTAGGCTTTCCCACTGAAGACAGATGCCCTCCTTGTTCTTGGCAGCACTCTCATGAAATTACCCAAGGGTTGGATCCAGCTGGCTTTTTCACTCATTCATCCTCAATTCCCTCTTTGCAAAACATAACCTTCCACATAGATTCTGTCCCAACAGGTCCTACGATGCTTAGAAAAATTACAATTGGCAGCACCTTTCTCTCCAGCAGAAAGCCTGCTGGGATCCAACCACACAGTTAGAAAAGCCTGACTGGAATACTCTTTCGGCCATTTGATAATACGGCAGCCATAAGCATCAGCACAAGTGTGACTGAGACCTGTGTGTGTCCCTAAACCTACCACAGTCTTGAGTCTTACCGACATATATTTCTGCCTGCTTTCACTACTATGGTTGTTCATTTTGTTATTGGTGGCTCAAACTAAACGGGGGAATTTGAAAGTGGAAGACTTAATTACAGTCTTATTTGGAAATTGCTTAGATCAAAAAAGTCACCAGCAATTAACTCTTGGGCCTGGGGCTAGATTTTTTTTAAAAAAACTCTTTTAGTGTAATAGTGGTTTGCTGGAAATAGATGGTATTTTTGTTCTTGATACACTGTCCTGGAAAAACATTTTCCCCATGTCCCTCCCTCTCACTGAGGAGTGCACAGAGGTCTATTGTCTTAGCTGTCTTTCCACTTTGTCCCTGCAAGTTGGGGGTCAAAGTCCCTAAGAGGGAAGGGCAAATCCACAGCTAGTCTATATGTATGTGTTGGTTTACTTATTTATTCATTTCAATTGTTCGCACGCAACCATTTCCACCCAATTCACCATCTCCAAGGCAGCAAACAGGAAAAAATATTTCAAATGTTTAAAAGTTTCAAACATTGAAAACCCTTTAAAATAAAGCAATATCTTGTAAAATAAAAAGGCTTCACCAATCAATCCACCTGGTTTCCAGTCCTTCTGTGGCAGGCGTAACTCCTCCAAACATAAAACTAGGCAACTCTGAATTAGCCACTGGCTTCAGGATGTTCGTGGTATTTGCAGAATCAAACATGAATCGTAACTTCCTGGGATGGCAATGCACCCCCCCCCCGTCTCCTGTCCCCCCCCCTCCAATTGGAAGCCATGGTTACTGTGGCAGGCATCACTCATCCAAAAATAAGGAAGGAAACCTTAAAAGTGGCCACTGACTTCTAGGAAATAGTGAGAGTTTCAGTGTCAAACACAAAGGGAATCAGACCATATTGGCCTGCACAATCCCCACAACTCCCTCCCCAAACGCACATACATGCCTGGTTTTAGCATTGGGGGTTATGGTTATCTGTAGCATGCATAACTTAGCAGAAAGGGTTTCAAAACTGGTGACCAGCTTTGGGTAGCTGGTGGAACTCGCAGTGCCAAAAAGGAAGGGAGTAGTCCCACCCTGGCACAGTTGATCTCTGAAACAAAGCTCTGGTATTTTCAGTGGAAGCAAAGTTTTAGCCACAAGAAAGCCAGCAAAGCCAGTCTGTACAGACAGGAACGATAGGAAATATCACCCCTGAAACAAAGGGGATTTCAGTCATTTCCTGACCCATTTGAGCAGGATTGTTGTATAAGTTCAGTGTCAGGTCCTGGCTCCTCAGGGGTGGTCGCTTGAGGCTTTGGGGTCTCTGAGATGTGATTTTGTAGCCAGTAGTGACAAGATGGCAGTCCTCAGCTACAGCTGTATTGGGGGGGGGTTTAATACAGCTACAGCTGTATTGGGGGGGGGTGCTTGTCCCTCTCCCCAGATCATATGCCTCCCAATCTGCCTCCTTTCCCTTTCACCAATCCCCATCTTCCTTCAGAGGAGCATGTGAGAGGGTTTACAGCCATACACCTTGGGCACGGCTCCCATTGGACCATCCTCAGCTTCCTTCCCTCAGCATTGGGTGGGGCAGCCACCTCACCCAGCCCCACCTCCTTTTCAAGCTTGGCTCTACCTTGTCCCTTGCTGAGTCTTGGTGCTGGCTCTCCGACATGCCCTGCAGCTCAAGCAGGGATGGGACCCACCTTCTCTCCTCTTTCCATCTGGGCCACTGGGTCACCCATGGCTGTAAGAGGCCCTTGTTGCTCACACCTCCCAGCTGAATGGGGGTCACAGCCTGAGCACCAGTGGAGAGAGCCAATTTGGTGTAGTGGTTAAGTGAGCGGACTCTAATCTGGGAGAACTGGGGTTGATTCCCTACTCCTCTACTTGCACCTGGTTGGATGACCTTGGGCAAGCTGTAGTTCTGATAAGAGCTGTTCTTGAAAAAGGGCAGTTTCTGTCAGAGCTCTCTCAGTCCCGCCTACCTCACAGGGTGTCTGTTGTGGGAGGGGAAGGGAAAGGGTTTTGTAAGCCACTCTGAGACACCTTTGGGTAGTGAAGGGTGCAGTATAAATCCAATCTCTTCTTCTCTCCTCTCCTCTCCTCTCTCTCCTCAGGATCAAGGAGATCCTGGTTGGAACCACCACCCTGCCACAGAAGGTTGCTGGCTGACTTTGGGGCATTCAGACATACCTTAGGGAGTTGTTGTGAGTATAAAAAAGGAGAGAAGAGAACAGTGTAAGCTGCTTTGTTGCCCCACTGGAGTGAGAATGGCAGGCTATAACATTCATTATAGATCAAATACTGGTTTTATTTAGCAAAACAAGGGTGATCTACTGTTGCTTCATCCTATATTGCTGGCGGTATTTCTGCAGGAGGCAAAACTGCTCATTGTCCAATGTACTATTAAATATTGCAAGTTTAGCAAACTCCAGACAATGAGTAGAGCAAGCAGGTTAGAGACCTTAGTCTGTTCAGTTGGGTATAATGGTTAGTAGCATGGAATCTAATCTGGGAGAACTGGGGTTGATTCCTCACTCCTCCACATGCAGCTGCTCGTGCAACCTTGGGTCAGTTACAGAATCTTTCAGAGCTGTTCTCTCATGAGCAGTTCTCAAAGAGCTCTCTCAGCCCCACCTACCTCACAGGGTGTCTTTTTTGGGGAGTGGAAGGGAAAGGAGATTGTAAGAAGCTCTGAGACTCCTTCAGGTAGAGAAGGACGGGGTATAAATCCAATCTCTTCCTCTTCTTCTTCCATCTGTTCATCTTTGGAACATATAATTCCACAGAAACTGAAGCCAGGAGTCTGGCCTCCAGATTCAAAATGCTTTTGGGAGTTGTAGCAATAAACAGGAAGGGAATCAGATCACCCTGGCTTGTATAATCACCCTTTTTGTGCATTCTTCCTTTTGAGTAAATATGGTATTTCTCGCATTATGATTGACCATGTCAGTAAGTTTGCTGGTAATGATAATGTAAGGGATTGGGAGAAACACATCGCTGAGATATTCTCAGGCATTTTCTAATGTTCCTTAGCATGCCCACCTGTCATCCCTTGGACCTTCAATAGGATAGTCCAAAATCAGGCTTTCTCTAGGTTCACTCACTTAGTCTCTAGCAATGTCAGTGAAATTAATTGTTTTTCTTAATTAACTGCTCCCTTTTGTTCAAATCTGGCCTCAGAACAATGATGTAGCATTTAGGGGAAAAAATGCAACCCAGCAACCCAGCACTGGAGACCAAGATGGAGAAGATCTCCATGGCCACCATGTTTTTTCCTCTTAGGCTGAGGTAGGTGGGAACAAAAGACAGCCAAACACTGCAAAAGACCAACATGCTGAAGGTGATGAACTTGGCTTCATTAAAACTTTCAGGCAATTTCCTGGCTAGGAAAGCTACTATGAAGCTGACAGTGGCCAGTAAACCGATGTAGCCCAAAACACAATAAAACATTGTAACCCATCCTTCATTACATTGTACTATGATTTCTCCAGACAGTGAGTGCTTGTCCAAATCTGGGAATGGGGGAGAGGTTGCCAGCCATACAGCACAAATGCCCACTTCAATAAGGGAGGTTAAAATCAAAAGAGAATGCCCAAGTCTTTTCCCCACCCACTTTCTGAAGTGGTTTCCAGGCTTTGATGCTGTGAAAGCCACGACCACAGTGATGGTTTTTGCCAAAACACAAGAAACAGCTATTGAGAAGATGATGCCAAATGCTGGTTGTCGGAGGATGCAGGTCACTTTGTTAGGCTGTCCAATGAATAGCAGAGAGCAGAGGAAGCAAAGAAGGAGAGAGATGAGAAGAATGAAGGTCAGGCTCCAGTTGTTGGCTTTGACTATAGGAGTGTCCATGTACCTAAGGAAGATCCCAAGCACTAGAGCTGTGATCAAGGAGAAGAAAAGAGCCAAAAAAGTCAAAATGATGCCCAAAGATTCAGCAAAAGAGAGGAAGCTTGAAACCTTGGGGAGGCACTGATCTCGTTCCTTATTTGGATAGTGATCTTCTGGGCAGCTGACACAATTATCCATATCTGAAAGAGGAAGAACATGGTTACTGTCAGGGCTGCTATGGGAGGTCCCCATATCCCATGACCTAGAGATGGTGTTCAACAACTGTGAAATAGCAGCTGTGACAATCTGTCCTCCCTCCTTTGTTCCCCTCTTCCTCTCTTCCTTTACTGGCATGCTCCTGACAGAAGTGGAGACAGTGGATCCTCCTCTTTTCTCCCTCTTCCTCGGCCAAAGGGCAGCCAGCAGTGGTTGATGCACTCATAGAATAATAGAATCACAGCATTGGAAGTGACCTCCAGGGTCATCTAGTCCAACCCTCTTTGTTCCATTCCATTGTTCAGTCACCAAAGTAGGAAAAGACTCCAACTAGGAGCAATGACACAGCTCTTTGCAGCCTCAACTATTTATTACCTGGGCATTGTGACTGAGAAGTGAGACTCAGTGTGAAGCAGAGGTCGGTATACATTTGAGGAGACTCAGATACAAATCCCTACTTGACATGAAATTCACTGGGTGATCTTGGACCAGTTATACACACAGAGAGACACAAACATGAGCACACAAAGCTGCCTTATACTGAATCAGACCCTTGATCCATCAAGGTCAGTATTGTCTACTCATATTGGTAGCGGCTTGCCAAAGCCTCAGGCACAAGACTTCCCCATTACCTCCTGCCTGATCCTGTTCATGGGAGATGCCAGGGACTGAACTTGAGACCTTCTGCATGCCAAGCAGAGGCTCCACCACTGAACCACAGCTGCTCCTCAGCCATACTCTCTCATCTGAACCTACTTCACTGGCTAGAGTGAACTGAAAATGAAGGAGCAGAGGATGAGCCCCTTGGAGAAAGGGCAAAGTAAAAATTCACTAAATAAATACAGAAATAGTGACAAGAGCAGCAGTCACTGTTCCTTTGTGTATACTTGCTGTCTGTGTTATGTCTCTAGCATAGGAAGTGGTGGTGCACTCGTGCCCTGGTTGACTTAAATGTTCTTAGTCACATGGAGAACTTTTCCAAGCATCCAACTTGCTTTGTTATTTGTAACACTGAATCACATCTGTAAGCCCATCTAGCCAGTGGCCCACCATGTATGGAAACTAACATGTTTCGAGACAGATCCAGGATTGTCATGGTGGCATGAAGTCGGGGCCCCACCTATTAAGGAGGCTTTGGCATGGGCATTAAGGCTCCACAACTGAAGGACCTCAAAACCATGTCCAGATCATCTCCACCAGCTCACTGAGATGGTAAAGCAGCGACTCCTGACATGGTATTAGCACTCAGTGCCAGGCGTTCTGTCGTAAAGAATACCACCCCCCTCCCTCATGACTGAGTCAGTGATACTGTTATGTCAATAATCCTGATAAGCCTATCTAGGAGATTTCAGAGTTCTCCCCCATTGCCTTGATGATGCATAACTTGCAGTAGAATCCTGAGCAGAGCTACCATCTTCCAAGCCTTAGAACAAATTTAGAGTTCACACTGCCTTGATGTGGTGAGGGGCCTTGCGTGGTTCGATGAGGCTGTGGGCTATGCCATGGAGGGCCACCCAGGATGGACGGGCCACAGCAGATAACTCAGACCAAGTGTGATCCACTGGAGAAGGAAATGGCAACCCACTCCAGTATCTTTGCCAAGAAAACCCCATGGACGGTAACAAAAGGCTAAAAGATATGACGCCAGAAGATGAGCCTCTCAGGTTGGAAGGTGTCCGATATGCTACTGGGGAAGAGCAGAGGGCAAGTACAAGTAACCTCAGAAAGAGTGAAGCGGCTGGGCCAAAGCTGAAAGGATGCTCAGCTGTAGATGTGTCTGATGGTGAAAGGAAAGTCCGATGCTGCAAAGAACCTTGACCTTGAGCCAGTCATCCTGGAATGCAAAGTCAAATGGGCCTTAGAAAGCATTACTAACAACAAAGCTAGTGGAGTTGATGGTATCCCAGTTGAGCTATTCAAAGTCTTAAAAGGTGACGCTGTTAAAGTGCTGCACTCAATTTGCCAGCAAATTTGGAAAACACAACAGTGGCCACAGGATTGGAAAAGGTCAGTATACATTCCAATCCCAAAGAAGGGCAATGCCAAGGAATATTCAAACTATCGCACAATTGCACTCATTTCACATGCTAGCAAGGTCATGCTCAAGAGCCTACAAGCTAGGCTTCAGCAGTATATGGATAGAGAACAGCCAGAAGTACAAGCTGGGTTTCGAAGAGATAGAGGAACTAGAGATCAAACTGCCAACATTTGCTGGATTATGGAGAAAGCAAGAGAGTACCAGAAAAACATCTACTTCTGCTTCATTGACTATGCTAAAGCCTTTGATTGTATGGATCACAACAAACTATGGCAAGTCCCTAAAGAGATGGGAGTACCAGACCACCTCACATGTCTCTTGAAAAACCTGTATAAGGGTCAAGAAGCAACCGTTAGACCAGAATATGGAACAACTGATTGGTTTAGCATAGGAAAAGGAGTACGACAACGATGTATACTGTCCCCTTGTTTATTTAATTTATATGCAGAGTACATCATGCAAAATGTTGACCCGGATGATTCAGAAGCTGGAATTAAGATTGCTGGGAAAAACATCAACAACCTCAGATATACAGATGATACCACTCTAATGGCAAAAAGTGAAGAGGACCTAAAGAGCCTCTTGATAAGTGTAAAAGAGGAGAGTGCAAAGGTTGGCTTGAAATTCAACATCAAAAAAATGAAGATCATGGTATCCAGCCCCATCACTCCTTGGCAAATATAAGGTGAAGCTGTGGAAGCAGTGACAGACTTCACATTCCTGGGATCCAAGATCACTGCAGACGGTGACTGCAGCCATGAAATTAAAAGACACCTGATCTTTGGGAGGAATGCAATGGCAAACCTAGATAGCACATTAAAAAGTAGAGACATCACCCTGCCACCAAAAGTCCGTATGGTCAAAGCAATGGTATTCCCAGTAGTACTGTATGGCTGTGAGAGTTGGACTATAAGGAAGGCCGAGCGCCGAAGAATAGATTCTTTTGAGTTATGGTGCTGGATAAGACTCTTGAGAGTCCCCTGGACTGCAAGGAGATCAAATTAGTCAATCCTAAAAGAAATCAACCCGTACTAAAAGAAATCAACCCGTACTGTTCCCTGGAAGACCAGATACTGAAGATGAAGCTCAAATCCTTTGGCCACCAAATGAGAAGGGAGCACTCACTGGAGAAGACCCTGATGCTAGGAAAGACTGAAGGTCAAAGAAGAAGAGGACGGCAAAGGATGAGATGATTAGACAGTATTATCGAGGCAACGAACATGAAATAAGGCAAACTCCGGAGCACGAAGGAAGACAGGAGGGCCTGGTGTGATGTGGTCCATGGGGTCGCAAAGAGTCAGACTCAACTGTGCGACTGAACAACAACAAATACCTTGAATAAACCTTTGTTGGTCTTTAAGATGCCACTGGACTCTAAATTTGTTCTACTGCTTCAGACCACCATGGCTACTACTACTACTTTCCAAGCCTCTTGACTTCAATAGACCTAGAAGTGTGTAACTTGTGTAGGATTTCACTATTAGTGATAAGGGTCCCTGACCTAAGATCAACATCTTCAGGATACATGGCAACATTTAAAGTTCTTAACAGTAAATCTCCTACCCTCTTTATCTGATATCAGCTCTTCTGGACATAGTTCACAGCCATAGCAGCAAAATGCCTTTCCCTCCTGTTTTTTCTTGAAGCATCCTGGATGGCAAGGATGAGTACACAGAGAGTGAGGAGGTACCTATCCTTGGATAAGTAAAGAAGTCAGCCACAGGGAAATGTTGCATTACAATCCCCTCTAAGTCTTTTCTTTCCCAGGCTAAACATACTCAACTCTTTCCGCCCTTCCTCATAAGACTTGTATTCAAACCCTCTCACCATCCTGGTTGCCCTCTTCTGGACCTGCTCAAGCTTGTCAGTAGCCTTCCTAAAGAGTGGTGTCCAAAACTGGAGACAGTTTTGGAAGGAGGCATGGTATAGCCTGATCGTTTCAGCTCTCAGGAGTGAAGCAATGTCGGTACACAGAAGGGAGACCTCTAAGGAAGACCCTGCAGAGGAAGGCCATGGCAAACCACCTCTGCTTCTCGCTTGCCTTGAAAGCCCCTTGCTGGGGTCACCAAAAGTCAGCTATGACTTGATGGTACGTTACAAACACAACATGGCTCAGTGCTACAATTTGGCATTCAAGGAAGCAGGAAGGGAAGAGTTACAAAGAAGGCACAGCACGTTGTTTGAAATGCAGCCAATGGGAGGTATTTGTCGCCTATGAAGGCAAGCAGCACTGCAGAATTGGCAGAAGTATCTCTTGGGGGCCCCAAGGCAGTGTTACAGATAACAACATACATCTTGCTTGCATGACCTGGAAGACTGCCATTGAAACAAAAAAGGGTGACGACTCATCCCATTTTTGTCTACTTCAAGTGTTCCCCCGTTCTTTTGACTTTCTGATGTATATTCCAATAGATCAGAAGATTTTTTGTGAGCATCTCCAGATCCTGGAAACCTCCCAAAGAGGTGGGAAACAGCAACTGTGGCATCAGAAAAGCTAACCCTTCCATGTGCCAAAGCTGGAAAGGCAATAGGGCACCCAGCAAGAAAGAGCAGGAAAGAGCAGCAATAATCGCCCTAGAAGCAACCAGAGCAGAGTGGGTGGCAAGTGCAATACTGTGGCAGCTCCACCCCATCAGATTCCTGCCTTGAAGGGTTTGTCCTAACAGTGGCTGTTTTGGGGCTGTTATGTAATACATGGAGAACAACTACAATTGTTTCAATTAATGCAAATGGACACATATACTAATGGATGACCATGATTTTCTGCATGCGAAAGACCTGTTTTTCTCACCTGAGTCAAGTTCTTGCACCATTCAATTTTGTCCTCATCAATGGTGAACTCTTCCTCTGCAGGAGCTTGAGGATCCAGCCTTCCAACCTTGACCCTGATGTAGGAGTTATTGGGGAAAGTGACCAAGTTTGTAATATCAAATCCACTTGCTAATTCTCCATGATCACCAAATGCAACTTGGTCTCCAGCACTGTTGTTGAATGAGATCTTTTTAAGAAACGTGTGGAGCTATCCCAAAAGAGAAAGATGCCATAAGGCACTGAAACCACATCACTGAGATGTTTCATAGAACTTTCCTAAATGGGTTAAACTTCTTTCCATGTAGAATATGTCAGATTATGAATGCAGTTATCTTACAACTTGAAATGGACCGTAGCCCTCTTTGGTTGCTAGATGCAGGAAGTGAGGGGCAAAACAGACAACATATGCAACTGAAAATGAGGGAAGTTTCAGAAAGATTCACGGAGGACTGATTAGGCTACAGAAATTCTCATATATGGGGTATATCTATCACCAAAGGGAAGGAAGAGGATGAGATAAATTAGTGATGGCTTTACAGGTTGTATAGATATTTGGTAGACACTAGCATAATAAAAATCACACCACTACAGTCAGATCACTGAACAGCCATTACCTGCCAGGCTTTAACGTCCCTGTCCATTTTTTTGTGGTTAAATCTAAGTGAGTACATGGCATGCAAAACATGTGCCATAGCATACACAGCATTATAGATACTGTAGCTGTGGCCAGTCATGCTCATTTCAAAAACAGGCCCAGGAAGGCTATCCAGCTTTTCCTTCCCTGTACACAATTCATTAACATGATCTGGCGTATCTGAATTTGGGATTGAACACAAAAATGCCTGCTCCCAAAATTTGTGGATGAAACCATCTCCTTTTGTCCCAGAAGGCCTTGTATTCTGCAGGAATCTTGGGAATCCAAGCAACTCATTTGAATGAATTGTGAAGGAAATGGCACCATGGAACATTTGTATATCCAATGTCCTCTGAAAAGCTGTGAATGTGAAATCAATTTGGGCTATGGTAATCCACACTTTTCCTGCTGATGGCTTCTCTGTGTCTTCAATAGCCTGGGTGACTATTGTTTTCACCCAGAGAATGCATGCCACCCACATAATGGTTGCAGTATCCCCATATATCACAAATGCAGTGACATTCTTCTCCAGTAAAATAGGGATGTTATGCACTATGTCTACAACAAAGGCATCAAAATCGTATAAACGGTGGTGTTTGGGAACTCTTTCAATTGAAGCTGCACATATTCCATTTTGAGAAAGCAGTGGCTCCAAGGCTTGCAAGAAATGTTCTCCGCCATCGTCATCTGAGATAATGAACCGTACCCATCTCCATTTGAAATGGTGAAGTAATCGGATGATTCCTCGATATTGAAGCGCCACATTGGGTACTGTACGATAAAATGAAGGGAAATGGTTTCTTTCATCTACAGTTGGTTCAAAGGATCCATAGGAAATCTTTAAAGAAGAAGACGGAAAAGAAGGGAGCAGGGAAGCCGACATTTCAAGAAAGGAATAGAAGGTGCATCTGAGGACACTGATACAGTAGCACTAATCCAACAAAGAGTTACTTAAATCAATTGAAAGCAACATGTTTAAAAGGACATAAACCTGAAGTGTAATGGCTGCAATGGAGGGTATACTTTTAGATCTTTATTTGCTTACTTTGTTTTCAGAAAGGAAATGCAAATTAATGTGGATGCTAGTTGTGCATAGGGGAAGCTATCAAATCTGCATTTATCTCATGGGGCAATAATTAGCTAAAAGAGGAACAACTGTGCTTAAAAACACTGGTTGGGACTGTTTGTTTGTTTGTTGGTTGGTTGGTTTATGCATTTATTTGTTTGTAGCCTGCCTCTCTCACATAGACTGAAGGAAGCTGAACTGACCAGGCTTGCTGGGAACCCTATCAAATGCTCATCTGTGGAGTCATTCCCTTCCCTTGCCACCTCTCTTGCTTTCTAGCGGAGGAAACAACATCAGAAGATGAAGTGCCAGAATAACAGTCCAGCCAGAAGACTTCTAACCACTACCAAATTCCAGAATCACATTTCTAAATGGGGCATGGTTTCTTAAACAAAACAAAACCAGAGACAAAATACAGCATATTTAAACCTGTACTCCTACCCTGGTGTTCAATAAGACTTAGGAATGATGAAGGTCCTTTCCACATTTGCCTGCCACTCTGGATTTTCTCAGTGTTTGAGTCAAGGCAATTTCAGTCCAGGGCAAAACAGCATCCAAATAACCTGGGGCAACAGCGGGCTGAAACTGGGCTGACCACTGAAGGGAAGTAATGTAATGCAGAATGGGGGGAAACCCGGAATAAAAAGAAGGTTGAACTCGATTTTAGCGCAGAATGGAGAAAAAGTAGATTAAAAAGAAGTTTGAATTAGATTTTAGTGCAGAATTGCGCGGAGGACACCGTGGTGAGCATGGATTAAAAGGAGAGCGCAGAAAGGGCCTACGTATTTCTGATTACTTTCTGGACCAGTTTACAATCTAAGTCTCATGAGAATCCTCCCCACTGAGACAACAGAAGGACTGACAGAACTGGAAGTACTGTGCACAAAATTATCAATAAAAATGTTCCATTTGAGTGGAAAGATGGGCTGTTTGGGTTGGAGGACATCCTAGTCATTTGTGTTCCTGCTGATTCACTGTCTGTCCTCACACCTCAGATAGCCAGGGTGGTGTAGCACTTAATAGTGGTGAACTCTAATCTGGAGAACTGGGTTTGATTCCACACTCCTCCAAATGAAGCTAGTCACAGTTGTCTCAGAACTCTCTCAGCCCCACCTCTTTCACAAAGTGACTCTTGTGGGGAAAGAAAAGGAAGGAGACTGCAAGCCACTTTGAGACTCCTACGGGTAGAGAAAAGTGGTTATAAAAACCAGCACTTCTTCATGCCTCTTGTTCTCCACTTCCCTAGACAATGGGAAGCCAGGAGAATTGTCAAATCAGTAGGTTTCCAACTGTCCCTGAATGTCACAAATAATCTTTTCTGTAACAATGATGTACTATATTTCTGTATCAGGAGTGGCTTAGATTGTATCACAGTCACAAGTTCAGAGAGCCCAATCCTATTTACTATAGTCCCTCTGATCCCTGAGTCCCCAGCTTAGGTTAAGAGAAGAAGTATGAATGAAAAGGCACTCCAACATAGACCTCTGCTCGCTGGAGAGAGGAGCAATACATGATGAGGGATTTTTTCCCCCACAGCAGGTAAATTGGAGCCTCATATGTGTGAAAAATCTCCCTCCCTGGTCACCAGTTCCATTTGACCTTTTCAACTTTATCCGGCACACAATTCTTTCAAAAACAAGTCTTCGTATTGTTCAGGTGTAGAGAGACAAACACGTACATTCAGCAACACATACTTCCTCTGTTACTCAACAGCCACATATTTCATTTCATTTCTTTATCAGTTTTCCCATTCTAAATTGAAAAATAAATATGATGAGATTAACAGGAAGAACCAATGGTTTGATCCCATCTAAAGTGTCCATGTCTGGAGGGACTTCTGTGCTTTGAAGCAAGACTCTCCCTTCCCGACTACAGCTAGAAATGCCTTCCCCACTAAATAATGTTGCTCCTAGAATTTGTGGGACCCACAGGAGCAGCATGAAGGGGGAGCTGGAGGGCTGCTATGGTTGGGGGAATTGGTAAAATGACCCTCTTTATATGTACAGTCAACGGACTCCCAACTCCATGGCTTCAGTCCACTGACCTTACCTGTGGAACCTTGTAAAGAGTTAAAATGCCTGCCATGCATGAAGAGATATCAGAGTTAAGTCCACCAATGAATCCTACTAAATTTTTCTTTCTCCCACATTTGTAATTGGGCAAAAATGAATACGATCTGAAGAGCAAGTCCAGAGTGGTACGGTAGGCCATCCTTGCGTCATAGAAACTGTCATAAATGTGGAACCCGACAGTGATGTTGGGCAAGAGTTTGGGATTCTCATTGATCTCATTGACTGCAAATGCCAAGGCCAGGATGTGCTGATAGAACTTTGTGATCACACTGCAAATAAATTGACTGAAACAGGTTATCGGGGGGGAGGTGGAGAGTACAGTCCTTAAATAACATTTTTTCATAGTTCTTCCCCCATTATAGCAGTTAAAAAAAAAGGCTTCTCAAATGGAAACTGAAACCATCATTTTAAAAAAGCCACGATTAAGCCTCATCAAACACAAGGATAATGGGTACTGGTTGATAAAAACGAGACTTTAAAAATACAGTCAGATCTGCTGTAAGAGTTTACCCTTATCAAATGGCCCTCTGAAATATGTCTTGCAAAAAGTCAGGTGCCATCAGCATATGGTCACTGTACCTCAGAAAAGACATCATAGCGCTGGAAAAGGTTAAAAAAAAAAGGCAACTAAAATAATTAAGGGGGTGAAGCACCTTCCCTATGAAGAAAGGTTAAGGATGTTGTCGAAGGCTTTCATGGCCGGAGTTCATTAGTTGCTGTAGATTTTCTGGGTTGTGTGGCCGTGGTCTTGGCATTGTAGGACCTGACGTTTCGCCAGTAGCTGTGACTGGCATCCTCAGAGGTATAACACAGAAAGATGGAGTACTCTCTGTGTCAAGGTGAGCAGAAAAATGGTAGGCAGGTAATTTATATCTATCCTGTAAGGTAGGGGTAGGGCTGAGTCATTATCTTGTAGTAGTTCTCCAGGCTATGAACATGCCAATGGAGGAGCTTTCTTGAGGAGGTTCTTTTGTCTATGGATTGTTTCCTGAGGAGGTTTCCTGTTTCCTGAGGAGGTTCTTTTGTGTGTGGAATAGCTGTTGAAACTCTAATCTTATCTGTAGTGCTATTGTCAGCTGTAGAGCTGACACAGAATGCACAAAATCTTTCTGTGTTATACCTCTGAGGATGCCAGTGACAGCTACTGGTGAAACATCAGGTCCTACAATGCCAAGACCATGGCCACACAACCCGGAAAATCTACAGCAACTAAAGGTTAAAGAGTTTAGAGTTTTTTAGCTTGAAGAAACAATGACTGAGGGGGTGACATGATAGTGTTTTACAAAATTATGCATGGGGCAGAGAAGGTAGAGAAAGAAGTACTTTTCCTTTCTTGCAATATGAGAACTTGTGGGCACTCAGTGAAATCAATGAGCCGATCAAAGGAAGTATTTCTTCATCCAAAGAGTAATTAATATGTGGAATTCAGTGCCGCAGGAAGTGGTGGCAGCTATAAGCAAAGACAGCTTTAAGAGGGGATTGGATAAACATGTGCAGCAGAGATCCATGAGTGGCTACTAGCCACAAGGTATAGATGGAACACTATGTCTGGGGCATTGACACTGTATTCTAGGTGCTTGGGGGGCAACAGTGGGAGGGCTGGCAGACCTCCTGATGGCACCTGGGTTTTGGCCACTGAGTATTGGACTGGATTGGCCTTTGGCTTGACCCAGCATGGCTTCTCTTGTGTTCTTACATTCATCCTTTCAGATAAGCCATTTCAGAGGACTGAACCCACTAGAGAAACAGCTGTGACTTAATATTCATAATTATAGGAATACATGCCTTGAACAGAATGGGTATTTCCCCTCCTTAAATCCTGATCTCTTCATCTTCATTTTTTCAGGTATACAAACAAAGGGCAGGTACTATACGTTGTTATTTATCACAAATGGTAGTCAGTTGTTCTACCATTCATGAGTATTAAGCCACCTTGGTGTCAACTATGAAGGAAAAGCAGGTTAACTAATAACAAAAGTCTATTGTAACCTGGGTAGAGAACTATGAATAACAAAAATGTAATTATAGATTATCATTATGGGAATATTTTATCTGTGTACTGGTTTCTGAGCATTTTCTTTTCACATCAGCTATGGTTGGAGCCCAATGATCCATTTTTTTAAAAAAAGAATCCTTGCTTTTTTGAAAAGTTTAAACCAGTCTACAGTCATCGATACATGAAACATCACTACACTTCACTTAAGGCAGGAATATCAAATTTTTCCTTACTGTAGTTTGTTCTTCTTTTCTTGAGACGGGTGTGTTGTGAAAAAAAGCCTTGGGAAAATGTAACCAATGTGAGTTGCAACCCCACCAATGAGGATTTTGCCTGGTTGGTACCACTCATATGGAACCTGAAGAGGATTGTTCCCACTGCACTTCAGAGTATGCACTTTGCACACCATGTGAGGAAACACCGCCACCAGCAGCAGCAACATCTCAGTGGTCACCATCCTGGCGGCAAATTTTCCATCAGATGTGGACTATCTTGAGCATCTCTACAGCATCATCACTGTCCTCAGCCTATTTTGAACAACTTGTTTTAGGCAGCAGCTGTTTCACTGCATGCCTTAGAAGGAGTGTATCTGTTTCAGCATTGGTCCCAAAATCATGCTTTCAATGGCAATCAAGAAACAAGGGGGTAGAATCCTGACAGCCCTGACTGTCTCTCCTGCCTAATCTAAGCTGGGTGTCTTATAGCCCCATGGAACAGTCCTTGCTGAGTGCTTTCCAAGAGCCTTCTGAGATGTGGCCGCAGCTTAGCAACATAACTCAATAACAGCTATTTCGATAATTGTAGGTTCATGTCAGCAAAACTGCCTCATCAATTGTAGCAAAACAGGTGATGCAAACTTGCTTGAGCAATATTGTTATAGCTTCCTACTGCTCATTGCTAGGGAGGGAGAATAGGTAGATGTCCATGATAAAACTGGGTCAAAAGATTCATGGCACTGTCCTACCTTGTGGGCGTGGCCTGCTGCAAGTAGTTCAACAGGTCAGCACTGGACCCAGATTGAGCTGTCAAGTTCTTGAGGGGAATACACAGGCCCTTTTGGCACATCCCTTTCCCTCACTTTCATTGTGCATCACCATGGTTCCCCCCCTTTCTGCATTCCCTCACACATTTCAATTGTGTTTTGCTTTTTCTTTATGCATTGATTCCCATCCCCCCATCTTGAATCCCACTTTCAATCTGCTGTTTCCCCAGATTTTCTAGAACTCCTTTTGTGATGATTTTTCAATTTAGTTCACTTCCAAGCCAAAGGGAATTTAAAAGTATATACATTTCCTCAGACTCTTCCTCCCCCCCTCCACTTGGATGCCAGTTGGTATCTCCTTATTGGTCAGTTTAGCACTGGGTGTCTTTTGAAACAGGAGATTAGGAAAGTAGTTGCCTTTGTCCAACTTCTTTGCAGGAACATCCAGTTGGCTTGGCTGGTTAGGATGCAGTGCTATTAACTGCAAGGTCATTGGTTTGATTCCCCATTCAGGCAAATTCATTTTTTGGGGGGAGGGGGGTATTGTTTTCTTTTAAATTGACTTTGACCACAAACATTTCAAATTCAAGGATGATGATGTGAAATCTGCTCTAGGGCAGAAGCAGCCTGTTGTTTTGTTTTGTTTTAACTGAGAGCCAGTTTGGTGTAGAGAGCCAGTTTGGTGCAGTAGTTCAGTGCATGGACTCTAACCTGGGAGAACCGGGTTTGATTTCCCCCTCCTCCACTTGCACCTGCTGATGTGACCTTGGGTCAGTCACAAGCCCTGGCACAGCTGTTCTTGAAAAAGAGCAGTTTCTGTCAGAGTTCGCTCAGCCCCACCTACCTCACAGGGTGTCTGTTGTAGGGAGGGGGAAGAGAAAGGAGTTTGTAAGCCGCTCTGAGACTCCGACTGAAGGGTGGGGTATAAATCCAATCTCTTCTTCCTCTTTAAAAAAGTCTGGTCCATCTCAACATCTGGTTTCCCCCTTTGAATGTCTTCTCATTTCCAAATAACACTGGGGGAGCTCAGGCTGTTAAGCACTGATGTCTCCACCTTCCCCCTTGTGAACCTCCTCCACCAAGCTGTCACACAGCAGCCTCTCCAGGCTAGTGGTTGTTGTCTCTTCTTCCTAAACTTTTAAAGCACTCTCTGCCAGTAATTTTTTTTCTCCAACCACCCCAGATTAGCATTAAACTCCTTGATTATTGATAAATGGGGGGGGAACCACTAATGGCAACCCCACAGTAAATTCAGCTCGAAGAATCTCCTATTTCAAAAGGCACACACAGTGTGAAACTAACCAATCAGGAAAGACCAACCCCACAACACTGTTCAGGTTTTCTCAATGGCATGCAGAAAATACACTCCTTGATTCCCAATAGAAAACCAGAGATACAAAAAAAGGTGCAGAGTGCAGGCACAGCATTCAAAGTAAACCCTAACCATCTTGACTTCAGTGGATATCAGGGCCACACTCAGGGATCCAACTGCACAGCTGCCTCTGCCAAGGAGGGAAAGGAGTCAGACGCCACCTGGAGAGCAGCTAAACTATGTCCTATTGAGAGAACTCCCAATAACCCTCAATCTCCCAGAGATTCACAGAGACAAGTCCTCAGTTAAAGCATAGTTTATTCAGTAATGCAGCATAACAATGGGATGCAACTAAAGACAATTACCCTTTCCAAAATGGGATGCATACAAGGAAAATATTTTTTTTCTACCTTAAGGAGCCCCAAAGTGGCTTACAACTGCCTTTCCCATCATCTCCCCACAACAGGCACCTTCTGAGGCAGGTGGGGCTGAGAGAGTTCTGAAAGAATCGTAACTGGCCCAAGGTCACCCAGCAGGCTTCATGTGGATGAGTGGGGAATCAAACCCAGCTCTCCAGATTAGAGTCCACCTGTCAGGTTTAAAAACAAGTAGATCCAGTCATTCTTGCACAAAGAAAAGTTTTATTGGATTATCTTGCTAAAACCCACAGTAGGAGGTCATTGTCAGGAATGGGGGGTGAAGCAAAGCAAGCTAACTTATAGTGTGATGCAATGAAGCGCCTAGCAAATGAAACATGAGCACTCGCGCGGGAACTCCCGGCGGGAGAAATACTTCATGAACGGGAGACTACTCCCCCCCTCCCCTTGCCTTCCCAGGACTGGAAAATTCTCAGTGAAACAAGAATAGTCCAAAGCCTACATTCAAGGCCACCGTGATAAGGAGAAGCGGCAGGGAAGAAGCTCCCACGTTTCTGCCTGCATAGCTACGCAAGCGCAAAGCAGGGTAGGGAACACAAAACAATGGATTCAGTGAGAAACCTCAAAGGCATTTTCTGACATTCTGCCCTTCCCAAAAACCACCCACCCACCACTCAGGAAGGAGAGAATGAGGGCCCCCCAGGTTTATTTGGGTAACGAGTGTGAAATTCTTTCAAGTGATCAGGTGCATTGATATCAGACACTTTCACCCACTCCCTGTGTTGGGGCCCGAAATGTATCCATTCAACAAGATACAAGAGTTGTCCACGGAGAATCTTAGAGTCCAAAATGTCAGCAATTTCGTAGTGCTCCTCATCGTCAATCATCAACGGGGGAGGAGGTGCTGGAAGTTCAGGTTGCCATTTAGTCGGGGGTAATGCAGGTTTGAGAAGGCTGTAATGGAAAATTGGATGGATTGCTTTAAGAGATTTAGGCAAATCGAGCTGTACAGTCACTTGATTTATACATCTTAAAACTTTGAAGGGACCAATATATTTCCAAGCGAGTTTCCGGGACTGTTGCGCTAGTCTTAGGTTCTTGGTTGAAAGGTAGACCGAGTCTCCCGGTTGCAGTGTCCAGCCACCCGCCCTCTTTTTGTCTGCCTGTTTTTTGTACTGTGCCTTGGCCTCATTCAATGTCTCAACAATTAGGGGCCAGGAGTCCCGGAAAGTTTTACACCATGCTGCGGCTTCCCCGCCCGTCTCACCGGGTTTCAAAAAGGGAAGAGGGGGCTGTCATAACCCATGGCAGCTTTGAAGGGAGACATATTTGTAGAAGCATGCCATGAGTTGTTGTACGCAAACTCCGCCAGTGGCAATAAATCTACCCAATTGTCTTGTTGATAGTTAGAGAAACACCTTAAGTATTGTTCTAACGTCTGGTTTACTCTTTCCGTTTGCCCGTCAGTTTCAGGGTGATAGGCAGTACTGAGGGCACGTTCAATACCCATTAGAGTCATCAACTCGGACCACAACTTTGAAACAAATTGAACCCCCCTGTCGGAGATTATCTTGAGTGGTAACGTATGTAGCCTGGCAATGTGTTGGAGGAAGGCTTTGGCCAGGACTTTGGCTGTTGGCAGACTGGGGAACGGTATAAAGTGAGCTTGCTTAGAGAATAAATCTACTACCACCCAAATGACCGTCATATGTTTAGAGGGGGAAGATCCGTGATAAAGTCCATAGAGATCACTTCCCAGGGTCGGCTCGGGGTTGGTAGAGGCTGTAAAAGACCCGGAGGTTTTCCTGGCCTGGTTTTGCAACGATTCCACGTTGGACAGGATTGTATATAAAGGGATAAATCCCGTTTCATCCGGGAGCCACCAGAAGCCGCGTTGCAGTAGGCGTAAGGATTTTACATATCCAAAGTGCCCCGCAGATTTTGAGTCATGGGCTGTCTGCAACATCTGGGACCGGGTAGCTTCTGGAACAAAAATTTTATCTCCTCTGTACCAGCAGCCATTCGGACCACATTTTACATCATCCCTGGCTTGTAATTCAATTGTTTCTTGCGTGGTGATGTCAGTGGCAAATTGCTTTTCCCAGGTCATGGCCTGGATGGGGGTCAATTGTGCTCGTTTGGTTTTACGGGTTACAACTGCTCCAACTAATTGTTCAGGGGTGAACATAGACTCTCGTATTTCTGCCCTCTTACACAGGTGTTGGGGAAGGCGGGAGAGAGCATCTGCCAGATGATTGGATTTACCTGGGAAATGGTGAAGGGTGAATTGAAATTTAGAGAAAAACTCAGCCCACCGGAATTGTTTTGCATTTAGATTCCGGGGTTTCCGCAGTACCTCAAGATTTTTGTGATCAGTCCAGATTTCAAAAGGTACTCGGGACCCTTCTAACCAGTGCCTCCAGGTGATCAATGCTAAACGTATAGACGCTGCTTCTTTATCCCAAATGGGCCAAAATCTCTCCGTATCATTGAATTTTTTGGACACATAAGCAAGGGGTTGTAGTTGCCCCTGAACATTCTCTTGCAAAATCACCCCACCCATAGCGGTATCCGACGCGTCTACTTGGACCACAAACTTTTTTGTCTCATCGGGGTGCGCTAGTATGGGTTCCGACATGAATAACTGTTTTAGTTGTTCAAAAGCTTCCTGACACTGGGGGGTCCAGTTCAAAGGGGTCCCTGGCATTGAAGCTTTAGCTCCCCTCCCCTTAGTCTTTAACAGTTCCGTGAGGGGGAGGGCCACTTGGGCAAAATGTGGCAGGAATTGACGGTAAAAATTGGCGAAACCGAGGAAACTTTGGAGCTGCCGCCTGGTTTTGGGGGCTCCCACATCAACACATCTTGGACCTTTTGTGGGTCCATTTCTAACCCTGCGGAGGATATGCGGTACCCCAAAAAGTCAATGCACTCCTGGTGGAATTCACATTTTGACAGTTTGACAAACAGTTTGTGTTCTAATAGCGTTTCCAATACTTTTCGCATAAGAGCGGTGTGAGATTCTTGATCCGGGGTATAGACCAAGATATCATCCAAGTAAACAACCACCCCCTTGAATAAGTAGGGGTGTAACACTTCATTGATTAAATTCATGAAAACCCCTGGTGCCCCCTGTAATCCGAAGGGCATAACTCGATATTCAAATTGCCCCAGCGGGGTATTAAACGCAGTCTTGTATTCATCCCCCTGTCTGATACGGACCCGAAAATAGGCATCTCCTAAATCCAGTTTAGAAAACACTTTCCCTTTTGCCACCTCTGCCAACAAGTCTTTGATGAGGGGCATTGGGTAGGCATTAGTTGCAGACACTGCGTTTAGTCCCCTGTAATCCGTGCAGAGTCTGAGCCCCCCATCTTTTTTTTTACAAAACAATACGGGTGCTGCAAAAGGGGACGACGCTGGCCTAATAAATCCACGGGCCAGATTCTTATCGATAAAGCGGCGTAGTTCTTCCTTTTCAATGGGACTCATGGCATAAATTTTCCCTTTTGGTAATTTATGGCCCGGAAGGATTTCAATCGCACAGTCGGAGTTACGGTGGGGGGGTAGTTCATCCGCTTCCTCCTCCTCAAAAACCCTGGTCACATACCGGTAATCCTTGGGGATGCGGTTAAGGTCCTCCGTGGCTAAGCAAGCTCGTGGAGGTTCATTGCATGGGGTTTTTCCCCACCCTGGGTCCCATTGGTGCCCTACACATTTCGGGGAGATAAATTGTACGCTCCCTTCTTCCCATAGAATATATGGATCATGACCATGTAACCAAGGGCTACCCAACACTAATGGGAACTGGGCTTGAGGGGCTATTACAAACGAGCGTAGCTCCCAATGGTCACCAATGCCTACTCTTAAAGGAACAGTCTCAAATCGGCATGGTTCTTTCATTGGAGACCCATCCATTTGAGTGAAAGTTATCGGGTCTTTCAAATTGACAACGGTTGCTTCTAACCCCATAACCATAGATGGGTTTATCAGGTCCCTCCCGCACCCTGAGTCAATGAGGGCTCGGACCCGAATATGGGTCATCATCGCTGGATTCATTACAAGAACAGTCACAAAGAAGAGAGAGGGGTAATTGCTCACCAGTTTAGGCGCCTCAGGTACTGGGTCCTGCTGTGTAGCGCCATTCACAAACAGGACCAATTCGTTTCCCTGCATCTCACTCTCCTCCTCCAGCATCATGGTATCCGCTTGGTCGGGGCTAGCAAAAAGAGCCCGTGTATTGCGTGGTTTCGCTGTACCTTTTCTTGGGGCAGGGGTTGGCCATCGTCTGGGCTCCTCTTGTGGTAGGGCTCTGTTGGGATCCCCTTTCGGGCAGGATGCGGCGAAGTGCCCCTTTTCCCCACATCGCAGGCAGAGGCCCTGTCGCATACGCTGATCTCTCATTCCACTTGGGGTGGAGGTTGGTTTGGGTCTGGCCTGGCCTGCCGCAAGACTCGGACGGTTGTTGCCCAGAGATAGATCCAGTTTCATGACACGTAAGCAACTTTCCGCTTTTTCGGCTTCCTCCATCCATCCCTGGAGAGTGCGAGGTTGCTGAGAGCTGAGGACATTATTGCGGATGTCTACAGCTAGTCCCATTCGATATTGTTGAGCCAAGACTGCATCGGTCCAGTCCCGAATTTTCACTGCGTGCCTTTGAAACTCCCTTGAATACTCCCGCACGGTGAGTTTGCCTTGCCTGAACGTGCGAAGGAAGGCTTCAGCTTTTGGGCCGCCCCGGGTCCTCGAAACGGTTTCTCAAGGCCCACATGAAGTCATCAACATTCCCCAATTCCGCTGCCTCCAGATCATGAAGGGCTACATACCAACTAGTAGCACTCCCCCGGAACCTGGAAGCGATAAACTCCACCTGTTGCTCCTCGTCTGGGAACACATAGCCCCATCTCTGCACAAATTTCCCTACTTGCAATATGAAAAAGGACACAGTTTCTGGATCTCCATCAAACGTGATCTCCAGCATGTCCTTGGGGTGGATTACTGGAGGGGCCGGGGCCATGAACGGTACTGGGACTGGCTGCGGGAGGGGTGCTGGAGCAGGAAGTTGAGGCAGAGGCAGAGCTGGCGGCTGGATAGGTCCTGGTTGCCCTGGCCCGGGCCCTGGTTCTGGGACGGCCGGTGGAGGTGGAGCCGGTGCTGGCTGGCCCGGCCCTGGGCCCGGGGGTGCTGGCTGGCCCGGCCCTGGGCCCGGGGGGGCAGGAGGTGGCAGTCCCGGTGGCATCGGTGGTGCAGGTGCTGGTGCCGGTCTAGGTTGCGTCAGCGGATGAGCTCGAATTGCTTGGTCCATCATCTGTGGTAGGGATTGCATTAGTTTGCTCATGTCCCTTACCAGACGTCGTGTATCCTCTTGAATAGAGTCCATGCGAGCCTCTGTATCAGAACCGGACCCTGTTCTGGGAGATCCTCGAGACATCCTTCCCTGGGGAAGTCCAAAACTACCTCTAGGATCCAAAAGGCTGTCCCGGCTCTGGCTTCCCGGCATGGTCCAAGTTGTCTGGGTAGTGTCCAACAGGTTCTTAGTCCAATCGCGTTATCTGCGATAGGTCACCCCTTTGTCCCAGGGTGTTGGGGCTCCCGGCACGTAGGTTCGTGGAACAGCTCCTCCTTGACTCTGCGTTAGCCCGGCCGGGCTATAGATTGGGAGAGTGTACGCAGCACCCACTGTGCTGATCGATGGAGGGGTAACCAACCCTGCTGCTGATTGAGGGGTTGGCGCTGCCAAAACTGTAGTTGTAGTCACCGGAACAACAGTGGTGGTCGGGACAGTGACCACTGGAGTTGCCACAGTAGTGACTGGGACCGTGGCTCCCGAAGTAGTAGTCACTGGAACGGCGCCTGTGGCTCCCGGAGTAGTAGTCACTGGGACTGCGCCCGTGGCTCCCCCCCAGCTCCGCTCACCGTGGTAGACGGCGGAAACTGACGGTGGGGGGAATGATGTGATTCCTGACAATTTCTGTCAGGTTTAAAAACAAGTAGATCCAGTCATTCTTGCACAAAGAAAAGTTTTATTGGATTATCTTGCTAAAACCCACAGTAGGAGGTCATTGTCAGGAATGGGGGCGAAGCAAAGCAAGCTAACTTATAGTGTGATGCAATGAAGCGCCTAGCAAATGAAACATGAGCACTCGTGCGGGAACTCCCGGCGGGAGAAATACTTCATGAACGGGAGACTACTCCCCCCTCCCCTTGCCTTCCCAGGACTGGAAAATTCTCAGTGAAACAAGAATAGTCCAAAGCCTACATTCAAGGCCACCATGATAAGGAGAAGCGGCAGGGAAGAAGCTCCCACGTTTCTGCCTGCATAGCTACGCAAGCGCAAAGCAGGGTAGGGAACACAAAACAATGGATTCAGTGAGAAACATCAAAGGCATTTTCTGACACCACCACTTTTAACCTCTACACCACACTGGCTATAGCTGGAATAATTAAAAAAAAAAAGTAATTTCAGCCTTCTACAGGTCATTGACTCATTCCACAGATTCCCAAAAGGAATACAAAGGAACAGCAGCAAAACTGACTGGTTATTAGAAACTTTAATGCTTTCCCCTGATTATTTGGTCTCTCATGTTCAGATCTCGTCTCAACAAAATAATGTAGCATTTGGGGGAAAAGATGCATCCAAGTAACCCAGCACTGGAGGCCAAGATGGAGAAAATCTCCACAGCCACCATGTATTTTCCTCTTGTGCTCAGATAGGTTGGAACAAAGGAGAGCCAAACACTGCAAAAGACCAACATGCTGAAGGTGATGAACTTGGCTTCATTGAAAGTGTCAGGCAACTTCCTGGCTAGGAAAGCCACAGTGAAGCTGAGAGTGGCCAGAAAGCCCATGTAGCCCAGGACACAATAAAACATCGTAACTGACCCTTCATTACATTCCATTATGATTTCTTGAGTGAGCGAATGTGTGTCCAAATCTGGGAATGGAGGGAAAGTACTCAACCAGACAGCACAAATGACAACTTGAACAAAGGAGCAGAATAAGACAATAGAATATGCCAACTTTTTCCCCACCCACTTTCTGAAACTGTTTCCTGGCTTCGAGGCCATGAAAACTGCCACCACTGTCATGGTTTTAGCCAACACAGAAGAAACGGCAACGGAGAAGATTATGCTAAATGCTGTTTGTCGAAGAAGGCAGGTCACCTGGTTAGGCTGTCCGGTGAAGAACAAAGAGCAGAGGAAGCAAAGAAAGAGAGACACAAGAAGAATGTATGTGAGGCTCCGGTTGTTGGCTCTGACTATGGGAGTGTCCCGGTGCTTAAAAAAGACTGCAAGCACAAGAAGTGTTATTAGAGACAAGAAAAGAGCCAAAAAAGATAAACTAATGCCCAAAGGTTCTTCAAAAGACAGGAATGTTGGACTCTTAGGAACACAGTTATCTTGACCAATGTTTGAATAGGAATCTTCTGGGCAGGTGACACAATAATCCATGTCTGAAAGAAGAATATTTGTATATTAAAAAAAAGTATTTTAACTTTTTTTTTGGGGGGGGGGATGAAAAACACCATTTCAAGGATCCTGAGGATGCCAGTCAAGACCATGGCCACACAACCCAGAAAGTCTACAGCAACTAATGAACTCTGGCCGTGAAAGCCTTTGACAACATATTGATCCTGAATTTGATGAGCAGCAGATTTGTAAAACAATTCTAGCCTGAGAGGTTTTTTTCTCAAAAATTCTAGGCATTCAGCTTTGTGGTTTGTACATGAGGACTAGATAGTCCACCTTTGATCCCTTAGGGGGGCATTCACTGGTGACTGTGGAATCTTTCCCTGCCATTTATGGGATTATCAGTGCAGTCTCTCACTTTCTCTTTATATTTATGCACAATTATGATTCTGGATAATGATTCTGGCCAACCTTTAAAATTTGTTCTAAGAGCCATTGTAATAACATATGGAAAGTGTACTGCAATGCCATATACATTGTATTATTATTTATTCCATCCATCATTAGTCCAGATATTCTGTCTTCCTCCCAAGCTATCTTGATGTCTGGTTATCTTACTGTATTTGGCAAACAGGATGAAGATCTTTGTTCACCTATGCACCCAGAACTTTCTGTTCATTCTCCTGAAACTGTTTTCACTAATGGTCACCAAATGCCCATTCTTGCACATTCTCTGTGGTAGAACAATGTGCCTGAGGAGATCAAGAAGGCCATTGTACATCTTACCATTTAGCAGAATGTACAAAACAGCAATGTTCAGTATGGCAGCTCAAAAGGTCGCTTTTATAAGTCAACAAGCATGGGTACCACAAACACTTCTCCAGGGGCATCTCATTTTCCCTTCCTATGTTTTCTCTTTTCCTTTTCTGAATGCCCCCTTAGCATCTCTCCTTTTTCTACTTCCTTTTCTCCTTCCTACCAACTATCCAGTCTACCTTTATCTGTTCCTCCCCATCTTCAGCTTCCCTCTTTCTGTCCCCCTGGTATGCAGCTGGGAACCCAAAGGGACTGATGGGAACACATTTTCCACTGTAGCCTCTTCCCCACATTATTTCAGCTTCCCTCCCACCTGGGAACCCCCATATCCACACTTTCCCCTGATTCTTTCTCTCCTTCTATACCTTTTATCTACCCCCCCATCTGCAGCTATATTTATTATTTATTTACTTCATGTATACTTCACCTTTCTCCAAAACAGGGACCCATAGCAGCTTACATCATTCTTCTCTCCTCACAACATCCCTGTGAGGTAAGTTAACTTTTGAGTTTGTGGCTGGCCCAGCAAGCTTCCATGGCAGAGTGAGGATTTTAGACTGGTCTCCCATACTTTAGCCACCACACTTACTTTTGTGGGGTGGTAGCTCTTGAACAGTGGCTAGCAGCCAGGCCTAAGTAAGTCATGCAAATCTTGGTAGCAAATCATAGTAGTAAGTTGCCCAGTAGTTCCAGCTTGGACTGGCCCCAATGAGTCTTCATTCAAAGGCCAACCAGCTCTGGAAGGGGACCTCTCCTTCCCTCTGTCTTTTATGACAGAAACCAAGGCTTAGATACTGATATGGTTGCCTAACAATTGCCACTGAGGACATCTGTTTCTTAAAGCTACATATGTTCCTTTTATCATTTTCCCCTAGCTTTTAGGTTTAGTCAAACCTGGGACTTTTCTTAAGATTGTAGAAAGACTTGTCTTGTCTGTCCATGGCCCCGATCTCCAGATTTAATTATCCAGAAACAAGGCCACATTGAGAAAGATATGTTGATAAGATTGAAGTCTATTGCCAAGTTTAATGTAAGTACCGCCTTACTTTTACTGCATTCTACCTTTGTAACCCACATTCTGCATTATCGTATGTCAGTGTTTTAAACAGTGCATTATCGTATGTCAGTCCCCTACATTATTTTCCATTTCTGTAACTGTAATCCTTCTGCATTAACTCTTAGGTTGTTTTGATTATTTGGGTCTGGAGTCTCAGAGAGATAGGCAGGCTATGAATGAAGCAACTAAATATCAAAATAGACACCAATTCCCCCCCTCCAGAGTACTAAGCAAATAACTGAAAAATAGCTAGATAAATGTTAATAAGGGATCAGTTTTTATCCTGTCACTATTATTAGGGGGGCTGGCAAAGCAATACTAAAAGGAGTCATGCCTTTCTAATGTCATTGAAGTCAATGGGCTTAGAAGGACGTAACTTTGCACTCAAAATCTCCTCCATTACAGGCATTTAAACACACTGCAGCCACAATTCCTGCTACTAATCCAACAAAACCCTCTAGACATTTAATTAGATTAATATTTCTGAACAGTACATATCCTACCCTCTCGGTTTGACATCTTTCCTTCAGGACACAAAGCACAAGTGTAGCAGCAAAATTTCTCCCCTTCCTTTCTTTTCCTGCTGTATCCTGGCTTGCATTTGTCATTACAGAGAGAGAAGGGAGGCACCTATCCTCAGACAAAGGAAGGAATTAGCATGGAGATGATGCCAGGGAGTTTTGAATAATAATTGCCTTCTGATAGTCAAAAGGCTGATCAAGTAGAAAAATAAATTCTCTGCAGTTACATATGACACATTCAGTAGACAATTTTAAGTGAAGCATGAGACAGGCTCGAGGAGTTTTAAGGTTTTCATACTTCCAGATAAGTGGTCCATGTAGTTCAGTTTCCTTAGCAATCCCTCTGAGACATGCATATCAATGGGCAATGCTACACATGCTTTAGTTAGCCACTAGGTTAGCTACTGAAGACTGAAGATTTTGAAGGAGCATTGTGCCAATGAATGGCACATAAAGGAAAGAGAGGAAAGAGAAACCAGTCTGTTCAAGACCCTGAAACCTGGAAGACAAATGGGTAGGGTGTCCTTCAATGCTCCCTCTAAGCTGTGGAGTCTTGTGAGCAAAAATTCTACTTTGTGAGCTACTGGGATTAACGTTGTCAGCAAGCGATTTGACTACTGCTTAAATTCCTTTGCTCTGGAGCCATCCTTCCTGAGCAAAGACAAAAATGTGTGAGCTGGAGGCTAAAAAACTGTGAGCTAGCTCACACTAATTCAGCTTGGAGGGAACACTGGTGTCCTTCACCTCTGGTCATCAGCATGCAATTCCCCCCCCCCCAAGATATTATGATATTTTTCTTTGCAACATGCAATACAAATGTATTTTATTAATTAGACATTATTTCAAGGCCATTCATGATCTTTGCTCAAAATCTATTGCTTGTCAGCTTCAAGTAATACCATGTATTTCTCCTTTTAGAGGCTGAGAAATCGGAGTCCCACCTCAGTAAAGTTTTCATGCCACACCATGCTTTCTGTGTGAATGATCATCTCTTTCCCTAAGGGAGCCTGCGGGTCCACCTTTCCAACTTTGACTTTGACATACGAATGATTTGGGAAAGTAACCAAGTTCATAATATCAAATCCAGCTACTAGTTGTCCATGTTCATTGAAAACAATTTCCTCTCCAGCACTGTTGTTGAATGCAATACTTCGAAGAAAGAAATGGAGCTAAATGAGGAGAGAACAAAAGGAGATGCATCAATTTATGCTTCTTTGCTCAAGGAACCAACTAGTTTTCCAATGCAATGCGTTCCAGCTGATGAGCCAAGGTGGTTGTCTGTATGCAGCTTTAAGTTCATTAGCATGTGAAGTGGGAAAACTCATATAGGACATTAGCATAGCAGATCCATTTCAAAGATTAGCAGATGGGCAGACATAGAGACCTTAGCAGAATAGGAGATTGGATTTATACCCCACCCTTCACTCCGAGTCTCAGAGGGGCTTACAATCTCCTTTCCCTTCCCCTCCCCACAACAGACACCCTGTGAGGTAGGTGGGGCTGAGAGAACTCTTTTGAGGACTGCTCTTGAGAGAATAGTTATCAGAGAACTGTGTTTTGCCCAAGGTCACTTAGCAGCTGCATTTGGAGGCGTGGGGAATCAAACCCAGTTCTCCCAGATTAGAGTCCACACTCCTAACCACTACACCAAACTGGCATAAATAAGGTCAATTTTATGCAAAGGACTGCATCCAGATAACCTTGTCTTGCACATGTGTATATATATTCCATGAACACTAATAAGTGTTTTGTTGTTGTTGTTGTTTTTGAAGTTATCCATCAGTTTTTTTTCTCTGGCAGCAAAATCTGTATCTACTGGATTGTTTCCTCCGACTCTGCTGCACTCAGTATTTCGTCTGCTGGAAAAGGGCTCCATGGAGTAGCAAGACATAACTCCTGTCTTATTCCTTAGGCTATTATATGTGAAACCCAATTTGTTTCACCAGAAGTAATCTTTGTCAGTGCATGCAAATCCAGTGAATAACTCCGCTCTCTTAAGAATTCTTAGATCCTTGTTCAGCGCCTGATTTTCACTGATATGTAATCAGCTATAGATTATATATATGACTCTGGTTGCAAAAACAGTAAGAATGAATGAATGAATGAATGAATGAATGAATGAACAGAAGCCTCTCTCGAAACCAGCTGCCACTCATGTTTTACCTTTGCTTCATGTATGTATGCACTTATTTATTAAAATATCTATAAACCACCTTTCCCATAGCTCCAGGCATCAAGGCAAATGCTTTCTTATTGTGTCTTCCAGTTAGAAAACGGTGGAAGGTCAGAGTCACATATGACAGAAAAAAGGAGAACCAAAAGGAAACTGTACAAATTGCACTTATATCATATATTAATGTTGAAAATTCTCATTGCAGTATGATATAACAATATTTTTCCATTTGTACAGAAGAGCAAGAAGTCTTCAGCATAGCGAGATAGATGATGAAATTCTCCTGAGTAAATCATGTTACAGAATCCAATACATTATGTGTATCATTCTTACAACAACGGGTTTACAATTGTTGGAAATCACTTCAGTTGTGAGAGTTGCATTCTATGAAATAAGGAGTGACATCTTTGATCTTTTGGAAGATGTTGTCCATGAAACATGATTTACTCCAGAGAATTTTGTCATCTATCTCGCTATGCTGAAGACTTCTTGCTCTTCTGTACAAATGAAAAAATATTGTTATATCATAATGCAATGAGAATTTTCAACATTAATATATGATATAAGCGCAATTTGTGTCTTCCAGTTAAACAAAGGATCAAAGTGTACAATTGTGGTGTGAGTAGATGGGTGAACTTCCTCATATATGCAAGTGTCCCTGTCTTTTAAATGTACGAAGGAAGCTTTCAAGTAACCTTTTCCAGGGTCCCATAGATCTGAAAAAATGAGGGAGACCAGAAGTGTTAATAATATCCTAGAGTTGATGTGGGATATCATATTAACTACTGCATGCAATACCCTCCCATGTTATCAGAATGATGACCCCTTTATCAGTAGGGCAATATTACCTGCTCCACTTTCAGATGTTCCAGCATGCCTCTCTTCCCAGTTACTGTGTGTTTCAGTCTGGATGAAAGCATGGCCTGCAAAGCATGCACCACACTGTAGACAGCATTATAGATACTGTAGCTGTGCCCTGTCATGCTCATTTCAAACAGACTACTGGGAAGGCTCTCCAGCCTCTGCTCCTCAGCACATGTTGCAGGGAACTGTAACAAGCAGTCAAAGGCCTGCTCCCAGAAGTCCTGGAAAAAGCCATCATCTTTTGTCCACAATAGGTTGATGCTCTGAAGAAATTCTCGGAAGGCTAAAAGCTCATTTGAATGGATGGTGAAGGATAGAGCACCATGGAACATGCGTACATCCCATTGTCCTAGGAAGATGTTGACTATGAAATCAACCTGTGCTGTGGTAATCCACACCTTCCCCGTAAAGGTCTTCTCCTTATACTGAGGATCTGTTCTGAGTGCTACCATATTAGTAAATACCAGCCATATAATTGATGTTGCTTCTCCATGGATAATAATGGCATTGGCTTTGCTTTCCATGAACTGTGGGTGGATGTCCACACCCCTGTCAAAGTATCCCCCTTCATGAATGGTGTAGGCATGTTTTGTAGTTCTTTCTATGAAGGCTGAACAGATTCCATTTTGGAAAAACAAGGACTCCAGGATTTGCAGGAAATGCTCTCCATGTTCATCATTCGCAGCAATGAGGCCTATCCATATCCATCTGAAATGCAGAAGTAGCTGGACAATGCCCCAGTACTGAAGAGATTCATTTGGGACCATACGGTAAAAGGGTGGGAACTGGGTATCGTCCTTTGTTGCAAATGAGCCATAGGTGATCTAAAAGAGCAGTACAGATTTTTTAGAAGTGGTCTAGAACACATTTTTATGAGTGGTCAGTGAACATTTATTAATAACAAATCCAGATTTCCATTCCTATAGATAATAGGGCATGCGGTAAAGATAGGATGAGTTATGGGTAAGATATTTGTTAAAAATTCCTTATACCTTATACTTCCAAATATTCTTTAATGCATAATAAATACTTCTTGTGTTGTTTCTTTAATACGTTTTATGGGTCCTGTCTGATTTCACTGCTGTCCATTCCCTAGAATATTGTAAACCGTTTTATAAATGAGAAATGATGATAAACCAATTCTAAACTTATTTTTTTTTTGCAATGGGGGAAACAATGGGTTGGATCTAGCCAGTTTTTTTTTTTTTAATTCACTCTCACTCAGTTCTTCTCCTTACTACAGCCCACAGCTCGCATGGCTTTTGTTCTTGCAATTTCCTGGATTCCCAGCAGAGCCTTTCCAGTTGGTAAAGTGGATCCTCTATATCCTTTTTCACCAACAGAAAAGATGTTTGGATCCATCCCAATTCCATGAATTTCAGTTTGGAACATTATTACCTTTGCAGCCTCTGGAAATCCCCTCCTTCCCCTTCTTGTTGCCTCAGACACACGACTGCTTCTCTTTCCCCCCCTACGTCATTAGGAAGAATGCACCAGGCAGCTCAGAAGGAATTGTGCTGGTCTCTTTTCCGATACACCACTTAGTGCCATACCTCTAAATCATGGCATTAAGATAAAGTCAAGTAGGCTGGTTGGGGCTGAGGCAGAGTGAACAAAGCAGATCATCAGCAAAGAATGTGAACCAATTTCTCAGGAACTATTGGGAAATTCTGCCTGAGCCTTTTTCAGCTTGCATGGGTCAGACCAGCCTGATCTTGTCAGATCTCAAAAGATAAGCAGGGTTGACCCTGGTTAGTACTTGGATGAGAGACCAGCGAGGAAGTCCAGGACAGCTACACAGAGGTATGGGCCTCTGCCAACGAAAGTGTGCAATAAGATGGGCAAAGCAGATTTTTAAAGTTCTACATTTTGTTGGCTCTGCCTCTGCTCAGAAAAGCACCTTTACCCACCATCCTTCTTCATTCATTTCTTCCTCTGTCTGAACACACTTTCCTTTAGGCAGCATTATCAAGAGAGATTCTCCTAATCCATCTTTATCCAATTTGTCCCTGAAATCCAACAATCCCTTTCTTCTCCTCTTTTTTAGGAATTTGGACTCTGTGGCAAATTAATCCCATTTTGATCCAAATAAATTCTGAGAGACAAGGGGCAGGAAGGTAGGTTCTGTAAAATTTCAGCATTTCACTCTGTAAATGCTCAGGGGCAAGCAACGTCTCCCCCTATCTTCTCATTTGCTTGACAGAATACCCTTTGGTATGTAACATCAACCCTTCCCCCTGCAAGGACTGAAATTGTTTTAAAACAGCACACAAAGGTATAACAGGAAAGTACAAAGAGTAATCCAAGAAAAATCCATGTTTGAAAGAGAGAGGGGAAAAAAAGAGAACTCAATAGCTATATTTAAGTAGTACATTTCAGAAAAAGAAAGAAAGAAATTCCACTTCCCATAACAGTGTTACTTTTAAGAAACCCTCCCTCAATTTTTTTTTTACATAGAATCATAGAATCATAGAATGTTAGAGTTGGAAGGGACCTAGCAGGCCATCTAGTCCAACCCCTGCACTCTGCAGGAACACAGCCGAAACCCCTACATACCTACAACATACCCAAAAGATGGTTGTCCAGTCTCCTCTTGAAAACGTCCAGTGAAGGAGCATCCACCACCTCCCGAGGCAGTCTGTTCCACTGCTCAACCACTCTTACAGTCAGGAAGTTTCTCCTGATATTAAGCCGGTAACGACTCCCTTGTAATTTCCACCCATTAGATCTAGTCTTGCAATCCGGAGCAAGAGAGAGTAGATCCACTCCATCTTCTACATGACAGCCCTTCACTTTTCTCTGTACATTCATTTCCTCCACAGTAATCCTAACCAATTGTGGAGCAATCCTAACTCGTCTCCTAAGGATTAAATGCCTTGGGCTATTCCTCGGATGCTCCAAGCATTCAGATCTAAAGAAACGATAGGCAAGAGTAGGAAAATCCCAAGAATCCCCACACACAAAGATCCTACCTGTGGAATCTTGTAAAGACTCAGGATATCTGCCATAAATGATGAAATTTCAAAGTTCATTCCCCCAATGGCTCCTATTACATTTTTTTGGATCCCATACTTGTAGTTGGGGACAAAGGTTTGACCTCTGAAGAGTAAGTCCAAGGTTTCACGGTAGGTCATCTTTGCATCACGGCAGCTATCATAAATGTGGAACCCAAGGGTGATATTGGGCAAGATTTTGGCATTTTCATTGATCTTATTGACAGCAAAAACCAAGGCCAGGACGTGCTGGTAAAACTTTGTAAGTACCCTGCAAGCAGAGTAACACGTCATTTTGTAGGCGAATGCTGCACCGTATGCAATAGTTTTATCAAAAATACAATCAGCCCTTTCTAGCTCTAAAGAGTCACATGTCTAACTACAAATTTATGGTTTATATTACATGATGTTAGTATTCACCTGAAAGAAAAAATGCCCAATACAGCCATTAATAGTCTTAGGTAATGCTGCCATATGCAGAATAAGCCCCGATGGACATTTTGTAGGAAATTTTGGAGTACGTTTTGGAGTACTTTTTGGAGCACAAGTCTGGGTTATGCTATGGGAGGTAAAAAAAAATAATACTAATACCTATCTTTCAAAAATTGTATCTCAACATGTGTATTTACAAGTGTGAAACAACACAGTCTTAATCACCTCTGAATCAGAAAACATATCCCGGAAAATTTGCAAAATTTCTAACACAACTTCAGTATTTATTTTATTGAATTTTACAGCAGAATAAGATTGGACGTGTTACTCGTCCCTTATTACTACATCACATCAGGGAATAAATTAATGTTGTGTCCTAGAGCCATCATTGATTCCTAATCAAAAACCTCAACTTTGTCAAGCGAACCAAAGTGGCATACAGTCACAAAGTCTAAAATACCAGTGAAATAATATTTTTTCCCTCTTACACTGGAACTGTAGTCCATTCTTGAGACATCGATTCTTGGGAAGGATGGACGTTAAAGGAAAAGATGGGGAAAACATAATTGATATGAGAAACAATCCCACCAATGATAAGGTCACCTGGTTGGTACCACTGATGTGGAATGAAAAGGGGATTTGGAGCGATGCATTTAAGAGTACTCGCTCTACACACGATATGTGGCAGCATCAGAAGCAACATCAGACATCCCACCATCCTGATGGGGAAACTTCTTTGTAGATGCAGATTCTCTGATCTCTCCTTGCGGCATCACCATAAGCACCAACTGAATTTGAAAAAAAGATATCTTGGCCAGCATTTGGTTCTGCCAATACACTTCTCAAAGGGAACTGTATTAGCCTTACCATTCACATCTAAATGTTTACCAAAACATGGACTGAATGCCAGTGGTGATAGACCTAATAGAAGCCTGATCTATGCAATAAAATGTGTGTTGGGGGGATTCAGGTCAAGCTAACAGGACCCTGCCTATGTCTACTTTGTAATCTTATCTCTGAAAGTCACATTACATGTTTTTATACCCTTTTTAGGTTTGCTAATTGAACTTCTGTGGCAATGTCATCTGTAAAGCTACCAGAGCTTTGACCAGGATATATTGATTACAGTGATTTAGATAATTATGGTGTGCGCATGGGGTGTGTGTAATGACTTATGTAGAGTTTTTGATCTTCATATGGCACCTCTCTAGCAGAACCATTGAAGTAAACACATTTGCCTGATGCTTCCCAAATCAATTGCTGATGACTAGTGAGGGAAGGAAACAGAACATGGGTTCAAAATGTTCCAAAGAAAAGAAAATAGCACCAAGATTGGTTCCAGACCAGTAAGTTCTGATGGAATTGATGTTAGTAATTCACATGGTTATGAAGGTGGTTTCAGAGTGCCTTTCAGAAAGCACACAGGTCCCCCATTCTTTTCCCATTTGGATCTGATTTTTTTCCAATAACCATTTTGCTGTGATCCTCCCCCCCCCAAGTTGTGGTGGAACATAAATACAATTTTTGTGGTTCATGTGGTAAAACAGGTCCTGGCAGCCCTTTGTTTTAACATGGGGAAGTGAAATTTACTCAGCTGTCCTGGGTCTCAAGCCAATACAACTCAATTAAGAGGTCATCTCTCCAGGTTCATTCCATCCCTTCCCCCAGAACATCTAGGAATATTTCCCATGTTCTTTACTAAAAAGCACCATTGTCTAACTAAACATATTTCTTTAAATTATCTAAATCTGTTTCTCTGCAACAAACAAACAAACCTACAAAACAAGTACAGGGACCACAATGACAGCTGATCTCGTATCAGGTAGAGTGTGAGAAGAACAAGAATTTATTGGAGGGGACATTTTACTATTTTGTCACAGGAATATAGGAAGGATTCAATTAGGACTATATTCCTTGATGTAGATCAGATAAGCCTAGTTCAACCCAAATTGTTTGTGTGTCTTGTCTTTATTGAGATACTGTTACAAGAGATGCAGGTTATTTTTACAGTTCTCATTATAAATCCCAGAGTATAAACAAATTTATTAATGGTCATAAAAAGAGGAACACCAGAAGGTTCTATTTTGAAGCTAATGCATTACAAATAAATAATTGTACCTCATTTGAAAACCCAAAGAACTCTGAATTACAAATAGGGTGATATTCCCTTTGGGAAGGCACTGCTAGTATTTTAAAATGATTTTTAGACTGTTACAGATATTTGGACCGGGGGGGGGAGAGATCTCTGTTCCTGATTATTATTATTATTGCTGGTGAGACCATATGATGGCAGAACTGCCATACTAATAAATTCCAGAAAAAAATATGGCTAGTCAAAACGAATTCCATTTTCATCAGGATTCTTCATTTCAGAAGGAAGACTTTCAGTGGAACCCCTCCCCAATCTTTAGAATTTCAGTTGAGGTGGGTTTATGGGTTTTCAAGGCAAGAGACTAACAAAGATGTTTTGCCATTGCCTGCCTCTGCCCAGCAACCCTGAACTTCCTTGGCAGTCTCTCATCCCAGTGCTAACCAGAGTTGCCTTGCTTAGCCTCCAGGATTGGATGAGATCTAGCTAATCTGGGCCATCCAGGTCAGGACATGAGTCCATCACAAATACCAAAGATCTCTGTGAGGGTCTGCAAGAGGATCACTTCAAGCTTGGTAACTGCAATGACTCAATGGCCCAAACATCAGCTAAATGGCAACTGCCCATTCCCTCCCCCCAGGAAGCTCTTCATAAGTATCAAACCATGAAATTACTGTGTTAGACAAGACTGGATAAATTATGTAATCTGCCCGAGTAGTTTGTAAATCTATATTTTCAGGTTTGTTGCCAGGAAGACTTCACTGTTCCATTATAATGCACCAGTAGACATTTCAAATATTTCTTCTCTTTCTATTCCTTATTAACTGTTTTTTGTCATTCAACTCAGGCCTCAGCAAAATGACATAACATTTAGGGAAAAAAATACAACCTAGTATGCCTGTACTGGAAGCCAAGATGGAGAAGATCTCCACAGCCACCATATATTTCCCTTTGGTGCTCAGGTAGGTTGGAACAAAAGACAACCAAACACTGCAAAACACCAACATGCTGAAAGTGATAAACTTGGCTTCATTGAAAGTGTTGGGCAGATTCCTGGCAAAGAAAGCTACTGTGAAACAGACAACAGCCAGAAATCCCATGTACCCCAAAATATAAAAGAACATATTGAAAGATCCTTCATTGCATTTCAAGATGATGTCTACAGCCAGAGAATGAGAGTCAACATCTGGGAATGGAGGATCAGTGTATAACCATACCATACAAATGCTCGCTTGAACCAATGAAGAGCAAAAAATTACAGCATTTGAAAGTCTTTTCCCCACCCATGTCCTTATCCTGGATCCTGGTTTAGTGGCCATGAAAACCAAAACCACGGTGATGGTTTTTGCCAACAGAGAAGAAACAGCCACTGCAAAGATGATACCAAAAATAGTTTGTCGCAGCTTGCAGGTCACTTTGTCAGGCTGGCCAATGAATAGCAAAGAAGATAGAAAGCATAGCGAGAGGGAGATGAGTAGAGAATAGGTGAGGTTCTGATTGTTGGCTTTGACAATGGGTGTGTTCTGGTGCTTTATGAAGATTCCAAGCACCACAGAAGTTACTAAGGAAAGAGAGAGGGACAGAACTGCCAAAAGAATTCCTAAAGGTTCACTGTAAGACAGGAAGTTGAGACCCTTGGGAAGGCATCTGTTTTGATCATCACTTGGATATTGACCTTCTGAGCACTGGAAACAGTCATCTGCATCTTAAAAAAATAAATATGGCATTTCAATCTTTCATACCTATGTTATATATAAGAGGGACAATCCAATCCAATCCATATCGATTATGCCAGATTGCTGTAGTGTGTTTCATATATCTGTATTTTTTTTCATTCATTCATATTAGAATAATTATAGACAGATTGCACTGTTTTTCTTTTCCTTATTGGCCATTGACACTAATATCCCTCAAGTGGGCAGAAGGGGAAATGGGGAAGACTGTGCTTGATCGCTGAAAATTGGACAGCAGCAACTATATTCCATGGATCTGACTTTCTCCCCCTCTTCCTTCAGGTATTTCCCTTGGTTGGGGCTAGCTTGCTGGACCTGAACCAGTCTACATTTGAGGGGGGGGATTGTTTATCTATTTTTGCAATTTAGTACTTTTTGTAAGCCATTTTGGGCCCATCTGTGGAGAAAAGCTACCTAATAATGACTAAATAAACAAATACACTTCTCACTTGAATATGCCCCCTGTAAGCACAGCCACTATCTTTCTCCTCTAGCAGCTATACTGACATGGATGGATAGGATTTCTTTAAATAATCTTCCTCTCCTTCCTCGCCAGTGGGCTGTGATATAAGAGGCAGCCAGCTCTTCCTTGCCTTCTAGGGTTTCAGTGTTCCCATTTAAACCAGGTAGGATTAGTGTCATAGCAAGTTATTCTGTAAAAAACCATCTAGATAGTAAGGATATGCCCCAAAATAAAGCTGTGCAATAACTTGCACACTAAAGACATTGCAGGAAGAAACTGTTTCCCAATACTGTCTTCTGAGATCTGTTCTCCACATAATACCAAATTCACCACAAAATGCTGCCACTCAGTTTCAACCCCAAAACTATGTTTTGCTGACTCCAGGCTGCAAAACTTCTGGAAATTTTGGAATGGAGCCTAGAAAGGGCAGGGTTTGGGGAGAGAGGGACCTCAGTGGGATATACCGCCATAAAGTTCACCCTACAAAGTAGCCGTTTTCTCCAACGGAACTTAGCTTTGCCGTTTGGAGATCAGTTGTAAGTCTGAGAAGTCTCTAGGCTCCACCTGGAGGTTGGCAAATAATGTTAAAGGCAACCCAAAAAGGTGCCTTGCTTGAGAGATGTCACTGGGGTAGTGACAGAAACCAGGAGGGATGGATAGACTGTCAATGAGCAGGAACAGACTGTCCTGGAATAGACTGGTCTATCGTTAAGGCAGTCAAGGCTGCCCCTAACATGAAATCATATCAGAACCCTAGCGAAAACAAAGGCATCAATAGCCATTGTTTTAGAGGACTGATCTGATATGTGATCATTTTATCTCTGTTCATAAACCACACATTGGCCCCAATCACACACACAATTAGCCATGCAAGAGGGACGAATGCCGGGCGGCTTGTACAGGCACGATCACATGGACACATCTGGCAAGTGTTGCGCACCCGTAGCCAACCCATCTCATCCGACCGAAGATCCGAAGTAAAAAAGTACCTTGGAAAGTCCACTATCAAACACTTGCAATGGGCCACAGATGGACGTCCTCCGTTTGATCACTCCAGCGCCTTCCTTTTGCCACATTGAAGCACCCCAGGAACATGTGTCCCCGGAAACAACCCCGGTCCGCCACTGCGGCATCAGATCAGGTAAGGGCAGATTAGATTGTGGTGGCACAAATAGCCATGCCTCCCCCCCGTGTTCTCTGGCTCGTGTGACTGGGACCATTGTTTTTTTAAAAAACAAACAAACCTTAGAATTTCTTAATATGCTTTGTCCCATGATATCCCCTACCATTCTGGGTTGAAATCTTCCCCTTTGGACATGGATCACAATCATAGCAGCAAAATGGCTTTTCCTCCTTCTTCTTCTTGCTGGATCCTGGATGACATTGGTCATTGCACAGAGCTAGGGGCACAACCTATCCACAAAAGGGAGATTAAAAGTTTATTCCATGTTCTCTTTACTCAACAGAGTATTAGAATGAGATTCTGGCACTGAATGACAATGAGAGGGTTCTCTCTCCAGGGCTGGGTTGTCAACAACCTGGAGCAAAAATGTCCTGCCCCTTGAACAGAAGCTTAATGGGATATTGTTTACCAGATGATGTTATTTATCCCCATCCATTACGCCTATGTTATAGGGACAGGATATTTTTCTTCAGGCCTCCTGGCCACCCTAGCTGGGGCAAAGGATGTGATTACTAAATAGAAGCAAAAATCTCCACATTTGTCATTCATTTCTCCAGAGACTGAGATACTGGAAACTGGACAAGATGTTTGCACCAATTCCATAACGTTTGGCATATATTAAAGATGAATAAAACCCAAAATTCTTCACTTATGCGTTGAGTTATTCTTAGAAAATGAGAATTAGAAGCAAACTGGCTATAGGAATTAAGGTTCGAGGAAAACAACAGAGCGACTGCAAACAAACTAACAACAGCAACAAAATTCTACGCAGTTTCCCCAACTGGGATTGAAACAGGTAGCTTTAAAGAGAATAGCACAAAATCCAAACTATTATCTCAGTGTAGCTTTTATGATAGTAAACTCCAATATATCATGTTGTCAGGTTTTCACTTGTGATTTGTGACTTTGCCTTACATAGGTCAATAGTGGAACATCACCTCCATCTCTTGTCCTTCCTCTGAAGCTCCTGGGGATACAAGGTGGTAGTCTAAAAAACAGCTGGAACCAAAAGTGATAGAACCTCCCCCCAACACCCCAGCCTTCTAAAAGTCTTTCACAGACTTTCCTGTAGTCCGATTGGCTATCCATGCTGCTACAATGATTGGGTCTCTTGGTGTTGCTGTAGGTGTCAAGAGGCTATAGTTCTCTTTAGGCTCCTCACAGGCTATGTTACATCCAGACTGGACTACTGCAATGTGGTCTACTTGGGGCTACTCTTGAAGAGTATTTGGAAGCTGCAGCAAGTGCAGGATGTTGAGGCTAGACTGCTGGTTGGGGTCAGGGATTGGGAAGCATGTTACCCTGATACAGCAATTACCCTGGCTACCGATCCACTCTTGAGCCCAATTTAAGGCATTCTCATGGCTTGGGACTGCGTTATCTGAAGGACCAGCTTCTCCCATTTGTTCCTGCCCAGAACTAAGATCACAGAGACAGGCCCTCCTCACTGTCCCATAAACCAAAAAAGCTTGTTTGATTGGTATACAAGAGAGGGCCTTTTCAGCAGCAGCTCCACAATTATGGAACAATCTCCCCAGGGAGGGGTGCCTGGCCCCTTCACTTTTTACCTTTAGGAGGCACTTGAAGACGGTTTTGTTTAGGACTGCATTTGGTGGAGTTTAGGAGCACTCCTGAATACTGATTTTACATTTAGTTTTATATTTTTAATGTATTTTATTCTATGAATTTTATCTATGTTTGTAAGCCACATCGAGCTCTATAAGGAAGAAAGGTGGCTAAGTTCTTGCACAGAAACTCTTCTTCAAATAACCTTATTCTCCCTCACTCCTTAGAAACTAGCTTTCCCTTCCTTTCCTTGGAAAATCTCTTTTTTAAAAAATCCTTCCTCATCTACTCCACAGCTTCCCTTTCCCTCATAAACTCCACCAGGGGCAACAGCTCATATTGTTACATATATTTTGACATGTGGTAATCCTATGAAAATATCCATATGATGGTTTTTTAGATTGAGTAGATGCGGGAAAAATCACACAAAGCTGCAGGGCAAAATGTGGCCATGCAGCACTTAGTGTGAAATTGACACGTATCATCAGAGCTAAAGGGAAGAGCGAGCATGGAGCAGCGCTTGTGGGAAATTAGCCATGGAATTCACTGCCACAGGAGGTGGTGGTGGCTACGAGCATGGATGGCTTCAAGTGGGAATTAGATAAACATATGGAGCAGAAGTCCATCAGTGGCTATTACCACAAGGTATAGATAGGGACTCTGGGGCAAGTAATGCTCTGTATTCTTGGTGCTTGGGGGGGTCAACAGTGGGAGGGCTTCTAGTGTCCTGGCCCCACTGCTGGACCTCCTGATAGCACCTGGTATTTTTGGCCACTGTGTAACAGAGTGTTGGACTGGATGAGCCATTGGCCTGATCCAACATTGGCTTCTCTTATGTTCTTAGCCAGTAGGTTGTGAAGGATTATCAATGTGTCATTGTATTCCATACCTGGTTAAATTTACTGGGCCACCCAATGTCCATCTCATTAATTGAGAACTCTCTGTTCCATGGAGCTTGGGGATCCAATTTTCCTACTTTCACTCTTAAGAAGGATTTGTTTGGAAAAGTAACCCAGTTTATAATATCAAATCCACCTACTAATTCACCATGGCCATCAAAGGTCACTTTGTCACCAGCACTGTTGTTAAATGAGATCTTCCTCAGAAAAGAGCGAAGCTGCATTAGAAGAGTCAATGTCAGATTACACAAAAGTTATTGAAGGCACAGTTGTATACAGTTTCTGGTTCTTCATAAGGGGTATAGTTGTGCAGTTCCTTGAAAACAATTTAGATAAGGTTTTCTTCCCTTTGAAAGCAGTCATACTATAAATGAAGATACTGAGGGTTGTTGAATGTCAGGATCAGTCATTTTATTAATTTGTTTACAAAAATTGTATTTCTCCTTTCTGTCCTAACAATGGCCACTATGAAAAAAAACATCAAATTTTAAAACTATTAAAATCAACCCCCAAACACAGATTATTAAAACATGTAAAAACAGCTAAAATGCATACAAATTGTATAAACAAAAATTTGAACAGTGTGTAGGAAGGGGGAACCATTGAAGGAATGCCAAAAGAAAAGGCTTCACCTGCTGGTGGAAGATGGCAACAATAAGAGACAGACAAATCTCCCTGGGGAGAAAATTCCAGGGATTTGGTCCTATGACTGAGAAGGCCTCTCCTGGGTCATGGCACCAAATCTGAGTCCTGATCTCAGTACTGTCTCACCTAATCTCAGAAGGCAGGGGCACCCAAGGCAGGGCCTCTGAAGATGACAATGGGTGGTCAAACAGGTTAGCGTAAGTGAGGCGGCAGTCCTTCAGATATGGTGGTTGCAAACTATATAGGGCTTTGGAGGTCAAGACCAGTACCTTGAATTGTGCCCAGAAACAAACTGGGAGCCAGTGCAGATGGACCAAGTCTAAAGTGATATGACCCACTCCAGTCAACATCCCGGATGAAGCATTCAGTACCAATTGAACTTGTTAAATATTTCTCAAGGGCAATCCCATGAAGAGTGCACTGCAGTACTCTAATCTGGATTTATCTAGGGCATGCACCACAATGGCCAGATCTTTTCTGCCCAGGAAAAGCTGCAGCTGACTAACCAGTCGAAGCTGGTGAAAGGCAGTCCTGGCCGCAGTCGTGGTAAACAAGCTGTATGCAAAATGGCTAGTCCATCATTACAGATCTTCCTCTCATAAGAACACGTGAAGGTGAGTATTGGATGTTGCCAGCCTCACCAATGTCGATCTGAAGGTCTTTGGTACTCAAGGGAAACTATGACTTTGGCATCCTTCCTCCACATTCAATGTGGAGAAACCTGAGATCTAGAATGAACTTGCACCTTAATTTACTTGGCATCCAAAAGGAACAATGTAAAACTAAAATAAAATAGTAACACACAATTTTTAGATATTGAAAAGAAGAATATTTCCATCTAATTTGTCACTTCTTAAAGCCTAGTTTTCTAGGCACACATGCGTGAGTACAATAAGTATAATAAGTTTGAGCTGGTTATGAAGAACAAATGCAGCATTTAGATAAGGTCAATCATCTGCCAGTTCTGCTCACATCCTGACCAGTCATAATCAGACAGCTGATTTACTGATCGAGGGTTCAACTGTCTATCTCCTGTGGGCCCATCCGAATTTGAAGTGCTCAGTGAGTAGATTAAGCATTGCTCTTTTACGTTTGATTATTATAATATTAAACCATACTTTTCAAACAGCAGGAACCCAAGGGGACAAACCCCCCTCCCAATTTTTCAAAGGCTACAGAGATGCTGGGGCAGGCTCTGAACCACACATCTCAGCTTAGTCATTTCATTAAAAATTAATTTGCTTTCCATGACATGGAAATGTTACCTGTAAATTTAGTGGCCTCGCAGACTGGATATTGTTCCAACCAACCATTGTCCTGTGTTTGGTTCTAGATGCATACATGGCCTGCAAAGTATGCACCACAGCATAGACAGCATTGTAGATGCTGTAGCTTTGACTAGTCATGCTCATTTCAAAAAAAGGCCCAGGAAGGCTCTCCAGCTTCTCTTCACCAGTGCAGCTTTCCCTTCTGTCTTCACTCTCATTGATGTATGGAAATAGTGAACAGTTGAATGCCTGCTCCCAAAACATCCTGATAAATCCATCTTCATCATTGTAAGGATTCACTGACTGTAGGAAGTTTTGGAATCCCTGCACATTATTGGAGTGAATTGCAATGGATAAGGAACCATGGAAGACATTAATATCCAAGTATTTGTGCTGTACTTCTGATGAGAAATCCCAGGGAGCTGTCATAATCCAAACCTTGCATATAGGTGTCATGCCTTTTATGTCAACCAGCATTAGAATCCACTGGAGAAATGCCATGGTATTTGTCTCTGCATTTACAAGAAATATATTGACGTCTGTCTTGGATAGAAAATCGGCTGTGTCCTCAATATAATTGAAAAGCTTGAAAATGTCAAAAAATAACCCCTGGTTTGGCATTCTTTCAATGAAGGCAGGGCAAATTCCATTCTCAGAGAACTTTCGTGTCATGGTCTGCACGAACCCTTCTCCCTTACCATCACTCACTACAATGACTCCAACCCATCTCCATTGGAAATGCAGCAGAAGCTGGACAATCCCTGCGTACTGAAAGGCTTCATTGGGAGCCATCTGGTACAAAGAAGGCATCTGAGTTCGATCACTCACTGATGGAGGAAATAAGCAATATGTGATCTATATAAAAGATTTTTTTTTAATCAGTTAGATGCTGCTTGTGTTCATTTGCAGGGGGGGGAGATCATCCTGCCTATCCTGAAAACATCATTTTATTTAGATGATTTATACCAGAGTGTAAAGTACTGGGTTCCATACATCAGGACTCGGACCATAACATAGGTGAAGACACGTTTATTAGTACTTCACACAAACAAAGACAAACAACAATGGCCAGAGGTCAGCTATATACATTGGGGGGGGGAACGCCTCATAGTTCTATTGGCAGGTTCAAATTTCCCGCCAATGTCCCTATTGGCTCCTTACTCTTAATTCAGGAGCCTAGTACCTATTGTTCTCAGGATCAAAGCTTGGCAGCCTCTGGCTGATGCCTGTTCCTGATCTCAGGACATAACACAGAGTACCCAGTATCTTGTCCTGACCTGGACAGCCCAGCTCAGTCTCATCAGATCTCAGAAGCTAAGCAGGGTCAGCCCTGGCAAGTGTTCAGATGGGAGACCTCCAAGGAGTACCAGGGCTGTGATATGGAGGCAGGCAATGGCAAACCACTGCTGAACATCTCTTGCCTTGAAAACCCAACTAGGGGTCACCATAAGTCAGTTGTGACTTGATGGTGCTTTCCACCACATCCAGTATCTCATTTATTATCTGTTAATACAGCCTGTTGTCAAAGCTTTGCCCCCGCCCAAGAACGAAGAAGTACACACCAACTCGGATGACAAGTTTCAATAGGTCAGTGAGGAAGAAGGATCAAGCAATGTGAGATTAGAGGTCAGCTCTGTCTTGGTAGTTTTGTGTATACTCCTAGGCAACTATCTCTTTCCCATAATATAAACTCTCTCCACGTACAGAAGCTGTCAGCTCCAGTCCAGTGAAATAAATCAATCAATCAGGCAACCACTTCTAGTCATGTGAGTAGAGGTATGGACTTGTTTATTTTAAAATGGAATTGGACCCCATGGGGCAAATCCTTTACCATTCCAAACCTTGAATCCCATCTTCTCTGGGCCCTTCACTAATATGGAGAAAAATACTGAAAGAAACACAGTGCATGCCATAAGGGCAAGACTGACAGAGTCAAGGCCTACACACTCACACTCCATCTTGTTTAAAAGAAGAGAACTATTCATCCACTGTTTGTAGCACATGAGAAAGGAAAGGAAAATCTTATTATCTTGTCAAGAAGAAGAAGAAGAGATTGGATTTATACCTCGCCCTTCACTACCCAAAGGTGTCTCAGAGCAGCTTACAAACTCCCTTCCCTTCCCCTCCCCACAACAGACACCCTGTGAGGTAGGTGGGACTGAGAGAGCTCTTGACAGAAACTGCTCTTTTTCAAGAACAGCTCCAACAGAACTACGGCTTGCCCAAGGTCATCCAGCCAGGTGCAAGTGGAGGAGTGGGGAATCAAACCCGGTTCTCCCAGATTAGAGTCCGCGCACTTAACCACTACACCAAACTGGCACCAAACTATACCAAACTGGATTAGAGAATCCAATTCATCTTTTGAAAAGGTGGCATGACTCCACTACCAGTCCAATCAACTGGAAGATAGTTGATGAACAAAAGGGACCAAGCAATTCATAATCATGCATAGATCTGAACTAGTGCCACATTCTTATTCCAAGTTCAGCTTTATCTACTTTGCCACATTATGTTTTTTCCCTAAATTATCTAAAATGCAGTTATTAGTCCAAATGAAAAGTCTTCTTTCATAGAAGAAGAAGAATAAAAGGAATCACTAGGAAATGTTGCCTCAATCTCCCAATTTTTCTTTGTTTGCATTAATGATCCTTATACAGTGCCAGTTTGGTGTAGTGCTTAAGTGTGTGGACTCTAATCTGGGAGAACCAGGTTTGATTCCCCACTCCTCCACTTGCAGCTGCTGGTGTGACCTTGGGCAAGCCATAGTTCTGACAAGAGCTGTCCTTGAAAGGGCAGTTCTCTCAGAGCTCTCTCAGCCCCACCTACCTCACAGCATGTCTGTTGTGAGGAGGGGAAGGGAAAGGGGTTTGTAAGCCACTCTGAAACTTTGAGTGAAGGGCAGGGTATAAATCCAATTGCCTCTTCTTCTTCTTCTCTTCTTCTTTATCCCTTTAATCCATAGCATACCCATCTTACCTGTGGAATCTTGTAGATGCCTAAGATGATGGCCATATGGAGAGAGATTTCAAAGTCCTGGCCCCCAATAACTGCTATCAGATTATTCCAGGTGCCACATTTGTAGTTGAGGCCCATCTTCTCCTCAGTAAAGACAAGGTTCAGGGTATTCTGATAAGTCATTCTTGCAGTGAAGTAGCTTTCATAGATGTGGAACCCCAAAGTGTGGTTGGGCAAGACCTTGGGGTTTTCGTTGACTTCCTTCACAGCAAACACCAAAGACAGGACATGCTGATAGTTCTTCAACACCATGCTAAACCAGTAGACATAACATATATAAGATGCGTTTCTACCATTTGTAAACTCCATTATACACTGCCTACCATGTCTATTCATAAATTCATAAATTTTCTATTATTGGTTCCAGGTTCCATTTTTAAAGGGAAAAACAACAACATGCCCAATGACCATTGTAAGGAGGAAAGCCTTTAAAATTATTTAGTTGTTCATGTATTCATTTATTCCTAAAAGCCCCACCCCCCTTTTACCCATCCATCTAAAATGGATCCACAGGGTGGATCTGTGGAATTATATCACTTTAACTTTATGCCAACAGAAAAACCAACCAAAAGGGAGAGAACTAATTACCACTGGAAGATTATATGGCCTTGGTAGTGCTCAGTCCTGATGGTTAAGCACTCAGAATATGATGTATGTTCTGGACTAACAAACTACAATAAAACTTCATCAGCACTAGAAGCCTAATGTTTAGTCAAAGTTTGGCAAAATGTATTAGTAGTGTACTGGGATATAAATCCCAATTTTCATCACCAAGGAATTGAGCATTTTCAAGGCATAGAAGGATTGTGGGTTGCCAGGTATCTCCATAGACAATAGGAGGCTTGGTTATAATTGGAACCTGCTTAAATGGAAGAAAGGTCATAAGTTGATTTCAATCATCTCTTCTGATGGTGAGAAGGTGACCACCAAAAAAGGCTGTGCTGGCAGTCGTGTGATGTGCTTCCACAAAAACAATACATCATGGGATGTAGTTGAGGAGGAAAATGAGGTGAGATTTAATCAACAACTGGATCCAAGCTTGTGAGAGCAGACAGAGAGGGAGGTGCAGTTGGAACAGAGAATAAATGAGGGAAAGAGGTGGAATTGTTATGAAAGAGAGGAAACTGGGAAAGACAAAGTGAAAGAAATTCAGAAGGCATGCTATCCATGGCAAACTGAAATGCCTTCTTGTACATTTTTTAACTATCTAAAGCTGTTCTATAGAAATTCAGTGTCACAGATGATGTAGTATTCTATCCTAAATTCAGGCTGTTTCTCCACCCATTATTTTCAATGTTTATCCCTTTAGTAATGAAAAGTAGCTAAAAAGACAAAGAAATTAAAAACAGAAATTGAAAGAGGGCAAGCGAAGCACAAGTGAGGGCTAGTAATAAAAATGTCACATGCAGTGTTTGGAGTTACATAAATTCCTAAGAAAGCCAAGCAACTGTGATTATATTTCTAACGCACCACTCCCCTATTAAACATGGATGGAAGGGACTTTGGTCAGCAGAGTGGGATTTCCTCACATATGAGTTCCTGTTGCCTGCTGACATGTTTGAGGACAGGGGACCCTAAGGAACAGCATGGGGGAAGGAAGAGGAAGAGGAGGAGAAGGAGAAGGAGAAGGAGGAGAAGGAGAAGGAGAAGGAGAAGGAGAAGGAGAAGGAGAAGGAGAAGGAGAAGGAGAAGGAGAAGGAGAAGGAGAAGGAGAAGGAGAAGGAGAAGGAGAAGGAGAAGAAGAAGAAGAAGAAGAAGAAGAAGAAGAAGAAGAAGAAGAAGAAGAAGAAGAAGAAGAAGAAGAAGAAGAAGAAGAAGAAGGATTTATACCTTGCCCTTCACTCAGAGTCTCAGAGGAGCTTACAATCACCTTCCCTTCCTCTCCTCACAACAGACACCCTGTGAGGTAGGTGGGGCTAAGAGAGCTCTGAGAGAACTGTTTTTGAGGCAACCGCTCTGAGAGAACTGTGACTGACCCAAGGTCATCGAGCTGGCTGCATGCGGTGGAGTGGAGAATCAAACCCAGTTCTCCAGATTAAAGTCCATGCTCCTAACCACTACACCAAACTGGAGAGTTGGAGGTCTGCAGCTGGAGTGAGATAATTGCTGACAATCACTCCTCCCCTACCAGCAGAAATGTTCAGCTGGGTGATGGGGATTTTTTTTGACCGCTACATCAAGAATATATTCCATGAATGCTTCACGTTCCGTACACATTCCACGGATAGCAGCCAATACTGAGAAGTAGTCAGCAGTAAAGAGGATTCAGCTGTGGGGCCGTGGTTGCATTCAGTACATTTTGTATCAAATGCATACTTCATATAAAAAGCAGAAAATGTCATCCTAAGATACTAATACATGAAAATACAACCAAATTGTCTCAAAGGTGCAACAAGCTGGGCTTAGGATCCTATGCCTTTCTTCTGCATGCACTTCTCCTGGCCTCTGCAAAGGCAATCCTCTGTTGCTGGATCATTCCTCTTATGCTAGGCACTTTGCCGCTCATGGAAGATAAAGGTTTAGCAAAAGCAGGGATGCCTAGGGCTAGAGGGAGTGGTGGTGGGCAGCCTCTGAAGCGCATTCAGAGGGAACATGTAAGATCCTACCCTTGGTGATTATCATCTGGATATATTGAGAAAGGAAAGCCATTACCTAAAGAGACCAGGAACAATTTCTTGGGGGTTCTCATGGAAAGAAATGGGAGTATAGGAAGGGAAGAAGAGCTGGGAAGTGATCCCGCCAATGATGAGTTCCTCTGGCTGATAATACTGATGCTGGATGGGAGGGGCATTCTTCATACGACACATTGCAGGATGCACTTGGGTTACAGCTTCAGGCATCAGAAGCAGCAGCAGAGCCAGGAGTTGCAGCAGTAAGAAGGCCATCTGGGCCACTGATGGGAAAAACCCGTTCCGGCAGGCAAAGGACCCCCTGTGGTTGTCTATTTTCAAACGATCTGATATCAGCCTAAGCCTTCTATCACTCTTGACTTTTCTTATACGGAGTAACACCCATAGAGTGAGAACAGCCAGGAGTCAGACTTGCAGGCCTTCTATTTTTACACCAGGCTGCCCTCCCCCAGCTCTGAATGGCTCTCATGATACATTTTACATAAACTCTTGGATATGGACGTTGCTTCTGATCTCTCAAAAGCCTTGCTGACCCTGGCAAAATGGAGGGTTCTTTGAAATAATTGCAGGGTTTAAAATGACCTCCCCAAAGACTCGTCATCCGCATGAAGCCAGGAGTTGAACAAGTAGTGCAGAAAAACAAGCATTTGCTGTCTCGCTGTAAGTGCCATGACTCCTGTGTGCTTCTCGTCCCGATAGAGGAAGCCATCTAGGGTGATTATGATTCAATACAACCACAAATAGACCAGCACCTATGATAGCTCACTATAAAGGATCCAATCCAAGTGCTGTACAAAACATTAATTATTATTCAAAAACATTATCTTTCTCCATCGCTTTCTTCATACAAAAAACATCACAAGAAGACAGTCTCAAAATGTGGAACGCAAAAGCAATGGGGGTTTAAAGACACTATATATCCAGTCCAATATCTTTTGCTTAGGCACACAATTCCAAAATAAAGTCCAACAGTTTAACTCCCACATTGCCTGATAGAAGGCACAGCTGTATAATTGAAGTTCTGTTTTTAGAAGGGACAGCCGTATAACTAATGTTCTGTTCTGATGGGGCGTGTCGACCTTCCTTCTTTCTCCCATTTCTCAAAAGAGCTTTGTCTGAGAAGTAACTGACCAGTCAGTGGCAACACTTTTTCTTTCAATCTTGAGATCACTAGCCTACAATTTTCTTTCCAAGTTCAATGGAGGAGGAGGAGGAAGTCTCAGTGCGGTTTACAATCTCCTTTCCTTTCCTCTCCCCACAACAGACACCCTGTGAGGTAGTTGGGGCCGAGAGAGCTCTGAGAGAACTTTGACTGACCCAAGGTGCCCCAGCTGGCTGCATGTGGAGGAGCGGGGAATCAAACCCAGTTCTCCAGATTAGAGTCCACTGCTCTTAACCACTACATCAAACTGGAAGGAAATCTTTCTCTGATGGAGGGAAGTGGCCTAAGTTGTCATACCTTCATGCACACGAGAGACTCCATTTAGCGGGGTTATGTGGGGTAGAAAATTATGCAAAATAAAATAATTATAAATCTTCCAGATACTCTTGATTCCCCCCCCTTACCTCCTCAAAAGCTGTTTGATCTTGGTGAAATGAATTAATGATAGCCATTTATAATATACTGGGTTCGAGGCATGATGTAGTCAATCAGCTCATAGTCTATTCAGGAACAAGACAACTTCATCCAGCTCACAGGCTGGCTTATAACCTCAAGACAAACCACACCCCAACACCCCCCAACACCCGTGATAGGTCTATTTACAGTATCAGTCTTTCATAGGTCAAGTCTTGGATCCTAGCCTCACGATTGGAGCAGAGCTAGGATCCAATCATCCATTGTTTGTTTGGACGAAGCTCAAGCCCTTTGCTTGACCATGTGTGGCCATACAAATGCATGTGGTTATCTCAGTACACAACACCATTTGTATAATTATAAGGGAGCTAGTCATTTTATTAAAACTTTTTTATTTTATTTGCTTGGTCTGTATCCCACCCTCCCCGCTGAATCAGGCTCATGGAAGTTTACAGACATGTATATAAATATAATAAAACACAATATATATTAAAACAGATAAAACAGTTAAACCACAACAACATGATTGATAGTAGGAGCATGATTGATAGTAGCAAAACTGATATAAAGATGTTTGTGTGGTGTTGTTAGAATTTTCTGATGCAGCAAAGTAATATGTTATGTGTGATCCATGCTGACCCCAAGGATGGATGACATCAGACAGGAAATTCACATGATTTTGACAAATAATTATTGGAGTTCAGTTGACTTTCACCTGTTCAACTAAAATAATTCCTTATGTTCTAAAGCTAAAACCTTTATTCTTTGACCTATGGGGCAAAAAAAGAAAAGAAAAGTTTATAAATTGTAGTTCCAGTGAATCCAATAATAACACACTCTTCAAGAGCTTTATGCTTGATTTTGCAGTTCTCATGACTTCCAAATAAACATTTCACACATAAATGAGAAAATTTAGAAATATGACATTTATTAGAACATAACTTAAGAGAAGCCAAAAACAGATCAGGCCAATGGCCCATCCAGTCCAACACTCTGTCACACAGTGGCCAAAAATACCAGGTGCCATCAGGAAGTTCATCAGTGGGGCCAGGACACTAGAAGCTCTCCCATTGTTGCCCCCCCAAACACCAAGAATATAGAGCATCTCTTGTCCCAGAGTTCCTATCTATACCTTGTGGCTAGTAGCCACTGATGGCTCTCTGCTCCATATGTTTAGTTTCCTCTTGAAGCTGTCCATGCTTGTAGCTGCCACCACCTCCTGTAGCAGTGAATTCCACGTGTTAATCACTCTTTGGGTGAAGAAGTAATTCCTTTTATCCCCAAAGAGTCCTTGTAAGTTCTGCATAGTTAGAAAGCTATCTTTTAGAGAGCCAGTTTGGTGTAGTGGCTAAGTGTGTGGACTCTAATCTGGGAGAACCAGGTTTGATTCCCCACTCCTTCACTTGCACCTGCTGATGTGACCTTGGGGCAGTCACAAGCTCTGGCACAGCTGTTCCTGAAAGAGCAGTTTGTGTTAGAGCTCTCTCAGCCCCACCTACCTCAGAGGGTGTCTGTTGTGGGGAGGGGGAGGGAAAGGAGTTTGTAAACTGCTCTGAGACTCCAAGTGAAGGGCGGGGTATAAATCCAACCTCCTCCTCCTCCTCTTTATCCACAATGCAAGAATGACTTACTATATAATGGGGGTCTAAGACATTACTAAGGTCAGTCCCTTATTTAAAACTTTAAACCATGGCAAAACTAAAATGCTTATCCTTCCATAGTATGTAACAAGAGAAACAACAACAACACCTTACTTTAAATAAATGCTTATGCCATATTAACCAACTAGACTGATAGGTAGAGTGATATTGGTGTTGTAGTAAAAATGTTTATGGAAATATCAGCTTTGTGTGTGGCAGCAGTGAAAAGGGAAAACATCATGCTGGGGATTATTAGGAAAGAGATTAAAAATAAAACAGCCAACATTGCAATGCTACTGTATAAATCTATGGGACTGGGGAGGGGGACCCAATAATGGGATAATATAAAGGAAAAGAAGGAAGCCTTATCAAAAGATGAGAAAACCAGACATTACTTTAAGAACAGACTCATTAAAAAGAGGTTTTGGTATTAGAATTAAAGCCTTCTGTGAAAACGCTCTGTAAAAATGCAACATTATTTTCATTACGGTAGCATTAACTTTATTTTAAAGCGTATAAATCTCAAAGGACTTTTTTCTTTTTTAAAAAAGTACATTATTAATTTCTTATAACATTGGCATCATGCAGGACAACTAGAACCATGAACTAATAAAGGAGCAGAATTGATAAAATTGACTTGTTCAATGACAGGGTATAGGAGGAAAGCAGATTGTTCAGAAGCATAGCCCAAATTCAGACTTCCCCAGGACATATCCCAATCATAGTGACATGCTAAATCATGAGATAATGTAGCAATCATAGTGCTGTGCTAAATTACAAGATACTTTAATGCTTTTTCCTTATTAGCTGCTCTTTCTTGTTCAAATTTGGTTTCAACAAAACAATGTAGCATTTGGGGAAAAAGATAAAAACCAGTAATCCAGTGCTGGAAGCCACGATGGAGAAGATCTCCACAGCCACCATGTCTTTTCCTCTTGTGCTCAGATAAGTTGGAACAAATGTGAGCCAAACACTGCAAAAGACCAACATGCTGAAGGTGATGAACTTGGCTTCATTGAAATTGTCAGGTAATTTCCTGGCTAGAAAAGCTACCATGAAACTGACAGTAGCAAGGAATCCCATGTAGCCCAAAACACCATAAAACATGGCAACTGACCCTTCATTACATTGCTCTATGATTTCACCATAAATAGAGTGCTTGTCCAAATCTGGAAATGGAGGAGATGTACCTAGCCAAACAGCACAAATACCCACTTGTACTAGGGAGCAGGAAGCGATAATGGAATGTGCCAACCTTTTCCCCACCCATTTCCGGAAAATATTTCCTGGCTTGGAGGCCATGAAAACCACCACCACTGTAATAGTTTTTGCCAACACAGAAGAAATAGCAATGGAGAAGATGATGCCAAAAGCTGTTTGTCGGAGGAGGCAGGTCATCTTATTAGGCTGCCCAATGAATATCAAGGAGCAGAGGAAACAAAGCAGGAGGGAGACGAGAAGAGTGTAGGTGAGGCTGCGGTTGTTGGCTTTGACTATGGGCGTGTCCCGGAGCTTGATGAAGATTCCGAGCACCAGAACTGTGGTCAGAGAAAAGAAAAGAGCCAAGAAGGCTAAAACAATGCCCCAAGTTTGATCAAAAGAGAGGAAGTTGGTAGTCTTGGGGATGCATTGATTTTGTTTCTTGTTTGGAAATTGATCTTCTGAGCAACTGACACATTTCTCCATGTCTGAAAGAGAAAAATAATACCCACTAAAATCTACTGATCATTTCTTTAGAATAATAGGCACCTATGCGGGAAAAAAGTCTACTCCCGTCCTCTTTGGAGTAGTAGTAGATTTTCAAATCTATCCTCAGGATATTTTAAAAGTATTGAATATGAAGGTTGTCTGGGGTACGCCTTGATAAACCTGAAGGACTTTTGGATATTTATTTTCACTCACTGATAAAGAGGAAATGACTGGGAAAAATCCCAAGCTTGACTTCAGACCTCAACTCTAGAGGAAGTGGACAGTCAGTTTCTTTTGTTAGCTAGCAAATGAGAACTATAAGGCCAAGTGGTGAAGGAATTAACTCTGGCTGAGGCCCAAATAACCACAGCTTCCATATTATTCCTCAGGATTTGACTTTCATCCTCTCTAAATTCAGGCATTTTTCTTGGAAGAGAATGTGACAAATAGGCCCTCCAGATGACCTGCCCAGGCAGATTTCACTGAGCCTCTGAGCATTTGCAGATTGCACATTCAACATTCATAATGCAAAAATCTCTACACAGATACATGAAGCGAAGTGTCATTTTACCACATCTCCTCCTGCCTTCCTTACTTTCAGTGGTAAAACACCATCTCAGTGCTGCAATGAAAAAAAACATATTACACATGCAGCTTGAACCCTGGGAAAACGAAGTAAGTTCCGTATTTCCTGTGGTACAAAACTGGATGCCTGTGGGACTAATTGTACCGTAGAGAGTGTCACGATTTCTCTTTTAATTTTTTTGATTAGGTATGATGTATCTTTAACTTTCTTGCTTCTTTCTCTCACTCAAGCTATGTAACGATGCCATCAGGAATTTAATTCTAATCTTATTAATTAAAGTTTCCCACAGTATTGTGCCCAAGCTCTAAGGCTCCTTTATTGGACTATGTGGTCCTGTAGATGAGACTGTTGTATTGTAATACCATACAACTCTAGGTTTTCTTAAAACAAAACTTTGTACAAGAAGTGTATTGTTTTCAAGATATTCTGCAACTTGTTTCTTCAGTGAATAAAACAGCCTATGTTAATGACTTCTGACTGAGGTACCACAATCTGACTGAGGTATCACACTCTTTCACTTCACAAACGCTTCTCAATCTCAAAATCCTCCGCTGTCTTCAGAATGTACTTTGACCAGACTTTATTTTATATTTCTGAGTTTAATCTTTTTCTTTCTTTCTTTTTAAACCAGGTTTCTGCCAGCTTCTGTCTCTCACATCCTTATAAAACAATATTAGGAACTGATTCTTTCTAGCTTCTAATAAGTCCTGTAAAGTATTCTACTTCATTTTTAGACTTTCAAATGCTTTTTCACAGCACTAATATGGGATTCTAATCAGAAGACTGCTTTTTCAAGACTGATCACAACTGACTGTTAACTGCTGACTGAGTGCACTGATGTCTCCCTTCCCTTCCTCCACACACACAAACACACACACCTTAGCTCTGCCCATGCACTCTCAGTCACCAACTCATCACCTCACTCATCCCCCTCTTTCACTCCTGCTTGATCTTCTGGAACTTACCAACCATTTAAAGAAACACACACTTCAACTTTAAATCATTAGAAGGGGTCAGCTCTTTTTTCATTCCCCAACATAAAAGTTCAGTTTTCTGCCTTCCGCCTTTCGTACTATTTCCTTACTTTCCTTATTTCACCTCTTCACTTTGAAGAAGCACTCAAGTCTTTTGGATATCTACTGGATGTGAATATCTACATGGCTGGAATATTTCTTTCTCCCCCCCATGCCCATGGACCTTTTCATCCCTCAGGATACCATGTCCTGTGGTGCTGACAAGTCACATCTGGCTTATGGTAACCCACTGGGTTTTCAAGGCAAGAGACAGTCAGAGGTGATTTGCCATTGTCTGCCTCTGCATAGTAACCATGGACCTCCATGGTGGTCTCCCATCCAAGTTCTATCTGGGAGGATCCTCCTTAGCTTTTGCAATCTCATGAGACTGGGCTAGCCTGGGCAATCCAGATCAGGGCAATGTATTGTACCTTTTTCTGAAAAGTCATATAGTTTATGCAAATAATTAAAGTAGCAGCAGCTGCACAGTGAAGAAAGAGCTTTTTAAAGCCTTTCTCTGAAGTTGACAAGAAGGTTTCATGTAATCTATGTCCCCCACAAAGTATTCATGTTTCACACCAATTACAATGAATGCCATCTTTCCAGAGAATAATTATTCACTTATTTCTTATTTCAGTGGCACTTCTCTTACCTTCTTTGCTTGACATCATGCCTTTAGGACATGGGTCACAATGATAGCAGCAAAATTGTTTTCCCTCTATTTTTTTCCAACTGGAACCAGGATGGCAAATATCATTGCACCGAGAGACAGGAGGCACCTATCCTTGGGAAGAAGAACACAGCCATGAGAAAATGTTTAGAAAATTGTCTTTACAAGTAATTAACACAAGGGTAGCTGCACTGAATTTTAAAACAACCCTGTGGTTACACAGGAGAAACTGAAAGGACACTGTGGTTTCTTTCCTGTTGTTATACAGACAAAACTGAAAATTCCCACTATTATAAATAATATGCTGGACTAAACTGTTATCTCAACATTCCCTCCCTGTTCAAGAATCTGGACCAGGGCAGCATACAGTCAAGTGCAGGTTCCCATGGAGTCATGTGTCTCAGTCTTTTCCAATCTTTGGGATCCCCCACACCCAAACCATATTGAATGTCCAGTATTTGCAGTAGAGTAAGTCAGCTGATCCTACAATGTGGATTGGCACAGTAACATTACATCCTTAATCAGCAGGACATCTTCCCCTGCCCCATGAGCATCTCCCAACATTTTGGGTTTAGCTTTTCCTCACATAGCATTTTGCCATAAGTTTTTGCTGAGACCTTCTTCTGCCACAAAAATTAGAATGTTATATTTGAGTCCAGTAGCATCTTAGAGACCAAGAAGAGTTTCAGCATACACACTTTCTAGACTCAAAATTCCCTTCTTCAGACACAAGTAGGAATGGAGATCTTTATTATTCCCCAACTGTGTATGCACTTTGTGATGAACAGAGTATGATGTACTTCTCCCATTTTAATTCCAATCTTCACCATGCTATCAGTGTCTATGACTCATCTTGCAGAGCTTAATTCAACCCAGACTCCAGCTGTCAGGTTCTCCAGTACAGAGTTGTCAGGGGTGTAGTAAGAGAGCAGTCCAGCACCTGGTCTCTAGGCCAAGCAAAGTCCTGGTTCAAGGGGTCATAGCCAGGAGTGTCATCAGTCAGTCCAAGGTCAAAACACAAAGTAAACAGGAAGAGTCCAAGTGAGTTTTCAAGAGCTGGTCTAAACCTCACAAGTACAGAATGATGCCAAAAGTTGTAGCTACAGAGTCAAGGATAATGACACACTGAGCAGCCTCTCTGCTCAGCTTTTATAAGTAGTAGTCAGGACGCCTATGTCCAGCTGGCTGCTTAGAAGCGGTCCTGCAATTACTTATTATCTTCAAGCAACTGGCAATGGGCCAGGAGGCATACACTCTGCTTCTTTCTTAAAGCTCTGCTCTAAGCTTTTGCTGTTTTCTTTCACAGACTGTGGGTGAGTTGGGAGGACTGATAGTAACCACCTGACCTTCATCTGTTGAGAGAGGGCTGGAATGTGCTGGTGAGTCAGTGTCAGCTGTTGGTAATGAGCCATGCTTCCATTTACCTTGTGTGCTGCTTTCCTGAAGTTCATTTTCACCCAAGCGAACTCCTTCTCTTAAAGCATCCTGGTTGTTGCTCTGTTCCATCTGGAGTCAAGCTGGGGTTCAGGCTGACCCAAGATATCAGCAAAGGATTAAGTCCACTGGAGTGATGGTCTGGCTACAGAGCTAGAACATGGATCCTTGCAAACCAGGCACCACATCACTGCTGGGCTGCTTCCTTACAGGCCTGATGTCATCACTACTCCTGCTGGAGATAGTAGAGCCTGAAGGGCTGGGGAACCTGGACCTGGTTATACCCAGCTGATTGACAGCTGTCACTGGACCTGGAAGATCTACAGTGTCTCATGGTGGTGATATCATGGCTTCAGCTTATTTGGTCCTCCTTTGAGGAGTCTGAGCCTGCCTGAGTGATGGTCATAACCCTCCCAGGTATTTACAGGTACACCATGACATTTAAGTGTTAAGCTCCAGCCACTGGTAATAAGAAATCATCAATATGAAGCTGACCTTTTTCACTACTGTAGTGTGTTCCCAGTTAAGTAATCATTTGCTTTGTCAAATAAATAAACAGCTCTGCATGGTATCATAAACATCTGCATAGTCTAGGCTTCCCAAATACTTACCTCGTGGCAGTGGGGGACAGATACGTCCTGGCAGAACCATCCCTGGGGGAAGGGAAGATGTATTGCACGATGCCATCACCAGGAAGTGATGCTAGGTGATGCTCTGGCAATGCAGCTGGAAGCTCAACGGTACTATTGAGTTTTCAACCCCATTGCCAGGGGGTCGCCTGGCATCACTTCCTGGCGATGGCATGGTGCATTACAGGGAGGAATGGTCCAGCCGGGGAGCATGTTTCCCCTGCTCCCATGCAGTAAATACTTGGGAACCCTAAGCATAGTCTCATAGGCTAGAATTCTATTTATTACATTTACACATTTATATTTCAAAAGAAAACATCAGTGACTAACAAATTCAAAGAAACAAATTTGCAAAAGCTTGACAGTTCAAGGGACTTGTCTCCACTGCTTCTACCTTTTGACTATCAATTGAATTTGTGACAGAAGAGGTCAAATGACCTTTAGCCAATGGAAAGGGCCTTGTGTTCTCTGCCTCTCACATTCCTGCACCTTTCAGTTAGTAAACTGCATGTTTCTTTATTCATTTAACAGCACAAGTCATCTCCCACCTGAGTCAAGTCTTTGTGCCACTCAATTCTGTCTTCATCAATGGTGAGCTCTTGGCCTGAAGGTACCTGAGGATCCAGCCTCCCAACTTTGACTTTGACATAGGACTCATTTGGAAAAGTAACCAGGTTAGTAATATCAAAGCCAGCCTCTAGCTCTCCGTCTTTGTTGAACATAATTTCCTCGCCTACACTGTTGTTGAACCTGATCCTTCGAAGAATGGCGTGAAGCTAGATTTGAACAGGAATTTGTCATCTGTTTCTAATCAGTTTCATTTTGATCAAAGAGACATTCAAAGAGAAGAGGAGCAGGAGAGGAGGTCTTGCAGCACTTCAGCATTTGGTTGCACTCTCTTGGGTCATCATCTAGGGGCCTCTTGCAGGAGCCTGGCCCTAGGATGGCTTGGTTACTCTCACCAGGGGAAGGGCCTGCAACATTTCAGCATTTCACTGTGTAGATTCACAGAGGTAGGCAATGTCTTCCCAAACCTTCCTATCTTCTTGCTAGATCACCACCATGTGGTGCGTAATAGGAAATAATGGCAAGGGCTGACGTTACGGAAGGGTGCACTCATTTCTCTTCCAAGAGAAATGAAGAAAAAAAATGAAAGAGAAATTCTTCTTTAAAACAGAAGAAAAGATAATAACAGGAATCAATGGCTACATCTCAAAAAGGGAACTCTGGAAAAATCTCCCTGTAATGATGCTAGTCTAACCTCAGGACTGTTGATTGTCAATACACTGGTTATGCTTGTTTTTTTTCTTGCAGAGCATGACTGGGAAAGGAATCCCAGGCCAGGTGCTTTGTGTCCTATCAATGGTATTTTGGGCCTGAGAAGAGTGAATTGCTCCCTTGACTGACTCCAAAAGGGCCTGGGTGAGGCTATCTGTGGTCAATGTTGGAGAACACACACAAGAAGTTGGTAGGAAATCAATAGTTTCCCCCTGACTGGCTTTGGGAAAATGGTCTGCACCAGCAAGGCTGAAGCTGAGGCCCATTTTCTCCTTTGTGCCACCCTTCACCTTCCTTAGCTCCCTCAAGTGACCAGGAGACACCTAGAAGGGACTGCCTCCAGTGCTGAGCTGAGCCCAGGGATAGCCACAGCCACGCCATGATGACAGGAGGATGACTTGCTGGGGCCCCAGGGACCCTCAACAACAGCATATCTCACTCTGAGCTCCCAGGCAAAGGGGTGGGAATAAATATGTGTATATGTTGTTTTCATTGCTGGTATATAGGAGAAGAGGCCTTTGAATGTAAGTAGAGTTTACCTGCCATGGTTCCACAAACAGATGCTTCAGTCTGCCCTTAGCCTTCATAGATCTGTGGTTTGAGCTCAATGAGTACATGACACGTAAAGCATGTGCCATAGCATAGACGGCATTATAGATAGTGTAGCTGTGGCCAGTCATGCTCATTTCAAAAGACTTTGATGGAAGGTCTTCTAAGAGCTCTTCTCCAGTACATGCTTTCTTATTATCTGTCAACTCAGTGGAGTTTCCACCAAATAAACAATAAAATACATTCTGCCAGAAATCTTTGATAAATCCATCCCCGCCTTCTCCAGAAAAGTTTTTGCTCTGAATAAACTTTTGGAATCCCGCAGGCTCAGTTGAATGAATTGCAAAAGATAGTGCACCATGGAACAGTCGAACATCAAACTCCATTCTATAAGTATAGAATGTGAAATCAATCTGAGCTGTCGTCATCCATACTTTTGCTACAGGTATCTCCTCCTTAAATTCAAAATGTGACAGAGGGCCCAGTGTTGTTGTGACCCATAGAACAATTGCCACAAATGTAATGGAAGAAGTATCTCCATATATAATAAATACATTTGCATCAGTCTTCAAGAGAATTTCAGTGTGATTCAGCATGTTATTGATAACATCTCCAACACTATAAAGATTGAGATGATGTGGAACTTTTTCTGCAAGGGCTAGACAGATCCCATTCTTGGAAAACTGTGTCTCTATTGACTGCAAAAAATATTCTCCGCTCTCATCAGCTGAGGTGAGCAATCCAACCCATTTCCATCTAAAGTGCAGCAGTAACTGGACAATTCCCCGATACTGAAGGTCTTCGTTGGGCACCATATGATAAAAGGAAGGGAAACGGATTCCTTTGTCTATTGCAGGTTCAAATGAGCCATAGGACAGCTACAAAAAGAGATTATAGCAATAATTAATTGAAGGTATCTCACAATTATTATAACCAAGCACGGTGTAAAGGATTTGGAAACCTCTTGGAATCAGCAGACTTGTGTGACTATGTATTGGACTGTGGATCTGATTACTTATTTATTTATTTTGTCCCTTAAGTATATATTTCATTTCTCCCATGCCCTGTGATATAGAATTATCTCTAAACCAGTTTTAAAGGGATCATACATTAACATTAAACTCTCCATGTGCTTGGATGTGTTTATGTGTGGGTGTGTTTGCATACAGAAGTTTATTTCACTTATTAAACCTTCCCAAGCATAATTGTATCTGTACTTCATGTGCACCCTAATAAGTATGAGTGGATTTTTTTTTAGTTTTCTTTTAAGATTTAAATTTTAAAAAAATACAACCTGCCATTGTGTGGAGTGGAGTGGAGTGCAGCGGAAGGGCAGTATTAGTTCTTCCTGAGAATGTACCTCCATATCATGAAACTGCTAGAAGGAATTATACCTGAGATGAACAAAAGCCCCATGGCTCCCACCTGTTGGACCCACCTGTGGAATTTTGTAAAGAGTTAAGATCTCTGATATATGAGAGGAGATAACCGAGTTAAGTCCACCAATGACTCCCACAAGGTTTTCATGTTTGCTACATTTATAGTTGGGGAGAAAGTTATCCGATTTGGAGAGCAGGTCCAGGGTGGTACGGTATGCCATCCGTGCATCAGAATAGCTGTCATATATGAGGAACCCAAGAGTGACATTGGACAAGAGCTCGGGATTCTCATTGATCTCTTTGACAGCAAAGGCCAAGGCCAGAAGGTTCTGGTAGAACTTTGGAGCTGAACTGCAAATACAGTGACTGGTGTTTGATTGGAGAATTCTATATGCACTAAATCATTTTTTTTACAGTAACAATCCCTGCTGTCGAGAACAAGTTCAGCCATCTGACTTTAAGCAGAAATCACAATCCAGCAAAGTTTCCTGCACTTGAACAGGAGAAATTAGTCTGGACTAGATCCATTGTCTGCATGCATAAGTTTAAAAATGTTTGTGATGTACAAAGCATCTCAGCTGTCAATATATTTATTTCCTATTTATTTGAAAAAAAATTCCCCTACCCTTCACCAAAAATTCTCTAGGGTACCTTAGATACGAAACAATAGAGTGATAGAGCATTAAAAAACATAACATATCAGACATTAAAATCAATCAAAGCTTTAATGCAAAGATGCATTTAAAAATTGCAATAATATAATTAGTGTCATAAAAGCAGCAGAATCTACGGGGAACAGGCAAATTTTTTTATAAGTGAGAATGGTGGAAATCGCTCAGGCATCTTAAATCTCAGTTCGTTCATCAATATCATTTCAATCCAAATTGTCCACAAGTGCCATTGTGAACAAAGCCTCTGAAGCTGAGGATAGGACATACTCAATATTTTTCAGCATTACAAGGATACCGGAGATTAAATACATAATCATTAAGTTATCTGGGAGGCATAAATGAAGGGTTATTTTCTGCATTCATCAGAAAGAATACTGCAAATTCTACTGGGTCTCAGTACACCTTCAGCTTCTAGCTAGTCAAAAACTGAAATCCATGTGTTGTTGTTGTTGTTCAGTCGCACAGTCGAGTCCGACTCTTCGCGACCCCATGGACCAGATTACACCAGGCCCTCCTGTCGTCCGCTGAAGTTTGCTCAATTTCATGTTCGTTGCATCAATGACACTGTCTAACCATCTCATCCTTTGCCGTCCCCTTCTTCATGTAGGAAATCCATGTAGAAACCAATAAACAAAAAAATATAGGTGTGATGACTGACTTTCTTGGTTCTCAGCTTTCCTTAAAATGTTTCCAGAAAAAAAAAATGGTCTGATTTTTTGTTCCCTTTGGAACTGTGGCGTCGATGTCTTTCCATTACCCAGCACATCCCTTTGACAATAATGTTTTTTGCTTGAGTTTATCAAATAAAAATGTACCAAGAGTTGGCATTTGAAGATCTAATGCTATACATGTTGTGAAGACTTCCTATTCAAGTCGGTGTGACATTTCTCCCCCATGAGCTATCTTCCACGTCACTGCTTACGAAGAATTAAAATGTGCCTGGATCAGGGCCACTGATCACAAGGAAACAATGATTCCAGGTCCCTATTTTCTTTTCTGCTTGATATTAAACCTCAGTATTCTGAAATTGTTATAAGATACAGTTTATTCCCATTTAATGAATTTTTACTCTTCAGTTTTGTACAACTGTCCTGATATATAACTATACAGAAATGGCATGTCCCTGCCTGTATGCAAATTTAAACATACAGCCATCGAATCTCTTTCTTATTGCAAATATTTCACATGTATTATTCCCCCAACCTCACACTGATTCAATCACCGATTCCCCCCCCCAGAAGAATCAAAGCTCTTTGATGTAAATGAAACATAAACTATCAATAAAACAAGATCACAGATAACTTTTTAGAGGCATTAGCAAATAAGCGCTTACAACAGATCATTCCTCGGTATCTGGGAAGGGGGTTGCTGGAATGAAAGAATGGGGGAAATGAAATTGATATGAGACACAATCCCACCAATGAAGATTTCGCTTGGCTGGTACCACTCATGTGGAATTGGGAGGGTCTCAGTCACCGCCTGCTTCATAGTATGTGATTTGCACACCATGTGAGACAGCAGCAGTAGCAGCAGCAGGAATAATAACATCTCAGCCTTCAGCAATGTGAGGGAAGATTTTTTTCCTCACAAAGAGTCTGTCTACAGCATAACAACTAACATCCACCTAGTCAGAACACAGTAACCTGGATTGTACCGACTGCCCCTGTGCTTCTTAAAGAAACATATTTGACTTAATCCTGACTCCAAAGCACATTCTGAATGCCAAAAAGAAAAAAACAACAGTTTGAAATGTGTCTCTGTGCAACCTATGAGTGAATGGTTCAAACTGACAGAGCCCTGTCTCTCTCTGCCCCTGATCATGGAGTTGTGGGATTATTATAACAGCAACAGGTGGCCTTGATTCCACCACCACCCCTCAGTCTCCTGGACAGCCATTTCATCTTGTTGAAGTAAATTAATTATAGTCATTTTAATAATTATAGGGGGGAGATGATCACTTTGACAATTTTTTTTTCAAATCCTAGCAGCATAACTCGTTGGAGAAGGGATGTTTCTTAAAAAGTTTGTGAAATGTTGCTAGAACTTTCTGCTGCCACTAGGTAGTAAGTTCAGCAGGATCCATACCGACACCAAGGTTGGAATCTAGGAAAAGACCATGAGTTGGACAAAAAGTGCAATAGTGCCATTGACTTCCAACTCTTCAACTACAGTGAACAAAGCATTTTAAAAGTATCTTGGTGGTGGAAAGTGCCATCAAGTCACTGCTGACATATAATGACCCCTTAGGATTTTCAAGACAAGAGACAAAAATACATGGTTTGCCATTGCCTGCCTCTGTATAGCCACCCTGAACTTCTTTGGAATTTCCCATCCAAGTACTAACTGGAGCCAGTCCTGCTTTGCTTCCAAAAGCTGAAGAAATCAGGCTAGCCTGAGTCATCCAGGTCAAGTCAAAGAAGTGGAAAGTGCCATCAAGTCCTAGGTGATTTATGGTGACCTCAAGAAGTTTTCAAGCCAAGAGACACACAGAGGTTTCTTGCCATTGCCTGTGTCCGGGGCCAACCCCACCACCAAGCTTACACAGTGAACCAGCAAGCTGAGGGTCTCTTGAAGCAGCCCTGATGCCCAGACACTCCACCTTACCCGGACAGAGGTGGGCTGAGTCTGGAAAGACTCAGGGAGACATCAGAAGCTGACAACAGGCCATCATGTTGGCAGGAGATGGGGGTGGAAGATTTTGGCGTGGATGCCAGCTTCTCCAGGAGCTCTGACAAAGGCATCAGGAGGACCCCATGAGGTCTTGCAACTAGGGCCCAATGCCAGGATTCTAATTCTCACTGGAGCAGAGACCCCATTACACCACTCCTTCTAGAGGGAGTCCCAGCATTCAGTTGGTTAAGTGGTGTACCCATCATGCCAAGGTTGTCAATTTGAGCCCCATGGTGGCCACTTGCTTTTTGCCCCCCAAAAATTCTGAAAGTACCATTGAACAGCTTTAGTTGGCCTTTTCGCTTCCCCATTGGCAAAATGGTCAATGGGAAAGTGAAATGGCCAATTAAAGCTGTTCAATTGACAAAAGCTCAGTATAACACATTGGCTGAGTTCAGACTGGCAGTTTGCCCTGAGATAGGCACATTTCAGCAACGTTTCACAACCAGATTAAAGGGGGCATTCACACAGGCACATCTGTCTGGTGTTCCCCACCCATAGTCAACCCGTCGTGTGCTGCTTCGCTCCTGCGTTTAAAAGATACCTAGTGAAAGTGGTAGCAAATCCTGGAGAGTGCATTTATCCTGCTTCATTCCTCTTCCGGGAAGTGTGAACGCTAACCCAAAAAACCAGGAACAGCCCGAGGTAATGCACAAGGTGCACCTGATTGCCCTGGAGAGGCAGCAGCAATATGATTGGATGTGCTCCGCTCTACCACCCAATGCAGCGCTGGCACAATGGGATCCTCCCCAAATCGCCCTGATGCGCTTGTGCGCATGAGCGCATATGCACACATGTGCACATAGCTGAATTACCAGGAAAAAGCTGTTTACAGCTGCACCTCCGGGCCAGCAGTCTGAACGCTCCCTTGTGCCTCCTCCCGGTATGCTCCCACATCATTCCGCGCAGTGTGACTCACTCCCGCTTCAAACTGCCAATCTGAACTCAGCCATTGTAATTCCAAAGCATATGGGGGGGGAGGAAGGGAGGACAGAGAAAAGGAAAAGGGCTGGCTTTACCGTTCAGCCCTGTTCAGTTTCACCACACTCTGCAAAATTGGCAGCCAGGAGCTTGGAAGTAGCTGGAGTGCCAGTGCAGGGGAGACTGCCAGACCCCCTCCTCAGGAGACTCATTGCAAAGCCTCACATTCTCTTCCACCTTCTTCACACTCAACTGTTGCCTCTTGCCAAGTTTCAGGCTGGCAAACCACTCTTGCTGCTGCCTCTTACACACTCCAGACCCTGCCTGCTGGGATTGTATATTCCTTCTAGTGCAGAACTCACACAGACAGAATTATGACATATCAGACCACTCATGATTTGGGCCGTGAAATGGGCTGCTCTATTGACTCCCTGGTTTATATGTCTTTATACTTAAAAATTCCTCCGCTGGTTGTTTTTTAATTGAAAAATATTGAGATCTATGTGAATCATACATTAAACCAGATCAAGGACATATATTTGAAGGTGTGCATTGTACATCACTAAAATACTTTTTAATTATTTGTTAACTTTTTATTGAAGAGATACTAGCCACACTGGAACATTCCAATTTCTGCTCACTTGCCATCCGGTTACAGAAGAAAGTCCTGTTAACATTTCACTAATACGTTTGCATCAGTTCTTCCGATTGCCAGTGCTTCTGCTAAGAACAGGAGCAGGAAAAAAAGAGCCGCTAAAGTCCTTGTTTCCTCTCTAATTATCAAAATGACTGTACTTGATTTACTTGGCCAAGATTTAATGGCTGTCCAAAAGGCATCACAAAATAATCAGGCTGACTGAAAATTATAATAATAATGTAACAGTGTGATTAGCAGCTAAGGTTTGAGAACAGACAGTGGCAAAACTCTCTTGGTATGAAAAAAAATCTCTTTGTTTAAAATTGTTTAAAAATGATAGTGTTTTTGTGTTTTTTTAAACACCCTGATATTTCAGTTTACTGTGTGTGGGTCAAGCTCAGTGGCCATATACTTGAGTGTCCATTATGAAGCAATAGACAGTTGTGATGACATCTCACAATACTGTTTGTTTCCAGCTGCTGCTGATGCCACATGGAGTCCAGGAACTTCTGAGAACTGATTCCCTCCCCTGTAATTATCAAAGTTATAGTAACTTATTCCCCACCCAAAAGCTCCTGTAGCTCTTCAGAAGGTACTTGGAGAAAAAAATATCTACCAAGCAGATCTGGAACCATTATAAGAATTCCATTCTGCTGTTTTAGAACTCAGATTAGGAACTAGAGACCGAGTGGACTGTGAGTCACTTTGAACAGCTAACCTCTTTTCCTCATGCTCCATATCCTATCAATGGATAGTCAAGGTTTGGATTTGGAAAACTGAAGATGCCATATAAGTCCAAAACATTTCCCTTTGAGAAACTAGTGACGGGAGCTGATACCCAAGACAGACTGTTGAAATTGTGATGATCCTAGAGATAGTGCTACAGAGAGATGTGGGCGAACAGCTTGGCCATTATAATTGTGGAGCCTGTACTGCTGCTGGTTTTGTTCTTTCACACGGTGTGTGAGGAACACACTATTAAGTGTGTCACGACAGAACCCCTTCATATTCCACATGAGTGGCACCAGCCAGGCGAAATCCTCATTGGTGGAATTACATCTCACATCAATTATTTGTTTCCCAAAATTTCCTTTGAAAAACACCCTTCCAAGGATGTCATTGAAGCTCCACTGTAAGGAAGTAATTGATCCTCATTTCCACTGCCATGACATGATTTTCCCCCCTGTCTCTTTCACATGATTGCTTTTATTCTTTTATCTTGATATTGGTTGATGTCATTATCCATTGACAGTGTTTGGCTTAATCTTACAGAAAGTGCTCTTTACAGTGTGATTTGTTGGGGAAAATTGATGGCCTTGAGTAAATGAAAAAAGTCATTGCTGAGTCCCATTTTTAAAGAGAAAGAGAGAGAGAATGTGGAATAGCTGCATGAATATGCCTTAATAAAATCATATTTTCTGAAAATATGATCTCACTGGACAGCTTTGTATTAAAATGTTATTTCCTGACTTCCTTAATGCCATTTCAGAGAAAGATTGTCTTTAAAACCTCCAAGGAAATACTGTTGCCAGCAAAGAATTATAATGGCTGGGTTAAAATTCTCTATATGGGAACATAATTTTGTATCTTTCAAGCATTGGCAGTTCACTAAAGGAAAACTAAGACCAAATTAACCTTAGAGCAGTACTGTATCTACATTTGCTGATACATTTGCAATGAATGCAGCAAAAATCATTGCTAGCATTCAGTAATCCTTGAGCTAAGACCAGACCAGACTTCCTGTCTGCTTTCAGACAGCATCCAAAAATTTCTGGATATTGTACCATTGTTATGCTAACGCAATGGTTTGTAACAGGTATACTCATTCATACCGGGCGAGTGGGGGTGGAAATGATTGATGATAGCACAATATCCAGTGATGTGTGCTCATAGTGTCAGATTTCAGGCAACAGGAGTGGGAGTATGGGATAAGAGTGAATTATCAAGTATGAGCGTGATGTGGTCCATGGGGTCACAAAGAGTTGGACTCGACTGTGTGACTGAACAACAACAACAACAACAATTAGCTGGAATAGAAAGGCCAAAAATTAAGAAACGGAGAGCTGGGAACTCACAGTAAAATCCTGGTTGCTGGTGGTGGAAAGAGCCATGAGTTGCAGTTGACTTCTGGTGACCACATATGGTTTTTAAGGCAAGAGATGAACAAAAGTGGTTTGCCATTGCCAGCCTCTGTTTAACAACCCTGGAATTCCTTGGTGGTCTCTCACCCAAGTACTAAGCAGGGCCAAGATCCTGCTTAGCTTCCAAGATCCAATGGGATCTGGATGATTTGGATCATCTAGCTCAGGGCTACCAACCTAGTTACACTCCTTTAAATTCTTTGGAGTCCATAAATGCACTTAGAACTGCTCTTCCAGAAAATGCGGCACCATCGCTTGGATCCAGCAATGCACAAGTAGAAACATAAACAGATTTCAGACACTTCTGCTTGTGCAAGATCCTGTTCAACATTATAGTGCTTCCCTCTCTCTACATTATAATGCCATGAAATTAGATCCATGAGATCCTGGGCAAGCAGAAAGGCAAATGGGGAATCAATAGTTTTGACTTGGCATAAGTGGCTACTGTTCTCTTTTTTCCCTTGTGCCTCCACTTATACAAAAGCTTACATTAAGCAATTCATACTTTATGGTATTTGTGCAGAATTTTAGATACATAGTATGATTTGGGCTACACTTTGCAGTGCCATGTAGATCTTTGCAACGCAGATGTTTGTTAGCACCATCCAGCCCAAAGGAGCAAGACGTTTTCTTGTGAAAACTAGCTGTGATTTAATTTTTTTCTAAATCATACCCTCTTGTTACCATCAGAAAGGAGACTGTCAGAGTGAGAATGAAAAAAAAATAATGAAATGTTCCATGCACTCTAGAATTATTCTGTGAAATAGCAAGTCTCTTTATTTGCAGTGTGGTAACCAAGTTCTACCAGCACATCCTAGCTCTGGTGTTTGCCATCAGTGAGATCAATGAGAATCCTGAGATCTTGCCAAATGTCACACTTGGATTCAAGATCTATGACAGCTGCTACAATGTGAAGATAGCCTATCGTACCACCTTGGATATGCTATTCAGATCATATACATTTTTGCCCAACTACAAATGTGACATCCACACAAATCTACTAGGAGTTATTGGGGGACTTGATGCTGGTACCTCCTTGCATATGGCGGACATTTTAAGTATTTACAAGATTCCACAGGTAAAATTAATATATGTGCCCCACAGAGTTTCCCCTAAACTCACAAGTAATTTACAGTAGGCTCAGAAAATGAGAGGAGTATGATAAAATTAAGTAAAATAAGTGGTGATAGAGAATGTTTATGTGTTTATACATATGTGTGTTTATAGGCACGTATCAATTTAGGGAGGAGAGCTATTCTGTAAACAAATCAGGAAAGTAAACTCAACAAGCCAAAACAAAGATTGAAAAGAAGGTGTTTCACACGATTATGCTTCCACAAGGACACACTTGTCAGCTAGGGAAACTGCCTTTACCCCTCTGAAACATATCCAAATATTATGCTTATTTACGTGGCCTGAATGAAACCAAAGTTCAGAGTCTGGGCAGGATGTACCAAATAGTCTATAATCAGCACGGGGTTCATGTCCATTGTCAACAAGCTGATTAATAAATTCTTCCTCAATTCAGTTTCATCAAGATAATTTACTGTACACATTGCTAGATTCCATAATTTGTGTTTTAATGAGAATAATAATAATAATAATAATAACAACAACAATAATAATAATAAACTATTAACCTGCCTTCTGTACAGGAATATTCTCAGCACCTCTAAAAGGACTGAAGTGTGAATGAACATTCCCTCAGATAGTTGTTTTCTTCTCTCATATGCATGTCCTTTTTATTATTTTTTGTTTTAGTTTTCATATGGATCATTTGAGCCCACAGTGAATGGTCAAACCCATTTCCCTATTTTTTACCACATGGTCCCCAGCGAAGCCCTTCAGTATATGGGAATCGTCCGGTTACTTCTGTATTTTAGGTGGAAATGGGTAGGGCTCATTACTACAGATGACGATAGTGGGGAATATTTCTTGAAGACCTTGGAGCCAATGCTTTCCCAGAACGGAATCTGTTCAGCCTTCACAGAAAGAGCTGTAGACAAACTCCATGAACCAAAGGTAGATGAATTTATCCACACATATTTAACTAAAATTCCAGCATTAGTACTGAACACATCCAATGCAGTTGTTGTATATGGAGAAACTACATCCATCTATTATTTGGCAAATGTTATGTGGGCAACAAAACTGATTCTTCTAATGAGTCCTGAATATAAGATCTCTATCGGAAAGGTGTGGATTACAACAGCCCAGATTGATTTTTCATTCACCATCTTTCAAAAGATTTTCAACATAGAAATGTTCCATGGTGCAATTTCCTTCACGATTCATTCCAAGGAGCTTCCGGGATTCCATGCATTTCTTCAGGACATCAGTCCTTCTGAGACAAAAGGAAATGGTTTTATCACTGATTTCTGGGAACAAACTTTTGACTGTATAATTCAAAATTCTGCCAAGCAAGAATATGCCAGTGAAACATGCACTGGGGAGGAGAGTCTGGAGACCCTTCCTTCCCCTTTTTTTGAAATGCGCATGACTGGACACAGCTACAGTATCTATAATGCTGTCTATGTTGTGGCGTATGTTTTGCAGGCTCTATTTTCATGTAGATCCAACCACAGAGCAATGGAATATGGAGGCAAACTGGATACTTTCAATTTGGTACCCTCATGGTACCTTCATTTGGTACCCTGGCAGGTAATGCCTATTGTCATGAAATATGTAGTACTTGATGGAAAGTCATGCAATGGTTAATATGCCATCATGAAACCCTATAGAATATGGATACATCCTTGAGAAATTGGTAGAGGTCTATGTTTATTCAGCACTGGAATGCTAAAATCCAAGCTAAGATTGCAGCAGATGTGAATTTGAGTGATATATACATGTTAAAATTAAACAGAAGCAAGATTCAGTGTAGTGGTCTGGTGTAGTGGTTAAGTGCATGGACTTGGATTCCCCACACCTCCACTTGCAGCTGCTGGATGATCCTGGGCAAGCCATAGTTCTGTCAGAGCTGTTATCTCAGGGACAGTTCTCGAGAGAGCTCTCTCAGTCCCACCTATCTCAGAAGGTGTCTGTTGTGGGGAGAGGCAGGGAAAGGAGTTTGTAAGCCACTCTGAGATGCCAAGTAAAGGATGGGATATAAATCCAATCTCCTCCTCCTCCTCTTGTTTGTGTATTGTATTATTGATACGATATTTGATTGAACTGCACTGAATCCCTAATGGTTGTAAAATTGAGTAGTAATATTGCTTTGTTATTTCAAATCACTATGATGTAAGGTATGTTTTTAAAAGAAAAAGGATACCAAACTCCTGTTTTCTATATTCTTATATCCCTTTCCTTCTTTCCCAGAAATTGAAGTGAAAAAATATCAGTAGCTTAATTGCCCCATCATGGGAGTTGTTTGATTTATACCATGAATATTGTAATTACACGGATTCCTTTCTGTTTCCATATCTGGTACCTAATCTCAAGTACCAGCTGCAAAATAGTTGTGCTCATAATCTTGGCTAGCTCATAGAAGAAACCCATCTAGATCCATCTATGAAGTTGTCTGAAGAATTTTGTTTAGAATATTTCAATATTTGCCCCCGTCCCTTTGATTTCTCCCCATCAAGATTCATACATTTCTCCAGAAGATTTCATTCAACAACAGTGCTGGAGATGAAATCATGTTCAATGATCGTGGAGAAGTAGTAGCTGGGTTTGACATTACCAACTTGGTCACATTCTCAAATAACTCTTATATTCGAGTCAAGGTTGGAAGGCTGGATCCTCAGGCTCCCCCAGGCAAAGAGCTCACAATTCAAGAGGACATGATTGAGTGGCACCCCAAACTCATTCAGGTGGGGAAGTAATTGAGTACCTCCCACGTTACAGAAAAACACACAAACATAGTCTCTGACTGACTTGGATAAGGGGAGTCAGCAAAACCTTGCCATTGGTGTGCCTTTTCACAGGTCACTTCCCCATCATACTTCATGAGCAGCCTGGTGGGAGTAGGAGTCAAATGTCTGGCCAGCTATAAAACTAATGGAAATCTTCCGAAATGCATGTTATTAGATTTAAGGTGGGAGAAAACTGAAGCCACACTTCATACAATGTATAATAAATCAATGGGATTAATTTGGGATGTCTTGCAGAGACGAAAGGTAGCATAAGAATATTATACAAAGAGTACATTGTTATGGAGAGCGGTAACAAGAGTGGAGAAAAAATCCATTTTGGACATATTGGGCCCCCAAGGACTGGTGAATAGAGGCATTGATAAGGTTCCCATAATTCCTCCTGCAGAAATTCCAGGAAGTTTAGGAACATAAGAGAAGCCCAGAGTAGGTATTCTTGGGCACCGACCAGTTCAGCTCATGTCCTGTTTACCACTTGTGAACAGGGAATCATGTTTTCTGGTGATTGATTCAACTGCTCAATAGCCCATCTGTGGTTGTTTGACAGGCTGCTTTACTGCATTCCTTCATAACAGTGCAGTATAGAACAGGGGAGAGGCTATAGCTCTATGGTAAAGGTCAGTGGTAAAATTCAACCCCTGGCATCTCCACTTAAAGGACCTGGCACTAGGTGATGTGAAAGACCCTCTGCTGTTGCCAGGATGTACATGGAGGTAGCAGGATGCATGGTGCGTAGATAATATAGATAAATATCTAAGATATAAGACAGGTATATATTCCTCTTGTTGATCATATTGTTCAAAGTGACAGTATGTATTCCTCCTGTTGATCATCTTGTTTAAAGTAAGGCTGAGTTCAGACTGGCAGTTTGCCCCAAGATAGGCATGTTTCAGCAACGTTTCACAACCAGATTAAAGGGGCCATTCACACAGGCACATCTGTCCAGCATTCCCCAGCTGTAATCAACCTGTCTTGTAACGCTTCCCTCCCGAATCTAAAAGATACCTGGTAAAAGTGGTATCAAACCCTGGAAAGCATGTCTATCCCACGTATATCCCACACCAACAAAGTATGAATGCTAAAATCCGTATTTTTGCTTGTGTGCATGTGTGCATATGCGCTCATGCGCATAAGCACATATCTCCAGATTAGCAAAACAGAAAGCTGCACCTTACAGCCGTGCCTTCGGGCCAACAGTGTGTACACTCCATCACACCTCCTCCCTATATGCTCCCGCATCAGTAGGCACAGTGTGACTGGGAAACCCGGAACAGTTTGTTCTGGGGCTTTTTTGCCATGACTTCCTCCCGCTTCAAACTGCCAGTCTGAACTCAGCCTCAGTCTATATCATTGTCAGCTGTCAGCTGTCATATTTGCCAGAATGTCAGTGGTATAGCAAAGCTCCTCAAAATTTTCTCAATGCTCTTTTTTCACTTGATTAATTTCTAGATGCCTCCCTCCTCTTTGTGTAATGACCACTGCTATCCTGGTTTCAGGAAGAAGAGGAAAGAGGGGGAGAAATTTTGCTGCTATGATTGTGTTCCATGTCCAGAAGGGATGGTCTCATACCAGAAGGGTAGGAGATAGACCACTAACAAATGTAAATATCCCCATGTCTTGAATCAAACATGGGGATGGGGAATGGATACCTCGGATGCAAACTGCTGGTCCTATCACTTCTAATGGAGGAAAATTAAATATCTGTTGTGAAGTATTTTCCCTTAAGGAATGAATGAGTGAAATGCTTTTGTTCTACACATGCACTCTCTCTAAAAGCTTTCTAACCATTGTTCATAATGAGCATTCAAAACACAGTTAATCAAAGTCTACACACAATACATTCCATTTATTATTTTCAGCCTCATAACTAATCAACCTGACATTAACTTCAGCATGAAAACCTGAACTCACAAGGTCAATCAGGTCTGGATGTCCTGGTGATGCTATTAAGTGTATGGCCACATTGTGTTTTGGCTATTTTTCCTTAATCATCTTTTTTAAACATTTCTGTTTCTTCTGGATTACAATGCCAAACTGGATCTGAGAGACCCTGTTTCAAATGCTTGTTTAGCTATGAACCTCAGTAGGTGGCCTTTCTGAACCAAACACCTCTAGTAGGGATGTTGTGAGCAGGAAAATCTTGTATACTACTGTGAGATAGTTGGAGAAAGGGCTGTATCATTTGTTTACAGGGAGTTACTTATTTAACTGCAGAACTCTCCACAACCTTCAGAAACACATATTGCTAGGTCATCATCATATATAACACCAGAGTGGTTTAAACAAACAAACAAATGAACACGTCATTGACAAAAACATGGAGGCACTACTTGAAATATAAATGCTTTAAGATGTCAGTGGTCAACTGCCCACATAAAATCCAATGTTCAGAAATGAAAACAGCAAAGAGGAGGAGAAACAGCTGAATATTTCCCAACAAAGACCTCTTTGGTTGGGAAGGGGTATAAGTAGTGTACTTGGGGGGGGATGTTTTGGGACAGTAAAGGTGTGTCCTCAGAGAGCCAGCATGGTCAGAATGATGAACTAAGATCTGACATTCCCAAATTCAAATCCCCTATCATTCATGAAGCTTCCTTGGTGGTCTTTTCCCAGTCAATCTACTTAGCATAATGGCTACAAGTCATGATGGAGATATACTCCCATCAGTACCAATGGCAGTTCAGTACAGGTGGGAGGACACCTTTGCAGCCATCCTGCTTATGGGCTTCCTAAAGGCAGCTGGTTGGCCACTATGAGAACAGAACTCAGGATCTGATGGGCCTTTGGCCTAATCCAGCATGGTCCTTCTTATGGTCTTATGTTCAAACTCTCTCAGCCTAACCTACATCTTATGCTTATAAGGATGAAGACAGGAAAACAGAAAACCATGCATACCAACCAGAGCTCTTTAGGAAAAACTTGGAACAGAAATGGGCTAGACAGACATTATTGCTTCTGCAGGCCCCAGCATTGGGATTATTCTCCTACATCACAGACCTGCTCTGGATTTTTTAAAATATAGATAATACCACCAGGGATCCCTATATTTTCGTGTTAATGAATCAGATTAGGATGGGTATGCAAATCATGTAAATATGTGCAAGGGTGCATCTTATTCTCGAAAATAACTACTTATCTAATCCATTTTTCAGATATGGATAACTGTGTCAGTTGCCAAAGAGACCACTATCCAAACAAAGGCCAAGATCAATGCATCTACAAGACTGTCATCTTCCTATCTTTAGAAGAACCTCTGGGTATACTTTTCGTCTCCTTGACTCTTTTCTTCTTTCTGATCACAGCTCTTGTGCTTGGAATCTTCATTAAGTACTGGGACACTCCCATCGTCAAAGCCAGCAACCAGAGCCTCACTTTTATCCTTCTTGTTTCTCTGCTTCTTTGCTTCCTGAGCTCATTGCTTTTCATTGGACAACCTAACAAAGTGACCTGCCTCCTACGTCAAACAATTTTTGGCATAGTCTTCTCAGTGGCTATTTCGTCTGTTTTGTCAAAAACTGTTACAGTGGTTGTAGCTTTCATGGTCTCCAAGCCAGGAAATATTTTCCAAAAATGGGTGGGGAAAAGATTGGCACTTTCAATTGTCTTTTTCTGCTCCCTTGTTCAAGTCTTCATTTGTGCTATTTGGTTGGGTACATATCCTCCTTTCCCAGATCTGGACATGAACTCACTGACCAGAGAAATCATATTACAATGTAATGAGGGTTCAGTCACCATGTTTTACTGTGTCCTGGGCTACATGGGATTTCTGGCCACTCTCAGCTTCACTGTGGCTTTCCTAGCCAGGAAGTTACCAGACAGTTTCAATGAAGCCAAATTCATCACCTTGAGCATGTTGGTCTTTTGCAGTGTTTGGCTCTCTTTTGTTCCAACATATCTGAGCACAAGGGGGAAAGACATGGTAGCCGTGGAGATCTTCTCCATCTTGGCCTCCAGTGACGGGCTACTGAGCTGCATCTTTTTGCCTAAATGCCACATTATTATAATGAGGCCTGAACTGAACAAAAGGGAGCAACTAATAAGGAGAAAGTCATAAAAATGCCTAAATGAAGAAATGTATTCCAAAAGATGGCTTAGAGTGTATGCTTGGTTAGATAAGAAGTCTGATAATTGGACTCATTAATATTATACTTATACACATATGCTGATATGTTAAAATGCATACATAAATATATTAAAGGGGGGGAATGCCCAAGAGTGTATAAATGAACCTTGGCAAAGACTGACTGAATAACTATAGGATGGATGGGATTTTATTAGTTTCAGTCCATTGTTATTCCTCGGCCATCATAAGAAAAGTGTTGCCCCCTTAAATCCATAGTTTGAATACACTTAGAAGGATACATCTTTGCCTAGGAGCGCTTTTTTAGTGACTTCATTTTCACTTGAGTTTTATTAAACCAAGAAATGTGAGTTTCTGAAACTGGATAAAAGACTTCACTATGGAAACAATATTCTTTTGATTATTGTAAAATGTCAACATAAAAAGAAATTGATTTGTTAGTAGAAAAAAATCATGTCTCTGTACACAAAGAATGATTTTTTAATGGTTGAGAAAGACATTTACATCATGTTGATCAATTGAATCAGGTCATGTTGATCAAATGAAAACCTTTGAAGAAAAACTTCTATAACACTAATCTCAATGTTATTAGCAATTGCAAGGATTACTCTGGCCCAAAATTGGAAAAATAAAAATCAGCCCACGCTACACTGTTGGCAAAATAAAATATGGGAACATTTTGTATATGGCAAAATAGTTTCTCATCAAAAATCTTTTCAAGTAACTTGGTCCCCCATGGTGCATTATCTTACAGAAAATGGAAATCATTTCTAAAAAAAAAATATTACCAAGATCTGTTATATTTTTGATTTGCAATATATCTCTATTAGCCTCCATTGATTTGTAGTAGATCAGATAAGTAAAAGAGTCATTGAAGGTCAGTAACAGCTTGTGGTTATCTGTTATAATGATGTACTGTTGAAATTATTGTTTTGCTTTTATTTATTTTTAAAATAAAAATATTAAAAAAATGAAAACCTTTGGTGGAATTATTTCTTTAGAAAGGGAGAAAAAGACATGGAAAGAGCTACTCTTTCTCGTTAATGTTCCTTCTTCATGTTTGCCATAGAAAAGGGAAAGGAAACAATAAAGCATATTTTCAGCCAATTTCCAGTTCAAGGATGTCGATTTTATTTCTCACTTAACATAAATAAATACATAAATTAGGGAAAACATGTACCTCTGATTTTTTTTAAAAAAATTGATAAGAGAACATAATACCAGCACAAAATAATTGCCTGGATATATATTTTACTATCAATATTAAAAAATTTCCCTTCAGATTGAAAAAAATTAAATGTCATGGTAATTCATATGCATATATGCTCTGTGAAATTTATTATCACTTTAATGTAGGGTATGATGCACCCCAGATTTTGTCAGAGAATACTGACAAAAGCCTTTGTGAGATTTTCAGCTTCTCACTGATAAATTTGCGTAAAGTTACCGGCCCAGAGTAAAGGATCCACTCTTCCCATATTTAGTGAAGGAAGACATATCAGTGCATTCCATGTGTCTCCCTGTCTTCTCAACTCAAACAGTAGTTGATGCCTTTGCTCTGGAGAGCTGATGCCAGTCTGGATAGAAATATTAAACACAATGGATCAGTGGTCTGAATCAACACTGTTCACAAGTTACATTGAACATACATACTATATGTGTATGGTGTACACTTGATTTTTGTTTATACAGTAATTTTTATATTACACTCAATTCATATATAGCTCAATGTGTCACACAAGGCCCTTTAAGTTTTACAATCTTTGTACCTGAAGGACAGTCTCCTCTCATACTATACAGCCTGCCAGTAAGAACTGCCTCTCAAACCCTGCTCTCTGTGCCCCCATCTTCAGAGGTGAGGCAGGTGGTGATTAGAGACAGGGCATTTCTTGAAGTGGTATCTTGCCTTTGGAATGCCCTCCCCCAAGGCTCACTTGGTGCTAGAATGGCCAGGAAGAGCCTAGCAACCAGCAGGAGAGTTATGGCGGGTCATGTTGCCTGAGGCACTGCCTTTTACTCTTGGGCAGCCCCAAAGCAGGGGTGCCCCACTTTCTAACCTTAACCAAAGTCCCCAAAAGTCAAGCACTCTCAGCTTGAACAACAGAGTTGGCAGGCAAGTACTCTTCTAAAAGGGATTTCATATTCAGGTGACAATACGGTAACCTCAGGGCAAACTTCCAGTCTTCCCCCTCCACCGAGCAGAGATATGCTTACAGAATAACAATGAGTTCCACCAGGTGAAGTGATAAAGGGTAGTTTTAAGAATCAGTGGACACTCTATAGTAAAACAAGAAGTTCTTGCCGTAGAGGTTTTGTAAATTCCTAGTGCTACCCTTTGTAAATTCCTAGAGCGACCCTTTTTGAGTTTTGGGTAGCTTTAGGAATCACCAAGACTGTAAAGACTGATTTAAGACTGATTTCTTCCATATATGTTTTCAGATAAAACACAGTAACAACATAGAGAACACTCCTAAGCATAGTTACAACCTTTTAAGTCCATTGAAATGGATAGGCTTATTAGAATATAACTTTATTTAGGATTGCACTACATTCAGCAGCTATTTCAATACTTTTTTCCGTATTAGCTGTTCCCTGTTGTTCAGCTCAGGTCTCAGGATCATGATATAGCATTTGGGCAAAAAGATGCAGCCCAGTAAGCCAGCGCTGGAGGCCAAGATGGAGAAGATCTCCACTGCATCCATGTATTTTCCTTTGGTGCTCAGATAAGTTGGTACAAAGGACACCCAGACACTGCAAAACACCAGCATGCTGAAAGTGATAAATCTGGCTTCATTGAAAGCATCAGGTAACTTTCTGCCAAAGTAAGCTACAACAAGGCTTACAAGAGCCAAAAATCCCATATACCCCAAAGTATAGAAGAACATGTTGGTAGACCCTTCGTTGCATTCCAATATGATCTCTCCAGTCACAGAGTGCATGTCAACATCTGGGAATGGAGAGTCGTTACAAAACCATGCTGCACAAATACTTGCTTGGATGAATAAACAGAGGAAAACAACAGAGTTTGCAAACCGTTTCCCCATCCATTTGCTCATCTTGGATCCTGGCTTAGTGGCCATGAAAGCCCAAAGTACTGTGATAGTTTTGGCCAAGACAGAAGAAACAGCCACCGTGAAGATGATACTAAAAGTAGTTTGTCGCAACTGGCAGGACAGTCTCTCAGGCTGGCCAATGAACAGCAAGGAGCAAAGGAAGCAGAGCAAAAGAGAGATGAGCAGAGAATAGGTGAGGTTCTGGTTATTGGCTTTAACGATGGGAGTTTTGTTGTACTTAAGGAATATTCCAAGCACCACAGTTGTAGTCAGAGACAGAGATAGAGACAAAACAGCCAAACTGATGCCCAAAGGTTCATTATAAGACAGGAAGGTTATAATCTTTGGATGACATCCATTTTTACCTTCATTTGGATACTGATCTTCTGGGCACTGGAAACAACTATCCATATCTTAGAATAAAAAGAAAAAAGGAAAGAAAATATTCTGTGTTAGTTCTTCCAAGCTTGCCATATTCTCAAATCTGCTGTGTGGTACTAAATGGAGGTGATGGAGTTATTTGGTTTATAAAAAACACATGGAAACTACTTTTTGACTTTTCTGATGATATAGGAATGCTTCCACATTTCAGATTTATGTTCTGTACTAGGAACAAGGTCTGTTGTGGAAATAAATACAATGAACTCTAGAAGGAGGCTCTGGGAGAGTGCCCCGGCCTTGGGCACTCAGCATCAATTTGCTGTAGTGACCTCAGCAGGTTATAATGGCACAGAGTCCATCATTTTCTCCAGAAGAACTGATCTCTGCTACCTGAAGAGCAGTTGAAATTATATCTCCAGTCCCCACCTGGAGATTGACATCAATGGTTCCCAGGAGGAAATGGCTGGTTTGGAGGGTGGAGTTTATGGCATTGTACCTGTCTGAGGTTCCACCCTTCCACAAACCCCACCCTCTCCAGGCTCCACCTGTCAAATCTCCAGGAATTTCTCAACCTGGAGTTGGCAAATCTATCTCCTTACCAGCCAAGCATCAACCTGCCATTATCTGCCCCTCACTCTTCAGCTTTCTGTCTCCCCCCACACACCTTCAGGTTCTACCGTGCTATGAAACCCTGACTGCTACATCACAATGGCTGTCATGGGGGGCATCTTAGCTGGGTATAAGGACACAGAGTCCGCCATTTTCTCCAGGGGAACTCAGCTCTGCCATCCGGAGAGCAGTTGTAATTCTGAGTGATCTCCAACCCTCACCTGGAGATTGTGAACAAAGAAGAAAACAACCGTGGTGTCGTATTATGAAAATATATTTAGACTGCTGTTTTGCAGTGAGTAGTCTAAATATATTTTCATAATGCGACATCATGGTGGTTTTCTTCTTTGTTCACATCCTTTCCGTGATCTCTCTTTTCTTTCTACAGTCACCTGGAGATTGGCAACAATGGTTCCCCAGGGGGAAAAGTAGTCTTTCTCTGCAATAGGAACCAAAGCAGCTTACATCATTCTCCTCTCCCCCTTTCGACTTGCACAACAACCCTGTGACTAGTCCAAAATCACCCAATCAGCTGCCACAGCAAGAACCTGGATCTAGCAGACCCTGCTCTGAAGTGCTGACTGCTACCCCTCGGGTAGCCAACCTCCAGGTGGAGCCTGAAGATTGCCTGGTATCATAACTGAACTCCAGACAACAGATCTCCCCCCCCCCTTTGGAGGGTAGGCTCTATGGCATTCTGTTCAGCTGAGGCCTCTCCCCTCCCCAAACCCTGGCTTCCTTAGACACAGAATATCCAGGAATTTCCCTACCTGGAGCTGGCAACCCTAATCAGGATTGCCCCCAATGAGTTTTCTCCCAAAGGCCAAAATAGGCATAGAAAGGGCCTTTTACTGACAGAACCAAGCTTGGTTGCCTAGCAACAGGCACTGAGGGGAAAGTAGGGTTGCCATCTCTGAGTATGGAAATACCTGGGGATTTGGGGGGTGGATTCTGTGGAGGGCAGCATTTGGGGAAGGGAAGGACTCAGTAGGGTATAATGCCATAGGGTCTACCCTCCAAAGCAGCCATTTTCTCCAGGGGAACTGATATCTGTCATCTGAAGATCAATTGTAACAGTGGGAGATCTCCAGGTCCCACCTGGAGACTGGCAACCATAGGGGATAGTCAGCCACGTAGCAGGGGGTTGAAGAGAATGGTTTGACAGCCACTGGCCCACCTCAGTAGCCAGCCACCCATGGCAGAGCCAAACATGAGAGACAGCCAGCCGTTTTCAGTTTATTTTGGCAGGAAAGTTGCCAAGCTGACAGTGGGTGGGGGAGGGGGTTATGGTGAAAGTCTGTGACTGGTCCAAAATCACAGGTTCCACAGCAAGAACCTGGGTCTAGCAGACCCTGCTCTGAAGTGCTAAATTCTAAGCCTAGGGTAGCCAACCTCCAGGTGGAGCCTGAAGATTGCTGGGTGTCACAACTGAACTCCAGACAACAGGTCTCTTCCCCCCCCCCGAAAATAACTGCATTGGATGATGGCCTCTATGGTATTCTATTCAGGTGAAGCCTCTCCCCTCCCCAAACTCTGGCCTCCTTACACTGGCTTCCTTAGACAGACAATATCCAGGAATTTCCCAACCTGGGGCTGATGAGTCAATGGCTGATGGTTTGGGCAGGCACTGCTTCTGTGAGCAGGACTCAGGCAATGCAGCCAGTGGATAGGGACAGCTTCTGAGTGACACATCATGGAGCCAACTGATTTAGGAGTGTGTGGAATGTTCAGAAAGTGCCACCCCACATCACAGTTATATGTAAGAAGATATGTGTATTGAAAAAGGATTAAATGATCTGTGAGGTAATTGTCAAAGAAGTAGGAATAGTGGATAGATCTATGGTGAGAGACTAGGGTATTTATGTCCATTTCTCTCCCCCCCTCCCTCCAGTATGGGAAAGTGCTGTGACTTCTTATTGGTCTTTTGTTTCATATTACTATACTCATAAAGCTACTCATAAAGTTGTAAATGGAGATTTTCGGCAATCATCCAAGTGCAAGAGCAGTTTTTCATCATGCTGCCTTACAATACCTGAACATCCTGTTCCTCATAAAAAAATAATTTGACCTCTCAGTCTGGCATTTTGTTCAGAGACCCCATGTATGATAGAATCTGGCCAATATTCAAGTTGTGGGGGAGGAGTAGAATGAGCTCCTCAACTGTAGCACCTTGAAATTTTCCATAAATATGCAGGTATTAGCTGTTTCCTAGTGTTTTTGGCTCTCCCAGGATATCCCTTCTGTTAAATAATATAGTAAACTAGATAGACCTCTCACACCAACAATGGTGTGTTGGAGGAGCAGCCCCTGAGTATCCCCTTCTGAAATTTGTCTACCAAGAACCAAGGAGGGTAAAGTCAAGCCACTGAAGAACTATAAACCAGGGACCACTTGTGGAAGCAGTAACTTGCCGTCACTGCATCCCATAAATTCCCCCCTCCTTTGAAAAATTAATTTCCCATCCTTCATCTAGCCAAGTGGTACCAAAGGAGACTCTTTTTTAAAGTACTGAAAGCTTCTGAGATGTCTGGAAGAACCCACAGACGCACCCTACTTGATGTAGAGGGAAAGGATTCATGGGAACAGATCATGACATAATGTGATCAAAACAGTCCATTTGGCAAAACCAGGTCAGAAAATGAATCGTTTTGTGTAAATTGGTCCGAACTTCAACTTTTCTCATAAACAAAGGTGTGTTTTGGGTTTGGGAGGTATTTTGTTTTGTTGGTGTGTTTTGGTTTTCAAAGCCCAGAATTCCATGGCCTCACTATGCTTTGTAATGTGAAGTCTCTTACCCTGTATCTCTGAGATCTTCCCATCTGGACATGGCTTACAATCATAGCAACAGAAAGGCTCTCCTTCCTTAATTTGTCTGCTGTAGCCTGGAGGGCAGTTGTCATTACACAAAGCAAGGGGCACAACCTGTCCATGAAAAGAGAAATTAAATGTGTATTTCATTCCTGGAGTTGGCAATCCTATCGAGAAGGCAGCCATGACACCTACATATGGATAATGGGAAGCTTCTGCTGGCTTTTTTGGGAAATTTACCCTAACTCCCCACACAGTCAATATTGAACCTTCTTTTAAAACTGTAGCCTACATATAAAAACTGTGCAGAGAGGCTGTTAACTTCATCCATCTCCCCCCTCCAAAAAAACCCCCTGAAATTGCTCAGCATCAAAGGAATTTCCCCAGCTGCAAAGTTAATGATTGGCTGGCTTGAGCAAACCCCATTCAAGGTGCTTCAGATTGCTTGTTAATTAATCTATGAGAACCAGTTTGGTGTAGTGGTTAAGTGCACAGGCTCTAATCTGGGAGAGGCGGGTTTGATTCCCCACTCCTCCACTTGCAGCTGCTGGATGACTTTGGGCAAGCCATAGTTCTGTCAGAGCTGTTCTCCCGCCTATCTCACAGGGTGTCTGTTATGAGGAGGGGAAGGGAAAGGAGTTTGTAAACTGCTGCTCTGAGACTCCAAGTGAAGGGTGGGGTATAAATCCAATCTCTTCTTCCCTTCTTTTCCCTCTTCTATATGCTAGTGACCTAAGCTACCCCTATCTGACCAGTCTTGACATTTAGTTATAGCCTAGCCAGTCCTGACTCTTGACCTAATTATTATTGACATGTATCCTCCCATGTTATTGAACAAATTTTGAAGCCTTCCTCCAGCCTCAGGGGCCTTCCTCCAACTTATTGCTCTACCTCCAATGGAACATTCCATCATCTTCCCAACCTTAAAAATACTACAAAGCAGCTGAAGAAAGGCCTCCTTCCAAATCAATTAGTAGGACCTCCACCTACTTAGCCCTTAACAGTGACCAACAAAATCCTTCTTCTGGCCTCCTTTATATTGATTTGATCTGTTAGGCTTATATCCTGCCCTCCACCGCAAGCAGGCTCAGGGTGGGTCACTGTATCTCATTCAGCAACATAATAATGGTGATGATAATGATAGCTCTTTTTGTAGCAGGAACTCCTTTGCATATTAGGTGATACACCCCTAATGTAGCCAATCCTCCATGAGCTTACAGAGCTCTTCTTACAGAGGCTGCTGTAAACTCTTGGAGGATTGGCTACATTAGGGGTGTGTTGCCTAATATGCAAAGGAGTTCCTGCTACAAAAAGAACCATAATAACAACAACAACAACAACAACAACAACAACTTTAGGATTTAAAGAAAACAAACACATTTAACTTTAAAAGATAAAGGATAAAAATTTAAAATCACATTTCAGTCCAATTGAAATAGATGGCGACTAATCAAGGCAGATTCATAGCAGTGATGCTCCATTGGTCTCTGAGAGCAGGGCAGATCATAATGAGAGCTATGAGCACTGCAACAATGCAAGCAGGGGGAGCAGGGAAGGCCAAAACGGTTAGACCAAAGGCTGGTTATTGCCTGGGCTAGCCAGTCACTGCAGAATTGTGGTGTTTCAGGCTTGGAAACTGAACTTATTAAAGGACACAGACTGGATCAGTTCTGCTTAGTGGAGTACATACAGCAATACAAAAGGGATTATGAAAACATTTACCCATTTAGACATGGTCCCTAGAACTCACAGTCCAGATCCTACCTGGTTAAATCTGTTGTGCCATTGAATGAGTGTCTCGTTAATGGAGAACTGACTGCCTCGTGGAGCTTGGGGATCCATTTTCCCTACTTTCACTCTCAGAAAGGATTTATTTGGGAAGGTAACCCAGTTGATAATATCAAACCCACCCCGCAATTCACCATTTTCATTGAAGGTCACCTCGTCCCCGGCACTGTTGTTAAATGAGATGCTCCTCAGAAAAGAATGAAGCTAGGATGAAAAAACATTAAGGTAAATTATAGGAAAGTGAAGCAAGAGGAAACAGTATGTTCTTTCTGAGTCTTTGTCCACTGTTTCTTGGAGCTAGGGCTCTTGTTCCTGTCAAAAAGATATGGGGATGGATCCTGTGGCCCCTTCATTCCAAGCCTCCCTGTCAAAGGAAGACAGGGATGGAAGCCAGATGACCTCTAACCCATGATATAAATACACACCTTCTGTAGTTTCCCAGAGAGATGGTCAGTCATGGAATACAAGCTACCCTTCCAAATGTCTTGGTCACATTCTGGAGGTGATTTGGCACCTCACAGGATTTCTCCGATCATGATTTCCTACCTACTCTACACCCTGGGGTAGGAATTACAAAGGTTCCAGGGGACAGAATCCAGGCCTGAGTATAAACCCACCCACACTTGGATCGATAATGGAGGGATAATGAGGTTAACTGACAACAAGAAGACAATTTACTTTTTAAAACTGAACAGGAATATTCTTTATTCATTAAAAAAAACATATAAACAAAGTTGTTGTAGGATGTCAGCTTTCACACAGTGCGTGTATGCCAAGAAATGAAGAGTTTCCAGGCAGACTTTAGCTCTCTGTTACATTCTTGATCACTCATTAAACATAACCCATTGCTCCACCCTTTAATTCTGTTACCATCTCTGAGTTGTGACTGCTCCAGTCCTTCCTGTTTTCTGTTTTCCTGTTATGCTAACCTTTTTATAACCCTCCTAACCTCTAACTTGAGACCCAACACTCTAACGCCCAGATTCTAACCTGACTCCTGGAACACTGCTCCTATTGTTCTGTTCAAAGTGCCATTCCCATTCTCTCCTCTTCTGCTCAGCTAGATTACTCTACCTGTCACATGCCCCTTTCCCATCAATCCCTCCCCTGGATTTAATGTTTAATGACACCTTGCAGAGGATGACTGTGTTTTTAACCGGAATGGGATATTTCTTATTTTCATGAAAAGACATCAGCAGTGACATTTTCATAGCCCATCTCATGAATGATATCAAAATCACACTTCTGAAGTGCAAAAGTGAATCTGAGCTGTTTGCTATTACTTCCTTTGTTGAGGTGGAACCAACATGAGGGAGAATGGTTAGTCAGCAAAGTAATCGTTCTGCTGCATATGGACAGACTCTGGTTCTTTAAAGGCCACATAATTGCAGAAAGTTCACACTGCCTGGTAGAGATTTTTTTAAATGTCTGTAACCAGGTATCCTAGCTTCCAGAAGGGACCTTCAGATCCCTGGCATCCCAGTTCATCTCCATACTACAGAGATCAGTTCCTCCAGTGAAAATGGATGTTTTGGAGGGTGGGCTCTATGGAATTATACCCCATTGAGGTCCCTGTCTTCCCAAGGCTCCATCCTTAAATCTCCAGGAGATTCACAACCTGAATCTGGTGACCCCAACCCCTCATTCCCCTCTGGTAGATGGGGTGACCTAGCAACCCTGTCTGTGACTAGTGCTACTATCATTTGTAGAGGAGATGGAACTGCTGATGCATTGTCTGGATACTGTGGCCTCAGACATTAATCTGTTAATCAAGCATGGGCTCTTCAGTGCATGGGAAACTTCAGTCCACACCTGAAAAATTCTTGGGTTTGAAGTCCCCTGATGGTCTTCTTCCACCATGGTTTTGCATTTGGTTCTGGATGAATACATAGAATGTAAAGAATGTGCCACGGCATATACAGCATTGTAAATGCTGTAGCTTTGGCTGGTCATGCTCATTTCAAAAAAAGGACCAGGAAGAGTCTCCAGCTTCTCTTCCCCAGTGCATTTTCTCTTGTTTCCATCACTCACATCATCACTGTCTGGAAATAAACAGTCAAAGGCCTGTTGCCAGAACATTTTGATGTAACCATCACCATCGGAGCTGGGATTCAGGACCCGAAGGAAATTCTGAAATCCTTCAACCTCATTCCAGTGAAATGCAGTGGATAAAGCACCATGGAAGATTTTTATATCCAGTGCTCTGTGAAAGGTCTCTGATGAGAAATCCCAGTGGGAGGTCAGTACCCATACCTTTTCAATAGGCTTCAAACCTCGCAAGACATCCAGGACTAGAAACCACAGCACTTGCATTGCAGTTCGAGAGTCAGCATTCACAATATATATATTGACACTGGGACTCGATAACAATGTGACCATGTCCATCCAATGATTTATCATGTCATCCATTTCTAAAAATACACTTGAGTTTGGTATTTCTTGAGTAAAGGCAGTACAGATTCCATTCTGGGAAAACAAGTGTTTCAAAGTCTCTACAAACTTTTCTCCTTTATCATCAGCTGTTGATATTAGCCCAACCCACTTCCAATGAAAATGCAGCAGAAGCTGGAGCAGTCCTGTATATTGATGTGCTTCACTGGGGACCATGCGGTATAAAGAAGAGACCAGAGTTTTATCACACTCAGATGCATCAAATGAGCAATAAGTGACCTAAACAAGAAGATACAAAGGATAACATATTTTTTAATTACCTATTTAAAACATTTATCGCTGGCTGTGGATGACACAATTTTAAGGCAACCAAAAATCTATAACAAATAGTTATAGACCGTCTACTGTTTGGTTCAGTGAACAACCAAAAGGGAGATTGGAACCAAAAATCAGAAGGGAAACTGAGTCATGGAAAGGCAACCATGAAGGAACTAAAAAAGATCAAGTGTAAGAATGTGTCACTGTAGACCATGATCAAAATAATTCTTTCCTATATATGGATGTGAAAATTGGATAATGAATAAAGTTTACAGGAAGAAAAATGATTCCTTTGAAATGTGGTGTTGGAAGAGACTTTTACGGATGCCATGGAGAGATCAGTGGGTTCTAGATGAGACCAAGCCTGAATTCTCCCTAGAAGCAAAACTGATAAGCTGTGGCTCTGACACTATACTGGCTTGCAGGCTCAGAGTATCAAGTGCCAGCATTCAGGCAACACAGAGTCATTTGGTCCAAGGTCAGGGGTCCAGGAGTCAGGCAATGCAGAGTGGTTCATTTCAAGGTCAGTGGTCCAGAAGTCAGGCAAGCAGAGTCAGTGGCTTTACATCTATTGTACATGTTGTGCCCATGCCTCACAGACTCTCTTGGCTGGTTTTATAGCCCCACGTCTGAGGGTCATGCTTGCAACCAGTTGCTCAGAAGCAATCCTGCAACTACTCATCTTCATTACAAACAAGCAGCTGGTCTCAGGCCAAGGGGCCTGCACTTTGCTGTCTTGTCTGTAGCTGTGTTCTCAGCCTCTGTCTGCTGCACTCTAAGGGTGTAGGTGAGCCTGGTGGGCTGGGAATGGCCAGCTGTGGTTCACCTACTGAATCAAAGCTGGAGGGTGTCAGTGGTTCTGCACCAGATGTAGGCTGTGAGATCTGGTAAGCCTGCAGCTCCTTTCCCTGCTGGTTAGTGTGTTTTAACTCAAGGCTGGCTACATGGGGCTCCTCCTGAGGAGTCTTCATTATCACTGAGCTCTGGATGACTAATGACACATACCTTGGCTAGGAAAAGCTGAAGGTGGCTATATTAGAGGATGACCCAACATGAGATGGATTGTCTCAATAAAGGAAGTTTCAGATTTCAGTTTGCAAGACCAGAGTAAGCCTGTTAAAGACAGGACATTTTAGTTGTCCTTAATCCATAGGGCCACCATCTGTTGGAAGTGACTTGATGGCACATAATACACATATGATTATCTTTAGGATGAAAAACATTATTTTCACTGATACTTCTAAACCTGCCTGTCACAAGGTCATTGTACCTGAATGTCCAAGGAAGGGAGAGCAGAAGTAATCATCATCTGCAAGAATGACTGAGTGGATGGAGAGGCTGTGCACACTCTCCCTCCTGCATTCAGTGATGCTGGTTTTGGAATGTTGCTGAACATGGAAGGGAAAATTCATCCTGGCATTTCCTCTGCACAGGTGCCACTACAGATGACCATGAGGAGGTCCGGGCAGGGGCGGAACTCTCACTCCCCCTCTCTGTTCCCACACATGCAATAAATTCATGGGTCCATCAGGCTACAACTGCTTCCCAGTGAAACTCCAGCTTACTCTGAGTGGCATACATGGCTTATTTCCTCATTTCAATGTCAAAACAATGTGAGGTAGAACAGGAGGAGAAAAGATGACTGGTAAACAGGAGGAGGTAGCGGTCGAATGGGAAGACAAAAGGCAACTGAATCCTTCATGTTCATACAAGGACTGGAGCATATGGGGTCTTCTGGATCCACATATGCCACAAAAGCAACTTTGCAACCTCATTCGGCAGTTTAGAATATCCTCTAAAATCTGGACAAAATCTTGATGCAAAGCCATTCCTAGGGTTTCCTACTATGGAAGAAGCTTGAAATAAGTTCACTAGGAAACTCCCCAAGCAGCAAATTCCATATCCTGCACCCATTCAGGTCATCATCCTTTTCCTTAAAGAGAGGTTCAGAGGGCAGGTGAGTTAGTCTGCAGTTGGACAGCTAGATTCAAGTCCACCAGCACCTCAGAGAACCATATAATTTGGAGGGGGGGGGTTAATAAGCTTTCAAGACTCAAAGCTACTTTTGACAAAATTTTCTTTTTATTATCTTATTCCGCTCTTATTAAGAATGTGCTTACTCCTCCTGTTTAGTAAATAAGCACTAATCTACACAAATCCAAGTTTGCTGTGCAGAGGTTGGCAAACGGTAAACCACGTCCGAACACTGCTTGCCTTGATAACCTTATGGGGGTCGCTGTAAGTGGGCTGTATTTTCCACTAGAAGAAGAAGAAGAAGAGATTGGATTTATACCCCACCCTTCACTGCCGAAAGGCATCTCAGAGCGGCTTACAAACTCCTTTCCCTTCCCCTCCCCACAACAGACACCCTGTGAGGTAGGTGGGGCTGAGAGAACTTCTGACAAAAACTGCTCTTTTTTCAAGAACAGCTGTGCCAGAGCTTGTGACTGGCCCAAGGTCAGATCGGCAGGTGCAAGTGGAGGAGTGGGGAATCAAACCCGGTTCTCCCAGATTAGAGTCTGCACACTTAACCACTACACCAAACTGGCACTACCAGTCTACAGCAACCATTTAAAACAAAGGATAGACATCTGAAGGTACAAACGGTTTCTGATGTAGAAACAGCTGAAGTAACAACAGCACAAACAAAACAAAACAATGCCTCCCACCCCAAGAGCAGCAGAGTATCACACTAAAAGCAGAAACAGTAATCACAGTCAGCAATAAAATCAGAATCAGTGTCTGAGGTTAGAACCATTTAGGAAGACACCTACAACAACAACTGTTTCAGCAGCTGTTTGCAAGGAACTTGGTACGCCATATGGGTCACAGAACTCCAATGTCTGAGAGCAACAGCTGAAAAGCTCATAATCTGAGAGAAATACAGCAAATAGGCACACACTCTGACCCTAAAACAAAGGCAGGCACATGTGGGTGAAAGTGGTCCTTTAGTAGGTTTCCCAGTTTACTGCTGGGGGATCCCTAACCAGTGGCCATGAGGCCCAACTTCAATTTGCCATGTTGTCCTCCTCACACTAAGTCCATTACTCATTCCAAATCATTCCCTTGCTTTAAGCAACTAAACCTAGGACCATAAAGGAATACGCAGCCATGGAATTCTAATTTCATGATTCCTATGATTGGGTGACAGTCTAATATGAGCAATTTGGACTATTTTTATCATTTAAAAAATCACCTTGGGCCTCAACATTCTCTTTGCAAAGTGAACTAACCTCCTCTGTGCTGTATTGTCTTTTTTCTTTCTTTCATTCTCACTCCAACCCCCAACCTATTTCCTAGAAATAATAATGTGCTTGTTATAATTTAGACTTGTGAAACAGTCTCTTTCTGCATGCACAGCGTACCTGTGGAGTCTTGTAGATACCTAAAATGGCGGCCATGTGGAGAGAGGTCTCAGAGTCCAGGCCCCCGATCACGGCGACCAGATTATTCCAAGCGTCACATTTGTAGTTGAGAACCGTCTTCTTCTCAGTAAAGACAAGGTTCAGAGTATTCTGATAAGTGATCCTCGCATTGAAATAGCTTTCGTAAATGTGCAACCCCAAAGTGTGGTTGGGTAAGATTTGGGAGTTCTCATTGATTTCCTTCACAGCAAAGACCAAGGACAGGACATGCTGGTAGCTCTTCAGAATGAAGCTAAACCAAGAGGCACAAGATGCACAAACACCTTCAAAAAACTCATCCCTCTCTTTCCCACTAATACATTAATATCTAATGCAGAGAATGATACTGTTGTGTATTAAGATGTGAAAGATGACTGCGGCCTGCTAGCCAGGCTGTGCATTTGGACAGACCCTTGGACCTTTGGTCCTAAAGACAATAGTCACCTCGGATCCGAGGGCGCGCCAATGGGCTCGCCCAGATCTGAAAAGGAACCTATTGAAACATAGACTTGTAAATAGAGCCCATTACGGGTGATTGGGTGTGTGTGGGGGTGGTAGTTGGGTATGCATATAAACCAGGCATGGACCAGCAAAAGCATGCTTTGTTCTGCTATGTAATCAATAGACATCTTGCTGATTTCACCATGCTGAGCTTCCGGCTCCAGTACTTTTCAGATATGTTGGTCCTTTCTGCACAAGGACAGGCTTGTGTAGTTCCCTGTTGCTGCTGTAACTGCTAATACAGCATAGTGGCAACAGAGCTTCCACGTAACAGGTATCCCTCGCAGGTTTGGGTTGTTTTTTTTAAGTCAGCTATTTAATATTGTTGGAGAGAAGGCAGCCTGGTGTAGCCCAATCTTGCCAAATCTTAGAAGCAAAACAGGGTGGATACTTGAAAGGGAGAAGACTCTGCAGAGGATGGCAATGGCAAACCACCTCTGCTTCTCACCTGCCTTGAAGACCCCTAGCTAGGGTCACCAAAGGCAGCTGCACTTTACATACACATTCAATATCATTCTATCAATATACTATTATTGCATGATCCTTACATATGTTCATCGGTAACCACTTCCTGGGGGTTCTCAGTGAAGTCAAATGAAGAGTAGGGAGGAATGAAGAGCTGAGAAGTGATTCCTCCAATGATCAGGTCCCCCGGCTGATAGCGCTGGTGTTTGATCTGGAGGGGGTTGTTCATAGAACACATAGCAGCAGAGGACTTGCCTTCTGAGTCAGAGGTCACAGCCATCCACAGAAAAAGCAGTGTCAAGGCAATCCCCAGCATTTTCAAAGACAATTGTCCTTCTCTCGGCACATGGACCATTCTTTTCTTTCTAACTGTACTGTCATTTTACATTACAACCTCCAAGACCTGGCCTAAAATCAAAGAACAGACTAGCAGGCCCCTTGTGTCCACAGCCTTCATATCCCCACCTTCAAATGGCTCTTGGGTGTTTTATATAAATTTTTCAGATGTGGATATTTACTACACTCATAACTTGCAAAGTCTTCTGAACAACACAGGATAGCTCATACTGGTTTGAGATAATTACTAGGTTCACGGCCACCTCCTCAGAGGACTGAAATTAGCATGATATTGGGGACTGAAAAAAACATCTTTGTCCCACCTCGGCATAACTATGTTTTTATCCTCCTCATTTGACTTCATTTTTGACATGGAATCAAATATGTACAACACCTTGACTTCTATGTGGCTATTGTTTGGATAGGAAGAGCACCTGGGCTCCACATGTCCACAAGAAAGGAAACAGAACCAGATGAGTTAGGTGGCAATCCTATGAACACTTTTCTGGGAGTAAGCCCTACTGGATAAAATGTGACAATCTGAGCAGATCTGCTTGGTGTATTCATCCAGGATGTTGCAAATGAATAAGAAAGGAATTGACATACATTGGGGACATAACTATGGTTCAGTTAGATACTTTGATCCAGGGGCTATGTTCTCCCCTCCCCCGATTGAACTTTGTTTTATTTTTTCCCCCTCTTTCTCCAATGCACTAGAATACTCTGGGATATACGTAATATGTAAATACAATCAAGTTGAATTTTGTTACATCTTTTCAGTATGTACTGAGCTGAATCACTCTTCTGAGCTTTGAAGACATTGCATTGGATGCAGAATAAATTGGCAACTCCCCCTACCAACAGCAGATTAAAAACTGATCATCGGCAAACTATTCACTTTGTTTAATTTCTAATCCATCTACTTGTGCAGGTCAGCTAAAACCAGACCATAGAAGTCTGTCTGTATCAGGGCAACCCCCACCCTGGCTTCAAACTCACTGTGGTTAATGCTTCTATGCCTCGTTCCTGAACAGAATTGTGCCAAGAGATGCTGAAGCCTCACTACCATCTCCTCATGCTGTATAGCAGCCAGGGTTTAGGAGAATGCTGTTCAGCCCCCAGGAAGCCCCCCAGTGCCCCCAGTAGCCAGTAAGTGGCCAGGTCAGTGAACTTCCTTCATCAATAGATTCCTCAGAGTGCTTGTCAAGTTTTCCTGCCTATCTCCTATTAATATGCACATTCCTGGCAACTTAGTTAGGGTCTCAAGAATCCTGGGATGAGGCCTATTTTAAGCAACATATCAACATCAGGATAGACAGTATGAAACTGGAGAAGAGGGGCACATCATCAGGCCAATTTGATGTCCCTCCCCCCAAAGTCCTGCTCATCTCGGGGTGACCAGCTAATCCCATATTGTCAATTCAAAGGTGGGAGCAAGGGGAACTCAGAGTAAAATGCTGGCTATGGAAGAGTGGGAGAACACTCATTAAGGGCATCAGGATGCCTACCTTGGAGATGATGGCTTTCCCTCCTACCAGGACTAAGCCAGCTCGGTGACAGAAGGGTGAAGTGAGGGAAGAGGCACCTGGCCAATTGTTTAGGCAGGCTACCTCTCCCTTCCTCCTTTTGTTGTGGGGGTGAGGTCACTGCCGCAGGAAGTGGCAGCAACTACAAGAAGGAATTGGATACACATATGGAGCAGAGGTCCATCAGTGGCTATTAGCAACAAAGTATAAATAGGAACTATCGGTCTGGGGCAAGTGATGCTCTGTGTTCTTGGTGCTTGGGGGGCAACAGTGGGAGGGCTTCTAGTGTCCTGGCCCCACTGGTGGACCTTCTGATGGCACCAGGTATTTTTGGCCACTGTGTGACAGAGTGTTGGACTGGATGGGCCAATGGCCTGATCCAGCATTGGTTTCTGTTATGTTCTTATGGTAGGCAAGTGACAGGGCCCTTTTCCAGGGCAGTTGTTTTGCTTCCAGTTTGCTGCTCTTGTGGAGGCAGAACTGCTTTTATATGAATGCCAGAAGCCTTCACTGGATTGGCCAAATCCGGTTCCTAAAATGCCCCAAGTACCCGGCAAGCCTATTTTCCTCATTCCTTCTAAGAGTGGTGCTGGCACATAGTCCTTCCCCTAATTTATGGGTAGGAAAGAAAGTTATTGTCTTATACATGATAACGGGTGCCAAGATCGAAGGTGAAGAGGCTGGGGGTGTTCCTGGATGCCTCTCTTTCTATGGAGGCCCAGGTCACCACCATTGCCTGATCTGCCTCTTTCTATCTGAGACAGATCAGGCAGTTGGCCCCATATCTCACTCCTTGGGATCTAGCTACAGTGACCAATGCAATTGTCACTTCCAGGCTGGACTATTGCAACTTTCTCTATGTGGGGCTGCCCTTGGCTCTGCTGCAGAAGTTACAGCTAGTGCAGAACACAGCAGCACGTGTGTTTATGGTGACACCTGTGCAGGCTCATATCCAGCCAGTGCTCAGCAAACTGTATCGTCTGCCCATTGAATTCTGGATCTGTTTCAAGATGCTGATGCTAACCTTTAAAGCCCTATATGGCCAGGGCCCAGCATACCTTCAAAACCACCTCTTCCCTTATGAGCCCTGTAGGGCACTGAGGACCACAAATCAACATTTCTTAACAGTCCTTGGCCCCAGGGATGTCCGATTAGCCTCAACCAGTGCCAGGGCTTTCTCGGCCCTGGAACCTACTTGGTGGGATGAGCTCCCGTATGAGATCCGGACCCTGCTGGATCTACTACTATTCCACAGGGCCTGCAAGATGGAGCTTTTCCACTGGGCTTTTGGTTGAGGTGGTGAACACCCCTCCTCTCTCATGGCCAATCTCCCATCAGTGGCCTAGGTTACCCACTGTTGCACCTTAGTTAACCCGTTTGACATCTGATCTAATCTGTTTGCATGGTATTTATGACTCCATTATGTTTTTAAATAGTTATTTTAAAGTGTTTTAACTGTATTATATTAAGACTGATGCAAACTGCCCTGAGCCCACTCGCGGGGAGGGCGGCATATAAATCAAATAAATAAATCAAATAAATAAATAAAGCAAAGGATTTCAGTACCTTGTTAAAACTCACAGCTCTTCAAAGATTCCAGGATGCTTACAAATATGAGAAGGTGTGGGGAGGATGTATGATTACTCTGATGGGTTTTCTCTAGTGTCTTATTTGTGGTATATATATGGAGATTTTCTGATGTGTACGTACGTTAAAAATCTTATTCTATGTATTAAGTTTCAATTCATAACAAAAATTTGTATAGCATCACAAAATGACATTTATTGAGGAGAATAATGTTACAGGTTCCTAGCTAAAGAACTGTCAAATTCAAGCACGCTGACATCTACCCTCCACCCAAGAAGGTGGATAGCAGAGCAGAGTGATATTCAAGGGTTATGACTACCTATCTGACAGGGCCAGTTCAACAATCCGATTTCCTGGTTAGTGGCCCAAGTAACCAAGCAGTAAAATAAATCAAAAGTGATGCAAGGGCAAACAGCAGAAGGGTTGTGTCACAGGCATTCAGAATAGGAATCTTTTGTAGTAGTATGGGGGTGGGAGCCATAGAAGCGCACATTTTTGGCCAGAGAATGGCTCCAATTATAGGTCCAGATGCTTGTGTTTAAAACAAGAGATTCTTCCTGGGCTTGGGAAGGAAAGAATAGGGAGGGGTGAGCTAAGAGTTAGGCTACTGGATTGACTGCATGTGAAGAGGAGGGAGTTGCAAAGATCTGGGTATATTTCCATATAAAATTATTAGATTAGATTTATTGTATACTAGCCTGATACCCGTGCTTCGCTACGGTATTTAAGTTCCGTAAATCCAGTTATAATACCGATGATGTGAAGTTTAAAATGTGACATTTTTTGTAGGAATTCTAGTGGAGAAGATTGTAGTGTAAAAAATGAAGTGAGACATATATACTTTTTTTTCCTCTGCCGAAAGACCTCTCTGTAGACCACATTGGTGGTTCTGCCCTCAGGTGCTAGGATCACCAGGCTGCTAGATGAGCTCCCTCTGGAGCAGCCCACATAGAACTGTCCATTTAAGAAGCAGTCATCTAAGTTAATTCTTGCCACCTTCCACAAAAGTAATGGCCTCTCTACTTGTGTTCCTGGATTGTTTTGCTCATATGGAGACTGTGTTGTTCTGAACACCTCAAGGTGATCTTGTTGGTACTTGGACTGCACAGCTCAGTGCCCCACAGGAGTACTCTGTTCAAATGTCTTTGCTGCATTCCTAAATTGCTTCCTCCTGGCAGCTGCCTGTCCAGTGTAGGAGGGGGAGGGGAAGGAGTATTAGAAGCCACTGTGGAGACAGGGCTGGCAGGATCACTAAGGAGTTACTGCTAGAGTGGGCTCCCTTGTGGCTTTAATCACCCTGCAACCACTGCTGCACCTGACAGACAACCGCCTGTTAGGTGTAGGAGGTGGAGGGAGTGTGTTGGAAGCCATCAGAGAGGTTGGGCCAGCAGCATTACTGCACCTCACAGGTGGTTGTTGGCCCTTCCTGATTTCCTCAACTGTCATGAGCTCTCTGCAGCCTCCTGTAACTGTAATTTGCAGCTGGCTTATGGCAATCCTGTAGGGTTTTCAAGGCAAAAGAAGCACAAAGGCATAGCAATCCTGGATTTCCTTGGTGATCTCCCATCCAACTACTAACCAGGGGTGAATTCTAGTCTCCTTGAGTTTTGGAGATTTCAGTGAGTCCATAACAGATGCGACAGTCCTAATCTTACAAGTAAGAATCCTTTTAATGACCCACCGTTCCTATTTAATGTCTTTTTGTGTAAACACTCTTAGGGTTGTTACATTGTAACTTATTTCTCCTTGATAGCTGCTCCTTGCAGTTTAAGTCTGGCCTCAGGATTATTATGAAGCATTTTGGGAAAAAGATGAAACCTAGTAATCCAGCACTAGAGGCCAAAATGGAGAAGATCTCCACAGCCACCATGTATTTCCCTTTGGCGCGAAGATAAGTTGGGACAAATGATGCCCACAGACTGCAAAACAACAGCATACTGAAAGTGATAAATTTGGCTTCATTAAAGGAATCAGGCAGTGTTCTAGCAAAAAAAGCCACAATGAAACTGACAAGCGCAAGAAATCCCATGTAGCCAAGAACATAATAAAACATACTGGCAGATCCTTCATTGCATTCCATTATTATTTCTTTTGCTAGAGAATGCATGTCAAAATCTGGGAATGGAGGATCAAGACATAGCCATGTCATGCAAATAATCACCTGGATGAATGAAAGACAAAGAACAATAGAGATGGCTACTCTTTTCCCCACCCATTTCCTCATCCATGATCCTGGTTTAGTGGCCATGAAAGCCAAAACCACAGTGATGTTTTTTGCCAAGACACATGAAATAGCCACTGAGAAAATGATGCCAAAAGCAGTTTGTCGTAGAAGGCAGATCAGAAAGTGAGGCTGGCCAATGAATAGCAAAGAGCAGACAAAGCAGAGCAAGATGGAAAAAAGTAGAGAGTAAGTGAGATTCTGGTTGTTGGCTTTGACGATGGGTGTATTCTGGTGCTTAACGAAGATTCCTAGCACCATAGCTGTTGTCAGAGAAAGACACAGAGCCCAAACAGCTAAACAGATGCCCAGAGGTTCATCAAAAGTCAGGACACTGAGACCCTTTGAAAGGCATCCATTTTGTTCCTTGTTGGGATAGCAATCTTCTGGGCATTTGAAACAGTAATCCATATCTAAAACAGTAAAATTATTGTAAAATTATTATACCATAGAGTTCTATAATGACCCAATATGTATAAATCACTTGTATTATATATGAATACAGAAGCTTCCTGATTTCCAAATTATTTCTGTAGACTGTCAAGAGGGGCCATGGCTTACTGGTAGAACATCTGCTTGACATGCAGAAGGTATCAGGTTCAACCCTGGCATCTCCAGTTAAAAGGATCAGGCAATAGGTGATGTGAAAGACCTCTACCTGAGACTCTGAAGAGCCTCTGGGCATCTGAGTAGACAATTTAGTAAAAGACAGTTTCATGGGTGGGCAAAAAAGGTTAAGAGTTGAGTAGACTAGCATACCTGGGCTCAGTCTGTCTGTTGCACATGGTGTCTGCACATGAGGAGCAGATTAGTTTTATTTGCTTATTACCATAAACTCTTTCTATTTAAAATGCTAAATAAAATGATTCCTACCTTTCTGGTTTGAAATCTTTCCTTCTGGGCATAGAGCACAATTGTAACAGCAAAATGGCTCTCCTTCTTTCCTTTTTTTGCTGAAACCTGGTCGGCAGTTCTCATTACACACAGCAAGGGGAACAACCTGTCCATAAAAAAAGAAGAGGTCAACATGTTTTCCAGTTTTCCCAAATTAGATTTTAACAAAACGATAGTAGGGTGGATCCAACCATCATGCAGGCAGCCTCCCTCCAGCCTAAGAAACCTTCCATTGGAAGAGTCCCTTAAGTTGGAGGAAGGCTTCAGACTTGAACCAAAAGGAAAAGTGGAGTATAAATAATAAATGAATGAATAAACTTAATGTAATGTACCCAGCACAGAACATGTGCTCAGGCCAGCCATGTGCTCGGACAGGTTCCAGCTGGTCCAACATGCGGCCGGGTGAAGTGCCTGAGCTTCGCTCCAGAGGACAATGGACAGTAGGATCCTAGCTCCCTTCCAATCAGGGAGCAGAAATCCTAGGGGATAGTCCAATCACGGGGTTTGTGTGTGGTGGGTGTGGTTTTCATTGGGAATAAAAGCCAGTCTGCGAGCTGGCTTTAGTTGTCTTGTTCCTGATCTAATAAAGAAGTATGAGAGCTGAAATCACTAGTCAGTACTTTTCACTTGACTCAATGAAGTGGTAGGGCAGGGGGTAGGCTCTGCTCCAGCTGATCTGAGATTTGCATATGCCCATACTGTTAATTTAAGGCCAATTGCAAGAGTCCAGATTTCCCCCAAGCCATGGCCACCTAGAAAGAAACTTGGAGGAAGCTCAGTGAAGAGTGTATGTTCCAAGGACAAGTCAAATCCAAATCATCCCTTCAGTTAAAAACTACAGTGACAAGGAATTTCTGTGCATACTCACTCACAGATAGACTCTCTACTGTATCTGTTTTGTTCATCCCCTGCTATATGGCAGAGAAGAAAGGAAGGGGTATCAAAGGAGGCTGTGTATTGTACAGTTATCCAGAAAGTTCTGAACATAGTTGGCCTTTCCAAAATTTCAGAAAATTGTTTATAATAACTTGGAGGGTTTCAGACATTCCAGATTAAGTTGGGCCAGTCCCCCCCACAACTTCTTAAAGAGTGTCAAACAGAACCCTGACTTGGATAGCCCAGGCGATCCTGATCTCATCAGATCTTGGAAGCTATGCAGGGCTGACCCTGGCAAGAATTTGGATGGGAGACCTCCAAAAAATACCAGGGTTGGGAGGCAGAGGCAGGCTATCAAACCACTTCTCTGAATATCCTTTATGTCCCAGCAGGAGTCACCAGAGGTCACGGGCACACACATATACACTCAAAATGCAAAAATACAAAAAAAAAAAAAAAGGCTAAAAAAAAAGGTCATCCATTCTCTTTGTACCTTAGAAACTCTGGTCAAGTCTTACCTGATTAAAACTGCTATGCCATGTAATGGCCATATCATTAATGGACAATTCTTTACCCAGAGGTGTTTGGGGATCCATTTCTCCTATTTTCACTCTTGAAAATGATTTATTTGGGAAAACCATCCAATTTATAATATCAAATCCACCAACCAATTCACCCTTCTCATCAAGAGACACCTCATCTCCAGCACTGTTATTAAAAGTGACACTTCTCAGAAACCAATGAAGCTAGAATAAAATAAATTAAGGTATATTACGTGAAGGTTATGATGAAGAAAAGAGCACGTGGAAGTAGGGAAGAAGAAGAAATCTAAATCAGATTCTGGGGTTTTGTTGATGTCGTTGTTTTGGTCTTGGTAATGACTTAAGTCTGGTTCCTTACCAAAAAAAAAAAAAAAAAAATTAGAGGGGCCCCTAGCTTTCTCAGGACACCCATTTCTGCTAAAATAGGAACAGTAAATATTGAATGGAAGCTTCTGTCCTTGAACTGAGGATATATCTCAACCAATAGGAAGGGCTGAACAGTGTGTCATAGGCTTCCTGAACACCATGGTCTGTCACATTAGTCTTCGTTCTATATGAATCTTACCTGGAATGGTTGTGGCTTTGGAGATTCCAGCTTGTCCCCATCTGCCATGATTCCATATTTGCTTCGGGATGAATACACGGCATGCAAAGCATGTGCCACAGCATAGACAGCATTGTAGATACTGTAGCTTTGGCCAGTCATGATCATTTCGAAAAAAGGCCCAGGAAGGCTCTCCAGCTTCTCTTCCCCAGTGCAGGTGTTTATAGTCTCATCGCCTACATCAGTATCCGGAAATACACAGTCGAATGCCTGCTGCCAAAAGGCTCTGATGAAACCATCTCCCTCAGCAAAGGGATTCAGGCTCTGAAGAAATTTTTGGAAGCCTTGAATGTCAGTGAGATGAAGTGCAAATGATACAGCACCACTGAAGACTTGTATGTCTAGATGTCTGTGATATATTTCTGATGAAAAATCAAAATGGGCTGTCATAACCCACACCTTGTGTATAGGTGACATAAATTCTGGGTCAAATTGGTTCAGCACCAACTGTAAAACACTCATGCTGAAACAGTCGGCCTCTACTAGACATACATTGATGCTTATCTTGCTTAGAAAAATTACCATATTCAGGAAATACTCGTCTAACATTTGATAGACATCAAAACTATTACTGTGAGTTGGTATTCTCACAGCGAATGCAGCACAGATACCATTTTGGGCAAACTTATGAGCCAAGGTCTGCAGGAACACATCTCCTTTATCATCACTCATTGCAATGACCCCTACCCAAGTCCATTGAAAATGCAGAAGAAGCTGGACTATCCCAGTGTACTGATGCTCTTCACTGGGGACAACGCGGTATAAAGGAGATCTCTGGATCATATCACTCATTGCTGGAGCAAATAAACAATATGTGACCTATGCAAAAATAAAATTAGAAAAACCTTAATGTATTCCTACTATCCTCCAAGGACCTCAAGTTGTCCTTCATGAAAGTTCTTCCCCACCTCATGAGAACAATGTGAACTGCAAGACAGAAATGGTTGGAGACTGGAGGCTACTCTGTGAACTTCCTTTATGGTCACCCAGGCCTAGGACCAACACTAATCAATACAAAAATGATACCCAGCCCTGACCTGGATAGCCCAGGCAAACCCAGTCTCATCTAGATCTTGGAAGCTAAGCAGGGTCAACTCTGGTTAGTACTTGGATGGGAGACTTCCTTGGGATACCAAGTCGGGAGGACAGAGAGGCAGGCAAGCTTTATTCAGCCACCTCTTTGAATATCCTCCAGGCCCCCAGTAGAGGCCAGTCTCCAGAGGTCAACATGACTTCCAGGTACAGACGCAAACAAAAAAAAACCCCACCCAAATCATATCCAGATACAAATTTTGAAGAACAGCAAACTTCCCCTCCCCATTTTTTGCTATACAAAGAACCTGAATCACAAATAGGATGCATTGTCTTGGGGGATTGTTAACCATCAGAGCATCAAATGTCTCATTCTTCATTGATACCAACATTCTGGATGCTCTACTGGTCACATTCTTATCCTATTTAATCAGTTCTTCACGTTAACATTCTGATGAGTGGTGATTTTCTTTACTGGAAATTATATATTGTGCAAAGCTCTGAAACACTGGTTTCATATTCTGTTGTATTTTTTTTGTGGGTGATGACTGGGAAAACTGCTCCCAGTTTTCATATTTTTTGACATTCCAGTCTAAATTCTTTGGTCTCTGTTTTCTTTGTAGAGTAAGCAGGGCATATCTTTGAAGAGTTAAGTAGGGAGACCATGTTCTGAAACCCCAAAGCTTTGCACACTCTACTAACTGAATTGGATCATGCATGCTCTTTTCACTCAGTGTTTCCCAATTCCTCCCCCCCCAATACTAGGGGCACTACACTACATGGCATTTTTCCCCATGAAAATCCTCATACTTCTCACCAGCAGAACAATTGCTTATATATAACCAAGTCTTTTCTAAAGAAGGAGGAGGAGGAGTTGGTTTTATACCAAGTTCTTCACTACCCAAAGGAATCTCGAAATGGCTTACAATCGCCTTTCCTTCCTCTCCCAGCAACATATACCCTGTGAGATAGGTGGGGCTGAGAGAGTTCTGAGAGAACTGTGACTGACCCAAGGTCACCCAGCTGGCTTCATGTGGAGGAGTTGGGAATCTCCAGATTAGAGTCCACCACTCATAACCACTACACCAAGCTGGCTCTCATTAGCTGGCTGTAATCTGAATGAAAATACTAATTTTTATCAATGGTATCTGTGTACCATAGGAGGGAAGGTGGAATGATATAGCCTGATCTTGTCAGGTCTCAGGAGCTGAGCAGGGTTGGTACTTGGATGGGAGACCACCAACGAAGACTCTACAGAGGAAAAGAATGGCAAACCACCTCTCCTTCTTACTTAACTTGAAAGCCCCTTGCTGGATGGGAGACCACCATGGAAGCCTCTGCAGAGGAAGGCAATGGCAAACCACCTCTGCTTCTCACTTACTTTGAAATCCCCTTGCTGGGGTCACCATAAGCCCGTTGTGACTTGGTAGCACTTTTGCTGCTATCTGTCCTCCATGAATCACCCACTTTAGCTTTCCCCTCCTTATTCACTGCCACTATGTATCATGTTGGCCTGTCTTGCATGGACTTCAAAGTAGGTCATGTTTGTAGAATGATCATCATAATTTATTTCTTTTTTAAGTGAAGAATCCTCACATGATACGTACAAAGGAGTCCAATATTCTTCTTACAGCAGAACGGACAACTCAGACCCATTCTTCACCATTCACAGTCCCATTAAGGAGTTATGGGTAGGTGGAAGAGAAGCAGTGCACGAGCATTTTGCAGTTTTCACCCGTGTGCGTTTATTTACATGCATGAGCTGCACCTCCCTATGCATATACACAAATACAGGAATATTTCACATCTGGAGAGATCCAGGAAATGGAGATGATACTTGAAGCAATCTCTGTTGCAGCTGTAGAGGCATAAAACAAGTCACATGAAGGTAAAATAAGCGTATCTACCCAACATAAAGTTTGAGTCCAGTGGCACTTTTCAGACCAACAAAGTTTTATTCATGGTATAAGCTTTCGTGTGCAAGCACACCTCCTCTGAGACAATAGAAAAGAACCTCCTCAACTGTTCCACTGTATCTGAGGAAGGGCATATCTTTGTGCTTGCACATGGAAGCTTGTAGCAGGAATAAAACTTTGTTGGTCTTAAAGGTGCCACTGAACTCAAACTTTGTTCTGCTGCTTCAGGCCAACGCGGTCACCACATCTGAATATACCTACCCAAAGCAACAGAAAGAATACATAGGAACGATACGTATGTACATAAGTGCTGCCAAGTGGCAACTGACTTGCAACACTAACAAGGGGCTTCCAAAGCGAATGAGAAACAGAAGCGGTTTGCCATTGCCTTCCTGAGCAGAGTCTTTCTTGGTGGACTCCCATTCAAGTACCGACTCTGCTTAGCTTCTGAGGTCAATGAGATCTGGCTATACCAGGCTGCCTTCCCTTTCCATAGTAACTGCACCAAGGTGTGTGGGGGGGATGAGGAATTGCCCCAGCAGCATTTTCAGGAAAAACCATGTTACCTGTGGAATCTTGTAAATGGCCAAGGTAGTGGCCATATGGGAGGATATTTCAGAGTCCAATCCCCCAATGACAGCTATTAGATTCTTCCACATGTCACAGTTGTAGTTAGGGATGGTCTCATTCTGTCTAAAGAGGAGGTTCAAGGTGTTGTGATAAGTCATCCTTGCATCAAAGTAGCTGTCATAGATCTGGAACCCTAAAGTAATGTTAGGTAAGATCTTGGGGTTCTCATTGATCTCTTTCACAGCAAATGTCATGGAAAGGAGATGCTGGTAGGCCTTTGGCACAACACTAAAGGAAGAGATACAGGATGTGTAAGATGAAGTCTCTACCTTTCTGATTGCTTTCCAGTGCTTTACTGCTGCTCTGGGTACAACCTGCTTCAAAGCTTCTTCTCTGGTTTATATCAACTGTAATTTAACCTGGGATGAATTGCCTACCAACCGGATGCCCCTGGCACCTCAAAAGCTAGGGGTGTCTCAGTTCTAATACTGAAGGCCACACATTTTGCTATTAACCAAAACCCAGGTAGACCCCTTGAGAAGGATACTCTTTGTCAGAGGTATTAGAGAAGGAACTGATCATAGTTTTTGTGCTTTATATGCACCCAACATTAATCAGATATCCTTCCTGACAGAAACTCTAAGTTGGAAGCCTTCATAGTAGGACATTTAATTATTGGTAGAGATTTTAATAAAACCACCAAACCAGGCCTGGATAAATCCAGTCTTAGATCTAACATGCTAGCTTGAGAAGCCTGTTCTGTAAACAGGCATACTCTCTCTAAAATTTTACAGGATTTTAACTTCATAAATGCCTGGAGATTTATTAACCCATCTTTAAAAGAATAAGCAGCAGTAAAAAGAATAAAAAGCAGTAAACATAACTGTTATAGTATAATTGATATGATTCCAATTTCTCACTCCTTGCTCTCTTCATTAGGGAGAGATCGGTCCTATTGCATGGTCAGACCACGTTCCTCTTACTGAAGATTAAAAACATCATGGAAAGGAGCCAATTTGGAAGGTGGAAATTCAATATTTTTTAATTAAAGGATTATATCACTGTACATAATCTCTTAAAATCAATAAACCCCCCCCTGGAATAGATGACTTTACAGGAGAATTTTACAAATGAAATTGCCACATTTAAAAGAACCCTTACATATCTTTTCAATTTTTCTTTGGGTATAGGTGTTCTTCCAGCATATGGAAGCAGTCTCTTACAGGTAGACATGATAATAATGTTGAAGTGTACAAAATTTGGAAATCCTAGAGGCATTTCAGCAGAGGTTTACAGTTCCTTCACTGCTATCTCATAATCAGCACACTTTTTCTCTTGATTATTTTTATGATCAGTATAAAAGTGAAATGACTGTAGAAAGAACTGGAAGCTTGACAGAAATTGGTCAAAAGTAAAAATAAGAAGAAGCCAAACAAAAGCACTAACAAGACTCTTTTTTTTATTTTGAAAGAACACGTGAGCATGACTTGTTAATACAAATAAATATTTCATTCGTAAAATATGTCAATGGCAAGTATCTATTTATGTATTTAAAACCTTTACACCTAACCAGAGTTCCCAAGGCAATCCCCCACATAAAACATTAAAACATTTGAACAACTAGAAACAACATTTAAAATTATAAAAATAATTCAATAAATAAACACATAAACAAACAACACCAGAACCAGGGAGAAGGGCCAGTAGTTGTTATTGGGGGTATGCCACACAAAACAATGAAGTCTTAACCCAATTTCAGAAAACATCAATTGAGGGAGATAGACATATGCCCCTGGGAAGAAAAGCCAGTTTTTTAGTGACACAACTGAGAAAGTCCGTTCTCATGTTGTCACCTGTCTAGCTTCAGAAACAGGACCTCTAAAAATGACTGGAGTGTATGGGAAGGTTCATATGGGAAGTGTCCAACCATCTGGGAACTTGGAGAGTATGTCAGACTTTCCCTCATCCTCCTGCACTGCAGCCCCTGATAGTTTTGATGTGTGGTTCCCCACCCCTGGAGATGGGATGTGGTGGGGTGGGCAATGGAATGCCATAGCAGCAAAGTTGAGATCTATAGTATGTAGAGAAGCTGGGGAAATCTCCACCCACTCTTTGAAAGATGCCAGTTCCCTTAAACTCTTGGAACTTCGTGACAGTATACATGCCAATGATTAGGTTGGGTTGAATCCAGCTGGTGTTTTACTCAATCTCACTGACTTCATCTTCTAACTACAAACCCCATCCCAAATAGTTTTGGTTTTTTTTTTTGTAAATACTTGTTCCATGATTCACAGCATAGGCTTTGGGGGTGGTCAAGTGGGACCTCATCTTCCATTTTCAGTAGCAGAAAAACTAGTAGGACCCAAGGCATTCTCTATTTGCAAGTATTATAAAGCCAAACTATACATGTTATGGAAACCAACAGCCCATACATTTTCTTACAAAGGTTCATGAATTAGATTTCCTTTGGGATGTTCCTCGAAGGATATACCGTCAGAAAGTGAGATGAATTGAGAAGTGAGCCCACCAATGATGAAATTCCCAGGTTGATAATACTGGTATTGTGTCCAGAGGAGATCATCCATAACACAGAGAACAGGATTTTTCCTCTTGCATTCAGTCTGAGGCAGCATTAGCAATACCAGGAGCTGTAAAAACATGCTGACACCTCTCATCAAGAAGGCAGAATGCTGGGTCCCTTGACAAACCTTCAGTCATGTCCCCTATCATCTTCTAGCAGTCTAGTTACAACATTTGACATTTAAAATTTGCCCTGGGAAGCTGCTCTCCATTGAATCTGTCAGCTGGGTTCCACAAGCAAAGATGAAACTATCAACAACAGATACTTTCAGGCTTGCCCTGAACAGTGTCTTGCCCTGAACAGTGCTGATGGTATTTGACAGAAGCATTTCAACAAATATTAATGGATGATTTGGCAGGCAGATAACATGATCACAGGAATTGTAGATAATTACATGGTAGGCAGTCACTAATTCCCTAAAGGTATGAGGCATCAGGGGAAGGTGAACAGTTGTTGTAAATATGGGAGTAATCCGTCAAAAGTTTCCTGTCCAACTGATTTAAGTGGTGCTCTGAATTTTGGTGAGAATAGGTTGCTCCTGTGAAAGTGGATCAGTTATAATAAGGCACAGAAATATTAATGCTAATCTTCTCTGTATTATTGTTAGCCTGATTGCTCTTTGTTCTTCTCAATATTGGGGGGGATATGAGTTATTATTAATATGCAATCAGCTAAGGGAGCAGTCGCCAATGTATACAGAGGTCCTGCCATTCCAGAGGTACCAGTAACAGACACGGAGAATGTATTTTAGTTATAATTAAAGTATTTTACTGTAAATCTTCTTCATACACAAACAATACTCATACACACACTCAATTAATCAGAGCTAAGAAGATAAAGATAGAGATATCAGCACAGTTGCATGAGCAGGAGTTCGTTGTTGGGGCAATAGTTACCTGTCCTCACTGAATGATCTGTTTCAAAGGAAGAAGGGAGGGGAAGAACTGAAAATGGGGCACATGGCCTGAACCGGCAGGCAACACATGGAACTCTAGCTGCAGATCTAGAGTTAAAGATGGAGGAAGGGTATTGGGATAGCAAGCTGGGCGTAAGCGGGCCAAAGCTTAGATAGGGGTCGTAGAGAAGAAGGGGCGAGCATGTGGTCGGTTTCCCCTTTTATGTGGGGGTGTGGGGGCTGGCCATATCCCCTGGTCACACCTCCTGGTTAGTCCGTCCCTGAAAACATACTATTGGCTGGAAGGAATAGGGGAGGGGAGCTAGGGTGTGGTCAATATTGAGAACTAGAATCTTAGACTGGAGACTGGTACCTGGGTGTAAGGGAGATGAGTCATCGGGCCAAGGCTATTATCTCTTGATGGCCTTAGCTGGGTTGTTGATGGGCGAGTGATTAGTTGCCAAGCAACCATGAATAGAGTCTCTGAACTACATGCAGCTTTGCAGGTAATGGAGGAGGGGGAAAGGGGTTGCCTAATGGTGTTTGGAGTCCTTTGTCCTCATGCTTGTTGGCACGGCATGGCATCTGGTGCTTTGTGCATACTATGGAACCGATCCATCTTCCATCAGGTAAGACAGCTGGTAACCTTGGAGAGCCCACTAGAACAGCAATGAAGAAAGGAAGGTATCTTTTTCTCATGGTGCAGTCTCTGGCCTCAGAGTGGGTTACCATGCTGTACAGTTTCCTAAGCATACTTTGCACGGTCCATATTTTATTACAGTCAATGAAAGGCATTAAATGCCCTGCAGGGCAACATCATTCCAATTTTAGTATATGTGCTGCCAAAGCGAGCACATATATGTGCTGCTGAAGTGAGCACATGTTCATGAAAAACCTCTGCTCTCTACTCTTCTACCCATTGTTTTTTCATGCTTCTGGCATTTATTTAAAATGGCTGCCTTTCCACTGAGTAGGTCTCTGTGGCATTTAGGGAACTGAAATACAAGTCGTTTCTTATAAAAAGGGCATAATTACCTAAAAACATCCAAAAAGTTTAATGGTGTAAAACCACAATGAAATTCTGTTTCCTACTTCATCACAGTTTGAAGGACTTCCAGGAAAGCAAAGTCTTCAGTCCTGCCCCAAAGAGACAACCTCAGTCTTAACTCTTGGGGAGGGATTCCACAGTCTCTTGGGGCAGTAGAAAAAGCCTTCCTGCAAGTGACAGGCAATGTAGCCTCATGTAGGGCTGATTTCACTGGGATGGGACACCACCAAGGAAGAGGAAGGCAATTGAAAAACACCTCTGCTTTTTGCTTGACTTGGAAGCCCTTGCTGAGGTCACCATAAGTAAGTTGTGACTTGATGGCACATACATACATACATAGGACTGATTTCTGCAGGACAACGCATTAAATGGATCCCAAAACTCAGACAAGTGAAGGCAGTCTCTGACCCTAAGCTGTTTAGGGTTATAAAGGGCCAAAATGGCACCTTAAATTCCTTCCAGAAACAAATTGCAGTCATTGTTCTCTGATCTGGTTCTGCTTCAGCATAATTTGTATTGAACACAGCAACTGCTGAGATGTATAAAACTACCACTGACCATTTTCTGCTCCATATTTGTCTGACACTATAGCAAAATGTTTCATCTGGAATGTTTCTTCACAACTCATTGAAAATGGGGAAAATAATGACCATGATAATGTCTACATCATGTAGATAAGCAGATCTGGTTCTATGATAATGTATTGGATTGCCTCACTCCACATGGGTTATGGAACTGAAAGGCAATGCAGCCCTAATACTGAGGCAAGAGACAGATATTTCCTGTCTTGCCATTCTGTGCTGGCTTTTTAAATGTCTGTTTACTCTAGTTCAGGTGCAAGTTAGTGTTGGATCTGGACAGAGAGAGTTACCTTCAGCTGAAAGTGTGTCATACTGAAAACAACACAATGTGGATAAATCTCATCTTTGTGTCCACTTTTGCATGTGGATTTCATCCATGGAATCTTAGAAGGGTGCCAGGTATGGGAAGTCACCAGCAGCTGCCTGAAGACTTCTCTGGGGGTATCCTGATTTTAATGGGTGACCTACAAACTATGTTGGGAATTGCACCCCAAATTGAGGCTAGGAAGACAGCTCATCTATCTGGCAGTGCTGCACCAAAGTGGGCTTATACTAGATAGATACCAAGGCTTCCTCTGATGTAGACTGCACAGCCTCCATTGTCTGAAGAACAATGGGTGATGGGAGAAGAAAGAGGTGGGTGCTATATACCCCTCCCCTTCCTGTTTAAGCTGATAGGACTGCCTTGAAGACAGGCTAGGCAGAGAGGAGGAGGCGCTTAGTGCCCCTCCCCTTTCCAGTGCCAGGGGAGCAGTAGTCAGGGCAATTGTATCATTGAGTGATGGCAGGGAGCCTGGTCTGATTACACTAGCCTTGGCCAAAGGAAGTAACTCTGTTTACAATTGTACTGCTAGTCGTAGGCTGAGTTCAGACTGGCAGTTTGTCCTGAGATAGGCATGTTTCAGCAACATTTCACAACCGGATTAAAGAGGCTACTCACACAGGCACATCTGTCCAGTGTTCCCCAGCCATACTCAGCCTGTCTTGTAACGCTTCCCTCCCAAGTTTAAAAGATACCTGGTGAAAGTGGTATCAAACCCTGGAAAGTGTGTCTATCCCACGTATATCCCACACCAACAAGGTGTGAATGCTAAAATTCATGGGTTTTGGTTGTGTGCATGTGCGCATATGTGCTCATGCACATAAACACATGTCTCTAGATTAGTGAAACAGAAAGCCATGCCTTACAGCCATGCCTTCAGGCCAACAGTGTGAACACTCCCTCACGCTTCCTCCCGGTATGCTCCCGCATTAGCCAGTACAGTGTGACCGGCTTTTTTGCCACGACTCCGTCTCGCTTCAAACTGCCAATCTGAACTCAGCCACAGTCAGGGTCTTGAACAATGAATAAATCACAAGGAGTTTCAGTGTTACTGAATATTATTTATTGAGTTCAGAACCATCGTAACACCTGCATGAAAAGGCAGAGGAGTCTGGGGGCATATTTTGTTCAGTTAATAAATGCATTCACATCCTTAAGGCATGTAGAAATCTTCCCCCAAAAAAAATCTTACTACAGAATTCTATTAAACAAGGTCTCAAGAAATAAAGATGAAGTGAGGCTGTATGAAGAGAGAAGCAAGCTTTGGAGGTGAAGAGAAGATTGTAAATATTCTTTCCCTGGTTAGAAATCAGCAGAGCATGATGATTTGCAAATATAAATGACCTGGAAGTACCTCCTCCTTCACACTGGATGTAGTTAGAGCTGTTCGATTCCTAATCCTTTCTAGGGCCGAGGACAGACTGGCAATTTGCCCCGGGAAGGGACCCGGGCCGACAACGATTCAATACCGGAGTAAATGGAACATTCACACAGGCACATCTGCCTGGCGTCCCCCACCCATAGCCTACCAGTGCTCTTGCGCTTCACTGCTGGATTAAAAAAAACCTGATAAAAGCCATCGCAAATCCGAAAGCCCGCGTTCATCGCGCATTTCTCCGCTTCCGGGGAGTCTGAACGTGCAGGCGAAAAGCCGGGAGCAACCTGCGTTGGGCACGAGGCAGCAGCGGTGTGATTGGCTGCACTCCGCTCCACTGCCCAATGCGGTGCTGGCATTGCAGGGCAAAAAAAAAATCGGCAAAATGCGCTTATGCACATGAGCACATGAGCGCTCATACACACATACACCCATACACCCACAGCCGAATTAATGGGGAAACGGCGAATATAGCATGCCTCCGGCGCGGCAGTCTGAACGCTCCCGCGCGCCTCCATCCCGTATCTTCCAGCAGCGGCCCCCGCTGTGTGGACGGGAAAACCCGGTATAGTTTAATCCGGTTTTTTTTTTGCTACGACTGGCTACCGGGGCAAACTGCCAGTCTGTCCTCGGCCTAGGCCTACTCAAATACCCACTGCTGTGAAAAAGGAGGTATTCACACTGGCAGTGGTGCAACCACACAAGGCTTTCTACATGCTTCTTTCTGTCTGCCACCATTTTCCTTGCAGTTTTCATTGCTGCACCACCAGAGGACGTTTTCAGGACCTTTTTAAAATTGGTAGTTTCTATAGCAAATATAGTATTATATGACTATAGCAATGACATTTTTTAAAATAGCTAGATTTGAATCCAGCTACACCTTAGAGACCAACAAAATTTTTGGGATATGAGCATTTGAGAGTCAAAGCTACCTCTGTCCGATACTGGTCTGCTCTACTGCAGGCCAACACACCCCGTGAAAGGGGCCATTGATCCACCATTGGCTTCTCTTATGTTCTTATGGGTGTTACTTAGCTCTTCTGAATGAAGCGGGATAAAGGCACTCTCTGGGATTTGCTAACACTTTCACCAGGTATCTTTTAAATGTGGGAGTGAAGTGGAACAGCATGGGTTGCCTACGGGTGGGGAATGCCAGGCAGATGTGCCTGTGTGGACGCCCCTTTAATCTGCTTGTAAAACGTGGCTGAAACATGGCTATAGTGGGGCAAACTGCCAGTCTGAACTCAGCCTGTGTCTTAACAAAAGATGACTTCAACTTGGCCAGAGCCACAAAATGTTAGGGTCCTATTTTTCTTCTCCATTTTTCCTCCTTAGTAAGTGTTCCTTATGATTCAAATCAGGCTTCAGTATACAATAATGAGCGGGTGAATATGATAACATAAAAGGGACAATGTTTTCCTCAACATAAACTCCAACTGAAACCAACATTCTTGTAAATAGTTTAATGGGGATGAAATATCATGGAAGGCCTCGTCCTCTATGCCCTGTTTGGAAGTTCTCCAGGGCAACTGGTTGGCACAGTGCAAAACCAAACAGTGGTCTAAATGGAGCACTGATACAATCCAGAAGGATTTTGTTTATATTCTCATACCATATTACATATAGCTAAATGATACTGCATTGCTTACAATGTGTCTTAACAAAGGATGACTTCAACTTGGACAGGGCCACTGAATGTTAGGGTCCTATTTTTCTTCTCCTTTTTTCCTCCTTAGTAACTGTTCCTTATGATTCAACTCAGGCTTCAGCATCACGATGTATAATTTTGGGGAAAAGATGCAACCCAGCAATCCAGCACTGGAAGACAAGATGGAGAAAACCTCTACAGCCACCATGTATTTCCCCTTGGTGCTTAAGTAGGTGGGAACAAAGGAGAACCAAACACTGCAGAAGACCAACATGCTGAAAGTGATGAACTTGGCTTCATTAAAACTGTCTGGTAATTTCCGGGCTAGGAAAGCCACAGTGAAGCTGACAAGGGCCAAGAAGCCCAGAAAGCCCAGGGCACAGTAAAACATAGCAACTGACCCTTCATTGCATTGCAGTACAATTTCTTCAGTTATTGAGTTCATGTCAAAATCAGGGAATGGAGGAGACGTTGCAAGCCATATGGTACAAATAGTGGCTTGAATAAGGAAGCAGGAAAGAACGATGCAGTTGTTCAGTCGTTTCCCCACCCAGTTCCTAATATGGGATCCTGGTTTGGTGGCTGTGAAAGCCAGAACCACAGTGGTGGTTTTGGCCAACACACAAGACACGGCTAGGGAGAATATTATGCCAAAAGCCGTTTGTTGGATGAGGCATATGAACTTTTCAGGTTGGCCAATGAATAGTAAAGCACAAAGGAAAGAAAGTAGGAGGGAGGTGAGAAGAGCGTAGGTGAGGTGCCGGTTGTTGGCCTTGACAATGGGAGTCTCCTGGTATTTAATGAAGATCCCGAGGACCCAAACTGTGATGAGGGATAAAGAAAGGGCAGAAGTAGCCAGACTGGCTCCCAATGTGTCTTCATAAGATAAGAAGCTGACAACTTTGGGAATGCATAAATTGTGGTCATTGTTAGGATAATGATCTTCTGGACATGGAAAACAGTCATCCATATCTGAAAAAGACAATGTGGTGTAGATACATGATTGTCTAACATATAAATAATTTCAGTAACCTGCCCTCAGTATTTAGCCCTGAAAGACAACCTGCCCTCAGTATTTAGCCCTGTTTGCAAATTAAAGAGAAAAAATTGTAGTCTTCCAGTGCAGGAATGCATGCAAGGTTGGACTCGTAAGTGGAGACTCATTCCATTCACAGAGAGGATCTTCTCTCCCTTTATGTTATCTGGATTTGTTGTAATATCTATACTGTCCCAGTCAAATTTGGTGCGATAAGCCAGGATACCATCCCATCAGTGATTTTATCAGACTATTGCAGGGATCCTATAAACAAATTGTGTGTGCACCAGAGGTTCTCTGCTATGGACCATGCCTCCTTTTGTCTAGCAATTCCATTTGTACAAGTGTTCATTGCAAACCATTGGTCTTGCATGAACATAAATTTTAGTGGAAGAAGAAGAATGCTATGTGGCAGAGACATGGAACTCATTCTGTCCTGCTCTGACGAGAAGCATAACCCCATGGGTTTGGGGATTTTTGCAAGCTCTTGTATATCTCCTGTAGTGGCTTCTGGTAAGTCAGTACTACCAGTGGGGTGCAGTTCTGCTTAGGAAGTTAGAATCATACAGTCGGAAGGGAACTCCAGGTTCATCTAGTTCAACCACCTGCACAATGCAGGAAATTCATAACTACCTCCCCCCACACACACACCCAGTGGCCTTGCTCCATTCCTGGTCACTTGAATCCCTGGGGGCAGGGACTGTGCCTGGTTTCTGAGGAAGGACCATGAGGTCTCCAAGCAATGCATTTGGAGGGACCTGCCCCATGAAGGACCATTCTTTGTCTGACGTGTCAGTATCAGCAGAGCTGGGAAGAGTCATGACATATTCATAAGATCCAAGTAGAATTCAGGTTGGGTTGCAATTTCTCAGGTGGAGGTTTGGCGAGGCCTGGGGAGGACAAAGATTAAAGAGGGGGGCATGGTATAATGCCGTATAGTCTGCCCTCCAAAGCAGACATTTTCTCCAGGGGAAATGACTTCTGTACTCTAGACATCAACTGAAATTCCTTGAGATCTCCAGGGCGTACCCAGACCCAAGTAAAAGTACCAGACTACTAGAAAACACCATCAACACTTTGTGAAGTGCTTTTGGAAACACTAGGATAATTAGTGTCTCTGAATCATGGTGTGCACACGGTTCACCCCAGTAAATACAGCCAAGAAAACCTTCACAGGTCACCTCATACCTTCATCATTAGAAATCTTCCCATCTGGACACTGAAGGCAATCATAGCAGCAAAATGGCTTCCCTTCCTTCTTCATCCTACTATAACCTGAAGGACAAATGCTGTTACATGTAGAAAGAGGTAGTGCCTGCCCCTAAGGGAAAGAGGAGAAGGTTTTATATTCCAATAATATAGTTTGGGAGCATGTGTGCATGTGTCTTGCAGATCAAACTATTTTGGAGTTACTGCTAGAAGAGCATACCGGCATCATCTTTAGGGGTTACTCATGCTGCCTTTACTGGAGTCTTGTGCTCACAGCATATAAATTCATTGCACCTTTGTCCACTATAATGATACTTAGTGCAGTATCTTCACTGAAATGTTGTTTGACATGATTTTATGCCTTTTGATACCATTTCTTGTTCTTCATCATTTTGTATGTTGTACTGTTTTTATTTTATTTTTCTTGTAGCCTTTGGATGGGGCAGTGGTTAAATGTTCGTAACTGGTGCTGAATCAGGTGCCAAAACCCCGTATGGGATCCATCTTCTCTCACACCAATCTTCTTTAGAGGCCTTTGTCTGTGTTATCACCATTGTCAGATACAAAATATGTGACCACCAGAGGCAGAGCCTGTCTCCAGATATGCATTATTTTCTCGGCCTTTATGTAACCTCCCTTGCATAGGAATAAACTTCATAGGGACTGTGGGGCTCACCCCTCCCCGAAGGTACTGAGCCTCCCCCAGGGGCAATCAGTGCCAGCCAGAGCCTCGCTAACCCCCACCCCAACTCCATTTTAAAAGTGGAGAGTTTTCCCCCTCCGTTTTCTGGGTTTGAAGTGGGACGGAAGTCAGGGCAGTGGGGGCTTCCTTCCTCCTGGAAGCTAAGCCCCACCCCCAGCTCGCAGCATCCCTCAGTTCAGCCTGGAGAGGAGCTGGAGGGCTGCACATGGAGACTGGATTCACTGCTTTCCCATGTGCATGCACAGAGAAAGGCAGGAAGCGTGCTTGCCCAGGAAAGCTCATGGATTGAAGGGGGGCTGCTGGGGAAGGGAAACCAGGGAGCGCAGGCACCTGCACAGGGGAGCAGAGAGGCAGGTTCTGGCTGGATCCCTGGCAGGGCAGTGGGGTGCTAGCTGGGCAGCACTCAGAGACGGCGTGGCACAGTGGGGAGCAGGCAGGGTGCAGGGTGGCATCCAGAGGCCAGAGGAGCTGTGTGGCCCAGGCAGACAAAATCCTGGCCCACGGGTGTGAAGGTGGGGTGCACCAGAGGCCATTCTGCTGTTTCCCCAGCACCGACAGACCATCTGGGCCTCCTTCCTTCAAGACCCCTGGCCTCCAACCAGCTCCTTCCTTAGCCAGTCCAATCCCACCATCCCTTGCAACCTGGCCGCACCACTGCCAAGCCACTGGGGGGATGGGTGGGAAGTGGAGTGCAGGGGGGGCACTAAAGTTTTCCCCCTGTGACAACAGTGTCTGGGCCCCAGGGGGGTAGGGCGGGCTGTTTGCTGGCTTCTGCCATCACAGCGGGAGCTTTCCATTTCAGCCAGAGGACCCCCCTTCTGGGCAAGACCTTCAGTGGGTGGGTGGAGATTTGATGGGGGCCCAGGCAGGCACCCACTGCCAGTCAACCTGGTCCTGGAATGTGCCGCCTCCCACGCTTGGCAGCTGCCCTCTCTGCATCTACACAAGCAGGCTGGCCTGGTGGCCCCTCCTGCCCTCCCCCCAGGCCCTTGCTGTTGGGGTGGAGGGGGATTGGGCATGGTTGCCAACCACCAGGGTCTGCTTGGAGAGTCCCCTCAGAATTGTAACTTTTCTCCAGACCTGGAGGAGATGGTTGCTCTAGAAGGTGGACTTTTATTACATTAGAACAAAGTTTGAGTCCAGGGGAACCCTCAAGACCAACCAAGTTTAATTCTGGGTAGAAGCTTTTGGGTGCACGCACTCCTAGTGTGCATATTAAACTTTGTTGGAGGAGAAGGAGATTGGATTTATACCCCTCCCTTCACTTGGAGTCTCAGAGCACCTTCCCTTCCTCTCCCCACAGCAGACCCCCTGTGAGGGACTGATCAATGGAGGCTTAATCCAGATGAGGGATTGTTGGCTGATGGTGGTGCTGATCATGGAGCTGGATTACAGCAGCCTACTCTCACGGGGGTTCTACACCCACTGAAAAAGCAGATTCACATCTTGTGGGTGTTTTATATCCTACTGTACAGTTGGATGTCCACATTTCAACTGCTGTGCCTAGCACTTTCAACTTGTTTGGGCTGGTTTGCCACCCTATCTATCATCATCATCATCATCATCATCATCATCATCATCAATCTATCTATCCCCTAAATTTCTGGGGAGCCCCTTCCTAAATCCCACATGGCTCCACCTCCATAGATAGTGACAATGGCCTGTGATGTCACTGGCTCCTCCGTATGATGTCACTGGACCTTGGTTCTTTTAAGGACCTAGTATTGCAATGCCTCTGGCTCAGCCCCCAGCCCCCCCCGGAAATTGGAAAGCCTACACCCTTGCTCCCTTGTGATTTCTAACTAGAGCTTCTTGCCTTGTCTGTTTGATCTTTGCACTTTCACGGATGATTTTGAAGTGGAACAAAAGTCCTTTTGTGGTTACCTTTTCCCTGTTTTTTAGATCTCTGCCTACCACTACCTGACATGTCTGCCAGCTGCTTTCTCTTCTATGTGTTCTCATGTGACTTTAAAAGTGAGTATGATAAGCCATCCTGAGTGTGAAAAAAATGGGGTATCAGCATTTTAATGAATGTGCACAAAATAAAACAATATACCTTCAAAGATTCAACAAGTAAAATTATGGGGTTGAAACTGTATTTCAGTTGAGCCTCACTTTGAAACAGGGACAGAGCATTGAATGAAGAACGACTTTTCAGATGCTGGGGAAATGACTAGAGATGTCCTGAAATCGGTATTCCCCCCTACCTGATTAAATCCACTTGGCCAGACAATGATATCCTGACAAATTTTGAGTATTTTATCAGGAGGAGCCTTTGGGTCTATCCTTCCAACTTTGACCCTAAGAAAGGACTGGTTTGGGAATGTGACCCAGTTGATAATATCAAATCCAGCTACCAGTTCCCCATTTGAGTCAAAGGAAACCTCTTCCCCAGCACTGTTGTTAAAGGAGATGCTTCTCAGAAAATGGTGGAGCTAAAGAGAAACAAGAAAATGAATTTGTAAGCATATAAATTTGTGGGCTCAGGAGGGATAGAGGGGCAATGCAGCAGAACGAACAGCGAGACCCAGAAATTGGTGAAAACGTAGCCACAGCAACGTGATTGGATGATTGGATATGGCCAAAGGAGCATTGGTGCAGCATGGGGACAGATACAGCAGTGGGTGACCTGCCTGCTGCCCAATGACACTGTGGAATGGCAAGACTCTGAGATCCATTTGGGCACCAGCTGCTGCATGGTCCCCTTGTCACCTGGTGGTGAAGGCAACCAGCAGCCCCTGAGCTGGACATTCGGCTAAGTGGCTCCACCCCCAAGACCCCTTAAGGGACCCCCCAAACTGGGGAAGGTGGGCATACAGGCAGGGGCTCCCGCCCCCAAGTGATCCATCCCAATGCCCAAACCATCCAAGCTGTAACCAGAAAAGTAATGAGGAAATAACATGAACCTTAACAACCCAAGAAGGGGGTGGGAGGGTGGGGGGGAAAAAACTGCTGGACAAATAAAGAGTGATCTAGCTGAGAAGCACTTTTAAATTGCTGAGGAACCTGCTCTACCCCACCCCTGCAAGGGCTGGCTCTAGGTAAGGGAGCCAGCTGGCCCATCCTGTGGATGATCCCAAGCCCTCCAAGCCTTTGGGCAGCATGAAGCTGCTGGACATCATCCATGCCTCACCCTCCCCTGTTCCACAAATGGTAACACAAAGGTAAGTCCATGCCAATAATCACATGCAGAGAGAGAGAGAGAGAGAGAGAGAGAGAGAGAGAGAGAGAGAGAGAGAGAGAGAGAGAGAGAGAGAGAGAGAGAGAGAGAGAGAGAGAAATGGGAATCATGCTTTATATTTCAGGACTATGTAATCTAATAGAACCAATGATCCCTGTATCATGTTTCCCGAACCCCACCTTGTTGTACTCTTTCTCCTTTTTTATCACCACAAGAAATAACACAAAGGAAGTCATAATTTACTCTCCCCCAAAGTTTTCTTGAAAACAGCCCACTTTCAAATCAGCCCTACGAGTTATTATTAAAAATGCAGAGCCCTCAATAACCTCAGACTGGATAGATGCAAACTGATGTATAAACTCACAGCATTCTTGACTTAAATTTCAAGCAGAGGAAGAATATCTGGACAATGGAGTTCTCCTCAGAGCACACTAACTAGGACACAGTGTCCAGGGTTGTCCCCACAGTTGGCTGAATTATCCTGCAGTACCTGCCATGGTGGTTGACTTAGCTTCCAGGTTCCTCCATCCACCACTCCTGCTTGTCTGAATTTGGATGATAGCATGGCATGCACACCATGTGCCACAACATAGATGGCATTGTAAACACTGTAGCTGTGGCCAGTCATGCTGGTTTCAAAGAGGGACCCAGGAAGAGTCTCCAGCTTCTCCTCGCCAGTACAGATCTTCATATCTTCCTCAGAGTCGTGGAACCAACACCTAAATGTATCTTTCCAGAAGTCCTTGATGAAGCCATCTTCTTTTTGCAGTCGAGGGTTTCTCCTCTGAAGAAATTCCTGGAATCCCAGCATCTCCTCTGAGTGGACGGCGAAGGATATAGCTCCGTGGATGAAGTCTAAGTCCCAGTCTCTTTGAAAGGAAAGGGATGTGAATTCCATCTGAGCTGTCATAATCCAGATTTTTTCCTTCACTGGTCTGCTCTCAAATTTCGACAAACGTAGCAACATTCTCAAAATCATCATGCTTTGAATCTCACCATGGACCACTAGCACACTGGCAGTGCTTCGCATGGCTTTATTGTATAAGTGCGTCCCCTTCTCCATCACTTCAACAATATTATTTGAAAAATCTATTTTGGGGAATCTCTCTGTGAAGTCAAAGCAGATACCTTTCTGGGAAAAGATAGGAAGCGCGCTGTATACAAACTCCGCTGCACTCTGGCCATACAGATAAATCACCCCAATCCATGTCCACTTGAAATGCAGCAGTAACTGGAGAATCCCCATATAAAGTTGGTTCCTATTTGGGAACATCCATTGGAAGAAAACAGACTGACTTTTGTTGTTCATCGCCGAAGGAGAACCATATGTGAGCTAGAAGGAAGTAAAGAAAAGACAGGAGAGGAGAGGAGAGGAGAGGAGAGGAGAGGAGAGGAAAGGAGAGGAGAGGAGAGGAGAGGAGAGGAGAGGAGAGGAGAGGAGAGGAGAGGAGAGGAGAGGAGAGGAGAGGAGGGGAGGGGAGGGGAGGGGAGGGGAGGGGAGGGAGGGAGGGGAGGGGAGGGGAGGGGAGGGGAGAGAAGATCTATTTCTAAACTTAAAAATCATGTGGATGAATTGGTATGCCCATAAAAATCTTTAATTTGGCTTGAGAGAACACAAAGATCCTGTCCATTCTCATAGAATTGGCTGCACATAAGACAAAAAATACAATACTGATATTTTAAAACTTTGATGGGGACTGTTACTCAGTACTAGAGCATGTGATCTGCATGCAGGTTTCCTCATCTAAGACCTTTGATTTCAGTGTGCTTAGACTGGAGTAACTCTGCTTAGGATTTTACTGTCAGTATTTTATGGACCCACCTTACCTGGGGAACTTTGTAGTTGCTTAGGATGGTGGCCATATGGAGATCAGTGTCAGAAGACGGTCCCCCAATGACTGCTATTGGAGTGTTCTGGATGTCACACTTGTAATTAGGGATTAATTTGCTCCTTGTAGAGAGAAGGTCTATTGCAGCAAGGTAGGTATACCTTGCACTGAAATAATTATTATTGATGTGGAATCCCAGGGTAATGTTGGGTAAAATATATGGATTTTCATTTATCTCTTTGGCAGCAAAAGCCAAGGACAGGATGTGTTGGTAGTTTTGAGTTATTAACCTGCAACAGAATTACATGCTGCATCACCTGCAAACTACAATATTGTCTCTTCCTGAGTCACAGAATGTAACATTCACTATATTTCAGTTCACTATGTGGCCTGCTAGTCACTATGTGGACCAGGCTAGTCCTGTCTCACCATATGTTGGAATCTAAGCAGGGTGGCCCCTGTTAGTACTTGAATGGGAGACCACCAAAGAAGTCCAGGGTTGCTACACAGAGAGAGGCAATGGGAAACTACCTCTGAGAGTCTGTTGCCCTGAAGACCCCCAGGGTTACCCATAAATTGGCTGTGACTTGACGACACTTTTCACCACTACCACCATATTGCCTGTGGGAGTTCTGTTGGGCCTTTCTTCCCTTAAATCAGGTAAAGGAGCAAGTTAGTTACCCAGAGAGCCAGTTTGGTGTAGTGGTTAAGTGTACGGACTCTAATCTGGAAGACCCGGGTTTGATTCTCCACTCCTCCACTTGCAGCTGCTGGATGACCTTGGGCAAACCATAGCTCTGTCAGAGCTGTCCTTGAAAGGGCAGTTCTTTAAAGAGCTCTTTCAGCCCCACCTACATCACAGGGTGTTTGTTGTGGGGAGAGGTAAGGGAAAGGAGTTTGTAAGCCGCTCTGAGACTCTGAGTGAAGGGCAGGGTATAAATCCAATCTCTTCTTCTTTAGTGGAACTATGGATCAGTGGCCACAGAAAGCAAGATAAATGCATTGCTACTACTTCTAGCAATCTACAGCCCCTTTCTACACAAGCAGAAGTCCACTTCTGTTCAAAAGCATCTAGAAAGTTCAACAGATTCTTCCTTATCTCTGCAGTCTCTGTCATTGCATCTCATGGCATCCCTGAAGATTCTTTTCAGAGGGGGCCGAGGGAGCTGCACCAGGAAAGATTTGTTATGTGAGCAGATTAATTCCACAAAGGGAATTAATCAAGAGGATGCCTTTTTTGAATAGAAGGAATAGAATTGTGGCTTATTCCAATTTTTATTATATATATATATATATATATATATATATATATATATATATATATTCTATATTATTTCCTGCTCTTACTACGTTGTCTTCTACTTTTGAAAGCCAGATTCCTGCATTAGTTGATCCACCGCATCTGATATATTTACATCACTGGAATCATTTAGCACCTTAGAGACAAACAATGTTGTGGGGTTATACGTTTTTGAGAGTCAAAGCTCCCTTCATCAGGTATCTGGCATCTGACAAAAGGGAGCTTTGCCTCTCAAAAGCTTAAACCTTGAAAATCTTGTTGGCTTCCAGGGTGCTGCTGGACTCAAATCGAGCTCTTCTGCTGCAGACCAACATGGCTGCCCTCTGAAACTGTCTACATTATCTGAGCCTCCTTGAGTCTAAGCAAGGAAGGTGAGGTATAAATAAAGTTGTTGATGATGATGATGATTGCTGCACAGATCTGTGCCTCATGAGCCCCCAGAGCCAAATAAGGAATACAGGGTTGGAGTCCAGTGAGCAGATAAATATCTGTTTATTGCAAGAACAGGAAAATACAGGACTGCATACCTTAGCACCCAGTAATGCCAAGATGTATTCTGCCTTAACCAGGAAGGGCAATAGGTCTTATAACTCAAATGACATCATGACAGTTTATACAGAAAGAAATCCCTAATTGGTGTCCAACAGGTATCATCATCAGAACATCATCTGAGCTGGTGCTTCTCTATTGGCAAGCCCCTAATCGGGGTCTTAAATGTCAGTAGTTACATTTGCTTATCAGGTCCCGGAACAATGGAAAACACCAATGAACAGAGGGGCATTCATTTTGACATCATTCCTGGCTTATTTGCTTCTGCCTGAAACTGGGGAGTTTTCTGATAAGATGCACACAGCTTAGCTCTTAGCAGACCTTCTGGGGCCAGATGTTCTGCTCTACACAGAAAGATGTTTGTTTTTAAAATGCTGAGAATCTCTCCCTCTCATAACTTAGCTTCTCCGATGCCCTTGGTCTGGAGAGTTTATACTTTCAAACGTACATTCCATTCTACTATTCTCTGACTCTAGGAAAAAAGACCTTTTGCTATTAAAATGATGCTCTAAATAATTCCACTCTACAGCTCTACTAAACAATAAAATCTGAATTCGGTTTAATTAGACTCCTAATAAGGCATAGTGACAGCTGTCATTCTGCATGTCAAGAGAAATATCAGAAATCACATTCATGAATCACATTCACTGGTCACTTTTTCTACATGATGATGATGATGATGATGATGATGATGATGATGATGATGATGATGATGATGATGATGATGATGATAGATAGCTTAAATGGTGTGGAGAAAGCTTCAATGACAGTCATTTGTCATCCAAGCAGAGTCAAAGCCAACCCATAAGACTAGCCTGATTGACTTTCACGTCTCCTTACATGAGTTCCTCAACCTCTTCCTGATGAGGATATCTTGTAAATGTTATCACTTCAGAAGTAATGTAGATCTGAGAGATGATGCCACCAATGATGTGGTCTCCTGGATTATAATACTTGTGAAGAATAGAAAGAGAATCACTGGCCATGCAGTTAAGAAGGAGAACCTTGTCTACAGCCAGATGCATCAACAGCAGGAAGAGTCCCACTAATACCAGCATCTTGCCTGGAGACCTTCTTTCTGGGCACCATTTCATGATCTGTGCCCTCTTTGTCATGTGAGCCTCTCTGAAACTCCAGGCTGTCCCACAGCCTCTCAGAAACTTTAGGCTGATTTGTAGGATGGGTTATATAAAGTATCAGCAAGAAGACTGGCAGAACCCTTTCTGCCTTTAAGTCACATCCCTGAACATTACCGAGGATATTAATAGCATTTTCAGTCTTAGTTTGGCGATTTGCTAGAGGAACTCCTTAGGGATCTGGAGAAGAAGTTAAAATAAATGATGGTTAGTTTTATAGTTACAGGGACCATAATTAACTACTCTGTGCTATAGAGCTTTGGTGATGCTGCAGAGGAAAACATGTTTATCCCATCTCAGTGGAAGTTTGTCAAGTCCTCCCCAGCAGAACAGTGGGAAGCATGTGGTCTAACAAACTTTGTGGTCACACACGCTAAATAATCCACTTTCAATCCACTTTCAGCGCACTTTCCAACTGGACTGTTACTGTGTGAACTTGCAAAATCCAGTTGGAAAGTGCATTGAAAGTGGATTGAAACTGGATTATTTAGTGTGTGTGACCACAGCCAATGACCTACAGCAACAAAAGGTTCCCCATAACGAGGCCTTATTCATCCTAATTATTTATTCGAATATTTATAGTCCACCTGTTCTTATCAATCAAGGAGATTGTACATCTCTGTTAAAACACTGCTATGTAGACCCAATAGAATAAAATAGAACAAAAGCCCAGATACCCACTCCTCCCAAAAGGCTTACAGTAGGAAAGGGTAGCACATACTAGAAAAAGCATTTCTAATATGACCAAAATAAAAATGCAAATGTTTCAAACTGGGCCAGTTTTCTTTTTCTAGAGTTAAACTGTCAGTTTCAGGGTTGCCAACCTCCAGGTCAGGCCTGGAGATCTCCCAGAGTTACAACTGCTCAGATCCCCTGGATAAAATGGCTGTTTTGGAGGGTGGAGTCAAATCCAACCTGCCTCAGGCTGTACCCCAGAAATCTGCAGGGATTTCCAAACATGGAGTTGGCAGTCCCAGTTTTCTCTGTATAACCTGATGGTGCTTGATTTTGCCTGCCTCCAGCTTCATCACAATGCTACTTGAGTTGGAAGTAACAGCATCAGAGAGCTATTGGAGGTGGCCTTTAGGAGCTTAACAAAAGCCAAGAAAGGACCAAAGACCCTGTCCTTTTGGTTGGAGGAATGAGGAGCTTCTGGAGTTCTGGCCCCGCTGGTGGACCTCCTGATGACACCTAGGGTTTGGGCGCTGTGTGACAGAGTGTTGAACTGGATGGGCCTTGGGCCTGATCCAGCATGGTTTCTCTTATGTTTTATGAGCTTATTGCTACCATGAAAGCTTTTTGAAGATACAGGCTTTTTCGTTTTTCAATAACAGCCAGCAAATTCTGTGCTGGAGACTTATTACGATTGGAAAAACAACAACAAAAAACTATTTTGTGCCACTATTACCTAATATAAGGGACTCGTAAACACACAACACAACAAGACCAAGATATGCTGGTCATTACGTGTCAGTATCCTGAGTCAGTATCCTGCATCACATTATCTCTGCTTCAGAACATGACATTTATATTCATTTTAATTCTATATATGAGCTTTATTGTATGGTGACACAATATTGTACGGTGTTTTTAAAAACAGATCATATACTTCAGTGGCAGTCTTAATGCAGAAAAATAACCAAATTAGGCTAGCTGACTTCTTAGCTAATTCTTGCAGCATCAGTGGTGGTTCTTACACATATGAAACACTAATTTTTCAAGGTGTTTCTTTTAGGAGGAATGAAGACAACTGAATGTAAACATTATACAATAATTTAATGTCATGTCTAAATTTCCTGTGCTGATTGCATGATATGTATACAATAATGAGCGGGTGAATATGATAACATAAAAGGGACAATGTTTTTCTCAACATAAACTCCAACTGAAACCAACATTCTTGTAAATAGTTTAATGGGGATGAAATATCATGGAAGGCCTCGTCCTCTATGCCATGTTTGGAAGTTCTCCAGGGCAACTGGTTGGCACAGTGCAAAACCAAACAGTGGTCTAAATGGAGCACTGATACAATCCAGAAGGATGTTTATATTCTCATAGCATATTACACATAACTAAATGATACTGCATTGCTTACAATGTGTCTTAACAAAAGATGACTTCAACTTGGCCAGAGCCACCAAATGTTAGGGTCCTATTTTTCTTCTCCTTTTTTCCTCCTTAGTAACTGTTCCTTATGATTCAACTCAGGCTTCAGCATCACGATGTATAATTTTGGGGAAAAGATGAAACCCAGCAATCCAGCACTGGAAGACAAGATGGAGAAAACCTCTACAGCCACCATGTATTTCCCCTTGGTGCTTAAGTAGGTGGGAACAAAGGAGAACCAAACACTGCAGAAGACCAACATGCTGAAAGTGATGAACTTGGCTTCATTAAAACTGTCTGGTAATTTCCGGGCTAGGAAAGCCACAGTGAAGCTGACAAGGGCCAAGAAGCCCAGAAAGCCCAGGACACAGCAAAACATAGCAACTGACCCTTCGTTGCATTGTAGTACAATTTCTTCCGTTATTGAGTTCATGTCAAAATCAGGGAATGGAGGAGACGTTGCAAGCCATACGGTACAAATAGAGGCTTGAATAAGGAAGCAGGAAAGGACAATGCAGTTGTTCAGTCGTTTCCCCACCCAGTTCCTAATAGGGGATCCTGGTTTGGTGGCCGTGAAAGCCAGAACCACAGTGGTGGTTTTGGCCAACACACAAGACACGGCGAGAGAGAATATTATGCCAAAAGCTGTTTGTTGGATGAGGCATATGAACTTTTCAGGTCGGCCAATGAATAGTAAAGCACAAAGGAAAGAAAGTAGGAGGGAGGTGAGAAGAGCGTAGGTGAGGTGCCGGTTGTTGGCTTTGACAATGGGAGTCTCCTGGTATTTAATGAAGATCCCGAGGACCCAAACTGTGATGAGGGATAAAGAAAGGGCAGAAGTAGCCAGACTGGCTCCCAATGTGTCTTCATAAGATAAGAAGCTGACAACTTTGGGAATGCATAAATTGTGGTGATTGTTAGGATAATGATCTTCTGGACATGGAAAACAGTCATCCATATCTGAAAAAGACAATGTGGTGTAGATACATGATTGTCTAACATATAAATAATTCCATTAACCTGCCCTCAGTATTTAGCCCTGAAAGAGAATTCCTGTTTGCAAATTAAGGGGGGGGGAATCGTAGTCTTCCAGTGCAGGAATGCATACAGGGTTGGACTCGTAAGTGGAGACTCATTCCATTCACAGAGAGGATCTTCTCTCCCTTTATGTTATCTGGGTTTGTTGTAATATCTATACTGACCCAGTCAAATTTGGTGCGATAAGCCAGGATACCATCCCATCAGTGATTTTATCAGACTATTGCAGGGATCCTATAAACAAATTGTGTGTGCACTAAATAGTTTGTACTATGGAGCATGCAATTCCATTTCTACAAGTGCTCATTGAAAACCTTTGGTCTTGCATGAACAGAAATTTTACTGGAAGAAGAAGAATGCTGTGTGGTAGAGACAACTTAGGGGACATAGAACTCATTCTGTCCTGCTCTAACAAGCTGCATAGCCCCATGGGGGTGGTGGTGCAAGGTCCCATATATCTCCTGTTGTGGCTTCAGAGCTACCAATGAGGAGCAATTTTGCTCAGGAGGTTAGAATCATAGAGTTGGAATGGACCACCAGGCTCATCTAGTCCAACCACCGGCATGATGCAGGAAATTCGCAACTACCTCCCACACACACACCCAGTGACCCCTGCTCCATTCCTGGCCCCTTGAGTCCCTGGGGACAGGGACTGTGCCTGGTTTCTGGGGAAGGGCCAGGAAGTGTCCCTGCAAATGCATTTGGAGGGGTCTTCCCCATGAAAGACCATTCTTTGTCTGAGGCGTCAGTATTGGCAGAGCTGGGACAAGTCATAACACATTCATAGAATCCAAGTAGGATCCAAGTCAGGTTGCAGTTTCCAGGTTCAGATATTCCTGGAGGTCTGGGGGGAGCTGGGGAGGGCAAAGTTTGAAGAGGGGAGCATGGTATAATGCCATATAGTCCTTCCTCCAAAGCCGCCATTTTCTCCAGGGGAAATGACTTCTGTACTCTAGACATCAATTGAAATTCCTTGAGATCTCCAGGGTGTACCTGGTGGTTGGCAACCCTAGACCCAAGTAAAAGTACTGGACTAGTAGAAAACACCATCAACACTTTGTGAAGCACTTTTGGAAACATTAAATTAATTAGTATCTCTGAACCCTGGGGTGCACAAGGTTCGTCACAGCAAATATAGCCAAGAAAATCTCCACAGGTCACCTCGTACCTTCATCATTAGAAATCTTCCCTTCTGGACACTGAAGGCAATTATAGCAGCAAAATGGCTTCCCTTCCTTCTTCATCCTACTATAACCTGAAGGACAAATACTGTTACATATAGAAAGAGGTAGTGCCTGCCCCTAAGGGAAAAAGGAGAATATTAATATATTTAGATAATACAGTTTGGGAGATTGCATCTTGTAGTTCAAACTATTTTGGAGTTCATGCTAGAATGGCATCCTGGCATCCCCGTTAGGGGTTACTTATGCTGCCCTTACTGAAGTCTTGTGCTCCCAACACATATGCCAACTATAATGATACTTCGAGCAGTATGTTCATTGAAATTTTCTGCCTTTTGGTACCATTTCTTGTTCTTCATCATTTTATATGTTGTACTGTTTTGTTTTGTTTTTTGCTTGTGGCCTTTCGATTAGGTAGTGGTTACATGCTTGTAACTGGGGCTGAATCAGGTGCTAAAACCCTGTATTGGATCCATCTTGTCTCATAACAATCTTCTGTAGAGCCCTTTGTCTGTGTCCTCCACATTGTCAGATACAAAATGTTTGACCACCATTTGCAAAATCTAACTCTAGATCTGCATTATTTTCTGGGCCTTTGTGTAACCTCACTTGTAATTTTTAACTAAAGCTTCCTTCCTTGTCTGTTTGATTTTGCTCTTTCGCTGATGATTTTGAAGTGGAACAAAAGTCAGTTTGTGGTTACCTTTTTCCTATTTTTTAGATCTCTGTCTAACACCACTACCTGACATGTCTGCCAGCTGCTGTCTCTTCTCTTTTTTCTTATGTGACTTTAAAAGTGAGTGTGATAAGCCATCTTGAGTGTGAAAAAAATGGGGTATCAGCATTTTAATGAACGTGCGCAAAATAAAACAATATACCTTCAAAGATTCAGCAAGTAAAATTAGGGGGTTGAAACTGTATTTCAGTTGAGCCTCACTTTGAAACAAGGACAGAGCATTGAATGAAGAACCACTTTTCAAATGCTGGGGAAATGAGTAGAGATGTCCTGAAATAGCTACTCCCCCTACCTGATTAAATCCGCTTGGCCACACAATGACATCCTGACAAATTTTGAGTATTTTATCAGGAGGAGCCTTTGGGTCTATCCTTCCGACTTTGACCCTAAGAAAGGACTGGTTTGGGAATGTGATCCAGTTGATAATATCAAATCCAGCTACCAGTTCCCCATTCAGGTCAAAGGAAACCTCTTCCCCAGCACTGTTGTTAAAGGAGATGCTTCTCAGAAAATGGTGGAGCTAAAGAGAAACAAGAAAATGAATTCGTAAGAATATAAATTTGTGGGCTCAGGAGGGATAGAGGGGCAATGCAGCAGAAGGAACAGTGAGACCCAGAAATTGGTGAAAATGTTGCCACAGCTTTGATTGGGTACAGCCAAAGGAGCACTATTGCAGCATGGGGACAGATCCAGCATTGGGTGACCCGCCTGCTGCCGAATAACCACAATCCCACAGCCATCTGTTGGGGGATGACACCGTGGAATGGCAGGACCTCGGGATCCATGTGGGCACTGGCATTGCCACCTGTTGGTGAAGCCAACCAGCGGTTCCTGAGCTGGACATTTGGCTAAGTGGCTCCACCCCCAAGACCCCTTAAGGGAGTCCCAAAACCAGGGGAGGTGGGCATACAGGCAGGGCTCCCCCAAAAAGATCCATCCCAATGCCCAAACCACCCAAGCTGTAGCCGATCCCAACCCCTCCAAGTCTTTGAGCGGTATGGAGCTGCCAGACATGGATAGACACAAACTGATGCATAAACTCACAGTGTTCTTGATTTAAATTTCAAGCGGATGAAGAATATCTAGGCAATGGAATTCTCCTCAGGGCATACTAACTAGGACAGTGTCCAGGGTTGTCCCCACAGTGGGCTGAACTACCTCTTCTTGGTCTGAATTCGGATGATAGCATGGCATGCCATCAGTTGGCTGAACTATCCTGCAGTACCTGCCATGGTGATTGATTTCGCTTCCAGGTCCTTCCATCCACTACTCTTGTTGGTCTGAATTTGGATGATACCATGGCATGCACAGCATGTGCCACAGCATAGATGGCATTGTAAACACTGTAGCTGTGGCCAGTCATGCTGATTTCAAAGAGGGACCCAGGAAGAGTCTCCAGCTTCTCCTCGCCAGTACAGATCTTCATCTCTTCCTCAGAGTTGTGGAACCAACACTTAAATATATCTTTCCAGAAGTCCTTGATAAATCCATCTTCTTTTTGCAGTCGTGGGTTTCTCCTCTGAACAAATTCCTGGAATCCCAGCATCTCCTCTGAGTGGACAGCGAAGGATATAGCACCGTGGATGAAGTCTAAGTCCCAGTCTCTTTGAAAGGAAAGGGAAGTGAATTCCATCTGAGCTGTCATAATCCAGATTTTTTCCTTCACTCGTCTGCTCTCAAATTTCAACAAATGTAGCCACGTTCTCAAAATCATCATGCTTTGAATCTCACCATGGACCACTAGCACACTGGCGGTGCTTCTCATGGCTTTATTGTATAAGTGCGTCCCCTTCTCCATCACTTCAACAATATTATTTGAAAAATCTATTTTGGGGAATCTCTCTGTGAAGTCAAAGCAGATACCTTTCTGGGAAAAGATAGGAAGCGCGCTGTGTACAAACTCCTCTGCACTCTGGACATGCAGATAAATCACCCCAATCCATGTCCACTTGAAATGCAGCAGTAACTGGAGAATCCCCATATAAAGATGGTTCCTATTTGGGAACATCCATTGGAAGAAAACAGACTGGCTTTTGTTATTCATCACCGAAGGAGAACCATATGTGAGCTAGAAGGAAGTAAAGAAAAGAGAGGAGAGGAGAGATCCATTTCTAAAATTAAAAATAGAATGGATGAATGGGCATGCTCATTGAAATCTTTAATTTGCCCTGAGAGATCCTGTCCATTCTCATAGAATTGGCTGCACATAAGAAAAAAAATACAATACTGATATTTTAAAACTTCGATTCGGACTGTAACTCAGTAACAGGAAGTGATCTGCACATAGGTTGCATCATCTAAGACCATTGATTTCAGTGTGCTTAGACTGGAGTAACTCTGCTTAGGGTTTTACTGCCAGTATTTTATGGACCCACCTTACCTGGGGAACTTTGTAGTTGCTTAGGATGGTGGCCATATGGAGATCAGTGTCAGAAGATGGTCCCCCAATGACTGCTATTGGAGTGTTCTGGATGTCACACTTGTAGTTAGGGATTAATTTGCTCCGTGTAGAGAGAAGGTCTATTGCAGCAAGGTAAGTATACCTTGCACTGAAATAATTATTATTGATGTGGAATCCCAGGGTGATGTTGGGTAAAATGTATGGATTTTCATTTATCTCTTTGGCCGCAAAAGCCAAGGACAGGATGTGTTGGTAGTTTTGAGTTATTAACCTGCAACAGAATTACATGCTGCATTACCTGCAAACTACAATATTGTCTCTTCCTGAGCCACAGAATATGACATTCACTATATTTCAGTCCACTACATGGCCTGCTAGTCACTATGTGGCCCAGGCTAGTCCTGTCTCACCATATCTTGGAAGCTAAACTGGGTGACCCCTGTTAGTACTTGGTAACAGGGTTAACTGATGTGGTTAGTCCAGTTCCCACTTGTTAGCAGAGTGCTTTAAATAAAGCTTTAAACACAACAGTGTTACTTTACCAGGTTAATCAGCTTACAAAACTACACAGAGCCAGATTACTAGTTTAATAGAGAAATACTTCTCTCTTTATTTGAGAAGTACACTTTTGGATAGGAAAGAGTAGAGACAGGACATAGTACTAACTTACTTGCTAAGGATGGAAGCAGATGGCCAGAGGGCCATCTATCTCATGGCTCCAAGAGAGGACAGCATGTCCTCCCTCTTGGTGCATGCAGGGACAGAGTTCATCATCATCTGGGAGAGTGAAGAGAAGGATGGAAATTGTCCCTGCAAACCCAGTCTACATATCAAAGGGGATAGTGGCAGAAGAGTAAACACACAAAGAAAGGTCAGTATGCCTATTTAGCTATATAGACTCTCTTGCCATGAAATCTGGAGGCTGAGGCAGGGACATCACACCTAGAACTTCCAACACTTGAATGGCAGACCACCAAAGAAGTCCAGGGTTGCTATACAGAGGCAGGCAATGGCAAACCACCTCTGAGAGTCTGTTTCCCTGAAGACCCTACAGGGTCACCCATAAATGGGCTGTCACTTGACAGCACTTTTCACCACCACCATATGGCCGGTGGGAGTTCTGTTGGGCCTTTACACCCTTAAATCAGCTAAAGGAGAAAATTAGTCACCCAGTAGAACTATGGATTAGTGGTTGCAGGAAGCAAGAAAAATGTGCTACTACTGCTTCTAGTGATCAACAACCCCCTTTCTACTCAAGCAGAAGTCCACTTCTGCTCAAAAGAGTCTAGAAAATTCAACAGTGTCCCCCCTTTCATTGCATCTCAAGACACTCCTAAAGATTCTTTTCAGAGAGGGCAGAGCGAGCTGTAGGGGAAGCAGAAAAGATCTGTTGTATGAGCAGAGCTCTATTTGCAATAATTTCCACAAAGGGAATTAATCAAGAGGATGCCTTTTTTAATTAAATGAACAGGATTGTAGCTTATTCCAATTTTATTATATATATTATCCTGCTCTTACTACATTGTCTTTGCCTCTCAAAAGCTTATAACTTGAAAAGCTTGTTGGCTTCCAAGGTGCTATTGGACTCAAATTTCGCTCTTCTACTGCAGACCAACGTGGCTGCCCTCTGAAACTATCTATATTATCTGAGCCACCTTGAATCTAAGCAAGGAAGGTGAGGTATAAATAAAGTTGTTTTTGTTGTTGTTGATGACGATAATAGATACCCTAAATGGTGGAGAGAAAGCTTCAGTGATAGTCATTTATCATCCAGGAAAAGCCAAAGCCAACCCATAAAACTAGCCTGAATGACCTTCATGTCTCCTTACATGAGTTCCTCAACCTCTTCCTCATGAGGACATCTTGTAAATGTTATCACTTCAGAGGTGATGTAGATCTGAGAGATGATGCCACCGATGACGAGGTCTCCTAAATGATAATACTTGTGAAGAATAGAAAGAGAATCACTGGGCATGCAGTTAAGAAGAGGAACCTTGCCTACAGCCAGATGCATCAACATCAGTGAGAGTCCCACCAATACCAGCATCTTGCAAGGAGACCTTCCTTCTGGGCACTGTTTCAACTGTGACCTCTTTGTCGTGTGAGCCTCTCTGAAACGCTAGGCTGATTTGTAGGATGGGCTATATAAAGTATCAGCAAGAAGACTGGCAGAGCCCTTTCTGCCTTTAAATCACATTCCTGAACATCACCGAGGATATTAATAGCATTTTCAATCATACTTTGTAGATTTGCTAGGGGAACTCCTTAGGGATCTGGAGAAGAAGTTAGAATAAATGATGGTTAGTTTTATAGTTACAGGGACCATAATTAACTACTCTGTGCTATGGAGTTTTGGTGATGCTGCAGAGGAAAACATGTTTATCCCATCGCAGTGGAAGTTTCTCAAGTCCTCCCCAGCAGAACAGTGGGAAGCATGTGGTGCAACCTACAGCAGCAAAAGGTTCCCCATAACGAGGCCTTATTCATCTTATTTATTTGAATATTTATAGTCCACCTTTACTTATGAATCAGGGAGATTGTACACCTCTGTTAGGACACTGCTATGTAGAACCAATAAAATAAAATAGAACAAAAGCCCAGATACCCCTCCTCCCAAAAGGCTTGCAGCAGGAAAGGATAGCACATACTAGAAAAAGCATTTCTAATATGACCAAAATAAAAGTGCACACATTTCAAACTGGGCCAGTTTTCTTTTTCTAGATGTGAACTGTCAGTTTTAGGGTTGCTAACCTCCAGGTCAGGCTTTGAGATCTCCCAGAGTTACAACTGCTCTCCAGAAAAGAGATCAGTTCTCCTGGAGAAAATGGCTGTTTTGGAGGGTGGAGTCAATGGCACTGAATGACTGCCTGAAAGACTCCCGGACGCCAGCTGGGGGTGGGGCTTGGCTCCTGAGCTGCCGGAGCTGTGTTCCGGTGCGCTCCCCCCCCAAAGACCACTGAAGATACAGCATAATAAAGGAGTTTACAAACAGATACAAGAACTGAATGACATTAGAATGTGTAGTGAGATAAGAAATCAATATCTCTGTAAAACCATGGGGGGTTCCATTGTCCTGAGTACTGTAATAACTGGTATCTCAGCAATCCACCATTCTAGTCTGCAGGGCTTTTTTTTTTTTTGTAGTTCTGGAACCTCTTCGACAAAGTTATTTAAAAAATTGTTTAAAAGTTCATGAGTTTTCAGTATACAGATTGAAAACTTTATTTCCTTATTGAAAGTCTCAGTACCTCTTTCCCTCCCAAATATGCCCTTGTACTCTATTTCTGAAGCTCCTTTGCAATAAAACAGCTACTTTGAGATTTCCCATTGAATGTCCTGGAATGCTGAATGTTCTCCCACAGGTTTCTCAGTCTTGTGATTCCTCATGTCAGATTTGTGTCCATTATCCTTCAGCACAGAGTTTGACCTGTTTGTCCTATGTAGAGAACTGAAGGGCATTGTTGGCATTTAATGGCATATACATTGTTAGAAGATGAGCAAGTGAATGAGCCAGAGATGGTGTAGTTGATGTTGTTGGGTCCAATGATTGTGTTGTCTGGGTGTATATGGCAACAAAGTTGGCATCTGGGATTACTGCACGCTCTGTTACCAGTGTCCATGTTTAAATTAGGTGTTGCATTATTGTGGGGGAGGTGTAGTTTAAGTTTGGGGGGCTATCAAATTGCAAGATAAGGTTTGCCCACTAGTACTTGTGAAAGAGAACTGTCAATATCCAGTAGAGGCTGTATGTCACTGATGACACATTGAACTGTTTTGAGCCGAGAGCTGTATGTGACCACTGGTGGTGTCCTGTTATTGTCTCTTTGGGGCCTGTCTTGCAACAGGTTTTCTCTGGGTATCCTTCTTGTTTTGTTAATCTGTTTCTTGACTTCATCAGTTGGATATTTTAGTTCTAAAAAGGTTTTTGTAGATCTCTCAGGTCAGAATCTGTGTCTATAGGACTGGAACAGATGTGGCTGTAGCGTGAAGCCTGGCTGTATACGATGGTGCATGTAGGATGGATAGATCAGATTACATCCAGGAGGCCAAAGACAACTCTCAAATTCTACTTTTTACAAACAGCTGTCCTCAGATCCCACCCAGGAATACAAAAGCTTTGTTGTGTATCAATATGGACCACTACTAAGGAGCACATCGATAAGCACTACTACTAAGGACCACATCTGGACTACTACTAAGGACTACATCTGCGCTAGCAAGACCATGCGGTCTAGCACACCTTCAGGAGGGAACACAATGGCCATGGAGGATCCTGAGGTGGACCAATTGGTTCACCTGGATCCTAGAGCAGACCTATAGAGAACACAACGACACTGCAAATAGCCTATCACTGGGAATGGTGTGGGTGTGATGTGCTGCATGGATATAAGCCGGCCTTGGGACCAGCTGGTTTGTCTTTGAGTTGAACTGAAAATAAACTATGAGCGGAAATCATACGTCTGAACCCAGTGCTTTACAAGCTTGTAAAGGAATTAGCCCTACATATTCAGGAACAAATCCTTTCAGACACACTACAGGAACCCTGACCTTGTGTCTTTATCTCCTACCCCAAATATAGAAACCTGACAACCCAGGATGCCCCATTGTCAGATATAGGCAGTGTCATAGTGGTCATGAGGCATGAACAGATGCCTGTTAGGTTTGGGTTAGGTGGCCTTCATAACTGAGCTCTGGAATGTGTGTCAATGTGTATAAGAAATGTAGTTGGTAAACATAGTGAATATGCGTCATGATAACTGAAGATGGAATAGGATATTATATAAGTCATGGTATGTCTGTTAGATTTTTGGAGAACCTGTTTTCAGTGTCTGGATAGGCTTTCTCTCCCTGTGGTTCAAACTACTTGATAAGCTCTTTTCTGTTGAAGTCCGCTGTTTTTATTGAACCCTTCATTTTGGATCCTTGAGAATTTCCTCATCATAGGTCTTCTCTCACACTGCTATTTGTGGGATATCAGGAAAAGCTACAGCAGAACTTGGGAGGGACCATGGCTCACTGATAAATATTTTGTTTGCCATGCAGATGGCCCCAGGTTCAATCCCCAGCATCTCCAGTTAAAATGACCATGTAGTAGATTATGTGAAAGAACCTGAGAGCCAATGCCAGTCTGAGACCAAGAGAGCCAATGCCATTCCAAGACCCTGACAGCCACTGCCAGTCTGAGTAGCAGGGGTCATTTGGAGCAGGAGCGCACAGGAGCAGAGCTCTGGCAGTTAGAAGCACAGGTCGTACCAAGCCCCACCCCCAGCTCCCAGCAGGAGTGCAAAGCAGCATATGTGGCATTCCTCCTGGGCCCAGATAGGCTACTCTGGGACTGAAATGACAGCTCCCAGAGTGGAAAGACAGTCCTTAGGGGTGTAGCCTGAGTGGTGGGTGTTGCCTTCTGACACACTTCTGGTGATGTCAGGGGGTGTGGCATATGCAAATAAGTTATGCTAATGAGTTATGCTAATGAACTCCTGCACCTCTTTTTCTACGAAATGACCCCTGCTGAGTAGACACTACTGACTTTGATGGACTGGTGGTCTGATTTAGTATAAGGCAGTTTCATGTGTTCATGTGTTCATCTCGGGATGATGTACATGAACAGTGTTCCCCACTAACTTAAAAAATAATCAGCTATGACATTTTGGTGACTCAGGTGAAATGCCCAGGGGTCCTAGGCACACACACAGTTTCCCACTATGACTGAAAAAAATGTAGTAATATAATTTAAAAAATCTAAATCAATGATAGCTTTCTGTGGATTCCTGCTATGTCCATTTTTTGCCTCACGGATAAGGGTGTTTGGAGCAGCTATTCAAGCCAATGCTGCCTCTCCTCGGCAGACTGTAATGCAAGTTGCATCATCCACCCCTCACTATAGAAAAACGTGGCTAACTGGTGCCTTTCAAGGGCCTGAGCAATACTTTTGGAGTCTTTTGCTCCACATTGTTCCTGGTTGGTTACTACACCATGGGTAGGGGGATTAGGGAGCACCGTGAGGCACCTGAGGATGAAGGAGCATTCCCATTCCTGTTCCTAGATCAGCCCATCATTGACAGAGCAGCCAGGAAGCTTGGGGAATGGAGGTCATTTGTGCTCAGCCATATCAACAAATCCCTTAGCTGATTGCCCAGAATGAAGAAGAAATGAGTTAAGATTTAGAATATCTTGACATTGTTCTTGACAGCTTTCTACAGAAGCAGGCACGTATTTATTTATTTTTTACTTTTTTCTCTTTATTAGTTGCTCCCTCTTATTCAAATCAGGTCTCATCACAATGATGTAGCATTTGGGGAAAAAGATACACCCCAGTAAGCCAGCACTAGAGGCCAAGATGGAGAAGACTTCCACAGCCACCATGTATTTCCCCTTGGTGCTCAAGTAGGTTGGAACAAAGGTCATCCACACACTGCAGAAGACCAACATGCTGAAGGTGATGGATTTGGTTTCATGAAAACTATCTGGTAATTTCCTGGCTAGGAAAGCCACAGTGAAGCTCACAAAAGCCAGGAACCTCATATAGCCCAGGACACAGGAAAACATGATGACTGACCCTTCATTACATTCCACAAGGATTTCTCTAGTTACTGAGTGCATGTCAAAGTCTGGGAAAGGAGGAAAAGTTGCAAGCCACACAGTACAGATAGTGGCTTGAAAGAGGGAGCAGGAAATTACTATAGAGCTGGCCAGTCTTCTCCCCACCCATTTCCTCATCCTGGTCCCTGGCTTGGTAGCCATGAAAGCTAGAATCACAGTGATGGTTTTGGCCAACACACAAGATACAGCCACTGAGAAGATGATGCCAAACACAGTTTGACGAATGAGGCATGTCACTTTCTCAGGTCGCCCCAGGAAGATCAAAGCACAGAGGAAGCACAGGAAGAGACAGACGAGGAGAATGTAGGAGAGGCTCCGGTTGTTGGCTTTGACAATGGGGGTATTCTGGTACTTCACAAAACTTCCCAACACCAAAGCTGTGATGAAAGAAAAGGAAAGAGCAAAAATAGCTAAACTGATCCCTAAAGGTTCTTCATAAGACAGAAAGCTTATGTCTTTTGGAAGGCATGAATCTTGGTCATTGTTTGGATAATGACCTTCTGGACATTGAGAACAGTAATCCATGTCTGAAAAAAAGAAATGTAGATTGCCATATAAGACAGAGTTTCCTGCAGTGCATTACAATAATCAAACCTCAGCCTTGAATGAGTGGCAAGGTTTTGACATCTGAAAGGGGAATTTGCATTCTACTTGAGTAATTATATCTGTAGAAAGTCCCACTCAAAGTGTGTGCAAAAGTAATCCCATAAGACATTGCAATAATTGAATTTCAACTAAATCAATGAAAGTGGCCCACTCTGCTTGAACAGCAAAAACTGGGAGCTAGTCCACCAGCCCATTGGGACTTTTCTTGGTGGCCTTACCAGCAAATCCACCCCTGTTTCTTTCCATCACAGGAAATGCTATGCACACACTTCAGTGAGTATGTCAGACTACCATCATCATTGAACTCTGAACAATGTTTTTAGACATTAAGGAAATGAGAATCTTTATTCTCGAATGTTCATGATCCAGATTGTTCATGATCAACGTCTCTTACCCATCTGGTCTGAAATCTTCCCTTCTGGACATGGAACACAATCATAGCAGCAAAATGGCTTCCCTTCTGCCTTTGTCCTACTATAGCCCAGAAGGCAAGGATCATTACATATGGAAAGGGGCAGTGTCTGTCCATAAAGGAAAGAGAAGAATGTTTTAGCATTAAAAACATATACTTTGGGATTTTCATTTCAGTGGCTAATCCAATTTTAAGAATTGTGTTCCTTCTGCCATAGCGTAATGGCAAACACCAAAAACAAAAGGGAAATACACAGTTTGAAATCTCAATACAAAACTGTGTAATGAATAGCAGACACACCTTGAACATATAAATTTATATCAAAAATCATGACACACTGCAATATCTCGAGGTTTAACACAATTTGTTGGAGATGTTTCAGTTTGTTATGATTTCTGATATAAATGTATATGTTTAAGGTGTGTCTGCTATTCTGTTACACAGTTAGTTTCGTGTTGACATAGAATAATGGCACATAGGTCTACTGGATACTTGGTATTCATTGGAGTATAAGAGTATCCTACCGCTCCTAATGTGTTTTGCCCATACAGAATCCTGATGAATTGGAATTGCAAACTTGATGAATACGTGAAACTGCATTATACTGAATCAGACCTTTGGTCCATCAGAGTCAGTACTATATGCTCAGACTGGCAGCAGCTCTCCAAGTTCTCAAACAGAGGTCTTTCACATCACCTACTACCAGTTCCTTTAACTGGAGATATCAAAGATTGAACCTGGGACCTCCTACATGCCAAGCAGATGCTCTACCACTGAGCTACAGCCCCTCTAATCAAATTTTAACTTGCTGGATTTTGCTGTTGATTTTTTAGACAGGGTCACAGTGTGTATGCATATTCTATGATTTTATATGCAGTTGATCTATATGCACTATGTATATATTAGATAGATGGACAGATAGATGGACAGACAGACAGACGGGTGGGAAATTCAAAACCATCCCTAATACAAAAAACATTTGGCCTGATAAACATTTTCAGTTCCTCCCTGGACTGAAATTCATTGGCGATATATAGGAATATATCTGTTCAGCATATGAACACTGGACCAGTTTTTGAACCCCGAAAAAATGTTGGACACTTCTTTAAAACATGGGCCCTACCTGATTGAACCTGCTGGGCCATATGATGGCCATTTCATTGATTGCAAACTCTTTGTCTAAGGAAGCTTCGGGGTCGATATTGCCAACTTTGACTCTTTGAAAGGACTGGTTTGGGAATGTGACCCAGTTGATAATATCAAATCCAGCTATTAACTCCCCATCTTGATTGAAGGCGATCGTTTCCCCACCACTGTTATTAAATGAGACTCTGCTCAGAAACCGGTGGAGCTAAGAAAAGGGGGGAAAACATCTATAGAAAATGCTGTACGTACACAATAAGGTAAAGATTCCGAGGGCAATGTTATTTTAAGAACTGATACAAGAGATCAGCCAACAGCAGGTTATTCACTCAGGCCTGGAATCAAGTAAACCAAATACTAAAAGGGAATGAGAAGAAAGGAAATCAAAACACCGCGCAAGCATGCCTAGTAAATGTCTGATATACGGAAGGAAGTTTAAATGCCTCATGGCAATACCACCGCACCAGAACTCATGGCTAACAACTTGGAGAAACCTCCTGCATGTGATACAGGACCTGGTACATACGCCCATGCCATCAAGTTGCAATAGGTTTAGGGTGACCCCAGTAAGGGACTTCCTAGGCCATTGAGAAGCAGAGGTGGTTTACCATTGCCTTCCTCTGCAGGGTCCTCCTTGGTGGTCTCCCATCCAAGCACAGACCCTGCTTAGCTTCTGAGATCCTATGAGATCAGGCTATATGACTTAAACCTTACCCTCTACAGGATTTTCTTCAGTGAAGTAAATGTACTTTCAACATTGCCCCCCAAATCTGTAAACAGGGTGGAAATATGTTGTCGAAGGCTTTCACGGCTGGAATTCATTAGTTGCTGTAGATTTTCTGGGTTGTGTGGCCATGGACTTGGCATTGTAGGACCTGACATTTCGCCAGTAGCTGTGACTGGCATCCTCAGAGGTATAACACAGAAAGATGGAGTACTCTCTGTCTAGGATGCCAGTCACAGCTACTGGCGAAACGTCAGGTCCTACAATGCCAAGGACATGGCCACACGACCCGGAAAATCTACAGCAACTAAGGGTGGAAATAGTTCACTATTCACACAAATGTTCACAAGAAAGCAATTTAGCCTTTCAGTTTATTTTGAAATAGTCAGACTGTTGCTCTTAATCCTGGTAATTTCTTCCTGTTAATTGCAGGAGAAGCATCAAGTGGAATCAAAACCATCCTTTAAAATTATTACATGCTAACATTTATGAAACTGCCGAATAGACTGAAGCAAAAGACTGAACATTAGTACCATGACATAAACGCAATAAGACATACACAATTATTACGAATTTCTTTTAAAATAATATTATAGTAGTAGATGAGGAAATAAAGGAAACATTGGATGTGCATGCTTCGTTTGCTGATTTTGTCTTGCGACAGACAGTACCAAAAGGAATAGCTAATGCAATGTGCATCTTAGTTCCCTCGAGTGAATTCAAGAAACCAACATCATGGTAAAAATGGTCTATGTGCATAAGAGTTCCTTGGAGAAAAGTCAGAATAAAACTGTGATACTGAGACGGTTTCTGATGGGTAGGAGGGTTGCCAAACCACCCCCCCGGTTTGGCAGGGGTCCCCTGCTTTTCAGGGGGTTCTATCTGCTACCAGCCAGATGGCCACCAGAGGAAGCCCTGCCCCCAAGCCCCAACACCCACAGCCACCCCTCTCCCTTCTCTCTTGAGAGACAGGAGGGAGAGGGGTGGCTGCGGTGTTTCCCAGCATGCCTGAATGCCAGTTCCCTGCCCTTAAAGGGGTGCCTTAAAGTGCAGGGAGCTGGCATTCAGGTGAGCAGGATGCGCAGGCGGGGGGGTGGACATCCCCAACATGATGTCATCATGTTGGGATGCCCCACCCCTCTGGAAATGCCCCCCAAAGTCCCCCACATGGGGGCTCCAGGATCTTCTCTGGGGCAGTCCTGTGTGCCCACTTCACATACATGCTGCAATGACATCACCCAGAAGTGGTCATTGTGTTGGGCACGTCAAAGGGATGCTCTAGTTTTTGGGCAAAACTCTATGGTTTTTTGCCTTCAAAACCATAGGGTTTGCCCAAAAACTAGAGTGTCACCCCAATGTCCCTGACACGATGACATCACTTCTGGATGACATCATCAAGTTGGGGATGTTGCCAGGCAACATTTCTGTTGAGGGGGAGCTTCCTCCACTGGCCACCGGTGGATTGAAGCCCCGAAAATCAGGGGAACCCCCACCCAGACTGGGGACTTGGCAACCCTATTATTCACCCTTACCCAGATGCATAATAAAGAACAAAAAGGGTATACTGAGTTGAAGTCATGATGTCTGACCAAACTAATCTCTTATAGTATATTCTTATTTTGCAGAGGAGCACCAGAGAACTGACTGAAACTCAGGCTGACCAAGTCAAAACTCTGAGTGATATATCTTTCCGTGCCATCTAGGACACGTTGAAGCACCCATGTGTGGTGAAGTTTCTAGCATAGATTTACCTGGGATATTACCTGCCATGGCTTTTGATTCAGCAGCTTCTGTCTCTCTCTATCCCCCATTACTGAGAGCTTGAATCTTAATAAATGCATGGAATGAAAGGCGTATGCTACAGCATAGACAGCATTATAGACACTGTTGCTGTGACCAGTCATGCTTGTTTCAAAAATGGACTTGGGAAGAAGTTCCAGTTTCTCCTTTCCAGTACACATTTGCCGAACTTTCTTGTCTACCATGGGTTTGAGGAAAGAACAGCTGAATGCATTTTCCCAGAATTCCCTGATGAAGTGATCATCATTTTCCAATGTAGGATTTTGCATCTGAATAAATTTATGGAACCCTAGTGATTTCTCAGAAGGAACGGAGAGAGAGATTGCACCATGGATGAAGTGTATGTCCCACCCTCTTTGAAAGGCAAGTGATGTGAACTCCATCTGGGCTGTCATCATCCAAACTTTTGTCTCCACAGGTATATCCTCAAATGCTGAGAAGTGCAGCAATGTTCTCATAACCATGATGGTATGACTTCCGCCATGTATGAGTATCACATTGGCTGAGCTTGTCATCGCAATAATGATTGTTTTCAACCCTTCTGACAACATCTCCTCAATCTCATTGGAAAAAGCTAACTTGGGGAATTGTTCTATGAAGTCAGCGCAGACATCTCTCTGGGAAAATATGGGGAGTACATCATGAACAAAACTCTCTCCAGTGTCATCATCAGCATAGATCACTCCAATCCACGTCCACCTGAAATGAAGCAGTAATTGCAGAATTCCCATATATTGATGGGCTCCATTTGGAAACATCTGGTGGAAGAGAACAGCTTGGGTTTGTTCATTCTTAACTAGGGCAGAAGCATATGTAACCTGAGAAAATAAAGGGGGAAAGGAGATGTAAATAGTCATTGCCAAAATAAAAGGTGAAGTCAGAGTGAGGGAGAGAGAAATGATACAGGCCGATTTCCCACAAGCTACTGCTCTGCACTCGCTCTTCCCTTTGCCCTGATCGTACGTGTCAATTTCACACCATGTGCTGCGCAGCCGCATTTTGTCCCCCAGCTTCGCCCGATTTCCCCCACGTCTACTCAATCCTCAAAAAACAGGCTTGAGTAGATGCAGGGGAAATTGGCCGAAGCTGCAGGGGAAATTGGCTTCTAGTGTCCTGCCCCACTAGTGGACTTCCTGAGGGCACCTGGTATTTTTGGCCACTGTGTGACAGAGTGTTGGACTGGATGGTCCATTGGCCTGATCGAACATTGGCTTCTCTTATGTTCTCTTATGTTCTTAGATATGAACAGCCTCTTAGACACCAACAAGATTTTCAGGGTATAAGCTTTCGGGATTCAAAGCTCCCTTCATCAGGTAGACCAAGACACAGTAGGGAGAAATTTCATGTATGTCCTTCATGCTTATATTAGAGGCTACGTGCATTCTTTTTTTAAAAAAACCTATGAATTATTTCCTTCCATAGTCCCAAAGGACCCATAAGGAATATTTTCTTATTTTCAGAGATGGCCTTTAGATAGATGCAAGACATGCCACTTCCACCTAGAAACCAAAAAGCTAATTCAAAAGGACAAGAGGTGGGTGTATTAGCATCCCTAAGCTCAATGCAATAATCTTACCTGTGGTATCTTGTAGGTGCCCAGAATGGGTGCCATGTGATAAAAGACGCTCTCACTAGGTCCCCCAATGACAGCTACCAGATAGTTGTGGGTGCTACATTTGTAGTTAGGGATGAATCTGCCCAGCGTAGAGAGAAGTTCCATGGATGCATGATAGGTCCTGCTTGCACTGAAATAGCTATTGTAGACGTTGAAGCCAAGGGTGATGTTGGGTAAGAGCTGGGGATTTTCATTGATCTCTTGAACAGCTAATACCAAAGCCAGGATGTGTTGATAATTCTGAGTCAATACTCTGCAGTGATAGTTAGGCATTGTGTCACACTGTATGAGCTACTTTTCAATGTATTGCTTACCTACTAGCAACAGTGCCCCCAATAAAGGGAAGCAGAAAATTTCCTTGGAAGGCACATCAAGATAATTAATTTCTCTCCAAACAAGCTATCACATGCGTTATGCACAAAACCAGGTTCATATGTATTGTTTTCTTTCTTTTTTAAAAATTTCTGATCACACCCATAAGAAAATAAGAACAGCCCTGCTGGATCAGACCAATAGTCCATCTAGTCCAGCATCCCATCTTATACAGTGGCCAGCCAGTTCCTTCTGATGGTCAACAACATGGCATAGAGACCAAGGCCTTCCCCCTCATGTTGTCTCCTGGCTCTGGGATTCAGAGGATCAGAGCCTTTGAATTTGGATGTTCCCCTCAGTCACCATGGCTAGTAGCCATTGATTGACTTGTCCTCCATGAATCTATCTAATTCCCTTTTAAAACTGTTTATTCCTGAGGCAATCGCTACATCATCTGGCAGTGAATTCATCATTTTAATCACTCTCTTTGTAAAGTAGTATTTCCTTTTGTCTGTTCTGAACCTACTGCCCATCAGCTTCATTGGATGCCCTCAAGTTCTAGCATTTTGGGAGAGGGAGAAAAATTTCTCTTTGTCAACTCTTTCCATCCCATGTATAATTTTATGAACCTGTATCATGTCCCTACTCAGTTGCCTTTTTTCTAAACTGAAAGTCCCAGATGCTTTAGCTTTTCCTCATAGGGAAGATGATCCAACCCCCTAATCATCTTGGTTGCCCTCCTCTGTTCTTTCTCCAGCTCTGCAGTGTCCTTTTGGAGATACGGTAACCAGAACTGTGCACAGTATTCCAAATGAGACTGCGTTCTAGATCTATACAGGGGCATTACAATACTGGCTGCTTTATTCTCAATCTCTTTCCTAATAATCCCTAACATAGAGTTTGTCTTTTCCTCCACTGAAGCACACTGGGTTGACAATTTCATTGAGCTATCCACTATGGTCTTTCTCCTCTCAGTCTCAGCAAGTTCAGACCCCTTAGCCTATACCTGATGTTGGGAATTTTTTTTTGTCTCAATGTGCATCACTTTATACTTACCAACTTCATTTCTCACATTGTCGCCCACTCACCCAGTTTGTGGAGGTCCTCTCAGAGCTCTTCACAGTCAGCCTTGGTTTTCACCATCCTGAATTTGGTGTCATCTGCAAACTTGGCCACTACACTTCTCAGCCCTAGTTCCAGATCACTGATGGATACATTAAATAGTACCAGCCCCAATATCTGTCCTTGTGGGACTCCACCACTTACTTCCCTCCATTGTGAGAACTGTCCATTGATTCCTGCTCTTTGCTTCCTGTCATTTAACCTATTTTTAATCCATAAAATAACCCGTCCTCATATCCCATGACTGCTAAGTTTTCTCTGGAGTCTTTGGTAAAGTACTTTGTCAAAAGCCTTTTGAAAGTCCAAGTATATAAGGTCTACCAGATCATGGTTGTCTACATGCTTGTTCACTTTCTCAAAGTACTCCAAAATATTGGTGAGGTAGGACTTCCCTTTGAGAAACCATGCTGATCTTCTCTTAGCAAGCTTTGTCCCTCTATGTGCCTAACAATTCTATCATTTATTACAGTTTCTACTAATTTGCCTGGAATAGACATTAGGCTGACTGGCCTGTAGATTCCTGGTTCCCCTCTGGATCCATTTTTAAAAATTGGTGTCATGTTTGCTATTTTCCAGTCTTCTGGTACAGTGACTGAATTTAGTGATAGGTCACATATACGGTTAGTAGATCAACCATCTCACATCTGAGAACCTTAAGAAGTCTAAGGTGCATGCCATCAGGACCTGGAGACTCTCGTTTATTAAATTTGCTGTGCTATTTATGTCTAGTCACTGTACATTTATTTGCAAAGTACATGAATCAGCATACAAAATGTACAGAAAGTGTATCTAAAATGCATGCGACCAAAAGTGTCCGACAGTTTGTAAAAAGGAGGAAGCATAAAAGTATGGAACAAATGTGGAGCTCAGTGACTGACATTCATCCAACCCGCAAACCCAACTACTTACAAGTTTTCATCAGCCACTTTCTGGAGAGGATCATTCTTGAACGTTAACCATTCAAATGAGCTGTAGATCTGAGAAATAATGCCAGCTATGATGAAATCCCCTGTCTGATAATACTTGTGAAGAATTGGAAGAGGGTTACGAACGGTGCATTGAACCACAGGAACATCACACACTGCCTGGGGCAGAAGCACTAATACTAACACCGTGAATGTCACAATCTTGCTGGATAATCTTCCTCCTGGACACCAGTCTACCTGCTCCCACATTGTTATCTGTGTACCTGTTAGCATAACAGGGTTATTTAAATGACCATTGACTTTACTTCTGTAAAGCCAAACAGTGCTAAGCAGTCGAACAGATAAACCCTTATTTGCCTCCAGCTTCACTAGGGAATGCTACAACAAATATTAGTAGCATCTATACATTGCTGTTGGCTGCTGGGGTTTCTGAGGGAATTGGGGAAGTTATAGAATGAATTATAATGAAATGGATAATTGCAGAGGGGATTATCAGCTTCTCAGAATTATGAATTCTCTGTGACATTTCAGAAGAAAATATGTTTACTACAGCTCAGCAGATGTCTTCTGTAAGCCTCAACGGGACATTAATATGTTTTCAGGGGAAAGGGGGGAAATCTAACACAAAAGAAAAACCAGTGTGCAAAATCTATCATACAGCTTCAGCATGTGTCCCACAATGGCCTATCCCCCCCCCAAAAAAAACCCAGAATACATAGAAACATTTGTTATCAAGCAGAAACCAGATTTTTTAAAAAATGTATTTGTCACATTTCTAAGCCTCCTTGTGTTAAAAACTCTCCAGAGTGGCTGGCAGATAGAAACATTGGTTCAATATAATAATAACATCATCAAATCCTTTATAAAGTAGCAGGGAAATCTTTATTTATTTATTTGTTTATTTATTTTTATTTTCCGCATTTATATCCTGCCTATCCCAGAAATGGGCTCAGGGCGGGTCACAGCAATTCCATAAATACAATAAAATTTAAAACACATTAAAACATATAAAAACAGTAGTCGTGCTTGCCATAGGGAGAATCCAGCCCATTGATGTAACTAAGTATGGCGGGTTATCAGTGGGTGGGAGATAGCAACCTTGGGCGGGGGATATGTGGACTCCTGCTGCCTCAGACAAAGGCCTGGTGGAACAGCTCTGTCTTGCTGGCCCTGTGGAATTGAATAAGATCTTGCAGGGACCTGATCTCAATAGGGAGCATGTTCCACCAGGTGGGGGCCAGGGCAGAAAAAGCCCTGGCCCTGGTTGAAGCTAGGCAGATGTCCTTTGGGCCAGGGATCACCAGGAGATATTGACTCTAAGAGCGTAATGCTCTCTGAGGCATATATGGGAAGAGGCGGTCCCTTAGGTATGTTGGTCCCAGGCCGTATAAGGCTTTGAAGGTGATTACCTTGAAGTGGATCTGGTACTCAAGTGGCAGCCAGTGCAGCTGACAGAGCACATGCCGTACATGAGCCCACATAGGCACTGACATCAGCAGACGTGCCACCGCATTTTATACCAGCTGTAATTTCTGGATCAGTTTCAAAGTAAGCCTGCATACAGCAAGTTGCAGTAATCGAGCCTGGAAGTGGCCACTGCATGGTTCACCTTGGGGGGAGAGATAGGGCTTCAGTAGCCTGATCTGCCTAAGATGGAAGGTATCCATTGTTACTAAGGAGGTATCCATTGTTACTCCTGGGCTCTTCACCAACTGGGCTGGCACCAGAAATGTCCCTTCCAATATGGGAAGCCTGGTGCCCACCTCCAACCCCTGACAACCCAGGTACAGGACCTCCAACTTCAATTGATTTAAATCCAGACGACTCTGCTGCAACCATCCAGCCACAGCATCCAAAGCTTCAGCCAGATTTCCAGGAACGGAGGATGGATGACCATCCATTAACAGATAAAGCTGAGTGTCATCAGCATACTGATGGCAACCTAGCCCATAACTCCAGACTAACTGGGTGAGGGGGCGCATATAGATGTTAAATAACATTGGCAAGAGGATCACAGCAGTCCACATTCTAGTGGTACCATGGGAAGACCCTCTTGCCCAGCACCACCCTCTGTCTCCAACCATGGAGAAAGGAGGAAAACTATTTCAAGGCAGTCCCCTGGACTCCTACATCGGCAAGGTGGTGGGTCATAGGATTGTAATCAACCGTATCAAACACTGCTGTTAAATCTAATAACAGCAGCATTGACCTGCCTTGAGCCAGATGTCTATGGAGGTCATCTGTAACGGTGACCAGAACCATCTCCATCCCATGGCCAGGGTGGAAGCCAGACTGGAAAGAATTAAGAATCAAGGATAACATCTTAAATGCAGCAGCACAAACATCATCCTTAATAATTACACCCCATCAATAAGAATTTCAAAGAGCAAGTAAACTTTTGTGGCAAGGGGTCATCTGATCTCCTAAATGAGGCTGGTGAAGTACAAAGACTAGACCAGCACTGGGGCACTGCAGAAGAAAATCTCTTTCCCCCCCATTTTTAACAGTCTATGTAAGTACAACAGAAATCAAAGACAAGAGGAAAGCAAATAGTCCAACTGTAACTTGCCACAGGGCTACATATGGCATGGCTTGGCAATAGGGTTGACAGGCTGAGCCTGATAGCCAGTAGGAGAGTTGGGGGCAGGGACCAGTGTGGGGCAGCAATGGCATAACTATGATGATGTCACTTCTAGGGATAGCCATGAAGTGATGGTGATAGCTCTAGGAATTGCCAGAAACTCTATTGCTTTACTGCAGAGTTTCTGGCAATTCATAGAGTGCCTAGTGTCACTTCCAGGATTTTGCTGGAAATGACATCATTATGGTCACAATGCCAGAACATTATTTTAATCCCCCCCAGTGCCACTTGGAGTAGTGGTGGACAATGGGAGCTTGGTGTAGGGAACTCTTGCAAATGTAGAAGCTGTGGCATACTAAGGGAGTGGAAAGGCGTCCACCTTGACTGCAGCTTAAGGAAGGCCTTTGAAGGGTGCTCTTGAAGCCAGCATCATCCTGCTGCCTGCAGCAAACTTCTTCCCTTTTATCTTCAAAATGCAGTTCTGGCTGTAGCCACTAGGGGGACAGGAAGGTCTGAGCATAGCAAATAGCATGGTAGGATTGATTAGCTACACATCCCTTTTCTCCCAGACTCAAGCAAACTTCCTTTAGAGATCCTGCTGGTAGCTGCTACAATAATTGCCAGCCTACCGGTATTTTCTACAATACTATCCTTTCTGTCTGCCATTCATGCACATGATATTCAGCCAAAGATGACACAGACATTTTCTTCATTTCCCCCTTTTTATTATCTGCTCCCTTTTGTTCAGATCAGGTCTCATCAAAGTGATGTAGCACTTGGGGAAAAAAATACAACTCAGGACTCCCGAGCTGGATGCCAAGATTGAGAAGATCTCCACGGCCACCATATATTTTCCCTTTGTGCTCAAGTAGGTGGGAACAAAGGACAACCAAACTATGCAGAACAGCAGCATGCTGAAGGTAATAGACTTGGCTTCGTGGAAAGTGTCTGGTAAATTCCTGGCAAAGAAAGCCACAACAAAACTGCCAATGGCCAGCAAGCCCATATAGCCCAGGACACAATAAAACATGGTGACAGACCCTTCGTTACATTGTTCGATGATTTCTCCCCTTACTGAGTGCATGTCAATATCAGGGAATGGGGGAAATTTGGCCAGCCACACACTGCAAAGAGTGGCCTGAATCAGGGAACAGAAAAAAACAATGGAGGTTGCCTGTTTTTTCCCCACCCACTGTCTCATGCTGGATCCTGGCTTGGTAGCAACAAATGCTAGAACCACAACGATCGTTTTGGCCAACATACAAGAAACAGCCACAGAGAAGACCATGCCAAAGGTTGTTTGTCGAAGGAGACATGTCACCTTCTTGGGGCGTCCAATGAACAGTAGAGCACAAAGGAAGCAGAAGAGGAGGGAGATGAGGAGAGTGTAGGAGAGATTCCTGTTATTGGCTTTGATGATAGGTGTGTTGTGATATTTCATGAATATTCCCAGCACCAAAACCGTGATGGAAGAAAAGGAAAAAGAAAAAATGGTCAAACCAGTCCCCAAGGGTTCTTCATAAGACAAAAAGGTTATAACTTTTGGAATGCACAGGTTTTGGTTCTCATTTGGGTAATGATCTTCTGGACATTGAAAACAGTTGCCCAGCTCTGGAAAATAAAACATGTTATTGTGGGTTTTTTTTCCATTTAAGATATATACTTGGTAGACTTGTATATAGAAATCAAATTTTCATCAATTACAAGACTCTGGATGAATGTTCCTAAGACAAAACCTGATATATGTATTTATGGGCTGAGTTCAGACTGGCAATTTGCCCCACTATAGCCACGTTCCAGCCATGTTTCCCAAGTGAATTAAAGGGGACGTTCACACAGGCACATCTGCCTGGCGTTCCCCACCCGTAGGCAATCCGTGCTGTTCCACTTCACTCCCGGGATTAAAAGATACCTGTTGAAAGTGGTAGCAAATCCCACAGAGTGCCTTTATCCCACTGCATTCTCCTCCCCAGAAGTGTGAACGCTCAGCCGAAAAGCCAGGAGCAACCCACATTGTGCATAAGGCAGCAGCAATATGATTGGCTGTGCTCCGCTCTACCACCCGATGCAGTGCCAGAGCAATGGGATCCTCTCCAAATCGGCTGGATGCCTGTGTGTCTATGAGCATACAAGCATATATGCACTCATGTGCTCCTACACACATAGGCATCCAGCTGATTATCAGGAAAATGCCGTTTACAGCTGCGCCTCCGGGCCAGCAGTCTGAATGCTCCTGCACTCCTCCCCCCAGTACCAGTCAGCCCCGTGTGACCGGGAAAACCTGGAACAGTTTGTTCCGGGGCTTTTTTGCCATGGCTGGCTCCCACTTCAAACTGTCAGTCTGAACTCAGCCATGTAGTCTTCTCTTGAAATGATATTTGCTAGAGGATGGGCCAAGAACATCCAAAATTCTAGGACCCTGGTGATTAAGACAGTCTTGACAATTAAGGTTTCTTTTTCCCCTGGATACCTCAACCTGGAAATAATCAGTACACTTGTCTTGTCGGAATATAGTGTAATATTTGCTTTAGTTCAGTCAAATGAAATAGCATATACCCATCTTCGAAACTTGTATCACACATCCACTGAACTGTGGAGAAAACGTTAGGTGGGGTGGGGAGCATATATATCCAAGTGCATGATCAGAGTCAATAGATTCCATGAACATTATGTGTGATATGTCTTACCACTTTGATCTGAAATCTTCCCTTCTGGACATGGATGGCAATCATAGCAGCAAAATGGCTTTCCTTCTTTCTTTCTTTTACGATAGCCAGGATTGCACTCCTCATTACACTGAGAAAGGGGCAGTACCTGCCCATAAATTAACAAACAAACAATAAAACCTTTATATTTCTCCACCACTACCCCGGATGAAACTCAAAGTAGCATGCAAAAAAGCATTAATGCCAATTAATCATTTTTGATATGGTAATGAAATGATATACTACATGTTTGATACAGCTCATTACCACTTCCATGAAATAATTAAGCATCCTTAAATCATTCTCCTGAATAATTCAATGTTTCTTGGTCACTGTCAATGCTCTTTCAGCCTGCTTCAAAGAAGAAGAGGCTTTACAAATGTGGTACCTAATGCAGATCCAATTCTCTTAGGAGAGAGCATGGAAATAAAGAAGATAACTGGGGGATGTGCCGCTGAGGAAAGAATATTTTAGGGATTTTGTTTCTTACTGGTCAACCTAGAGTTAAGAACTTAATGGATAGATCTACAATATGCTCTTCTGCATTTTTTTTCAAATCATATTGTATGAGTTTTCACTTTCCCATTTTCATTGTTTGTGTCCTCATTTTCTTGGTGTGTGTTTTTGTTCTTCATTTACACTTGTTGGGGTAAAAATTGGGTCTGAATGCTCATTGGACCCATCCTACCTCACAGAGAAGGCCTTGGGTAACATGATACCCAAGGAGAATTCTCTGAGAGGTCAAATTACACAATGCGTCTATGAGAGAGGACAGCCTCAAGCCCCTCTCAGAGAGCAGCAGGACTGAGCACTGTTAGGAAATTCCCACTATCAAATGACACAAAAACATTGCTTTTAGTGAGAAATTGGTCTGGAAAGTACAGTTGGAACCAGCACCACTACCAGAACCCTTTGATAAACATTTTGGGAAAATACAGTCATTTCCTCAAGGAGTAGTCCAGCATCATAGCATCCAGATTTTTATAATATAATTAAATTTCACATTCTTTAAAACTAGCAGTCATGAAAACGATTCATCCACAGTCTTTGCACCATTGAAGGGAATGATACCTTACAGAGCAATCATTAATATAGTTACGCTCTTCTACGTTCATTGAATTCAGTGGAAAAGAGCATGCAACTCGGTTTAGGATTGAACGATTAGAGAACAAAGTAGTGAAGAACAATAAACTACCACAGAGTGACTACCTGAAAAGCTGGAATTAAAAATAATACTGTCCATTTGCCTCAGTTTATAGAATACAAACAGCTAGGAAAGGTGTGAAAGATCTATGGGAGGGAAAGACAGGTTCAAAATATCACCCCTCCAACAGAGCTAACTCTCTCCTCAGATGATCTCTGTAAATCATGGGAAACAAATGAAACACTCTGTTCCCGAGCAATTCTTCCCAAAACACAAAGCAACAGCTACATTTTATTTTTTTAATGTAGAAGATTAATCTTGTGCTTCATCTAGCTTTCCCACACACAGTGATGATTTGGTGCCTAAATAGAGAGAGATTTTAGAACACTTGAAAAATACCTGGTTGAAGCTACTGGGCCACTGGATGGCATCCTCATGAATGGTGAATGCTTGTTCTGTGGGAGCATCTGGGTCTAACCTTCCAACTTTGACTCGAAGAAAGGACTGGTTTGGAAATGTCACCCAGTTTACAATATCGAATCCAGATATTAGCTCACCATTTTGGTTGAATGAAATTTTCTCTCCAGCACTGTTGTTGAATGAGGCACTTCTCAAAAAATGGGGAAGCTGAATTGTGATAGAGGTAAGCATAAGCTTATATATACATATAAATATATATTTAAAAATGCTAACTTTTATTTTTGAGTGATTATTTTTCCACATTCCATATAAGACACCTAACAAAACAATACAGGCAAGTTACAGCCCAACCTGGAGACTGTCTTGCGACAACAGGAAAGGTGTGATATAATTATCTTAATTAATAAACAAAACATTTAGAACCTAACATGTAAAACCCAAAGAGGAAGGAAAATATGTGAGAAAATATTTATTTATTTATTTTATTCATTTTTTATCCCACCCTCCCCACCTCAGGCAGGCTCAGGGTGGCTTACAATAAGAGTTAAAACACATTAAAACACAAATATGACAAGCAGGGCCGGCTCACCCACTAGGCAAGCTAGGCACTCGCCTAGGGCGCTGGCCCTGCAGGGGCGCCAAAATGCCCCCACCCCCCGTAAAAGGCCCCCGAGCCGCCCAATGCCGGCAGCCCCGGCTTTCCTGGGTGCTTCGCGGCTGCGAGGCACCTGAGAGAGCCGCGCATGCCGCCCCTGGGAGGGAAGGGGGGGCTTCTAAGCCCGCCCTTCCCCGGCTCTCCCGGGTGCCTCGCGGCTGCGAGACACCTGGGAGAGCTGCATGCACCGCCCCTGGGAGGGAAGGGGGGCTTCTAAGCCCGCCCCTTCCCCGGCTGTCCCGAGTGCCTCGCGGCTGCGAGACACATGGGAGAGTCGCGCGCGCGCCTGGGAGGGAAGGGGGGCTTCTAAGCCCGCCCCTTCCTCAGCTCTCCTAGGCGCTGGGCCATCTCCAGGCCCCACCAGGAGGTTGGCATCCCCGTGGGTGGCACCCCCAGGCAGTCCTGCCTAGGGCGCCCAGACACCTGGGGCCAGCGCTGATGACAAGCATAGCTCAACAATAAAATAGAATAAAATGGGTGTTACAGATTCCTAGTAAATGACAATTTCCCTGCAATTCACTTCTCCCAGCCGTATTGCCCGCTCTTCATTTTGCTTTTTGCCCACAATCAAAGAGGAAAGTGTTACCCAAACTGGACCCAAAGAAGAGGAAATTAGTTTTTAAAAGGTTCCAGAAAGGAATAGCTCAGGACCTTGGTTTGTGTATACCAGGGTGGATATTCTGGCATACCCCAGAATAAAATGATGAAGGAAGAGAGTGAGAGACTTATTGTAAACATAAATAGCTTTATTGTATACAAGATAAAATAAAAGGGGAAAACGTAAAGAACCTACACTAAGCACCTGAGAAGCATTGATACTTAAGCCCTTTCCAGCTGTCTGTAGCTGGAAATGGTTCACATTGCCATTGATGAAGTATCCCTTGGAGCCAGGGCTATGATTAGGCACACCATGGAACTTAGCACTGAAAGTTCTCCCCCCCAAGAACAAATATGCCACTTGTGCTGGGGGAGACCGCACAATTCCAGCACACCCTTCCCTGGACTTTCAAGGTCAGCTTAACCCAGGGGCCTTTATGTGACTCCCCAAGTTTCAGATCCCCGGCACTTAGGCTCTAAAAGGGGGTGCCTCTTAAAACAACTAAGTCCACAATAAGAGTGGATGTCCACAAACCAAGGGGTCTTAGCTGGAAGGAGTGGGGCCCTTAAAAAGGCATCTAGGGTTAGGGTACAAGTGAGACAAAAGAAGTCATGGCTACATCCCCTTTATTGCTAGTGTGGCTGAAGAGCAAAGTGGGTCTCTGCAGGCTGGAACCCTTAACACCCATTCACACCAACAACTGAAATCCCACACAGTGATGAAAAGCAAGGCGGGCAGATCTCTGTGTTCCCTGTACATAAATTGTGTGCATAATATACTAATAAGTATATCTAGTTCCATGTGTGGCCCCATCTGTGGAGACTTCAATCCAGAGATGGGGGATAAGGAAATTGCACTTTGACACCAAATCTCTAGTCTGGGCTGAGACAGTCTAGAACCTGTTGATGCCCCCACATACACACACAGAGAGCCCTTATTCTCAGGAGCTTACCCGCCACAGGTGCCAATTCAGAAATGCCCTTTCTCGTCCAGTATTCATAGAGGTGTGCTTGGATTTAGATGAATGCATGGCATGCAGAGCATGTGCCACAGCATACACTGCATTGTAGATGCTGTAGCTGTGTGGAGCCATGCTTGTTTCAAAGACAGAGCCTGGGAGATTCTCTAGCTTCTCTTCTCCAGTGCAGATTTCCCCAAACGTCTGATCTAACACAGTGCAGATTTCCCCAGTCCTTGTGTCAGGGAAGAAACAGTTAAATGCATGTTCCCAGAAATCCCTGAGAAAACCATTTTCTTTTTCAGAGGTAGGGTGTGTGAGAAGGAGAAATTTCCGGAATCCTAGCATGTCCTTGGAGTGAACTGCAAAGGACAGAGTGCCATGGATGAAGTCTACATCCCAATGTCTTTGGGAGTCATCTGACGTGAAGTCCATCTGGGCAGTCATGATCCAGACTTTACCTTTGGTCTTCATCGGCAACTCCTCAAATTCTGCATAACGGAGCAAACTTCTCAACCCCATTGTGGTCTGAAATTCACCATGCAAAATCACCACGGTAGCTGTGCTACTCATGACAGTGTGGCATAGCTTGGTTTCCTCTTCTACATATTTTGCAAAATCACTAGAAAACCCCACTTTGGGTACTGCTTGTATGAAGTCAAAGCAGATACCATTCTGGGAAAACATGGGAAGCACATTGTGTACAAATGTCTTTTCAATGTCCACATCCAAATAAATCACTCCAACCCACACCCACCTGAAATACAGTAATAACTGGAGGATGCCATCATACTGGTGAGCCCCATTTGGGAACATCCAGTGGAAGAAAATATCTTCTGTTTTGTTGTTCTTTTCTGGAGTAGAGCCATAAATGAGCTAAACACAGAAAAACACAGAACTGAGAAGAACAGATGTGCAGCACTGCATTTACAAAATTTAAGTGCGTAACAGCTGCAACTGAGAACATGTTGATTTCACTTGGTGTCTTCAGTAAGCTTTTATGAATGGGGTGTGTGAAATGCCATCGTCTCTTCTGAATGCAACCTTATGAATCAATGGCCTGGCATATGAACTAGGGATATTAACAAAATTCAATATGACAATATTAAAAAAAATCAAATATTTCACACCAGCATTTGAAACCAAGGCAATTTCACTTGAAGTCTTCTTGAGCATTTACCAACAAGGAGGCTTCCAGTTTTCACAACTTCTGTAAACGAGATACAATTATAAAGCAGAGGGCTTTATAAGAGCCAGCAGACCAGTGGGTACAGGGGTGGGATGAAACAGAATTAACACCCCCCACCCCTGCTGGTCTTACCACTGCTACATGACTGTGCACCAAACAACACATTATATTTGTAAAGACTTTGTTCTGGCTTCTCCAGACTTACATTCCCAATAGCAACTACAAGGAACAGATACTTTAAAAAAAGAAAAGAAAGAGCCCAAAGGGGTTTGGAACGACACTGTAGGGGAAGGAAGAGCATTTTTCTACATAAGAGCAATGGGGGGGGGGCTTATTTCCACAGTTTTGCTGCTCCACATGCACAGATGTTCTACATGTAGCAGCACAGTCACGGAAATAACTCCCCACAGTGTGAGTTTCCAATGGGGAAATGGCTTGGCTCACAGCGCCACTCTGAGTTTGTTTTAGGTCTCCTTCCCCCCTCCCTCCTGAGGAGGCCATTCCTCACAGGGGCTGTGTGGCTGCAGGGGACATGAGTTATATCTGGGCTGCCTTTAAAATCTGTAACATTTAGCTACACCCTGTGTGCTATGCAGGACCCTGGAGACCAGATGCAAAACCATGCCAAGGAATAGGAGGTTCCATATGTGGATGCCTTTCGATGGATTTGCTCTAACATTTGCCCAATGTGATTGGCTTGCACTCATTCCATAACTTAGTATTAAAGACACAATCAGAAAAAAACCATGGTATCCATTACATTTTTTGCCATTGCTTTGATATCACATTTTGCAAATAGAGTTTGTGACTTGAAGACTACTGTGAACTTTCCTTATGGCAGCTACTTAAGGGTGAGTTCACACAGGTACATCTGTCAGGCGTTCCCCAGCCGTACTCAACCCGTCTTGTAACACTTCTCTCCCGGGTTTAAAAAGCACCAGGTGAAAGTGGTAGCAAACCCTGGAGAGCGTGTTTATCCCACATTCATCCTGCTTCCCAGAAGTGTGAACGTGAACAAGCTGATCCAGTAGGGATGTTCTAAGAACATAAGAGAAGCCAATGTTGAATCAGGCCAATGGCCCATCTAGTCCAACACTCTGTCACACAGCGGCCAAAATATACCAGTTGCCATCAGGAGGTCCAGCAGTGGGGCCAGGACACTAGAAGCTCTCCCACTGCTGCCCCCTCCAGCACCAAGAATAGAGTGCATCACCTGCCCCAGACTGAGAGCTCCTATCTATACCCTGTGGCTAATAGCCACTGATGGACTTCTGCTCCATATGTTTATCTAATTCCCTCTTGAAACTGTCCATGCTTGTAGCTGCCACCACCTCCTGTGGCAGTGAATTCCATGTGTTAATCTTAGGTGCATGTGCGCTTATGTGCATGAGCGCATAAGCACATGTCACCAGATTATGTTACAAAAAGTCGCTTACAGCCACGCCTCTTCCAGGGGTGGGTGAACAGTATGAACACTCCCTTGCACCTCCTCCCTGGTATGCTCCCGCATCAGCCGGTGATGCGGGATCAATCTTTTTTGCCACAACTCCCTCACACTTCAAACTGCCAGTCTGACTTCAGCCTGACATACTCCTAAAGATGTACTAGACTTTGTCTCATTGGACAGGCACTTCAACCCCTTTTCCAGAATGCCAGGCCTTATAAGAAGCTGTTTCTCAATCTGAGTGGAGTTAGAAAAGAGGTGTTGAATGCCCTAGCATCTCCCTGACCAAAGCTCCAAGGGTGGTCTAAGGGTGGAGGAAGAAATCAGAGAGGCTGTTAAAAGAGACAGTGGGTTGGATCCAGCCAGCTTGTTACACAGTCTCACCCAGTTCTTCTCCTAACTACATCCACCAGCCCACTGTCATGTCTCCCTGTGACCAGCCCAGCAAATCCACACACACAAAACCTTTATTGGCCCTGAAAAACACAAAACATCGTGGAAATACAGCAAAATACTAAGATGCATGTATCACTTACATTTGGCTATTCAAGCCTCATCTTCTGATTGCATAATATAAAATTTTTGCAACAGCCTCCATTATTTCGCAATTAGAATTAAACAGAAGAAAGTGAACAACTGAGTCATCCACCACCCCACTGTCATGACTCCCTCTGACCAGCCCAGCAAATCGACTCAGACATTTCAGGGAGGGAGCCTGAAGAGCCAAGATGCCTTCATCTTGGGGAAAAAAACTATACAGACAAGTCAGGTTGTTTTTTTAAAAAAAACAAAAACACCACCCCAAAACAAAACTGGAGATTAAAAGAAAAAAACACTGGAGAATTGTTCAAAATGTGCAAATGCCTCCTTCCTTTTGAAGTCGTACTGTCCAGGAATAGCGCTACTAAATTTTGATCTACAGATAAAGTTTCCATGAACTTGAAGGCACTCTTTCAAAGTAGCTTGAATAAATCCAGAGATACTATCCAATCACAATACTGGCTGCCTATATATAAGTAAAGGGCTACCAGTGTATTGTTTTTCAATCACACATTTAAATAAACCAACAGAATCACGCATCTTCACTCGATTGAATATTAAGCAGCATCACAGAAATTCAGCAGAAAATCACACAGTTTTCTGTCATCAGAACTCAAAAAGAATACCTCAAAGCTAAGGGAAGTAAGAATACTTAGTTATACAAAATGAATGCATCTTACTTGTGGTATCTTGAATGGGCACAGGACGGTTGCCATGTGAAGATAGATATTGGAGTTGGGTCCTCCAATAACAGCGACTGGATTGTTCCGAAAATCACACTTATAGTTCGGGATGAATCTGTGCTGTGTGGAGAGAAATTCCATGGAGGCATGAATGGTCTGTATTGGACTGAAGTAGTTGTTAAAGATATTGAAGCCCAAGGTGATGTTGGGTGTGAGCTGGGGATTATTATTAATTTCCTCTACTGCAAATATCAAGGCCAGGATGTGCTGGTAGATCTGAGTCATTATCCTGTAATGAGAATTATATTCTGCGTCACAGTCCATCGGATTCAGAACTTTAACTTACACTTTCCAAGATTTTTATTGCATGGGAAATTTGTCAATATCTTAAAACCGTTCTTCAAGCGAGGCTTTTCATGGCTTGTTCAATACTTGCAAAAACAGAACTATCTGCACGCGGCTGATTGGTTGCAGTATTTACTGTATATTGTGCATCGCAATCCATCAGTTTCGCTATGTGACTTTTGACTTCTTTAAGCATCACCCAACAGGGTTAGTCATTTTGGAAACTTCAAGTTAGCATACAAGCCCACACGTGCACACCATTCAAAGCCAGCTTCAGACATGTATTGTTTTCTTAAACTTGGATCTGAAACGTATATTTGGAACCAATCCTTCATTTGTGAACTAAAGAAAGGCAGATAAGAATGGACATAGGCAGGAGCCCTTTTCAATGTCTATCATTCAAATAATTGTTCTAAAAATGTCTGAATCTGAAATTTTACACAGAGAATACACCTACTTAAGGGCACAGCTCTGGTGCCATTAAAAGACATGGAAGGGGGTTGATATTGCTAATTCTCCATATGCATGCACATGCAAACCCACCGACACGCTGCTTACCTCATACTATACCCGGGCGAGGGGCTGTAATTGAGGAAATTTATTTTACATGAGATTTGGGAATGTAGGGTAATGAGCAAGGGAGTAAGAAACATTCTTCCAACACAAACCCCTTCCATCCGCAGACTTTATCACTGCATCCAAGGCACAATTTGGCTGACGTTCAGGAAAAAAATGGAAGTAGGAGGGCTGTCTACATTGTAAGTAAGCTCAACATGCAAGAGCACAGAGTGTGTTTATTGCTTACTTGTCATGGAACTTAAAGGAAGCATTTTAACTTTAAATTTCTATGTATTTATTTATTTTGGTGCCTGGTGAATCCGTGAGCATCTTAACCTTGTTCTTCAAGTGAAACTCTTCATGGCTTTTTGAATCCTACAAAAAATAGAACTATCTACAGACAACTGATTGGCTGCAGTATTCATTTCATGATCTCTTATTTGGAGTGGGCATTTTAGAGATTCCATCATTTTTAATGTAATGTTTGGAACAGCCCCCCTAGCCTTTTTTGAGATAAGTAGTTTATAAAATATTTAATGAAATAGGATGCATGACACGTCAAAGGTAAAATTTGGTTCGCATGTAATTGAGTTCTAGAGAACTGTGGATGTTTTCTTTTTTAAAAAAAAATCTCTAAAACACGACAACAAAAAAAGTGTGAGACGTCCTACATAACAGAGGTTTTCATTCTAGTGAACAGTGCAAAAAAACAGATTTAGGCTGTGATGGTGGACATCATGGAGGATGGAGGAGGTGTACAAATCAGAGGGCTTGGGGCTCAGTGCTAGTGAATTTGGTTGGCATGCTGGTGGTCCCAGGTTCAATTTCCAGCATCTCCACCTAGAAAGATCAGGTAGGAGGTGATGTGGAAGACTTCTGCCTGAGATACCAAAGAGAGCTGCTGCCAGTCTTACTAGACAATACTGACCTTGATGGACCAATAGTCTGATTCAGTATAAGGCAGCTCCATATGGTCACATGTCCCTATGATTTTTAGTTGGAATATGCAGCTAGGTTTGCTTGATGGGAGCTGAATTTCTTGCTATCGATACAATATTGTTTCAACTATTGTTATCGCTATTAACAATAATCCTGATTATGAAAATAACAAGGCATAGACAAAGACAGGTAGCTGTATTAGTCTGTTTGTAGAAGTAGGAAACAGCCAGAGTCCAGTAGCACCTTAAAGACTAACAAAATTTGTGGCAGGCTATAGCTGTGAATCATGAAAGCTCGTATCCTGCCACAAATTTTGTTAGTCTGTAAAATGCTACTGTACTCTTGCTCTTTTCTAAGGCATACAGAAGACAAGATTTCTTCCTAACAACAATAATTTCCTACCCCTATGAAGCTAAACCACAGGACTGGTCTAAGAATGCTATCAGAACAAATGCATGATATTTTGAGGGAGCCAGTATGGATTATGTTAAAACATTAGATTAGGGTTTAGGGGTGCAGATGAACCGCTACTCGGTCATGGAAGCTTGATAGGTAACCTTAGGACCTCCACCCTCTCTTTCGCGTGCTAATTTACATCCCAGGGTTGTTGTCATGATAAAAACGTTAGATGGGAGAACAATGCTGTTAGTTGTTTTGGGATTTCATTGGGGAAGAAAAGATATTTTAAAATAAAGATATTTTTGGCCTAACTTTATGCCCAAATACCCCACAGCATGAGAAACCAAATACTAATGCAATCTTAAGAACATCAACACACAAATAACATGAGTATCATTTAGAGAAAGCAGCAGCAGTAACAACTAGTGACTAACATAATCAGCATCAGTATCCCAAAATGATGAGTGTTCTAATCACAGTAATGGAGCTAGCTGTGACATAGATAGTAATGTATGGCTGCGAGAGTTGGACTATAAGGAAGGCTGAGCGCCGAAGAATAGATTCTTTTGAACTATGGTGCTGGAGAAGACTCTTGAGAGTCCCTTGGACTGCAAGGAGATCAAATCAGTCAATCCTAAAAGAAATCAACCCTGACTGTTCCCTGGAAGGCCAGATCCTGAAGCTGAAGCTCAAATACTTTGGCCACCAAATGAGAAGGGAGCATTCACTGGAGAAGACCCTGATGCTGGGAAAGATTGAAGGTCAAAGAAGAAGGGGACGGCAAAGGATGAGATGGTTAGACAGTGTCATCGATGCAACGAACATGAAATTGAGCAAACTTCAGCGGACGGCGGAGGACAGGAGGGCCTGGCGTGGTCTGGTCCATGGGGTCGCGAAGAGTCGGACTCGACTGTGCGACTGAACAACAACAAGTGACCTAGATGGCCCAAACTACTGTGGTCTCATCAGATCTTGGAAGCTAAGTGGAGTCATTTCTGGTTCATACTTGGATGGGAGACCATCAAGGAGGTTGCTGGTTGCCACATAGAGGCAGTCAATGGCAAATCGCCTCAGTTTGTTCCTTCACTTGAAAACCTTACTGTGTCATCATGTCAGCTGCAACTTGATGGTACTTTCTTCCACTCCCTCAAACTAGAAATGCAAAATAATTTGGTTTTGTGCAAAATAAATCCTTACACGAAGTCAGGAAAGGGTTGGTGGGAAGGGTTATTTTCGAAGTTGCTTGTGCTGGAAAGCGTAAAGATCTGTGAAATAATGCCAGCAATGCTGAAATCTCCTGACTGAAAATATTTATGACAAATGGGACGAGGACCACCTATGGGACACTGAATACCAGGAACTCTGCACACTGCTTGTGGCAGCAGTACTAATACCAATGCTAAGAGTGCCATAATTTTGCAGGAAAAACTTTCCTCTAGACAAAAATATTGCCTCTCTCCCGGTATTTGTTTCCATGAGAAACATGACATGACTAGATTAGTAATTAGGACTGTACAGTCCAAATCTGCCAGTGGTCAGACAGAAATCCTGTCTATACCGCTGTCTCTCAGAGGGGAAGGGGATATTAATAGCATTCTTCAGTCGTAGTTTGTAATTTTGCTGCTCGTCACTAGAACTCTCTATGCGCTCAGAGAAATAGATGCAATCATGGAGAATTAGATAATTGCAGAGACAGTCATCTTAAAAACATTGACTCAGTCTCAGGTTCTCCGTGACACATCAGAAGAAAATATGTTTATTGCATCTACTGAAACTTCTCCTGTTGTCCTCAGGGAATTTTAGCCAGGTGCAGCAGGGGCTTGTAATGGTCTACCGAAAGAAATAATTGCTTGAAAAATGAGCCTTTGAGAAAGAAACCACAAATCTGAAAGGGGGAATTTTTGAAAGAGACATAGCTGGCGAGTTTGCCTAAAATTTAAGCACCCATTTCAATATGGGTCAGATCTGCAAAGCAGGATTAATGTAATATTTAAGGGGGGGGAGAAGTTTAGGTATCACAGGCAACAACAAAAAATATTTCAATTTGTATTGCCAAGTGCAGAAGTAAGCAGTGGACTTAGTTCAACTGCCATAAATTAAAAACAGTTACTGAGATATAGACTAAATGAATCTCTGTAAGAAAGAAAGAGTTCCAGAGGACAGCCATGTTAGGCTGCAGTCACACACACTAAGTAATCCACTTTCCAACTGGATTTTGCCATTTCACACAGTAAAATCCAGTAGCAAAGTGCACTGAAAGTGGACTGAAGGTGGATTCTTTAGTGTGTGTGACCGCAGCCTGTAACAATATAATAGTAAATTTAAAACCGAACATGTCTTCAGTTTATTATTCCCCCAGTCTGCACACCGAGGCAATTTGCATCAAACTGCAACACACATGGATGATCTCAGAAATATTGCTGTGCATGCGTACAATTGTCAACCACAGCCCATAATGGAAGACATTGTTTAATATCTCCCCTCCCCCTTTGTTATCTGATCCCTTTTGTTCATATCAGGCCTTATCATAGTGATGTAGAATTCAGGGTGAAACGCACAACTGAGTCATCCAGCACTGCAAGCCAAGATGGAGAAGATCTCCACATGGTTCATGTATGTGGTGCTCAAGTTGGTTGGAACAAAGGACAGCCAACAGGGCAATCCAGCTACATGCTGAAGGTAATATTAAAAAATGTCAAGTAACTTTCTGGCTTGGAAAGCCACAGGGAGGGTGATAATTTCCAGAAAGCCTATAAAATCCAGGACACAGGAAAACATCGTGCCTGTCTCTTCATTACATTGATGATTTCACCATTTATTTTTCCCAATGATTTCTCCACTTATTGAATGCATATCAAAATCAGGAAGTAGGGCAAATGTTGTCAAACACATTTTACACTTAGTAGCCTGAACAGGGAAGCACCAAAAGAAACCCCTGAGTCTGTCAATCTTTTTTCCACCCATTTCTGAGATCAAAAGAAGGAACAAGTAGATGTCAGTCTCATTTTGGCTGTTCTGTATATGGAGATTAAGTAGATTTTTTGCTGATCTATTGGTGGATCATTCTTTTCTTATACAGATGATCTCTGTTCTGTGGCTGGTAGGGATGACTCAGTATGTTTCCTTGTTCATATCATAACAGGTGAGCCGTTTATGCAGTATACATACTCTATAACCTAGCTGCTCTCTGTGGGTAGACTACTGGAGCCATTTCTTGAAACGCCATTCCCCGCCAGTTAAAAAACAGAAACTAGTTGTCCTCAATATCAGTCATATGTTAGAGAAGCATGGCCCCAGCAAGAAGATTCAGTGTGATAAAGATTTACCAACCTCCAGGTGGGACCTGGAGATCTTCAGGGATTACAAATGGACTCCAGACCACAAATATCAGTTCTTTCGTAGAAAATAGCTGCTTTGGAGGATGGTTTCTATGGTATCATAACCTAGAGAGGGCCCTCCCATCCCCAGGCCCTGCCCTCCCCAGGCATCACCTTCAGACCTTCAAGAATTCACCAGCCCAGAGTTGGCCACCCAAGTGTGATCCAAGGCCTACTTTCCATTTGTGCAGGCAAGAAGGTTATTATAGGTTATTTGACCCCAAATCTCTTGGATTTTTATATCAGTGCTAAATGCTGTCAAACTTGGGTCTCATTTGCCATGAGTTCCTTAACTGTCTCTGGTTCTGTATGCCTATCATCCTCTTTATTCTGGCTGGGAAGGGGGAGTCTGTGAACATGTAAGTGTGGAGACTGCTTTGCTGAGAATAGCGCTAGCTTGTAACTGCATTTATGCAGGGCCTCCCTTCACTGGGAAGAATGCATGCTTTGACTTTGGGTGCCAGACACTGCTAGCTTGCAGGTGCTGGGAGAGGGCTAACGGTGCATAGTAGATTTTGGTTGGCTAGATGTACTGGTGTGATTGGACTGGTCACAAGGGGGGGTTGTTTGAATTATGTATAATATCAGAACTGGTGCAAAGGGTGTCAGTTCTGACACAGATCATCTTAGCTTGAAACATCTTCATCTCTCAATAAAGAAATCACTGCCAAGAGAGTGTTGTTGGGAGTAAGTTTGGTCAAAAGTCTGACAAATGCTAAAAAAAAAAAAAAAATGAGTGTTTCTATTTGATGAGAGATTCTCAAATTGTGCACATGCAAGCACAAAAACACATATATGTACCTTCTCTTCCCCACCAGTTCTGTCCCTCCTCTGAGCCACAACTGCTTTCCAAAAGGACATAGGAGTAACATGTGAAGTCTCATGCATCTCTAAGGAAAGGGTGGGCCCCAATCAGGATGATTTTTTCCCCCTGCAAATGACTCTTCCCTGTCATTTCCAATATGACTTCCTGCCTGAATTGATGGGAATTATAGTTTGCATCACTACCTTAACCTAACTGGTTCATGGTTTGCAAACCAGAGGTTCATGCCCATCCCTATCCACAACCCTTCCATGACTGTCCATGTGGTTTCAGAGGTTTGTAAGATTTGTGGTGGGAAGCGGGGGGGGGAGCAAAAGGGATCACAGAAATGGCTTGCAACCATTCCAGTCTAAAAGTGGGGCTGGTGCACTTTTGAGCTGTTAGGCTGAAATAGATGCATGCCATTTCAGTGATCCCTTTCACTCCCCCATTATTTCTGAGTGTTCCCTTTAAATGGCTTTTGCTAGTGGGCACAGCATACCAGTGAAGTCCAAGCACTGCTTGGAGTTCACTTGTGCACCATGCCCACTGGCAAAAAGCCATTAAAGGTTTGTGGTTCATAGTCCATGTGACCACATGATCCATGAACCAGGATGAACCTCCATTTACCCAGTTTGTGCCCATCCCTAGTTATTAGTACACACACACAGTGGTGATAAGTTGGTGGTCTTTATGTTGGAACATCCTCAGTTGCACAGAAACAAACACACACAAGGTGTCTTCCATTTTAAAATGTGAACAAAATCCTGTGTGCAAGAATACTGAATTCTCAACTTGGCAGAATATGGTCACTGTGAACAACCTAGGTTCAGTTATTGAACATGTCATAAGCTAGGACTGCAGCTCTAGAACTCAACGTTTTGGGGAGACTTGGAACTTCAAGAGCTGATGTGCTGGTCCTAAATGTTCTGTTCCACTCTGTTGCAAGGAGCCCTCCACCCTTAGAATATTCTCTTCCACTCAAGGAAGCTTCCACCATTCACAAGAAAAAAGTCCAACTGGCAATCTTCCACGTTCATCATAACATAACAGAGAAAAAAAAAATCACAGCTTAATATGCAATACCTGCATCCCTTCGCAAGCCCTGACTAAAGGCAGGGTATGTCCCACCAGGAAAAAAAAACAAACACCATTTGTGCACATGATATTCAGCCAAAGTCAACACAGACATTTTATTCATTTCCCCCTTTTTATTATCTGCTCCCTTTTGTTCAGATCAGGTCTCATCAGAGTGATGTAGCACTTGGGGAAAAAAATACAACTCAGGACTCCCGAGCTGGATGCCAAGATTGAGAAGATCTCCACGGCCACCATATATTTTCCCTTTGTGCTCAAGTAGGTGGGAACAAAGGACAACCAAACTATGCAGAACAGCAGCATGCTGAAGGTAATAGACTTGGCTTCATGGAAAGTGTCTGGTAAATTCCTGGCAAAGAAAGCCACAACAAAACTGCCAATGGCCAGCAAGCCCATATAGCCCAGGACACAATAAAACATGGTGACAGACCCTTCATTACATTGTACTATGATTTCTCCCCTTACTGAGTGCACGTCAAGATCAGGGAATGGGGGAAATTTGGCCAGCCACACACTGCAAAGAGTGGCCTGAATCAGGGAACAGAAAAAAACAATGGAGGTTGCCTGTTTTTTCCCCACCCATTGTCTCATGCTGGATCCTGGCTTGGTAGCAACAAATGCTAGAACCACAACGATCGTTTTGGCCAACATACAAGAAACAGCCATGGAGAAGACCATGCCAAAGGTTGTTTGTCGAAGGAGACATGTCACCTTCTTGGGGCGTCCAATGAACAGTAGAGCACAAAGGAAGCAGAAGAGGAGGGAGATGAGGAGAGTGTAGGAGAGATTCTGGTTATTGGCCTTGATGATAGGTGTGTTGTGATATTTCATGAATATTCCCAGCACCAAAACCGTGATGGAAGAAAAGGAAAAAGAAAAAATGGTCAAACCAGTCCCCAAGGGTTCTTCATAAGACAAAAAGGTTATAACTTTTGGAATGCACAGGTTCTGTTTCTCATTTGGGTAATGATCTTCTGGACATTGAAAACAGTTGCCCAGATCTGGAAAATAAAACATATATAAATGAAATTAAAATTAATATATATATATGAAATTAAAAGGCTCTGGATGAGTGTTCCTAAGACAAACTCTGATATCCATATTTATGCAGTCTTCTCTTGAAATGACATCTGCTAGAGGATGGTCCAAGAACATCCAAAGTTTTAGGACCCCTGTGATTAAGACAGTCTCAACAATGAAGGTTTGTTTTCTCCCTGGAAAATTCAACCTGGAATAATCAGTACACCTGTCTTGTCGGGATATAGTGTAATATTTCATAGAATCATAGATTTGGAACGGACCTCCAGGGTCATCTGGTCCAACCCCCTACACAATTCAGGAAATTCACAAATACCTCCCCTTCCACATCTGCAGTGACCACTGTTCCATGCCCAGAAGATGACAAAAAAAAATCTAGAAGACAAAACGCCTCTAGCCAAATCTCCAAAAAATCTCCAGCCAAACTGGAGATCATCAGTCAAATGATGCTGTATATACATAGGATTATATCCATCTTCAATGCTTGTATCAGACTTATCAGCAGTCAGCATTAAACTGTGGAGAAAACGTTAGGTCAGGTGGGGAGCATATATATCCAAGTGCATGATCAGAGTCAATAGATTCCATGAACATTATGCATGATATGTCTTACCACTGTGATCTGAAATCTCCCCTTCTGGACACGGATGGCAATCATAGCAGCAAAATGGCTCCCCTTCTTTCTTTCTTTTACGATAGCCAGGATTGCACTCCTCATTACACTGAGAAAGGGGCTGTACCTGCCCATAAATTAACACACAATAAAATCTTTATATTCTTTCACCACTACCCTGAGGGAACTCAAAAAAAGTATACAAAAATCATTAAACAATGCCAATTAGTCATACCTGACATGGTAATAAAATCATTTAATATTTTTATACAGCTCATTATAGCTACCATAAAAGAATTGAGCACCCTTAAATCATTCTGAATAATTCAGTGTTTCTTGGTCACTGCCAGTGGCCTTTCAATTTGCTTCATTGCAAACCTGGTATCTGAGACAGACCCAGTTCTCTTAAGTAAGAGCATGGGAAAAAAGATAGTTGGGGTGTGTGCAGCTAAGATACACCTATTTTAAGGATTTTATTTCTTACCAGTTAGCCTAGGGTTAAGAACATGATGGACAGGTCTACAATATGCTCTTTGGCATTTTTTTAAAAAATCATATTGTGCACCTTTTTCACTTTCCCATTTTCATTGCTTGTGTTCCCATTTTCCTGGTATGTTTTTTCTGTACTTTGTTTTCACTTGTTGGGGTAAAAATTGAGTCTGAGTGTTCCTTGGATCTGTCCTACCTCACAGGGAAGGCCTGCAGCAAATGGACCCACCAACCAACACAATACCCAAGGAGAATTCTCTGAGAGGTTAAATTACACAGTTCCTCTATCAGAGAGCACAGCCTCAAGCCCCCCTCAGAGAGCAGCAAGACTGAGCACTGTTAGTTTATTCCCACAATCAAATGGCACAAAACCATTGCTTCTAGTGAGAAATTGGTCTGGAATGTGCAATTGGAACCAACACCACTACCAGAATCCTTTGATAAACATTTTGGGAAAATACAGTCATTTCCTCAAAGAGCAGTCCAGCAGCATAACATCTGGATTTTTAAAATATCATTCAATTTCACGTTCTTTAAAACTAGCAGTCGTGAAAACTATTTGCCCACAGTTTTTGCACCTTTGAAGGGAATGATACCTTACAGAGCAATCCTAAATACAGTTACACTCTTCTATGTTCATTGAATTCAGTGGAAAAGAACATGCAACTCGGCTTAGGATTCAACGATTAGAGAACAAAGTAGTGAAGAACAATAAACTACCACAGTGTGACTACCTGAAAAGCTGGAGTTGAAAATAATAGTGTCCATTTGCCTCAGTTTACAGAATACGGACAACTAGTAAACGTGTGAAAGATCTACGGCTGAGTTCAGACTGGCAATTTGCCCTGCTATAGCCATGTTTCAGTGATGTTTTAAAAGCGGATTAAAGGGGGCATTCACACAGGCACATCTGCCTGGCGTTCCCCACCCGCAGGCAACCCAAGCTGTTCCGCTTCACTCCCGCATTTAAAAGATACCTGATAAAAGTGGTAGCAAATCCTAGAGAGTGCCTTTATCCCATTTTATTCCACTTCCTGGAAGTGTGAATGTGAAGCTGAAAAGCCAGGAGCAACCCGCTTCTATAGTGTGTGCCGGGTATTTCCGTGCATAAGGCAGAAGTAATCTGATTGGCTGTGCTCCGCTGGGATCCTCCCCAAATTGGACAGATGCCTATGTGTGCATGAGCGCATGGGTTATACACACATAGGCCCATGCACTTATACACACATAGGCATCCAGCCAAATTACCAGGGAAAAGCAGCTTACAGCCATGCCTCTGGGCCTGCAGTCTGAGCTCTCCCGTGAGCCTTCTCCTGGTATGCTTCCGTATACGTCAGCCCCGTGTGACTGGGAAAATCCAGAACAGTTTATTCCGAGGCTTTTTTTGCCACAACTGGCTCCCGCTGTACATTATCAGTCTGAACTCAGCCTATGGGAGGGAAAGAAAGGTTCAAAACATCGCCTCTCCAACAGAGCTAACGGTCTCCTCAGAGGGTCTCTCTAAATCATAAAAAAAATAAAATTGAACACTCTGTTCCCTAGCAATTCTTCCCAAAACACAAAGCAACAGCTACATTTTATTTTTTTAAATGTAGACGATTAATCTTGTGCTTCATCTAGCTTTCCCACACTCAGTGATGATTCTGTGCCTAAATAGAGAGACATTTTAGAACACTTGAAAAATACCTGGTTGAAGCTCCTGGGCCACTGGATGGCATCCTCACAAATGGTGAACGCTTGTTCTGAGGGGGCATCTGGGTCTAGCCTTCCAACTTTGACTCGAAGAAAGGACTGGTTTGGAAATGTCACCCAGTTTATGATATCGAATCCAGATATTAGCTCACCATTTTGGTTGAATGAAATTTCCTCTCCAGCACTGTTGTTGAATGAGACACTTCTCAGGAAATGGGGGATCTGAATTGTGATGGAGGTAATCATAAGCTTATTTTTTAAAAACAAACAAACAAACAAACATTTATTTGTGGGTGATTATTTTTCCACATTCCATATAGGTCACCTTACAACAATATAGGAAAGAAGAGAATCAAAAGATAACATGAAGACGAAGTTCAATCTGGGGCCTGTCTTGAGACAACAGGAAAGGTGTGATATAATTATCTTAATTAATAAATAAACAAAACAATTAGAACATATAACATACATAAAACCCAAACAGAAAGGAAAATATGTGAGAAAATATGCTTTACAGATCCCTAGTAAATGGCCCCAAACATAGATATATGGTGCAATTTCCCCATCTGCTATCGTCACACTAGGGCTGCCAGTTCACCACTTGGGGAACTCACATGTCACATGTTTTTAGACCACAAACACTGAAGAAGGTTAAATGCAGCAATTTTCCTGTCATTCACTTCTCCCAGTCCTATTACTCACTTTTCATTTTTCTTTTTCCCATAATCAAAGAGGAAAGTGTTACCCAAACTGGACCCAAAGAAGAGTAAATTAGCTTTAAATGGGTTCCAGAAAGGAATAACGCAGGACTTTGGTCTGCATATACCAGGGTGGATCTCAATAGGGGTAACCCCCAATAAAATGATGAAAGAAGAGAGTGAGACTGTGGCTGATTTCCCACTACAGCTGCCTCGGGGTTACGCCGCCGTTTGCCCCGATACTATTTGTCAATTTCACACCCGAAGCCGCAGGGCTGCATTTTGACCAGCGGCTTCGCCCGATTTCCCCGCAGTTTTGTAATCCTCAAAAAACAGGATCACGAAACTGCGGGGGAAATCGGGCGAAGCCGCAGGTCAAAATGCAGCCCCGCGGCTTTGGGTGTGAAATTGACAAATAGTATCGGGGCAAACAGCGGCACAACCCCGAGGCAGCTGTAGTGGGAAATCAGCCTGTGAGAGACTGACTGTAAACACAAACAGCTTTATTGTATACAAAATGAAATAAAAGGAAAACGCGTAAAGAACCTACTCTAAGCACCCAAGAACTAATTCCCCAAGTAATGACAGTTGCACACACACAAACATACATAAGCAAGTGGCTGCACTTGAAGAAAAGGAAAAGGGAGGAAACTGGTTAGTTTTAGGAAAGAGACGTACAGCCTGAAATTTTGGGCTTGAAGTCTGGAGAGGAACTTGGTAGTGGGGAACTTGGCATACCTTCCACTGAGGTGGGTTTAAGGGTCCCATAGCACGTGGGGGCACACTTTCCCAGGATCATGAGTGGTCCCAGATAAAAACTTGAATTTGACCAGGCAGTTGGAGGATAACTGCTGTCAAAATCTGTTGCAAAGATTAGTATGGAAATAACTGACATTCCAAGGTAGGGTGATTCTTGAATGGTATGATGGACCTCTGTCACTTCCTACCTCTCAGGCAGATTTTCCTGCCAAAATTTTAGTTCCCCTTCAGTGACTGAGTCTCCCTCATGCAGGATGTATTTCTTCTTTGTCATAAAAGACTCGTCTGTCCCACCCTCTGACAGTGATATAATTTGGCTTTGGACCTATTAGAGGAACTTGAGGGAAAAAAAATAGGAGCCCTCTTGTCTTTAATCCTTAGAAATGACACTTGAGACTGTATAACTTTCAAAACAGAATAAAAGATTTTTATTTATTTATTTTATTTAACAGGCAGAGAAGTCAAAGTTTAGTAATGTCGAGGTAAAACATTATATTTTGTACAGGAATGAATTCTTTGAACAAACCAAAGTGTGCTGCTGTAACTTATTTTCAGAGATTTCTAGATCTTTTCAGTGGGACATATTTTGCTTAGTATATTCCAGTAATTTCAATATTACTTCACAAATTTTCCTGGAAATTTACTTTAAGAACATAAAAGAAGCCAATGTTGGATCAGGCCAATGGCCCATCAAGTCCAACACTCTGTGTCCCACAGTGGCCAAAAATACCAGGTGCCATCAGGAAGTCTACCAGTGGGGCCAGGACACTAGAAGCCCTCCCACTGTTGACCCCACAAGCACCAAGAATACACTACATCACTTGCCCCAGAATGAGAGTTCCTATCTATACCTTGTGGCTAATACCCACCGATGGACCTCTTCTCCATATGTTTATGTAATTCCCTCTTGAAGCCATCCATACTTGTAATTGCCTCCTGTAGCAGTGAATTCCATGTGTTACTGACTCTTTGGGTTAAGAAGTACTTCCTTTTATCTGTTCTGACCTGACTGCTCAGCAATTTCATTGAGTGCCCACGAGTTCTTGTATTGTGAGAAAGGGAGAATTTCTTTCTCTACCTGCTCTATCCCATGCATACTCTTATAAACCTCGGTCATGTCACCCCTCAGTCATCATTTCTCCAGGCTAAAGAGCCCCAAGCATTTTAATCTTTCTTCATAGGGAAAGTGTCCCGACCTTTTTATCATTCTAGTTGCCCTTTTCTGTACTTTTTCCAATGCTATAATATCCTTTTTGAGGTGTGGCAACCAGAACTGTACACATTATTCCAAATGAGGTTGCACCAATGATTTATACAGGGGCATTATGATACTGGCTGATTTGTTTTCATGGCACGCTGGCAGAGGGGGTGGGCCAGCACCAGAAGCAGGAAACTGGGGCTCTCCTGACCATCTCTGGCCTTATTAGTGGAGTCTTGAGTCCCCTGGGGGCAGGAGCACATGGCCAGTACTTAAGGGGCTGAGCCATCCCACCTGCCATTATTTGGCTTCAGACAACTTTGCCCACCCTCCCATCCCTTTAAGTGTAGTTTGGTTAAGGGGTTTGTTGCATGTGTTTTATTTCATGTCATTTATTCTTTGTCACAACTTGGTGGTATCAGCATGGGGTCGGATCAATTTTCAGGTAAACCAGCCTGTGTGCCCATTTCCTGAGATAGGGGATCCTCTTAAGGGATTTGGGCATGAGGGGCAAGCAGAGCACCCAGCCCAGGGGCATGGCCGGGGATTACCCTCACACCCAGGTGGCAGGGGAGACCACCTCTGGGAGTCAGCCCTTTTGGTATCCAGAAACCTGTCATCCCCAGGTGTATGTCAGATTATTGACTGGAAGGAGGCCAGTCGAGGGATCAGATCCGGGACCCATGCTGTGCCAAAGCATACTACAGCTGTAATCAATAAAGTTGTGGCCTATTTTCCCACTTTTCTAAAATCTATGTGTGAGCGTGTATTATTCCAAGTGAACTATATTCAGGGGTTCATAGTTAGTCCAGGAATGATTAATGAACTCTCGCATAGGTGCCCGCCTTGCCCTCCTCTTGGCACTGGGACCGCAAGCAGTGCAATCACTTTCTTAGAGTACCTAAATTTCTCCTTTTCAATGCCATAGTTTTCCTCTAACTCCTGCGGTGTCTAAGCTTATTCCCTTCACCACAGACCATGGATCTCTTCAGAGTTCAACCCTTTTTAACTGGAAGGAATTATTCTTCTTTTCCTAAGAAGCAACAAACCTTTTCATACTTGGCTTGAATGAGAGTTACAGCCTAACCACCCAGTCACCCTATCCAAATCTGTCTTCCAATGCTGATGTCTGTGTAAATCTGTTATTTAGCTTTCTAGACTTAGAATCACAATTCTCAGAGTAGTACTTATTCAATTAGGGCAAAGGAGTCTCTTCTCTTCTCTCAGAAGAAGAACCTGTCTGACTAATCCTGTCAGAACCACTGACTTCAGCTGTCTCTCTTTCTCTGTCAAAAGCCAACTCTCTGGCTTGATTACTATAGACAAAAAGCCCAAAGACCCTTTTCCCTCCAGATCAGCTGTTTTATTTCTTCTCTAACCTGATGCTGGCCAATCAGAGAGTGTGCATTTTAACACCAAATCTCTACTCTGGGCTGAGACAGTCTAGGACCTGTTGATGTAAGAACATAAGAACATAAGAGAAGCCAAAGTTGGATCATGCCAATGGCCAATCCAGTCCAACACTCTGTCACACAGTGGACAAAAATACCAGGTGCCATCAGGAGGTCCAGCATTGGGCCAGGACACTAGAAGGCTTCCCACTGTTGATTCCCCCCCAAGCACCAAGAATACAGATCATTACTTGCCCCAGAGTCCCTATCTATACCTTGTGGCTAATAGCCACTGATGGTCCTCTGCTCCATATGTTTATCTAATTCCCTCTTGAAACTGTCCATGCTTGTAGCCACCACCACCTCCTGCGGCAGTGAATTCCATATGTTGATCATTCACATATACTCACATAAACTCACATATACAGAGAGAATGTACTCACATATACAGAGAGCCCTTATACTCAGGAGCTTACCCGCCACAGGTGCCAATTCAGAAATGCCCTTTCTCGTCCATTATTCATAGAGGTGTGCTTGGATTTAGATGAATGCATGGCATGCAGAGCATGTGCCACAGCATACACTGCACTGTAGATGCTGTAGCTGTGGGGAGTCATGCTCATTTCAAAGACAGACCTTGGAAGACTCTCTAGCTTTTCCCCTCCAGTGCAGATTTCCCCAAACTTCTGGTCTAGCACAGTGCAGATTTCCCCAGTCCTTGTGTCAGGGAAGAAACAGTTAAATGCATGTTCCCAGAAATCCCTGAGAAAACCATTTTCTTTTTCAGAGGTAGGGTGTGTGAGAAGGAGAAATTTCTGGAATCCTAGCATGTCCTTGGAGTGAACTGCAAAAGATAGAGCACCATGGATGAAGTCTACATCCCAATGTCTTTGGAAGGCATCTGACGTGAAGTCCATCTGGGCAGTCATGATCCAGACTTTACCTTTGGTCTTCATCGGTAACTCCTCAAATTCTGCATAATGGAGCAAACTTCTCAACCGCATTGTGGTCTGAAATTCACCATGCAAAACCACCACGGTAGCTGTGCTACTCATGACAGTATGGCATAGTTTGGTTTCCTCTTCTACAAATTTTGCAAAGTCACCAGAAAATCCCATTTTGGGTACTGCTTGTATGAAGTCAAAGCAGATACCATTCCGGGAGAACATGGGAAGCACATTGTGTACAAATGTCTTTTCAATGTCCACATCCAAATAAATCACTCCAACCCATGTCCACCTGAAATACAGTAATAACCAGAGAATACCATCATACTGGTGAGCCCCATTTGGGAACATCCAGTGGAAGAAAATATCTTCTGTTTTGTTGTTCTCTTCTGGAGTAGAGCCATAAATGAGCTAAACACAGAAAAACACAGAACTGAGAGGAACAGACATTTCCCAAAATTCATTCATGTGCAGCAATGCATTTACAAAATCTGAGTGTATAATAGTTACAATTGAGATCATGTGTCAGGCTCCCACTCTTCACACACTCTTTCTTTGATGAGGTTTATTGAGAGGATTTGGTTAACTGTAGAGGTGAGTGTCTTTGTCGGGACTTGCTATGCCAAAGCAGGGAATTAAGCATAAAGGAACAAGGCCCACATTCCAATCATACTTCACACAAACCAGCATCACTAAGGGTCATGATAGGTATACAACCCTACTAGCTATTCTCAAAGTCTTATCTCTCCCAAGGTCACTCCCATGTGAAAGCCTGAGAACTACTCCGGGGCTGTGTGAAGAAGAGTTACTGCGGTGCATCCCTGAACCACAACCAGACAATCTCACACTCGCTCCCCCACCCCCAGGAATGTTATGTCAGCAAGGGCAACCGATAAGAGCAAAACCACATGTGCCAAGCAAGAATACAAAAGCGAAACTAAACGTTAGCACTACAATGGAATGATGACATTAAATCAACAGCCCGAGTCTAACATCATGTTGATTTCACTTGGTGTCTTCGGTGAGCCTTTATGAACCGTATGTGGAACTTATGGCAACTCTTATCAAATAATAACCTGGTATTTGAACTAGGAAGCTTCATTTTATTGGTTTTTTTATTTTTCAATTTTATTTTCTAATGTCTGTGTTTTGAAGCAGAACATGAATGAGCTAAATGTAGGGGGGGAAAGCAGGTGAGGGGAAGAGTGGTCCCCAAATGTTTGTGTGTGTGAAGCTATAGATTAAAAAATTCAAATGCTTCACACAAGCATTTGAAACCATGGTGATTCTGCTTGAAGTCTTCATGAGCATTTACCAACAAAGAGGCTTCCAATTCTCACAACTTCTCTAAATTTGATACAATTATAAAGCGGAGGGTACACTCTGGAAAACAGCCAGCAGACCGCTGGATACAGGGGTGGAATGAAACAGAATTAACCCTCCTGCTGGTCTTACCACTGCTTCATGACTGTGAGTCAAACAACACACTTGTGTTTGAAGAGTTTGTTCTGGCTTCTCCAGACCCTACTCACATTCCCAATAGCAACTGCAGGGAACAGATACTTAAAAAAAAGAAAATAAAGATCCCAAATTGGCTTGGAACAACACTGTACGGGAATGAAGAACATTTTTCTGCATAAGGCTTTTGGGTAAGGTGGTAGGCGTCCATTTATTCCATCTTTTAGCCTCCCTTGCCAAAGCTTGCTGAAGCTTTCCATCTGATATGGCCCATCTGTAGAAGACCTTATAGGCTAGTTTATTGCCCTGGTACTCCAGTTTTAAGAACATAGTATTTGTAAATTACAGTGCCATCTGTGCTCAACTCATATTCTATATTTGAAATTGTTTTAATTATTTATTTCCTGTATTGTTTTAATTGTTATTTTGAATCACTGTTGTAATCCACCCTGAGTCCGCTTGTGGGGAGGGTGGAATATAAATTTGAATGGATGGATGGATGGATGAATCTTACTTGTGGAATCTTGTATGGGCAGAGGATGGTTGCCATGTGAAGATAGATATTGGAGTTGGGTCCTCCAATAACAGCTAGTGGATTGTTCCGAAAATCACATTTATAGTTTGGGATTAATCTGTGCTGTGTGGAGAGAAATTCCATGGAGGCATGAATCGTCTGTATTGGACTGAAGTAGTTGTTATAGATGTTGAAGCCCAAGGTGATGTTGGGTATGAGCTGGGGATTATTATTGATTTCCTTTACTGCAAATATCAAGGCCAGGATGTGCTGGTAGATTTGAGTCATTATCCTGCAATGAGAATTATATTCTGAGTCACAGTCCATCAGATTCAGAACTTTAACTTACATGTTCCAAGATTTTTGCGCTTCAAGTAAGGCTTTTCATGGCTTTTTCAATACTTGCAAAAATAAAACGATCTGCACATAACTCATTGTCTGCAGTATTTATTTTATATTGTGCATCACAACCCATCAGTTTCAGCACGTGACTTTTGACTTCTTCAAGTATCACCCAACAGGGTTGGTCATTTTGGAAACTCTGAGTTAGCATACAAGCCTGCGCACGCACACCATTCAGAGCCAGCTCCAAATATCTATTGTTTTATTAAACTTGGATCTGAAACGTACATTTGGAATCAATCCTTCACTTGTGAACTAAAGAATGGCAAATAAGAATGGACATAGGCAGGAGCCTTTTTCAATTTTCCATCATTCAAATAATCATAAGAACAAAATGAATCTGAAATTTTATGCAGATTATACACCTACTTCAGGGTACAGCTCTGGAGCCACTAAATGACATTGATGAATGGAAGGGGGTAGATATTGCTAATTCCCCACATGCACGTACATAACGCATGTGTGCGCCCATGCACGTACATAACGCATGTGTGTGTACCTCCAACTTCCCTCATATTATACCCGGATGGGGGGCTAAAACTAAGGAAAATTATTTTACACAGAATTTGGGAGGGCAGGGTAATGAGCAAGGGAGGAAGATACATTTTTCCAACAAAAATTCCTTCCATCAGCAGACTTTCCCAGTGGATCCAAGGCACAATTTGACAGAAGTTCAGAAAAACTGGAAGTGAGAGGGCTGTCTACATTGTAAGTAAGCTCAACTTACAAGAGTGTGTTTATTGCTTACTTGTCATGGAAGTTAAGGGTAGCATTTTAATTTAAAATTTCCATGATTTTTTTGGCACCTGGTGAATTTGGAAGCATCTTAAAACTCTTCTTCAAGTGAAACTCTTCATGGCTTTTTCAATACTACAAAAATAGATCTACCTATGCACAACTGATTGGCTGTAGTATCTGTTTCACTGCATACTATTTGGAGTGGGCATTTTGGAGATCCCATCATTTTTATGTTATGTTTTTTTTTTTGAAATAACTCTCCTAAAAAGGAGAGAATTTTATTCTTTTTATAAGAAACAGGTAAGGTAGACAGGTGGAGAAAGAAAAAGAGCGGAGTGAGTTTTTTTCCTGTTAGTAAAGGTTAGTTTTAATTAATATTCAATCCGATATTTGGCATCCATCACGGTTAGAAGATCTTCTTTTTAACTTTCCAAAGTCCAAAACAACTCTGTTAATAAAGTTAGTAAAGTCCATTGGGGTTAATTATTACTGCTCCTTTCAGATGTTACTCGAACAACTTCTTTTTAAGTCTCTCCAGTTACAAATTGAGTCCTTTTAACTTGATGTCTCCCGATCCGTCACCTCCTTCCCCTGGGCTGCCGTCATCTTTATTTATCCAAGTTTTGAGTGCTGCGTCTTCCATGCTGGCGTGTCTCTTCAGATAATTTTGTATTTTAGTCCATCTTCTCTCTTTTCTTTGTTTTTCCTGTTATTTCTGGCAATCAATTTCCGCTGGCTCCATAAACACTACTCATGAAATTAGATCTCCATTGCTTGCTAAGCTCAACACCCCATTCTACTGGCAGAGTATTTCCTTTTTTTTAGAGGCAGAACAGGCTTTGAGAGCCATATCCACCTCTTCTTTTTATTCGCTTCACTGCCAGTTAGGGGTGTCAAGACATTCGCCACAGTAAATCTGAGATCTTCTTTCTCTTCTTTTTTCCTAACCAGAAAGTTTAGAGTCAAATTGTCCTTTTGTACAATTTTTGCCATCTTCCTTGTTATTTCCGACATTTCTTTTTGACAACTGATGAGAACACATTCCATTTTAAAAAATTTCATTGATTTGATGCATTTACTCCAGCAGGTGGTGCAGTATCTCCTTCTCCTGTTGATTGACAGCTAGCTCTGGGGGGGGGTTGCCCGGACCGGAAGTCCCTCCTTCCTTCTCTTCCGGTTTGTGCAGGACATTCCCCGGCATCGACATTTTCTTTTTTATTTACTTTTTCACAGTTTGTGCCACATCCCCCGAAAAGCTACTGAAATCGCAGTCTTCTAAAAAACCCCAACGGTACTTTCACCAACACTCTTTTTTATCTTTACCCCCCTCGCATTTCTCTTTTAAATATTTTTATGTTATGTTTTGATTAGAACCCTGAGCCTTTTTTGAGATAAGTAGTTTATAAAATATTTTAATAAATAAAGTAGGAAGCATGACATCTCAACGGTGAAATCTTGTTCACATTTAATAGAGTTCTAGAGAACTGTGGATGTTTTCTTTTTTCTTTTTAAAAAAATCTCTTAAATGCAAAAAAAAAAAAAAAGAGTTAGGTATCCTACTTAACAGAGGTTTTCATTCTAGGTTAATGGCACCCCCCCCCCCAAAAAAAAAAAAAGATTTAGGCCGTGATCATGGACACCTTGGAGAATGGAGGAATTTTACAAATCAGAGGGCCTGGGGCTCAGTGCTAGAGAATTTGGTTGGCATGCTGAAGGTCCCAGGTTCAATCCCCGGCATCTCCAGTTTAAAAAGATCAGGTAGAAGGTGATTTGAAAGAGCTCTGCCTGAGACACCAAAGAAAGCTGCTGCCAGTCTCGCTAGACAGTACTGACCTTGATGGACCAAAGGTCTGATACAGTATAAGGCAGCTCCATGTGGTCATATATTCATAAGATATTGAGTAGGAATATGCAGCTAGGTTTGCTTGATGGGAGTTGAATTTCATGCTGTTGAGACAGTATTGCTTCAACTACTTTTGTTATGACTATTAACAGTAATCCTGATCATGAAAATAACAAGGCATAGAGTAGCTGCGTTAGTCTGCTTGTAGCAGTGGAAAAGAACAAGAGACCAGTAGCATCTTAAAGACTAACAGGCAGGCTATAGCTGTGAATCATGAAAGCTCCTACCCTGCCACAAATTTTGTTAGTTTTTAAGATGCTACTGGACTCTTTCTCTTTTCTAAGGCATAAGCAAGGCAGGATTTCTTCCTAACAACAATTTCCTACCCTTTATGAAGCTAAACCGTAGGACTGGTCGGCCTAAGAATGCTATCTGAACAAATGCATGATATTTGGAGAGAGCCAGTATGGATTATGTTAAAATGTTAGATTAGGGTTTGTGGATGCAAGGATTAACCGCCACTTGGTCAGGGAAGCTAGATAGGGTAACCTTAGGACCTCCATGCTCTCTTTCCCAGACTGATTTACCTCCCAGGGTTGTTGTCATGGTAAAATGGAAAATGGGAGACCAATGCCATTAGTTGTTTTGGGTTTCCATTGGAGAGATATTTTAAAATAAGGATTTTTTATCCCCTCTTTATGCTTGAATACCCTACAGCATTAGAAACCGAATACTAATCTAATCTTAAAAAAAACATCAAAACACACACAATAACATGAGCATCATTTAGACAAATCAGCAGCAGTAACAGGTAGTGACTAACATAACCAGCACCCATGTCACAAAATGATGAACAATGAACATTCTGATAACAGTAACCAAAATAGCCCTGACCCAGATGGCCGAGGCTAGTGTGGTCTCATCAGATAATAGAAGCTAAGTCGAGCCAATCCTGGTTCACACTTGGATGGGAGATCACCAAGGAGGTTGCTGGTTGCCACCCAGAGGCAGGCAATGGCAACTCAACTTGGTTTGTTCTTGACTTGAAAACCTTACTGGATTGCCATAAGTCATCTGCAACTTGATTGTACTTTCTGCCACCCACTCAAATTAGAAATTGCTTTTCTACGAATCAATCCTTACATTAAGTCAGGATAGGGTTGGTGTGAAGGGTTATTTTTAAAGTTTGTGCTGGAAAGAGCAAAGATCTGTGAGATAATGCCGGCAATGTTAAAGTCTCCTGACTGATCATATTTGTGACAAATGGGATGAGGGCCACCTATGGGACACTGGACAGCAGGAACTCTGCACACTGCTTGCGGCAGCAGTGCTAATACCAGTCCTAAGAGTGCCATCATTTTGCGGGAAAATCTTTCCTCTAAACAACAATATTGCCTCTTTCCAGGTATTTGTTTCCATGAGAACCATGACATGACTAGAGTGGTAATTAGGACTGTACAGTCCAAATGGACCAACAGTCAGACACACAGAAAGCCTCTCTGTCTATACATCTGTCTCTCAGAGGGAAAGGAGATATTAGTAGCATTCTTCAGTAATGGTTTGCAATTTTGCTGGTAGTTGCAAGACCTCTCTGCGCACCCAGGGAAGTAGATGCAATCACAGAGAATTAGATAATTGCAGGGAAAGTTATCTTTAAAAACATTAACTCAGGCCGAGGACAGACTGGCAATTTGCCGCGGGATGGGACCCGGGCTGACAGCGACTCAATATCGGAGTAAATGGAACGTTCACACAGGCACATCTGCCTGGCGTCCCCCACCCGGAGCTTACCGGAGCCCTCGCGCTTCAGAGCCGGTTTAAAAAAACACCTGATAGAAGCCGTCGCAAATCGTGAAAGCCTGTGTTCGTCGCGCGTTTCCCCGCTTCCGGGGAGTCTGAACGCGCAGCCGAAAAGCCGGGAGCAACCCGCGTTGGGCATGAGGCAGCAGCGGCGTGATTGGCTGAGCTCCGCTCCACTGCCCAATGCGGTGCCGGCGTTGCAGGGCAAAAAAAAAAAAATCGCTGAAATGCGCTTATGCGCATGACCGCATGAGCGCTCATGCGCTCATGCGCACATACGCCCACATCCGAAATAATGGCGGAACAGCAAATATAGCGCGCCTCCGGCGTGGCAGTCTGAACGGTCCCGCGCGCCTCCGTCCCGTTTCTTCCGGCAGAGGCCCCCGCTGTGTGGACGGGAAAACCCGGTATCGTTTACTCCGGGTTTTTTTTGCCGCGACTCGATACCGGGGCAAATTGCCAGTCTGTCCTGGGCCTCAGTCTCAGGTTCTCCGTGACACATCAGAAGAAAATATGTTTATTGCATCTACTGAAACTTCTCCTGTAGTCTTCAGGGAATTGTAGCCAGATGTAGCCAGCCGGCTTGTAATGGCCTACAGAAAGAAAGAGTTGCTTGGAAAATGAGCCTTTGAGAAAGACAAAAAAAACAAATTCAAAAGGGGAAATGTTTGCAAGATACATAGCTGATGAGCTTGCCTAAAATTTTGCATCCATTTCGATACAGGTCAGATTTAAAAAAACAACAGGATTAATTAATTACTTAAAGGGGAAAAAAAAATAGGTATCACAGGCAACCAAAGATATTCCAGTTTGTGCTCCCAAGTGCAGAAGCAAGCAATGAACTTTGTTCAACTTAACTAAAATTAAGGCTGTTATTGGGATATAGACTATTTCCCCCCCCCAATGGAAGAAAGAGTCAGACAGCCATAGGTTGGGAAACTAACAGCCACTTTATTTAACTTACATTGTAATAACAAGGGCAAACAGTAAACAGCAGTATGGTCAAGATCTGGGGTCTCATACCCCCCATCCTTGCCATACAATGGGCAAGCCACCCTGCCCCTGGTTGGAGCCAACTGTAAGTGGTTCACACCCAGCCAGCACAGCAATGGTATATGCCATGAAGATCCATTCAACACATCCACACAGCCTGAGTGGAGGATTTGTCCGGCAATCCCTAAGGCAGTCTGCCATCCTCATCCTTGGCCACGCAGCTGTAGGGATGATCCTGTCAGACCCCTGTACCCTCATTGTGTTGCTGATTGGTGCTTACCAAGCCACATAGACTCCCCCCAAAGACACAACTCTGATGTTATTATAAAGTAACAGACTTATCATACGGTGCCACCTATGCTAATTCCACAATCCACTAACCGCAGTGCAAGGTAGGCAAAAAACACCCCTTCTCAGTCGCCAATCAGAAAAGAGGCAAAAAAATCCTACACCCCCCCCCATCAAAGGGGCGACCAGCTTAAAGCCTGCACTACAGACAGGGTGGGTGGGTGGGGCTCAGCATGAGGTGAAGACTGGCAAGGCAGGGCACAGCTGGCCATTAAGGAGGTGCCAGCTCCACCCCCTAGCAAGGACACGGCTGGCTATACATTGCAGCCCAGCCTCCTTCTCCTCATGAGGAGGCAAAGGTGGCCTTCCTGCAGCACACCATTGATGGCTACAGGTAGGGCTGGAATAAATGATTTGCTGTATGAAAGAAAAAGTTCCAGACAATAGCCATATTAGTCTGCAGTAGAACAGCTCGATTTGAGTCGAGTAGCTCCTTCGGATCTGATGACCTTTGACACTCAAAAGCTTGTACCTTGAGAATTTTGTTGGTCTCTAAGGTTCTACTGAATCTAATGATAGAAGGGGGGAAAAACTCCTTAAATTATCTCAAAACAGTGGAAGTCGATAGAAGAGTGCAGAGAGGCACAGTGACTGCCATATATTATTTATTCATTTACTAACAAAACTTATATCTCACCTTTTTCTGCCCCCCATAAGGGCCAACCAGATGGCAACAAATTAAAGCAGACATAAAAATCCCCATTAAAAACCTCAATAAGGGAGGTTTCGGTTTCGGCGTCGCGAATGGCGGCCGCTTCTCGGGACGCTCCCGGAGGCGGTTAGCCCACGCGCAGTTAGGGGGGGTCTTCGCATGTGTGAAAGACCCTAGTGAGCCTTGGGTAAAGGCTCCAAACCGGGGCGCTTGGGGAGTAGCCTCTTTACCGGCAGACAGCCGGGATATTGAGGCTTTCCCCCTGCCCCAATCGGCCCCGCTGCCGCGTGCCCGTAATGGGACTTAGCGGCGCCACCGATTTCCAGGAGTGAAGACAGCGCCATGGTCTAACATAAAAAGAAGAAGTAGCATCGAATCGTGAGTTGAAGATCTATTTTGAAGCGTAAATCGGAGCCCCCTGCATGCGTATAAGCGTTGGGAGGAGGGAGGAGTTCCCACCCCTTTGAGAAGCAAGATCTACAAGGGGAGCGCGAAGGGGGGCAGAGAGAAAACAAAGTGTTGGTGAAAGTACCGTTGGGGTTGCAAGGAAGACTGCGATCATCTTAGCTTCCTGGGGGTTGCGGCACGAACTTTTTAAAAGTAAACAAAAAAAAACCAAAATGTCGATAATGGAAAAAGTCCTGCAGGTACCGGAAGAGAAGAGAGGAGGGACTTCCGGTCCAGACAGCCCCCCCCAAGAGCTTGCTGTCAATCAACAGGAAAAGGAGACGCTGTGCCCCCTGCTGGAACAATTGCAGAAAATCAACGAAACTCTGTTTAAAATGGAAAGTGTTCTCATCAGTCGACAGAAACAGATATCGGAAACAACTAGAAAGATGACGGAGATCGAAGAGAAATCGAATTTGATTCTAGGTTTCCAGGGCGTTAAAGAAGAAGAGAAAGAAGATCTCGGATTTACCTTGACAAATGTCTTGGCACCCCTAACTGGCAGTGAAGCGATAAAGTTAAAAGAAGAGGTGGATAAGGCTCCCAAAGCCTACTCCGCTTTTATAAAAGAAAATACTCTGCCAGTAGAAGGGGATGTTGAGCATAGCAGGCGACAAACTGGAGATCTAATTTCACCTAAAGAGTTTATGGAGTCCTGGAAGCTTAAAGGTCAGAAGTTTAAGGAAAAAGAGAAAAGAAAGAAGACGGATTTCATCTTCAAAATACGGAAACTTCTGAAGAGACACACCAGCAGGGAGGATGATGCAGCATTCAAAACTGGGATAAGTGAAGATGACAGCAGCCCAGGGGAAAGTGGTGATGGAACGGAAGACTTCAAAGTTAAAATGGACTCAATCCATAACTGGAACAAAATTAAAAAGAAGATACTTTGAGGACTGTTCGTGTAGCATCTGGAAGGAGCTGCTTAATTACTAACCCCAATGGACTTTACTAACTGCATTAACAGAGTGATTTTGGACTTTGCAATAGTTAAAAATAAGATCTTCTAACCATGATGGATGCCAAAATTGGAATTGGTTATTAACCTAAACTAACCCTCATTAACAGAAAAAAATTCACTCCATCTTTCTCTTTTTCCATCTGTCTACCCTTCCCTTTTCTTATAAAAAGAATAAAATTCTCTCTTTTTTAAGAGAGTTTTCCAAAAAAAAAAAAAAACCTCAATAAGGCACCTAAACAAAGCTAAAAAAGATGTATACCCGCATGAAAAGTAACTATCAAAGCACTTGGTGAGGCAGGGGTTGGGTCACTGAGGGAAAACCAAAGAGAACAAAAAGAAGTCTTCACCTGCTGGTGGACAGGGCTGCCAGGTCTTTCCTGACTGCTGGCAGGGGGCTCCTCAGTTACCATAGGGTTTTTAGCCAAATGCTAGCATGCCCCCACATGGTCTGCCTGGTGTGAAGATGTCACCTCTGGGGGGGTTGGGGGGTTGCTACATGCAATAAAATCACATGAGTACTGTTGAGTTATAGGATGCCAGCTATTGAAAGGAGCCTTCCTATGGTGGGCTTTGTTTAAGTAAGGGAGTCAGTTGATGCAAACAGTTGTGACCACTGAACAGAATCAAGGTGAGGCTTCTCACCCTCTTGAAATCAGCCTTTTCTTTTGTAAAGTACTGGGTTCCACACATTAGGACTCGGAGCACGACGTAAGCGAAGGCACATTTATTGGTCAAAATTGAGGTAAGAAGCCAAGACCTTACTTTTCATTTTTCATTTTTTCCCTCAGCAGACTCTGTCCCCCGTCCCCCCCCAACCATCCTGCTGGTTGCCTGGCATTGCCTGGCAACCCTAGAAACAAGCCCAGTTTGAAATACAGAGGGTGCTAGAGCGTGCTGGAGCAGTTTAAATTGCTCTGGTCAGATGCAGGGGTTTTTTTTAATTTGGAGAATCGCTGTCACACTGACCTCCTCATTCTGGGCTTCCCGCCATCCACATGCAGGTGGAGTTTTTTCCCCTCTCAGTTTGAACATGCGCACAGGCAGCCCTTTCTAGAGCGAAAACTTTTGCACGTGCACAGAACAGCAATTTCCACACGTCCCTTCAAACTTTAAATGAAGTTAAATGAAGACTTCTCTTTAATTTTTCACCCCGAAACTGGCCTCCCTGAGATCCCGGACTTGTCTAAATGCTTAAACTAGGCACCATTTAAGCTTTTCTTTCATTAACTTAGGCGCAGAGCTCCGCTCTGCTCAAGCACACACCGCTAAGGCATAAAAAAAAAAATGGCAGACTAAAACCGGAAGCCTGGGGCAGCTTCCGGGGGGGGAGGGAAGCACCCGGAAGTGGCTTGATGCAGCAATCAGGCATCAGGAAAGTGCGGCTCGAAACCGGAGAATCAGGAAAACACCACTTGGTAAGTGGTATCAAAATACTCTGGTTTAAAGGGGGTTTGCTCCAGAAAGCCATGGCTGGGGACGGTGCACAGATGTTGGGCATATGAAGGCGCACATAAAATCCGTTCCTGAGGCGTGCTGAAAGCGGCTTAAATGGAGCGTCTGAACGCACCCAGAAAGTTTTATGATGCCTCTAGACATGCACTTGTTTAGGCCTTGTTTTCCTGGTTGCCTTTCTCACTGTGGTTCACCATGTACCACTGTTGCTCACTGTGTACCACTGAAAAGGTTGAGAGAACATGTCTGTTAAAATGTAGTCAACATATTGTCTTCTGCAAAGCTGCAGAAAATCCAACATCTGAGTAGGTCAGTTACCTTCCCTGTATTCAGCAAATTAATCATCATCACTTTGACTTATTCTCTCCATCCCTTGGGAGTTCCAGTGATCACTAGGAAAAGATAAAAAAGCTCTCAGAATGGTACTGCTGTTCCCTCTGCCGTCCACAGCTGGAAAGAGAGACAGAGCAGGGCTGTCTGCTCACTGATATTTTACATTGTACCATCCTGGCTTTGAATCAGTCTAGGGAGGGTGCCTTCCATCTCAAGATGTGCTACTGAGGAATGCTTGAATTTCAGCATGAGAACTGATGAACTGGTGTCTATGAGAAAGGTTTTCATGGAAGATGGCGTTATTTGTCGCTTCGGTGTTAGTGTTGCTGGTGCAGGTGGTGTGCAAATCTCCATCTGTTCAGTGCCCCACCAGTCACCCACTTCTTATTGTTCACAAGTATTATCAATCAGGAGACCTTCTCATTGCTGGAATCATTGGTTATGTTTTTAAGTTATCCGATACTGTCAAATTTGAAGGGCGTCCCTCTCCCAGTTCCTCTGATTCACTTATGTAAGAAGGATTTTTTTTTTCATAGTATCTCTCTATTATGTTGAGTGCTGTATAATAGAGGGCTTTATGTGTGCTATGATATTCATGGTCTCCCTCCCAATGAATCTTCATCTTAAACTGCATGAGTTCCATTAGAGAACAAATGGGATCTCCTGTGTTTTGATGCTCACATGAAAAAGAACAACAAGAAACTTCTGTAGAATTGGGGCTTGAATAACAAATTTTGCTGCAGCTTTACCAGGGGAACCTTCTCCCTGATTCCAGGATCTGCCCACATTTCGAATACACTTTCAACTGGATGCAGCTCCATTGTTAGGCTAACAGAATTGGAGTTTGGGTAGGCCCACGGCCAATGCCCCCTCTAAGCTGTGGAGTCTTGTGAGCAAAAATTCTACTTTGTGAGCTACTGGCATTAAAGTTGTGAGCTAGCGATTTGGCTACTGCATAAATTAGTTTGTTCTGGAGCCCTCCTTCCTGAACTAAGAGAAAAATGTGTGAGCGGGAGGCTAAAAAACTGTGTGCCAGCTCACACGATCTCATCTTAGAGGGAACACTGGCCATGATGCTCAGTGGTAGAACATTATCTTGGCATGCAGAAGGTCTGAGGTTCAATCCCTGTCATCTACAGTTGAACAATCAGGCAGCAGGAGATGGGAAAGTCCTCTGCTGGATACCCGGAAGAGCTGCTGCTGATTTCAATAGACAGTACTGATTTTGAGGGACCAAGGGTCTGATTCACTAGAAGACACTCCATGTGTCCCTGTTTCTCAAACATAAGCTTCCTAAATTGTATAGAACCAGTCTCTCAATTTTGACACCCTTCATGAGCATTTTTATAGCATATTGAGCGCTAGAGAGACCACAAATACACACACCGGAATGAGTCTGCAATGAACATTGGAATAAATCTTTAATTGCCAATGACTATGTGCACTAACAAACAAGTTTCAAAACCATTCCACTGTTGAACTAATATTCTGAGAAGTCAGAAGCCATCAGTGGGAGCCTCATAGTTACACGACCTCAGAGCTATAGAATTTGTTTCAAGTTTATTTTAGTAAAGTGACGTTGCACTGAAATGCATTAAATGCCATCTTTTGAAGTGAACTTGCTGTGATGCAGCTTATCACTCTCATTGCAGAGTATTCACTCAGCTTTACCAGAACATCCTGGCTTTGGTGTTTGCTGTCAAGGAGATCAATGAAAATCCTCAGCTCTTACCCAATGTCACTCTGGGTTTCCACACCTACAATAACTATTTTAGCAGAAGCGATACCTATCACGCTGCAATGGAACTTCTCTCCACTAAGGGGAGGTTCATCCCTAACTACAAGTGTGACAACCAGAAGAACTTAGTTGCAGTTTTGGGGGGACCAAATTCTAATTTGTGTTTCTACGTGGCAGACATTCTGTGCCTTTTCAAGATTCCACAGGTAAAATGACCTCATGGTTCATGGAATGATAACAAGCTACTAACATTTCCTTTCCTTTAGAAGTGGTTTCAGGGTCTGAAGGCAGAAATCAACCTGTTTGAAATACCAGAGGCACATCCTGCATGCTGACCAAGGAACATAAGTGAGAGAGATTATTTAGAACTGAGAGACAAAATAATTCATGGGTGTTTGTTTAGTTATGCAGACAGTACTCACTATGATAATGGAGAACATTTCCACCATCTCTTAGGTCATATTATTGTGAAAATAGACTCAAACATATTCTTCAGCAAAATCACTTGAAGCCTTTTCTGGTTTTTGGAGTGCAGAATCATGTTTCCATGTTTTAGCACTATACCACAAAGGATAGCCTAGGCTTCTCCTTGACATATGAGATGTCCTTTGTCCAGAGTAGTTTTCACATGGCAGGTGTAGAATTCTAAAATGCCACCATGTCCACGCTACTACTGCCCTTCTCCCTATTGACGTTGGAGGTGGCCCCATGAAGCCAAAACATGAACACTTGCTGAACCAATAACCTGCCCCTTCTTTACAAACTCATTTTGCTTTTAATGCTCTTGTAAATTTTTATAGTTGTGTGACGAGGACTTGTTCCATTTCCACCTCCATAAGCACTTCTAGATTTCTTTCCCTTTATTTTGTATTGGTTATATGCATAACTTCATCTGTGGGGAAAAAATGTTTTCATATCTGTTTGTCTCTATATTATATGGGGGAAATATTTTTCATTAAAAAAAGGAAGGTACGAGACTGAAATAAATGAACTAGTTCCAAAGACACAATGCTGATGCTTTGGTTCTCGCATAATGTTGATTATCCCCTCATGAAAGATAACAAGCTGTTTTGAACTGAACAGTGTTTCCAAGGAAACTGTGTGGTATGTGCCCAGTCTTCAGAGAAGGAGATCTCAAATTCAAGTGAACTTGAACAGAACACTAGGTCTCTTCTGAGAGCATTCCTTGAAATTCATTGCAGAAAAACTGAGACCGTGGTGCTTTTTGACCAGATATAAAACCTTCTACTGAGAATTATTCTAACTAGATACCAGGTCTTCCTGTTTCCAGTAGAGTCCAGTAGTTCAGAGTCCAGACAGCAGTATGATAACATGATTAATATATGTTAATTTCTCAGAGAAACATTTTTTTTATTTCCCAGCTTTCAACTAGAGTTAACGTAGATCTCTTAACATTACCATTATAAGGATTACAGTTATATAAATCTATGAAGAGTTTTGCGCACTTAAAGGATGATTTACATACTACAGAAGTTCTATCAAACAACTGATTTACAATGCCCCCAGCAAGGGGCTTTCAAGGCAAGTAAGAAGCAGAGGTCATTTGTTAGTGCTTTCCTCTGCAGAGATGTCCTTCAGTCTCTCATCCAAAAAACTGACCCTGCTGGCTTCTCAGATCTGAGGATATTGGGCTATGCCAGGCTGCTTTCCTTTCTTATTTACATGCTCAAAATCAATAATAACTACTACTCAGTGAAGGCAAAAGAGGCATTGTGGATTTTGGTAGCAAGTGTTAAAATATGTCACGTATATCATTTGTTCCTGGCACATTCATCAACGCGGGGGATTATTTAATTATGAAATCACTCTCCACTGTTTCCTTTACTTCCTTTAGCTCCTCTATGGCTCTGCTCCAGTGATGACCAACAAAAATAAAGCAGCTTTCCTTTACAAGATGTTCCCCAGTTGGGCCCATCAGTACATGGGGATTATGAAATTACTGCTTTATTTCAGATGGATTTGGGTTGGGGTGATCTATGTGGATGATGAACACGGGCAGCGATTTGTAGAGGAGGTGCTTCCTATTTTTCCTGAGCATGGTATCTGCTTTGATTTCATAGCAAAGTTCCCAGCAATGACTTTTTTTAGTTCTTTGTCTGAAATGATGGCAGGAAATGAAGACATATCAACACTTGTCATGGAAAGCACAGCCAAAGCAGTGGTGGTACATGGTGAAATTCAAACCATGATCGTTTTGCGACTCTTGCTGAGGGTTGCAGAATTTAAAGAGATACCCATGAGGACAAAAGCCAAAGTCTGGATTCTGGTAGCCCAGGTGGATTTCACATCAATTGAAATTCAAAGAAGTTGGGACTTAGATTTCATCCATGGTGCTTTATCCTTTGCAGTTCACTCAAGGGAGGTGTTAGGATTTGATCAGTTTCTTCGGACGAGGGATCCTGCCTCTGAAAAAGAAGATGGCTTTATTGGGGACTTTTGGAAACAGGCCTTTGGGTGTTCCCCCCCCAGTACCACAGAAGCCATAACTGATGAAGAAGTCTGCACTGGGAAGGAGAAGCTCGAGAGTCTTCCTGGGTCTGTCTTTGAAATGAGCATGACCAGTCACAGCTATAGCATCTACACTGCTGTCTATGTGGTGGCACACGCATTACATGCCATGTATTTGTCCATGCTCAAAATAAGAGCAGTGGTGGATGGAGGGAGAAAAATACTTCTGACTCAACAGCCATGGCAGGTAATGCCTAGTAAGACAATTGGTTCCAGGGGTGCTCATTAAAACTGGAGATCAGACTGTCAGAATTGGTGAACAAGAGACTCGAGACTGCAAAATGCACCCTTGACGCAAAAGCAGACATTTTTAGTAATTAAACATCTTCTTCATAACCATTCCATGCTTACATTTAAAAGGTGGGGCTGTGGCTCAGAGGCATAGTATCTGCTCGATCTGCAGAAGGTTGCAGGTTCAATCCCTGGCATCTCCAGTTAAAGAATCTCACAGTAGGTGATGGTAAAGACTTCTGCCTGAGACCCTGGAGAGCTGTTGCCAATCTGAATAGACAGTACTGACTGTGCCCAAGGGTCTGATTCAGTTTAAGGCAGCTTCATATGGGTTCAAGTGTGTCCATTACGGGGGTAGCAATTTGATTATTTTCACTGGGCTTCATTGCTATAACCAAATACTAACTTTCTTACAAATGTTATCTAGTTCCATGAATTTTTGAAAAGGGTGTCATTCAACAACAGCGCAGGGGACCTGGTTTCCTTTGATGAAAATGTGGAGATGGCAGCTGGACTTGATATCATCAACTGGATCACATTTCCCAACCAGTCCTTTCTCAGAGCCAAAGTTGGAAGGATTGATCCCAAAGCTCCAGAAGACAAAGTGTTCACCATTCATGAAGAAGCAATCGTTTGGCCCCACATGCTAAACCAGGTGGGTATTATATTCTTTTCAGAGTGTATCATTTTAGTTTACTGGAGTTCTATGCAGTGTTCCCTCTAAGCTGAGTTACTGTGAGCTAGCTTACAGTTTTTTATCCTCTGGCTCACACATTTTTGTCTTAGCTCAGGAAGGATGGCTCCAGAACAAACTAATTTATGCAACAGCCAAACTGCTTGCTCACAACTTTAATGCCAGTAGCTCACAAAGGAGAACTTTTGCTCACCAGACTCCATGGCTTAGAGGGAGCATTGGTTCTATTAGTGGTTCCTAGTTCAAATTCTGGAACAGCTCTGCCTCTGTAGTCTGCCAATCGGATAAGTCCCACTCCAATCACATTTTTCAATTTGAAATCATAATGTTGCAAAATGTTTACACACATTACTCTCAACCTTTTGCTGTCTATTTGAATCCTTGGTGATGTACCCATGAGCAAGTCATAGTGCAAGCAGCGGGTCTTAATTTCAGCTAAAGCAAACCCGATTTATATGCCAAGTGCTGCCCTGAACTGGATGGCCCAGCTGGCCCAATTAGATCAGATCCGGGAAGCTAAGTAGGGTTTGCCCTGGTTAACCCTTGGATGGAAGAGCATCAAGGAGTCCAGGGTTGCTATACAGAGGTAGCCAATGGTGAACCATCTTGTCTTGAAAACCCCACGGGATCTCCATAACTTGGCTGTGACTTGATGACACTTCCCACTTTGTGGTGGAAGTCAGGCCCGTAACTACAGTTGAGCATCTCAGGGCTAGCCCCCCTGACTTACTGGCAAGGCCCCACGACTTCCCATCCAGCCCAGGGCCCCCGAGCAGCGGCAGGTGCGGGGAAGGAACTGGGTATTACTTTAATTTGATTAGACAGTGCCCCCTAAGAAATTTAAATGCCCCTAACTTAAAAAAATCCTGGCTACGGGCCTGGTGGAAGTCATGTTTTCTTGAAGTCTATATAGTATATGGAAATCTGTCTTCTAGTGCAAAACATTCAAATGCCCCATTGCATATCAAGTAGTCTCCAAAAGAGATGTTATGCCACACTTGTGTCAACCACCTTGTTACATGGAAGATTGATGAGTGAAATGCAAACTCTTGAAATATATCTCCAGAATGTAAAAAAGCCCATCCCTCTCTTTCGTTTATAGGCAGGTGCAGCCTCTTTCTCTGTGCAACGACAGATGTCATTCGGGCCACAGTAAGAATAAAAAAGAAGGGAAGCCATTTTGCTGCTATGATTGCCTTCCATGTCCAGAAGGGAAGATTTCAAACCTGGGGGGTAAGGATTGCATACACCAAGTTTATAAGATGTTCCTGTTTCTTCTCCTAATATCACATCTGAAACTAACGATTTTAATGCTGAATTTTTATTTTTTTATTTTTTTGCCATATCCACAAACATAAACAAACAAATCTAACATAACATATATACATAAAATGGGGGTTATATGTGCATTAGATCTAGCTGTCACCTCCTGCAATGTTTACTGCAATTATTATCACCAAATAGTTTAAAATAGGTATTTTGCATATTAATAAGTTAATTAATATCTAATATATCCTCCTAAAATGATCGTATATCTATATTGTTCATTTGTGATAATCTTCCAGCCAGTTATAAAATCTTGACCATGTATTATAATTTTTCCCTTCTTCTTGTCCTCTCAAAGTTAAAGTCAATTTGTCCATCTCAGCCATTTCAAGAGTTTTATATATCAGTTCTTCTTTAGGAGGTAGCTCGCTTTTCCTCCAATATTTGGCATATATGATTCTTGCAGTAATTACTACATGGATAATGAGATAAAATTCTTGTCTTTTACCATTTTATGGCATTACATTCAATAAAAATAATTCAGGAGTAAATAGTACAGTACATTCTAACATTTTTTGTAAGATTTCATGGATCAAAGACCAGTATTTTTTAACTCATATATACACCACATATGAAAAAATGTACCAATAGATTTTGACATTTTTAACAATCATTAGATATCTCAGGGTAACATTTTGCTAAGTTATCTGGAGTCATATACCATCTATAAAACATTTTATAAATATTGTCTTTATATGAAACTGCATTGGTAATCTTTACATTTGTTTCCCATACCTGTAACCATTGATCTATATCAATATTATGACCTAAGATTTGTGCCCATTTGGCCATACAGTTTTTAATTATTTCATTTTGTGTTTTATTCTCCAACACTAGGAATAAGGCCCATTGTGGAAATACATACAACGAGCCCTAGAAAGAGACTCTGGGCAGGTGCCCTGGTCTTGAGCACTCAGCGTCAATTTGCTGTGGTGACCTCAGCAGGGTATGATGACACAGAGCTCATCCTTTCCTTCAGGGGAACTGATCTCTGCCATCTGAACAGCAGTTGTTATTTTGAGTGATCTCCAGCCATCCTTTGGTGATTGGCAACAATGGTTCCCCAGGAGGAAAGGGCTGGTTGGGAGGGTCTATGGCATTGTACCTGTATGAGGTCCCACCCCCCTCAAATCTCCAGGAATTTCCCAGCCTGGAGTTGGCAAGCCTATCTCCTTCCCAGCCAACCATCAACCTGCCATTATCTGCCCCTCTGATGTCAGCTTTCCATCTCCTCTCCCATCCCTCCTGGATAGCAGTTGTATTTCTAAGTGATCTCCAGGCCTTCCCTGGAGATTAGCAACAATGGTTTCCCAGGGGAATGGGCTCATTTGGAGGGTGGAGTCTATGGCACTGTACTTGTCTGAGGTCCCACCCCTCCTCAAACTTCACCCTCTCCAGGCTCCACCCCTCAAATCTCCAGGAATTTCCATACCTAGAGTTTGCAACTTTATCTCCTCCTGTCTCAGCAGCCTCTTCCAAGGCAAAGTTCTGTCTTTCTCATTAGTGGGGAGAAAAGCAGCTTACTTCATTCTCCTCTTCTGCTTTGTGATCTGTACAGCAACCCTGCAAGGTAGGTTAGGCAAAAAGTATGTGGTTGGTCCAAAATTACCCAGGCAGCTTCCATAGAGAGGCTCCTACTGGATGGGAGCAAGCAGCCAGGGCTAGTGAAGTAATGCCAGTCAGGAGGCATGAAGTCACCCTGAGAGTGCTGGCAGGCCTAGGGTTGCCAACAAAGACAGAGTGATACAAAGGAGGATGGAAAAGTCTCCATCTCTCTCTTTTGCTTTAAATTGGTTTTGATGCCAGCAGAGTGAGAAAATGCTGGAGGGTCTGGATGGGTGCCCCATGGTAAATTGACCAAACAGTTCCTAAAGATATTCCAAAACACTACTCTGTTGATAATTCATTTTCTACACTCACATAGTCCCCTGCCAGAACGCAACACATCCCCAGCACTTTGAATTAGCACCAGAGCTTTAAGAGCTCTCCAGCTGTCACCTGGAGATTGGCAACAGCTTGTTTGGAGGGTGGGGTCTATGGCACTGTATCTGTCTGAGGCCTCCTTCTTCCTCCTCCTCAGACCCCACCCTCAGCAGGCTTCATCAGGCCCATAGCTACAGTGGGGCATCTCGGGGCCTGGCCCCCTAACTTATCTCCAAGGCCTCCTGACTTCCCATCCAGCAAAGGCACTCCCTTGGGTATGTGTGCAGGGGTCTGTGCAGGGTGCTCCCTGACTTATTTAAAGACCCCCCCAAATTAAAAATTCCTGGCTATGGGCCTGGGCTTCATCCCTAAAATATCCTGGAAGCTTCCAACCTGGAGCTGGCAACCCTATATCCTTTCCAGGCAACCATCAGTCGACCATTATCTGCCTATCTGTCTTCAAGTTTACATATACCCCCCCAACACAGCCTCTGCCTAGGGAAAGGGCAGTCTTCCCCTGCAGTGGGAACCAAAGCATCTGACATCATTCTCCTCTCTCCTGTATGATCCACACAACAACTCTGTGAGGTATGTTAAGGTAGAAAGTCTTTTAATGGTCCATCATCCTACAGGCAGCTTTTATAACATGAACCTGGGACCTGCGCACCATCCTCTGAAGCTATCTCAGGTACATATCTGCAGCAGTAATGGGGTGACTGCTGGTACCTTTTCCTATCATTTTTTGCTGTGTGGTATTCTGCTTGTGGTGTGATCTGTCTTTTTTGTGGTGTGGCATGGTTGTGCTATTAGGTTTGTTACTTTTGAAGGGGAAGTGATGTGTTGTGGGTGAGGACATATTTTTACCTCAGAATACATCAGGTTGCATATGCAACTGACAGTTCCAACTGTCTCATGGGGGGTGGGGAGTTTGAGGTGCGGAATGGAGTTAAGTCCAATCAGCTTCCATATGCAAATGACCTTGAAACACTGGCCCAATCAGAGAAAAGTGGCCTAGCTGCAGTGGGTGGGAGAGAACTCAGGCAATGCAGCCAGTGGATAGAGATGCCTTGTGATTGACACATCGCGGAGCCAACTCATTTTGGCTGGCATAGAATGCTACCAGACAAAAATGCAATTATAGTATAGGAGAGATTAGGTACAGGTATTGTTTAGAATATTTATGAACCTCAGCTTTACCATACCATGTAAATGAATGCCATCCAATGCTGGATTTTTCTGATAGTTATAGTTTTGAATATATTTTTGCTTCTTATTTTGGGGGTTATTTTTTAAAAAAGCTAGAAGGTGTATATCTTTGGAAGTGTCTAGGTGAAGGATAAATTTTGTTCATATTAAAGAAATAAGTGCATTAGCTATGAAACCCAATTTCTATTTTATTTCCAATGGTGGGTTGTTGTTTTTTTGCAGATATAACAGGCTGTTACGACCTCTGGTCTATGTTGTTTTGGTTGTTGTATGCATGATTGAATGGAAATGAACAAAATTTTGAGATGCTTGAATAAGATGGAAGTGCTTGAATAAAATAGAAGTGTTATTAACTTCCAGTTTCGGAAATAGAAAGTCATGTTCAGTGATAAGGTTTAATTCAGCAATGACAGAAGTCTTATATGAACTGTGCTCTTTCTGTACCATTCATTAGAACGACTTTACAAAAAATTAATAAGACCCATGCAATGTTGAGCTTTTCATGTACTTCCTGGTAATATTGATTAATGCAGCACACGAAACAAAGGTCTTACATGAACCTATATGCATATTCCTTTTGTTAGATACTAATGACTGTTTTCAGTGCCCAGAAGATCAATATCCAAATACTAATCAGGACTTATGCCTGCAAAAACCTATAAGTTTCTTGTCTTATGAAGAACCTTTGGGGATCACTTTGTCCAGTTCTGTGCTTTCCTTGTCTTTTATGGCAGCTTTTGTGCTCTGTATCTTCATTAAGAATCAGGACACTCCTATAGTCAAAGCCAACAACCGGAATCTCTCCTACATTCTTCTCATCTCTCTGCTGGTCTCCTTTCTTTGTGCCTTGCTATTCATTGGCCGACCTGAGAAACTGTCATGTCTTCTTCAACAAACTACTTTTGGCATCATTTTCTCCGTGGCTGTTCCTTGTGTGCTGGCCAAGACCATCATTGTGGTTCTAGCTTTCCTAACCACCAAGCCAAGGTCCAGGATGAGAAACTGGGTGGGGAAAGGACTGGCCAACTCCATTGTTCTTTGTTGTGCTTTTATTCAAACCACTATTTGTACAGTATGGTTAGTAACTTCTCCTCCATTCCCAGATTTTGACATGCACTCAATGACTAAAGAAATTATTCTGAAATGTAATGAAGGATCAGTCGCCATGTTTTACTGTGTCTTGGGCTACCTGGGCTTCCTGGCCACTGTGAGCTTCACTGTAGCTTTCTTAGGCAGGAAGTTACCAGATAGTTTTAATGAAGCCAAGTTCATCACCTTCAGTATGCTGGTCTTTTGCAGTGTTTGGCTGACCTTTGTCCCTACCTATTTGAGCACAAAAGGAAAATACACGGTGGCTGTGGAGGTCTTCTCTATCTTAGCCTCCAGTGCTGGTTTGCTGGGTTGTATTTTTTTCCCTAAATGCTATATTATTATTGTGAGGCCTGAACTGAACACCAAGGTTCAAATTAAAAGAAGACCAAATGAAAGAATATAAAAGTCCCCCACAACAATACAGCTAGCTAATACTGTGCCTCACAACGATACTTAACTTTGACCTGACTACCTTATCCCTTTGCTTTTAGCAGGTTGTAAAAATATCTTTGTATAGCTAAACTGAGGGGAGTGTTTTCTACTCTGTCATTTATGTCCTGACTAGAGTGTGAGCAGTGAAGCCCATTGAGGAAAAGGAAGCAGAAAGGCATTGGTCCACCATCCTGTGATTCTGCTCTAGCTGAAATCCTCTTCTTCTCAGCTACTAGTTGCCAATAGGGAGCCCAGTGGGATAGCAGCTAGATAGTCTTCCATTTTGCCTCATTTGGGACCCCCCAAAATAATATCTGACTTGATATGCTTGAGATGAACCCCAGTGCCATTAAATATTAAATCTCTCGAAAGTCTGTAATTCAATAGGCAGATGGAAGGAACATCTTCAGAGGAATGACCCAGCTTCTCTACTATTTTGGAGCCATTCTGGTCCACTCTGGCATTGAAATTGCCAGTCAGAATAATATTAAGAGTTGTGAATTCCTGTTCAAACTCCTCTAGATATTCATAGAGCTTTTCCCAATAAAAGGGCAGGGGTTCCTTCTTGGGCATGGCGGTAAATAGATATTAATTAATATTAGAGATTTTCCTAAACATTTCAGCAAACAGACCAGGGCCAGGTGTTGACATTCTTTTAGGGGACAGACCTCTAAATTACATGAATTAGGCCAAAGCATAGACAGTCCAGCTTGCAGCTGGCCAAAACACTGAGATTTAAAGACAAATAAAAAATAAGACCTAAACCTCTCTAAGGATAGTTCAGAACAAGCCAAGTTTTCTTGAAGCAGGATAAAATCAAATCTTGCTAGGAAGCTTCTAAAAGTGGGATCAGCACACTTACTCTTCCAGCTGGCAATGTTCCATGATAGGATCCTAAAACTGGACTTTGTTGGCTCAGTTCTTAGTCAATCAAATTCCGTTATCTGGTTAAGAATTTCATCCTTGTCAAAGAAAACACTGTGGTTCCTCGTATCCTTTGGATTGGCATCCCTCTGAAGCCAACAAGAGTCCTTAGTCACTGACTCATTCATAAAAAGATGTTGTGTTCCAAGTAATTCCTCGACGCAGTTCTTCATATGCAATGCTGGAAAGGTCGTTATGGAAAGGCCACAGTTGACATCCATTTCTACAGTTGACGAAGCCAGAGATGGGATCAAGGTCTTCCGTTTAACTGTTCTAAGCTTACCCAGCTTATCCATCATCCTTCTGAATCTGTTGATCAACCCCGTTGTTAATGAGCAGACAATTCAGGAAACAACTTTTGTATATCTCCATCACTATTGCCTTCTTCTGCAGTCAAGTTTGAGAAAGCAGGGCTCGAATTATCATTCATAGAGGCTGCCTCCATAACTGGGTCCTTAACTGAGTCCTTACAGTGACTTTTACTTGAAGTCGCAATTCTCCAAAGGTATTGAGAGGTCAAGGTATCTTTCACCAATAAAAGGGGTCTCAGAGTTACATTTGAATAAACCCTAGTTGGGAAGACGCCTCTTGTCCTTAGGAACCTTTTGTGCCCCAATAAATTTGGTGTAATGTGTGAAGTTTCAAAAGTTAGAAAAAGTCTACTGGCCTAGTTCACATTAGTTAAGATTTCTAGCTCCTTTATATCAATTGATCAATGGTATGCCAGAGTGTGGGACCATTTTATAATTTCCTTGGGTATTACACATTTGGAGCCTCACTCAGCAAACCAAGACTTTATTAGCAAATGGTGGCCAGGAATAGAACGTTTGGACAGCAATCCTCTTAGCAGGCACTCTTTTAAATTGCATGATAGCTATGAATTTGTGAGATTGTGACATAAAGGACCAGACTGATATTCAATTTTCAATACTTACCTTAAATACCACATGATCTGTTGTACTGCCTGTGAAACTAGGAACTGTTGTTGTTATGATTAGTATTTTGTTATTATATTATTTTATACAATTCTTTTTACTGTTGATATCAATTGCTTCAAATTGATTCCCCATTAAAGCTCTTCAATGTTTATTAGCAGCTGTTTTGGTATTCCATCTAGGCGTATTACCCTTATATGGGCAGACAGACAGATTTTAGTGGGCTGAAGTACTAGCCGATAGGATTTATCAAAATCATCAAATTTCATATCATCCCTGTGCATTTTCGTCCTGTGAGCCCCCATAAGGGGTCCAGCATGACAGCTAAATTTGTCAAAGAATCCACATCTGCATTTATCTAAATTTCCCACCTGTTTGCACAAGATTTCTGTTTTATTTTTATTTATTTATTTATTTATTTTGGTTTATATGCCACCCTTCCCACCAAACTCAGGACGGCTCACATAGAATTACATAGAGAATCATAAACATAAAATAATCATTTTAAATCCTCATAAAACATCAGAACATATTAATATTTTGTTAAACAGCACCCGCAACCTTCTGCAGATGTAGTCCACCATTCTGGCTCTCAGCTGTAACAAATCAGGGGGGCTTGAGGCTACGGCCAAAGATACATCCTCCCCCTCATTAATCTGCATTGCAAAGTTCCCATTCATCGTATCACCCACCAGTTCCTCTTCTGAGACCAAGCCATTTAGAACAGAAGGGGCTTTCTCCTCAGCTGGTTCCTCCAGACTTCCCAGCACATCAAACTGATTTCAAAGAGTAACTTGAGGAAAGTAATAATCATCAGTCTTTAGTTAAGAACATAAGAACATAAGAACCTAAGAGAAGCCAATGTTGAATCAGGCCAATGGCCCATCTAGTCCAACACTCTGTCACACAGTGGCCAAAATATACCAGGTGCCATCAGGAGGTCCAGCAGTGGGGCCAGGACACTAGAAGCCCTCCCACTGCTGCCCCCTCCAGCACCAAGAATAGAGTGCATCACCTGCCCCAGACTGAGAGTTCCCATCTATACCCTGTGGCTAATAGCCACTGATGGACTTCTGCTCCATATGTTTATCTAATTCCCTCTTGAAACTGTCCATGCTTGCAGCTGCCACCACCTCCTGTGGCAGTGAATTCCATATGTTAATCACTCTTTGGGTGAAGAAATATTTCCTTTTATCTGTTCTAACCCGACTGCTCAGCAATATCATGGAGTGCCCACGAGTTCTTGTATTGTGAGAAAAGTACTTCTTTCTCAACCTGCTCAATCCCATTGATAATCTTATAAACCTCGATCATGTCACCCCTCAGCCATTGTTTCTCCAAGCTAAATCCAGTTGTTTTGAAAAGGGTGGGAGAAGATCTTCTTCATCTCTAACATGTTTAACAGTTTTCATTCGGAGACCCGAGGGTTACAGCAAAGTGTCAAGAGTGAGTCAGCAGTAAAAAGGGCTAGATTTTAAACACTTGAGTCCTTTCTGGAAGCTTGTTATTTACTTAACTCCTTTGCCCGTTGTCAGCCATCCTTAACAATAACTTACATCCTTCAGAATTCAGCTGAGCACAAGAAGATAATCCACAGTAAAGCTAAGAGGTAGCAGGACTGAAAACCAGGCTATGAAATGAATGTAACATGAACGTATTTCAGGTGGCACCGAGACCTGCAGTAACCTTCTTCTGCTGGAGAACAGCCAGGCCAATTAAACAAAACAAAGATAAAACTAAACTAGAGCCTTACTCCCTATGTTGGAGGAGTAAATTTGTCCATTAAAAGCTAATTAAAACCTCGAAAAAGGCTAAAAACCTTGGAGCAGGTACCTTTAGCATCTTTAGCATTGACACAGAGAGTACTCCATCTTTCTGTGTCACACCTCTGAGAATGCTAGTTACAGCTGCTGGCGAAACGTCAGGTCCTACAATGCCAAGACCACAGCCACACAGCCCCAAAAATCTACAACCATTTGCTGTCTATTATGACTCCTTGGTGATTTATCCAGGAGTAAGTCATACTGCAAACCGTGGCTCTTATTTTCAACTAAAGAAAACCAGATTTGTATGCCGTGTGCTGCCCTGATCTGGATGGCCCAGCTAGCTCAATAGCATCAGATCTGGGAAGCTAAGCAGGGTTAGCCCTGGTTAACCCTTGGATGCCTTGGGAGAAGTCTTGGGAGAGTGGATTCTGGTGAAGGAAGGGACCTCAGCAGGGTATAATGCCATAGATTCCACCTTCCAAAGCTGTCATGTCCTCCAGCGGAACTGATTTCCATAGCCTGGAAATGAATTGTAATTCTGGGAGAACCCCATGCCCCACCTAGCAGTTGACAACCCGAGGTTTAAGATAGGCCGGCCCAGTGAACAAAGTCCTCATCTTCATGTGCATACATGCCCTGAACCACAGGTCAGTTTGTCTCAGCATTGTAATTCATTGCTCTACATTCTCTTTTCCTGGCCACGGCTGGATCGCCCATTGGGCGGACTAGGCGCTTGCCTAGGGCGCACTGGCCTCAGGGGCGCCAAATGGCACCCCGCTCCCCCCCCGAAAAGCGCCCCCCCCCACTGCCCTAACCGGGCGCCTGCCACTGCTGCTGCCACTGCTGAAAAGCGCCCGGCTAGGGCGCAAGTCGCCCTTCCCCTCCTCCCTGGGGGGGAGGTGGTGGTGGCGGCCAGCGGGGACTCCCTGCCGCCACTGCCACAGCTGCAGAGCGCCCTGCTGGGGCACAGCTTGCCACCCTCCCCCTCCTCCCTGGGGGGGGAAAGGAGGAGAGGCGGCATGGCTGGGTCTCCAGGCCCAACCTGGAAGGGCGGTGGTGGCGGCAGGGGGGCGGGATGTTCGCAGCTTCCCCGCAAGGCTGTCCAGTCAAACTCCCCAGAAACAATCCACCGTTTTGGAGCAGCCTGCACAGGACCCCCAGGGCCAGCGAAGGGCACCCCGCTGGAAGGTGCCTCTCTCCCCCCTGTCCTCTCACCCGGGCGGCTGGGGCACGCTCCTCTGACAGCCGGGCCAGGGTGAGGGAGAGAAGGCAAGGAGGGCGGGCAGGCGGGCAGGCGGGCAGGCGGGCCGGCGGGAGGGGCAGGAGTCTCGCAGCTGGGTGCTCTGCTGACGGACTGAGCACCTCTCCGGATCCCCTTGCCTGCTTGGTCTCCAGCAGGAGGAGGAAGTTGGGAGGGGCTCCGCCAACGAATCCAGCCGCCACTGCACTCCTCCGATGGCTGGGCCAGAGAGAGAAGCAAGGAGGGCTGGCGGGTGGGCGGGAGGGGGCGCTGCCAAAGGATTCACCCACCCCTGCGCTCCTCTGGCAGCCGGGCCAGGGAGAGAAGGCAAGGTGGGCAGGCGGGCTGACGGGAGGCTCAAAAGGCTCGCGGCTGGGCACTCCGCCGATGAACTGAGTGCCTCTCCGAATCCCTTCACCTGCTTTGTCTCCAGCGGGAGGAAGAAGTTGGGAGGGGGGGTGCCGCCAAAGAATCCATCCGCCACCTCCCAGGCCCCACCCGGTCCCCGCACCCCCAGCCCTGGAGAGGACAGGGGGGTGGGGGCCGTGGGGTAGGGGCCTGTTTCTGCTCTGGGTCCGGCCTTCAGCTGGTCTCCAGGCCCCACCGGGAGGTTGGCATCCACAAGGGGGCATTACAAGGCAGCCACGCCTAGGGCACAGAAACACCTCAAGCCGGCCCTGTTCCTGGCCATCCATCTGGGGAGACCCTGACATATCATATTACTTTCTTGGTGTTGAACAAGCAGATGATGTCTTCTATAGCTGGCAACACAAAAATAGAATAGCACTGGAGACTCCTCTACAATAGCTGAAGCGCCGTTTTCATTTTGAAGTGTTTCAATTTCAAGGGGAAAAGGCAGGGTTTGCATTTGCTGCTTATGGTGGGAAAGCTCCCACCATTTGTAGCTGTTGCCCGCTTATGCTTTGCTGACTGGTGGGTAGAAACTAAGGCCAAAGTGGGGGGCAATTGTCCTGAGGGGGGAAAAATTGAAAAGAAAATAAGGCCTCATTTTATCACGGATTTTCTGCTGATTGCTGGAGCTACGCTTGTCTCTTCCAAGTAGTTATAGGAATTACTGGCCAGAACTCACGTAACCAGTCAAGAGGTTGGGGTTTTTTTCCAGCATACTCTGCCCTCTAAACCTCCGGCTGGTCGCCTGGCATTGCCTAGCAATGATAGAAACAGGCCCAATTTGTAATACAGAACGTTTTATGATACCTCTAGACATGCACTTGTTAAGGCCTTGTTTTCCTGGTCACCTTTCTCACTATTGTTCAGTTGTTACAAGTCTGTGTACCTCTGAAGGGATCCAGAGAACATATCTGCAAAAATGTAGTCAACATATTGTCTTCTGCAAAGTTGCAGAAAATCCATCATCTGCGTAGGTCAATTACCTTCCCTGTAATCAGCAAACTAGTCATCACTTCTACTTATTCTCTCCATCCCTTGGGAGTTCCAGTGATCATGGGTGGGGGGGATAAGATATTGCTGTTCCCTCTGCCATTCACAGCCGGGAAGAGAGACTGAGCAGAGCTGTCTGTTCACAGGTATTTTACACTATCCCATCGTGGCTTTGAATCCATCTAGTGAGCGTGCCTTCCATCTCAAGATGTGCTACTGAGGAATGCTTGAATGTTAACATGAGAACGGATGAATTGGTGTCTACGAGAAAGATTTTCATGGAAGATGATGCTATTTGTTGCTTCCGTCTTAGTGCTGCTGGTGCAGGTGGTGTGCAAATCTTCGTCTGTTCAGTGCCCCACCAGTCACCCGCTTCCTATTGACCACAAGTATTATCAATCAGGAGACCTTCTCATTGCTGGAATCATTAGTTATGTGTTTAAGTTTTCCAATACTGTCAACTTTGAAGCATGTCCCTCTCCCAGTTCCTCTGATTCACTTGTGTAAGAAGGATTTCTTTTCATAGTATTGTTTTATTATGTTATGTTTATTGCAATGGAAGGCTTCATGTGTGTGACAATATTCGTGGTCTCCCTCCCAATGAATCTTCATCTTAAACTGCGTGGGATTCCCTTAAAAAACAAATGGGATCTCTTGTGTTTTGATGCTCACATGAAAAAGAACAACAATGAACTTTTGATGGATTGGGAACTGAATTGTAAATTTTGCTGTGATGTGACCAGCGGAACTTTCTCCCTGATTCAAGGATCCGCCCACCTTTAAAATACACTTTCAACCGGATGTGGCTCCATTGTTAGATTAACAGAACTGGAGCTTGGGTAGGGCCATGGCTCAGTGGTACAGCATTTGCTTGGCAATCAGAAGGTCCGAGGTTCAGTCCCTGGCATCTCCAGTTGAAGAATCTGACAGAAGGAAATGTGAAAAATCTCTGCCTGAGACCCTGAGGAACTGCTGCCAATTTGAGTAGACAATTCTGGTTTTGGTGGACCAAGGGTCTGATTCAGTAGAAGACACTTCAAGTGTCCCTGTTTCTCAACTGTGAGCTTCCTAAATTGTATAGAACCAACCTATAGAATTTGACACCCATCGTGAACATTTCTATAGCATATTGAACACAAGAGAGATATACCCCCACACACAAACACACACCTGAATGAGACTGCAATAAGCATTTGAAACTCTTTTTGCCATTGAGTATGTGTGCTACCAAATAGGTCCAAATCATTGAACTAACATTTCGAGAAGTCAGAAGTCATATCTGTCAGCCCTCATAGTTATCAGGTCTCAGCAATATAGAATTTGTTTCCTTCAGTTTTTAGTAAAGTGATGTTGCACTGAAATGCATTAAATGCCATCTTTTGAAGTGAACTTGCTGTGATGCAGCTTATCACTCTCATTCCAGAGTATTGACTCAGCTTTACCAGAACATCCTGGCTTTGGTGTTTGCTGTCAAGGAGATCAATGAAAATCCTCAGCTCTTACCCAATGTCACTCTGGGTATCCACGCCTATAATAACTATTTTAGTCCAAGCCTGACCTATCACGCTGCAATGGAACTTCTCTCCACTAAGGGGAGGTTCATTCCTAACTACAAATGTGATGACCAGAACAACTTAGTAGCAGTTTTGGAGGGACCAAACTCTAATTTGTGTTTCTGTGTGGCAGACATTCTGTACCCTTTCAAGATTCCACAGGTAAAATTTCCTCATAGTTGATGGAATTATAACAAGCCCCTAACATTTCCTTTGCCTTTAGAAGTGGTTTTAGGGTCTGAAGGCAGAAATAGACCTGTTTGAAATACCAGAGGCACATCCTGCATGCTGACCAAGAAATATAAGAGAGAGAGATTATTTAGACCTGAGAGACCAAATAATTCATGGGTATTTGTTTAGTTATGCAGACAGTAATCGTCATGATAACAGAAAACATTTCCACCATCTCTTAGGTCATGTTATTGTGTAAAGAGAATCAAACATATTCTTCAGCAAAATCAATTGAGGTGTTTTTCAGGTTTCTAGAGTGCAGAATCATGTTTCCACAGTTTTACTAGTAGACCACAAAGGATTGCCTAGTTTTTTATAGTTGTGTGAGCTCAAACCACAACTGACTCATGGGGACCATAGGGCTATGGGGTTTTCAAGGGAAGAGATAAGCAGAGTTGGTTTGCCATTGCTTTCATCTGTTTTTTAAAGGAGCAAAACGAGGGAAGAACATCTGTTCGGAGACAGGTCGTGAAGCAGTTTTTGACAAGTGTTGCAAATTCTACTTCTCTTTATTAATTTTGATAAGAATTTGCCCCCATGTCTTGCTAATTAATTGTCCCCATGTCTTGTTAACTATCAAGACTTTAGTAGTATAGCATGAATAAGGGTTTTTTTTAAAAAAAAAAAAACTGGCAACATTTGGGGGCTGGTTAAAGCTTTTCAGCTGCCAGGAGTGGGCAGTGAACTAGCATAAAGAGGTTGAAAATGTTGCTGAAGTTGATTCCAGATGACCATCAAGAGTTCCCTTATTATTATGTTACCATTCTTATATGTGTCATCAAAGGAAGTGGAATATGTTCCTGAAATTAGTATATGGTACTATTCTAAACATAGAAAACATTGGGGATTCGATGCAAAAAGCTTTTCTCTTGGCATAAAAGGAATAAGGGGTCCCTTTGACCACCAAAACTGTCTCTGCAGGGAATCATGGCACCTGCATGGACAAAAACCATGTGAGCTAGCAGCTGTTGCGTGGAGTGGAATTGGGTGAGAACGTGTGAAAAGTTGGTTTGGTCCAACACATCATTTTTACATGGAAGCTTTCTTGTATTCTGATAAACTCACTGAAAAGAAGTCCACGTTTTTGTGCTTTGTTAATTTTTGTTAGAACTTCAAAGTGTAATTCTTTCATGACAGATAGTGTTGCTTGTTAACAGAAATTGTGTCATGCGTCTAGCCCTGACTGTGATGGTCCAGGATGGTCAGTTCTTGGAAGCTAAGTAGGTCACACTCCCAGACAAAAAAATACAAAAAAAAAAATACCACCAGTTTACAGTGCCCCCAAGCAAGAGGCTTATAATGCAAGTGAGAAGCAGAGGTCATTTCCTCGTGTTTTCCTCTGCAGAGTTCTCCCATAAAAATACTGTCTCCCATAAAAATACTGACCCTGCTTCACTTCTCACATCTGAGGATACCGGGCTATATCATGTACTTTCACTACTTATTTACATGCTCAGAATCATTAATAAATACTACTCTGTGACGGCAAAAGTGGCATTGTGGATTTTGGTAGCTAGTGTTAAAAACTGGCATGTATATTATTTGTCCCAGGGGGTTATTTGATTATCAAATGGCTCTCTTCTGTTTCCTAATTTCCTTCAGATCCTCTATGGCTCTGCCCCGGTCATGACCAACAAAAATGAAGCGACTTTCCTGTACAAGATGTTCCCCAGTTGGGCCAATCAGTACACGGGGATTCTGAAATTACTGCTTTATTTCAGATGGATATGGCTTGGGGTGATCTATGTGGATAATGAATATGAGCAGCAATTTGTAGAGGAGGTGCTTCCTATTTTTTCTGAACATGGTATCTGCTTTGATTTCATAGAAAAGTTCCCAGCAATGACTTTTTCTAGTTCTTTGTCTGAAAAGGTAGTAGGTAACAACGACTTGTCGACACTTGTCATGGGAAGCACAGCCAAAGCAGTGGTGGTACATGGCGGAATTCAAACCATAATAGCTTTGCGATTCTTGATGAGGGCTGCAGAATTTAAAGAAATACCCATGAAGACAAAAGCCAAAGTCTGGATTCTGACAGCCCAGGTGGATTTCATCTCAACTGAACTTCAAAGAAACTGGGACTTAGACTTCATCCATGGTGCTTTGTCCTTTGCAGTTCACTCCGGGGAGGTGTTAGGATTTGCTCAGTTTCTTCGGGAAAGGGACCCTGCCTCTGAAAAAGAAGATGGCTTCATTGGGGATTTCTGGAAACAGGCCTTTGGCTGTTCACTCCCCAATACCACAGAAGCCACAAATGATGAAGAACTCTGCACCGGGGAGGAGAAGCTGGAGAGTCTTCCTGGGTCTGTCTTTGAAATGATCATGAACAGCCACAGCTACAGCATCTACACTGCTGTCTATGTGGTGGCACATGCATTACATGCCATGTATGCATCCATGCTCAAAATAAGAGCACTGGCAGATGGAGAGAGAAAGAAGCTTCTGAATCAGCAGCTGCGGCAGGTAATGCCTACAATGCACTAAGTTGCAGAGGTGCTCACCAAAAGTGGAGATCAGGCTGACAGAATTGGTGAACAAGAGACCCCCAGACTGCAAAATGCACCTTTGGCTCAGGAGCAGAGATTTCAGCAATTAAACATCTTCTTTGTAACCATTATGTGCTTACATTTAAAGGGGTGGGGCTATGGATCAGAGGCATAATACGAAGAAGTAGCATGCAGAAGGTCCCAGGTTCAATTCCCAGCACCTCCAGTTAAAGAATCTCATAGCAGGTGATGAGAAAGACCTCTTTCTGAGACCCTGGAGAGCTGCTGCCAATCTGAATAGACGGTACTGACTGTGCCCAAGGGCCTGATCCAGTTTAAGGCAGCTTCATGTGGGTTCAGGTGCATCAATAAAGGGAATAGCAATTTGAGTATTTTCACTGGGCTTCACTGCTATAACCAATTACTAACATCCTTACAAATGTTTCTAGTTCCATGAATTTCTGAAAAGGGTGTCATTCAACAACAGTGCTGGGGACCTGGTTTCCTTTGATCAAAATGTGGAGATGGTGGCTGGACTCGATATCATCAACTGGATCACTTTTCCCAACCAGTCCTTCCTCAGAGCCAAAGTTGGAAGGATTAACCCAAAAGCTCCTGAAGACAAAGTGTTCGCCATTCATGAAGATGCAATCGTTTGGCCCCACATGTTTAACCAGGTGGGTTTTATATATTCTTCAGAGCATATCATTTTATTTCCCGGAGTTCCATTAGTGGTTCCTAGTTCAAATTCTGGAACCGGTCTATCTCTGTTGTCTGCCAATCAGATAAATCCCAATCCAATCACATTCTTCAATTTGAAATCATAGCATTGGAAAAAATTGATTATATATTGAAATTAACCCATTTGCTGCCTATTGTGAATGTTTGGTGATGTGCTCAGGAGTAAGCCATACTGCAAACCATGGGTCTTAATTTTAACTAAAGCAAATAGGATTTGTAAGCCATGTGGTGGTCTGATCTGCATGGCCTGGGCTAGCCCAACCTCATTAGCACTGGGAAGCTAAGCAGCATTAGCCCTGGTTAATCCTTGGACGGGAGACCTTTTAGGAAGTCCAGGGTCACTACACAGAGGCAGCCAATGGCAAACCACCCCTGAACATTTATTGTCTTCAGTACCCTATAGGATCTCCATATGTTGGTCGTGACTTGATGGCACTTCCCACCTTGACATATGTGTAGTATACGGAAATCTGTCTTCTAGTGTAAAACATTCAAATGTCCTGTTACCTATCAAGTGGTCTCCAAAAGAGAGATATTTATGCCACACCAGTGGCAACCTTCTAGATACATAGGAGATAGTCCAGTGAAACACAAAGTCTTGACATATGTTTCCAGAATATAAAAAAGCCCATTCCTCATTTATGGGCAGGTACAGCCTCTTTCTCTGTGCAATGACAGATGCCATTTGGGCCACAGGAAGAATAAGAAAGAAGGGAAGCCATTTTGCTGCTATGATTGCCTTCCATGTCCAGAAGGGAAGATTTCAAACCTGGAGGGTAAGGACTGTATACACCAAGTTTATTACATAAACGTTTCCTTACTTATTCTAACACCACATCTGAAAATGACAGATTTTAAGGCTGGATTTTTCTGATAGTTAAAGCTTTGAATATATTTTTGCTTTTTAATTTGAGGGATCTTTTTTTCAAAAAAGTAACAAGGTGTGAATCTTTGGAAGAGTGGATGTGAAGGATAAATTTGGTTTATATTAAAGACATACATTAGCTATGAAACTGGATTTCCATTTTGTTTCCAGTGGTGGGGGACTGCAAATATGATATAACAGGCTATAACAACCTCTGGTATATGTGTGATTTTGTATGTTGTATATGTGATCAAACAGATGATTGTATGGAAATGAACAAGATTATGAGATCCTTTGATAAGATGGAAGTGTTATTAACTTCCAGTTTCAGAAACTGAAAGATGTGTTTAGTGATGAGGCTTATTTAACCAAGGACAGAAGTCTTATATGAACTGTGCTGTTCCTGTATCATTCATTAGCATGACTTAAAAAAAAAAATCATGAGACTCAAGCAATGTTGAGATTTCCATATAGCAGCCCTATGTACTCCCTGGTAATAGAGATTAATGCAGGACACGAAACAAAGGTCTTACATGTACCGATAAACATATTTCTTTTGCTAGATACTAATGACTGTTTTCAGTGCCCAGAAGATCAATATCCAAATACTAATAAGGACTTATGCCTGCAAAAAACTATAAGTTCCTTGTCTTATGAAGAACCTTTGGGGATCACTTTGGCCAGTTCTGCACTTTCCTTCTCTTTTATGGCAGCTTCAGTGCTTGCTATCTTCATGAAGAACCAGAATACTCCCATTGTCAAAGCCAACAACCAGAATCTCTCCTACATTCTCCTCATCTCCCTCCTGCTCTCCTTCCTTTGTGCCTTGCTATTCATCGGCCGACCTGAGAAGCTGTTGTGTCTCCTTCAACAAACTACTTTTGGCATCATCTTCTCTGTGGCTGTTTCTTGTGTGCTGGCCAAGACCATCATTGTGGTTCTAGCTTTCATGGCTACCAAACCAGGATCCAGGATGAGAAACTGGGTGGGGAAACAACTGGCCTACTCCATTGTTCTTTGTGGCTCTTTTATTCAAACCACTATTTGTACAGTATGGTTAGTAACTTCTCCTCCATTCCCAGATCTTGACATACACTCAATGACTGAAGAAATGATTCTGAAGTGTAATGAAGGGTCGGTCACCATGTTTTACTGTGTCTTGGGCTACCTGGGCTTCTTGGCCACTGTGAGCTTCACTGTAGCATTTTTAGGCAGGAAGTTACCAGATAGTTTTAATGAAGCCAAGTTCATCACCTTCAGCATGCTCGTCTTTTGCAGTGTTTGGCTGACCTTTGTGCCAAGCTTTTTGAGCACAAAAGGAAAATACCCGGTGGCCGTGGAAGTCTTCTCTATCTTAGCCTCCAGTGCTGGGTTGCTGGCTTGCATATTTTTCCCTAAATGCTATGTTATTGTTGTGAGGCCTGAACTGAACACCAAAGTTCAAATTTTGAGAAGACCAAATGAAAGAATATAAAAGTCCTCCACAACAATACAGTTAGCCAATACTCGGTCTCACAGCTAGACTTAACTTTGATCTGACTAACCTATTCCTTTGCTTTTTGTAGGTTACAATCAGTGTTCCCTCTAAGCTGAGTTTGTGTGAGCTAGCTCAGTTTTTTAGCCTCCGGCTCACGCATTTTTCTCTGAGCTCAGGAAGGAAGGCTCCATAGCAAAATAATTTACGCAACAGCCAGATCGCTCGCTCACAATTTGAATGCCAGCAGCTCACAAAGTAGAATTTTGTCTCACAAGACTCCACAGCTTAGAGGGAGCATTGGTTACAATAATGTCTACATCTAGCTAACCTGAGGTGAGTGTTTTCTGCTATGTCATTTATGTCCTGAATAGAGTGTAAGCAGTGAAGCCCAGTGGAAAAAGGTACTGTTCCAACAGCATGGGATTCTGTTCTAGCTGAAGTCCTCTTTTTCTCAGCTACTATTTGACACCAGGGAGCCCAGTGTGATAGGAGCTAGACAGTCTTCAATCTTGCCTCATTTGGGACCACCTGTTAGCCTGATTGCACATAATTATTAATAATAATATGGGGCAGATGATTGATTATCAATAGGCAATCGGCTGCAGGAGCGAACACCTGTGTATACAGAAGTCCCGCCCCTCCAGGAGGTGTTGGTAACAGACCAGGAGACTTTATATGGTTGAAAATAAAGTCCTTTACTGGAGTTCTTCACAAGCAAACAATACACAATCACACACACAATTACTCAAGTCTAGGAAAATACAGAGAGAAGCATAAGCACATTTGCATTAGCAGGTAAATCATTGGTGGGCAATACCTACTGGTCCCGTCGTGCAGAGCGTTCCTCGGGAAAAATGGAAAAATGGGGGCCACGGGGCCTGGACCAGCAGGTAACACGTGGAAACTCAGGCTGCAGACCTAGAGCTTAAAGATGGAAGCAGGGGTTGGGGATAGCAAGCTGGACATAAGAGGGTCAAAGGTTCGATAGGGGTCATAGAGCACAGAGAGAGAGCCGGTGGTCAGGCATTCCCTTATATGCAGGAGGGAGGGGGCTGGTCACAACCCCTGGTAACACCTCCTGGTAAGTCCGTCCCTGAAAATACCCTATTGGTTGGAAGGTGTAGGGGAGGTGGAACTAAGGGGTGGTCAATATTGAGGGCTAGAAGCTTAACTCATGTCTGGCACCTGGTAGCAGCTAGGATGAGTCACCGGGCTGATTCCATTGTCTTCTTGATGACTTTAGCCAGGCTGCTGATGGCTAGCAATTAGTTGTCAGGCAACAATGAATAGTCTCTGCCTGGTCTGTGTGAGATCTTGCAGGTGAGGGGGGAGGGAAAGAGACTGCCTGCATGAGTTAGAAGGAACTCTTAATGGCGGTTTTGGAGTTCTTTGTCCTTGTTCTTCATCGAGGCATGGTGCTGTGTTTAGTGTATACTGGGGCTATTCCATTCTCCATCAGGAAAAACGGGCTGGCAACCTATGCTGAGTGCTGGAGCTGCTGGGAAAGGTCAGGAGGATGTCTCTTGCCTAAATGCAGTCTCTTCTGGCATCGTGTTGGGGTTACCATGTGTCTCGGTCCTTTTTTTGCATGCACTTATACAGTTTATTATTTTATTACAGTTCATAGAGAGGCTCAAAAGCCTTGCAGGGCAACACACCCAAAATAATATCTGACTTGATATGCTTGGGACACTCTAGAATTTTGTGAGGGAAACTTTTTCCCGTCCTCCTGCTGTAGAAATGCCTACCTTGTCTTGAATATACCCTGTCTGTATTTTAACGTCTCTTTGTGAGGGGTAAGAAATTATTAGAGGGCCTGTGGGTTTCTTTAGAAATGTTGTTTCTCTTTATTTTCCCTCTTGTTTTTTCCTCCCTAGTTATTTGCTCTGAGGGACTGGAGACAGTGTTACTTTCTCCTCTTGACCTGCCCCTCTCCACTGAGAAACCCAAGTCCCACAATTTCTTCTCTTGGGATGGTGTCAGTAGGAATCTGTGGGGTGACTGTTGTATGATGCCCAACCAATTCAGAAGCCTCTTGTGGGGCAGATACAAACGAATATATGTGGAAACTATGGACAGACTCTTGGAGTGAATCTACGTTATGGTGTTTTATCTCCACTGAATTCACATCCCATTTTCCACTGAAACAAAATATGCATGGCAAATTTAGAGTTTCCTTTTCCCAGTTCAACAATCATGATGTTCTATTATCACCATCTTGGGAAAAGTATTTCATTGTTATTACAATATGAGATGCCCATTCTCTTTTATTTTATTTTCATGCCCAATTGTTGGATTTTCATTTTACACATTTCCACAGCTGATGTTCCCAATTTATTTATTTATTTTACAACATTTATATATTCCTTTTATATGCCATTGGTGGTTAAAATAATATTAACACAGAATAAATGCAGAAGGTGAGAATTAGTTGTAAGCTTACAGAGTCTCGCGGGTCTGAGTCACAAAAGAGTAGCATGGATTGATATGATGATTTTGACATTGAACTGCTGGGGCCATGATATATGGCAGCATCCCAGTACTTTGGCTTGGATCCAATGACTGCATTTTTTCTTGCCTTTCTCTCCAATACAGTGGACAGTTTCCATTGTGGAATGTGCTTTCTCCATGGCTACCAATTTCACTTGCACAAAGGTTCATTAAAAATATTGTACTTGTGCAAGCAGTGCTAATGGTATGTAGTCCATAGCAGAAGCTGTTATCCACTGCAGCCAAAGAGAACCATGTTTAGAATGTGGGCATAGGCTCCAAGCCTTAGAATTTTTTTTTAAAAAATGTTCCCTTATAGAGGCCTGATGTTCCAAAAATAGGAATTAAATGAGAAACCATTACCGGTTATTAAAATTAGCTGAGCTGATTGCAATCGTGGGATACCTTCTGTCCCTAGTATACCTATGTTAACTACCTTCTGCTGTCCCCCTGTAGGATGATCTTCTTCATAAAGCTGCACTATAGACCTTGCATATTTCAACAACCCTACCCTTGTCTCAGAGCCCTTGGTAGGTGAACAGAGCAGATGGTACATTGCAGCATGGGGGGAGCCCATTTATCTCAGAATAAAGAATCCAGTTTTAAAGGTCCGTTACTAATCATACAGAAGAAACTGAAATATGGGGAATCAGTGGTGGGAAACACAGAACAAAAGAATTAAAAGCCATGTTTTCAGGGTTACTGAAACTTAGAATATCTCTCAGATGATTACGCTTCTCCACATAGACAGGTCCACACAGAGGTGAGAATAATTTCTGGATGTTGCTAAGAATGCTTTCTCCATTCCATACCTTGTCAGGCTTGCCCTGAAAAGGAGGGTGTTCACCTTGGGCCCATTAAAAAGTAGGAAGGGGCTTATTGCATTTTTTTTTACCTCCCAAAAGACAATTTCCCCAGGATCATGCATTTTTTGCACTCAGATTTTTAGAGATGGGTGCAGAGTAGATGTTCAAAGTCTTACTGTCTGAGCAGAGCAAAGTGACCTTTGATCATAGAATCATAGGATGTTGGAAGGGACCTTGCAGGTCATCTAGTCTAACCCCCTACACTCTGCAGGTGCATAGCCAAAAGATAACTCTACAACATACTCAAAAGATGGTCGTCCAGCCTCTGCTTGAAAACGTCCAGTGAAGGAGCATCCACCACCTCCCGAGGCAGTCTGTTCCACAGCTCAGCCACTCTTACAGTCAGAAAGTTTCTCCTGATATTTAGCCAGTATTGACTCCCTTGTAATATCCACCCATTAGATCTAGTCTTGCAATCTGGAGCAAGAGAGAATAGATCTGCTCCATCTTGTACATGACAGCCCTTCAGATATTTGAAGACTGCAGTCATGTCCCCTCTAAACCTTCTCTTTCTCAGGTTAAACATACCCAACTCTTTCAGCCTTTCCTCAAAAGACTTGGATTCCAACCCTCTCACCATCCTGGTTGCCCTCTTCTGGACACGTTTGAGCTTGTCAACATCCTTCCTAAAATGTGGTGCCCAAAACTGGACACAGGACTCCAGATGAGGCCTGACCATAGCAGAATAGAGCACAACTATCTCCTCCCATGATCTGGACACAATACTTCCATTAATGCATCCTAAGATTGCATTAGCTTTCTTCGCAGTCACTCTTGGGGTCAAGCTTGCCAGCAAATATCACTCTTGGGGTCAAGCTTGCCAGTCCATTGTGGCAGGTAACTATATATGTGAAATCTATAAGCCAAACCACTACATCCTTTTCTGCCCCTTGTCCCTTTGCATACCAACCCCTTGGCATCCACATGCAGTTGGGTCCCACCATCTCATGCCCCATTTCCAAATGGTTCTACTGCCTATTCTAGCAGGCAATGTAGCAGATTACAGGGAAGAAACAATTTGTTTTCATTGCAGCTTTGGCTGAAATGTTAAAGAAATGGACCACTTGGTTGGGAAGGGTAGAAGGTCATCTCGGTTGTTTTCCTTTTCTTTGCATTCCTTCAAGTGTGCTTGATCTCTGAGAGCTGGGAGTCAACACTTGGGGTGCATTTTGCCTCAAATTGAACAGGAAGGCAGCCAGGATCAGGGTGTGAGACAAAATAGCTATGGCTGCATCATCTTTATAGCTATAGTGGCTGAGAACCCAGTGGGTCTCTGCAAACTGGTACCTGCACACACACTCAGACCAAAAACTAAAATCCCACATGGTGTTTAAAAGCAAGACAGATAGGTCTCTGTGTACAACGTATGCCATCTGTCTGCCTAATATATCAATCAGTGTATCTATTTCTAAAAAAGGCCCCATCTGGAGATGCTTAAATCCAGAGGTTGGTGGCATGGACAGACAAGACAAATCTTTCTACAAACCTGAGAAAAGTCCTAGGTTTTTACAAAAAGTGAAACAATGACGACAACAACAACAATAATAATTGGAGGAGGTTAACCTCCAAAAATTAACAAACTTGATATTGAAAGACTCTGTGACACTCTATAGGATCAAAGAAGTTGAGTTAAATTGGGTTATTATGGACTCTCTAAACGGATTATGATGCAGCTGGAATATAGTTCTGTTAAACCTTTTCTCAAAGAATCCTGGATATTGAAAGACAGCACAGTCTGTCCCAGATTAACTGCTGTCTTCCAGATATAGAGAACTTGAACCAAATATCACTGATGTCATACCTACAGAATTTAGATCAAGCTGAGTATAGAAGACCTTTTACTCTAATGAGAGCAAATACGCTTCCTTCAGCAGTTACAGAGGGTAAATACAAAAGGTGTCCCTATAAAGAATGTTTGTGCATCTGCAGAGATGGAATGATTGAATTGAGGGAACATGCTCTTTATGAATGTAAACTTTACCAGAACTTCTGTTCTGTTTATTTTGTCTGTCTCCAATTCCCGAGGAGAAATTTTAGATTTTACTTAGACAAACTTTTAGCTGATAGGTATCAAGAAATTACTCTAATGGGGGCAACATTTGCTGTGAAGGCCATAAAAGATCACCAACAGTTTTTAGATGGAAATGCCTAGTTTAATGTTATGTTTAAGATTTTATAAGGGGTGTTTGGCTGAACGATATACCCTGTCTATTGTATGGCTTTTGTGGTTATTTGATGGGTCTTTGACCGTATTAAAAATTAAATTAATATAGAAGCCACACCTTTTATCGTTCCATGGGGTCTCCAAAACAGTGCTGTTCCACCAAGCCTTCAGTTGAAGCAGCAGGCATCCATCTTAATTGGTATCCCTGCTCCAGTTCCCAACCTGCTGAAAGGGCCTATCTGATTCCACCCTGTGGCCCCAACCGATTTATATTGTTGCTACCAATTGTAGGAGCTGCAGTGGCTCAAGTGGTTAAGATGCTGAACCGCAGGCTGTGGAAGGTCAGTAGTTCAGCAGTTTGAGACTCGAGAGTGCCGCATGACAGAGTGAGCTCCCGTCTCCAGTTCCAGCTCCTGCCAACCTAGCAGTTCGAAAGCAAGAAATTGCAAGTAGATAAATAGGTACCAATTCAGTAGGAAGGTAACAGCGTTCCATGCACCTTGGTGTTTAGTCATGCCGGCCACATGACCACGGAAACGTCTTCGGACAGCGCTGGCTCTTCGGCTTTGAAGCGGAGATGAGCACTGCAACCCTAGAGTCAGATTCGACTGGCTTTCGAGCAAGGGAAACTTTACCTTTTACCAATTTTATTGAGTCTTTGATGTGATTTGTTGTGATCTGCCCTGAGCCTGTTCTGGGGAGGGCAGAATAAAACCCCCATAAATAAATAAACAAATAAACAAACAAATACTGCTTTGACAATTGAATGACCTCAGTGACCATTGCTAGGGAAACAACAATATTACCAGTCTTGGTTTCTGTCAGTAGAGCCAGTTTGGTGTAGTGGTTAAGTGCGCGGACTCTAATCTGGGAGAACCGGGGTTGATTCCCCACTCCTCCACTTGCACCTGGCTGGATGACCTTGGGCAAGCCGTAGTTCTGTCAGAGCTGTCCTTGAAAAAGAGCAGTTTCTGTCAGAAGTTCTCTCAGCCCCGCCTACCTCACAGGGTGTCTGTTGTGGGGAGGGGAAGGGAGAGGAGTTTGTAAGCCGCTCTGAGACTCCTTTGGGCAGTAAAGGGTGGGGTATAAATCCAATCTCTTCTTCTTCTTCTTCTTCTTCTTCTAAATGGTAGGAAGGAGGGGCAACCAGGGCTAGTTCTATCACTAGGCCAACCTAGGTGGCCGCCTAGGGGCACATCAGGGGATGCAGAGAAGCTCCCTCAGAAAAGGTGCCCTTCCCTCCTCTGGATGCCTGGGCAGGGCTGGGGTGAAATTTGAGGGTGCCCACCTGCCCCCACCATCTTCTCTTCCACCCTGGCACCCGGGATCACACTGCTGAGTGGCAGAAAAAAGCAGGTGGGCAAGCACGCACAGCCTGGGCTTGGTCGGTCTCTGCCTGCCTCACACTGTCAGTCAGCCAGACAGCCTTTGGGAGAGCTGGTGCTGAAGTTTTCTGGCATTCATACCCCTAAGGATGTCCTCCCACTCCAGGCTGGGGAGGAGTCTGACTGTGTCAGGCTGGAGCTGGACTGGGGATGGGGGGCAGCCACTCTGTGCTCTGGTCTGGAGACTCTGAGAGGGGGGAAGAAGCCCCCGGGAAGCCACCTGGAAGTTCCTTGATGGGAAGGAGTCAGGCAAGAGCTCCGCATAAAATGGGATGGAGCGCACAGAAGATGGGTGATGTGAGACTCTTATAGCGTTGGAGGGGGGTGAATAGATTTCCCACCCAATATGGCTGCCTGCCAGCTGCCTGCAGGCCTCCATGGGCCCAGGCACTGGAAAACTTGTGTGGGACAGTGGTGAGGTGAGCTGAGGTGCAGGAGGATGAGGTGAGTGCACAGGAAGAACAGTGAAGGGGGACCCAAGCCGGCTTCCTCAGAAGCCAGTCCCTGGCAGAGGGTAAGGCACTTGGCATGGGCATGTGGCACACGGGAGCTAAGACACTAGCCACTAGCCAGCTGAGGTGGCTCCCTCCCCCCAACTTTCTGATTCCACACACTGTAAAAATAAATAAAAAACTCATGACAGCATAGTTCTAGTATGCCACTCAGTGTATTCCAAGGGGCATGTTCAGTAATTGCATGCAAACCTTTGCACGCAGAGATGCGTTTTCAAATTGCTCTGGCATACATTTTCCCTGGCACATGTGGTATTTGCATAGCTGGCATTTTCTGTCCTTCCCCTCCTGTATGTTTTGGGATGCTAAAATATTTGAGGGAAAGCACTATAATTTATTTATTCATTTGCCCTTGTAATGAATCTATAGAGTCATTGAAAAGCCACGCTCTGATATTAAACATACCCCAGATCATTCAAGAGTGGAGTTGGTAAGAAAGGGGGAGGAGATGGAGCTGTGGGGCATGGGGAGGGGAGTCCCAGGCAGGGGCATCTCTGTGGGGCCATGGTGGTTGCGTGGGAGTGTGCATAGGGGGGCACCAGAAGGTTTTAGGTTTGAAAATTAGTGTGCATAGGGGGGCACCAGAAGGTTTCCTTGTCTAGTGTGCAAAAAAAAAAAAAAAAAACAACTGGGGCCACCCCTGGGGATAGCATCCTCTCCAGAGCTGTTTTGGCCTTTGAGGGTGAATTCATTGAGGCCAGGCCTTCAGCAACTGCCAAGCTACTTGCTATCATGTCATTTGTACAGCAGCACCCAGCCGGAAAAAAGCCAGTGCAGTGGTCAGAGTCTTAGACCAGGATCTGGGAGATCCAGTTTTGAATCACCATGAAAGTTCACTAGGTGACTTTGGATGATGCTTCAGGATGATGATGGGTGTAGCAGTGCTAAACATGAAGTTAACTGGGACAGCTTGTAATGTTGATTGTCATACTCCACTAAAAAGCCAAACAAAGTAGACTGCGAGAGTGCTGGTATGTTTCTAAGTCTCAGCACAAGATGATGGTCTGAGACCAGGTCTACTAGGTAGACTTGTTCTCCAGAGGCCAGGTCCATCAATATGGTCGAAAGGGGAGGGTAGACCTGTTGTCCAGAGGCCAGGTCTACCAATATAGTGGAAAGGGGTAGGTAGACCTGTTCTCTGGAGGCCTGGTTTACCCCCGTACAGGACATTTTGTGTAATGAAATTTGACTTGGTTCTGTTTTCTCTTATAATGTTTAAATTATTCTTAAAGTAAAGTTTAAATATACTTTAAAATAATTCATTCTGAGATTTTGACAAGGTTATGGAAATAATCTAAAAAAACTAATTTACGCAAAAGTCAAATGTAGACTTGCTCACAACTTTGATGATACTGGCTTTTTCCATGCACAAGGTAGAATTTTTTGCTCACAACACTGTGGGGCTTAGAGGGAACATTGAGGGAGCTGTGATGTCTAAAAGGAAGGGGAATCAGGACATCTTGGCACAGATTAGCTTCAGAACATCCCTCTGCTATTTGCAATGGAAGGAAAGGTGTGGACCCTTTTCAGACAGCCTTTGTAACCTGTTTTGGTAGCTGGTTGGTAATGGATTTTTATATTTATTTATTTATTTTATACCCCATCCATCCCGCTGGAGCAGGTTCAGGGCAGCTTCCATAAAATGCAGTAGCTAAAACAACAAAATAAATAAAAGCTTAAAAACACAACATAAGGTGCTGGTGAACAATTTAAGTGGAGATGATGAAAGCATGGTAACATCAACATACTAGTAAATAGAGTCGGTAATTGATTTTAAAGTCGGCGAAGCTTAGGCTGTTGGTGGTGGATTGGGCACAGGGCCTTAGTGTGTTGGGTGTGGTTCCTTAACTAAAGGCCTCATGGAAGATCTCCATCTTACAGGCTCTGCAGAACTGTAAAAGGTCCCACAGGGCCCTCAGGTCTTCTGGGAGCTCGTTCCACCAGCTTGGAGCCGCTACTGAAAGGCCCTGGCCCTAGCTGATGCCAGTCTGATGTCTTTGGGGCCCGGAAGGGCCAGACGGTTTTGGGATCCTGGCCGTAGTGCTCTCTGGGGAACATGTGGGGAAAGGTGGTCCCTCAGACAGAATCATTTCATTTCAAAGGAAGCAGCTTGTATCTGGTTAGCAAAACGTGGTTTCTTGAGGTAAACTGCTTTGTACTGATTTCACCCCTTCTTTGGACTTCTGAATCACTGCAGTGTGCTGCTTTAAATGTCTGCAATGCTTCCAATAGTGCTGTGCTTTTTCCTTGCCCTTTTTTTGCCATATGATCTTCCTCAAACTCTTTTTGAACATTCTAAATTGAACACTATAGCGCTAGACCAATATAGCACTTCTGAGTACTCCAGCTTGGAATGGTTTCACAGGGAGAAGACGGCTCCTGCTTCTCTCAGCAATTTTCTCACAAGAAGGCAAATTTACCATAGATTTTTTGCCCAAATACCAGGGCATTGCCCCAGCATCCCAGTTGTGATGATGTCCCTTCTGAGTCATGTAGACAGTGATGTAGAAACATCATTGTATGTCAGATGGGCCTCCCTGGTGCTCCCGGTAAGTTCCTCCTCTGCTGCCTGTTGCCAAGAGGGGTCTGGCCACCCTACTCATAGATGTCAGGGATAAACTAAAGGGATATAGGCCAAATGGGCTAGATGCAGAGGTTCCCAAAGTTATTTGTCCTACTGCCTCCTTTTCAGAAAAAAAAATGCTCAGTGCCGCCCTGGAAATCCACCTTCAAGAAGTGGACAAAAAGATGCAGTTTCTGGATCTGCACCTGGATTGTTCCAGCCCTCCTGGATTGTTCCAGCACCCCTGAGGGGGCGATATTGCCCACTTTGGGAAACACTGGTGACCAGCCAATCATGAAACAAGAAAGCCTTCACCAAAAGGTTGTTAATATAATGCTTGCATTCCTTCACATAGTTTCAAACCTGAACTATATTTTAATGATATTTATTAAGAATCTGGCTCAGTACATGCAGACTGACAAGGCTAAGAAAAAAATTAATACTAGCTTGTGTCTATCATGGCTTATTTATTTACTTAAAGCATTTATTGGCTGAGTTCAGACTGGCAGTTTGCCCTGCTATAGCCACGTTCCAGCCACGTCTCACAAGCGGATTAAAGGGGGCATTCACACAGGCACATCTGCCTGGTGTTCCCCACCCATAGTCAACCCATGCTGTTCCGCTTCACTCCCGCATTTAAAAGATGCCTGGTGAAAGTGGTAGCAAATCCCTGAGAGCCCATTTATCCCGCTTCATTCTGCTTCTGGGAAGAGTGAATGCCAACCTGAAAAGCCGGGAGCAACCCGTGTTGCACTTAAGGCAGCAGCAATATGATTGACTGTGGTCCACTCTACCGCCCAATGAGGTGCTGGCACAATGGGATCCTCCCCAAACAGTTTGTTCTGGGGCTTTTTTGCCAAGACTGGCTCCTGCTTCAAACTGCCAGTCTGAACTCAGCCATTATTCTCTTAAAGCAACTCAAAGTGCCTTACAACACAACAAAAGACATAAAATACTTAAAAGGCACAGATCAAAACCAACAATGTAAAACTGCCATAGGAGGAAGAACTAAAATTTCCCATCCAACATTTGACTGTGATTGACAGGCAGACACACCAATGGTCTCAGTTTTGTTTCAGTTATATTTCCAGCCTTTTTTCCTCATGTTTCAGGCAGACTATTTCCCATTTTGTTTTTTAAGTACTATATCCATGCTTCTATTTTCTCTGCCTTTATTATTTTAAGGACACTGTTTTGTCTTTTTTTTTTTAGAAATTATTCTGTCTCCTTACTTTTTCATTTCATTTTTCCAGGAAGGAAAGAAATTGTGTGTACATCAGGCAGTGCAAACAATGAGGGCTTCCTCCACCAATGGCAATCAGAGCGACATTACAAAAACCAAAATACTGCAGGGACAACATCCCACTTTCAGGTGTTTGTGGTAACAGAGACAACTGAGGAGGATGAGGGAGAGGAGGGTGGGAAAGATTGCATTAATTCACAGGTTTTATGGTCTTTATGGCACAGACCAAATAAAGAAAGTGTAAGATGTTTGCTATTAATTAACTCAAGAAGACTCACCCAATGCTAAGTTTGTGATGAAGCATATCTATTCATTAACAAGGGTAGTAAGAATAATTAGTAGATCCAACAGATGGAGCAGGCTCAATATAACTATCTACTAAGTGAAACATAACTGTACGTTCAATTAAACATGATGAAATATCTAACAGAAACAGTAGTGAAAGATTACATCTTCTCACAGCCAGAGTTCCCTCCTGGCATTTTTAAAGCCAAAGACCAGAGGAGTAGAACATAGGCAATCACTTCTCCTACTGTCAAGCCAAATTTCTTTTTAAAAGTACAAAAATAAGAAAAGGGCAGACTTCTCTAGAAGGGTCTCCTTCCATTTTGTAAATGCTTCCAGCTGCTTCTACTTTTAAACCCAAATCTACAGAAAAAAAGCAAGGTAAAACACAGAGTTGTGAACTATGAGTTGGGAAATTCCTGGATTTGGTGGTGGAGCATGGGAGAGGAGTAGTCTGAGAAAGGAAGGGACCTCAGCAAGGAAGGATGCCAGTTCTCCACCGAGGGGGCCAGGTTCAAGAGCCAGTTCAGTGTAGTGCTTAGGAGCAGCAGACTCCAATTGGAGAACTGGGTTTGATTCCCTGCTCCTCAACATGCAGCCAGCTGGATGACCTGGGGCCATTTTACAGTTCTCTCAGAGCTGTTCTCTCAAGGGCAGATCTCTTGGAGCTCTCTCAGCCCCACATACCTCACAGGGTGTCTGTTATGGGCAGAGGAATGGAAGGAGATTATAAGCTGCTCTGAGACTCCAAATGAAGGGCGGGGCATGAATCCAACTCTCCTCTTCCTCCTCCTCTCCAACCACTAGTGCTGTTGCTGGCAGGAGGGAGAAAAAACCTTTAAAAAGGCTCTCAGGCAATGACATGATGTTACTTCTGGGCCTTTCTTACTCAACCCCCCCCCATGGTAGGTTACAAAAACCTCTTAATGTTTGCCTTCCATTTGGTGCAGGTTAGACTTCAAGTAGGGTTTTTTTTTCAGTGCTTTCTCCATGTTATCTGTGCCCTACTATTCAAATCTGGCCTCAGCAAAATGATATAGCATTTTGGGGAAAAGATACAACCTAGTAACCCAGCACTGGAGGCCAAAATAGAGAAGATCTCCACAGCCACCATGTATTTCCCCTTGGTGCTCAAATAGGTTGGGAAAAAAGACAACCAAACACTGCAAAAAACCAGCATGCTGAAAGTAATGAATTTGGCTTCGTTAAAACTGTCAGGTAACTTCCTAGCCAGGAAAGCCACAGTAAAGCTGACAATGGCCAAGAAGCCCAGGAAGCCCAAGACACAGTAAAACATGGTGACTGACCCTTCATTACATTCCGATATAATTGCTTCAGTCATTGAGTGCATGTCAAAATCTGGGAATGGTGGACTTGTTGCCAGCCAGATGGTACATATAACAGCTTGTATAAGAGAGCTGAAAAGAACAATGAAGATAGCCAGTTGATTTCCCATCCATTTTCTCATTCTGTACCCTGGCTTGGTGGTCTTGAAAGCTAGAACCACAGTGACAGTTTTGGCCAACACACAAGAAACAGCCACTGAGAAGATGATGCCAAAAGTTATTTGTCGAAGAAGACAAGTCACCTTCCCAGGGTGCCCAATGAATAGCAAAGCACAAAGGAAGGAAAGCAGGAGGGAGATGAGGAGACAGTAGGTCAGATTCCTGTTGTTGGCTTTGACTATGGGAGTGTCCCGGTGCTTAATAAAGATCCCAAGCACCAAAGCCGTGATGACCATGAAGGCAAAGGCAAAAATGGCCAAACTGATCCCCAAAGGTTCTTCATAAGACAAGTAGCTTATATCTTTTGGAAGGCATAGATTCTGCTCATTGTTTGAATAATGCTCTTCTGCACATGGAACACAGTCATCCATATCTGAAAAAGAAAATATGATTTTCTTATGTGAAACCTCTATGTATGGTGTGGTGTGTTTCAGCACTATATCTCAATAGATTTTCAGGGAGAACAAAGAAATGCTTCTAGCTTTCTCTTACAATTATATTTGCCAAGAGCTATCAAAGTCTTAGTGACAAAAGGAAGAAAATAAATGAACGTGTATTCACTCTTTTGATTTCAAAAGGTGATAGTTATGACTACTCCTGTCTTTTTTTGGATAGGCTCTTTTTTGGATACCTCTTGCCCACTCTCTGAAGCGAGAATTCTAGGCCTTCTGCATGGTTCCAGATAATACTGAAAAAGGTTTTGGTTTTTTTTTTGCAAAATGCTAGAGCATCCACCTGAACTGCAGCCATGAATTTCCAGTACAATTTTTTACATTTTAGAGTATTTATTTCTTTAATTCTTTTTAAAAGCATACCATATATTGTTTATCTTAGGTCACTGATATACCATCCCTTTTTAAAATGCTCAGCAGAGCTCAAAAATAGAAATAGAATGGTGAAATATGGATTCCTCAAAACGCATCGAACTACATTTAGAAGCAGGATGAAAACTGAAATTTGAAAAGTCTTTAGCTGGATTTGGAAGGCTTGCACTAGGAAGAGTAAACATAAACCCAAGGGGAAGGATACCAAGATATTATGCACAAGTTATGTAAGCAACATAGATGCACTTTGGAAGTTAATATCAGAGAATTTTTTCTAGATCCTAGGTTATTAAAAAGAGCTTCTGTATGTACTTCAAATGTACCTGTTCCCAAATCCTGGATATGAAATTCATAGCTATGTGGAGCTAAGCAAACATTCACCCAAAAGTAGCAACAACAACAACAACAACAACAAACTATTGTTTGAGAGAAGCATGGACAGCTCAGGAATTCTCTGAATTTTCAGGGAAAAGAAGCTGTGCAATCCAGGGACTTATCTAACCAAGCTCCAGACAGCTTCCCTACTCTAATAGGTCCCCCCCCCACATCTCTTTTCCTCAGCATTTCTGCTTCTGTCCTTCAATGTGTCCCACAAAGAAACATCCATTTAAAAATCTGGAGGTCAACATAAATAACAATACAACTTGTTCATTTTGCTCTGATGCAGAGCAGAAATGAAAAGATTGCCCAGACTAGCCCAATCTTGTCAGATCTCAAAACCTAAGCAGAGTCACTCCTGGTTAGTGCTTGGATGGGAGACCCCCAAGGAAGTATGGTGCTTCTACACATAGGTATGCAATGGCAAATCACCACTGTTCATCTCTTGCCTTGAAAACCCTATGGGGTCATCGTAAGTCAGCTCTAACTAGGTGGCATTCCCCCCCATCTCTTGTTACCAAATCAATGGCAAGTGTTTCAAGGATTCTAAATCAGTTACCACCACATAAATAACTTTTCAGACAGTAGCAAATCTAGTGGCCATGCCCACTGAATTCAACTATGTTGGGTCGGATCACAAAACATTTTTTTTTTTAGAGAAATGCTTTATCCCATATGCCTTACCCTTCTTATTTGAAATCTTCCCTTCTGGACATGGAAGGCAATCATAGCAGCAAAATGGCTTCCCTTCCTTCCTTCTTCTACTATAGCCAGAATGGCAGTTGTCATTGCAGTGAGAAAGTGGTCTTGTCTGTCCACAAATAAAATAAGACAATGTTCTCAGAAATTATGTTTTGGAAATCATTATGACAGCAGGCAAGCAATATGCAGCAGCTCAAAAAGTAGAGACTTCCGGTTTCCGCACAGTGAGATTGTGGAGTTCTGCTCCCCCTGAATTGGGAGCAGTTTGGGGGGAGTCTGGGCCATCCAGACTCTTAGGGGGGGCCCAGGAGAGGGGTCCCTGAATCAGGGGACATGACAAAGAACCAGGCACTGGCAGAGGCTTGGATCTGGAGTCTTCTGTCTGCCCTGAAGCCCCAGCTGAAGCAATCACCATCTTGGCACTAAGCTGTGATTGCTACTGGACTTTTTGAGAATTGAAACCGAGCATATTTCTACAATAAATCACTTTCTACATCAACTACAAGATATTCTATGAGTAAGTTTTCTTCTGGACTCGCATGAAATGTTTGCTGAAACAGAGCTGAAGAACTCAACCAGACTGTAAAAAAGTTCAGAAAGAAAGGGGGGGGAATGGCTACCTAGTTATCCCTCCCCCACCTATTTGGAAGCAGTTCTCAATATAAAGGAAATAACATTAAAAGGACTATAAATATTAGAAGAATTTGACTGTGCTGTCCTCCTTTTTTTTTTAACTGGTTGCAAACTGAAGAGTGGAACTGGTGGATTCTTGGGTTTAGTCTAAACAAACCTTGATGGTCTAGCTATTTAACTAAGTTGCTCCATGGGAAAATGGCTACTCTCCAAGCGATAACAGAAACACAGTTATGCTCCCAATATTCAGGAGCTTTCTGGCAAATTTCACCAAGTAGAAAGTTTGTTGGAACAACCCCTAAATGAACCAAAAGATCTGAGTGCAGAGCCAACATTGGAAGAGAAGAAAATATTAGAGATTAAACTCTCTCTCTCTCTCTCTCTCTCTCTCTCTCTCTCTCTCTCTCTCTCTCTCTCTCTCTCTCTCTGTATATATAGAGCCAGGGTGGGTGGGAGGTGGGGGCCAGCGTCCTGGCTCATGATGTAGCCACCGCCATCTCCTCGGTGCAGTCCTGGTGAGCGAGGGAGGAGGTGTGCAGGCCGCGGCCCCAGGAAGGGGGCGTTGGGGGGCAGCTCTGGGCAGGTGGGGATAGGGGCCGCAGCTGGCTGGTGGTCTGAATGGCCTCCTGTGTGAAAGAGTTGGGGTGGGGTGAGTGGCCGTCTCTGTGGGTGTGGGCCTGTGCGTGGGTGTGCACAGCAGGCAGGTTGCTCAGTCTCCCAGGCTCCCGGTCCCCACAGCCATGGCTATCTGACATGCACATGGCCATCCCCCATTCCCATCTGTTGTGAGACTAGGCAGGGGCCACTTGGGCTGTCCCTTTTCATTGTCCCTGGTGTGGGGGTGGGTGCGCATGGCACCCAGGAGGGCATGAGAAAGGAGGGGGCTTCTGTCACGCACTGGAAGAGTCCACCGTGGCTCTGAGGCCCCCCATCCCCACGGCTCCGGCCCTCCTGCAGGAAGGCCCCCTCCATCCCCCCCGGCAGTCGTGTTCCTGACCCGTCTGCAGCACTCCATGTGGCATGCAGCAGGGAAGTTCTTGGAGACAGGGTCTACCTCGTTTGGGAAGCCACAGCGATCAAGGGAGCCTGTCGTATGGCGCAGGAGCGCCATGCCCCGAGTCCCGGAGGCCGAGTAGCCGGCAGAGCATGCATTCCCTCGGGTGGCTGGGAAGAGACTCTGGGCAACAGGCTGTTTGCCAGCTGTGTGGGTGGGACTGAGCCCACACAGCAAGGCAAGGCAGCCAGTGGCCAGGGAAGCAGCCCTGAGTGGCAGTTGGCGCGGCGAACAGATTTTCCCATGCATTTTTACCATATAAGGTAAAGGCAGCTGACCACTACTCTTTTATATAATAGGGAAGGATATATATATATATATATAAATATATATATATATATATATATATATATATATATATATATGTGGTAATTTATATCTACCCTGGAAGGTGGGGTAGGGCTGAGTAGATATAAATTACCAGCCTACCATTTTTCAGCTGCTGGTGAAAAATCAGGTCCTACAATTCCAAGACCACAGCCATACAGCCTGGAAAATCTGCAGCTAATGAACTCCAGCTGTAAAAGCCTTTGACAACACATTTGTATGGATCACTTTAGAAAATCTTAATGATAAATAACATTAGTAGTTGTATGAAACATTTGTAAGAAATGTGCTCTTGAATTAGATATGTTTGTCTTTCAGGGAGATATATTTTAAAATATCATTTTTAGAATGCTTTTATCATAGAATGGGTATTTTTAAGTGGTAGGACACTAGGGCTGTATAATTGTATTAATAAGGAGTAACTTTGTATTAAAGGATTAAGAGATCATAAGAGCTTGAGTATGAGAATTCATAGCTATGAAACTAATATAATTTAAATATGATTAATTTAGAATGCACTATCAAAATTAATAAGATAATAAGATACTATAACTATCCTTTAAGAAGTGATAACATGTGTATATGGTATAAAGGAAATGAACTAGCTTGAAGCAGATATAAAATACAAAGAACCATTTGAAGGCATCAGTAGAATTAACAATGTATAAGTCTATGTAAAAATAAATGCATGCATCATTTATCTGTACTTTGTAACCCTTTCCCTTTTACCCTTTGTATCCCATACCCCTTTTCCCTTTTATAATATTCAATAAAAATCATTTTCTTTAAGTACATTTTGACTTGTGGGAATATTTAAGATACAGTGCTGTGATTGAACACTGCTGCTGAAACCCATTTTTCACACAGTGAGTTTCTGTCTGAAGCCTGTCCTATTGCAATATATTCAAGGACACTTTGCACAAAATGTTATGTTGTCTGATGCCATTGTCAGTGTCAATCGTTCTTATGCTTCTTACTCTTCATTGTGTTATGTTTCAGAACAATGTAGAGTTCTTTTTTTTCTGTCTAGGATCTTCTCTGTTGTATTTATATGATCTTGTGAGAATTCCCAGAAAATCTGAGTGATCATCACATACTATACACGTTCACTCCCCTCGCCCAATAACATAAAATCCTAAACAAGGTCCATATAATTATATAGCTTTAGAAACTAACTTTGAAGGGATTACAGGTACTAGATAAAAATCTAGAGAATGAAATCATGGCTATCACCTGACTGACAAAACACACAGTTATTACAACATCTGAACTCAAACCCATTGTTCATACATTGGAGAAATAAGAACATAGACCACATTAATGTGCATGGACTGTACCTGGTTGAACTTGCTGGGCCATACAATGACATCCTCACGAATGGTGAGCAGTTTCTCAGAGTGGAAGTCTGGGTCTATCCTTCCAACTTTGACTCTAAGGAAGGACTGATTTGGGAATGTCACCCAGTTTAGAATATCAAATCCACCAATCAGTTCCCCATTTTGATCAAAGGAAATGTGCTCCTCAGCACTGTTGTTAAAGGAGACAGCTCTCAGAAATTTATGAAGCTTCATTCCAAACAAAACAAAACAAAGTCCATAAGATTATTCCAAAGAGGCAAGTGCGTATCACTCTTATTTGAACCCAAAATGTTTGACGCCTGTGTCTTATTTTAGTAGATGATCCAGGAAATCCAGTATAGTAGGTTGAAAAATGCACTTTTGTATAGGAAGCCAGGAGCAGTCACCTTCGGGGTTTGGTACTCTCAGGCAAGAAAGACAACCTGCAAAAGCCCCAGTGCTTCTGCCAACACCTAATGTGCTCTTTCTTTTCATGTTCCCTTTTAGTTGTAAGCACAGCACTCCTTCTGAGCCAGCAACCAGAATTCAAGATGCCCCTCCCCCACTACTCCACGATTTTCATCCATCAACATGTTTGTGCACATGGAGGAGTACCAGCCCCTGGCTCACCAAACTGAATGTGGTAGCAGGGCTTCCTCCATCCTTGTCTCTGCAGCTCTCCAAGCTCACTCGCCTATAAAGGCTACCAGAATCCATGACATCTATTTCACTTATCTCTGTCTGCTATGGGCCGTTCCAGACTGTCACTACAGCCCCCCTCCTACTCATTCACTTTGACCATGACTCTTGGAAGAAGAAGCTCAAGGAACAAGTTCCTGCCTTGTGGCCATGGTGAGAGAGTGGAAAGGTGCCACAGATGGATTACTTTATGAAGGGCTGCCAAAAAGTGGAGAGTTGGGGTTACAAAATTCTGGGAGCCTTAGTCAACTCGAGCACTCGAGAAGCTGGGATCATCCTGCATTCAGCAAACACATTTTAATTTATTTTATTTTTGTGCTGTTCCGCACTGCAGCCACTAGGGGCACAGAGGAGGCAGAGTAGAGTAATCAACAGCTATGACTCCCTGTGCTGTTCTGCACTGCAGCCACTAGGGGCACAGAAAAGGCAGAGTAGAGTAAGCAGCAGCTGTGACTTCCTGGTCCTGTTGGCTATCTTTTTTAGTGGATTCTTTTTAAAAAGTTCTGCTTTGCTGCAGGCTTTTAAAATTACAGTGAGGCTGAGGCAAACTCTTGCCTGTCATGAGATTCTAAACACAACAACCAACCAAGTACGTCTTCACTTCTATCTCATCCCACTTTCTAATTCTTCTGAGTTCTCCTCCCCTAATTTTCCAGTCTCATTCCTTTTCTTCCATAGAATGAGAAAAAAATAATAATTTGTTGTCAAAGGCTTTCACAGCCAGAGTGCATTAGTTGCTGTAGATCTTCTGGGTTGTGTGGCCGTGGTCTTGGCATTGTAGGACCTGACGTTTCACCAGTAGCTGTGATTGGCATCCTCAGAGGTATAACACAGAAAGATGGAGTACAACCTGCAAAAGTCCAAAACCTGCAAAAAAACACACCCTTGACACAGGGAGTACTCCATCTTTCTGTGTTAGACCTCTGAGGATGCCAGTCACAGCTACTGGCAAAATGCCAGGACCTACAATGCCAAGACCACGGTCACACAACCCGGAAAATCTACAGCAAATATTTAATTGCCAAAAAGAAAACTTTTGTTCACAGCATGAACAGAAAGGGGGGAAAGTCAAGTTAATACTTACAAGGAATCCATCGAAGTGGTGTAAGGGTGATGCTGGTCCTTTACTACTTACATAAATTACAATCTGTATTAGTGGTTATTAATATGCTGTAGTGAATGCCCTAGGTGAATGCCTTAGTTCAAAGCCAACAATGTGTATGTGTGTAAAGTGCCATCAAGCCACAGCCGACTTATGGCAACCCCAGAAAGGGGCTTTCAAGGCAAATGAGAAGCAGAGGTGATTTGCCATTGCCTTTCTCCTCAATCTTCCTTGGGGACCTCCCATCCAAGTATTGACCCTGCTTGGTTTGTGATATCAACCATGCCACTTTCTCTCCCAAAGCAAATGATACTCTAGTTTAAATACGTAACTATAATTTGTGTTGTTGTTGTTGTTGTTGGTGGTGGTGGAGGTAGTGGTGGTGGTTGAGGAGGAGGAGGAGAACAAAGAGAGTACTGATGATGATAGTAGTGGTAGTAGTAGCAGTGGTTGTGGTGGTGTATTGGTGGGACACCTGATATATGGTCTTTTGTAACACAGTTTTGCTTCTGTGGGCATTAAGATTCAACTGGATCCCATCATCAGATTAAACATCTATCCGATACTGGTAGTCATGTGCAGTGTTCCCTCTAAGCTGAGTTCGTGTGAGCTAGCTCATAGTTTTTTAGCTTCTGGCTCACCCATTTTTGTCTTAGCTCAGGAAGGATGGCTCCAGAGCAAACTGATTTATGCAGCAGCCAAATTGCTCGCTCACAACTTTAATGCCAGTAGCTCACAAAATAGAATTTTTGATCACAAGACTCCACAGCTTAGAGGGAACATTGGTCATGTGTGGGTGTTAAATTATAAAATTACAAAATTGGACACATGGGTATAGGGAGAAATACTGAGAAGCACAGAGTGATACAAGGAGAACAAGGGAGTTTCCAGAATCTTTACTAGATAGAAGAGGATGACATTTTTTGGCAGGAACAGCTTGGAAGGAAAGACGTGAGGAAAACTGCCATTGCTTAGTTTGCACAATACTAATGGGTTATATAGATAGGCATGTTTATTCATAGGAATGAAAAGTAATATGCATGAACTACATGGGAGGGCTTTTTGGATTTGATCTGCATGGAGAGATGCATTGACTACTCCAGTTTTGAAGGGAGAAAGCATTCTCCGTGGCCAACATCAGATTATTGTGCCACTGTTATGCTAAGCTCTTCTCCGACTATGTTACCTGCCACAGATGTTGATTCAGAAGCTGTGCTCTTCCCCTGTCAGTCATTGCTCTGTTTCTGAACTGGGATGTGTGCATGTCATGCAAGGCATGTGCCACAGAATAGACAGCATTGTAGATGCTGTAGCTATGGCCAGTCATCCTTGTTTCAAAGACAGATGCAGGAAGAGTCTCCAACTTCTCTTCTCCAGTGCAGAGTGGCCCATCCTTGCTTACTGCTGTGGAACTGGGGAATGTACACCCAAATGCCTTTTGCCAGAAGGCCTTAATAAAACCATCTTTTCGCTCCAAAGAAGGATTTCTCCTCTGAAGAAATTCATAGAATCCCAACACCTCCTCTGAATGAATTGCAAAGGATAAGGCCCCATGAATGACAACGTCTATGTCCCAATTTCTTTGGAAGGGGAGTGATGTGAACTCCATTTGAGCCGTCATAATCAAGACTTTGCCTTTGGTTTTAATTGGGTCATCCTCACATTCTGCAAACTGGTGCACTGTCCTCAAGGTGATAATTGTCTGAATTTCACCAAGTATAACCAATGCAGTAGCAGAGCTTCCCATACCAATCTTGTACATCTCTAGTCCGTTTGCAACAGCATCAGTGATATCTTCAGCAAAAGTTATTGCTGGTAATATCTGTATGAAAGCAAAGCAGACCCCACTTTGCAAGAAAGAAAGACGGATATTCTGTATGAACTGTTCTACACTTTCAACAGCCAGATAAAGCAACCCAATCCACACCCATCTGAAATACAGAAGTAAGTTGAGAATCCCTTTAAACTGATGGGCTGCATTTGGGAACATCCAGTGGGAGAAAGGAGAAAAGTTTTTATCAGTCACCAGTGAAGTAGATCCATATGTCACCTGAAATAAACAAGGAAAAATGATTGTCCATATTTCAATTTATGTATTTGAGTCTGATTTGATTTGGGATGAATCAGGACATCTAAAGAACATCAGTGAAAATGAGGATATTTACTACCAAACTAAAAAAAAGAGAAAGATAGAGAGAGATAGGCTGAGCACAGACTGGCAATTTGTTCCGGGAGCCAGTTGCAGCAAAAAAGCCCCGGAACAAACTGTTCCAGGGTTTCCCATTCACACAGCCTGGACTGCTGCAGGAGCATACCAGGGGGAGGCACACCAGAGTATTCAGACTGCTGCCCCAGAGGCACAGCGTTTCCCCATTAATTCAGCTGTGGGTGTATGGGTGTATGTGCGCATGAGCGCTGATGCGCATAAATGCATTTTGCTGATTGGGCGAGGACCCCGAAGTGCCGGCACCACATTGGACAGTAGAGCAGAGCATGGTCAATCATACCGCTGCTGCCTTCTGCCCAACGCAGGTTTCTCCCGGCTTTTCGGCTGCACATTCAGACTTCCTGGAAGTGGAGAAATGTGCGACGCTCGTGCACTTTAGGGATTTGCTACTGGTTTCTTCAGGTATCTTTTTAATGCGGCAGTGAAGCGGAACAGCGTGGGATCACTACGCGTGGGGAACACCAGGCAGATGTGCCTCTGTGAATGCCCTGTTTACTGCAGGTTTGAAGCGTCGCTGAAATGGATCCCTACTGGGGCAAATTGCCAGTCTGAACTCAGCCATAGAGAGTGCCGAACAAAACATGTAAAAGAAAGGAGATGTACAGATATCTTGCAGAGTGCATCTTACCTGTGGGATCTTATAGATGTTCAACACGTTTGCCATGTGGAGATCTACATCAGAAGTAGGGCCTCCAATGACTGCTACCAGATTTCTGTTTCCATCACACTTGTAGTTAGGGATGAACATGTTCCTTGTAGATAGGAGATCCATTGATGCTTGATAGATCCTGTTTGGACTGAAATAGCTATTATAGATGTGGAATCCCAGGGTGATGTTGGTCAGTATTTGTGGATTGTCATTGATCTCTTTTGTAGCAAATACAAAAGCCAGGATGTGCTGGTAGTAGTGAGTCATTAACCTGCAATGGAATTAACATGTCACATCACAACATTCCTGCTTCCAAATTTGATGTTAATTACATTTTGGTTTCATTTGTTTTTCATAAATGTGTTCCACTGTAACAGAAATTTCAAGAAGTTTCAGTTACAAACTTCCAACCCACAGAAGCGTGAATGAACATGGCGACACAAATAAATACTTTTGACTTCTGTGAATTATCAGTCTTGAACTGTGGACATTCTTAGATAATGCCTGAACTTGTGCACAGTGTTTCTTCTAAGCTAAGTTAGTGTAAGCTAGCTCACAGTTTTTTAGCCTCTAGCTCACACATTTTTTCTTAGCACAGGAAGGATGACTCCAGAGCAAACTAATTTACGCAGTAGCCAAATTGCTTGCTCACAACTTTAATGCCAGGAGCTCACAAAGTAGAATTCTTGCTCAAGAGACTCCACAGCTTAGAGGGAGTATTGCTTGTGCACATTAAAATGTAATCCTCATATGGCTTTATAGGATGGATTTGTAATGTTCTCTTTCCATGCGTTAGGAAGCTGAACAAGAACATTATTATATAAAAAGGTGTGCGAGTCCATTGACTCGTAACGATTTCTCTGCAGTATAGAAAAGTGAAGGTGGCTAGTTGAAGGACTGTCTCCTTCCATATGTCCCTGTGTGTCAACTATGGCCATCAGGCAGTCATCCATGAGCTATCCCACTATTTATAGTGGTCCATCTTGCATTGACCGGAACCTGGACCTTTTCCATTGTGGATCCAGCTCTGTGGAATGGACTCCCTGACTGAGGTGAGAGGGGCTCCCTCCTTGGAGATCTTCAGGAGTCACTGCAAGGTAGGATTGCTGGCCTCCAGGTGGGGCCTGGGGATCTCCCACTTTTACAGCTGATCTTCAGCTGACAGAGATCAGCTCTCCTAGAGAAGATGGCTGCTTTGAAGGGTGGACTCTACAGCATTGTACCATGCTGAGGTTCCTCCCCTCCACAAACCTGCCCTCTCCCAGATCCAGCCTAAAGTCTCCAGGTATTTTCCAAACCAGACCTGACAACCCTACTGCAAGGCCTGCTCATTTACCAGGGGTTTTGAGGGCGGTGGAAAGGCTGGTATCTTTTACAGAGAGAGAGAGGGAAAGATTTGGGGTGTCCTATTTTACATTTGGCTTTAGTTGGAAATGTTTTTAACTATTATTGTAAACTGTCTTGAACCACAAGGAAATGCAGGATATAAGTCTTGAAATAAATACATAGCCCAAGACAGCTTGCTTTTTTCAGAATTTGTCATAAGCTTTCTGGAACTCAGAAATGACAGGGTAATTTCCTTATTGTAAGGGATGCCGCTGGATCACAGAGGAGGCATACTGAAATATCTCCTGGGTGCATTGTTAGGAGTTCATCTGTCCTTTTCACATACTCATATGAGGTTTGGGACGGAAACAGGGGAGGAGGTGCTATAGACTAATATTATTTAGAAAGCTAGATGATAAGGTTAAAAATCCAAAGTTCTTACATGATATCATCAAAGAGTTCCTGAGAGGGGTGTCTTCCAAATGCTATGTGGTCAGAAAAGATATAAATCTGAGAAATAATCCCTGCAATGATGAGATCCCCTGACTGAAAGGACTTGTGAAAAATAGGAACAGGGTCACCCATGGAACACCTGGAAGTGGGAATCTTGCATGCCAGTTGAGGTAGGAACACCAGTGCTATCACAGCAAATGCCACCATTATTCCTGAAAAACTTTCTGGATGCCAGCTCAACTCTTTCCATAATTTCACATCAATATAATGGAGTCACATAGCATTAATGGTGCAGCCAACCTCTTGGCTTATTGAAATCGGGGCATCACAGGGGCAAGCATCACTAATCTGGCTGCACGGTTCCCCTATCAACCTGTAGCACCATCTGACAATGACAAAGGGGAAATTAATATTACCTGTCAGTTTTTGTTTGTGACTTTGCTAGTGCCCACTGGAAATCCCTATGGACTTTGGGGGAATGCAAAAGTAATCTTGGTTAATTCAATAATTAGAAGGGAGATAGTGATTACTCATATGAATAGATCCTCTTCAAAATTGCATAAGATTATTTGTCAAATCCCAACAGAAGTGTTTCTTACCCTCCTCAGTGAAATAGCCGGAGACAGGTTGATTTTTTTTTGTCTGTTTACTGGCCCACATTTAGAAAAGGCCATCCAAAATATGAGGCCTAAAAATAGAGACCTATTTTGTTTCACTATAATAGCTCCCTTGACTATTAAGAGTAAATACGGTAACAGGTTTCTTGAAGGACACAGAGAGTCAAAGATTTTCAAGACAAAAACAGTAGATTGAAAGCCATATTCCATTGAACTAGCACACAGGGCTGGATCCTGAGAACTTTTTCACTAAGACCAATTCCACAAAAGCAGTTGTTCCACCCTCCATTTCCAGTTTCCCCCTGTTGTACTGCTCAATTTCCCACTATTTGCTGTGCGGCCACATTTTGACCCGCATCTCCCCCTGATTTCCCCCATGTCTTCTTGATCCTAAAAAATAACGATCAAGAAGACATGGGGGGAAATCGGGGGGAGATGTGGGTCAAAATGCAGCCGTGCAGCAAATAGTGGGAAACTGAGCAGTACAACCAGGGAAAACAGAAGACCGAGGGTGGAGCAACTGCTTTTGTGGAATTAGTCCAAGTCTCACCCAGTTCCCCTTCTTATTGAAGCCCCTTCCCATTTAACCTCTGTCCATGCAGGTCCTAGGATGGTCAGCATATCCTTTTGGGTGGTCAAAGGAGAGTCCTTCTTTCTCCCTTTTTCCTAATGGGAAAGCTGGTTGGATCCAACCCACCAACAGGACAGCAGGATCTGGATGAAGTAGTGCACCATAGATCACAAGTATGAAAGTGGTAGTGGAGAGAACTACATTGAAACACAGAGTGTGACACACACACACACACACACACCCCTCTCTTAGGAAGTACGTTATCAAAGAAAGATCAGGTCCATATGGAGAAAAGTTCCATTGTGAGTAAGCCAATCCAGGCAATATTGAAATAGCTATTATAAATGTAAAGTCTTAGTCATATTAAAGATCAAGGTATTTTACTGAACTCCTTTAAGGAGAATTGAAGTCAGAGTTACATTAGGTGTCCAACAGTACCTGCTTCAGCATATGGCATCTACACAGGATTACTTATTTGCAACTGGGACCATTTTCTGAATTTTTAGGATACCAGGTAACAAGCAATGCTTTTGCTGTTGCAACTCCTGTCCCAAATCTCCTGGTTCATGTTGCTGTATTCCACAACAAGAGAGGGAGATATGATGGTAGAAGTGTATCCTCTCATCCTGTATCACAATGAGTTGTGTCTCAGATGTAGCAACCACATTGCAAGGAGATTACCCTCAATTTCATTACGAGGTTTACATGAATGTTACTTATCCTATTCTAAATGTTTGTTTCCTAGTTAGAATCATAGAATCGTAGAGTTGGAAGGGACTTTGGGGGTCATCTAGTACAACCCCCTGCACAGTGCAGGAAATTCACAAATACCTCCCTCCACCCCCTGTGACCCCTGCTCCATGCCCAGAACTGGCTGCACTTTGGTTTGAGAACTGGTCCGGGAATAGGGTCAGTTCAGTTCGATCCAGGACAAAATTTGGAACGTGCCCATCCCTAGTTATCATATCACCTCTCAATGTTCTCCTCTCCAAGCTAAACTTACCCAGCTCCTTCAACCTTTCTTCATAGGACTTGGTCTCCAGACTCCTCACCATATTCGTGTCCTCCTCTGGACATGTTCCAACTTGTCTATATCCTTCTTAAATTGTGGTGCCCAAAACTGAACATAATACTCTAGGTGAGGTCTAACCAGACCATAGTAGATTGATACCATCACTTTGTGTGATCTGGACACTGTACTTCTGTTGATATAGCCCAAAATCACATTTGCCATTTTAGCTACCTCATCATACTGCTGACTCCTTTTTGCACATACTACTGCCAGGACAAGTCTCTTCCATCCCATATGATTTCTTTTCTGTACCTAAATGCAACACTTTACATTTATCCCTGTTAAAATTCATTTTATTTGTTTTAGCCCAGTTTTCCAGCCTGTCAAGATCATCCTGACTCTGTCTTCTACTGTATTCCCTACCCCTCCCAATTTAGTATCATCTGAAAATTTAATAAGCATTCTCTCTATTCCTTCATCCAAATAATCCATAAATATGTTGAACAAACAGGTCCCAGGACAGCTCTGAGGCACTCCACTTGTCACTCCTCTCCAAGAGCTTGAGAAACCATTAACAAGCACTCTTCTGGTGTGATCTGTCAACAGGTTACAGATCCACCTAACAGTAATAGGATCCAAACCACATTTTACCAACTTGTCCAGAAGAATATTATGTGGAACCTTATCAAAAGCCTTACTAAAATCAGACCAAATTTGTTGAGCTCCATTTCTCTTGCAAGAGAAGACTGAGGAAAAGTACGAATTGAACAGTTCTGCTCGCTCTTCATCACCTGTTACAATTTCACTTTCCTGTCCTTGCAAAGAGCCTACCATGTCCTTGCTCTTTTTCTTACTTTGAACGTTATAAAAGAACCTTTTTTGTTCTTGTTTTTAGCATCTCTTGCTAGCCTAAGCTCATACTGAGCTTTAGCATTCCTAATTCTCTCTCTACAAGTACTGGTTATTTGTTTATATTTGTCCTTGTTCATAAGGCATTTCTTCCATTTCCTAAATGATTTTTTCAAGTCTTTAGAAAGCTGTGTATGGAGCCACCTTAGTTTCTTTAGGCTCCTCCCATTTTTCCTTCTCATAGGAATTGTTTGTAATAGTGTCTTCAATATTTTGCTTTTAAGAAACTCTCACCCTTCTTTAACTCCCTTCTCCTTAAATATTTCTGATCATGGGATTCTACCCAGCATAACTAAGTTTGCCAAAATTTGCTCTCCTGAAGTCCAACCTATATTTCTGACTACCTACAGCTTTTCCCTTCCCCAAAACTGTAAATTTCAAAATTACATGGTCACTACTACCAGGGTGCCCACTACTTTCACCTCATCAACCAGTTCTTTCCTACTGGTGAAAATCATGTCCAAGATAACATATTGCCTTTTCCCTTCTCCACTTTCTGGAAAATGAAGTCGTCAGCAAAATAAGTTAGCAGAGCTGGACTTCCGACAGATATCTGGGTAATTGAAATCTAATTTAACCACCATGTCCCATCTCTTTGAGAACTTTGTAATCTGTTCTAGGAGTGTCTCAACCAAGCCCTCTGCCTGGCTTGGTGGTCTATAGCAGACCCTCACCATAATATCACTATTATTTCTTAGTGCTTCAATTTTTACCCAGAAACTCTCGACTGAATTTCCATTCTTAGATTATCATATTTCCCTATAAGAATATACTTCCTTTAGATATATATATATTAATACTACTCCCCTTCCTTATTTGTCTGTATCTTTTAAACAAGTTGTACCCCATAATCTTAATATTCCAATTGTGAGTGTCATCCCACCAAGTTTCAATAACGCCTATTAGGTCATAGTCCCCTTCCTGTGTTAGGACTTCAAGTTTATCCTGCTTGTTTCCCATACTCTGCACATTCATGTAGGGGCAATGGAATCCATGTTTTATGTGCCCTGAGGGTTTTTTTTTTCTATACTTACCTGTGAGTTAATGTTACCTAGCATATGTGGCACTACCCACAAAACTTTAGTGTTCTTATCTTCAGTTATTGGCATCATACTAAGCCTTGAATTTTTGTATCACTTCCTCATATGATTTAGTTTAAAGCCCTCCTTATTAGATTTTCAAGACTCTTATCATACACATTTTTTCCTCACAAGGTGCAAACCTTCTCCCAAAAGAAGAGCTTCATCTCGAAAGCATAAACCATAGTCCAAAAATCTGAACCTTTCCTGATGACCCCAACTATGTAGCCAGTTATTTATTTGTACTATTCTTCTTTCCCTTCCTAAGCCATGAGTTTTGACAGGAAGAAATGAAGAAAACACTCCCAGGTCCTTCATCTTTTTACCCAGAGACACATAGTTTTAATATGTTTTGGGCTGTGCCAGGCATCATTTGTTCCCACACAAATGAGCAAAAAAGGATAATAATTTGTGGGCTTGAAGAGTCTTCCTATTTTTTCTGTGACATCCTGGTTGTGTGTACCTGGTAGACAGCATACCTCTCAAGATGACAAGTCCAGTCAGCACACTTTAGCCTCTACCCCTCTCAGTAAAGAATCCCCTATACTGGGGAGCAGAAGCTCAAGTCCTCTCATCCATGCGAGCCTGAGAAATTTCCTTCCTTTGGGGAGGCTGGGGGAGTAGCCCTTGTTCCAGTGGTCCAGAATCAATATCTGTGAGGAGATTCTGGAACCGATTGCTTAGCAACAGAGGCTCAGAATGTCTCCTGATTTTCCTGCTTCTGCAGGTTACATTCTTTCATGCACTCATCCTACCATTATGTATTTATTTCAGTATCTGTTGCATTCAAAAATTTTCCACAGAGCTTTGTTATATTTATTGTTACTTAAAATTTATTTAAAGTAATTTATTTTATTAATTTGATTTATCTAATCTGATTAATACAGGACACGCTATAACCAGTATCCCACATGATTTTTCTCCATGATAGTCCCATGACCCCCAGCACAGCCTTTCTGGGTGATCAAAGTGGACCTCTGCTTTCCTTATCATCAGTGGAAAAAAATGGTCATATCCAGTCCAGTTGGCACACATTGGTCTTTAATGGTTTATTTGCAATGCTTATTCTTTATTATCTTTCCCATGCTATTCAGATCTGGCCTCAGCAAAATAATATAGCATTTGGGAGAAAAGATACAGCCTAGTAACCCTGCACTGGAGGCCAAAATAGAGAAGATCTCCACAGCCACCATGTATTTTCCTTTGGTGCTCAAGTAGGTTGGAACAAAAGACAACCAAACACTGCAAAACACCAACATGCTGAAAGTAATGAATTTGGCTTCATTAAAACTGTCAGGTAACTTCCTAGCCAGAAAAGCCACAGCGAAGCTTACAATGGCCAGGAAGCCCAAGAAGCCCAAGACACAATAAAACATGGTGACTGACCCTTCATTACATTCCACTATAATTGCTTCAGTCATTGAGTGCATGTCAAAATCTGGGAATGGTGGACATCTTGCCAGCCAGACGGTACATATAACAGCTTGTATAAGAGAGCTGAAAAGAACAATGAAGATAGCCAGTTGATTCCCCATCCATTTTCTCATTCTAGACCCTGGATTGGTGGTCATAAAAGCTAGAATAACAATGATAGTTTTGGCCAAGACGCAAGAAACAGCCACTGAGAAAATGATGCCAAAAGTCATTTGTCGAAGGAGACAAGTCACCTTCCCAGGGTGCCCAATGAATAGCAAAGCACAAAGGAAGGAGAGCAGGAGGGAGATGAGGAGACAGTAGGTCAGATTCCGGTTGTTGGCTTTGACTATGGCAGTATCTCGGTGCTTAATGAAGATCCTGAGCACCAGAATTGTGATGAACAAGAAGGCAAGGGCAAAGATGGCCAAACTGATCCCCAAAGGTTCTTCATAAGACAAGTAGCTTATATCTTTTGGAAGGCACTGATTCTGCTCATTGTTTGGATAATAATCTTCTGCACATGGAAAACATTCATCCATATCTGAACAAAAAAATACAATTTCCATCCATGTCAACTCTATGCATGGGACATATCAGCTAGTAACCAGTAATTCTGCAAAACCCTCAATGAGATTGGCTAGGACAAAAAGACATGCTTGTAATGTTCTCTTGCAATTATATCTGTCAACAGCTAACAAAGCCCACCCCACTCTAGTTATGCACCACTTGAGAGAGTTAAATCAAAACTTCTGAGATTTTTATTCCAACTTCCCAGCTGTGTTTCCAACGCAAGTCTGCACTTAGAATCTGGCCTGATTAAAGTAGAGGCCAGGATATCCCTCACCTCTACCAATGTATGGCTTAAACTGAATTACATCTCTCAGAGCCAAACACCTTTAATCCTCTGGGACAGTTTTCAGTCCTTCTGGTCAAAGTCAGTGCACTGCAATCTGATGAGTTTTGGCTTTTCTCTACAAACTATCCTAGAAATGGGGTTTGACCATGCAAAAACATTTTTAAAGCAATGTTTGTTAGACACTGAATACCAGGGCGACATCAGTAGAACACCAATTTTTTTAGCCCCAGAGCATGTGAGGTAATTACCAAAGATTCTGGGACAAAGGAGGACATCTCCCTAGCTAGATGGAGAGCATTATGCTCCGTGGTGTTGGAGTGGTGATATAGAAAAACTCCTGTGCTGGAAAGGGTCTGCCTCTGTGGCACTGGAGAAGTTGAAACTTTAGAACATATTTTAATTTATTGCCCTATCAAGAAATTTGCTTAATGATAATTCCCCCTGTACTCTGAACGTATCCTGGCCACTCTGACTTACAGCCCTCAGTGTGGGATTCTTCGCAGCTGCCTGCAAAATCCACCAGGAACTCTCATGAACTAAATACGAATTTAACATCTTTGAAACTCAATCTCTTTGTCCGGATCACACTACTAGAAAAAATTTAAATTGGCGTGTCACTGGAAGACTTGCAATTTTAAGAACTATTTTCTTTTTTCTCTGTATATTTTTACTATTTTATAAGAACATTAGTCATGTGACGTCTGCTGGTTATAGACCATATTAATAAACTAAATGTGCAAACTTGCAACACCTTAATGGCCAAAGGAAGATAATAACTGAAGCCATATTCAGTCTTTTGGTTTGATCAGCTGGTAGTTATTACTGTCTCCATTTGGTTTGGATATACTTATTTGAAGCATTCAAGCATAGATAAAATGAGATGAGCAGAGCTTGAGAAGTATCATCATGGATGGAACTATATGAGATCCCACCCACCAACAATAAATTGTGAACTCTAGACTTGTCCAACCTTTGCTTTCCCCTTTTTTCCACTCAACAGACTCCCAATTTTTCTGTGCATTCTGTGTCTTCTGGAACATATTCAGTCCTACTTAGACTAGTTTGTGTTTATGGGATCCCAACTTATTTTCTCTTCTGGCAAAAGTACCAAATTGTATTTCTCTGTATACCCATGAAGACACCCATATATGTATATATCCCTTTGTTATTTTTTGTATGATTGGCGTGTTTTTCTGTTTTCATTAGTATAACTGCAGCCAGCCATTCTAAATGTTATACTGAATGACAGGATGGGTCTTGTGAGGAATCACTAGGTGGGGGATTATGAAATCTTATCCTCCTCAAATCTTCCTCTCTAAAAAAAAAAATGAAGGATTTCTACAAAAATGAAGAATTCCCCAGACAGGTAAATATCTCCCTCTGGCTACTTCTTTCAAGCTGCTCTCAGCATTCCAATCAGCATAGTCAGTCTTCATCAGGCTATTAGTTGATAAAGATACAAAACCACACTCTCTTGCAGACTTGGTAAATATCCGGTGTAGAAAGGCACCTCTACCTTGTCTGTGGGTGACTCATTTTGGCGGCTTTCCTACCCACACAGGGCCATCCGGTTTACCATTAAATATCATGATAACAAAAGCATCATGTTTTCATTGTAAAAATTACCAGAGCCTTCTGACTGTTACCAATGGCACACAGATGCAGGTATGAAGTTCTGCCCCCATCCAAGCTGTACATCCCATCAGCTCAGATGATACTCACAAGAATATAGTGTATGCGTAGAACCTAATGGATCAGTCCAGTGGTCCATCTAGTCCAGAGTGCTTTTCTGCACAAAAACGAAGTTGTTGCTCTGGAGTCCAACAAACAGGACATCTAGGCCAAGGCCTTCCTCCTGACACTGGTATTTAAAAGTCTCCTGCCTCTGTAAATGGAGGTTACTTTGACTAATTATTATTTATACCCTGCCACAAATTTTGATGCGCTCTAACCTGGGAGAACCGAGTTTGATCCTCCACTCCTCCACTTGCACCTGCTGGATGACCTCGGGCAAGCCATAGTCCTGTCAGAGCTGTCCTTGGGAAAGAGCAGTTTCTGTCAGATCTCTCTCAGCCCCACCTACCTCACAGGGTGCCTGTTGTGGGGAGGGGAAGGGAAAGGAGTTTGTAAGCCGCTCTGAGACTTCTTTGGGTAGTGAAGTGTGGGGTATAGATCCAATCTCCTCCTCCTCCTCCTCCTCCTCCTCCTCTTCTTCTTCTTCTAGATGCTACTGAACTCTTGCTCTGTTCTACTGCTACCGACAGATTAACATGGCTACCCATCTTGATGGATCACAGAAAGTATTTTTGAGAAATTCTTTTACAACATGTCTTACCCTTCTTATTTGAAATCTTCCCTTCTGGACATGGAAGGCAATCATAACAGCAAAATGGCTTTCCTTGCTTCATTCTCCTACTATACCCAGCATGACAGTTTTCATTACACTGAGAAAGTGGTCTTGTCTGTCCAGAAAAGAAAGAAGATAATGTTCTCAGAAATTATATTTTCAGGTTTAGTATGGCACCAGGCAAGCAATGGATAGCTGCTGGGGAAAAACACCCTATAACTATTTAGCTTCTTGGAATTCTGGGGGACTTTCACCACTGCTGAAATCCTGTTTTCATACAATGGGGGTTCTCAGCCAAATAAACCTGATGTGTCAAGACTGAATCCAATGCCTTTTCTATTGCAAGATATTCAAGTACAGTTTGCACAACATTTTCTGTTGTGTGATATAACTGTCAGTGTTAATTGTTTTTATGTTTCTTATTCTTCATCAGGTTATCTGATGAAGGAAGCTCTGAGTCTCAGAAGCTCTACACACTGGAAATCTTGCCAGTCTTTAAGGTGCTGCTACACTCAAACCTTGCTTTACTACCATAGACCAACATAGTGATCCACTTGCAATTAACTTTGGTGTAGTGGTAAGTGCATGGTGTAGTGGTTTGGTGTAGTGGTTAAGTGTGCAGATTCTAATCTGGGAGAACCGGTTTTGATCCCCCACTCCTCCACTTGCACCTGCTGGATAACCTTGGGCAAGCCAGAGCTGTCCTTGAAAAAGAGCAGTTTCTGTCAGAGCTCTCCAGCCCCACCTACCTCACAGGGTGTCTGTTGTGGGGAGGGGAAGGGAAAGGAGTTTGTAAGCCACTCTGAGACTCTTTTGGTTAGTGAAGAGCAGGGTATAAATCCATTCTCCTCCTCCTCCTCCTCCTCCTCCTCCTCCTCCTTCTTCTATAGTTTGGTCAACCTCTGACATCATACTCTTAGCCTGGCAGAGGAATCTATTCTTTCATGCAGACTGTCTTACTGCCCCACTACATCCACACAGATGATACAGTTCTGTAGTGAAAGGGAGGCCTTTTTTTCATCATCTGCATCTGAAGGAGTACTTTAATCAAGCCGCATAACAGAACATGGATGGATGGGCAGTATCTCTCTCTCTCTTTTTTTTACATTCTACATTTTACAATCTACTGCTGAATGGCTGCCATCTGTCCAACTCACCTACAGATGACACATTGACCACCAATTGCCACCCACCCAAAGGATGCTATATTGACCCTCCTGATGGTAGTGATGCCATGCTACATCTCTGCAAATAATGATTTTGCCACTGAGCCTGGATGAATCACAAGCTGGAATTAAGATTGCTGGGGGAAAGATCAACAGACTCAGATATGCAGACGATGACACTCTAATGGCAGAAAGTGAAGAGGACTTAAAGAGACTCTTGCTCAGGGTGAAAGAGGAGAGTGCAAAAGTTGGCTTGAAATTCAACATCAAAAAAACTAAGATCATGGCATGCGGCCCCATCACTCATTGGCAAATAGAAGGGGAAGTCGTGGAAGCAGTGACAGACTTCACATTCCTGGGATCCAAGATCACTGCAGATGGTGACTGCAGCCATGAAATTAAAAGATGCCTGCTCCTTGGGAGGAAAGCAATGGCAAACCTAAACAGCATGATAAAAAGCAGAGACATCACCCTGCCAACAAAAGTCCGCATGATCAAAGCAATGGAATTCCCAGTAGTAATGTATAGCTGCAAGAGTTGGACTATAAGTTAGGCTGAGCGCTGAAGAATAGATTCTTTTGAACCATAGTGCTGGAGAAGATTCTTGAGAGTCCCCTGGACTGCAAGGAGATCAAATCAGCCCTAAAAGAAATCAATCCTGACTGTTCCCTGGAAGGCCAGATACTGAAGTTGAAGCTCAAATACATTGGCCACCAAATGAGAAGGAAGCACTCACTGGAGAAGACTCTGATGCTGGGAAAGATTGAAGGTTAAAGAAGAAGGGGACGGCAAAGGATGAGCTGGTTAGACAGTGTTATCGAGGTAATGAACATGAAATTAAGCAAACTTTAGAGGATGGCAGAAGACAGGAGGGCCTGGCGTGCTATGGTCCATGGGGTTGCAAAGAGTCAGACTTGACTGTGACTGAACAACAACAACCAAACTGATGTGATGCAGAAACATCACATCTTTCAACAAAACCTTACTCAGACCAAAAGAAGTACAATGGACAGCTTGTGAAGCAATCCAAACACGATTATTAAAGAAGCTGACAAAGGAGGAGAAGTTGTCATTGTGGACAAATCAGACTCCATTTGGGAAGCTGAAAGACATCTCTCCAATGCTACTTTCTACAAGTGATTATCCTCCAGTCCCACCCAGGAATACCAAAAAGAACTAAAGAGGATTATTAATGAATTGCCCACACACTTACACAAAACAGATCTATATGAATACCCCAGAAGAACCGTGGAAGGTATTATAGATGCCAGTTAAAAATCTGAAACATGAGATCTTGGCCCTCACCTAGTTCATGGAATACAGAGGTATTACAGCATCTGCACGCAGACCCATTGGTTATTTACTCCAGGAATTAGTACATAAATGACACTAATATGCATAGACTCTACCTGGTTGAACTTGCTGGGCCACACGATGGCATCCTCACGAATGGTGAACAGGTTCTCTGAGTGTATGTTTGGGTCTATCCTTCCAACTTTGACTCTAATGAAGGACTGATTTGAGAATGCCACCCAGTTCAGAACATCAAAGCCACACACTAATTCTCCATTTTGGTCAAAGGCAATATGTTCCCAAGCACTGTTGTTAAAGGAGACAGCTCTCAGAAATTTATGAAGCTACATGAAAAAACAAAACAAAGTCCATAAAATTATTCCAAAGACACAACTATGCATTGCTTGTATTTGAAGTGAAAATGTTTGATATTTGTTTCTTATTTTAATAAAAGATAAATGAAAACCCATATGGTAACTTGGAAGATACAAGATACAATTTTATATTGAAAGCCAAAAGCACTTTTTGGTGAATGCCTCAAGCTTCCTTGTGCTTCAAAAGAGCCTTCTGCTCACCCCAAACCAACTCTCTCTCTCCATAACATAAATTTAATTTGAAAATTTGGGCTTTTGAGCTGTGTTCGTTGATAAAAAATTATCTCACTAGATGTTTCACCATCCTTTGCTGCCAGCATCTCCAGTAATCAGACTAAAGTTAATGAGTGTCTTAAAGAGGAAACACTATATCTGTGCTACGTAGACAGAACCTCAGTTTGCATCCTTACACTGGCGTCACTGGAATTTCCTGGGTTTTGTGGAATAATTGGAAGAGGGCATAACTGCATCTGTTTATTATACCCTAAACGTTTCCACAATTTACTGATAGGATATCCTTTCTCCCGATTGATGTTCTGAGGGTGCTTCTCCATCTCAATAGCTTCTCTTCTAAATAAGTTATAATAGCCATTAACCTTTGCAATTACTTTTGCTTTAGCAAACAAAATGTTGTGATTTTCTTCTATGGCATGCTGAGCAACTGCTGATTTTTCTGGTTGTTTGTGTTCAGCCTCCCTTATAGTTGCTGAATGATCACATTTCCAAGGGGTCTTATATACTCCAGATGTTTGCGAAGGGTGGAGTTGATATTTAAGAGGATTCGGGTGCTGACTTTTTCTTTTTATGTGTAGGCATAAACATTGTCTTAATCCCTTTCCTCTACAGTATCCTAGGGATTCTGTCTGCTGTGTTCTTAATATATGGAAGGAATGTTTGCCATTGATTTTAAGTACCTTCACATGCCAGCTGTAAATTAGATTGAAAAGCTATGGCTCTAGGCCTAACAGCTATTTGGATATCTTCCTTTTGGTAGCCATTTACTTGAAGTACGGTTGACAGATATTCTAATTCTTGTTGAAGATGGTCTGGTTTGGCAATTTCTTTTGCTCTGTTTATAAGAGTCTTGATTACAGATCTCTTCTGAGAGGGATGATGGTTTGAATTGGCTCTTAAATATCTATCTCTGTGAGTGGGCTTATGATAGACAATGTGTCCAAGATGCACTGACACTTTCCATGTGATGATAATATACAACAATGGAATCACGGTGTGAAAGGTAAAGAAAAATCCAAAAATCACCATGACAAAAAAGTCAACCCATAAAACAATTGTTTATATCCTGTTTGTATTGAAGTTTCTTATTGAGACAAGTCAATGAATATCTAAGATGATGACAATTTGTCTAATTAAGCTTCTCAGAGTCTCAAAACATCATATAAAATTAACCATCTTTACATATGTTCATACAAATTGTGTAAAGTCCAAAAGCTATAACCGATGGACAGAGAATCACCTATCTGTATAATCTCCTCAATAGAGGCAGAAGCTTTCCCACTCTTAATTATTTGCCAAAGGGCGAAACTTCTACAGTGATATTGCAGGCATGGGGTCCAGATTATAATAGTGTGACAATATATTGAATACAATTTAGAACATTTGGGGTCTGAAGAAATCTACAAATGAAACAGATGGAAATCTAGATGCTCATTGGCTGGATTGGTACAACTGCAATTGCCAATTTTCACACTGAAGGCTGAAGTGCTAGACTGTATTGCATATTTCTATATGGAAGTGAATGTGTTCAAAGGCTGTGTCCTTCAGTTATTGCTTTCAGACTTTACACAATTTGCATGAACATATGTAAAGGTTGTAAATTATATATAATGTTTTGAGCCTCTGAGGAGCTTAATCAGATGAACTGTTGTCATCATAGATGCTCACTGACTTGTCTCAATATGAAACTCAGATACAAATAGGTTAGAAACAATTGTTTCATTGGTTGACAAATTTTGTTGAGGTGATTTTTAGATTTTTTGTTGAATGTTCCATATGATGAGCATATCCAGAAATGGCAACCTTCCTTCTTTCTCCATGGTAAAGCAGATGTTATTATGTAGGCTGCTTAAGTGCTGCAGAAATACTTCTAAATTCCCTGTTCCATGGGGCCAGATTGTAAAGATGTCATCAATGTATCTGAACCAATATGTATGTTTTAAGCTTGCACTCTCTGTTGCCTTATGTTCAAAAACCTCCACGAAGAAGTTTGCTATTACAGGGCTAAATGGACTGCCCATTGCCAAAGTCAAACAATGATGATCCCATCCCCCATCTATCCATGTTCACCTTTGCGTGGTAAGCACTATACTATACTATACCTGGAAAAGAGAAGGCTTAGAGGGGACATGATTGCAGTCTTCAAGTATTTGAAGGGCTCTCATGTAGAAGATGGAGCAAATCTATTCTCTCTTGCTCTGGATTGCAAGACTAGATCTAATGGGTGGAAATTACAAGGGAGTCGTTACCGGCTAGATATCAGGAGAAACTTCCTAACTGTAAGAGTGGTTGAGCAGTGGAACAGCCTGCCTCAGGAGATGGTGGATGCTCCTTCTCTGGACATTTTCAAGCAGAGACTGGACAACCATCTTTTGGGTATGTTGTATGTATGTAGGTATGTAGTGGCTATCTTTTGGCTATGCTCCTGCAGAGTGCAGGGGGTTGGACTAGATGGCTTGCATGGTCCCTTCCAATTCTAACATTCTGATTCTATGATTCTATGATATGCTGCCTCCCAGCAACTCCATCATTCCCATCTATTCCCATTTTTCTCTGTGTGTAGGGAGGGTATTACCAGTCCCTGGTTCACCCAGCTGACCGGTGGAAACATTTCCTCCAGCTATGCCACTGCAGCTCTCCATTCGGTTGCCATGTTAAAAGAGAGGAAAGGTTCCAAAGGTGGATGGCTTGTTTCCAGATTAGTGGAGAGTAGAATGGCCATCCTCTAGAGTGATGGAAGAAGAAAGGGGACAGGCAGGAAATGCAATCAATGAAGATTGTGTATATTTCATTCCAAGCATTAAACTCAACTTACTGACACATAACAGAAGCTAGAAGGGTTATCATAAGTATCAGATACATCCCTTAAACTCTTTTACTACATCATAATGTAATTGTTGTTCATTAAGGAACACTGTTGGTCACTGTCATCAAGGGAATTTTAGAAGTAGACCACATCAGCTTGAACTCTTCACTGTCAAAGGGTAACTTATTTCTATGCAATTTGTTCATAGAAATGAAATGCAATGTGCATGAATCATGGCAGAAGGTAGGTAAGCTGGTAGGAGAATTTTCTATGAGATATAATGAAAAAGGGAGGGAAGGTGGCATGGTATAGGCTGATCTCATCAGAATTTGGAAGCTAAGCTGGATTGGTACTTGAATGGAAGACCACCAAGGAAGACTCTGCAGACGAAGAGGATGGAAAACCACTTCTGCTTCTCACTTGCCTTGAAAGCACCTTGCTGCAGTCCCATATGTCAGCTGTGACTCAAAGGCACTCTACACACACACACAAACACAATCAAACCTCCATTCATTGAACGGAGACAGGGTTCTAGTTGGTCCACAGAAGGTACACTCTACTTGGTCTACAACAGGTTGCTGCATCATGGATATGGTGAGGTCTTCCCCGACTATATTACCTGCCACAGTAGTTGGTTCAGAAGCTGCTTTATTCCTCTATCGGCCATCCATCTCTGTCTGAACTGGGATATATACATGTCATGCAAAGCATGTGCCACAGAATAGACAGCATTGTAGATGCTGTAGCTATGGCCAGTCATCCTCATTTCAAAGACAGATGCAGGAAGAGTCTCCAACTTCTCTTCGCCAGTGCAGAATGACTCATCCTTGCTTACTGATCTGGAACTGGAGAATAAGCAGTGAAATGCCTTTTGCCAGAAGGCCTTCATAAAACTATCTTCTGTCACCAAAGCAGGATTTCTCCTCTGAAGAAATTCATAGAATCCAAACACCTCCTCTGAGTGAATAGCAAAGGATAAGGCCCCATGAATGATGATGTCTATGTCCCAATTTCTTTGGAAGGGGAGTGATGTGAAATCCATCTGAGCCGTCATAATCCAGACTTTGCCTTTGGTTTTAATTGGGTCATTCTCGCATTCTGCAAACTGGTGCACTGTCCTCAAGGTGATAAGCGTCTGAACTTCACCATGAACAAGCAATGCAGTAGCAGGGCTTACCATAGCAATTTTGTACATTTCTAGCCCTTCTTCCAAGAGTTCAGTGACACTGTCATAAAAACTTACGGCTTGTAACATCTGTATGAAATCAAAGCAGACACCACTTTGGGGGAAAGAGAGAATGACATTCTGTATGAATTTCTCTATACTTTCAACAGCCAGATAAAATAACCCAATCCATATCCATCTGAAATACAACAGTAAGTGAAGAATCCCCTTATACTGATGGGCCACATTTCGGAACATCCAGTGGGAGAAAGGAGAGAGGCTTTTCTCAGTCACCACTGAAGCAGTTCCATAGGTCAGCTAAAGGAAACAAGACAAATAAAGGTCCACTCTGTATTTGATTCTGATTGCATTGGGAATGTATCAAGATATATAAAGAATATCAGTGAAAATGAGGATACATTACCAAACAAGAAATTTTGCAGCAAACAATACACATTAAACAAAAGAAGAATAAAGATGTCCTGTTGATCCCCACTGCTCTTTAATTACATCTTACCTGTGGAATGTTGTAGATGTTCAGCACATTGGCCATGTGGAGATCTATGTCAGAAGTAGGGCCTCCTATGACTGCTGCCAGAGTTCTCTTTCCATCACACTTGTAGTTAGGAGTGATCTTGTCCCTTATAGACAGAAGCTCTATTGATGCTTGATAGATCCTGCTTGGACTGAAATAGCTATTATAGATGTGGGATCCCAGGGTGATGTTGGGCAAGATCTGCGGATTGTCATTGATCTCTTTTACAGCAAACTGCAAGGCCAGGATGTGCTGGTAGTTGTGAGTCATTATCCTGCAAAGAAATTGGCATGTGGCATCTCAACAGTCCTGCTTCCAAACAGGATGTTAATTACATTTTAGTTTAATTTCTCTTTCATAAATATGTTGCACTAGAACAGAGGTTTTTGTTCTAGTCCACAGAAGAGTCAGCTAACTTTAGGTACCAAAATATGTACTTTTGACTTCCCTGAATAGAAACCCTGAATTGTGGGAATTATTTGATAGCATCTGCACTCATGTATACATCAATCAGATTACTTTATATGATGAATCTGGAACTTTCCCTTTCTCTGTATTTGAGAGGTGAATAAGAATATTATTATACAAAAAGGTGCCTCATTTCATTCACTCATTACAGTGTCAACATTAATAGGGTATTTCTCTATGGATTCAAAAAGTGAAATTGGTATTCCAAGACGCCTTGCATTTTCTAAGTGTCCTGAAATCAGGACTCAAAATATTATTTTCTTCATGCAAGGGGCACATCTGAATCACAGGCCAGGTACAATTGAATATGCTATGGCTGCGTTCTTGGGTGTCATCTGCCCTTTCACATAATCCAATTAGTTTTGGTTTAAGTGAGAAAAGATACTTTTTTGAACATTATCTAGAGAGCGCAATGATAAGGTTAAAAACCTGAAGTTCTTACTCAATATCATCAAAGAGTTCCTGAGAGGGGTGTCTCCCAAATGTTATGCGGTCAGAAAAGATATAAATCTGAGAAATAATCCCTGCAATGATGAGGTCCCCTGACAGAAAGGACTTGTGAAAAATAGGAACAGGGTCACCTGTGGAACACTTAGAAGCAGGAACCGTGCATGCCAGTTGAGGAAGGGACACCAATACTATCACAGCAAATGCCACCATCATTCTTTAAAATCTTTCTGGGCACTGAGTCAATTGTTTTCCATCATTTTACATCAATGTTCCCAAATAGCAGAGCATTAGTGGTGCAGCCAATCTCTTGGATCACTGAAATCATGACAGCACAGTGGCAAGCATCAGTAATTTGATTCCCTGAGTCGTATGAACCTCCAGCATGATCTCTGAACAGCACAGGGGAAATTAATACTGTCTGTCAGTTTTGGTCTGCAGTTTTGCTCAAGTCCACTGGAAACCCCTAGAGACTTTGAGGAAAAAAACCCAGAATTAATGTTAGTTAATTTAATAATTACAAGGGAGATAATCAATACTCAGAGCAATAGATCCTCTACAAGATCGCATAAGAAGATGTTATCCTATCCCAGAGTTTTTTTTTGTTTTGTTTTCCTCAGCAAAATAGCCAGAGATATGTCCATCCTTTTTTGATGACCCGCACTTAGAGAAGGCCACCCAAAATATTAGGCCTACAAAGAGAGACCATCAATATAATTTATTTAAAATAAATAACTTAACAGATTACTTGAAGGAAGCGGGGGTTCAAAGATTTTCAAGATCAGAATTGGAGATTGAAAACAATAGTTTGGATCAGGCCTGTAGCTATGGTGGGGCATCGAGGGGCCTGCCCCCCTGACTTATCACCAAGGCCCCCCGACTTCCCATCCACCCCAGGTGCTCCCTTGGGGGTGTGTGCAAGGATGTGTGCGGGGTGCCCCCTGACTTATTTAAAGGCCCCCTAAATTTAAAAATCCTGGTTTGGATCAGTCTGTTTTTAAAATACTCAATCTCACCTTGTCCCTTTCCTTACTCCAACTCCTTCACACATAACTTTTGCCCATGAGAGTGTCATGATGCCCGGCATAGACTTTTTGCTGGTGAAAGGAGACTCCTTCCTCCTCTCTTTTTTTTTCCAATGGAAACTTAGTTGAATCCAGCCCACAAACAGAACAGGAGGGATCAGACTGAGGAGTGTACCATTGATCACACGTATAAACATGGCACTGAAGAGAACTACATTAAAACTCACAGTTTCACCCATTCATACACATGGGACATCAAAGCCCTCTCTCTTAGGAAGAACATTGTCAAAGAAAGATCATGTCCATTTGGAGAGATGTTTCATTATTACTTATTTTTATTTATTTATTTTATTGGATTCTTATACTGCCCTCCCCTACTGTGCAGGGCTCAGGGCGGGTTACAACCAATGATAAAACAGTTAAAACAGTTAAAACAATTAAAACAACATCCCAATATTAACTATACAGAGCATGCCAGATTTAGGAAGGATGAATAGATAGATAGATAGATAGATAGATAGATAGATAGATAGATAGATAGATAGATAGATAGATAGATAGATAGATAGATAGATAGATAGATAGATAGATAGATAGATAGATAGATAGATAGATAGATAGTTTTCATTCGGTGCATAACCAGCACAATTCAGTTAAAACAGTTTAAAATCTCTAGGGTTCATTCATAAAACATTTGTAAACCAATCTGCACTCACATCAGTCTTATCTGAGACCCTTTGGTTGAACTACATATAAATACTTATAAATTACATTATAGACAAATAAAATGGAATTCATCCAATATGCTTCCTATTTCGTCAGCTTCCGTCCTTTACTGGATCCTTACGAATTCTATAAGCTATCACCAGAAACCTGGCACAAATTCGAGAGAGCCGAGGATTGGAATCAAATAGAATTTTCTTGCGTATCTTTGTATCTGGGCAGCCAAGAAACTTCCCTAATATGGGTTGAAGAAACTTTACTTGAATTTCTTTAGAGTACACACAATGCAATAATATGTCCTCCGTGGTCTCTACTTTTCCTGAAAAACAATGGTGATAACACAGTATATTGTAATCATGCAACAAGCAAGCACTGTACAAATAACGCAGGCCAGTGAGTGCCCAAGTAATATACACAAAAGTGAAAAGGTTTATATAACAAATAACTGGCAAGGACTAACAAGAAACTACATGTGTAAGTAGTAGCAAAATTGCATGATATAATGCACAAGCACATGAGCAATAGATCAGCAATAGAAAATTTAGATCAGCAATAGATCAACATTAGAAAATTTTCTTGTATAGTGCCCAGTTTTGACTGTTTGATATAAGGATTGGATTTTTGTCAGGACTTTTGCCTATATATACTGTTTTGAAGGCTTCAGTACACTATAAGTGCTTTATGAAGTATGATGAAGTTTTTGAAGAAGAGCTATCGAAGTAAAGATTGAACTCCGGAGTCTTTGTCCTGTGTCTTCTGTTCCCTCTGTACTACTCATGTACCTGTGTATTATATCGTGTAATTTTGCTACTACTGACAAATGTATCTACTTTTCCTGAACCACAAGGACATATCCGCTATGTCATTGTACCTTTTTATACTGGCCTTCTACTACTACTGATGGGAAAATATTGCATCTAACTGCAACAAAAGCCATGCAATAAGATGAAATTTCTAGGAGTGATAAATATCTTATCTTATTTCCTGGGGAGCCAGAAAGGCCTGCATCCTGGCGATATCACTCTGCCTTTCAATATCAAATATTCTTTGTTTGACTATGGCCTTTGCCTGGGCTAAAGGCATTATCTGAAGGTACTCTGATGAAAACCCAAGCAAATGTAATTTCTGGTAGACTGCCTTGAGCCAGAATGAACAATGACCATCCCTAAGAATTGGCACAGTGATATCAGAGGGACTGTGACTCAGCCTAAGCCAAGTAGTAATAGAGGCAAGGGTTATCCTAGCCTGTACCCTAATCAGACTGGTTTCCAGGTGCAGGTTTGCATTAGAGATACATCTAGGGAATCGAAAAAGAGCTCTTAGAAATTTCGATTGTATTTTCTCTATAGAGGCAAAACTTGAGGAAAGTAGGCCCAACATAGCACCATACATAAGTTGTGGTACTGTTTTTGATTAATATAATTTGAGGGCCACCGGTATAAAATGCTCCCCATTTGCAGAAATGAATGTAATAATTCCATATGAGGATTTATGCCCAATATTTGCAACATGATGGGCTCTCTTTGCCACCAATGATTGAAATGCAACCCCTAGATACTTAAAAGTTGTTACTTGTTCTAGTCTGTGGCCCTTTATGTTGCACACCCCTGCTTTGGGCTTCATACCAAAGGCCATAACTTTGTTTTTTTGATAATTTATCTCCAACTGGCTCAATTCACAGTGAAGGCCAAGCTGTTTCAGTACCCTTTTGAGACTTTTTTTTTACACACCCACCACATATGGAAGAAGTTTCCATCTATGTCTTGACATTTCCAGAAAATTTAGGCAGTATTTAACTAGCTATTATACATGCAGAACCTCCAAGAAGATATTTAAAAAGATGAAAAGTTTTAGTGAACTCCTTTAAGGAAAATGAAGGTCAAGATGTGGTTTATTCTACAACTTAACTAGCCAGTTCCATGTTCCCATGGCTTAAACAGGATAATACAGACGATGAGTGAGTGCTCTTAACATTTTCAATCTGGATCCAGGCCAGGCTCTGGAACACAAAGCCTTTAGGGCTTTGGATGATGATCTCTGTCTGAGTGTAGACAAAGGACACATTTCTTTGTTCATACTAGTGGATTTATCTGCAGCCTAGTGAAAAAGCAAAGACTCCAAATCACTGCTTGTCCACTGCAGTTAAATGGCTAACAATGAACAGACTGAAACCAAATCCTATCAAAACAAAGTTTGGGTCAAGCGACACCTTTAAGACCAACAAAGTTTCATTCAAAGTGTAAGCTTTCCTGTGCAAAACACACTTCTTCATACCAAATTGAAATAGAATCTCAAAAGCTAGTTACAGGAAAATAGAGGGTGGGGGTAAGCCATAAGGAGAGGCCACTCAGAGTCCAGATGCATATACAGAGCAGCAATTGGAATGGGTGACCAGCAGGATCAATGTCAGAAATGGCAGCAAAGTAGCATTTAAATGCACAAGTTAACAAAGAGCTGTGAGAATAAAATTGGAGTCTAGCAGCACCCCCACGAAAAACAAACCTCAGCTTTGTGGACATGTGAGAACAGAGACTCAACATATGCACACTTTTTCACATACATTGAAACAGATGTCCTCAGATATTGCATGCAGGTGGGGGAGAGGCTAGTTGCCGCTTGCCAGGAAGAGCTAATAAGAGTCAAGATGCATAAGTATAGTTAAGACTGGAATAACATATACAGTGAGAGATGTAAATAGCAGCAAGTTGGCATACAGTTAATAAAGCAGTTAACAACAGATGTGAGAACCAAATTTGAGTTCAGTGGCCTCTAAAAGACCAACGTTGTTTAATTTCTTGGTATAAGCAGGAAGAGAATGACTTAGTGTGTACAGTGAGAAAAGAAGCTGATATCTCTGTTGAGCCCTGGGGGTTCCATTGTCCTGAGTGTTGTAATAACTGAGCATTGTAATAACTTTTGATTCAGCAACCTCCCATTCCAGTCCCTTTCTGAAATTTCTTTGTAATAAACAGCTACTTTGAAGTTCCCCACTGAGTCCCCTACTGAGTGTCCTGGGAGGCTGAAAGGTTCTCCTACAGGTTTCTCAGTTTTGTGATTCTTGATGTCAAATTTGTGTCCATTTATCCTTTGGCATAGGGTTTGACCTGTTTGTCCTATGTAGAGAACTGAAGGACATTGTTGGCATTTAATGGCATATTCAATGTTAGAAGATGAACAGGTGAATAAGACTGAGATGGTATAATTGATGTTGTTCGGTCCAATGATTGTGTTGTCTGGGTATATGTAGCAGCACAGTTGGCATCTGAGTTTGTTGCAAGCTCTGGTACCAGTGTCCATGTTTAAATTAGATGTTGTATTATTGTAGATGAGGAGTTGTTTGAGATTTGGGAGCTGTCTGTGTGCTAGAGCTTTGCCTCCTAGTAATTCTGAAAGTAGTTGACAACCTGAGGTGTAAAATAGGCAGACTCAGGCCCATAGCTACAGTGGGACATCTCGGGGCAAGGCCCCCTGACTTACTGGCAAGGCCCTCCCAATTTCCCATCCAGCTCAGGGGCCCCCAAGTGGTGGCAGGTGAACAGAAGGAGTTGGGTGTTCCTTTAATTCAATTTGCCAGTTCCCCCTAAGAAACTTAAATGCCCCATACTTCAAAAATCCTGGCTACGGGCCTGGGCAGACTGAGAACTTCCCAGTGAACAAAGTCCTCATCTTCATGTGCACACATGCCCTGAACCACGGGTCAGTTTGTCTCAGCATTGTAATTCATTGTCCTGCATTCTCTTTTCCTGGCCATCCCTCTGGGCAGACACAAACACATTATATTACTTCACGGGAGCTGAACAAGCAGAAGATACCTTCTGAAGCTGGGCAAAACAAAATAGAACAGCACTGGGTACTACTTCACGATAGTTGAAGTGCCGTTTTCATTCTGAAGTGTTTCCATTTTGAGAAAAAGGCAGGGTTTTCATTTGCCGCTTATGGTGAGAGACCTCCCACCAATTGTAACCATTGCCCACTGATGCTTAGCCAATTGGTTGGTAGAAACTGAGGCCAAATATCCTCAGGAGGAAAAGAAAATAAGGCCTCATCTTACCACAGACTTTCTGGTGATTGCTAGAGCTACACTTGTCTCTTTCAGGTAGTTATAGGAATCAACAGTCAGAATTTATGGTAAGCAGCCAAGACCTTATTTTTCATTTTTTTTCCAGTGGACTCTGCCCCCCTAACCCTACTGCTTTTCTTCTGGCACTGCCTGGCAACCCTAGAAGCAGGCCCCGTTTTCAATACAGAAGGTTTTATGATGCATCTAGACATGCACTTCCTGGTTGCCTTTCTCACTGTTGTTCAGGGGTTACAAGTCTGTGTACCACAGAAGAAGTTCAGAGAACATGTCTGCTAAAATGTAGTCAACATATTATCTTCTGCAAAGTTGCAGAAAATTACCTTCCCTGTAATCTGCAAATTAGTTCTCATCACTTCTACTTATTCTCTCCATCCCTTGGGAGCTCCAGTGATCATGGAGGGGAAATGGTATAACTTTTCCCTCGGCCACCCACAGCTGTCTGTTCATTGATATTTTACACTGTACCATCCTGGCTTTGAATCAGCCTAGTGAGTGTGCCTTCCATCTCAAGATGTGCTTGAATGTTAACATGAGAACAGATGAATTGGTGTCTATGAGAAATATTTTCATGGAAGATGGTGCTACTTGTTGCCTCCGTGTTGCTGTTGCTGGTGAAGGTGGTGTGCAAATCTCCATCTGATCGATGCCCCACTAGTCGCCCTCTTCCTATTGTTCACAAATATTATCAATCAGGAGACCTTCTCATTGCTGGCATTATTGGTTATGGGTTTAAGTTATCCAATACTGTCAACTTTGAAGTGCGTCCCTTTCCCAGTTCCTCTGATTCGCTCATGTAAGAAGGATTTTTTTTCACAGTATTGCTTTATTGTGTTATATGTATTGTAATGGAAGGCTTATTGTGTACTACGATATTCATGGTCTCCCTCCCAATGAATCTTCATCTTAAACTTCATGGGTTCCATTAGACAACCAGTGAAATTCCCTGCGTTTTGATACTCACATGAAAATGAACAACACACTTTTGTAGAATTTGGGAGTTCAATAGTAAATTTTGCTGTGGCACTACCAGCGGTACCTTCTCTGTGGCTCAAGGATTTGTTCAGCTTTAGAACACACTTTGGGTGGATGAGGCTCTATTGTTAGTTTAATAGAATTGGAGCTTGGAAAGGGCCATGGCTCAGTGGCAGAGCACATGCTTGGCATGTGGAAGGTCTGAGGTTCAGTCTCTGGTATCAGAAACCCCAAAAAGCTGCTGCCAATTGAAGTAAACAATACTAATTTTGATGGACCAAGCGTCTGATTCAGTAGAAGATACTTCATGTGTCCCTGTTTCTCAAACATAAGCTCCCTAAATTGTATCGACACCGCTCATGAATATTTCTATAGCATATTGAGCATAAGAGAGATTACACACACACCCCACACACACACACACCCCGGAATGAGACTGCAATTAACATTAAAAACTCTAATTGCCAATGAGTATGTCACGTGCGCTAACAAATAGGTTTCCAAACCATTCCACTATTGAGTTAACATTTTCAGAAGCCAGAAGTCACCTGTGGAAGCTCTCATCATTACCAGGCCTAAGGGCTAAAGAATTTGTTTCCCTTCAGTTTATTTAGTAAAGTGATTTAGCACTGAAGTGCATTAATTGTGATTTTGTTTCCCTTCAGTTTATTTAGTAAAGTGATTTTACACTGAAATGCATTAATTGTTATCTTCTGAAGTGAACTTGCATTGATGCAGTTTATCACTCTCGTTCCAGAGTATTCACTCAGCTTTACCAGAACATCCTGGCTTTGGTGTTTGCTGTCAAGGAGATCAATGGAAATCCTCAACTCTTACCCAATGTCACTCTGGGTTTCTACATGTATAATAACTATTTTAGTGGAAGCTATACCTATCATGCTGCAATGGAACTTCTCTCCACTAAGGGGAGGTTCATTCCTAACAACAAGTGTGACAACCAGAAGAACTTAGTTGCAGTTTTGGGGGGACCAAACTCTAATTTGTGTTTGTATGTGGCAGACATTCTGAGCCCTTTCAAGATTCCACAGGTAAAATGGCCTCATGGTTTATGGAATGATAACAAGCTATTAACATTTCCTTTGCTTTTAGAAGCAGTTTCACGGTCTTAAGGCAGAAATTGGCCTGCTTGAAACACCAGAGGCACATCCTGCGTGCTGACCAAGGAACATAAGAGACACTATTTAGAATTGAGACACAAAATAATTCATGTTTATTTGTTTTCTGAGGTAGGTCTTGAAGCAGTTTTGGACATGTGTTGCAAATTCTGATGTTAATGTGAATCCTGTCCTGCTAAGTAAATTCAAATAGGAGATAATGGATTAATGGTTTTGTGGAAAGTCTCTACAGTTGACCATCAAGATCTTAGTGGTAAAGCATGAATAAGATTATTCAAAACAAATTGGCAACATTTGGGGGTTGGTTAAAGCTTTTCAGCTGCCAGAAGTGGGCAGTGAAGTATAATAAAAACGTTGAACATGTTGCTGAAATTGATTCCAGATGACCATCAAGTGAGAATATCATTATGTTATCACTCTTATATGTGTCATCAAAGGAGGTGGAATATCTTGCTGAAATTACTATACAGTAATATTCCAAAGGTTGAAAACATTTGGGATTTGAGATGCAGGTTCAGGTTTCAGTTTATTGCCTTTAGCCAAAGGCCGTTACAACAACAGAACAATATAACAATAACATCTATATAAACTTCTAAAACCAGAAGAATTAAAAACTAAATTAGGACACAATCAAACATCATAATAATTCCATCTCTCCCCTCCAGAATTCCATTGGTAATCAAACTATGGTACTGCTACTACTTTCTTCCGAATTTTCTCTGCAGCGAGGGCAAAGAGGACCACCTGGCACAAAAGGGTCCCTTTGCCCACCAAAACTATCTATGCAGGGAATCATGGCACCTGTGTGGACAAACACCATGTGAGATGAGGACTTAGGAGGGGAATTAGGTGAGAAAGCATGAAAAACTGATTTGATCCAGCACATTCTTTTTGCATGTAAGCTTTCTCACATTGTGATAAACTCACTGAAAAGAAGTCAAGGTTTTTGTGCTTTTGCTAATTCTTGTTAGAACATCAAAGAGTGATTATTCTGATTGTTAGAACATCAAAGAGTGCTTTCCAACTGAAATTATGTAATGCTTCTAGCTCTGACCTTGATGGTCCAGGATGGTCAGATCTTGGAAGCTAAGTAGATTTGGCCCCCTGACTAGTACATGGATGGGAGGCCACCAAGGAAGTCCAGGGTTCCTGCGCAGATGTAGGCAATTTAAACCACCTCTGTTTGTCTCTTCTCTTGAAATCCCAAAAGGGGCATCATTTGTTGGCTATGATTTCATGGCAATTTCCACAACCACCAGCATTTCTGGATTTATTTCCCCTTATTTTATATTGGTTATGTGCATAATTTCATTTGCAAACAACAATTATTATGTTTTCATATATTTCCAGGGCTCTTTTTGTAGCAGGAACTCCTTTGCATATTAGGCCACACACCCCTGATGTAGCCAATCCTCCAAGAGCTTACAGTAGCCCCTGTAAGAAGAGCTCCGTAAGCTCTTGGAGGATTGGCTACATTAGGGGTGTGTCACCTAATATGCAAAGGAGCTCCTGCTACAAAAAGAGCCCTGTATATTTCTCTCTATATTAAAAAGAAAGAAGAAAATACAAGATTGAAATGCGTGCACTTGTTCCAAAGACACAAAGGCTGATGTTTGGGTTCTCACATAATGTTGTTCCTCACTTCATGAAAGAAAACAAGCTGTTTTTAACTGAATGGTGTTTCCAAGGACCTGTTTGTTGTATGTGTCCATTCTTCAGAGAAGGAGAGCCCTTCAGAGAAGGAGAGCCCTAGCCACTAGGTCTCATCTAACAGTGTTCCTAGACATCCATTCCTGGAGAACTGAGACACAAAACCTTCTACTGCAAATTATTTTAACTAGATGCCAGGTCATCCCATTTCCAGCAGAAACCAGTAGCACACTCTTCAGATATGAGTGTGAGAACATGATTAACATGTGTTAATTTCTTAGGAAACCTTTTTTTTTTTAACTTCCCAACTTTCAGCTGGAGCAAACATGGATCTCCTTACATTAACACTGTAAGGGTTGCAGTTATATAGGTATGTGAAGCGATCTGAACACTTAAAGGATTATTTACACGCTACGTAAATTCCATCAAGTTACAACCAATTTAAGTCCTGTCCTGGATTGCCCAGGCAAGCCCAGTCTCGTCAGATCTTGGAAGCTAAGCAGGGTCAACCCTGGCAAGTAATTGGAAGTGGGCACTCCAAAGAATACAAGGGATTGGGATGCAGAGGCAGGCAGTTCAAGCCACCTCTCTGAAAAAATGTCCAAACCTCAGCAATGGTCACCAGAAGTCACCATGACTTTCATGTATCATAGAATCATAGAACGTTAGAGTTGGAAGGGACCTTGCAGGTCATCGAGTCCAACCCTCTGCACTCTGCAGGAGCATAGCCCTACATACCTACAACATACCCAAAAGATAGTCGTCCAGCCTCCACTTGAAAACATCCATATGACATACACACTCACACACACACAGAGAAAAAGGTTACAACTGATTTACAGTGCCCCCAGCAAGGGGCTTTCAAGGCAAGTGAGAAGCAGGGGTTGTTTCCTAGTGTTTAATTCTGCAGAGTTGTCCTTGGCGATCTTCCATCCAAATACTGACCCTGCATTGCTTCTCAGATCTGAGGATACTGGACTAAACCATGTGCTTTACCTTCTTAGTTCCAGGCTCAGAATTATAAATAAATACTACTCCATGACAGTAGCAAATGTTAAAATTTGGCATGAATATCGTTTGTTCCAGGCACATTCATCATCCCAGGGGATTATTTGATTACAAAATTGCTCTCCGCTGTCTCCTTTGTTTCCTTTAGCTCCTCTATGGCTCTGCTCCAGTCATGACCAACACAAATGAAGCGGCTTCCCTTTACAAGATGTTTCCTAGTTGGACCAGACAGTACATGGGGATTCTGAAATTACTGCTTTATTTCAGATGGATTTGGGTGGGGGTGATCTATGTGGATGATGAATATGGGCAGCGATTTGTACAGGAGGAGCTTCCTGTTTTTTCCAAGCATGGTGTCTGCTTTGATTTCATAGAAGAGTTCCCAGGAATGACCTTTTTTAGTCCTTTTTCTGAAAAGGTAGTAGGTAGCAGTGACTTGTCTACACTTGTCATGGGAAGCACAGCCGAAGCAGTAGTGGTACATGGTGAAATTCAAACTATAATACTTTTGCAACTCTTGCTGAGGGCTGCAGAATTTAAAGAGATACCCATGAGGACAAAAGCCAAAGTCTGGATTCTGACAGCCCAGATGGATTTCGCCTCAACTGAACTTCAAAGAAGCTGGGACATAGACTTCATCCACGGTGCTTTATCCTTTTCAGTTCACTACAGGGAGGTGTTAGGATTTGTTCAATTTCTTCAGGAAAGAGACCCTGCTTCTGAAAAAGAAGATGGCTTCATTGGGGACTTCTGGAAACAGGCCTTTGGCTGTTCACTCCCCGGTACCACAGGAGCCATGAACGATGAAGAAATCTGCAATGGGGAGGAAAAGGTGGAGGGTCTTCCTGGGTCTGTCTTTGAAATGAGCATGACCAGCCACAGCTACAGCATCTACACTGCTGTCTATGTGGTGGCACATGCATTACATGCCATGTATTCATCCATGCTCAAAGAGAGAGCACTGGCAGATGGAGGGAGAAAAAAAATTCTGAATCGGCAGCCATGGCAGGTAATGCCTAGAAGGGACTTAAATGTAGGGGAGTTAGGGCTGCCAAGTCCCCCAGGGGGGTTCCCACCCAAACAGCCCCCAACCCGCCTGTCTGGATCCGGCCGGCAGGGGAACCCCACCCCGAAAGTACACAGATCGGCTCAACGTGCCCAGGGCGATGACGTCATCGGGCAACGCTCTAGCAATCAGCCTGAAAACTCTATGGTACATCTGGGCGATGTCATAGCGTGTGGGCGAATGTCCCAGAATGTCCCAGAATTCTCTGGGACTCTCCCCCACTTTGCCAGGTAAGACACTTGGCAACCCTAAGGGCTGTTCAACAAAACTGGAGATCAGAAAGACAGAATTGGCGAATAAGAGACCCCAGACTGCAAAATGCACACTTGGCTCAAAAGCAGACATTTTAGCAATTGAACATCTCCTTCATAACCACCCAGTGCTTATTTTTATTTATTTATTTATTTATTTATTTATTTATTTATTTATTTATTTATTTATTATTCAGATTTTTACTCTGCCCTCCCAGCCAAAGCTGGCTCAGGGCGGCTTACATAAAAATAGGTAATTAAATTAAAACCTAAGTTGCAGTTAAAACAATTTTTTAAAAGTAGGGCTGTGGTTCAGAGGCATATTTGCTTGGCTGGCAGAAGGTCGCAGGTTCAATACCTAGCATTTCCAATGAAAGAATCTTACAGTAGGTGATGAGAACTCTACCTGAGACCCTGGAGACCTGCTGCCAATCTGAGTAAATAGTACTGACTGTGCCCAATGGTCAGATTCAGTTTAAGGCAGCTTCATGTGGGTTCAAGTGCATCAATAAAGGTGATAGCAATTTGATTATTTTCACTGAGCTTCACTGCTATAACCAAGTAACTTTCTTACGAATATATCTAGTTCCATGAATTTTTGAAAAGGGTGTCATTCAACAACAGTGCTGGGGACCTGGTTTCCTTTGATCAAAATATGGAGATAGTTGCTGGACTTGATATCATCAACTGGATCACATTTCCCAACCAGTCCTTTCTCAGAGCCAAAGTTGGAAGGATTGACCCAAAACTTCCAGAAGACAAAGTGTTAACCATTCAGGAAGATGTAATCATTTGGCCCCACATGTTTAACCAGGTGGGTTTTATATGCTTTTCAGGGCATATCATTTTAGTTTCCTGGAGTTCTGTGGTTCCTAGTTCAAATTCTGGAACAGTTCTGCCTCTGTAGTCTGTCAATCAGATACGTCCCAATCCAATAACATTTTTTTTTTCAATCTGAAATTATAAAATTGCAAAAATTTGAACATATATTACTCTAAACCTGTCCTGTCTGGCATGAGCTGCGGCTGAGCCAACGCCTTCTAGATGTGACTCAACGCCCAACCACGGAAGAGAGCTTAAACCATCTTTATTTAACTTCATATGCATTCAGTAGATCATTTACTCACAATCAAGCTGATAGCTGGATAGAGAAATCACATCTTTGAGATCTAGGTCAATTCTATGGCTATGGTGGAAAAAGAGATGCATCTTCTTTTCTCCTTGCGATAAAGATAGACAAAGAAGCAGGAAAAGAGCAATAAAACTCCTATCATCGTGCTTCTGAGCTCAGGAAATTACCCTAACGAGCCAGTCAGGGGAATCCTTTTGGGTTGCCCCACTGAAGACTACAGTTCCCAGGGGCAACTGCTCTTAAAGATACACAGCATTTTTACTAAACTACAGTTAATGCCCTGACCAGGGCAGCACAAAACCGTTTGCTGTCTATCCGCTTCTTAGGTGGTCTACCCAGGAGAAAGTCATACTGAAAACAGTGGGTCTTAATGTCAACTAAGGCAAATATGACTTTTAAGCCATGCGACGCCCTGATCTGGGTGGCCCAGCTAGCCCAACCTCATCAGCTCTGGGAAACTAAGCAGGGTTAGCCCTGGTTTATCTTTAGATGGGAGACCACCAAGAAGTGTAGGGTTGCTGCGCAGAGGCAGCCAGTGGCAAACCATCCTTGAACGGTTATTATCTCCAGAACCCTACAGGATCTCCATTAGTTGACTGTGACTTGATGGCACTTCCCACCTTGTGGTGGCAGTCATTTTTTCTTGACGTCTGTATAGTATATGGAAATCTGTCTTCTAGTGGAAGACATTGAAATATCCCAATTGCATATCAAGTGATCTCCAAAAGAGAGGTTGTTGTGCCACGCCAGTGGCAACCTTCTAGTCACATAGAAGACTGACCAGTGAAATGAAAACTCTTGAAATAGATTTCCTGAATGTTTGTTTTTTTAAAATGTTCCTTTCTTTTGTTTATGGACAGGTGCAGCCTCTTTCTCAGTGCAATGACAGATGCCTTTCAGGCTACAGGAAGAATAAGAAAGAAGGGAAGCTATTTTGCTGCTATGATTGTCTTCCATGTCCAGAAGGGAAGATTTCAAACCTGGAGGGTAAGGACTGTATACACCAAGTTTATAATATATTCCTCTTTCTTTTTCCTAAGACCACATCTGAAACTGACAATTTTAAAGCTGGATTTTTCTGATTGTTAAAGCTTTGAATACGTTCTTGCTTTTTTTTAATTTTAGGGTTCTTTTAAAAAATTACAAGATGTGATACTTTGGAGGGGGGGAGGTGAAGAATACATTTTGTTTATATTAAAGAAATTGAGTATGTTAGATATGAAACCTGATTTCCATTTTGTTTCCAGTGGTGGGGGGGTAGCAGATATGATATAACAGGCTAATAAAACCTCTGGGGTATGTTTGATTTTGTGTGCTGTACATGTGATCGAACAGATGATTGGATAGAAAGTAATACAGTTATAAGATGCTCAGATAAAATGAGAGTGTTATTAACTTCCAGTTTCTGAAATTGAAAGACATGTTCAGTGACGAGGTTTAGTTTACCAGGGACTGAAGTCTTATATGAATTGTGCTGTTCCTGTATCATTCATTACCACAACTTTAAAAAAATAATAATTTCATGAGATTCATGCAATGTTGAGGTCTCCATATAGAAGCCCTAGGTACCCCATAGTAATATAGATTAATGCAGCACATGATACAAAGGTCTTATATGTACCTATACCAACATTTATTTTCTTTTTTCATTTAAAGATAGCAATGTCTGTTTTCAGTGCCTGGAAGATCAATATCCAAATATGAATCAGGACATATGCCTGCAAAAACCTGTAAATTTCTTGTCTTATGAAGAACCTTTGGGCATCACTTTGGCCAGTTTTGCACTTTCCTTCTCCTTCATGGCAGCTTTTGTGCTTGGTACGTTCATTAAGAACCAGGAAACTCCCATAGTCAAGGCCAACAACCGGAATCTCTCCTATATTCTCCTCGTCTCCCTTCTGCTCTCCTTCCTTTGTGCCTTGATATTCATTGGCCGACCTGAAAAGCTGCCGTGTCTCCTTAGACAAACTACTTTCAGCATCATCTTCTCAGTGTCTGTTTCTTGCATTTTGGCCAAGACTGTCATTGTGGTTCTAGCTTTCCTAGCCACCAAGCCAGGGTCCAGGATGAGAAACTGGGTGGGGAAAGGACTGGCCAACTCCATCGTTCTTTGTGGCTCTTTTATTCAAACCATTATTTGTACAGTCTGGTTAATAACTTCTCCGCCATTTCCAGATTTTGACATGCACTCAATGACTGAAGAAATTATTCTGAAGTGTAATGAAGGGTCAGTCGTGATGTTTTACTGTGTCTTGGGCTACATGGGCTTCCTGGCCACTGTGAGCTTCACTGTGGCTTTCTTAGGCAGGAAGTTACCTGATAGTTTTAATGAAGCCAAGTTCATAACCTTCAGCATGCTGGTCTTTTGCAGTGTTTGGCTGACCTTTATTCCAACCTATTTGAGCACCAAAGGAAAATACATGGTGGCTGTGGAGGTCTTCTCTATCTTAGCCTCCAGTGCTGGGTTGCTGGCTTGTATTTTTTGCCCTAAATTTTATATTATTATTCTGAGGCCTGAACTGAACACCAAAGTTCAAATTATAAGACCAAATAAAAGAATTAAAAACCCCCTCATCAAAACAGCCAATACTCAGTCTCACAGAAAGAAGACTTTACTTTGACCTAACTTATCCTTTTGCTTTCAGTGGGTTGTACTAATGTCTACATCTAGCTAAACTGAGGTGAATGTTTTCTGCTGTGTCATTTATGTCCTCAATAAAGTGTAAGCAGTGAAGGTCGTTCAGAAAAGGGCAGCATAAAGGCATTGTTCCACCATCTTGGGATTCCATTCTTGCTGAAGTCCTCTTTTTCTCGGCTACTGTTTGACACCAGGAAGCCCAGTGGAATAAGAGCTAGACAATCTTCCATTTTAAGTGTGTGGACTCTAATCTGGGAGAACCGGGTTTGATTCCCTGCTCCTCCATTTGCACCTGCTGATGTGACCTTGGGTCAGTCACAAGCTCTGGCACAGCCATTCTTGAAAAAGATTAGTTTGTGTTAGAGTTCTCTCAGCCCCACCTACCTCACAGGGTGTCTGTTGTGGGGAGGGGAAGGGAAAGACTCCAAGTGAAGGGTAAGGTATAAATCCAATCTCTTCTTCTTCTTCTCTTCATCTCGCCTCATTTGGGACCACACAAATTGATATCTGACTTTATGTGCTTGGCACACTTTGGAACTGGCCTTTCAGTAGAATTTTGTGAGGAAACCTTTTCCCCACCCTCCTGAGAAGGAGATACCTTGCCTCTCTTGAATAAGCCCTTTGTATTTTAACTTCTCTTTGTGAAGGGTAAGAAATTATTTGAGGGCATGTGGGTTTGTTTTGAAATGTTTCCCTTTATTTTGTCTCTTGGATTTTTTCCCTTCCTAATTAGTTGCACTGAGGAACTGAATGCACTGCTATTTTCTCCTCTTGGCCTGCCCCCCTCCACTTAGCAACCCAAGTTCCACCATTTCTTTCCTCAACATGGTGTCAGTAGGAGTATGTGGGATGACTGTTGTATGATGTTCAGCCATTTTGGAAGCCTATTCTTTGGGGTAGATGCAAACAAATATATGTGAAAACTATGGACGTACTTTTGGAGTGAATCTACATTATGGTGTTTTATCTCTACTGAATTCACATCACACTTTCCACTGAAAACAAAATGTGCATGGCAAATTGAAAGTTTCCTTTTCCTAGGACAACCACCATGATGGTCTATCTCCACCATCTTGGGAAATGTGTTTCCTAAGTATTGAGATGAGAGATGCCCTTTTTCTTTCATTGTATTTTCATGTCCAATTGTTGTATTTTCATTTTACACATTCCCACTTCTGATATTCCCAATTTGTTTCTTTTAAGACATTTTTATATTAGATTCCTGCTATATGCCATTAGTGATCAAGTAATATTAACACTGAATGAATATGCAGGGGGAGAATTAATTGTAAGGTTCCAAAGATAAAGTCTTGCAGGTTTGAGTCACACAAGGGTAGCATGGATTTATATGACTGAACACACCTAAATGTATGTCTAAGGGATGAAGCCTGTAAGTTACAAAGCCAACAATGAGACACTTTACTCATTCCTTTGCTAAACAGTCACTGTGGTGTCTAGTACATCCAAAACCTTAGCTGTAGCATTATGTTTTTCAAAGTCAAGGAGTTCCAGTGATCTAGAAGAAAGCACTAAAGGGATTGGTGACTTTTCCATAGAATATAGTATATATGCTATATTCTTGAAACTTCAAATGTTTGATATCAGAGGGAGAGGGGGGAAAACCCACCAACATGATTCTAATTTTCTGTGCTAAGTGTAATTAGGAAGCTGAATAAACCAGGGTTTGGTCACGCTTAGAGGAAGATTTTCAAAAATGCCTGGAGAACTTCTCTTACAGTTTACCTTTTATTAATGTTTTTAAGCAACATACATAAAGAGAAAAGAATGAAAGTTAAGAAGTAGAATAATAAAAGAAAAAAATGACTCTCAGTTCTAAATAATTTGTGCTGGGTCTGGCCAGTCCCCCTCCAGCACCAAGAATAGAGTGCATCACCAGGCCTGTAGCTACAGTGGGGCATTTCGGGGCCTGGCCCCCTGACTTCCTGCCAAAGCCCCCTGACTTCCAGCCAGCCCCCAGCCCCCCCCCCCAGCTCTCTGGGTCACCCAGAGGACCCCCAACTCTCTGGGCTACCTGGAGGACTCCCCACCACTGCCCCTTCCCCTTCTCCTACATTGCTTCTCCATGTAGGCAAGCAGAGTGGAACACTGCAAAAGTGAGTCTTTAAAAAATTATTTTTATTTCATTTTTTTATTTTGTGATGTCAGTGCCCCCTGACTTATTTAAAGGCCCCCTGAATTACAAAATCCTGGATACAGGCCTGTGCATCACCTGCCCCAGACTGAGAGTTCCTGTCTATACCTTGTGGCTAATAGCCACTGATGGACCTCTGCTCCATGTGTTTCTCTAATTCCCTCTTGAAACTGTGCTTGTAGCTGCCACCACCTCCTGTGGCAGTGAATTCCATATGTTAATCACTCTTTGGGTGAAGAAGGACTTCCTTTTATCTGTTCTAACCCGACTGCTCAGCAATTTCATGGAGTGCTCCATGGACCTCTGCACATCTGAACAGGTAGAATGTCCCCATAACTTATCCCTCCATTAGCTACCAGTCACCTCTGCTTTCTTAGTTTTGTATTCTTTGTGTGAATGTCTGATTATTGTTTATATTCTTGAGAATATTTAGTAAAGAAATGATTATTTTAGCCGCCCAGTGTCTATTCTTGGGTTCTTGGGTATTCTAGCTCTAATATACACAGGTCTGATCCTATAGTTATGCCAATTGCTCATTAATAATTCCCCAATATATTATTAAGAAATAGAGCAATTTGGCTAACAAGCTGTGATGATTAATTGAATAGCTAATGGGCAGAAATTCAGTGCTACAAAACATAAGACCAAGGGAGGGTCAGAGGGGTGGTCGAAGATGAACTGGTGCGCTCCTGGTGGCCATGCAACCTCTTAAAAAGGCAGAAGGTGCTCCAGAACAGCTCCCCCTGGCCAGGGCTCTTCCCTGGCCCACCCACACCCTGCGAATGAGGTAGCCAGCAACAGGCTAGTGAGAAAGGGAGCTGCCAGGTACCAACCAGTCACCACCAAGGCACAGCTCATGTGAACCAGAGCCATGTGGCCACCCCTCAGCCCACCTCTGATGCTTCCCCATCCCTATGACCACAAAGGCATCCCCAGTTAAGTCTGAGGCATTGGCATAATGTCCCTGTGGGAAAATAGCCTCTCCTAAAACATTCACCCCAATGTGGGGGCTGCAACCTGGTTTAAAAAAAATTTCCTGTCACCAACCTGCAGGTGAGAGGAGAGGTGTCAATTACTCCCCCAACAAGTAGATTGTTTTCAAACAGCAGGTAAATAAAGTTTAGTCATGTAAACGTTTCTAGCAGGATGAGAGCAATGAAGTGGAGCAGTGGGGTGCTGTGTGACAGTTCCCACCATAATAAAACTGTTATAACAAACATCCCTCCACCCAATATCAAATTTCCACACAAAAAATCATAATAAATGGTGGGGTTCTGGATATCAAGGCACAGGCACCTCATTGCATTGTGATGATAGAAGATACCATAAAAAAGATTAGCTCTCAGACTTGCCTATGCGAGGGGAATTTTTTTTTTTTCTGTGGTGGGAAAGAGGGGGGTTGAGGCATATCAAGAGAACCCACAACAAAGGCAAAGAATGAATGCTGAGTGGGTGGAAAGAGCAATGAACATTCCTGTGCCTTTAGAAAATGGAAGAAAGCAAATGGGAGGCAATTTTTTTATCAGGGAAGAGAAATGAAAAGGTACCAATTGCCGCAAGCACATTGAAAAACTAATGATGACACTTGTGCCTTCTTATAGTTATATGATATAATATAGCTGGAGTTAAGATTGCTGGGGGAAAGAGCAATAACCTCAGATATGCAGACGATACCACTCTGATGGCAGAAAGTGAAGAGGACCTAAAGAGCCTCTTGCTCAGAGTAAAAGAGGAGAGCGCAAAAGTGAGCTTGAAGCTCAACATCAAAAAAAAAAACTAAGATCATGGCATCCGGCCCCATCACTCCTTGGCAAATAGAAGGGTAAGTCATAGAAGTAGTGACAGACTTCACGTTCCTGGGATCCCAGATCACTGCAGATGGTGACTGCAGCCATGAAATGAAAAGATGCCTGCTCCTTGGGAGGAAAGTGATGGCAAACCTAAACAGCATGATAAAAAGCAGAGATGTCACCCTGCCAACAAAAGTCCACATGGTCAAAGCAATTCCCAGTAGTAATGTATGGCTGTGAGAGTTGGACTATAAGGAAGGCCGAATGTTGAAGAATAGATTCTTTTGAACTATGGTGCTGGAGCAGACTTCTGAGAGTTCCTTGGACTGCAAGGAGATCAAATTAGTCAATCCTAAAAGAAATCAACCTTAACTGTTCCCTGGAAGGCCAGATACTGAAGCTGAAGCTCAAATCCTTTGGCCACCAAATGAGAAGGGAGCCCTCACTGGAGAAGGCCCTGATGCTGGGAAAGATTGAAGGTTAAGAAGGGGATGGCTAAAGATGAGATGGTCATCGATGCAACGAACATGAAATTGAGCAAACTTCAGAGGACAACGGAAGACAGGAAGGCCTGGCGTGATCTGGTCCATGGGGTCACAAAGAGTTGGACTCAACTGTACGACTGAACAACAACATAGCTATCACACTTGTTCATTCAGCATTGTATTGTTAGGCCTCTTTGCATACAAGAAGTTCCTGAAACAAGAGCTGTGGTCAGGGATCCAAGTTTTCATTTGTCAACAATATAACCAAGGGTGAGTAAATGTTATGCTAAGTGTACATATACTATATGTGCTCTAAGTAGGGTTGCCAGCTCTGGGTTCAGAGCTTCCTGGAAATTGGGGGGATGGACCCTTGGGAGGGTAGAGTTTGGTGAGGGAAGGGATCACATCAGGGTATAATGCCATAGATTAGACTTTCCAAAGCTGCCATTTTCTCCAGCAGAAATGAATTGTAATGCTGGGAGAACTCAATGCCCCACCTAGCAGTTGACAACCCGAGGTTTAAGATAGGCAGGCTGAGAACTTCTCTTGATGGAATGTGATGAGATCGGGCTAGCCTGAGCAAATCCAGGTCAGGGAAACAATGCTATTAATGTATATATTTTTTCCTTCCTATCGTTATTTCTCTATTTCAGTATCTGTTGCATTCAATACTTCCCACTGGGGTTTGATACTCATATTTATTGTAAATTATCATTTGTTTTAAAATTAATTGAATATATTAGTGTTATTTATGTAAATGATAAATATAGTTTACACTACAACCATTATCCCATGTGGTTTCTCAGTGGCATGATCCTGAGTATAGCCTTTCTGGGTTATCAGAATATTACTCTCCTCTCCTGCTATTATCAGCATTCAATACCCCCCACCTCATTCAATCCAGCCCATTGTCCTCCAGTGGATGCACATTAGTCTTAAAGGTTGCTGTTGTGGAGGTGGTGGCAGTTTTCAGTGCTTTCTGCATATTATCTGCTCTCTGCTATTCAAATCTGGCCTCAGCAAAATTATATAGCATTTGGGGGAAAAGATACAGCCTAGTAAACCAGCACTGGAGGCCAAAATAGAGAAGATCTCCACAGCCACCATGTATTTCCCCTTGGTGCTCAAATAGGTTGGGACAAAGGACAACCAGACACTGCAAAAGACCAACATGCTGAACGTAATAAATTTGGCTTCATTAAAACTGTCAGGTAACTTTCTGGCTAGGAAAGCCACAGTGAAGCTGAAAATGGCCAGGAAGCCCAGGAAGCCCAAGACACAGTAAAACATAGTGACTGACCCTTCATTACATTCCAATACAATTGCTTCAATAGCTGAGTGTGTGTCGAAATCTGGGAAAGGTGGACTTGTTGCCAGCCAGACAGTGCATATAACAGCTTGTATAAGAGAGCTGAAAAGAACAATGAAGATGGCCAGTTGATTTCCCATCCATTTTCTCATTCTAGACCCTGGCTTGGTGGTCATGAAAGCCAGAACCACAGTGATAGTTTTTGCCAAGACACAAGAAACAGCCATTGAGAAAATGATGCCAAACATCATTTGCCGAAGGAGGCAGGTCACCTTCCCTGGGTGCCCGATAAATAGCAAAACACAAAGGAAGGAGAGTGTGAGAGTGATGAGGAGTGAGTAGGTCAGATTCCGGTTGTTGGCTTTGACTATGGCAGTGTCCCGGTGCGTAATGAAGATCCTGAGCACCGAAAGTGTGATGAACAAAAAGGAAAGAGCAAAAATGACTAGACTGATCCCCAACGGTTCTTCATAAGACAAGTAGCTTATACCTTTTGGAAGACATTGATTCTGCTCATTATTTGGATAGTGATCTTCTGCACATGGAAAACAATCGTCCATATCTGAAAAAGAAAATGTTATTTTCACACATGGAAACTCTATACATGGTGCATATGAGGTAGTAAGCATTAATTTTGGAAATCCTCAATGACATATGCTTGGATAACCTCTGAAAGACATTCTTGGAACTTTTTTTTTGCCACCGGCAAACGAAGCCTTAATGGCCATCAGAAAGTGACAACTGAAGGTATATTTCCTCTTTTGATTTGATAAGTTGGTAATTATGGTTGCCTCTATCTTTTTTGGATATGCTATGGATACCTCTTGTTTGTTCTCTGCAACAGGAAGACCAGTACTCCTGCCTGGTTCTAGGTAAAACCATAAAGTTTTTTGCAAAATGCTAGTGTCCACGATGTCACTTTCATGTTCTACCAGAAATGATGTAAGCATGCCAGCAAGACTCCGGGGTGCTTCACCTCACCCTGTATTTACTCCCAGAGGTTGCCAGCTGAAGCCTGATATAACTCTAATCTGCAGTCCTGTGTTTCCATATCAGTTCTTTAAATGCAGGGGTCTTAAAAAAATATTGTTTACAATTCATTTAGGTCACTGATGCAACACCACTTTTCAAATGCTCAGCAGAGCTCCCAAATATAAACGAAACAATTAAAGATGAATTCCTTGGAACTCATTTCACAGAATTAAAAGCCCTTCTTTAGATGCCCAAAATGCACAAGTTTGGAACACAAAAATCAAAATGGGGCTTAAGCGATCACTCCCCAAACAACAACAATAACAACAAGATGATGACAATGATGATGACGATGACGATGATGATGACGATGATGATGATGATGATGATGATGATGATTGAGAGAAAGATGAGAAGCCTGGGAATGATCTGATATTCCAGGAGAAAGAAGCTATGTGATCCAGGAACTTTTCTAACCAAGCTCCAGGTAGCTTCCCTGCTCTAACAGGTTTCCCCCCTTTGTTCTTTACTGTCATATTGCTCACTTTTTCTGCCTATATCCCTCAGAGTGTCCCCCAGGAAGCATCAGGTTTACTTATATTTGCATTAAAAACCTTAAAGTCTAACATAAACAACTTGTTCACTGCCTCTGGTGCATGTCAGGAAAGAGGTATTTGTAACTTGATCTGGGTGACCCATCTCTTCAGGTCTTGGATGCTAAGCAGGGTCATCCCTGGTTAATACTGGATGGAAGACCACCAAGGAAGTCCAGGGTCACTATGCAGAGGCTAGCAAAGGCAAAGCTCCTCTGATCATTTCTTTCCTTGAAAACCTCAAGAGGCTGCTATAACTAGGCCCTTTGCACCATCCCTTGTTACCAAGTCACTGGGAAGTGTTCCAAGTACTGCCACCACTTCAATGACTCCAGATAGCCTGTTGCATTGATGTCTGCCTATAATGTGATTAAATCAAAGAAAGTATTATTGGGAAAAAAATCCTTACATAACATTTCTTACCTTTCTTATTTGAAATCTTCCCTACAGGACATGGAAGACAATCATAGCAGCAGAAGGGCTTCCCTTCCTTCTTTCTTCTACTGTAGCCAGAATGGCAGTTGTCATTGCACCGAGAAAGTGGTCGTGTCTGTCCACAAATGAAAGAAGATAATGTTCTCATAAACAATGTTTTAGGGATAGTATGGCAGGAGGCAAACCATGTGTAACTGTTCAAAAACTACAACATTTTGACTTCTGAGAATAATTGGGATGCATTGATGTGATGGACCTTTCATCACTGCTAAAATCCAGTTTGCATACAATGCACTTCTCAGGCAAGTATGCACATTGTGTCAAAGACTCGTCCAAATATATATATCTATATAGATGTGTGCTAGATGCCCATAGAACAATACAATAACAAGAGAGACTAGATTAAAGCCATAACATCATTTAGTGTCTGGTAATGAAAAACAACCACTTGTTCCTTCATAGAAAAAAAAATACAAAGGTCAATAAAATTACACATAGCAGTCTGCTCCAGACTCTCTCAGTCAATATCCTTCTGACAGTCTTGTATTCTCAAAAGCAGTCTGGTCCAAATTCAATCGCTCTTTCAACACATTTTCCTGATATTTAAGTGGGCATAGTCTGGGTCCATTTGACTTTGGCAGCATCTTTACTCAGAAAAATTGCTATAAAATTCTCCCATACAGAGACTTATTGAAGTATAGAGCTTTTGAATCTAATTTTGAAAGTGAATATGTGCCAGATAAAAATCTGGAGAATTAAATCATGGGTGTCTCCTACCTGGCACAGATAGACAGACAACCTTTATTGGCATATCAGAGATAAAAGTACATTAAACTTTAGGAATATATCAAAAATGTGGCTGTCATACAAACAAACAGCAAGGAAAAAAAACCTGATCAGTTTATAGTTTCCCTGAACTGAATTGCAGATTGAAGAAAACAGGCAACATTAAAAGTTATAAAAGAATTTTGCCCGGAGAGTAGCAACTGGACTTTGACACTCTCAGGGAGACCGCGCCATGTAAAAAGAAGGGAGTCCAGAAATTTATCCCGGGTCTTAGTACAAAATGGGCAATTTAAAAGAACATGGGAAACAGATTCGATGGCACCCTGACTACAAGGGCATTGTCTAAATTCATAAGGGATTTTATGGCATCTTCCAGAGAAGATGGCCGATGGCAGTATGTTAAATCTGGCTAATATAAATGCCCTTCTTTGATGGGGGTCAGTTAAAGAGCAAAAATAAGTAGCTGTCTGCTCCTGTGTCTGGGGTAATCCCAGGTGAACTGGAGAACAAGTTTTCCTAGCTGCCTCAGTCAAGCACTGAAATTGAATATCTAAAAGCCTGCATTTGATTGTATAAAATATTGTGGAGGCCGATGATAAATAAAGCGAATCTAAAGGTATTCCTAAGGATCTATTTTTTCAGCCAATTAGGTTCACAATGATCCGTCAGCATTAAAAAGGTAAAAGAATTTGGGTCAGGATTAAGCAGAAGGTTAGTTGCACTTATCCAAATGGGAGCGCCTTATAGGAATTGTGAATGAGATTTTGCACTGAAGGCTTTTAAGGCCATTGGGACATATCTATTGCCTCTCATGTAGAAGAAGCGGGCGATGGCCTCGGCACTATTTCTTGCTAGAGTAGTAGCACATTTGCAATGAGTAGCCCAGCTCCCGTTGTAGTAGAAATTGATCCTGCTCATAGCCGGCTCGCCCACTAGGCTATGAGCTCGCCCACTAGGCCGGTTTGCCCACTAGGCCTAGAGCGCCCACTAGGCCTAGAGCGCGCCGGCCGAAGGGGCGCCAAATTGCGCCTGCCCCCCCCGAAAAGCCCCCTGCCACCTTCCTTCCGGCCATTGACAGTGAAGAGCGCCCGGCGAGGCGCCCTGTGTGTGGGGGAGGTGGCAGTGGCGCTTTCCCGCCCTCCCCCTCCCCCCTTGGGCTCAGGGAAGGGAAGAGGGAAGAGACGAGGGTGTAAAACCCCGCCTCTTCCCTGCCTTGCCTGGGCACCTTGCGGGGGGGGGAGAGAGGAGGCGGCGGTACTTTCCCGCCCTCCCCCTCCCCACTTGGGCTCAGGGAAGAGAAGAGGGAAGAGACGGGGGTGTAAACCCCCGCCTCTTCCCTGCCTTGCCTGCCTGGGCGCCCGGGGGGGGGAGAGGAGGCGGGCGGGCTGCGCAGGAGGCGGCAGCAGAGATTTCCCACCCTCCCCCCTCGGGGCGCGGGCCCGGGACTCTCTGGGAGGAGCCCAGCAGGCGACGGAGGAGGAGGGGTGAGGCTGGGCGGGCCAAGCTCCCTTCCCCGCCGCCCATCGGAGGCTGCAGTGGGGGTCGCGGTGGGGCAGCGCGGGGTACTCCGAGCAGCCCCAGCCGCAGCCCCTTCTGGCCTGGGTGAGTCACGGGGCGAGGGAGGGAGCGTCGGGTTGGGCTGGGGTTCATGGAACCTGGGCCCGGGAGGCTGGCGCCCTGCAGGAGCCGGGGGAGGGAAGTCGGTGGCATGTGGGGGGAGCGGGGCGCTGCAGCCAAGCAGGCGTCTGATTTCCCCGTCAGCTCTGCTCGGGCTGGGGAGGGGGAGGGACCTCTCAAACTTTTGCCTCGGCGTGCCTCACTCTTGGTGGGTGCAGAAGCAGCCAGGGTGGCTGGCCAGAGGGAAGGGAAGAGCCGGCGGAGGAGAAGAGCCGGCAGGGAGTCTTCCAAAATTCCCCACCGTCCTAATTGTTTCGCACTCCTCCCCCTGGAGGAGGGGGGGACTGGCTGGACTTTCTTTTCTCCAGGCCCCGCCTGGAGGTTGGCAACCCCATGATTGGCAGGCACGCGGGGGGGGCGCCAGAAGGTAGCCCCGCCTAGGGCACAGAAAACCCTAGGGCCGGCCCTGATCCTGCTCAATCGGATTTCTCTGAATTGTCGATGAGGACTGTTTCCAGGATTTGGAAAAGATTAAGACCTTTGTTTTCCCATAATTCAAAGTTAACCTGTTGTTATTACAGTAGGTCAAACATTGGTGTAGAAGACGCCTCAATCCAGTATGTGAACATGAGAGTAAGATGGGTATAAAAGAAATGGAATATGACGTTGGCCAGTTTTAGGGACATGTCCGTCAATTCAGACATCGATGGAGCCAGGTCATTTAAAAACAAATTAAAGAGTGAAGGGGCAAAGATGCAGCCCCTATCTGACACAACACCGAAGTAATACAGCATTTGAACTCAGGCCTAGTACTTCTACATTGGAGAACAGTACCTAGACTACACTGACATGAATGGACTCTACCTGGTTGAACTTGCTGGGCCATACAATGGCCTCCTCATGAATGGTGAACAGGTTCTCCGAGTGAATGTTTGGGTCTATCCTTCCAACTTTGACTCTAACGAAGGACTGATTTGGGAATGTCACCCAGTTCAGAACATCAAATCCGCCTATTAGTTCCCCATTCTGGTCAAAGGCAATGTGTTCCCAAGCACTGTTGTTAAAGGAGACAGCTCTCAGAAATTTATGAAGCTACATTCAAAACAAAACAAAGATTGTAAGATTATTCACAAGAGAAAAGTGTGCAGTGCTTGTATTTAGATCAATTTTCCTCTTTCAAAAAAAGATCAATGGAAACCTATATGGTTGTTCAGAAGAAAGCTTAGTCTCCTTCAGGATTTGACACTTTCAAGTGAATACCACACACTGCAAAAGGCCCAGTGCTGCAGAAACAGCTTCCAACAAATTCTCTCTGTCCGTGTTCACCTGAGCTGTAAACACTGCATTCGGGAATCAGGAATGCCTTCCTGGTATACTGCCATTCCCATCCATCAACATTTGTGTGGGTGGGGGGAGTACTAGTCCACGGCTCACCCAACAGACTGCTGGTCACAGATCTCCCTCCATCCTTCCTTCTGGAGCTCTCCAAACTAATTCTGCTTTGTCGGCAGCCAGAATCCACAACATCACATGTCACTTATGTCTCTCCACTATAGACTGTTCCAGACAGCTATCACAGCTCCCCTCCCTTCTGCTTATTCACCATGAGCTTGACTCTTGGAAGAAGAACTTCATGGGACAAGTGACAGGATGGAAAGGTACCAGTGAGGGATGACATGATACAGGGGTACCAAAAGGTGAGGACTGGGAGTACAAAGTTAAGAGGAATGGTGATCGAGTTTGAGGACCTGTGAAGCTGGAATTATCCTGCCTTCAGTGAATATAATTACATTGATTTTGATTTTTGTTCCTTTCTGCACTGCAGGAACCTTGAGGAGCAGGGAAGTCAGACCAAAATAAGTGGAAACCAGTGGAAACTGGTTACTGGGGGGGTGGCTCTTTTTAGCAGCAGTTCCATGCACCTTGGCATCTAGTCATGCTGGCCACATGACCACAGACACATCTTCAGACAGTGCTGGCTCTTCGGCTTGGAAACAGAGATGAGCACTGAAACTCTAGAGTCAGATTCAACTGACTTTCAAGAAAGGGAAATCTTTATCTTTACCTAGCAGCAGTCCCCCCTCCCAAGCTCTTTATGGCTGCAAACACTTGCCTATCATAAGATTTTGCTAAGCCCATGAACCAACCTGGTATACCCTCCCTTCTCTCTCCTCTCACCTTCCGATTTTTCTGTTATTATTCTCCCGCCCCTTAAAATGTAACTTAATAGTACCACAGAAAGCCTCTATTCATCATAGGAACAAAAAATGGGAGCAAAGTCAAGTTAATATTTCCAAGGAATCTATTAAAGTATTGACACTGTGATTTCTCCCCCTCCAACTTTTACATGCATTTATATTAGTAGTTATTAATGTGGAATAGTGTATGTCTTAAATGAATGCATTAGTTCCAGTTTCTATTAAAGCAAATAATACTCTAGATTAAGTACATAACTATAATATGTGTTTGTGGGTTTAAAATATGTGTTGTTTTAAAGGACATTTAAATCTTGAGATTAGAAGTTAGATCCTCTGATGTCTAAGTTAAAAGAATCTGGTACACTAGCAGGCTTTAAAATTAATAAACAGAAAACAAAGATGTTAACAAAAATTTGATAAGATTTGATAAGATAGGGATTCCAGCTCCACCTGACTGCTGGTTTGCCAGGAGGATGCCTTCACAGAAGAAGGAAGGGAAGACAGCCAGTTTGGTGTAGTGGTTAAGTGCGCGGACTCTAATCTGGGAGAACTGGGTTTGATTCCCCACTCCTCCACTTGCACCTGGCTGGATGACCTTGGGCAAGCCATAATTCTGATAAGAGCTGTTCTTGAAAAAGAGCAGTTTCTGTCAAGAGCTCTCTCAGCCCCACCTCCCTCTGTCTGTTGTGGGGAGGGGAAGGGAAAGGAGTTTGTAAGCCGCTTTGAGACTCCTTTGGGTAGTGAAGGGCAGGGTATAAATCCAATCTCTTCTTCTTCTTCTTCTCAAGATGCATTGTGGGACATTCAGGTATCAGGCCTGACAGCCCTTTGGTGAGGTGGTGGCCATACTGAATTTTCACCCAAGGCTGTTAAGTTCAGGGTTGGGCCTAGTTTGGGGTGGTAGGCCCGGTGGCCATTTTGTGAGTTGGTGGCCATTTTGATCCCTTAAGGGAGCTGGTGGGAGGCATGGCAGCTAGGAAGGGTCAAGACTGATTGAAAGGTAAGCAGCCTGTGCTCAAGGCTCCTCATAAGAGGGTGTTACTAGCTCTTTCCTGTTATGACAAGGATGACCAGGATTCCAACATGCGTGCCATATTAAACTGCATCACAGCTTTGGAATAGGTGCACGGGCTGCTTCTCCTGCTGTGCCTGGTGACAAGTCTAGCAGCAGGCCACATCAGATGTGTTCAGTTGCTACGAAAAAGTTCCAGGTAGAGGTCTCAGCTAGACTTTCTTCTCTTGAGAAGAGGTATGACAAAATACTTAGTCACAGAAGTGGAGCCTGTGGGTCCTTAGTTTCTGATGAGCCCCCTTCATTTGGGGTGTATACTTCAGAGCAGCAGGGTGACAAGGCAGTGGAGGTGGTGGAGGATGAACAACCTGAATTGGCTGGTAAGGTTGAGCATGCAGAACACCTGGGGGTGGCTTGGCCTTGAGGACCCTGGGGTTAGATGGCTGCCTCCAGATCCCCTGCCTCCACCCCAGTATTCTCTCCTCCTTTTGGCACTGGCTTGTTACAGCCCTTGGCTTGGACTTCCAACCCACCCACCTCTCATGGCCTGGGGTAGATTGCTGGCTCAGCCCCCAGGGTTGACAGTGTCAACGTGGAGGGTGGGGTTATCTGTCCCCTTTGGGAGCATCATATTTATTTATTTATTTATTTATTTATTTGATTTTTACCCCACCCTCCCCACTGAGGCAGGCTCAGGACAGCTTACACAAGAAAGCAATAGATAAAACAACAGTATGAATATCAATTTAAAATACATAACATAGTTATTAAAACTATTAACATAGTGATGGTGGAACAGCCATGGTAAAGTGCATATGAGAATATCTGCCTCTGTGCCATTTGGGGATCAGGAATTGCCCCTAGGTGATCATCTATTGCTAGCAACCAGGGAAAAGACCTGTAGGGGTGAATACATAGATATCTTCACCCTTCTTCATCGTGAGCTTGAGAAGAAAGACAAGGAGTACTCAGATGACTGGGATAAAGAGAAACTGAAGTGTAGGAAAGTTGACTGAACAGGGACCAACTGGGTTCCCAGTTTTCTGATATATATGGGTGTGATATCCCAGTCATAGCCATGGAGGGGTGCACCATTGAGGGGTGACATGATAGAGGTTTGCAAGATTGTGCATGGGATAGAGCAGGTAGAGAAAGAAGTACTTTTCTCCCTTTCTCACAATACAAGAACTCGTGGGCACTTGATGAAATTGCTGAGCAGTCAGGTTCAAATGGATAAAAGGAAGTACTTCTTTACCCATGGAGTGATTAACACATTGAATTCACTGCTACAGGAGGTGGTGGCAGTTATAAGCTTCAAGAAAGAATTGGATAAACATATGGAGCAGAGGTCCATCAGTGGCTATTAGCCACAAGGTAGAGATAGGAACTCTCAGTCTGGAGCAAGTGATGCTCTGTATTCTTGGTGCTTGGGGGCACAACAGTGGGAGGGGCTTCTAGTGTCCTGGCCCCACTGTTGGACCTCCTGATGGCACCTGGGGTTTTTTTGGTCACTGTGTGGCAGAGTGTTGGACTGGATGGGCCATTGGCCTGATCCAACACTGTCTTCTCTTATGTTCTCAAGGACACCTCGGCAGGTTGGGATGCTGGTGGGCTAGAAGGAAGGCATGACAGGGAGTCCTGGGGGTGGTAAGAGAAGTAGAAGGGGCCCTGGGTGCTCTGCCTCGGGCCCTTAAAAAGCTGGAACAATCCCTGAATTTCAGATATAGACCACATTGGCTTGTGCAAGAGTCAAGTCCAATAGTGTCTTAAAGACCAAAAAGATTTCCAGGAGATCCTGATAAGTGAGTCTACTAAGATCTACAAGACCAAAAATGTTTCCAGGATATCCTAAAAATCTTTTCGGGATTAAGATCTTGTTCTTCTGCTGCAGATCGATATGGCTACCCACCTGACATTATTCATTTTTTCTTCAATCATCCATTCTCAAAGAAGAACCCATTTAAATGCAGGTTCATAGGAATGAAATGTAATCTGCATGAACTATGTGTTATTTCAGAGTTGATTTGCATGGAGAGATATAACGATTATTCCCATTTTGGACAGCCAAAGCATCCCACTTGGTCTACAACAGGTTCTTGCACCATGAATACAGAGAGCTCTTCCCAGACGACATTACCTGCCACAGTTGTTGATACAGAAGCTGCCTTCTTCCTTTGTCAGACATCCATCTCTGTCTGAACTGGGATACATGCAAGTCATGCAGAGCATGTGCTACAGAATAGACAGCATTGTAGATGCTGTAGCTGTGGCCAGTCATCCGCATTTCAAAGACAGATGCAGGAAGAGTCTCCAACTTCTCCTTGCCAGTGCAGAGTGGCCCATCCTTGCTCACTGATCTGGAACTGAGGAATGAACACTGAAATGCCTGTTGCCAGAAGGCCTTAATAAAAGCGTCTTCTATCACCAAAGTAGGATTTCTCATCTGAAGAAATCTGTAGAATCCTGACACCTCAACTGAGTGAATAGCAAAGGCTAAAGCTCCATGAATTATGATGTCTATGTCCCAATTTCTTTGGTAGGGAAGCGATACAAAATCCATCTGAGCTGTCATAATCCAGACTTTGCCTTTGGTTCTAATTGGGTCATCCTCACATTCTGCAACCTGGTGCACTGTCCTCATACTCATGAGTGTCTGAATTTCACCATGTACAACCAACGCAGTAGCAGAGCTTCCCATACCAATCTTGTACGTTTCCAGTCCCTTTTCTAACAGTTCATTGAAACCATCAGAGAAACTTATTGCTTGCAATATCTGTAAGAACTCAAAGCAGACGCCACGTTGGGAAAAAGAAAAAATGACATTGTGTAGGAACTGTTCTACGTTTTCAACAGCCAGATAAAACAATCCAATCCACATCCATCTGAAGTGCAATAGTAAGTGAAGAATCCCCTTATACTGATGGGCCAAGTTTGGAAACATCCAGTGGGAAAAAGGAGACAGGCTTTTCTCAGTCACCACTGAAGCAGTTCCATAGGTCAGCTAAAGGAAACAAGACAAATAAAAGGGTGCTCTGTCCACGTATCACTATATATTTGATCCTGATAAGACTGGGGATGTATCAGCACATCTAAAGTATATCAGTGAAAATGTGGATATCTACTACCAAACAATTTGCAGCAAACAAAACATGTTAAACAAAAGAGGAATAAGTTGATCTCCATTGCTCTATGAATACATCTTACCTGTGGAATCTTGTAGATGTTCAATACATTGGCCATGTGGAGATCTATGTCAGAAGTCGGGCCTCCTATGACTGCTGCCAGAGTTCTCTTTCCATCACACTTGTAGTTAGGAATGACCCTGTCCTTTGTAGATGGAAACTCTATTGATGCTTGATAGATCCTGCTTGGACTGAAATAGCTATTATAGATGTGGGATCCCAGGGTGATGTTGGGCAAGATCTGTGGATCATCATTGATCTCTTTTACAGCAAATTGCAAAGCCAGGACGTGCTGGTAGCTGTGAGTCATTATCCTGCAAAGAAATTGACATGTGACATCTCAACAGTCCTGCTTCCAAACAGGATGTTAATTACATTATACTTTAATTTCTCTTTCATAAATGTTACACTAGAACAGGAGGTTTTGTTCCATTCTACAGAAGAGTCAACTAATGTGGATACCAAAAGATGTACTTGTAATTGTGGGAATTATTAGATAGTATCTGTACTCGTGTATACATAAATTAGATTACTTTATATGACAAATCTGGAACTTTCCCTTTCCATGTATTTGAAAGATGAATAAAAACATTATTATGTGAAAACGTGCCTCATTTCATTCACTCATTACAGTGTCAACACTATAGAGATATTTATGTGAACCCAAAGTTCTTACTCAATATCATCAAAGAGTTCCTGAGAGGGGTGTCTTCCAAATGTTATGGACTCAGAAAAGATATAAATCTGAGAAACAATTCCCGCAATGATGAAGTCCCCTGACTGAAAGGACTTGTGAAAAATAGGAACAGGGTCACCCACGGAACACTTAGAAGCAGGAACCTTGCATGCCAGTTGAGGTAGGGACACCAGTACTATCACAGCAAATGCCACCATCATTCTTTAAAATCCTTTCTGGGTGCCAATTCAATCCCCACAATTTCTCATCAATATCCCCAAGTAGGAGACCATTAGTGGTGCAGCCAGTCTCTTGGACCATTGAGATCATGACAGCACAGTGGAAGCCACAGTAATCTGACTCCTTGTGTCATATCAACCTGAACAGCATAGGGGAAATTAATACGCTCTCTCTTTTTTGGTCTGCAGTTTTGCTAATATCTGCTGAAAACCCCTAGAGACTTTGAGGGAAAAGCCCAGAAGTAATGTTGCTTAATTTAATCATTACAAGAAAGGAAATCATTACTCAGAGCAATTGGTCTTTGACAAGATCACATAAGAAAATATGTTATCACATCCCATCAAGAGGTTGTGTTGTTTTTTTTCTCTTCTCCTCAGCAAAACGGCCAGTTCATGCCTTTTTGATGACTCACACTTAGAGAAGGCCGCCCAAATTTTAGGCCTACAAAGAGAAGTCATCAATATAATTTTATTAAAAATAAATATCCTAACAGATTCCTTGAAAGAAGCAGGGGTTCAAAGATTTTCGAGATCGGAATTTGGGATTGAAAGCCATACCTTGCACCCCTCTATTTTTTAATACTCAACCTCACCCCGTTCCTCTCCTTACTCCAACTCCTGCACATGTAACTTTTTCCCATGCAAGTGCCATGATGCCCAGGATAGCCTTTTTGCTGGTGAAAGGAGACTCCTTCCTCCTCTCTTTTTCCCAAAGAAAACTTAGTTGGATCCAGCCCATAAACAGGATAGGAGGAATCAGACTGAGGATTGTCCCATAGATCACAAGTATAAACATGAAGTGAAGAGAACTACATTAATAGAGAAGGAGGAGGAGAGGAAGAGAAGGAGAGATTGGATTTATACCCCGCCCTTCACTGTGCAAATGAGTTTCAGAGAGGCTTACAATTTCCTTTCCTTTCCCCTCCGCACAACAGACATCCGGTGAGGCAGGTGGGGCTGAGAGATTTCTCTGAGAACTGCTCGTGAGAGCTCTGAAAGAACTTGTAACTCACCCAAGGTCACACCAGCAGCTGCACATGGAGGAGTGGAAAATCAAACCCGATCAGGGCCCTGATGTCTTCTGGGAGCTCATTCCACCAGCATAGAGCAGCCATTGAGAAGGCCCTGGCCCTGGTTGTGGCCACCCTGGCATCTTTGGGACCAGGGAGGGCCAGATGATTTTGTGACCCTGAACACAGTGCTCTCTGGGGAACATGTGGGGAAAGGGGGTCCCTCTGGTATGTAGGCCCCTGACCATAAAGGGCTTTAAAGGTGAGAACCAGCAACTTGAAGTGAATTTAGTATGCTATTGGCAGCCAGTGCAGTGCTTTCAGCACAGGCTGGATGTGTTCACACATGGGGAGACCCATCAGGAGCCAGGCTGCAGCATTTTGCACCAGCTGCAGCTTCTGGATTTGCAACAAGGGCAGCCCCATGTAGAGAGTACTACAGTAGTCTAAACTCAAGGTGACTACTGCATGGATCACTGTTGCCAAGTTGCTGCATTCAAAGAAGGGAACCAGCTGCGTATCAGCCAAAGATGGTAGAAGGCTGACTTGGCAGTGGCTGCTACCTGGGCCTCCATTGTTAAGGAGGCACCCAAGAGCACTCCTAAACTCCTAACCTCTGGTACTGGTACCAACAGAGTCCCATTGAAGGTCAGGAGTGGGATCCCTACCCCCAGGCCACCCCGGCTCAGGCACAGGACCTCTGTCTTCATCAGCTTCAATTTCAATTGGCTCAGCCTAAGCCATCCAGAACTCGGCTTGTAATGCTAAGTCCAGGTCTTCCAGTCTGGAGTCAGACTGGCCGCCCAACAACAGATAGAGCTGGGTGTCATGATCTGGACATCCACTAAATTTACACCCCCAAAATGAAGTTGGGTAATTCTTCTCTGAGTAGAACACTGGTTTGTTTCAGTTATCTTTTCCTCCAAATCTCTGTTCCTTGGATAGGTAAATATAGTCCCATAAAACAAGTTCCCCTCCCTGTCTCCATAAGCTACCACATTTATTTTCTAAACTTGCATGTGTGTTTGTAGAGTGCTCTTCAATTCATAAGTTTTTGATTTTATACTTTAATTCTCTTTAATAAAAATCATTTTCTTCATCAAGGCCTGCCTGGTTCATTTTGAGAGTTTTACTGAGGGAAAAATCCCTGTATACACAGGTGGAGATCCTGCTTGATTATCGCATTTCACATTGTTTGGGTTTCCTGGCTAACTCCCCAACAAACTGAGGAGACCTTCACAACCACTTAGGGTAACACATTGTGTAAGCATTTTTTTTGGTAATAGTCATGGTTGCAGCCCCAGTACCAAGGGGAGGCACTCAAGACAAAGAGTTCCTCTATACCCAAGTAAATACTAATTCCATTCACAGCTTCAGTTCAAATAACACACACACACATACAATTTTCTGAAAACTGGACTAAAGGTGGAATACAATTGGCCACAACTTTATTGGTTACAGCTGTAGTATGCTTTGACACAGCATGGGGTACCGGATCCTGTCCATCGACTGAGACCCCCTGCCAATCAATGATCTGCTGGACACCTTAGGATGACAGGTCTCTGGATATCTATCTATATTGCAACTTCTCAAAAAGTACAACATTTTACTTCTGAGACTAATTGGGAACTAATGATGGAACTTTAATCAATGCTGAAATCCAGTTTGCAAACAATGTGCTTCTCAGGCAAGTATGCACCTTGTGTCAAGGACTTGCCCAAAGCTATATCAATTGCAAGATATTCAAGTACAGTTTGCACAAAATGTTCTGTTGTTTGATGCAACTGTCAATGTTGTGTTCTTATGGTTCTTATTCTTCATCATGTTCTGTTTCACAAAATAGGGGTTCCCTCCCTCTTCTACGGTCTTCTCAGTGGCTAAATGTATTATAAGATATTGTGAGGATTCTTGGAAACATCTGAATTATTGAGATATCCTGTGTATGTTTACTCTGAAAAAAAGTGCTATACAATTCTCCTAAACAGACACTTATTGCAGTATATAGCTCTAGAATCTAATTCTGAAAGGTACTATGTGTCAGATAAAAATGGGGATAATTAAATCAAGGGCTTCTTCTATTTGACACAACCAGGGTTCTTTTTGTAGCAGGAACTCCTTTGCATATTAGGTGACACACCCCTAATGTAGCCAATCCTCCAAGACCTTACAGTAGCCCCTGTAAGAAGAGCTCTGTAAGCTCTTGGAAGATTGGCTATATTAGGGGCGTGTCACCTAATAGGCAAAGGAGTTCCTGCTATAAAAAGAGCCCTGAACACAACACAGAAGTAAGGCAGCATTTGAATTCAGACCTATTATTTATACATTGGAGAACAGTACCTAGACTACACTGAAGTGCATGGACTCTCCCTGGTTGAATTTGCTGGGCCATACAATGGTCTCCTCATGAATGGTGAACAGGTTCTCCGAGTGAATGTTTCTGTCTATGCTTCCAGCTTTGACTGTAACTTTTTTCCCCAGCCCGTGGGCACCTTTGGGATTCGGACTCAGCATGGCGGATGCAGCCACAAAACAGCTGCTACAAAATGGTTGCCACAGGAGGTTGAGTCAGTCACAAAATGGCTGCCGTAGCTTACCTTCAGGCACAAGGTGAAGATCCTTATGCTGTGGTGGCAGCTGCTGTCAAAGCTACGTTTTTTAAAAAATCTACACAGCCAATCAAATCTCCAGTGGCCAGTCAGAAGCCCCGCTGAGCAAAAGCCCCACCCACTTTCTAAAAACACTTGTGGGATGCCAGGAAAGGTTTGAATGACTGCCATGGCACTCATGGGCACCACACTGAGGACCCCACCATAGACTCTGCTCTCTGAAGTTACCCGCCCCTCCAGGGGAACTGATCTCTGGAGAGCAGTTGTAATGTTATGAGAACTCCAGCTCCAAGTTGGAGGCTGGTAACTCTAGTTTTAGTTGGGTGACCAGAAAACACAGGTGATTTGTGATCATATCTGGCAAGGTGCATGTTTGTGGAGCCATTCAAAGCTCAAAGCCAGAAGAGGGAATTATCAGCGGCTGCAATTTTTTGAAACCACTATAATTTGTTCATTCAGAGCAAACTCTAGTGGCTTTTCAGAAGAAACGAGCGGCAACCGACAAACCCAACAGTGAGTTATAAAACCTTTGTTCTGTTCAGAACTGGTGGAATGAACTGGTTTCATCTTTGACGTTTTCTTCTTTTCTTGTGATACTCAAGGTTGTGAAAGTGGCGAGCTTGCCATCCTAACATGCACTTGTGATTCTGCTCAGGCTCTGCATGAGGCTGATTACCCACTGAAGACAGAATTGCACTGGGAGGGTGTGTGGAGCACAGCCCAACCTAGCCTGATTTTAGCAAACAGTGTCGACAGTCACAGAGGGTAGATGATGGCAGGATGCTGAGGCTACAGCTGCAGCAGCTGGTTCTGCCTACAATGCCTTCTCCAGGACATCCTATGAAGTGTCCTGAGAATGATCCCCTTCCTGTTCCACATGAGTGGTACCAGTCTGGGGACTTCCTGATCGGTGGGATCATGTCTCATATCATTTACCATTTTCAAATACAGTCCTTTGATAAACACCCTTCTCATGAACTGTTGGATATTACAAGGTAAGGAGGTCTTGTTTTTTAATCCTCCTGCTTTATGTAACCTTGGCTGAATCCCAGGTCACAGCATGTGTTTATAGGATGCTCAAAGCATATGCATCTAGCCTCTGCCTCCACTCCCAGGCTACCTCCTTTTGTCCATTTTATAAGTCTTGGAGAATTGTGTTCACAGGCCATGCAATGATACCACGTTGCTTCTATGTTACAGGGATCTCTCATCTTATTGCATTGACCAATCGGTGTCATGAAGCACTTTCTAAAGGAAAGTTTGCATTACCTAGTATACGTAACTTTTCTTTAGCTTGTCTTCAGTTCAACATGAGGTATAGTTATGGATGTGCACACCCTAACATTTAGCAGAAGGTGTATGAGATTGTACCACTTTCAAGGGCAGCAGAAAATGACAACAGTTCCCTGACAGTCTAATATTGTGGAAACAATGGGTTAGTAATAATGCACACAAAATGTAGCCTGGCTATGTGCTTGGGTCATCCGGAATCAAAGTTTCCCAGGTTCGAGGTGGGGAAGAAACAGTTGAGGACCAAAAATTGGAGAAGCAGAACAACTTCTTGCTGGAAGGTTACCTTCCTTCCTAAAGGTGCAGAAATAACATCCTAAAGAAAATGAAAAACCTTCTTTTGTAGCTGCTGAAGCATGTAGTAGGACGAGCAACATAGTAGGTGTTAAAATAATGTACAGAGCAAAAAAACATTGGGGTTATTCAGACAGAAGGTGGATGTGTTTATTTACTCAGAGACATGATTAGCAACTAATAGGCCACTTCACACGTCCCTGGCTTTGTTGGCGGACTTTGTATCAGACCTGCAGTGGGAGATTTCTGCTTCCAAAATCCATTCATGACCTTTTCTCCCTGCAACTATGGCAGGCAGATAGAAGAAGCTTCAGCCCCCTTTCCGATGACTGTTTATGCTTCTATGTCCATTGTAGAATTTACTTGTTCAACGGTTGTCTTTTTCCCCCCCAGTTTTGTGACCAAGTTCTACCAGCATCTCCTGGCCTTGGCATTTGCTGTCCATGAGATCAATGAGAATCCCAAGATCTTGCCCAATATCACTCTTGGTTTCCACATCTATGACAACTACTACGATGAGAGGATGATTTATCGTACCACCCTGGACCTGCTCTTCAGATTGCATCGTTTTGTCCCCAACTACAAATGTGATACCCAGAAAAATCTTTTTGCTGTAATTGGAGGGCTTAGTTCTGATACTTCTTTCCACATAGCAAACATTGTAGGTCTCTACAAGATTCCACAGGTAGGATTATGTTCCATAAAGCTTGGGGGGTTTGAGACACAGAGGTTCCTTATTCACCTTTTGTTACTCTAGATATGATGTTGTTATGCAGTAAAAGGAAAAAAGGTATTACAGAAAGCAAAACTATGTATTATCGTTTGGAAAATGTGTGGGAGAAGAGTAGCAGAAAGGTCATTACACAAATTTTAGAAAAGTGCAGAAAATCCAGCAATATTTCTTTGACATGGATTTAGTAAATGTTTCCTTCAGTAAATACTTATTGTGCAAACAAGTGAATACATGAGACACTCCCATTATCTCCTCTCTTAAAACATCAGTATATTTCCTTTTAGCTCACCTTTGGTTCATTTGCCACAGCGGACAAAGGTATAACAGAATCCCCATCCTTTTACTGTATGATCCCAGAGGAAGATCTTCAGTATACTGGTATTATCAAACTGCTTCTCCACTTCAGATGGACATGGATTGGAGTTTTCTCTATAGATAACGATAGTGGAGAACATTTCTTACAGACTCTGGAGCCGAGGCTTTCTCAGAATAGAATCTGTTCAGCCTTCACAGAAAAAATCCCTCAGCAATCACAGTTGCATGGTATGAAAGAATTTAATGCTATAATTTCAAGGGTTTATCAGCCATTGACAGATACCAGAGCTCGTACAATTATTGTCTATGGAGAAACCATGATCATTATATCATTGCACACATATCTGTTTTTTGGAGATCCTGGATTTAATGATGACCCCTCTTTCGGAAGGGTATGGATTATAACAGCCCAGATTGATTTGGCATTAACCACTCTCCAAAAAAGCTGGGACATGAAATTCTTTCAAGGTGCCATTTCCTTCACAATTCATTCAAATGACCTTCCAGGATTCCAGCAGTTTCTTCAGCTCATGAAACCTTCCTTGGCACAAGGGGATGACTTTCTGAAAGACTTCTGGGAGCAAACATTTGACTGTTCATTTCCAAGTTCCCCAGATGAAACGGAAGGAATATGTACTGGGGAGGAAAAAATTGAGAGCCTTCCTCGAACTCTTTTTGAAATGGAGATGACTGGGCACAGCTACCATATCTATAATGCTGTCTATGCTGTGGCACATGCTATGGATGCCATGTACTCATCTAAATTCAACCAGAGAGCAATAATGGGGCTCAAAGAAGATCAAGATCTTCAGCCTTGGAAGGTATGTCCCTCTAATGATGTCTTCATTGCTATGAACCAATGAATTGAATCAAGACAAAATCGAGCTGTGTTCTTCCAGGAATAATAGGTAAAATTGTGATATATGCATTATTGATTGACATTCCTCTTATTTTTTGAGGCTGAAAAGTAAGACGTGAATCGTTGTATTTTTGGACTTGTGTGGTGGAAAGTTGCCATCATGTTGCAGCTGAATTTCCAGTAGGATTTTCAAGGGACGAGACAAACAGAGATAATATTTTGCCATTGCCTGTCTCTGCTAGGTGACCCTGGACTTCCTTGGTGGTCTCCCATCCATATATTAACCCAGGCTGATCCTGTGTAGTTTCCAAGATCTGATAATATCAGTCTAGATGAAAATCCATGAAGACGTATCAACAAGAAAAAGTGTTCTGATATTGTAGCATGAAGGTTGCCATGGGGTATCTTTTTTATTTGCTTTATTTTCTCTTTCAATAGCTTCACCCATTCCTTCAAGGCATTCCATTGAACACCTCTGATGGTGGGACAATATACTTCAGTACTAATAAGGAAACAGCAGGTGGATTTGACATCGTGAACTTTGTCACCTTCCCCAACAAATCCTTCCGTAGATTGAAAGTTGGCAGGGTAGATGAAGAACATGAGTTCATCATAAATGAAAATATAATTGTGTGGCACAGAACTTTTAACCAGGTGGGTTTAAGGGCTTCCTCAGTAGCCACTTCATTCTCCAGACGCATAGCCTGAGGTATTGGAAGAAAGGATGCATGGATTTTTTTCCACCAGGGCTTTTTTTTTCTTTTTAGAAAAAGCCCAGCAGGAACTAATCAGCATAATAGGCCACACCCAACAGCAGAAACTCATTAGCATATTAGACCACACCCATGACAGCACAGCTCATTACCATATTAAGTCACACCCCCATGTTTCCAGAACTGTGGTCATCCAGCCACACCCACCTTTTGGTGGGTGTTCTGTTTACCTTGTTTGTTGTCAAAACCCAGGGCTTTTTTTGTAGCAGGAACTCCTTTGCATGTTAGGCCACACACCCCTAATGTAGCCAATCCTAATGATTTTCTGATGTTGGGTGTGGCCTATTATGCTAATGAGTTCCTGCTGGGGGTGGCCAACTTGGGAGCCAGCCAGAACTCCATTCCTGTGCGTTCCTGCCCAAAAATAGCCCTGTCTTCCACTAACCATAATTAGCTCAGTTCCTGATTAGCTGTGGCACAGGAATCATTTTGTTGTCACATTCTTTGGGAAATGGGGTTGCAAGGACATCTTGTGTGATATGTTTCAGAAGGGTAGTCACATTGGTTGGCAGTAGAGGTCCAGTGAAGGGAGTTTTGACTCTTTAAAGCTTATACCCACAAAATCTTGTTGGTTTTTAAGGTGTTATTGGGTTCAAATCTACCTCTATAACATACATGACCACTTTTGCCAGGCTTTTGCCTGTGAAGTTGACCCTTCTACAGAATAATATTGGATTAGCTAGCAGATGGTGACTGCAGCCATGAAATTAAAAGATGCCTGCTCTTTGGAAGGAAAGCTGTGGCAAACCTAGACAGCATAATAAAAAGTAGAGACATCACCCTGCCAACAAAAGTCTGTATAGTCAAAGCGATGGTATTCTCAATAGTAATGTATGCTGCAAGAGTTGGACCATTAGGAAAGCTGAACACTGAAGAATAGATGTTTTTGAATTATGGTGCTGGAGAAAACTCTTTAGAGTCCCTTGGACTGCAAGGAGATCAAATCAGTCAGTCCTAAAGGAAATCAACCCTGACTGTTCCTTGGAAGGCCAGATACTGAAGCTAAAGCTCAAATACTTTGGCCACCAAATGAGAAGGGAGCACTCACTGGAGAAGACGCTGATGCTGGGAATGATCAAAGGTAATAGAAGGGGACAGCAGAAGAAGAGATGGCTGGACAGTGTTATCGATGCAACAAATAAAGTTGAGCAAACTCCGGAGGATGGCAGAAGACAGGCGGGCCTGGTGTGATGTAGTCCACTGGGTCACAAAGAGTCAGACTTGACTGTATGACTGAACAACAACAACATGGAACCAAGAAGGGATTGGGAGGAGGTCTTCTCAGATTGGCTAAAAAAAGAAGTTTCCCCCCCCCACAGGCTTTCTATTATTCTGTTTGGGTCATTTGAACAATTCAGGGTATTTGGAGATACCTAACTGGTATTTGTGGGTATTAATGTGAGCTAGGCACTTCTAATTGGTGAGATTGATAGAGAACCCTGAGGTAGATTGGCAAATACTCTGAGTCATCTGAAGTACTAAACTAAACAATCATGGTTGACTAGACCCAACATGATAGAGAATTTCATTGACACTGGAACGATCAACTGAAAATTTACTCTAACTGGTGGGTGTTGGGAGTGCGGGTAAATAGCAACCCAAGCTACAGATTTTTGTGCAGGCAAAAAAGTAGGGGGAAAGAGAATGTGAGCTAGGGTGACTTTTGAGTCTGGGTAAAGTTGTCCAAATGCTAACAACCCCACTGGGCAGCCTACTAGGGAACAAACTTTAAGGATATGGAGAAAGTTCAATAAGTTGCACAGTCCCATTATTAATAAATAAGCTCAGTTTTAGCCAATGGGTCTTGAATCTTCATTTGGACTATGGCTGATTCTGCACTGGCTTTTCCCTCTGTTGATTTACAAAACCCATGCTGGAACAGAACTCCCCCTCAGCTAAAAGACACTGATTCTTCCCAGTTTTGGGCTATAACTCATCTATTTGGTGTAGTGGTTACGTGTGCAGACTCTAATCTGGGAGAACTGGGTTGATTCCCCACTCCTTTACTTGCACCTGCTGATGTGACCTTGGGTCAGTCACAAGCTCTGGCACAGCTGTTCCTGAAAGAGCAGTTTGTGTTAGAGTTCTCTCAGCCCTGCCTACCTCACAGGGTGTCTGTTGTGGGGAGGGGAAGAGAAAGGAGTTTGTAAGCCGCTCTGAGACTCCAAGCGAAGGGCGGGGTGTAAATCCAGTCTCTTCTCTTCTCTTCTCTTCTCTTCTCTCTCTCTTCTCTTCTCTTCTCTTCTCTTCTCTTCTCTTCCATTTATAGTTTGCCTACTTCACTGAGGCTGATTTCCCACTACAGCTGCCTCGGGGTTGCGCCGCCATTTGCCCCGATACTATTCATCAATTTCACACCTGAAGCCGCGGGGCTGCATTTTGACCTGCAGCTTCGCCTGATTTCCCCCACAGTTTCATAATCCTCAAAAAACAGGATCACGAAACTGCGGGGGAAATTGGGCGAAGCCACAGGTCAAATGCAACCCCGCGGCTTCGGGTGTGAAATTGACAAATAGCATCGGGGCAAATGGCGGTGCAACCCCAAGGCAGCTGTAGTGGGAAATCAGCCTGAGATTCAAGTTACAAGTATTTTTCTTAACCAAGCAAGATAATACACAAATGATTTCAGCTATGATCAGGAAGGATTTGGGAGACTGTTGTATGCACAGTGTAATGTATTGCTCCACTGCAGCTTTCCACTTGGCTACATCCAGGCCCGTAGCCAGGATTTTGTAATTCAGGGGGCCTTTCAATAAGTCAAGGGGCACTGACATCACAAAATAAAAAAATAAATTAAATTTTTTAAAAACTCACTTTTGCAGCATTCACACTCTGCTTGCCTACACGGGGAAGCAAGCCACACTTGAGGAAAGAGTGGTGGTGGGGAGTCCTCTGGCCAGAGAGCCGGGAGACCTGAGGGCTAGATGGAAGTCAGGGGGCCTTGGCAGGAAGTCAGGAGGCCAGGCCCCCAAATGCCCCACTGTAGCTACAGGCCTGGCTACATCAGCTGAAAAACAACAAAATAATGTCTCATCTCTCCTGAATGAAAAGTCTTTCACGTTTATGGACAGGGGCTGCCCATTTCTCGGTGTAATGACTACTGTCTCCCTGGTTATCAGAAGAAAAAGAAAGAAGAGAAGAAATTTTGCTGCTATGATTGTGTTCCATGCCCAGAAGGCAAGATCTCAAACCAGAAAGGTAGGTCATGCAGTGCAACAGATTTGCTGGTATACACAAATAATTCAGGAGGCCATTTCCCAAGCAGCAACCTACCACCTCGCATACAGAGCCAGTGTGGGGCAATGGTTAAGAGCAGCAGATTCTAATTTGGAGAAGCAGGATTTTCCACTCATCCACATGAAGCCTGCTGGGTGACCATGGGCGAATCACAGTTCTCTCAGAACTCTTTCAGCCCCACCTACCTCACAAGTGTTTGTTGGAAGATGATTGTACTCCACTTTGAGATCCCTTAAGGGTATAGAAGAGTGGGGTATAAAACACAACTCTTCTCTTCCTCCTCCTTCTGCATTTTGAGAAAAAGATACAAGCCAGTAAGCAGACAGCACTGGAGACCAAGATGGACATAACTGCTTAGTGACACAAATCAGCCGGCACGAATCATTTAAACAGGGCTTCATCTTTAGGGCTAAAAAGACCCAGATTTTCCCAACCTTCCAGCAACAAGGAACATTTAGCATGGCCTGCCATCATGTAGGGTTTCCTTGCAGTCCCACCTCTTGACCATGCAGAATGGTGAGACCAGTGTAAGGAGCATCATGTGACAAAATATGTGAGGAGTCCATCGGCCAGGAACCAACATTCTTCATTTGTGCTCTTAGGAATGACTGACCTGAGAACACGAATGAAGAAACTTTCCCTGCAAGGTTCAGTAATAGGTCAGAAGTTGTTGGGGGCACTGCAGTTTGTTCACAGACTTGTGATCTTGCACAAGTCCCAGTTCAATGTGTTGCATCCGCCTTCCTGTATCAAGAGACAAATCAGAACAAGTGGGCATCTACCACACTGAAGGCCATTGCAAGAATCAGTGACATTAAAAATATAAGCTGGCCCTAACATTGCCTTCTTTTTCAGATGAGGACTGTATGAAATGCCCAGAAGATCAATATCCAAGCAAGGAGCAAGATGTCTGCATTCCCAAGATGATGAGCTTTCTGTCTTATGAAGAATCTTTAGGGATCTGTTTGTCCTCGGCTGCGAGTTTTTTTTTCCTGATCACAGCCTCTGTATTGGGGATTTTCATTAAACATAAAGATACTCCCATAGTTAAAGCCAACAACCGGGCTATCACCTACACTCTCCTCATCTCCCTCATGCTCTGCTTCCTCTGCCCATTTCTCTTCCTCGGACAACCTGAGAAGGTGACTTGCTTTCTCCAGCAATCTGCTTTCGGCATCACTTTCTCACTGGCTATTTCTTGTGTGTTAGCCAAAACGATCACTGTGATCCTAGCTTTTCTGGCCACCCAGCCAGGTTCCAGAAAGAGGAAATGGGTGGGGAAAAGACTGGCCAATTTAGTTGTCCTTGCCATCTCCTTTATTCAAGCAGGCATTTGCACAGTATGGCTAGGAACCTCTCCCCCGTTCCCCGACTTTGACACACAGTCGCTGAATGAAGAGATCATCATAAAATGTAATGAAGGGTCTCTCATCATGTTCTACATTGTCCTGGGTTACATGGGTCTTCTGTCCCTCATAAGCTTGATCTTGGCTTTCCTAGTCAGGAAGTTCCCAGACACCTTTAATGAAGCCAAATTTATCACCTTCAGCATGTTAGTCTTTTGCAATGTTTGGTTATGTTTTGTTCCAACCTACCTGAGCACCAAAGGGAAATACATGGTGGCAGTAGAGATCTTCTCCATCTTGGCCTCCAGTGCTGGCTTACTGGTTTGTATCTTTTCTCCAAAATGCTACATTATTGTGCTGAGACCTGAGCTGAATAACAGACAGCACCTAATGAATAGAAAGCATGTCTAATCTAAAGTTAGAATACTAAATAGGCTTGGTGGGGAGTTGAAGTCAATATCCTAATAAATCAGTGAGACTTCTTTGGGAGGGGTATTGTGTGTGTATGTGCTTGTGTGCCTGGAAGTCATAGAGACTTCTAGTGACCCCTAGTGGGGGTAGGGTGTTTCAGAGAGGTGGCTTGATATTTCCTGCCTCTGCATCCCAGCCCTGGTTTTCCTTGGAGGGCTTCCTTCCAAATACTTTCCCAGGTTGGCCTTGCTTAGCTTCTGAGATCAGCTGAGACTGGGCTTGCTTGGGCTACACAGGTCAGGGCAGTGGAAACACAAAGAAATGAATACATGCACACATACACACACACTGCTGAGGCAGCATGGTGACATATTTATATGGCAAAACATAACCTGAGGCTGGTTGACTCACTGACAGAGAACAATGAACTGATCATTCTACCGGAGGTAGACAATGGGGTGGTAGAGGTTTTATGACCCTACAAGCACCAAGCAGGAAAGGTGATGGGGAAGGTGAATAGACCTAAGGGGAAATCAGATTTGGGTGCTGAAAAGATTATTCGATAGATCCTGGGTGACCTACTGTTATGAGCCATGTGCGTCTTGAGGGTGAGGAAGGAGAAGTATCCAGCCTCTTTACTCACACCTTGAAACTGCTTTCCCAGGCCTCTACCTTAACGGTATCCATTTGGGCTCACTTTGGCCCAAGCAGTGCCCTGTGCTTAAAGCTTTAGGACAATGTTCAGAGGGATGTTGTTGCCTTAAGCTGCCCCCAGCGGGAGGAGGGGTCTGACTGCTAACACCACCTACCTCACAAGGCGCCTGTTGTGGGGAGAGGAAGGGAAGGCAATTGTAAGCTGCTTTGAGACTCCTCAGGGTAGAGAGAAGCTGGGTATATATATTTAAAAAAAAAAAAAACCCTTCTTCTTCATGGCAGAGCACCCAGGAAATCTAGAGTCACTATGCAGAGGCAGGCAATGGCAAGCCCACTTCTGTTCATCTCTTGCCTTGAAAACCCTATCCGGTTGCTGTAAGTTGGTTGCAACTTGATGCCACTTTCCATCGACACACTAAATTAGATAGTTGATTGCTGGTGAAATTTCTGACCTTTTAGAAATCACCTGTGTCTATAGGATTTCTGCTTAGATTAAAAAAAAAATCCACGTTTAGCTGTTTGATGAAGTTTTAGACAACTGCCGTTTTAATGCTGTCATGTTTAGAATAGTGGCTGCTGCTGTTGTGTATATTATGTCAAGTCTTAAGAGAGAGAATGTATTGTGAAAGGGCTATCTCTTAGCAATTCAAAACCATGAAGGAAACATCAGCACCTTAGTCACTAATAGCTGTTACTCACATAGGTACCCATGCAGGAGCTATAGTTTGTAAAGCATCCTTTACACATGTAGGACTCAACACACATCACTGCAATTATCTTTGGGGTCTTCTTCCTATCTATACCGGGGTTCTTTCCAGGGTACACTCCAAGGGAAGAGGGGGAAATAGCTCTTCAATAAGGAGAAAAAGTCACACACCTTTATTCCCTAACAAAATACTGAAAAACTGGAATGCCAAAATCAATATGAGACAGTAAAAAAAGTTGTGCATCAACAGCAAATGTAAACCTCTACATAAACCTACCTGCCTATTAACTATTGTCTACTGGGGAAAAACCTGGGGAAAGGGGGAATGGCTAACAACAGGGCCAGCTGAGGATGCTATTTGGAAATAAAGGTGCAAGAAAACACATGAGGCTGATCCAGAATTTGAAAGATGGCTGATGTGAGGCAAAGAACCCTGATTTCCCTCAAGGGTTAACATGATTCTTAGATAGTTTAGTCTGGCCTGCAGGTGTTCGTGATTTGGGATTTCCTGCTGTTACCATCCTTATCTCGTTCAAGGCCAAACTTAAGAATGTGGTAATTGGTTAATTGTGAGAAACTGTGCTCAGTTGTATAACCAGATGGAAGGGGGGATTAGGAGTGGACAGTGATGTCTTCTGGAAACTTCCATCAAGGGGATTCCTGATTGGATCCAAGAGACCACCTGATGTGAGAGGGGAAAAGCTATAAAAGAGTATAAAGCAGAGGGAAGCCATGCAAACTTTATGCTCATGTCTTGCTAATCTGCTCTGATATGCTGTTTCATCATGACTATCTGTAATGTATAGAATGTGCTTATGCTTTGGGAAGATTTATTTATTTATTTATAAACTGGATTTACAAATCACTCTGTTCCTGAGTATTCAGGGCTCTGAGTGATAAACAATGATAATAAAACATATAATCTAACAATACCAATAATTTAAAAACTGCTTAGATTGCCATCTATTATCAAGTATCCAATGTGTTAGACAGAACAGCTAGCTTCTTTATTTTCTTCATTGCTGAGAAGTGGAGACAGTGCTGTGTTGTAATATTTTCTTTTTTTACTCCTTTAATAAACTCTCATGTGTTTTAAGGTCTGCTTTGCTCATGTGTATTTTAACCTCGAGGACCCACAGTCTGGAGTGTTGCTCAAGGGACAATAAGCAATAACCCAGGGGACAGAGACTTGGGTCTCTGAGAGCTGGGATCGTGGCCTGGGGATTCGTGTTAAAGTGGATATCCAAAAAAGAAAACCAAGGACTCTGGATCTGCAGGCTCAGATGCTGAGCTTGCAATCCAGTTGGAGATCAAGATGCAAGATCCAAAGTGAGAGAAGTTCTGTGAAAAAATATCATTATGCCAATGGCAATTTTAAAATTTATTTCTCTTCTGCAGGCCGACAGGAAGACACACACCATAGTGACAGACCTGACAATCCTATTCACAAGACATGACCAAAAACATGAAGCCAAAAGTTAAATTAGTGATCAGATGCTGGTAAATATACAACTGATATATGGAAGAAAATTTCCCACACTTCAATGAAACCTCCAAACTAGGCTCCTTAAGACACATAACTTGATGCATGGTACTTCTGAGAAAGAAATAATCAGAAAAATAATTCTACTGTATCTGCAGGCCTTTTGCTTGCAGCCTAAAGCAAGAGACAGAATACTTCTTTATTTCCCCCCCTGTTTATTAGATACCCCTTCGTTTTCAAATCAAGCATATGAACATTGATAAAACACTTGGGGGGAAGATACAACTCAGTAACCCAGATCTCCGCAGCCATCAGAAATTTCCCCTTGATGCTCTGATAGGCTAGAACAAAGGACACCCGAACACCACATATTTTCCCTTCGTGCTCATGTAACTTGGAACAAAGGATAACCAAACACTACAGAAGACCAACATGCTGAAACTGCCAAAAATCAGCATGATGAAGGTGCTGAACTTGACTTCATTAAAACATTCAAGTAACTTCCTGGCTAGGAAACCCACAGTTGAACTGACAATGCTGTGGACTGAACCTTCTACGTGCCAAGCAGATGCTCTACCACTCAGCCACAGCCCCTCCCCACCTGCATGCACTTGCTGATCTCTACCTATTTGGTGCAATCCAACAGCCTTTTCCTTAATCAGGCATCTTTTTTTTTTTTACCTGTGCTGATTACACCAGTCATAAAATGGACTTGAACATACAACATACTCTTTGTTCACAGCACTTCCTTTTTGTTTGCCACACACTTTAGACTTCTTCCGAATCATTGATATAGCAGAGCAAGCCAAATTATTGTTAACAATCTTACCAGATACATCTACAGCTGTGACTGATTTTGGATGACCACATGGAAGACAAAAGACCATTAACTACTTGGATTGGCATAAATTTATCTCTCCATCCCCTGGCAGAGATTTGATCGGGGTCTAATGTTCCCTATATCTACTCTACTTATATGGCCTTCTGTATCTTTTCACTAGACCGTATGGTCCTAATTGTTTTATACCCTGCCCTTTGATGCAGGTCCTACATAGATGGTAGAAAGTAAGCAAAGTCAGAGATGACTTAAGGGTTTTCAAGGCAAGAGACATTCAGAGGTGCTTAACCATTGCCTGCCCCTGGATACAGACCCTAGAACTCTGTGGTGGTCTCCCATCCAAGTACTAACCATGGCTGACCCTGCTTAGCTTCCAAGATGTAGTAAGGTTGGGCTAGCCTGAACCATCCAGGTGAGGGCAGGTCCTATATTATGTCTACCTAAAGTATAACTTATTTACAATGTCTTGGGGTTTTTTTTTTCCATATCACGTAACACACACTGGTTACATTGCTAGCATAACTTGGCCCACACTCAACATAAAAAAATGCAGTGCAACACATTATTAATATTTTTAATATAATTGAACAGGCATTACTTTCAGAGAATCTCATGCTTCTCATGCTTCAGGGACTTTTCATATATGCTATCTTTGGGGAATTTTCCAGTTTGGTTTCATCTCTGATTATTCTCACACCACAATTCATGAGATTTTTACAGCATGCCTGATAGATCAGTTAGCTCATTTCATCCCCCTGCTTTCATCAGATTAACATGTTTGATTGCATACCACAGGACATTCATGGATAAATTTACATGGCCTGGGAACCGTATCCCTTAGACTTTTTTTGAAATATCTTTGGGTTATTATCTGCCCCTTTTTGTTCAGTTCTGGCCTCAGCAAAATGATATAGCATTTGGGGGAAAAGATGAAGATCAATAAGCCAGCACTGGAAGCCAAAATGGAGAAGATCTCCACGGCCACCACATATTTTCCCTTCGTGCTCATGTAACTTGGAACAAAGGATAACCAAACACTACAGAAGACCAACATGCTGAAGGTGATAAATTTGGCTTCATTAAAACTGTCAGGCAGCTTTCTGGCTAGGAAAGCAACAGTGAAGCTGATAATAGCTAGGAAGCCCATAAAGCTCAGGAGACAATAAAACATAGTCACAGACCCTTCATTGCATTGTAATATAATTTCTCCAGGTGTTGAGTGCATATCAAAATCTGGAAATGGGGGAGAGGTGGCAAACCACACAGCACAGATAGTGGCTTGAATAAAGGAACAGGAAAGAAGAATAGAGTTGGTCAACCGTTTCCCCATCCATTTCCTTGTCTTGGAGCCTGGCTTGGTAGCCATGAAGGCAAGAACCACCATGACAGTTTTGGCCAAAATACAAGTAACTGCCAAAGAGAAGATTGTGCTAAAAGCACTTTGTCGAAGGAGGCACATCAGTTTTTCTGGTCGGCCAATGAATAGAAAAATGCAAAGGAAGGAGAGCAACAGGGAGATGAGAAGAATGTAGGTCAGTTCCCGGTTGTTGGCTTTGACAATGGGAGTGTCCTGATGCTTAATGAAGATCCCCAGTACTAATGCTGTAATGAAAGAAAGCAAAAGAGCAAACATGGACAAAATGATCCCCAAAGGTTCCACATAAGACAGGAAGTTTATAATTTTGGGGATGCAAGAGTCCTGGCTATTGTTTGGATATTGATCTTCAGGACACTGAGAACAGTAATCCATGTCTGAAAAAGAAAATGAGAGTTTCTGTGCCAAGTTTTCTTGGTTTGTAACACATCTCAAGAATTAAACTTTAATATTACAATGCCAGATGCTGTTCTGGACATCACAAACATCTGCCTACCCCGCCCTACCCCCCAAAAAATTCATCGGAAAATTCAAAACTTAGCGGTTCTATCATATTTCCCTTTTAGGACATTGACACTGGAAGTTAATTAAGTGTGTGTGTGTGTGTGCCAGCCATCAAGTCACAGTTGAATTATAGTGACCCTGTAGGGTTTTCAAGGCAAGAGATGTTCAGAGATGGTTAGCCATTGGCCTGCCTCTACATCACAACTCTGGTATTCCTTAGAGGTCTCCCATCCAAATACTACACATGGCGGAGCCTGCTTAGCTTCTAAGATCTGATGATGTTGAGCTAGCCTGGGCTATGCAGGTCAGGGCAGTTAATTAATGACCATTTATCATTTTGTCAACCCCAGAAAAAAGGGCTTTCCCCACTGGGGTATTTTTGAACCATGTGCCATGTAAAGTTGCATAGTACAAAGCCACCCCAGGTCTTCCATTAGAAATTCAGCATGCAAAAAGGCTCCCGACAGAGTTTCATTAGACGATTAACTGAAGTAGTTTGTTCTGTTTCTAAAAGTAGTATAACTTTATGAAAGAAGCATAATCATTATTACATTCTGCACATACATGTGGGTGTTATGGCCCCATCAGCAATTAGTGGGACATCATAACAGGCTTCTATGGGCAGCAGGAGACTCACCAGATGAAATGGAGCCTCTTAAGTGTCTCTTTATTAGAATGGGCATTGTCCACACAGGCTTCAACATGACTGCAGTTCCCTTCACATGCCCACATTGGTCATTCTAAACTCATGGGCCTGAGCTGTGCTTCTGTCTTGGGGCAGCTCTACCAGGTCTGCACAAGTCCTTATCTTGCACCAGGACCAGCCTCCTCCTTTAGGTGCCTCTTCCTCCCTTCTCTGCACCCCCTCATCTTTTCCCAGCCAGCTTACCTTCCTCTCCTTTCCTGTCTCTCCTGACAGCTCTCTTTTTTATCCCTGGGGCTCCACCCATGCTGACCAAGCCCAGCTCTGTCCCTCCCTTCTCTGAACTTTGTTCCTCTCTTAACCTCTTACCTGCTTTGCCCAACCCTAGCTGGATTAGCATAGGGCTCGTCAGAGGTCCTTGCTGTCCATCATGCCCACAGCCAATGCTCTGAGCTGGTGGGAAGGAGATTCCCTGCAAGTGGTGCACCCCTGCTCCTGCAAGGCCCATCAGACTGCTACTGCCTTCTTGGGAGGTGCTCCACCCTATCCTGGAGCAACTGCTCCCTTTTGCCCAGTATATGGGGACTCCTCTGGCTTCTGCTGCCACCTCAGTGCCACAGGTATAATCATGCCATGAGATATAATTGTGTGTATGCATGTGTGTGTTAACCATTGTAAGACACACAATGGTATATAATGCACAATATAGGGTTGCCGGGTCCATCAGAAACACCAGCGGAGGGATGGGGGGGTTGTTCCAGGAGTTGGAAGGGTTGTTGCACAATGTGCCCATGTCACCAGAAGTGACATTGCATGACATAGGCACGTTGGGGACCATTGGGGGCAATGCTCTGGTTTTGGGGCAAAACTTTATGGTAAAATCAGCTTCAAGTCATAGAGTTTTGTCCCAAAACCAGAGTGTCACCCCCTGACATCACCAATGTGCCTACATCACCTCTGGTGTTCATTTCCATTTCCAAGCTGACGAGCCAGCGCTGTCCAAAGACTTTTTCCGTGGTCGTGTGGCTGGCATGACTAAATGTTGAAGCACACAGAACGCTGTTCCCTTCACACCAAAGCAGTACCTATTTACCTATTTGCAATTTCTTGCTTTTGAACTGCTAGGTTGGCAGGAGCTGGGACCAGAGATGGGAGCTCACTCCATCATGTGGCACTCAGGTCTCAAACAGCCGAGCTACCGACCTTCCAGGCTGCAACTCATCATCTTAACCTCTGAGCCACTGCTTCTATTTTCACATATAACTAAATTTCATTGGGATCCATTTGTCAATACCACAAAATTAAACAGTGGCAAACTGTTACCCCCTCAATATTTATCTTGCTTTTTCTTGTGTTCTTGCAAAGGTTAAATCCGAACTCCTATTCTCCACCTTTTTTTATGGAAGGTATATGAGTAAAAAGAAATAGCCAAAAATCATCCAGTGGAAAACCAGCTCTTAGGATATTGGGTAATCATGGGACTGTTAATCTGATTACTTATGGTGCCTTTTCTACACAGATACCATTAACTGAGAGTCACTACCATGCTCTGATTTGGAAATGCTGAATTCCTTTTTTGTTCATGTCTGAGGGGATGCTATTCAGACAAATGCGCACACATCAGTTGGAGAGTCAGCTGGTATCATCCTCCTATCTGCTGCCATCACTATAACTGAGTGATCAGCTCATCAAAACCAATAAATAGATATAGGTAGATAGATATAGATATAGATATTGATAGATGATAGATTAGAGAGAGAGAGAGAGATGAGAGATAGATAGGGATAGATGATAGATGATAGATAGATAGATAGATAGATAGATAGATAGATAGATAGATAGATAGATAGATGATAGATAGATAGATAGATAGATAGATAGATAGATAGATAGACAGATGATAGATAGATAGATGATAGATAGATAGATAGATAGATAGATAGATAGATAGATAGATAGATAGATGAGGTCTCTGCTCAACATCACTTACCCTTTTGCTCTGAAATCTTCCCTTCTGGACATTTAGTGCAATTATAGCAGCAGAATGGCTTTCCTTCCTTCTTTGTCCTACTATAACCTGAAGGACAATTGTCATTACATGCGGAAAGGGGCTGTGACTGTCCATAAAGGAAAGAGAAAGGTTGTACATTCAAACATGTGTTCGTCCCCAGCACCGAAAGGAAGAGACAAGTGCCAAATTTGGATTCGATGAAGGTTTATTCATTAATCTAAACTGAATTGTTTAACTCATTACCACCCTTATAGTGTGGGCTGTTTTTTTAGAGCATTGCCACTTGTACAGCAGTTTACTTTGTGTAGAAAATAAATTTCAAATAATCTATGCATTATTACCATTGATTTATTTTTTACCCCATGAGCTTATTAAAAAAAGCATTGGTCTAGGTGACCAGTTTTAAGTGCTCTGGAGAGATACATACCTTTGTGATAACCACAAACCAAACACAACAACAACAAACTTTGTGAGACTTTTTTAACCTATAAATACATGGAGAACTGGGTTTGGGACCGAAATATACCTGAAATGCGGTATGTATAAGTTTCTTCAGAAGATGAGTTGAAATTTAAAGGCCACACAATGATGAAGTAACAGAACTAGAAGAGTTTGCTAGCATACATTTGTGGAAGCTATTGCCATTTTAATGGCCTTCATTTCAACAATAGAACACAGGGAGGGGCTGTGGCTCAGTGGTAGAGCATCTGTTTGGGAAGAAGAAGAAGAAGAAGAAGAAGAAGAAGAAGAAGAAGAAGAAGAAGAAGAAGAAGAAGAAGAAGAAGAAGAAGAAGAAGAAGAAGAAGAAGAAGAAGAAGAAGAAGAAGAAGAAGAAGAAGAAGAGGAGTTGGATTTATATCCCACTCTTCACTCGGAGTCTCAGAGTGGCTTACAATCTCCTTCACTTCCTCTCCCCACAACAGACACCCTGTGAGTAGGTGGGCTGAGAAAGCTCTGAGAGAATTGCTCTTGAGAGATCAGCTCTGAGAGAACTGTGACTGGCCCAAGATCACCTAGCTGGCTGCATGTTGAGGAGGGGGGAATCAAATCTGGTTCTTCAGATTAGAGTCCATCGCTCTTAACCACTACACCAGACTGGCTCCAGGTTCTATACCTGTCATCTCCAGTTAAAAGTATCAGGTAGTAAACAATGTGAAGGACCTCTGCCAGAGCCCCTGAAAAGCTGCTGCCAATCTGAATAGACAATAGACCAATAGACCAATTATCTGATTCAGCATAAGGTAGCTTCATGCATACTGTTATTTTAGTATCTGATAATGAACCACAAGGTAACAAAGCTCTAACAAGGTGCTTTGTGGCATATGGAGTTTGAAAAAGCTTTGCCCACATATTCCATCAGTTCCTGATCATTGGAAGAATTGGGATACACATAGACATACCTGGTCAAAACTTGCAGGCCATACAATGGCACCTTCATGGATGGTCAACCCATTGTCCATGAAATTCTTTGGTTCGACCTGTCCAACTTTGACTCGATGAAAAGACTTGTTTGGGGATGTGACCCAGTTGATAATATCAAAGCCAACTTTTAATGCCTCATTTTGATTGAAGGAAACACTTTCCCCTGCACTGTTGTTAAATGAAACACTTCTCAGGAAGTGGTGGAGCTAAATGTAAAACAAACCCCAAAAAGGAAATCCTTTATTATGAGCAAAAATACACTAATACAATTAGAGGGGTAATCACTTACACTAAACAGGTGAAAATTAACTAATAAGGACGTTCCAGGGAAGAATGGTTACATTAAAAGAATTACATTTTAATAAAACTAGTAATACGTGTAGCAGTAACAGTGGTAAGAAGAGTAATTAAGCACATTTAAGGAGACAATGGACCACCAAAAAGACATATAACTGGTCTGTAGATGAAATCAAGTCTGAATTCTCCCTAGAAGCTAAAATGAGGCTATCATACTTTGGTCTTTTCATGAGAAGACAAGTCTCACTGGAAAAGATAATAATGCTAGGGTTTGCAGTTTATGACTCCAGTTGCAAAAAACAACAAAGACAATTAAAAATTAAATAATGCTAGGAAAAGTTGAAGGCAGCATGAAAAAGAGGGGAAAACCCCCCAACATGAGATGGATTGACTCAATGAAGGAAGCCATGGCCTTCAGTGAGCAAGACCCGAGGAAGGCTGTTAATGACAGGACATTTGGGAGGTCAATTCATTCACAGGGGTATTATAAATCAGAAATTATTTGATTGGGCAACCACTTCAAGTTCATGGCTGATGTCTAAGGCATGCACATATGTACATATGAAGCTACCTTTTAGTGAATCAGACAATTGGTCTGTCAAGGTCAGCATTTGCTACTCAGACTGGAGGTGGCTCTGCAGGTCTTCCACATCACAGGCACAGGTCTTTCACATCACTTACTGCCTGGTCCTTTTTTTTTTTGCTGGAGAGGCTGGGACATGCTGATACCTGATACCTTCAGGCTCCAGGGATGAGAAATCTAGCGGCCACCATGACAGGTTTAACTTATACATATGGTAGTGCTATGCAACTGATCTATGGTAACCCCAGTGGGGGCTTTCAAAGCAAGTGGGAAGCAGGAGTGGTTTGCCATGGCCTTCCACCACAGAGTCTTCCTTAGTGGTCTCCCTTCCAAATACTGACCCTGCTTAGCTTCCAAAATCTGATGACAGTGGGCTATACCTTGCCACCTTCCCTCCCATGAAATGGTTTTACCACACTGCCTTCCCTACCTCATATCTCTTACAGAGAAGATATACATTTCTGGTAACCACAAGCCATTGCCCAGAGTTGTGTCAAAAGCAAATTATTTAATGTAAGGAGAAGTTACGATGGACCTAGCACATACTTGACACAATTCCAGCCCTGCAAACAGAGAACTTTCTATACCATCTAGGTCTCGTTGTTGGGCCCACATGTAGGCTGAGCTCTCCTACTTTTGTTTGTTTTTACCTGCCAAGGCTGCAGAATTAGGTTTGGTCTCACTCTGTCAGCTGTCGCTCTGAGCTGGAGTTGGGATGAATACATGGCATGCACAGCGTGAGCCACAGCATAGACAGCATTATAGATGCTGTAGCTGTGGCCAGTCATGCTTGTTTCAAAGATAGATCCTGGAAGACTCTCCAGGTTCTCCTGCCCAGTGCAGATTTTCTCTTCTCCTTCATCTGCTGCAGTGATGGGAAAAGTACACTCAAATGCCAGCTTCCAGAAGTCCTTGATAAAGCCATCTTCTGCTTCTGAAGCAGGGCTTCTCATCTGGAGAAACTTCCTGAACCCTAATGGCTCCTTTGAGTGAACCGAGAAAGATAGAGTACCATGGATGAACTCTAAGTCCCAGTGTCTTTGGAAAGGATACGAGGTGAAGTCCATCTGTGCAGTCATAATCCAAACTTTGGCCTGCATGGGTCTACCTTCAAATTCTGCATCATCCAGCAATGTCCTCAGAAGCGCCACTGTGTGAATTTCACCATGCACGACCATCACGTTGGCAGTGCTTCCGTTGATCATCTGTAATGTATCACCTCCCTGCTTCACCAACTGAACAATGTTACTGGAAAAAGACATTTTGGGGAAGATGTGTACAAAATCAAAGCAGATCCCGCTCTGAGTAAACACAGAAAGTTCATTGTCTACAAACTTCTCTGCATTGTCGTTGTCATCAGAGAGCACTCCGATCCACGTCCAGCCGAAATGCAGCAGTAACCTGGCAATACCCATATACTGAAGGGTCCCATTTGGAAACATTGAGTGGAAAAAAACGGCATGGGTTTTGTTATTCAGCACGGGAGCAGAAGCATATATGACCTAAAGAAAATAAAGGGGGAAGGGGAGAGACATTTTTCCAAACGTGAAACTGTGTAGTGATGTTTCCCCGATTAGTATTTGGATGGGAGACGACCTAGGCGATCCAGAGCTGCTACACAAATGTAGATAATGACAAACCACCTCTGATTATCTCCTTCCTTGAAAACCCTACAGGGTCACCTTACGTAGGCTGTGGCTTGATGGCACTTTCCACCACCATACAAAAGAGCAAAAGTCCAGGAACTCCTTGAAGACTAGCAAAATATGTGGCAGAGTATGAGCTTTCGTGAGTCGCTGCTCATTTCTTCAGACACAGCTAGAATGGGAGTCCCTCTGTCCTATTTATTGGAAAGTGGGGTGATTTCAAATTATATTAGCGGGTAAATGACAATAGCAGGTGAATGGCAATAGCGGGTGAATGACAATAGCAGGTGAATGGCAGTAGCAGGCATGATTGGATTTAGGTGAGATATGCAGAGGGGTAATATGCATGGGGAAATCAGCATTGGTAATGGGACAGGATGTCTCCATGCCTATTACCCTTCTGCATGGTTCAGCTCAACCCAGTTATGCCCATTATTTTTACGTTAGTTGTATAGAAATGCTGTAGAAATGGAATAAAGCTGATGCAAAAGAAACATGTCTGTAACTCCATCAGTAAAAAAAGAGCAAGACAAGAAGAAAGTGAGCCATGGCTCAGTACTAGAGCATCTGATTTGCATGAAGAAGGTCCCAGGTTCAATCTCCTCCATTTCCAGCCAAAAGAATCAAGTTGTGGATGACATGAAAGACCTCTACTGAGCCGGTGGATAGTTACTGCCAGTCAGAGTCAGCAGTACTGGACCTCGATAGACCAACGGTTTGACTCTGGTAGTTCATAAATTACAATGAATAAGCACACAATATGCTTACAGTGCATACTTCATTTCCTTCAGGTATGTGTTGAGTACGTTTCATGTAAAATTCAATGCATGTACATGTGTTTGTGTGCTTTAAAACTCCTATTTAGTCTGATACTGGTCCTGGGTTTCATTTGTAAAGTGAACATGCGTTGGCTCTTTCTTACAAACAGATGAACATGAGTTCATTCTACTATGTGAACAGTGCTAGTCAAAGCAATTTCTTGCGTGCATGAGTCAGTCAGCCAAACTTTATTTTAACCCACAGAAACGGGGGAGTGGAATATTGATATTGAGTTAACCACCTACATAAAATCTCAACATGCTTCATTCAGCCTCGTATAGCTAACAGTTTAAGGGTTAGAGGCTCTGACCACAACCACCATTAGGGACGCGAGAGGGACGAATGCCAGGCGGAGTTAATGGGTGCGATCACATGAACACATCTGGCAAGCGTTGTGCACCCGCCCCCAACCCGTGCCACCCGGCCGAAGCGGCGAATTAAAAAACTATCTTGGAAACCCCAGGAGCAAATGGGCCACAGATGGATGTCCTCCGTCTGATCACTCCAGCACATTCCTTTTGTGGCACTGATGTGCCCCAGGAGCACGCACCGCTGGAAATGACCCCAGTCCGCTGCTGCTGCCGTAATCAGGATCAGGTAACAGCAGCTTAGATTGCGGCGGCACAAATAGCCACACCTCCCCCCCACATTTTCTGCGACGTGTGACCAGGACCAGAATCTGAGTAACTTATACATAACACATTATTTCCACCCATATTTTCCTTGCAGAAGACGGGAATTTAGCTACAGGTATGTTAGCGCTTTGGTCAATCCCTGCCAAATAAAATTTTGACAATGTTCTGCTAAGGTGGCCTTTTTTTTTTAATCAGCCAACACAGGTTCCAATAAATACAGGCATGCCTGAACATAAACTCTGCAACGGAATAACACATGAACCAATGCTTCAATCAGGTTATCAGAGCAGGAACCAAATCTGCAATGAAACTGAATGTTTTTTTTTTAAAAAAAATCTTCTGGCTCTATCTGGAAGCCAGAGCCCCTGCCAAAGTGTAAACAATATTGGACTTCACAGAACAATAATCAGACTCAGTATAACATTGCTTCATGGGCTCAGAAGACTCAGTAGAACACTGCAACATGGGTCCAAAAGACTCACAACAACAGCATGAAAATAAGAAATAAAACACAAACCCACACAAAAGGTAGTTTCAGTGGCTTCTTAAACTCTCCCCCACCAGACACAAATCTTACTTGGGGGATCTTGTAGTTGCACAAGATGGTGGCCATGTGGACACAGACGTTTGAGCTGGGACCGCCAATCACCGCTACTAGATTGCTCTGCCTCTCGCACTTGTAGTTAGGAATATATTTGCCCTGTCTGGAGAGAAGTTCCAAAGAAGCACGATAGGTCCAGCTAGCGCTGAAGTGGCTGTTATAGATACGGAAGCCCAGACTGGTGTTGGGTAAGAGCTGAGGATTTTCGTTGACTTCCTTTGCAGCAAATGCTAAGGCCAGGATATGCTGGTAGATGTGAGTCAGGTACCTGCAATAACAATTGTTTGCGGTACAGGAGTGTATTTGTCTTAGAAGTTGGCATTATCTATGGTTCAACACAATGGATATTTCATAAACATATTTCATTAACAGAAACCTGTCTGACAGAAGCATGAAAAAACATTAGTTTTCACAGATCAATGTTTGACATTTATGAACATCAGCCCAACATGGACACTCCTTTAGAAGCTCCTATTTAACACATGTACGCACCAGACACATTATTTCTATTTATTTCATTTATAGATCTGAACCTTTTTTTGTTCTTTGCTTTTACTTTGTATTATTTTAAGGTGAATCAGAACTATATATGTTTGCAGCTATATAATATTCATTTTTGTACATCCACATGACTTAGAATGTTTTAATTTGCTGTCTAGACTCATATAGTTTTACATATAGCAGTCAAGCTTAGGATGGGGCATTTATTTCTTGTTGGAAAGATTAAAGAGGACAAACTATAACAAGGTTCCGCATTGCTGCCCCCCAGATTTTAGCTAATATGTAAGTGTTTAAGTGGCAAACAAGCAATATGTAACAACGCTCACAGGTATGCACTGAAATCACAAAGGTAAATTAGACTCCATAATACATGCATTAGCTGGCTTCTCTGTCATATGAGAGAGAGAATATATTGCCAACTCCCATTATTTTTCAAACAGTTGTTAATCTCTGAGTATGCAGCACCAACTTTTGAGAATAATAATGACATCTTTTGCATGGAGGAAACAATCCTAACCGAAGAAACAGCAGACCAGACATTGCAACGTCTTTTAAAATAGATTGTTGTTGTTGACCCAGATTACAGCAATAGCATTCACACATAACTTTGAGAGAGCTCATTGTTCTTATTGTGATCTAAGCAGAGAAAGCTTTCCAAAAGAGAGTATCAGTTATTCCCCACTAACCGAACCAAGCTCAAACCAATTTATGTCACCAGGCTGCTCAATAATACTACATCTGACCCACAGCTTCCATTCCACTAACGAAGAAGCTTTCCTCTAACTGCAAGGAGACTTCCAATGGATGCATCGAACCTTGCTCTGAAAGAAGAGGAACAGTCCACTCTCAGAAGTCCATTTGCCTTGGAAGAGGACCACACTATTAGCAGACTGAAAAGTTTGGATCCAACCCAGTATCACTGGCAGATTGATCATATGACTAGAAAACTAACTGCTTACATTTGGTCATCAAAGAATTCAGAATTTGGAGGTTTTCCAAAGGTTATGTTCTTAGAAAATATGTAGATCTGAGAAATAATGCCTGCGATTATGAGGTCTCCTGACTGATAGTACTTGTGAAGGATAGGGACCGGCTCGCTGATGGTACATTTAGAAAGCGAGACCTTGCACACGACCTGAGACAGCAGTGCTAACACCAATGCCACAAATGCAACCATCTTACAGTGAAACCGTCCCATCTAGATGTGAATTCATCTGTTCCCACAATGCAACTCAAGTGGTCCTTGGCAGTCTGGCTCACTTGAAACGATACTCCCTCCCTGATTCAAAGCCAGGACGGTACATTTTAATGTGTCAGCAATTGCTGCCCTGCCTGCCACGAGATCCTAGCTCTGAATAGAAGAGGGGAGATTGATGATATCTTCCAGTCATGTTTACAGTTGCTATAGCAGCCAGTGAAGTTCTCCAGAGACTTAGAAAAATGGAACTGGTGACAAATAATTTGATAATTATAGGGGTGAGTTAAAAGTTAACTATGACACAGTAGAGGGGAAAACATGTTGATGAAGAAGTAAAGGAAAAGATCACAAAAGAACCAGTTTTCAAAGGTGATTCTTGTAGATGTAGAAAGAAATGTTGAAGTTGCAGACAGGGGATTTTCCCAAACAATAGAAACAGAATCTTCAGCTGAGCATCAAGCGATCAAACTGTTGTTCCTTTCCATTTTGCATTGTCTGTTCAAGACTAGAAACCTTTAACTCTTTTACAATTAAAATAATAAGTGGATACCTTCCAAAATGATGATTAAATATAAGAAAAAACCAAGAGCAGCTTAAAGCAATGGAAAACAAAATAAAAATGTATTTCATTTCATTAATTATTTGTATTTCATTTCATTAATTATTTGTATTTCATTTCATTAATTGTATTTCATTTCATTAATTGTATTTCATTTCATTAATGTAATACATTAATGTAATGTATTTATGTAATGTAATGTATTTCATTTCATTAATTATTTGTGCCCACTACCATTGTCCGGGAGCTGCGGTGGCTCAAATGGTTAAGACGCGGAACTGCAGGCTGTGGAAGGTCAGTAGTTCAGCAGTTCGAGACCCGGGTGCCGCATGACAGGGTGAGCTCCTGTCTCTAGTTCCAGCTCCTGCCAACCTAGCAGTTCGAAAGCAAGAAATTGCAAGTAGATAAATAGGTACCACTTCAGTGGGAAGGTAACAGCGTTCTGTGCACCTTGGTATTTAGTCATGCCGGCCACATGACCACGGAAATGTCTTCGGACAGTGCTGGCTCTTCGGCTTTGAAACGGAGATGAGCACTGCAACCCTAGAGTCGGATTCGACTGGCTTTTGAGCAAGGGAACCTTTACCTTTACCTTTACCATTGTCCGCTTTCTTGGGTTGCCAAAAGCTTTTTCATACCTACTCTGCAGACAGGAATAATACTTGCTTATAAAGCAGGACAAGATACGCCTACATATAAAACCACAAAAACAGACAGTCAATTTAACAAAATAAATTGCTCACTAGTTTCAATCTTTCTATATAACAAGATGGTATATCAAAAATATTATAAAGCAACGATACTCCTTCACTAAGGAGGATATATCCCGTAGATGTTACTCATTTGCCAGATTCCTTTTCTTAACTGCCCTGTTGCTAAGTCTTTGCCTGTCTTTCACAAGTATTATTAGTCAGGAGACCTCATAATTGGTGGCATTATTTCTCATATCTTCATCTCTTCTGATAAGACAGACTTCAGAAGACATCTTCATCAGGAACCAATTGATGACCTCATGTAAGGAGCTGGGTTTCTACGCTCTTTTTTAACTACTTCTCCATCAAATAACTCAGTCTTATGGAATGTCTTTAGCCTTCAGTATGGAGGGGAACATTAACATGACATCTGTCCCTTTTCAAAAACCATTCCTATCCCACAGTAGTAGTCATAGTAATGGTGGTGGTGGTGGTGGTACTAGTAGTATTCGAAGTTTCACCATCTAGGCAGGTGGATATTCCTAGAATCTCTGTTGAGGAATTCCAAAATTTATTTAAGAATCTCCCAATGGAAATGGAATCTTTCATCCACCTTGGCTTAGGTTCTTGATTCTGAGGGGGCCACACATTTTATCATTATAGAACATTTGCAATAAGTGGGGGAATGCATCTGAAGGAATGTCTGATAAGATCAGGCTACCCTCCCCGGCATCTGTATGTAAACATAAAGACTTCTTTGTGCATCAAGAAAATCTAATATTGAAGCTATAATCAACCTTGATTTTACTTCTTGGAGGACTTATGGCAGGCTTTCGTCTGTACAAATTTTACTCCCTTTACAGTAAAGGACAGAGCTTCAGAATGGAGGTAGAACGTGCTGTCAAGTAGTGGCCAACTTGGTGCGACACCATGGGTTTTTCAAGTCAGAACTTCAGATTTTTCTGAAGTACATCGGGTGTATACTGCGTGTGATATTATGTCAGCCCTAGAAAATTCTGTGCCTCTTACCACATTTGTTGCTGGTGAGCTTTTAACATGGATCCGTAGTTATTCCATGTGAGTAAGTCACACTTGCTCAATATGGAAACTGTGCTTTAAGCCTCTGTCCTTGTCATGGCCTTATTAAGAACAGAAACTGCCTGAAAACCTCATCTTTTTAAGTGCTCTTGGAAGGAGTTATCTTGCCCAGCTGCAGAAGGCATGCTGTTCATTGAAAAACCGCAAGCTCTTGCTTTCATTTGTCTCAGGGGTATGTTTTATTTGAATTAGACAGGCCAAAAGCCGTTACACTAAACCTAGGAGGACCGTTGTGATAATTTATTTATCTAATTCAATTTCTACCCCACTCTTCCTGTGAAAGTGCAGAAAAGGGCAACTAGAATGACAAAAGGGTTGGAACACTTTCCCGGTGAAGAAAGATTAAAATGCTTAATTGGTGGTGGCAGCTACAAGCATGGATGGCTTCAAGAGGGAATTAGATAAGCATATGGAGCATAGATCCATCAGTGGCTATTAGCCACAAGGTATAGATAGGGACTCTGCGGCAAGTGATGCTCTGTATTCTTGGTGCTGGGGGGGCAGCAGTGGGAGGGCTTCTAGTGTCCTGGCCCCACTGTTGGACCTCCTGATTGTCCACTGTATGACAGAGTGTTGGATTGGATAGGCCATTGGCCTAATCCAACATTGGCTTCTCTTATGTTCTTATGAATGAGCTCAAAGTAGGTTACAAAGTCACACAAGGATCGTGACAACAATATCATGTATGTTAAATAATGAAAAACAACATTTTAAAACTATGATGACAACAACAATCAGTGTGAAAGCCTAATTAGCTATGCTCCATTTAGGCTGATCAGAAACCAGCAATTTCAGTAGACAGCGATTGCTTCTTCTCTCTATCTTGTAATAAATGCATGTATTTTTGATAATTTTGCAGTATTGGTATGTTTATGTTTCACACATATTGTTTTTAGGAATTGTCCCTCAGATTACTATTTATTTAACCTTCCTGGTTTTTAATTCAATATTTTGAGCTAAGTTTTTTTTGTTCCCGTCCTCCTTTTCTTTCTGTTCATTACTTAATATGCAAAAAGGTGGGGTTAGTCTTCCTCAAAGAGACATCCCATGTCTTGTGGCTGTGCACATGTAAGCCTTTGGGAGTTGAAAAGAAGTAATGCACATTCCAACGCACAATTTATGCAGCCTGTTTTTTCTCCCCCACGGAGCTGTCAAAGGGTCCAGTACTTTGACTACCACAAAGCATGTGTTCATGGTAACTTTGATTGTGCCAGGGCCTATGCTTTCAGCTGTGGCATTTATTCCCTTATTGGAGAGAGTAATCGAGCCATCTTAAACAGGTTACCCCCACTAAACCCACTGACTTCAGTGGATTTAGAAGGCTGCAGCTTTGCATAGAATGGAACTATGTGTGTTATGGAAAGAGGACCTTTAATCTAAGGATTAACATACCTAAATCAGAGTGAGAAAACTTCTACTGACATGCAGTGAACATTTTTCTTTCTTTGGCAATGTTCCAGAAAACCTGTAGATGAAATTAAGTGATTGCTTCACCACTAATGACCAAATTACCTTAATTACGTGTATTTCATTAAACCTCAGCAGAGTTCCCATGAGCTGATGACCTGCAGAGCTGCTAACGGAGGCTGAAGGATGTTATTAAACACCCACTGTGCTATTCATAGTCAGGCCTATAGACTGACAAGACCTCCTTAAGGTTGTTGCATTAAAAAAAATCCCTGAGCATCTTTGAATCAGTCAAGTGCATAGCCATTCAGGTCTGTATTACTCTGGGATGCTCAATAGTCAACGTGGAAACAGATGGATTGTTGTTGCTGATTCAGAAGGGGCTTCTGATTCTCCTACCATGGAGAAATTATGAGATAATTCTATATGATATAATCTTTAAATAGGAGATAATCCCGTGATAGAATGATCAAAAACAATGAGATTGCAGACAAGTAACCCCCATAGCTGAGAGTGAATTTGTAAGGAAATAGTTTGAAAAGAAAAAGAGAGAGAGAAAAGGCAAAAAACAGATTGTTGTGATATGAGTTCTACTTGTATATTCCTAAATGATTCAAAGATTACTCATTGCCCCCCCCCAGTCGGAATGAAGAGACAGAAACCAATATGGATTTAACAAGGGCCATTTTATTAATTATTTAAAAACCACAAAAACTAGCGAGAGGTTGCCAGAAAATGTACTGAGGAATATGACAGGTGTCAAAGTCCTGACCACCTACATTTCCTTCTGGATGATGCACCTGCTCTGATCACAAGCCACCGAAGGTAGCTTTTTGACCAGCAGCTTGGCATGTTCAAAAGAACCCCTGACCCACCACCCCAGAAGCCACAAAGGAAGATAACCCCTTCTTGGCCTTGAGCCTCAAAGGCCCAAAAGCCATTCCTGGAGAACCCTTTATTTCCTTTATAACCATGCCCGGTGCTCACCAGTTCACATCCTCATCATGTTACCCTGCCATAGCAAAGTTCAAGCCTCTGCTTAGGCCTTGGCCCCCACCATGCAATCCAGCACCGCCAGGACCCCTTGCCTCAGATCTGAAAGAAAAATGTTGTTGCCCTTATTAGAAAGGTTCACCCCATCCCCCCTATACAAGTCAGGGAACTCAACCCGTATATCAGGGTGCAACAGAAAGATGCCCAAAACACCCTCCATGGTGTTCTTAAGCAGTTGGCATTCCACCTTGCCCAGTCCAAACACCTAGGATTCCCTAGGCTGCACCACACCTGACATGGTAACATCACTGACAGGACCAGTTGCACCCCAGGCCAATGGTCCACAATGCCAGCCAAATCCACCTTGGCCTGAATGACTAGGGCCTTACCTTTCATGAGACCCAAGTCATTGCCACCAATGTGTATCCGCAGCACATCAGGCAGAGGACCATGTCTCTCCCCAAACAGTAGTGACATCAACTTAGGCCAGTGCATGCCTCTCCACCCAAGCCACTCGACCTCTGCCTGCTCACTGCATCCCAACTAGGATCCAATGGTCATTCTCTTGGCCTGACACACAGCCCAGAATACCATACTGTGGCCACAGATAAGTACCTGGCTCCTCTGCTGGCCACCAACAGCACCTGAAACAGAAACTAGATTAACCATAACAAGATAAGAGCACTAAGGCTTAAAAACAGTATGTTCCATTCCCGTTAAAATGAAACTGAATGAGCAGCTCAGACTTTGCAGGTCCGAACATACGTCTTGTAATGTGCTGACTGCCACCTGCCAGTTCTTTGAATGTCAGGTCCCTGATATCCCATAGCTGCAGCAGTGGAAGTGTTAGGAGATGTACTTTGAAAATGCTTTTATTTGTTATTTTCTGACCTGCACAAATACCTGAAAGGTGCTAGAAAGTGTCTTTGGTTTGGGAGAACTGTGTGCTTTGTTTGATGTGACCACCTGCACTAGAAAGCTGCTTGCAGACTGCACTTTCATGCTAATGAAGTCACAGACACACACATATGCATACATCTACCCAACATGCACTGGGAAGAAGAAAGCATCTCCATTATGGTCTGCTAGAAGGATGTTATAAACAACAATCTGTCCACCATTGAGGAATCTGAATTCCACATGTAACCCACAAGATGCTTGGCATTTACATGTGTTAAGACTGTTTCCTGTTTGTCACTTGGACCAAGCCAGAGTCATCTGCATTCCTAAGGTTTCCATGACAACCCATCTTTGCACCTTGGACCAAAAGGTTCCCCTGTAGTAAGGTGTAGACTTTCAATATTGCCCCACCTTAGTAGGAGGGTACCCCACATCCTATAGCCAATGGTATAGGGATGGGATGGACCATGAGAGACCCCAAAGCCAGCCCCCAATACCAGCTGATAAAAACAAGGCGCAACCTTTGTTTGTGTCCTTTTTTGGCCCTCCCTCTCCAGGTACCTACCTGAACTTTAGTGTGCTTTCTTGGACTGCAGCCAAGAAGCCCCATACATGTTGGCAGGATCCAACAGTGTGCAGTAAAAGTAAGAATATCCTTAGTAAGAACTCCTTATCTTTGCATTCTTCACTGTGGAAGGTCGAGCTATAGGAACAGATAAGTATCACGTGAAATATCCCTCTCCTAAATACTTCTAGATTAAAACCCCAAATTGTATTCCATTTCTACTGTATCTAAAGGAACTTGTATGTATGTGTGAGTGCATCAATTTTGTTTGCCTGTGTACTAAAAAGATATTATTCAGTAAAGAGAATCTTTGATTTTACTAAGAAACCTTGTCAAGCATTCTCTTTGGGGAAATGGGTTTTCAGGACGAAGTTGCTTCCTCTGTATACATAGACCAGAACTCAATATAAGTTAGTCCAGCTACTGCGTAAATAAGCAGTTCGGCTAACAGAAGCTTCAACCAGTCCTTATCCCGATCATCCAGTTCCTCCCTATACAAAGGAATTTCAGAGTGGTTTACAATCCATTTTCTTCCCCTCCCCACAACAGACACCCTGGGAAGTAGGTGGGGCTGACAGAGCTTTCTCAAGATCTGCCCTTGAGAGAACAGCTCTGAAAGAACTTATGACTGACCCAAGGTCACACCAGCAGCTGCATGTGTATGAGTAGGGAATCAAACCTAGTTCTCCCAGATTGGAGTCTGCACTCCTAACCACTAAACCAAACTGGCTGGCAGCACTAGATACCCCCATATTGATTCAGCATTATAGCCAATGGACCCATTGACCATAATTGTTCCCATAGGCTATAAAAGAGATGGGAAAATAGATGTTTTTGCATGCTTGTTATGTTTTGCAGTATGATTTATAAGTTGCCTTTAGTCATGGGAAAAGTGTATAAATATTTCAATAAATAAGTAGTTTGAGCAGGTTGAAAACATTTAAGCAACTTCCTGCTTCTTAAGTTAGGCAGGGTTCTAACAGTGATTGTTCCACCTCTGTTGTACTTGACCTGTAATTTGTCATATTTTTTAATATTAAACTGTTTATTGAAGATTAAAATAAAATACAATGCAGTACTTAGTAAAGCACGAATGAAAAGCAAATATGAAATAATAATTAAGTCTGTGGTGAATCAAGGATTGCCATTACAAGTTATCTGCCAATTTTGAGCTTATCATTCAAGTAATTAAAAATAAAAATCAATGGAGTGCTAGTATGTTTTCTAAGGCTCAGTGCAGGGCAACAGTCCAAGGCCAGGTCTACCAGTATAGAGGACTGGGGCAGGTAGACCTGTACTCTGGAGGTTAGGTCTACCAATATAGTGGAAAGAGATGGGTAGACCTGTTCTCCAGAGGCCAAGTTACCAAAATAGTGGAAAGGGGTGGGTAGACCTGTTCTCTGGAGGCCAGGTCTACCAATATAGTGGAAAGGGGAGAGCAGACCTTTTCTCTGGAGGCCTGGTCTATCCCCATAGAGGACAAAATTTTCTGCAATGAAATGTGACTTGATTCTGTTTCTCTTATAGTGTTCAAAGTATTCTTTAAAATATAGTATAAATATAGTTTAAAATAGCTGATTCTGAGATTTTGACAAGGCTATGGAAATAATCTTTAAAAACTAATTTATGTGATAGTCAAATGTAGATTTGCTAACAACTTTAATGTGGTCCTTTCCCTTCCTTATGCCAACCCCTGAAGCCCCAAAACAGCCTTTGGTAAGTCTGCAGCCACAGTTTAGTTTTTCTCCCGCTGCCGCTTAGAGCATAGGGATCCCCTGCCTGTAACAGGGGACTAGAAACACTCCAGGGATCATATGGTCCAGTTCAGAGTAGTTGATCATGATAGTGTCCACCATCATTTCATCGGGACAAGTGGCTGCTTCCTTGTACACATAATAATAACATTAATTTTAAAAAAATCAACATGAGGGAAATGACATCAGAACTTTTTTTTCTGCAATATATCTGGGTAGATTATCATCACCCCTGCAATTAACAAAATTGCCATGATTATGTCAAAGCGCGTTACATGTTCCTAGAGAAAACCAACAGCCGCCAGCAAAACTGTTATCCAAGACTGAAGGATGTCATTAATATTCCCTGAATCAATCAGGGACTAACATAAGGACAGAGAAGGATCCATCAGTCTGAGCTCTGACTCAGTGAAAGACAAGATTACAGTTAGCTGCATGACAATTCAAGTTGGAATTCTCAGAAACTCTTGAAAACATCGCCAGAATAGCTGAACTCGTGTCCAAACAGAAAAGTTCACCCGGAATGGTGGTGTTCGTGGTGCTCGTATTAGTGTTAGTCCCTTTGGCACTGTGTAAGTTTCCTCAGTGTCTCATCAAAGATCCTATTCCTATCCTTCACAAATACTATAAATTAGGGGACCTCATCATTGCTGGCATTATGTCTCAGATCTACATGTTTTCCCACCCAATAACATTTGAAAACCGTCCATCTGAGGAACTCTTCGATGACCTGTTGTAAGAAACTGGATTTTTCATCAAATCGTGCACATAGATTTTATTAAGTTAGAGGGGCAAAGAAAGGTTGGGTCTGTGTTTTGTTCTCTCTCTTCGTTCTTGGTATTGTTGCTATGCGTTGACTTCTCCCTCCATACTTTTCCATATTATTTTAGCATTATGCGTAATATGATTGCTCTTATTGTGTATGCATGTCTCCCCCCCTTTTTTTTGGTCCCAAGACAAGTTATGTATCTATTGTTTAAAGAATATTTATGCCTTATTTCCTGGAGGGGAAGGATATTCTTGATAGCCTCAGAGTAGAACATGATATATTTTCTCAAGTATCACTCTTTATGTTCTACATGGGTCATCTTTCTGGTGTGTTGGTTAAAGATAGCTATTTGTAGCAAAAGTACTGGGCTGGAATCAGAAAGAAGAAACCTTCCCTTTCAGCTTGAAGTTCTCTGCTTTAATTGCAGGTTCCTGACTCAGAACTACCAGCACATCCTAGCCTTGGACTTTGCTGTAAAGGAAATCAATAAAAACTCCCAAATCCTACCCAACATCACTCTGGGCTTTGACATCTACAATAGCCATTTCAGTCCAAGCTGGACCTATTTTGCCTCCATGGAACTTCTCTCCACAAAAGGCAGATTCATTCCCAACTACAAGTGTGATGCCCAGAACAATCCAGTTGCAGTCATCACAGGACCAAACTCTGATGTCTGTCTTGATACAGCAGCTATTCTCTGCATCTACAAGATCCCACAAGTAAGGTTTAGGAAGGGAGAATGAAATTTCTTGTCTTTTAGATGTGGTTTGGAGAACAAAATTGGCATTACAATAAAGATAGGTACTTCTTATGGGCAGCTTCAAGGGAAAGGGATTCATTAAACTCTTTGGAGGTAGATTAAGATGGCTAGAGATGTTACTCTGTCTGTAGCTTTAGAAAAGAGCAAGAGCCCAGTAGCACCTTAAAGATTAACAAAATATGTGGCAGGGTAGAAGCTTTCATGAGTCACTGCTCACTTCTACAGATACATTTATATTCCTTGGAATGTATGAAATAAAACAATATATAATTAATGCTTTTTTGAGTGTAGCAATGATATAAGAATGTAGAGCCTCCGTGTATCTCATCTTAGGTCGCATTACTGCAAACCTTAACTTTAATTGAGAGGCCAAGTTATACATTCAGTAATATGTTTTGGAAATTAATTGACCCTGATTTTAGTTTTAAAATATCTTTCCCTGTTCTTTCTTGAGATATCTTATGGTTCTGCGCCAAAGATGGACAACAAAACACAATCTGTTTTTTCCCACCATATGTTCCCAAACCAGGCCCATCAAAATTTGGGGATTGTTCATTTATTGCTGCATTTCAGGTGGACGTGGATTGGGGTGATTTCTATGCATGATGAGACTGGAGAAAGATTTGTACAGGACATAGTTCCTATGCTGTCTCAGAATGGCATCTGCTTTGACTTTGTAGCAACAATGCCACCACCAACATTTTCCAGTGAAATGGCTGAAGGAATGGCTGAAGGGGTTGAAACATACAAACTGATCATGGGAAGCACTGCCACAGTTTTGGTCCTACATGGTGAAATTCAGACCATGATAATTTTAAGAGTGTTCCTCCAACTCCCAGAATTTGAAGATATACCAGTTGAGGTGAAAGGTAAAATCTGGATTTTGACAGCTCAGATGGACTTCACCACACATCCCTTTCAAAGAAATTGGGACATCAGTTTTATCCATGGTGCCCTGTCCTTTGCAGTTCACTCAGTGGAGCTCTCAGGATTCCAGAAATTTCTCCAGGAGAAATATCTTACCTCTGAAAAAGAAGATGGCTTTATCAGACAATTCTGGCAACAGGTGTTTCTATGTTCATTCTCCAACAACACAATAGACGCAGAGGGTGGGGAAATCTGTACTGGAGAGGAGAAACTGAAGGATCTTCCTGGATCTGTTTTTGAAGCAACCATAACTACCCACAGCTACAACATCTATAATGGTGTCTATGCTGTGGTCCATGCTTTGCAGGCTATGTGGTCCTCCAGATTCAAATACAGAGCAACTGTACCCGGTGGGCAATGGAATCTTCTGAATCAAGAGTGGTGGCAGGTGACATTATCATCATATTCACTGGTTTCTTAAATTGCCAATAAAGATTGATTGATTGATTGATTGATAAATGTATTTTTTGCTTAAAATATTTGTACCTGCTTTTCTCTGGGAAATTAGGATGGCTTACAAATAAACCATCACTGGGACAATCTAACACAAAATGAATTCTGGCTTTTTCAGTCACTATACAACATCCTAATGCATTCAAATGGCCAACATCATAAGAATAATGATAACCATCTCTCAACCAAATAATTCAGTTTCTGGCTGTAAGTTTCCATCAGCCTCAAAGAAGAGCTGTCTGAAACACTCTTAACAGATCCCTGGAAGTGTAGAGTGAATGTGGCTTTTAAACTTCCTACGATGTATGTGTGTGAACTCAGACAGATCATGAGAGGGAGGGAAAGAAGGGTTGTCTCAGTGCTTAGTTCTTGTGGCCCTTTCTTACATGCTCAAGGAAATGCTGATCGCCACTTTGGGGTCAGGAAGCAATTTTTCTCCAGGCCACTTTGGCCAGGGATCCTGGAGGGTTTTTGTCATCTTCTGGGCATGGAACAGCAGTCACTGCAGGTGTGGAGGGGGAGGTATTTGTGAATTTTCAGCATTGTGCAGGGGGTTGGACTAGATGACCTGGGAGGTCCATTCCAACTCTATGATTCTATGTAATTTCTACAGTGACTTAAATTCCTTGTAATGGGCTGGGAAGCACTCTGTGGAGGGCATGCTGAGAAGGAAGTGAGTGTAGCAGTCTTAAGCTTACTGTGTTAAGAACTGGGTGAAGCTCCCAAATCAATTTAAGGGAAGTTCCATTTAAATTCCATCTCAGTAAACCAATCCAGAGCTTACACTGGGATAGATCAGCATAACTAATTCGGCAGAGTAACCTAGAGAGATAACTTGTGAGTTAAAACCTGATCCATGCCAACCTGCTTCCCCATTACCGAGGATGGATTTAAGAGCACCCCGCAATGTCTTTACTTGCTCTCCCAGTTATAATTTCCTCTCATCTAAAATTGGCAGACTCATCCCCGGTGAGCTTCATCTTCTTTTTGTTGGGGATTCCATTTCATCTTGGTCACCCTCAGCCACTTAAAGCAAAGCTTGGAGAAACTGGTTCAGGACATTCAGAGCTTTAGATAAAGAAATGATAGAAATGGATATATCATCTAGGTTTTCATTACAGCCAACTCCCAATTAAAATACTTTAACCTAAATATTACAGAGCAATTTGAGACAGAGTCTCTCTACAAGTATGTTCCACATACCTCACACTTCGACAATGAAAGAATTTATTGGCGCTCTCTTCAGGAAAGAACAGAACCCCCTGAAAGCTGTACACTTCATGCTTACAGCAGTTGATCTCCCAAGGCAGTACGATTGACTTGTCAAACATTAATGAGAAGTCTAAGTAAATCAATATGTACATGCTGCTCCTATCCATTTCATGCTTGAATAAAACAGCTGCCGCTGTATCTCTGTCTGATGCACAGTTCAAAGACAGAGGCACCATCCAGGCACATCTGAAGCTGCTTTGCCATGCTCCACTTTATCACCTCACCCAGAATATGAGGCTTGGACTGTTGACTACCATTGCCCACATTCTCATTAGCACAAAAGAGGTGGTACAACTGTTCCTTTCTATTACACAATTGTTTCTTATATGTTGTTATTTGGAGACTTACTGGCTGTAGTATTAGAAAGGTTTTTTCATGCTATAGTAGATTTCTACGTTTATTTATTTGTTTGCTTGTTAAAATGGCTTTAATTCCTCTTCTTTACCAACTAGGATGGTTAAAGCAGCATAAAGGTTTGATTAGTTTTACCACTATCCTGGGGGAAGGGAGGATGTGGGGCTTGCCCTGACTGGATGACCCAGGCTAGCCAGATCTCATGTGTTCTCTGACCTTAAGCAGGGTTGGCCCTGGTTAATACTTGGATGAGAGCAATCAAGGAAGCTCAGGGTTGCTGTGCAGACGATGACAACTACCAATTGCCTCTGTTCACCCCATGCCTGGAAACCCCTACCTGGGCAGTATAACTGAGCTGCTACTTGACAGACAGTTGCACTACCATGTAAGGCTCCAGGTGTGAGGCTGGGAGTATAATAAACACAAATTCTTGTTTCTGAGAAAGTGTCATCTTGATACATTTCCATATGTTATTCATCCTTATGAACTAATTTTACTCCCCTCCTCCCTGTTTAGCTCCACCACTTTTTGAGAAGTTTTTCTTTCAACAACACTGCTGGGGAAAGGATTTCCTTTAACCAAGATGGTGAACTAGTCACTGAATTTGATATTATCAACTGGGTCACATTCCCAAACCAGTCCTTTCGGAGAGTCAAAGTGGGCAAGACAGACTCAAGGGCTCCCCCAGGCAAAATGCTCCTCATTCATGGCAAAGCCATTGTATGGCCTACGGTGTTCAATCAGGTAGGATTTGTGTATGGTCTGGGATACGTCAAGTAGTTTCCTACCATATTGTAACAGCAGTGAAATGGCCACACATGATAATTGTTCTCTGTGTTCATTCTTTTCATTAGGGGAGTACCATTCAAATAATCATTCTCTCTTCAAATTTTGTTGTGCAAAGTTATGGGGGAAAATAATACTTTACTGTGTATTTGGTTGTTCTCTCACCAAGATCCTTCATGTGCTTTCAAGGGAAAGGGATTATACATTTATAGACTGAAGGATCTAGACAGAGCATAGACAAACATTACCAATTGTAGCAGTATCCTGATGAATAAGCACAGCTTGACCAAGCAAAACATTGCAGATTCCATCACAGTAACTAACAGGATACATTCCTCACAGGGAAAAAAAGCCTTTAGAAGGCAGATGTTATTTTAAAAACTCAGATTTGTTTTTTTTTTAAGTATTCAATGAAAATATTTTTATTTTAAAAGAAAAATAAAATATATAGAAAATGCAAACAACCGAATTAAAATAATTACAACTAATTACAATCATGCTATAGCCAGTTCCAGTCAACGCAATGGACACTGAAACTCTGCAGACCCCTCCTCACCTGGATAGCATTTCAGAAATCTATGTGAACCACAAGGCTGAGGGGGTGAACCATCATAAGGGGTCAAGGACCAGTGTAGCAAAGTACAACTAGCTGCACCCAGGTGTTCAGTAGATTATGACCTATTCACAAGGGAAGTTGTAGATAGCAGCTTCCCATTATTTCACCAGTCTACTTCGCAATGCAGTGCAGTAAATCTGGCAGATGTCCCTTTTTATTAGTGGGGTTTAGTACAACCTGGGACAGTTCTCTAGATGCCGTGGAGGACAAGAACTCCTGAGCATAGCCAGACAAGGCAGGTTCACAATCAATGTTGAAGTCTCCCTGCACAATGACACTGGCAGTATCTATCACAACATTCATATCACATAAACCACCCACCCAGGGAGCATATTGCTGAACTAGAGAAACTGTAGACCAGGAATGCCCCTTAATTGTCCGTCAAACCCACTGCTGGAACCATACTATCAAAGATTATCATGCTCTTTCACAGAAGAAAGAGAAAGACTCCCAAGGACTCCACCCGTCCCATCATGTTGCTACAGGACTTAAAGTACTATAGAACTTTCAACCATCCATTGCACTCCAAATGTTCTCTAGAGGCCATGCCATCAGGCCATGCCAAATCCATTTATCTTCCATTTGGGCTAGGTCCAACCACTTTCTGTTTGCAATGCGGACTGCCATGCTGGTTTTAGCAGGACAAAGAAGGAAGGGCAGCCTTTTTGCTGTTATGATTGCCTTGCATGTCCAGCAGGGAAGATTTCAACTGAAAAAGGTAAGAGATTCCAGTATCAGATGCATTGATTGTAATTCAATGTGCACATATGCACATAGACCTGTAAAGAAGAAAATGGTTCCTTGTTTTGCTCTGTGAAATAAAATCTCTGGTTCAGGCTGCAAAGCAGCCTACAGAAATCTTCTCTGGGACAGTTAGAGAAAGATAGAGCAGAGTGACCTTTCCAGCTAAACTGTTTGCAGCTGTGGATGCTAGGGAGTACCACTTTACTTTGGTCTTCCAATTAGCACGTTCCAAGCAACTGACGTTACGGGCACCTGTGGGAAGTGCAGCAAGGCCTAACTGCAGTGTAGTTTTGTATCTCCATCACTTTATACATCACGTGCTTAGCAACACAGAGAGAGTTACATCATCTCTCAGGTTTCTGATTGGCCTAACAGGCCTGAGGTCAATCAGAGGCCCTCTCCATGAATCTAGTTAGCCTTTGCTATATGGCTGGCTTCGTAACCTCTTTGTACGGAAGCATATCAGTGGTTACACAGCTCTGCTTCTGCTATTGGCATCCATCTTGACTGCTTCCTTGGAAGGGCTATGCCCTTGGATATCTTGGAGCTAACTGCCTGAGATGAACCAACATCGGGTAACTTGGAACCTTGACTCTATGTATTAGCTATGCAGGATATGCTTAGATTTGTTTGGTTCATCCCTTCACAGTCTTGGCTCTTTTAATATATTTTTGCTCCTAAAATTAAAAAAAAAATGTATTTTTTTGTCATGACATGGATTTTGCCTTCATTGACCACAAGGCCTTCTTCCGGAGCCTTGGCCTTTGACCACCTACTGGCTGTTTTGTGTTTGGGAACTCAGTCTGCAGTCCCGCTCTGCAGGGCTGACTTTTCTTGCTAATTCCCTGAGATTAGGGTGAGATTAATCTCTCTCTAGAATTTTGTAACTTTGATTAGCAGCAACCCTTCTCCTTAGCCTGTGTTGGGACAAAGAATTTTGAGAAGACACTTGAAGAAATCCAAAACAGGTCTACCAAGGAGCAAGTCCATTTCAGTTCAAGTGTGCTTACTTCCAGGAAAGTGTTCTAAGAATGACAGCCTAAGGTTCTTAATGATGAATGCATTTCTCCTGAATGCAGTGCTTATTAATGCAAAGGGAAAGATGCCCAGATACGCAAGTTATCCTAGTACCTCAGTTGACTGGGGTGGGGGTGGGGAGGAAGAAGTGCACCATATCAAGAAATTCTAGAGGAAACAATGTAGTCCATTATACCTAGGCTAGGGCATTGAGCTGCAAACCGGAAGTTTGGCAGTTTGAGACCCGAGTGCCACATGATGGAGTGAGCTCCCGTCTCTGGGCCCAGCTCCTGCCAGCCTAGAAGTTCGAAAGCAAGAAATTGCAAGTAGATAAATAGGTATGGCTTCAGTGGGAAGGTAACAGGGTCCCATGCACCTCAGCATTTAGTCATCCTGGCCACATCACCACAGAAACATCTTCAGACAGCCCTGGCTCTTCAGCTTGGAAAAAAAGATGTGCACCGCCCACTAGAGCAGGATTCGACTAGCTTTCGAGCAAGGGAAACCTTTATCTTTTTTAGGGTAGTCTTGCATGCTTTGTGGGCATTGCTGAGACTAAATTCTTCCATGTATTATTAAAGGTAAAGCCGGAAAGCTTAGCACATCACAGTGAACTCTGCCAAAAACATACATGTACAAAAAGAATGCTTTCTTTTTCAGATTTAAATGAATGTTCTCAGTGTCCAAAAGGTCAGTATCCAAACAAAGACCAGAATTCATGCCTGCCAAAAGATATAAGCTTCTTGTCTTATGAAGAACCTCTAGGGATCAGTTTGGCCACTCTTGCTCTTTCCTTCTCTTTTATCACAGCTTTGGTGCTCGGTATCTTTATTAAACACCAGGACTCTCCCTTAGTCAAAGCCAACAACCAGGGCCTCACCTACACTCTCCTCATCTCCCTCCTCCTCTCCTTCCTCTGTGTTTTGTTGTTCATTGGCCAGCCTGAGAAAGTGACCTGTTTCCTTCGACAAACAGGTTTTGGCATCATCTTCTCAGTGGCTGTTTCTTGTGTGTTGGCCAAAACAGTAATTGTTGTTCTGGCTTTCATGGCCACAAAGCCAGGCTCTGGAATGAGAAGATGGGTACGGAAAGAGCTATCAAATTCCATTGTGCTTTCGTGTACCCTTATACAAGCTACTATTTGTACTGTGTGGCTGGCAATGTCTCCCCCCTTCCCAGATTTTGATGTGCATTCAATGAATGAGAAAATGGTGCTGGAATGTAATGAAGGGTCAGTCACCATGTTTTACTGTGTCCTGAGCTTTCTAGGTTTTCTCGCCACCATCAGCTTCACCGTGGCTTTTGTAGCCAGGAAGTTACCTGACAGTTTCAATGAAGCCAAGTTCATCACCTTCAGCATGTTGGTCTTTTGCAGTGTTTGGGTGTCCTTCATTCCAACCTACTTGAGCACCAGTGGGAAATCCATGGTGGCTGTGGAGATCTTCTCCATCTTAGCCTCCAGTGCTGGGCTACTGGGATGCATCTTTTCCCCAAAATGTTACATCATTCTATTCAGACCGGAGCTGAACACAAAAGGGCAGCTAATAAAAAGAAATAATTAAATCTGATGAAGAGATTCCAAGAATATATCCTATTGAAATCAGCAGTAATTAGGGCACGAGGTCTTTGTTTTCTTCTGGAGTACTTCTGTCACCATTGTAGACTTTACTAAAAGTAGCCGATCTACATAGTCTGGGAAACAAATAGCACATTCACAGCTGGGCTTCCAAAAACTTGTTAATTGTTCTGTTTGTGTTCCATGTGCCACAAATCATTCCCCAGATGTCTCAGTTTGGCTCTTTCTTAAATTTTAACTGTCTTAATGTGGGTTTTACTCCTCCTTTATACCTGTAACTTTTAGTGCTTTATGATTTCTTCCTGACTGTAATATCACCTAATGTTCATATTGCATTAATGGTTGCATAATAAATTATAAGACCACATTGTAAATATATGCTTTTGTGAATCCTGAATGGATTGTAATGCACTTTCCTTTGAACCCAACATTTCCAAATGCACAAAACATATTTTTCATTCCTGGAACTTTCCTGGAGCATTCATCTTTATTCCTAGTTAACAGCCCCAAAGAAATCAATTGTTAATTCTAATTGCATGCACATGAAAAGAATGATCAAGTGGTACATAAGCAAGAAAGCTACTTTACCTCCATACCACAAACAGTCAGAAGAAGAGACTGAGGTCTACTTGTTTCTTCATTTGAAGTTCTCTTTTTAAACTGTAAAATACGAGGAAGTCCCCTCCATACCTGTGCACATCTCACTATGAAAGATCCTCTGAACTGACTGGAGGAACAGGATAATGCATTTCTACAACAGCTTGCTAATCTTTCACAGAGATAGGATGTAGTGGTTATGGGAGATTTCAACTATCCAGATATTTGCTGGAAATCTAACTCTGCTAGACATGAGGCATCCCGTAGATTCTTGAATAGTCTTGTGGACAACTTCATCTCTCAGCAGGTGGAGGTGGGAACCAGAGGATCTGCTATCCTAGATTTAATTCTGACTAACAAGGAATAACTAATTGATGAAGTGAATGTTGTGGGATCCTTGGGGAATAGTGACCATGTCAGCTTGGAATTCGACATAGGGAAGGATGTGAAACTACGACATAGTAGGACTCATATCCTGGACTTCAGGAAAGCTGATTTCAAAAAACCTCAGAGAAATAATAGGTAGAATCCCATAGCTGGAAATGCTGAGGGGGAAATCTACACAGGAAGGATGGGTGATGCTGAAAAATGAAGTGTTTAAGGTGCAATCGCAAACTGTTCCAGTAAGAAAGAAAGGTGGGAGATGGGTAATGAAGCCAAGGTGGCTGAACAAGGAATTCTCTGAAGAGCTGAGACTAAAAAGGGAAATGCACAGGAAATGGAAGGAGGGTCAGCTTACTGAGGGTGAGTACAAGAAGCAGGCTCGAATCTGTAGGGATGGTGTCAGAAAGGCTAAAGCGCAGATGGAGGGATGCTAAAAATAACAGGAAAGGTTTCTATGCCTATGTTCAGAGCAAAAAGAAGAACAGGGATGGGGTAAGCACATTTCTAGGGGAAGACGGTTAAGCCTTAACAAGGGATGAAGACAGGAAGGCGGGGCTTCGGCGCTTTAATGATGGTCACGGCTTCTTGCAGCACCGAGAGACATGTGTCATGAATCAGTGGATAGGAGGAGGCACGATCGTCTGCATTTCCCACAGAGTCCTTGTTGATGGACTCCTAGCCAGGGTTTTTTTAGGAGAGCCCTTCCCCTGGCACGCAGCTGGTGAAAGGGGGCTACTCCCTGCCCTGAAGGTCCTGCCCTAATTCCCAGAATTGGATTCAAAGCAACTGCCCGGTCAAGCGTTTGGAAGTGTAGTGATTTAAATCTGCATAGTGAGATCCCAGGGAGACCTGATGGATCGTCTTGAAGATTGATGAGTGAGTTTTTAAAGTTGAAAGGAGACATCAAATTCTTTAATGCAAAGTCTCCCTAGTACAAGAGGGAGGGGGGAGAGGATGCCCTACTCCCCCAAGCGATTTAAAGAAGTGGAACTATGGTGGGGGAGAGTGAGCAAATAGAGATAATGGACTACAACAGAGAGTTTTCCAGAATTTTAAAAGCATTTTAACAGACCTTCGGGACTCTGGCATTTTACCGGCAAATGTAAACACCCTTCAAAGATGGTGATTATGGCACAGGACTAAGCAGAACCCATTCTTTCTTCAGCAAGAGGTTGATCAGCTGATTGATCATGTGACCTAGCTGAACTAGATCATGTGACTCTGCAAGAATCATAGACTCTTCCTTTTTGGTCGGGTGGAAGCTATATGCCCTCTGCTGGTCTTCAGGATGCATTGAAAGGATAACGGAGAAGCAGCAGTGCAAGATGAAACAAAAGACTCTTTTGACTTTAGACAAGCATGTAACAGCTGGAAAAAGAACATAACAGACTAGCCAACAACAACAACAACAAAAGCATTGAGATCTATAGAGGAAGAAAGACAAGAAGACTGACTACAAAGAAGAAGAAATGAACTTAATGGTTTAATATTTGTCAAAAAGATAGGGTTCCAAATTAAAAATATCTGAGGGGGGTGGCAAGCACATAAGGAGGGGCCATGGTCTTTTGAAGTCCGTAATCATGATTTAATGATGCAAATATTCTTTGTTGGGCCAGATAAGCTGATATTGATTCAGAAATGATTACTATTTAATACTCCTCATCTTAGAAAAGTTGTGTAAGAGTAATAAGCACATTTATAAGCATTGAATAACTTCCATCACTTGGGCTTTTAGTTAGGTTTTCTTTTCTTTCTCCTGTAGTTTGTAGAAATTCCCCTCTCTATATTTTTGTTGTAGTTTATAGAAAACACAAATAAAAAAATCTGCAATGGAGGTCCAAAAAAAAAAGATAAAGCAGAATTATTCAACTCTCACTTTGTGTCAGTCTTTAACAGTAAGGCGAGCTGTATACAAACTGAAGAATGCAGGGCATATGAAGGAAGGGGGAACTGCCAGTCCAGAATAAGTAAGGAAATGGTTAGAGAACATCTAGCTGCCTTAAATACTTTCAAATCTCCAGGACCGGATGGCTTGCATCCCAGGGTGCTAAAAGAAATTGCAGATGTTATTCCAGAGCCTCTGACTCTAATCTTTGAAATGTCCTGGAGTACTGGTGTTGTGCCGGAAGCCTGGAGAAGAGCAAATGCTGTCCTGATCTTCAAGAAGGGGAAAAAGACGGATCAGGGAAATTACAGGCCTGTCAGTTTGACATCAATACCTGGGAAAATTCTAGAGCAGATTATTAAATGCTCTGTCTGTGAGCACCTTGAATGAAATGAGTTAATCGGTTGTAGCCAGCATGGGTTTATCAGGAATAAGTCATGCCAAACCAACCTTATCTCCTTTTTTGACAGAATTACCAAAATGGTTGACTCTGGCAATGCTGTGGATATAGTGTATCTAGATTTCAGCAAAGCATTTGACAAAGTTTTTCATTATATCCTTGAGGATAAGCTGGTTAAGTGTGGGCTGAATGGTGCAACCATTGGATGGATTCATGGTTGGTTGAAACACCATACCCAATGAGTGCTCATAAATGGCTCTGTGTCTACATGGAGGGAAGTTTCAAGTGGAGTGCCACAGGGCTCGGTCCTAGGCCCGGTGTTGTTTAATGTTTTTATAAATGACCTGGAGGAAGACATATAGGGGGAATTCTTATCAAATTTGCAGATGACACAAAGCTGGGTGGGATTGCTAATTCTGAAGAAGACAGAGTAAGGATTCAAGATGATCTAGATAGGCTGGAACAGTGGGCTGAGACAAATAAAATGAATTTCAGTAGAGATAAATGCAAAGTTCTACACCTGGGTACAAAAAATCAAAGGCACAGATATAGAATGGGAGGGACTTGGCTTGACAGCAGTACATGTGAAAGGGATCTAGGTGTTATGGTTGATCACAAGTTAAACATGAGCCTGCAGTGTGATGTGGCTGTGAAGAAAGCTAATGCAATCTTAGGATGCATTAACAGAAGCATGGTGTCCAGATCATGGGAGGTGGTAGTTCTACTCTTTTCTGCTATGGTCAGGCCTCACCTGGAGTACTGTGTCCAGTTTTGGGCCCTACATTTTAGGAAGGATGTTGACAAGCTCAAGCGTGTCCAGAAGAGGGTGACCAGGATGGTGAGAGGGTTTGAATCCAAGTCTTATGAGGAAAGGCTGAAAGAGTTGGGTATGTTTAGCCTGGGAAAGAGAAGGCTTAGAGGGGACATGATTGCAGTCTTCAAGTATCTGAAGGGCTGTCATGTAGAAGATGGAGCAGATCTATTCTCTTTTGCTGCGGATTGCAAGACTAGATCTAATGGGTGGAAATTACAAGGGAGTCGTTACCGGCTAAATATCAGGAGAAACTTCCTAACTGTAAGAGTGGTTAAGCAGTGGAACAGACTGCCTTGGGAGGTGGTGGATGCTCCTTCGCTGGATGTTTTCAAGCGGAGACTGGACAACCATCTTTCAGGTATGTTGTAGGTATGTAGATATGTAGGGCTATCTTTTGGCTATGCTCCTGCAGAGTGCAGGGGGTTGGACCAGATGACCTGCAAGGTCTCTTCCAACTCTAACATTCTATGATTCTATGATCACCCCAGGATTCTATGATCACCCCAGGAGGAGGAGATTGGATTTATACCCTGCCCTTAACTTGGAGTCTCAGAGTGGCTTACAAACTCCTCCCCCTCCCCACAACAGATACCTTGTGAGGTAGGTGGGGCTGAGAGAACTCTGACAGAAACTGCTCTTTTTTCAAGAACAGTTCTGATGGGACTATGGCTTGTCCAAGGTCATCCAGCAGGTGCAAGTGGAGGAATGGGGAATCAAACCCGGTCCTCCCAGTTTAGAGTCCACACACTTCACCACCACATCAACAGAGAGATCGAGTTCAAACAGATATTCGAAATGACTTTTAATTCTGGGAAATTGTGTTCTGTTACTCTCTGGAATTCCTTGGATTTACACGTTTTTCAAACGAAGAAGTGATAAGCATTGTTTAGGAGCCTAAAAAAAACAAAGTATTTTCAGTCCCCCCCCCCCCCGCTTCACAGTTCTCTAGCAGGGGACTGGCAACAATAAAGGGATCATATAGTCCAGTTCAGAAAAGTTGACCACGATAGTGGCCACTGTCAGTTCATCGGGAGAAGTGGATACTTCCCTGTACGAATAATAATAACTTTAATTTTAAAAAATCCATATGAGGAAATGACATCAGAATGTTGTTGTTTTCTGCAATATAACTGGGTAGAGTATTATCACCACTGCAATTAACAAAATTACCACCATTACTACTACATCTATTTCATGTTCCTAGAGAAAACCAACAGACCCTTGCAAAACTGGTATCCAAGGCTGAAGGAGGCTGTTAATATTCCCTGAATCATTCAGGACAGGGGGTAAGGACAGAGAGGGCTCCATCAGTCAGAGTTCTGGCTCAGTGAAAGACAAGGTGACAGTTAGTGCATGGTCATTCCAGTTCGGATACTCAGAAATGCTTGAAAACATTGTCAGAATAGCTGAACTGGTATCCAAAAGGAAATGTTCACCCAGGATGGTGGGGTTTGTGGTGCTGGCACTAGTGTTAGTCTCTTTGACACTGTGTAAGGTTCCTCTGTGCCCCATCACAGATCCTCTTCCAATCTTTCACAAATACTATAAACCAGGGGACCTCATCATTGCTGGCATTATGTCCCAGCTCTATCTCGATTCCAATCCAATCACATTTGAAAATCGTCCATCTGAGGAACTCTTCGATGATCTTTTGTAAGAACCCGGTGTTTTCCAGCAAATAGTGTACATAGATTTGACTGAGATTTAGAGGGGTGGAGAAAGGCTGGGACTGTGTTTTCTTCTGTCTCCTCATGCTTGATTTTCAAGCCTAGGTGCTGCTGCTAAGCACTGACTTCTCCTTTCATTCTTCCCAGTATTATTTTAGCGTTAATGTCTATTATATCAGCTACTTTTCAAGATTCATTCGGTGGAATGTTGTCTCCTCTATCATACTTTTTTGTGCCAGGAGATACTCAGATAGTCAGTATTCCATTCTACTGGTTAAGGATCAGATATCCAGTTTAAGGGGGGCAGCAGGATTAATCTGATTGTTCTGAATGTGTATGCATGTCTTTCTTTTTTTATTCTTTTTGATCCCTGGACAAAATATGTACTTATTTCCTTCTTTTCTGGGGGAAAGGGTATTCTTGATCTTTTCAGGGCACTGAGGTATTTTACAGGGTGTATTTTCTTAAATATGACCTTTCATATTCTATATGTGTCATCTTTCTAGTGTCTTGGTTAAAGATAGTTATTGGTAGCGATTATGCTGGGCTGGAATCAGAAAGGAGAAACCTTCCCTTTCAGCTTGAAGTTCTCTGCCTTTATTGCAGGTTCCTGACTCAGAACTACCAGCACATCCTAGCCTTGGACTTTGTTGTAAAGGAAATCAAAGAAAACTCCCGGATCTTACCCAACATCACTCTGGGCTTTGACATCTACAACAGCCATTTCAGTGCAAGTTGGACCTATCTTGCCTCCATGGAACTTCTCTCCACAAAAGGCAGATTCATTCCCAACTACAAGTGTGATGTCCACAACAATCCGGTTGCAGTCATCACAGGACCAAACTCTGACATCTGTCTCCACACAGCAGCCATTCTCTGTAACTACAAGATCCCACAGGTAAGGTTTATGAAGGGAAAATGACATTTCTTGTCTTTTAGATGTGGGTTGGAGACCAAAACTGGCATTACTGTGAAGATAGGTATTTGTCATGGGCAGCTTGAAGGGAAAGGTATTCATTACGTGTCTTGGAAGGTATGAAATGAAATTATACCTAATTAATAGGTTTTCGTGTGTAGCTATGTCAGAATGTAGAGCCTCTGTGTACATTACCTTAGGTCATATTACAGCAAACAGTGACTTTAGTTGACAAGCCACATTACTCATTCAGTAATATGTTGTGAAGAATAAATTGTCCCTGATTTTTGTTTTGAAATGTCTTTCCCTGTTCTTCTTTTTTTAGATATCTTATGGTTCTGCACCAAAGATGGACGACAAAACACAATCTGTTTTCTCCCACCATATGTTCCCAAACCAGGCCCATCAGAATTTGGGGATTGTTCGTTTATTGCTGTATTTCAGGTGGACGTGGATTGGGGTGATTTCTCTGAATGATGAGACTGGAGAAAGATTTTTACAGGACATAGGTCCTATGCTATCTCAGAATGGCATCTGCTTTGACTTCCTGGCGACAATGCCAGCAACAACATTTTTCAGTGAAATTGCAAAACTAATGTCTGAAGGGGCTGAAACATACAAAACTATCATGGGAAGCACGGCCAAAGTTTTGGTCCTACATGGTGAAATTCAGACCATGATAGTTTTAAGATTGTTCCTCCGACTCCCGGAACTTGAAGATATACCACTTGAGGAGAAAGGTAAAATTTGGATTTTCACAGCTCAGATGGACTTCACCTCACTTCCTGTTCACAGAAACTGGGACATTGATTTTGTCCATGGTGCCCTATCCTTTGCAGTTCACTCAGTGGAGCTCTCAGGATTCCAGAAATTTCTCCTGGAGAAAAATCTTACCTCTGCAAAAGAGGATGGCTTTATCAGACAATTCTGGCAAGAGGCATTTCTATGTTCATTCTCCAACTACACAGCAGACAAGGAGGGTGGGGAAATCTGTACTGGAGAGGAAAAACTGAAGGATCTTCCCGGATCTGTTTTTGAAACAACTACAACTACCCACAGCTACAACATTTATAATGGTGTCTATGCTGTGGTCCATGCTTTGAAGGCCATGTGGACCTCCAGATTCAAATATAGGGCAACCATATATGGTGGGCAATGGAATCTTCTGGATCAAGAGTGGTGGCAGGTGATATTCTAATCATACTTGTTTGTTAAATGTATTTATTGCTTAAAATATTTGTACCTGCTTTTCTCTGGGTACTTAAGATGGCTAACAAACAAACCATCACAGGGACAATCTAGCACCAAATGAGTTCTGGCATTTTCAATCACTATAAAACATCCTAATGGAGTCAAACATTCAGTGTCATTATAATAATAATCCCTCTCAACCAAATAATATGGTCTTAGGGTCAGTTTCAGTCTGTAAATTTCCATCAACCTCCACGAAGAGCTGTCTGAAAAACTCTTAATGGTTCCCTGGAAGTGTGGAGTGATGTGACTTTTAAACTTCCTACCATGTAATATGCATAGTGAGGGCCTGGCGTAATCTGGTCGATGGGGTCACAAAGAGTTGGACTTGACTGTATGACTGAACAACAACAACAATAGTCTGAGAAGCACTCTGTGGAGGGCATGCTGAGCAGGAAGCGACTGGAGCAGTGGGTTGCTATGTTAAGCACTAGTTGAAGCTTCGTAGTCATATTTAGGGAAATCCCAATTAAAATCCATCTCGGTTAACCAATCCAGAGATCACACTGGCATAGATCAGCATAGCTAATTCACAGTGAGATAATTTATGAGTTGAAACATGCTCACAGTTTCCATGGCAACCTACTTCTTCATTAGCAAAGATGGCTCCAAGACCATCCATCAGTGTCTTTACTTACTCTTTCAGATATAATTTCCTCCCATCCAAAACTGGCAGACTCATCCCCCGTGATCCTCTTCTTCTTCTTCTTCTTCTTCTTCTTCTTCTTCTTCTTCTTCTTCTTCTTCTTCTTCTTCTTCTTCTTCTTCTTCTTCTTCTTCTTCTTCTTCTTCTTCTTCTTCTTCTTCTTCTTCTTCTTCTTCTTCTTCTTCGGATTCCATTTCATCTTGGTCACCCTTATCCTTTTAAAGCAAAGCCTGAAGTTACTGGTTCAGGACATCCAAAGGACTCTCTAGAACTTTACATAAAGTAATGATAGGAATGGGTATATCATCTAGGTTTTCATTACTGCCAACCCCTAATTAAAATACTTTGACCTAAATATTGCAGAGAAAAATGAGACAAGATGGACCTTGGAGGGTGTCTACAAATATATCCCAATCACCTCACACTTCTGCAATGGGAGACATTATTGACGCTTTCTTCAGGAAAGAACAGAACCCCCTGAAAGATGTACACTTCATGCTTACTGCAGTTGATCTCCCAAGACACTACAATTGACTTCTCAAACACTGATAACAAGTCTAAGTAAACAAATAGGTACATGCTGCTCTTATTCATTTAGCACTTGGATAAGACAGCTGCCGAACCACTTTTTCTGCTGTATCTATTTCTGAAGCAAAGTTCAAAGACAGAGGAGTCATTCAGGCACATTTGAGGCTTCTTTGCCACAATCTGCTTTATCACCTTTCCCAGAGTATAATGCATGGGCTCTTGGCTACCATTATGCATATTTTCTTTAGCCCAAAAGTGGTGATATAACTGATCCTTTATATTCAATGGTTGTGGTATTAGAATGCTTAATTGGTGTTATGGTAGATTTCTATGTTTAAATTGATTTGTTCTTTCAACTATTTTTATTTCCTCTTTCTTACCAACTAGGAGGATTAAAGCAGCATTTTTTTTTTTTGATTTTATGTTTTACCATTAAACTGGGGAAGGGGGCAAATGGGGCTAGCCAGATCTCATTAGATCTCTGAACTTAAGAAGGGTTGCCCTTGCTTAATACCTGGATGACAGACAACGAAGGAAGCTCAGGGTTGTTATGCAGAGGCAGACAACTACAAATCACGTCAGTTTGCCCCATGCCTTGAAAGCCCCACATGGTCACTATAACTCTGCTGTGACTTGACAGTATGTTGCACTGCATGTACCTCCTCTATGACACTTTTTAAAGCAGACATTAGTGTTTTCTGGTTTGTACCTTTTTTGAGTTCTGTATTTTAATGTCATGATTTTTTTAAGGCTCCAGGTGTGAGGCTGGGGGTAGCTCCAAGGGGAAGCCTAACACAAGTTCATAATATTTGAAAATGCATCATCCTGTTATGTATTCCCTTATGTCACTCTTCTTGTCGCGAAGAGTCGGACTCGGCTGTGCGACTGAACAACAAAAATGTCACTCTTCCTTATGTACCGATTCTGCTCCTCCCTTCCCCATTTAGCTCCACCACTTTCTGAGAAGTTTTTCTTTCAACAACACGGCTGGGGAAAGGATTTCCTTTAACCAAGATGGTGAATTTGTCACTGAATTTGATATTATCAACTGGGTCACATTCCCAAACCAGTCCTTTCGGAGAGTCAAAGTGGGCAAGACAGACTCAAAGGCTCCCCCAGATAAAATGCTCCTCATTCATGACAAAGCCATTGAATGGCCTACGGTGTTCAACCAGGTAGGAGGTGTGTATGGTCTGGGCGATGTCAAGTAGTTTCCTACAGTACTGAAATAGCAGTAAAATGACCACACATGTCTGTTTTCATTCTGTTCATTAGGGGAGTATCATCCAAGCAATCAAGATCCTTTGTGAGTCTTCAGGGGGAAAGGGAATATAAATATATAGACTTAGGTATACAGAAGGAGCATAGAAAAACATTACCAAATGTAGCAGTATTCTGATGAATTGACCAGCCAACACATGACAGATTCCATCACAGGGCAGCATATTATGGTTTCATCTGTCTAAATGTTTCCATGACCTAGGACACGGGACAAAGCCTTGAGATGGCAGGCATGATTTTAAAATCTCAGTTTTGTCCCACTTTTCTGAGCATTCACTGCAGTTTACAGAATAAAAATAAAACATACAGAAACCACAAACAACCAATTTAAAATAATTGCAACTAATTAAATCGCACTATAGCTGTTCCAATCAACACAATGGAAACTGAAACTCATCCACCCCCACCCTCACCTGGATAGCATCTCGGAAATCCATATGATCCATAAGGCTTTGGCACTGAACCAGCTTAAGGGGTCAAGCACCAGTGTAGCAGGTACACCTAACTCTGTGTTCAGTACTGCACCCAGGTGTTTCATTAGTGGGGTTTAGTACAACCTGAGGCAGTCCTCTAGATGCTGTGGAGGACAAGAACTCCTGAGCATAGCCAGACAAGCCAGGTTCACCATCAAGGTCCCCCCCCACACACACACACAATGACACTGGCAGTATCCATCACAAAATTCATATCACATAAACCACCTCACCCAGAAAAAAATATTGCTCAGCTAGGAAACTGCAGACCAGGAAGGTCCCTTAACTGTCCTTCAGACCCACTGTTAGAAACATGCCTCCAAAGGTTATGATGTCCTTTCACTGTGGAAAGAGAAAGACTCCCATGGACTGCACCCATCCCATCACATTGCTATAAGATGCTTAAGGATGATAAAACTTTCAACCATCTGTTGCACTCCAAATGTTCTCTAGAGGTCATGCCATCATGCCATGCCAAATCCTTTTGTCTTCTATTTGGGCTAGGTGCAGCCTCTTTCTGTTTGCAATGAGGACTGTCATGCTGGTTTTAGCAGGACAAAGAAGGAAGGGAAGCCTTTTTGCTGCTATGATTGCCTTGCCTGTCCAGCAGGGAAGATTTCAGCTGAAAAAGGTAAGAGATTCTAGTATTGGATATATTGAGTATAATTCAATATGGACAATTGCATATAAACCCTTGGAGAAATCCAAAACAGGTGTATTAAAAATCAAATATCATTCTATTCAATTGTGCTTACTTCCAGAAAAATGTTCTTAGGATGGCAGACTAAGGTCCTTAATGTTGTATGCATTTCTACTCAATTTGGTGGTTACTATTGCAAAGGGAAAGATGCCCAGATATGCAAGTGCTCTTAGAAAAGTTTACCTCAGTTGGCTGGGGGGGCGGGGGCGGGGAGAAGTACAGTATATCCAATTATTCTAGAGGAAACAATGTAGTTCGTAATACTTAGAAAAGGGAGGAGCACTTTGCCACCATCTAGGAAAGTCTTGTATGCTTTGGGGGCACCACTTGAGTCTAAATTCTTCAGTGTATTCTTCAGGCAAGGGTCATTTCTTGCTGGAGCATGCTGGAGCACTGCTCCAGTAGTAAAGAGTCCAGGGGCAGGCACATTCAGCAAGCCCTGCCCCCAGCAGCCCTCAGTCGGGCCACAAGAGCAGGAAGCAGCAAGGTAAGTTGGACAGGTCCCTGTCTTCCCTGGCCTGGCTGCCTCTGATGGGCTATTGAAGGCCCTGCAAGGAGTGGTGAGCCATTTACCTGCCTCCCTGTGCCTTTCCCTGCCCGCCCACAGAAGCAGGCGGGCAGGGAAAGGCCTGTTGAGGCCCCCATGGCCTTCCCTGGCCTGCCTGCCTAAGCAAGCAGGCTGGGGAAGGCCTTCCAAGGAGTAGGGAGGCATTTCAATGCCTCCCCGTGCCTTCCCCTTCCTGTCTGCTTAAGTGGGCACCTGTCTGCTTAAATGCCTACCTGTGCCTTCCCCCGCTCACCCACTTCTGTGGGTGGGTGGGGGAAGGCCTGTTAGCCCCCCCGGCCTTCCTGGCCCACATGTTAAAGCAGGCAGGCCAGGGAAGGCCTTCTAGGAGTGGGGAGGCATTTGAATGCCTCCCTGTGCTTTCCGCCGCCTGCCCCCTATGTTCATGTCTCTCTCTGCCCCTCTGTTCCTCTGTGTTTCTCTCTGCCCCTCTGTGTGTGTGTCCCTCTCTGTCTCTCTCTGCCTCTCTCTCTCTCTTTGTATGTCTCTGTCCCTCTATGTCTCTCTCTCTGTCCCTCTGTGTGTGTGTGTGTGTGTGTCTGCCTCTCTCCTCCTCTTTCTCTCTGACCCTCTCTCTCTCTCTGCCCTTCTGTTTGTGTCTCTCTCTCTACTCCTCTGTATCTCTGCCCCCTCTCTCTCTCTGACCCCCCCCTCTCTCTCTATCTCTCTCTCTGCCCCTCTGTCTCTCTCTCTCTGTCTTTGTGCATGTGTGTGTCTGTCTGTCTGTCCTTCTGTGTCTGTGTTTCTCTCTGTCGCTGTTTTTCTGTGTCCCTATTTGTGTCTCTCTCTTTATTTATCTTTCTCTCTCTGTCTTCCTTTGCCTATCAAGGTCAGTATTGTGTCAGGGGGTTTCAAGCTCATACCTTGATTAAAATTTTGTTGATCTTCAATATGCCACTGGACTCAAACTTTGTTAGACAAGACAGACAGACATACAGTATTATTTTCTCCTTCTGCCTTCCCTTGGTGTGAATTATTTGGCTGATGATAAAATGCAGACATTTCTCTGTGGATTTAAATGACTTTCTGTGGATGGGGCCATATGGTTGTTGTCTCTAGATGAGGCTGAATGAGGGCAACATGACTTAAGGTTTCAGACAGGTGCAAGTGCACAGCCCCAAGGGTTTTGTCAGGCCTTTTTCTTATGCAATGACAAAATTGTTGGTGGAAAATGCCATCAAGTTGCAGCTGACCAAGGGTGACCTCATAGTGATTTTTAAGGCCTGAGATGTTCAGAGGTGTTCAGAGATTTTTAAGGCCTGAGATGTTTGCCATTTCTTTCCTCTGTGTCACAACCCTGGGCTTCCTTGGTGGTCTAGCATCCAAGTACTAAGCAGGGCTGACCTTGCTTAGCTTCAGATGGTCTGACAAGATCGGGCTAGCCAGGATCATCCAGGCCAGGGCAACAACAGAATGCTGGCACTTTAAGTACCACTTAAATGTTGTACCTGAGTGAACTCAGGTTAACAATGCCTTCAATGGGTCCTTTAAAAAGAATTTTGTCAAAGAACTTCCAAAACTCTGTTCTGGCATGTTCCCCCAGAAAAAAAAGCCCTGGGAATTGTCTTGCTCACAGCAACAGGCAAAGCTTTGCTTGTAATCACCTGAAGAAGGCAACTTGGTATTTAGTTTTATTATATGTGTCATGTGTGTAACTCTGTTTTAGGCACACCTCTCTCTCAAGGGTCAGGTTATTCATAATTTCCTAGAGAAGGGAGGATGTCTTTTCCAGATAGTAGATCTGCTAGCCCTGTGAAACATGGAACATGCAGAATGTGTACCACTTGCTAGCGTGTGTGCAAGTGACTGAAAGAGAAACTTGCATGAGATTGTGGCTTTTCTTCCATTATTAAAAGGTTCTGCTGAGCATATGAAAAAGCTGCAATCTTGCACAACTCCCATTCTCTAATGTCACACTGTTCATACAAGTAGACCATTTATTTGAACAGTTTTTTTGCAATAATTTGTTTTTCATGTAACTATACAGGTACATTGGTGTGATAAGAATGTAACTTCCTTTTACAAAACAAACCAACCCCACTCATATGTAGCAAAAGTCACTGCTAATTTGCCCTTCTAAGGAAACCGGAATTTAAAAAGCTGAACCCAGGAAGCTTTGTATAGCAACTATCATAAAAATAAATAGCAATACTAACTTGATCTGAATTTTCATGCTTGTTGTAGGGTAGCTTCTGGTGATGCCAGGAGGTGTGGCATATGTAAATAAGTTATGCTAATGAATTATGCTTATGAGCTCCTACACCACTTTTTCTACAAAATGACCCCTGATTAAAGGTAAAGGCAGAAAGCTTAGCTGTCTGACTTCAACTGAGTAGCACTCTGAAGATCCTTGCACATTGCAATGAACTCTGCAGAGAACATTCATGTATATAAAGGATGCTTTGTTTTTCAGACTTAAATGAATGTTCTCAGTGTCCTGAAGATCAGTATCCAAACAAAGGCCAGAGTTTATGCCTTCCAAAAGATATAAGCTTTTTGTCTTATGGAGAACCTTTGGGGATCAGTTTGGCCACTGTTGCTCTCTCCTTCTCTTTCATCACAGCTTTGGTGCTCGGGATCTTTATTAAGCACCGGGACTCGCCCTTAGTCAAAGCCAACAACCGAGATCTCACCTACACTCTCCTCATCTCCCTCCTGCTCTCCTTCCTTTCTGCATTGTTGTTCATTGACGAACCTAAGAAGGTGACCTGTCTCCTTCGACAAATGGCTTTTGGCATCATCTTCTCAGTAGCTGTTTCTTGTGTGTTGGCCAAAACAGTAATTGTGGTTATGGCTTTCATGGCCACGAAGCCAGGGTCTAGAATGAGGAGATGTGTACAGAAAAAGCCGTCATATTCCATTGTCATTTCATGTTCCCTTTTACAAGCTACTATTTGTACTATGTGGCTGGCAACATCTCCCCCCTTCCCAGATTCTGATATGCACTCAGTGACTGAGAAAATTGTACTGGAATGTAATGAAGGGTCAGTCTTTATGTTTTACTGTGTCCTGAGCTTTCTGGGCTTTCTGGCTGTCATTAGCTTCACTGTGGCTTTTGTAGCCAGGAAGTTACCTGACAGTTTCAATGAAGCCAAGTTCATCACCTTTAGCATGTTGGTCTTCTGCAGTGTTTGGGTGTCCTTCGTTCCGACCTACTTGAGCACCAAGGGGAAATCCATGGTGGCTGTGGAGATCTTCTCCATCTTAGCCTCCAGTGCTGGGCTACTGGGATGCATCTTTTCCCCCAAATGCTACATCATTCTACTCAGACCAGAGCTGAACACGAAAGGACAGCTGATTAAAAGAAAGAATTAAATCTTATGAATAAATCTCAAGAATATATCCTATTGAAATCAGTGGTTTTTAGAGCATGAGGTATATTTTTTCTTCTGGAGCATTTCTGTCCTCATTACAATTGTTACTATATGTAGCCTATCTACTTAGTCTGGGTATCAAATAGGACATTCACACCTGGGCTTGCAAAAGCTTGTTAATTATCTGTTTCAAGTGCCCAGAATTGTTCCACAAAGTCTGCCTGAATTTGACCCTTTCTCAAATTTTAACTGGTTTTTTAATGTAGGTTTTACTCCTACTTTATCCCTGTAATTTTAGTGCTTTGTTATTTCTTCCTGATTTTTGTATAACCAGATATTCAGATTTTATCAATAGTTGCATAATAAATGATTAGATGCCCATGGAAATAATTGCATTTGTACGTCCCAAATGGATTGCAAAGTGCTTTCTTTTGAACTCAACATTTCCCAATGCACAATGCATATTTTGCATTCTGGGAACTTTCCTGGCACATTCGTCTTTATTCCTGTTTTACAGCTCTAAATTTATTGATTGATCATTCTAATTGTATACATAAGAAAAGAATAGCAAGTGGTAAATCGGCCAGAAAGCTATTTTACCTCCATAGTTTGAACAGTCAGAATAAGAGACTAAGATCTATTTGTTTCTTAATTTTAGGTTCTCATCTTAAATTGTTACACACAAGGAAATCCCCTCCATATCTCTGCACAACTCACTATGAAAGATACTCTGAACTGCCAGAGGCCTTGATAAGATCCAGTTTGATAACAGCATTAGGTTGGCATTTCAAATGGTAATGAATGTTTAGGACACACAAAATGGGAAAGACGCAGCTGAATTGTTGGAATGCTCCAAGGAGCACTTTAATTAAGGACCACTTTGATAAAGCCCTCAGCATTCCCTCAGACCCTTGGCCATGAACCATTCCCGGACCCCATAACCCTCTTCATATTGTAAACTTCTCCTGTAACACAATGAGTTTTCCAGGGAAAGTCAAACGCTGCTACTCAGCCTTTGTTCAGCCAGTCCAACCCAAACTATTCATCTGCTTTCCCCGGTGATCCCAACTTGTTACCCCTTCCTGCTTTTATTTAAGAAGCTGAATCTCTGCCTTCAGTTTCTGGGGGGATATCCACTAAATGGCAGGCAGCATCAAGAAGTGGGGTATCTGCGAAGATCATCCTAGCTATGTTTATGGGGATCTTTACCTTCATGAGAGCTCTTAATAATCAGTCCGAGGTTAAAATAGGGTATGGTTTGTTGAAGGGAATTTAAGGCACAAGAAGCACACATGTAGCATACAAATTTAAAAGGTCTATGGAAAATAAAAAGAGAAGTGGGATAATAGCAGAGTTTGAGGCAATAGCTACTATATCTGAAGACATAGATGAAGAAGGAGAGACGGCAAAAAGATCAGTGCTTCCTTGAGAGGAAGGACCCAGGATACTGGAGGTGTATGTTGGTAGGTTCCTGAGATAACATGAACATACAATGGAGTTCCACTGGCCTTGATATACCCAAAAATGTATCCAGAGTGCTTGCTAATGTGAGGGATCCCTCAGAACAAATAACTGAGATTAATCAGGGCTAGAACAATGTAGTTTGGGAATGGACAAAAGAGGCTGAAGATTCTCTTCAGGATGAAAAGGAGAATTTTGGTTGGGTTCCTGATTACTCCTCCGGTAGGTGAAGTAGTAATGGATTGGTCATTTCAACTTAGAAAAATGGAAAAAATAGTGCTTTCCCACATCGGGCTCAGGGTGTGGGAAAGAAGTACAAGAAGAAGAAGAAGAAGAAGAGAAGAAGATATTGGATTTATACCCCATCCTTCATTTGGAGTCTCAGAGCGGCTTACAAACTCCTTTCCCTTCCCCTCCCCACAACAGACACCCTGTGAGGCAGGTGGGGCTGAAAGAACCCTAACACAAACTGCTCTTTCAGGAACAGCTGTGCCAGAGCTTGTGACTGACCCAAGGTCACATCAGCAGGTGCAAGTGGAGGAGTGGGGAATCAAATCTGGTTCTCTCAGATAAGAGTCTGCGCACTTAACCACTACACCAAACTGGCTCAGCCCACTTAACCACTACACCAAATAGAAGTCAGGACTTTCTATTATGAAGGAAATGTGGGAAGAAAGATGGGATTAACATTTGAGATTGATAGAGTTTCGGTTTTCGGCAGAGCGAATGGCGGCCACCTCTTGGGACGCTCCCGGAGATGGTTAGCCCACGCGCGGTTGGGGGGGTCTTCGCATATGCGAAAGACCCTAGTGAGCCTTAGGCAAAGGCTCCGAACTGGGGGCGCTTGGGGAGTAGCCTCTTTGCCGGCAGACAGCCGGGAAATTGAGGCTTTCTCCCCGCCCCAATCGGCCCCGCTGCGTTGTGCCCGTATGGGACTTAGCAACGCCACCGACTTCCAGGAGTGGAGATAAGCGATGTGAATTAACATAAAAAGAAGAACAGGCATCGAATCGTGAGTTGGAGGTTTACTTTGAAGCAAAAAATGCGAATCCCCCCTGTAAGTGGATAAGTGGCTGGGAGGAGGGAGGAATCCCCACCCCCCTTTGAGAAACGAGACTTCAAAGGAAAAACGAAGGGGGGTAAAGGGGAAAAAGTGTTGGTGAAAGTACCTGTGGGGTTTCATTGAAGATCAAGAGTAAGCTGGTCTCCTGAGGGACGCGGCACGAACTTTGATAAAGTAAACAAACAGGGAAAATGTTGGCTTTCAAAAAGGTCCCACAAAAGCCAGAAAAGAAGGGAGGAGGGACTTCCGGTCTGGGCAACCCCCACCCCCAGAGCCTGCTGTCAATCAACAGAAAAGTGAGCTACTGCACCCTCTGCTGGAGCAAATGCAGAAAATTAGCGAAACTTTGACTAACATGGAAGGTGTTCTCAACAGTCAACAAAAACAATTAACGGAAACAGCAAAAAGGATGGAGGAGATGGCACAGAAGTGTCTGGTCTCGACGGAAGATGCCAGGAAAATAAAGAAAAGGGTCAACAAACTAGAAAAGCATCAGGATATGCAAGAAAAAGGATTTTAACGTTGCAGATGGAGAAATCTAATCTGACTCTCCGCTTTCAGGGCATCAAAGAAGAAGAGAAAGAGGATCTCAGGTCCATACTGGTGAATGCCTTGGCACCCTTAACTGGCAGAGAAGCGAGAGAATTAAAAGAAGAGATGGATACGGTTTATAGAGCCTATTCCGCTTTTACAAAGAAAAATAATCTGCCAGCAGAAGTGGTTGTCAAGTTCACTAAGCAACGTACCAGAGATCAAATCTTACGTGCAGTTTCAGTGGTGCCCCTGAAGATTGGGGAGCAGACTATTAGAACCTTGAAGGATGTTCCTTATGAAATCCGTATGAAAAGGAAAGCATATAAAGGGTTGACCACATTTCTACAAAGACATCAGACTGTTTATAAATGGATCTTCCCCGAAGGGCTGGTGTTTAAGTATAAGGATAAAAGAGAGAAGATTGACTCCGTCTTCAAAGCACAAGAATTTCTGAAGAGACACACCAGTACAGAGGAAGATGCAGCACTCGCAATTTGGTCGGAATCAACCAGCGAAGAGGACAGCGACCCAGAGGAGGGAGGTGCCGGAGCTGGAGATGTGATGGCTAAAGAGGGCCCATCTTACAATCTGAGAGACATAAAAAGAAGACAATATAAGAAATAGCTGTTCGTGAAACGTCAGAAAGGAGCTGATTAATAACTAACCCCAAGGGACTTTACTAACTTACTAACAGAGTTATTTTGGACTTTTGAAATGTGAAAAGAAGACCTTCCAACCACAGTGGTTGCCTAAAACGGTATTTTTATTAACTGAAACTAATCCTTTAACAGAAAAATTCACTCAATCCTTTTCTTAATCCACCTATATATTTTTCTTGTTATAAAAAGCAATAAAATTCTCTCCTCTTTAGGAGGGTTTTTATATAAAAAAAAAAAGCATTTGAGATTGATAGAAGTAACTCTTGGGACAGTGCAAGTCCATTATCTGGAGTATGCAGATGTTGGCTGAGAGGGGGTCACAGCTGTCAGAGGAAGATGCTTTCCTTGGTCTCTTCCTAGGCATAATTATGGGGCCTGCCAGTCCGGGTATTCATCTTTGTGTCCACTTATGTCAAGTTGCCTGGTATATGGATTCCTGGGGTACCCCTATGGGGTCCATTGATGGTTGCAATGACCCATTCTGAGGGACAGGGGGTCAGCATATGCACAAGCTAACATACTCATATTTGAACATCCATTCCACCCCAAGTGCACATCTTGCTGCCCTCAAATAAAATTCAAACACACCAAGAAAAACCTCACCTCTGATTCAGGCCTGCTGTGGATCAGAAACTTTGTATTAGGGCTGATGCCAACAGACTAACACAGCTCCCTATTTTGATCTTCTTTCTTTACCATGATTAATACATATAACCCCCCCCCCCGTTGCTATCATCTCTGCAGGCAAGCATTTAGAATTAATAATCCACTGGTGGTAATTAGAGAAGCTTGACATGGCTTAGGATCTCAGTGTGTCTTCATCTGGTCTGGGCATCTTACAATTTCTTTCTGGTTACTGGTGCAATCCACAGGACTGTCCCATTTGAGATGCCAAAAAGCATGTTATACATCTTAACTCTGGTAACAAATCTTAGGCTTTCCCTTTAAGTGTGTAACGGTTCTCGGTTTGTAACTTTTGTCCTGTAAAGAGTAATTAAGAAGAGGTATAATATCCTCAGTAGCATCCCATATGGGACAATCCTGTGGACTGCATCAGTCACCAGAAAGAAGATGCAGGATGCCCAGACCAGATTAAGACATGTTGAGACCTGAAAAGTACTGAGACTGACGAGTGATTTCAGTTCTCACATACTTTATTAGAACAAGAACAAGACAACTAAGCTGGCTCGCAGGCCAGCTTTTATCCCCAAGTGAACCCACACCCCAAACACACATAACACCCATGATTCGCTATTTACAGTTAATTGAGTTACCCCGGGCTCCCCAATTGGAAGAATGCGAGGAGCCTACATTCTATTGTCTAAAGGGACGAAGCTCAGTCCCTTGCCTGGCCGCATGGCAGACCAGTCAGAACCGGTCCGAGCACATGGCTGCCCCGAGTCCATGTTCCCCTATGGATACACTACAAGACTCCAAGCCCTTTTGACCATTACCTGGCCTTCATTGTCAGATTTCTTTTTGGGTTTATTTTTTTTAAACTATTTGGACCTCCTAACTTAAGAGAGAGAAGGGAAAATGTCAGATAGTTTTCAGGAGAGGACACAGGGCTGTGCTCTATCCTCCTTACTTCTAGCTAAAAGCAGAGGAATCTGGTCCACTAGGATGAATGAGGGGGGCTGTGCCTTGTTCTTGCTTAGCTCATCTAGGGTTGCCAACCAGAGGTTGGGAAATTCCAGGAGATTGGTGAGCACAGCCTGAGGAAGGTGAAGATTGAGTAGGGGAGGGACTACGACAGGGCCTATTGACATACAAGTCCACCCACCAAAGCAGCCATTCTCTTCAGTAGAACTGTTCCATTTTAATTTCTGGAGATTTCCAGGCCTCACCTGGAGGATGGAAACCATACTCAGCACTCCAGGCAAGCAACTGTTTCCCTACAAAGCAGCAGGCAGGCAGGCAGGGGCTCGCCCAGCCTTTCAAACAGGCCAGTCCTATTTCATTGGGCCCATCCTTGTGGCTCTGTCTGGGTCTAGTGGGGATTGGTAGGCATTGTGGCTACTTGGGCAGGGCAGTCTGAGGCCAGGGCTACCAGTATAGAGGACTGGAGAGGCATACCCATTCTCTGGAGGTTAGGTCTACCAATAGAGTGGAAAGAGAGGGTACCTGTTCTCTGGAGGCCAGGTCTACCAATATAGTGGAAAGGGGAAGGCAGACCTTTTCTCCAGAGACCAGGTCAACCAATGTAGTGAAAAGAGGAAGGTAGACCTGTTCTCTAGAGGCCAGATCTACCAATATAGTGGAAAGGGGAGGGTAGACTCTGGAGGCCTGGTCTATCCCCATAGCAGACAATATTTTCTCCAGTGGAATTTGACTTGATTCTGTTTATCTAATAATGTTCAAATTATTCTTAAAATATAGTAAAAATATAGTGGAAAAGAACTGATTCTGAGATTTTTACAAGGTTATGGAAATAATCTTAACCCCCCCTAATTTATGCAATACTTGAGTGTCGATTTGCTAACAACTTTAATGTGACTAGTTTTCTTCACTCACAAGGTAGAATTTTTGCTCACAATATCAAGATTACAAAGGCGGTACCTCATAAAGAAAATTTGTATAAGATGTTTTATAGATGGTATGTAATGCCAGAAAGGTTGGTGAAATGTGCTAGCAAATGTTCAAACAAGTGTTGGAAATGTGAAAAAAAAGGTTGGTTCATTCTTTCATATGTGGTGGGGGTGTGAGATAAGCAAAGAAGATTAGATATGGATCGATCGGGTGATACAAAAGGTATTAGGTCTGGCGATACCGTTTACACCTGTGGTAATGTTATCAAGTATTTTGCCAGAAGATTTTAATAGGGATGATAGATATCTTGTGGTGTATTTAACTACTGCAGCTAGAATTTTGTATGCAAAATATTGGAAGAATACCCAGACTCCCTCGAAGCAAGAATACATCCATAAAGCTTCAGAAGCAGTGGAGATGGACAAGCTGACATTGGTGATGGAAGGACTGGCTGACTCCACCTTTCAGAACACTTGAGCGCGATTTTATAACTGGTACAGTAACATGGACTAGGTTGATATTGGGAGGATTAAGCATGAGTGAACCTTTGTGAAACTTTGTACCCAACAAGGGAGAAGGAAAGGGCAAGAGACAAACTTATAGTGGAGGAGGATATTATTATGGTTTTAGTGTGGCATGGTTTAGTAGAAACATAAAAACATGTATTACCCCCGTTTGTATTTTATGTCTAGTGTTAGTTAGGTTTGTGTTATGTTCTGCATTTGAAAAAAATCAATACAATTCTGCCCTTTGGTGCAGGTATATATTTTAAAAAGCACAAGCTCCTGGTGGCCGCCATTAGCTGGCCACATGGAAGGTGCCCAAGCCCCACCCTGAAGACACTAGGAAATGCTATTGGAAGGAATAGGTGGTCCTTTCCCTTCCTGCCGACAAGTTCTGAAGCCCCAAAACAGCTACTGGTATGTCCACGGCTACAGTTTTGTTTTTCTCCCGCTGCCACTTAGAGCATGGGGATCCCCTGCCTGTAACAGGGGACTGGCAACACTCCAGGGATCATATGGTCCAGTTCAGAGTAGTTGGTCATGATAGTGCCCACCATCATTTCATCGGGACAAGTGGCTGCTTCCTTGTACACATAATAAGAACATTAATTTTAAAAAATCAACATGAGGGGAATGACATTAGAATGTTTTTTATTTGGGTAATACATCTGGGCAGATTATTATCACCACTACAATTAACCAAATTATGACTATTACCTCTAAATGTACTTCATGTTCCTAGAAAAAACCAACAGCCCCTAGGAAAACTGCTATCCAAGACAGAAGGATGCCATTAATATTCCCTGAATCAATCAGGGACATACATAAGGACAGAGAAGGATCCATCAGTCTGGCCTCTGACTCAGTGAAAGACAAGATTACAGTTAGTTGCATGATAATTCAAGTTGGAATTCTCAGAAACTCTTGAAAAACATTGTCAGAATAGCTGAGGGAGGCTATTAATATTCCCTGAATCATTCAGGGCAGGGGGGTAAGGACAGAGAGGGCTCCATCAGTCAGAGTTCTGGCTCAGTGAAAGACAAGATGACAGTTAGTGCATGGTCATTCCAGTTCGGATACTCAGAAATGCTTGAAAACATGGTCAGAATAGCTGAACTGGTATCCAAAAGGAAATGTCCCCCCAGGATGGTGGTGTTTGTGGTGCTGGCATTAGTGTTAGTCTCTTTGACACTGTGTAAGGTTCCTCTGTGCCCCATCACAGACCCTCTTCCAATCTTTCACAAATACTATAAACCAGGGCACCTCATCATTGCTGGCATTATGTCCCAAATCCACATGTTTTCCCGCCCTATAACATTTGAAAACCGTCCGTCTGAGGAACTCTTTGATGACCTTTTGTAAGAAACTGGATTTTTCATCGAATTCTGCACATAGGTCTGATTAAGATTTAGAGGGGTGGAGAAACGTGGGACCTGTGGTTTGTTCTCTCTCTTCTTTCTTGATTTCCAAGCTCAGGTTCTGTTGCTATGCATTGACTTCTTCCTTCATACTTCATTCAGTATTATTTTTAGCATTATATGTAATCTGAATGCTCTGATTGTGTATGCATGTCTTTTTTTTGTCTATTTCGGTCCCTGGACTAGTTATGTATCTATTGTTTGAAGAATAACTATGCCTTCTTTCCTGGGGGGAGGATATTCTTGATAGTTGCAGCGTAGAAAATGATGTGTTTTCTCAGATATGACTCTTATGTTCTACACGTGTCATCTGTCTGGTGTCTTGGTTAAGGATAGCTATTGGTAACCATTGATCCAGGCTGGAATCAGAAAGAAGAAACCTTCCCTTTCAACTTGAAGCTCTCTGCCTTTATTGCAGGTTCCTGACCCAGAACTACCAGCACATCCTGGCCTTGGACTTTGCTGTAAAGGAAATCAACGAAAACTCCCAGATCTTACCCAACATCACTCTGGGCTTTGACATCAGCAACAACCTTTTCAGTCGAAGTTGGACCTATCTTGCCTCCATGGAAATTCTCTCCACACAAGGCAGATTCATTCCCAACTACAAGTGCGATGCCCACAACAATCCAGTTGCAGTCATCACAGGACCAAACTCTGATGTCTGTCTTGACACAGCAGCCATTCTCTGCATCTACAAGATCCCACAGGTAAGGTTTATGAAGGGAGAACAAAATTTCCTGTCTTTTAGATGTGGGTTGGAGACCAAAACTAGCACTACAATAAAGATAGGGCAGCTTCTTATGGGCAGCTTCAAGGGAAGGTATTCATTACATTCCTTGGAGGTAGCTCAAGATAGCTCCAGATGTTCCTCTTTCTGCAGTTTTAGAGAAGAGGAAGAGCCCGGTAGCACCATAAGAATTAACAAAATATGTTACATGGTATGAGTTTTCATGAGCCATTGCTCACTTATGCAGGTCCATTTATATTCCTTGGAAAGTGTGAAATAAAATGATATGTAATTAATGCTTTTTTGTGTGTAGCAATGGTATAAGAATGTAGAGCCTCCATTTATCTCATTGTAGCTCACATTACTGCAAACATTAACTTTAGTTAAAAAGCCAAGTTATACGTTGTGGATATGTTGTGGAAATTAATTGACCCTGATTTAAGTTTTCAAATATCTTTCCCTATACTTCTTTGTTTAGATAGCTTACGGTTCTGCACCAAACATGGACAACAAAGCACAATCTGTTTTCTTTCACCATATGTTCCCGAACCAGGCCCATCAAAATTTGGGGATTCTTCATTTATTGCTGCATTTCAGGTGGACTTGGATTGGGGTGATTTCTCTGAAAGATGAGACTGGAGAAAGATTTGTACAGGACATAGCTCCTATGCTATCTCAGAATGGCATCTGCTTTGACTTCATTGCAACAATTCCAGCAACAGCATTTTCCAGTGAAATTGCTGAAGTAATGGGTGAAGGGGTTGAAACATATAAACTTGTCATGGGAAGCAGTGCCACAGTTTTGGTCCTCCATGGTGAAACTCAGACCATGATATTTTTAAGATTGTTTCTCCGGCTCCCAGAACTTGTAGATATACCAGTTGAGGCAAAAAGAATAATCTGGATTTTGACAGCTCAGATAGACTTCACTTCACATCCCTTTCAAAGAGACTGGGACATCGGTTTTGTCCATGGTACCCTATCCTTTGCAGTTCACTCAGTGGAGCTCTCAGGATTCCAGAAATTTATCCAGGAGAAAAATCTTACCTCTGCAAAAGAGGATGGCTTTATCAGACAATTCTGGCAACAGGTCTTTCTATGTTCATTCTCCAACTACACAGCAGACAAGGAGGGTGGGGGAATCTGTACTGGAGAGGAGAAACTGAAGGATCTTCCTGGATCTGTTTTTGAAACAACCACAACTACCCACAGCTACAACATCTATAATGGTGTCTATGCTTTGGTCCATGCTTTGCAGGCTATGTGGTCCTCCAGATTCAAATACAGAGCAACTGCGCCTGGTGGGCAATGGGACCTTCTGGATCAAGTGTGGTGGCAGGTGACATTCCCATCATATTCACTTGTTTGTTAAATGTATTTTTTGCTTAAAATATTTGTACCTGCTTTTCTCTGGGAAATTAAGATTAATACAAATAAACCATCACTGGGACAATCTAGCACAAAATAAATTCTGGCTTTTTAAATCACTATAAAATATCCTAATGCATTCAAATGGCCAACATCATAAAAATAATAATAATCCCACTCAACCAAATAATTCAGTTTCTGGCTGTAAGTTTCCATCAACTTCCAAGAAGAGCTATCTGTAACACTCTTAATAGATCCCTGGAAGTGTAGTGTGAACGTGGCTTTTATCTTCCTACAACGTATGTGTGTGAACTCAGGCAGATCGTGAGAGGGAGGGAAGGAAGGGTTGCCTCAGTGCTCAGTGGCCCTTTCTTACACACCCTAGGAAATGCTGATTGCTGCTTTGGGGTAAGGAGACAATTTTTCTCTAGGCCACTTTGGAGGGATTTTTATCTTCTGGGTTGGAATAGTGGTCACTGCAGGTGTGGAGGGGGAGGTATTTGTGAATTTCCTCCATGGTGCAGGAGGTTGGACTAGATTTTTGGTGGTGTGAATAAGGATGTCCCGCGCACACCAGCTTGGTGCAGAGATATTTACAATTTATTTACAATATTTACACAGTCTATAGCAGCAGAGCATACAAAGTTCTGTCTGACAAAATGCTCCGTCAGTTACCACACAAAGGCACTGTCTGGTAGTACAGCTCAGACTATATAGTTCATAGAACCAATCACAATGGAGATGCTGAGTCCCTGTGACATATCCAGCAGGCTGATGCAATCAGTCCATCATGTGACTCTGGGCTGCCACTTGGATTGTCTTGATCACTTAGACTAGCTGTCATCTTGCTGGCACTCCCTAAGCACAAGCCAACATAGATGACCTGGGAGGTCCCTTCCAACTCTGTGATCCTATGTAATTTCTTCAGTGACTTAAATTCCCTGGAATGGATTGAGAAGCACTCTGCGGAGGGCATGCTGAGAAGGAAGCGAGTGTAGCAATGTTAAGCTTACTGTGTTAAGCACTGTCTGAAGCTTCCAAATCATTTTAAGGAATGTCCCATTTAAATTCCATTGCAGTAAACCAATCCAGAGATTACAGTGGGGTAGATCAGCATAGCTAATTCTGCAGAGTAACCTAGGGAGATAACTTGTGAGTCAAAATCTAACCCATGCCAACCTGCCTCCCCGTTACCAGGGATGGATCCAAGAGCACACCTCAGTGTCTCTACTTGCTCTCTCGGATATAATCTCCCCCCATCCAGAACATCCAGAACATATGGAGCAGAAGTCCATCAGTGGCTATTAGCCACAGGGTATAGATGGGAACTCTCAGTCTGGGGCAGGTGATGCACTCTATTCTTGGTGCTGGAGGGGGCAGCAGTGGGAGGGCTTCTAGTGTCCTGGCCCCACTGCTGAACGTCCTGATGGCACCTGGTATATTTTGGCCGCTGTGTGACAGAGTGTTGGACTAGATGGGCCATTGGCCTGATTCAACATTGGCTTCTCTTATGTTCTTATGTTAACTGGCAGACTCATCCCCAGTGAGCTTCATCTTCTTCTTCTTGGGGATTCCATTTCATCTCGGTCACCCTCAGCCACTTAAAGGAAAGCTTGGAGAGACTCATTCAGGACATCCAGAGCAGCCTCTACAACTTTAGATGAAGAAATGATAGGAATGGATAGGGTTTCATTACAGTCAACTCCCAATTAAAATATTTTACCTAAATATTACAGAGCAAATTGAGACCCTTAGATAGTCTCTACAAGTATGTTCCGCATACCTCACATTTCTACGACGGAAGAAATTATTGGCGCTCTCTTCAGGAAAGAACAGAACCCCCTGAAAGCTGTACACTTCATTCTTACAGCAGCTGATCTCCCAAGACAATACGATTGACTTGTCCAACACTAATGAGAAGTCTAAGTAAACCAATAGGCTGATATTTTCCATTTCATGCTTGAATAAAATATCTGCCGAACCATATTTTCCGCTGTATTCTCTGTCTGACGCACAGTTCAAAGACATAGGCGCCATCCGGGCAAATCTGAAACTGCTTTCCCACTCTCCACTTTAACACCTCACCTAGAATATGAGGCTTGGACTGTTGATTACCATTGGCTACCTTCTCATTAGCACAAAAGAGGTGGTATAATTTTTCCTTTCTATTACACAACTGTTTCATACATGTTGTCATTTGGAGACTCAGTGGCTGTAGGATTAGAAAGGTTTTTTCATGCTGTGGTAGATTTCTACGTTTATTTTTTTTGTTTGCTCATTAAAATGGTTTTAATTCCTCTTCTTTACCAACTAGGATGCCTAGAGCAGCATAAAGGTTTGATTAGTTTTACCACTATCCTGGGGAAGGGAGGATGTGGGGCTTGCCCTGACTGGATGACCCAGGCTAGCCAGATCTCATTAGATCTATGAAGTTAGGCAGGGTTGGCCCTGGTTAATACTTGGATGAGAGCAACCAAGGAAGCTCAGGGTGGCTGTGCAGACGATGACAACTACACATCGCATCTGTTCACCCCATGCCTTGAAAGTCCTACGTGGTCACTATAACTGAGCTGTTACTTGACAGAAAGTTGCACTACTATGTGGGACCTCCTATATGACAGATTTAAAAGAAGCCATTAGTGTCTTCTGGTTTGCCCCTGTTTTGAAGTCTATTTGTATTCTAAGGTAATCAATGTTGTAAGTCTCCAGGTGTGAGGCTGGGAGTAGGTTCAAGGGGAAAAGAAACACAAATTCTTGTTTCTGAGAAAGTGTCATCTTGTTACATGTTTCCATATGTTATTCATCCTTATGAACTAATTTTACTCCCCTCCTCCCTGTTTAGGTCCCCCACTTTTTAAGAAGTTTTTATTTCAACAACACTGCTGGGGAAAGGATTTCCTTTAACCAAGATGGTGAATTAGTTACTGAATTTGATATTATCAACTGGGTCACATTCCCAAACCAGTCCTTTCAAAGAGTCAAAGTGGGCAAGACAGACTCAAAGGCTCCGCCAGGAAAAATGCTCCATTTCACTCCAGATGTTCTCTAGAGGCCATGTCATCATGCCATGACATATCCATTTATCTTCTGTTTGGGCTAGGTGCAGCCTCTTTCTGTTTGCAATGAGGACTGTCAGTCTGGTTTTAGCAGGACAAAGAAGGAAGGGCAGCCTTTTTGCTGCTATGATTGCCTTGCCTGTCCAGCAGGGAAGATTTCAACTGAAAAAGGTAAGAGAATCCAGTAATGGTTATATTGATTGTAATTCAATATGCACACATGCACTTAGACCTGTAAAGAAGAAAATAGTTCCTTGTTTTGCTCTGTTAAATAAAATCTTTGGTTCAGGCTGCAAAGCAGCCTACAGAAATCTTCATGGGGACAGTTAGAGACAATTAGAGCAGAGTGATCTTGCCAGCTAAATTGTTTGCAGCTGTGGTCTTCCAATTTGCACATCCCAAGCAACTGAAGTTATGGGCACCTGTGGGAAGAGAGATGAGGCCTAATTTCAGTATAGTTTCATTTCTCCCACCTCTGGTTCATCACCATATACATCATGTGCTTAGCAACACAGAGAGAGTTACATCATCTCTCAGGTTTTTGATTGGCCTAACAGGCCTGAGGTCAATCAGAGACCCTCTCCATAAATCTAGTTAGCTTTTGTTATATGGCTGACCTTGTAACCTCTTGGCACTGAAGCTCGTCAGTGGTTACATAGCTCTGCTTATGCTATTGGCATCGATCTTGACTGCTTGCTCGGAAGGGCTATGCCCTTGGATATCTTGAACTGCCTGAGATGAGCCAACGTCAGCTAACAGTCTTACCTCTTTTAATAAATTTTTGTTCCTAAGATAAATAATTATATTTGTATCGTGTCATGGATTTTGCCTTCATTGACCACAAAGCCTTTGTCCAGAACCTGGGCCTTTAACCATCTAGCAGCTTACTGTTTTGTGTGTGGGAACTTAGTCTGCAGTCCCACTCTGCAGGGCTGACTTTTCGTGTTAATTCCCCGAGAAACTGGGAGACTTGTCCTTTCACTCCTAGACTGTTGGAATAGACTGAAAGGACTGGTGCCACCTAACAAGACTAGGGTGAGATTTAGTCTGTCTCTAGAATTTCTTCACTTTGATTTGCAGCAACTCTTTGTACCAAAAGTTAGTCTGTGTTGGGACAAAGACTTTTGACAAGACCCTTGGAGAAATCCAAAACAGCTCTACCAAGAAGCAAGTCCATTTCAGTTCAAATGTGCTGACTTCCAGGAAAGTGTTCTTAGAATGGCAGCCTAAGGTTCTTAATGATGAATGCATTTCTCATTAATTCAGTGCTTATTAATGCAAAGGGAAAGAAGTCCAGATATCCTAGTCATCCTTGTACCTCAGTTGACTGGGGCAGGGCGGGGGAAGACGTGCGGCATATCCAGAAATTCTGGAGGAAACAATGTAATTCGTTATACATAGAGTAGGAGGTGAAGCACTTTGCCACCATCTAGGGAAGTATTGTATGCTTTGGGGTCACGACTGAGCCTAAATTGTTGCATGTATTCCTCAAGGCAAATGCAGAAAGCTTAGCTGTCTGACATCAGCTAAACAGCACTCTGATGATACTTGCACATCACAATGAACTCTGCCAAGAACATGCAGGTACAAAAGGATGATTTCTTTTTCAGACTTAAATGAATGTTCTCAGTGTCCTGAAGGTCAGTATCCAAACGAAGCTCAGAATTCATGCCTGCCAAAAGATACAACCTTCTTGTCCTACGGAGAACCTCTGGGGATCAGTTTGGCCACTCTTGCTCTCTCCTTCTCTTTCATTACAGCTTTGGTGCTTGGGATCCTTATTAAGTACCGGGACTCGCCCTTAGTCAAAGCCAACAACCGAGATCTCACCTACACTCTCCTCATCTCCCTCCTGCTCTCCTTCCTTTCTGCATTGCTGTTCATTGGCCAGCCTGAGAAGGTGACCTGTCTCCTTCGACAAACGGCTTTTGGCATCATCTTCTCAGTGGCTGTTTCTTGTGTGTTGGCCAAAACAGTAATTGTGGTTATGGCTTTCATGGCCACGAAGCCAGGGTCCAGAATGAGGAGATGGGTAGGGAAAAAGCTGTCAAATTCCATTGTCCTTTCATGTTCCCTTTTACAAGCTACTATTTGTACTGTATGGCTGGTAACATCCCCCCCCTTCCCAGATTCTGATATGCAGTCAGTGACTGAGCAAATTGTGCTGGAATGTAATGAAGGGTCAGTCTTTATGTTTTACTGTGTCCTGAGCTTTCTAGGCTTTCTGGCCATCATCAGCTTCTCCGTGGCTTTTGTAGCCAGGAAGTTACCTGACACTTTCAATGAAGCCAAGTTCATCACCTTCAGCATGTTGGTCTTTTGCAGTGTATGGGTGTCCTTCATTCCGACCTACTTGAGCACCAAGGGGAAATCCATGGTGGCTGTGGAGATCTTTTCCATCTTAACCTCCAGTGCTGGGCTACTGGGATGCATCTTTTCCCCCAAATGCTACATCATTCTACTCAGACCAGAGCTGAACGCAAAAGGACAGCTAATTAAAAGAAATAATTAAATCTTATAAATCGATCCCAAGGATATAGTCTATTGGAATCAACAGTATTGAGGGGATGAGGTCTATGTTTTCTTCTGGGGCATTTCTGTCCTTATTACAATCTTTACTAAATGTAGCCCTATCTACTTAGTCTGGGAAGCAAATAGCACATTTACAACTGGACTTGCAAAAGCTTGTTAATTGTCTGTTTGTGTTCCATGTGCCCCAAATCATTCCCCAAATGTCTTGAGTTTGGCTCTTTCTCATCTTTTAACTGTCTTTTAAATGTGGATTTTACTTCTCCTTTATTCCTGTAAAATTTAGTACATTTTTATTTCTTCTTGACTGTAATATCAGTAGATGTTCAGATTGTATGAACTGTTACAAAATAAATTATTTGCTCCCCTGGGAATTCAATGCTGTGTGAGTCCCAAACTGATTGCAAAGTGCTTTCTTTTGAACTCAGTGCTTCCAAATGCACAGTGTGTATTTTGCATCTATGGTATTTTCCTGGAGCTTTCTTCTTTATTCCTACATTAAAGCCCCAAAGAAATCAATTGATCATTCTAATTGTAAGCATAAGAAAAGAGTTATCAAGTGGTAGATCACCAAGAAAGCTACTTTACCTCCATACCATGAACAGTCAGAATAAGAGACTGAGGTCTGCTTGTTTCTCCATTCGAAGTTCTCTTCTTTAACCATTACACGAAAGGAAGTCCCCTCCATACTTCTGCACATCTCACTGTGAAAGGTTCTCTGAACTGGCTGCCAGAGGCCCTGATAAAATATCCCATTTGATATACAGTTTGATATCAACATTTGGGTGGGCACCACAAATTGTGAGAAATTTTCTGGGCACACAAAATGGGAATGGCACAGCTGCTGAAATGCTCCAAGGAGCACTGTGATTAAGGGCCATTTCTCTAAAGCCTCCTGAGATCCCTCAGATCCTTGGCCATGAGTCATTCGTTCACATTTCCTGGATCCAGAACCCTCTTCATGTTGTAAACTTCTCCTGTCATTCAATCAGTTTTCCAGGGAATTTCAAAAGCTGCTGCTCAGCCTTTGTTCAACCAGCTCAACCCAAGCTATTCCCTTGCTCAGATAACTCCGTCAAACTATTCAAGTTATCTTTCTTCACTCAGTGATCCCACCTAGCAAGCCCATAGTTGGACTTTCCCTTTCTCCCTAAGTGTGCATCTGTCTGCCCTCAACTAAAATTCAAACACACCAACGGGAACCAAGAAGCTTCACCTTTGTTCCATGCCTGCTGTGGATCTTAAACTTTACATAGCATTGGGGCAATGATACTTTCCCTCCTTGATGTCTAGTCACTTCCAAGCATTTAAACCCACTGAAGCTACAAGTCCCTTCCAAACTTTTTCCACGACTGAAATCTTCAGATCTCTTTCCCATATCTGTAGCTAGCTCTGCTCCCAACATTTCCTCCATTGTTGAAATCACTGAACTCCCATTTGCCCTCAGTTCTTTGTTCCTTGCTTGCTCCCAAAGAATGAAGAAACAGAACAGTGTTGCCTTGGGAATAAGTTTTATTCATGCTATGTACCCCAACACATTCCAGCTGATTAGGAAGAACACTGGCTGAGTTCAGACTGGCAGTTTGAAGCAGGAGCCAGTTGTGGCAAAAAAAAAAAAGCCCCAGAACCAACTGTTTTGGGTTTTCCCGGTCACACTGCGCCGACTGATGTGGGAGTATACTGGGAGGAGACATGTGGGAGCATTCAGACTGCTGGCCCGAAGGCGCAGCTATAAATGGCTTTTCCCTGGCAAATTGGCTATGTGTGTATGTGTGTATGAGCACATGAGCATTCGTGCGCTCATACACACATGGCAGATTTGGATCCCATTGCGCCGGCACCGCATTGGGCAGTAGAGCGGAGCACAGCCAATCATATCACTGCTGTTTTATGTGTAATGCGGGTTGCGCCCAGCTTTTCGGCTGAGCATTCACACTTCCGGGAAGTGAAAAGCAGTGGGATAAAGGCACTCTCTGGGATTTTCTACCACTTTGCTACAGGAACAGGGAATGGCTGTACTCTAATATATTGACTTGTATTTAAAGAGTCCTGTGTGGACTATATTGAATATGTATGAATATTTTAGCCACTGACCACTTCAGAGAAGACCTTGGTTGTACAGGAAGAGATATTGGCTGTATTTTAATGCATTTAAGCTGTTTAAGGTGTCCTATGTAAGGACCATATTGAATATGTATGAATATATTAGGTGTTAGTTGTTTATCAGCTTTGAAATAGATTATCTTTAGGACTTTATATGTCCATCTTTATTTTTTACATAGTGCTACAACCTCAGGGCTGTGATTCTGAATCAAATTTTCTCCAGGGGAGCTGATTTCTGTCAGCTGGAGATTAGTTGTAAAAATGAAAGATCTCCAGGCCCCACCTGGAGGCTGGCAACCCTACACAATGGAAATTTACTAAAATGAATAACAAGATTGCCTGTTGGAAACAAAGGGAGAGGCCTGCTGCATGAAGGCCCATTGGATGTAATGGAAGGGCCACCAATGCCTATTGACTTGAATAGGATCCACTGAAGTAAATTAAGACACAGGGAGGGGAAAACAAACTTGACCCAATGCCTGGAATCAAGAACCACAAGGGTAAGAAAGAAGCCTGATAAAGGCCCAATAAACCTAGTGTATAATTATATACAAAAATACATGTATTTATTAGAAAGGCTATTAAAAAACATATAAGGGTCCAGTGCTCATTACAAAGTACAAGGGACCTGACACATTTCCATCTCTCAGGGGCCTTCTTCAGAGGTTAAACAATTTGAGGTACAGATAGAGACATCTACCAGCTGATAGATAATCACCTGTACAGACTATCTACGAGAAAACACTTTTCTTCTGTGTAGGAAACCCAAAAATAACTTGTGGTTTCTAAGTATCAATTTTAGTTGCCAGAATTAGCACATGATGCTCCTTATGGAGGACATCTGGGGTTAGAAAATGGACGAGACAAAGTTTAACCTACAAGTTCTATTGGCCTGGGTTTCACCAGTCCTGCCATACATTTCAAACTGTGGGAATGTCTGGAGATAAAAGAAAAGCACAACTTTGCCCATTACCAGTTATATCAATTCCTTTTGAGCATGTGGGAATGGATTTAATAGGCTCTCTACACAGAACTGCTAAGAGTGGTCATAAATATATTTTGACTCTACTGGGTTTTCCTACTAGATTTCCTGAGGTAATGCCTTTAACCAACACTGATGCCAAGACAGTGGCAGAGACTTTAATGACTGTGTTTTCTTGCCTGAAATTACCAAAAAAGATCATCTTTGATTTAGGCAGCTCTGTCATGGCAGAAGTGATGCACCAAATGCTTGGATATTGTGATATCACACTTCTGAAGACTACACCTTACCACGCTGAGACCCATAGCCTTACTGAACATTTTAATGGCACATTTAAAGGAATGATACAGACCTATGTGGTAGATCACCCAAACGACTGGGACAGCAAATTACAGCATCGACTGTTCGATTTTCTCAAGATCTCACAAGAGAGAATAATTCCTTTGAATTCCTCCTCAGACTTTGTTTTCAAGACCCACTAGACCTCATAGCAGATACATGGGGAGGAAATGGAACAAGAAGACACCATGAGCTATGTGACCGAGCTACAGACCACGTCAAGAGATATGTTGGTCAGAGCAGGAGAATATCAGCAACATGCCTAGGAAAAGTGAAAGATAGAGCAATGTCATTTCTGGAAACCCTATGACAAAGCAATAGAGTTTCTGACAATTCCTAGAAAGGACTAACATCACTTCTGATGTAAAGCCTGGAAGTGACATTAGTTCTCTCTAGGAAGCACCAGAAACTTGTCAGTTTTACCATAGTCTCCAGCGTTTCCTAGGCAGGTATGATGCCATTTCTAGGTTTTCCCAGAAGAGACATCATAGCATAAGTCTGATGGCCATTATGTATTTTAGTTTTCTCCAGCCGCCACTCAGAGCAAGGTCTGCCCCTGCCCCAAAGTGGCAGACTGGCAAAACTGCAGGGATCAATGTATTTGGTCATGACACTTTCCATTGCAAGGTCACTGTGGCAGGGAGAAGTAGTAGTAATAATAATAATAATAATACTAATCTCCCCCAAAAAATCCAAATGAGGAAAATAACATTAGAATTTTTTTGTTCCCTGCAGAATTTCAAGGTAGATTATCATTCTGCAGTTATCAAATTAACCACAATTACTTCTGCATCTATTCCAGGTCTCCAGAGACAGCCAGCAGCTGCTAGCAAAACTGTTATTCAGGCACAAAGGATGCTATTAATATTCCCTCAGACATTCACAGCAGGGACAGTGTTCTGAGCCCTGACACTGAAAGGCTTAACTTACCGTCAAGCTGCGTGATCATTCATGTCAGGATACTAAGAGACACTTGGAAACATTGTTAGAACTGTTGTGTTGGAGCCCCAAAGGAAATTTTCCACCCAAGATGGTTTTTTTTGTGGTGCTGAAATTAGTGCTAGTGCCACTGGCCATCTGTAAGGTTCCTCTTTTTAGATGCCCCATTAGAGAGCCTCTTCCGATTCTTCACAAATACTACAAATCAGGGGACCTCATCCTTGCTGGCATTATGTCCCAAATCTATATAGATGCCAGTCCGGTAACATTTCAAAAATGTCCCTCTCAGGAACTGTTTGACGACCTTTTGTAAGAAACTGCTCTTTTTCACCAAATCGTTCATGTAGATGTGATTGAGATTCATTGAGCTGGAAAGTGGTAGGCACTGTGTTGTGTTGATCTCTGTGTTGTGTTGCTTGATCTCTGGGCCTAGGTGTTGTTGATATGTGGTGATTTCTTCTTTCATGCTTTTCAGAGTTATTTTAGAACAAAGTTTATTCCATTAGCCACTCTTCAAGATTTGTTCAGCAGAACTGTGTCTCCTCCATCATCCTCTATTGCACCAAGAGATACTCAGCATTTCAGTCTACTAGATAAGGATAAGATGTGTAGCTGAGAAAGATTTAATCTGATTACTCTAAATGAGTATGGAAGTCATTCTTCTTTCGGCATTTCTTTTTTTCCATACTGATGATCCCTGGCAAGATATATATTTATGGTACAGAGAATTTGTATGCCTTCTTTCCTGAGGGAAAGGATATTTTTGATCTTGTCTGAGCATTGAGGTATTACACAGTGTATTTTCTCAAACGTAGCTCTTTGTGTTCTACGTCTTTTGGATGTCTAGGTTAAAAATAACCATTGGTATCTGTTATGCTGGGCTGGAATCAGAGACAAGGAAACTTCATATTCAGCTTGGATTTGTCTGCTTGTCTTGCAGGTTCCTGACTCAGAACTACCAGCACATTCTGGCCTTGGACTTTGCTGTAAGGGAGATCAATGAGAATCCCCTGATCTTACCCAACATCACTCTGGGCTTTGACATCTACAACAGCCATTTTACTGCAAGCTGGACCTATCTTGCTTCAATGGAACTTCTCTCCACACATGGCAGATTCATTCCCAACTACAAGTGGGATGCCCAGAACCATCCAGTTGCAGTCATCGCAGGACCGAACTCTGACATTTCTCTCTTTGCGGCAGCCATTCTCTGCATCTACAAGATTCCACAGGTAAGGCAAATATGAATGAAGCATTAACAAGCTCTTAACACTTTTCCGGTTATTTAGAATATGATTTGGAGACAAGAACTAGCATCACTATATGGATCTGTACAACTCATGTGCAATGTTCCCTCTAAGCGATGGAGTCTTGTGAATAAAAATTCTACTTTGTGAGCTACTGGCATTAAAGTTGTGAGCAAGCAATTTGGCTACTGCATAAATTAGTTTGCTCTAGAGCCTTCTCTTCCTGAGCTAAGACAAAAATGTGTGAGCCAGAGGATAAAAAACTGTGAGCTAGCTCACACTAACTCAGCTAAGAGGGAACACTGCTCACGTGCAACTTAAAGATGGAAGGCAGTAGATGGAAGAGAATTCCTTACATTCCTTGGTACTTATGAGATGAAATAATTCATAGTTAATGCATTTTTTGTGTGTGTACCAATGGTATAAGAATGTAGAGCCTCTGTATCTCATCTAGGGCTACATTAATATAAAAGATGGCTTTACTTGACAGGCCAAGTTATACATTCAGCACTGTGATTTGGAAGCCAAATAGACACTAAGTTTAGTTTTGAAATCTCTTTCCCTCTTCCCTTTCTCTAGATCTCATATGGGTCTGCACCAAAGATGGACCACAAAACACAATCTGTTTTCTTCCTCCATATGTTCCCAAACCAGGCCCATCAGAATTTGGGGATTCTTCATTTATTGCTGTATTTCAATTGGATGTGGATTGGGGTGATTTCTCTGAAGGATGAGACTGGAGAACGATTTGTACAGGATATGGTTCCTTTGCTATCCCAGAATGCCATCTGCTTTGACTTCATAGTAACAATGCCACCAATACAATTTTCTAATGAAATTACTGGAACAATGGCAGAGGCAGTCGAAACATACAAACTTGTTATGGGAAGCACCGCCAAGGTTCTGGTCCTACAGGGTGAAATTCATACCATGATAGTTATAAGATTTTTCCTTCAGCTCCCAGAACTTGAGGATACAGCAGTTAAGACAACAGGTAAAGTGTGGGTTTTGACAGCTCAGATGGACTTCACCTCACTACCGTTTCAAAGAAACTGGGACATCGATTTTGTCCATGGTGCCCTATCCTTTGCAATTCACTCAGTGGAGCTCTCAGGATTCCAGAAATTTCTTCAGGAGAAAAACCTTACCTCTGAAAAAGAAGATGGCTTCATCAGGCCCTTCTGGCAACAGGCATTTCTGTGTTCATTCTCAACCTCCATGGTAGACAAGAAGAATGGGGAAATGTGCACCGGAGAGGAGAAGCTGGAGGCTCTTCCCAGATCTGTTTTTGAAACAATCACAACTGCCCACAGCTACAGCATCTATAATGGTGTTTATACTGTGGTACATGCTTTGCAGAACATGCTGTCCTCCAGATTCAAATATAGAGGCACAGTATATGGTGAGCAATGGAATCATCTAGTTCAACAATCGTGGCAGGTGACATTCTAAGCATATAAGCTTATTTGTTAAGTGCACTTTTTATTTGTTAAATGCACTTAATTGTACCCTGCATTTTCTCCACAAACTTATGATGGCTAACAAACCTCCGCAAGAACAAGTTACCACAAAATGTTCCAGCAAGGATGGGTCCGAAAGCATCCCTCTAAATCTTCACTTGCTAACTCATACATAATTTCATCCTACCAGTATTCCCTCTAAGCTGAGTTAGTATGAGCTAGCTCACAGTTTTTTAGCCTCTGGCTCACACATTTTTTTTCTTAACTCAGGAAGCATGGCCCAGAGCAGTGTTCCCTCTAAGCTGAGTTAGTATGAGCTAGCTCACAGTTTTTTAGCCTCTGGCTCACACATTTTTTTTCTTAACTCAGGAAGCATGGCCCAGAGCAGTGTTCCCTCTAAGCTGAGTTAGTATGAGCTAGCTCACAGTTTTTTTAGCCTCTGGCTCACACATTTTTTTTCTTAACTCAGGAAGCATGGCCCAGAGCAGTGTTGCCTCTAAGCTGAGTTAGTGTGAGCTAGCTCACAGGTTTTTTTAGCCTCTGGTTCATACGTTTTTGTCTTAGCTCAGGAAGAATGGCTCTAGGGCAAAGTAGCCAAATCGCACACTCACAACTTTGATGCCAGCAGCTCACGGAGTAGAATTTTTGCTCACAAGACTCCACAGCTTCGAGGGAGCATTGCTCTTGAGCAGACTAATTTATGCAGCAGCCAAACTGCTCACTCAAAACTCTAATGCCGGTCGCTCACAAAGTAGAATTTTTGCTCAAAAGACTCCATAGCTTAGAAGGAGCACTGCATCCCACCCCAAACTGTCCGATTCATCCTCACCAGGACATCAGGGCCTCCAACCAACTTCACTTGCATCTTGTCCGGATTCCATTTCATCTTGATCACAGCACTTCTAAGCCTCTTAAAAAGTGCAGTCCATTACAAATTCTTCCTGTATTTGTTCTTCCCAAACACTACAGTTTATCTGCTAAACTTATAACCAGGGGTGTACCTAACAAAATTGACAAGCCAAAATATATACGCAGAAATAGCTGGTTTGCGATTCCCCAGAATAGTAGTACAAATCCAGAGCGTTTGGTGTAACAAAGCCCCACTCCTTGAAGCAATCCATTGTTGTTGCTGTTTTTGAAGCCTAGTGCAAGGAGAGATGAACCATCTAGGTACACCTGAAGCTCCTTTGCCGCACTCCACTTTCTCTCCTGACACAAAACATGATTATTGGGCTCTTGCCTATGGCCAAAAGAGATGTAGTATAACATGTTTCTTATATTAGTAGAAAAGAGCAAGAGACCAGTAAAAGGTAAAGGTAAAGGTTCCCTTGCTCGAAAGCCAGTCGAATCCGACTCTAGGGTTGCGGTGCTCATCACCTAATAAAATATGTGGCAGGGCATGAGCCTTCATGAGCCATTGCTCACTTCTTCAGCTGGCCCTTAGGCTACCCCTTAAGATGCTTAGAATCTGAAGAAGTGCGCAGTGATTCACAAAAGCTCATACCCCGTCACATATTTTGTTAGCCTTTAAAGTGCTACTGGACTTGAAGCTGATTTCCACTAGCTGCCCGTGTTGCACCGCTTGCCCGATACTATTAGTCAGTTTCACACCCAGCCACGGGGCTGCATTTGACCCGCGGCTGCCAATTTCCGCAGTTTCGTGATCCTCAAAAACAGGATCACGAAACTGCGTGGCAGCCGCAGGTCAATGCAGCCCTGCGGCTTCAGGTGTGAATTGACCAATAGTGTCGCGCAAAGGCGGCACGCAACACCGAGGCAGCTGTAGTGGGAAATCAGCCTTGCTCTTTTCTGCTGCTATAGACAGACTAACATGGCTACCCATCTTGTTGTTTATTGTTATCCTCTACAGATTCATTGGTGCTGTTATCTGAGAGCTTTCTTGGTGTGATGTTAGAGTTTTCTGTTTTAATGGTTTCATTCATTAAACTAGTTTTAACTCAAACCGAGAGCCAGTTTGGTGTAGTGGTTAAGTGTGCGGATTCTAATCTGGGAGAACTGGGTTTGATTCCCCCACTTCTCCACTTGCAGCTGCTAATATGACCTTGGGTCAGTCACAAGCTCTGGCACAGCTGTTCCTGAAAGAACAGTTTGTGTTAGAGTTCTCTCAGCCCCACCTACCTGTCAGGTTCAACAGCAAGCAAGTCCAAACACACTTCACTCAGAAAGTTATGCTTTATTGGTATGCCAGTCTGTTGCCCATTATTGCAGAGTCATTGTCAGGAATAACAGATAGGGCATAGGAAGCTGTGTATATACTCTGATGCTTCAGGTAGCTAAGCAAATGAAAACCAAGCGTGCATGTGGGAATTCTCCTGGCGGGATATTACATAATGAACTGGAGGCAACCCCCTCTGAAGGAGGGTTGAGACATTCACACTGTCTGGGAACCTTCTGTTCAAGGCCAGAGATAGTGGCTGGCAGATGAGTGTTTCCCACAGTTCTATAATCAAAGCAAAGCAATGCGCATGTGAGAAAGCAAGCAAGCAAGGCATGAGATCATACAGAAAACATGGCAGTTATCTGACACTACCTCACAGGGTGTCTGTTGTGGGGAGGGGAAGGGAAAGGAGTTTGTAAGCCACTCTGAGACTCCAAGTGAAGGGCAGGGTATAAATCCAATCTCTCTCTCTCTCTTCTCTTCTCTCTCTCTCTCTCTTCTCTTCTCTTCTTCTCTTCTCTCTTCTCTTCTTCTCTTCTCTTCTTCATTCTTGCTAACCGGGAGGATTCAAAGCTGCTTAAAGATTTGTTTAGTTTTACCACTATTGGGGGGGGATTATGGGGCTTGCCCTGACCTGGATGGCCAAGGCTAGCCAAACCTCAACAGACCTTGGAAGCTAATCTGAGTTGTCTTTGGTTAGTAGTTGCACGGGAGACAACTCAGGAAGTTAAGTACTGCTGCACAAAGGCAGGCAATTACAAATCACCTCTGTTCCTCTCTTGCCTGGAAAACCCTAATGGGTAGCCATAATTTGCCTGCATCTTGAGAGCCATTTCCAGCACCCCACAGGGCTCCATTTTTAGGCTGACATCAGTGTTTTCTAGTCTGTATTTGTTTTGAAGTTGTGACATTGGTGTATCAAATTTTCTAAATCACCCACTTGCAACTATGAACATACATTTCAGGAGAACAGCTATCACAAGCTCTCTTGTTTGAAAGTGTATCGGCATATTACATGTTTGCGTATAGTAGGCTGAGGGCAATTTGCCCTGCTAGAGCCCTGTTTCAGCCATGTTTCCCAAGCGGATTAAAGGGGGCGTTCACACAGGCACATCTGCCTGGCGTTCCCCACCCGTAGGCAACCCGTGCTGTTCCGCTTCGCTCCCACATTAAAAAGATACCTGACAAAAGTGGTAGCAAATCCCAGAGAGCACCTTTATCCCACATTATTCCGCTTCCTGGAAGTGTGGACACGAAGCCGGAAAGCCGGGAGCAACCCACGTCTATAGCGTGTGCCGGGTGTTTCCGCACATAAGGCAGCAGCGATTGAATTGGCTGTGCTCTGCTCTACCACCCAGTGCAGTGCTGGCGCAATGGGGTCCACCCCAAATTGGCCAGATGTGCTTATGCACATATGCGCCCATGCACCCATGTGCCCATACACATATAGAGGACAAAGCTGTTTACAGCCACGCCTCCAGGCCAGCAGTCTGAACACTCCCACACAACTCTTCCCGGTATACTCCCGCATCTGTCGGCCCCGTGTGACCCGGGAAACCTGGAACAGTTTATTCCAGGGCTTTTTTGCCACGACTGGCTCCCACTGCAAACTGCCAGTCTGAACTCAGCTGTATTTATCCTTATAAATTAATGATTTGCTTTTTCTGTCCATTTAGTTCCACCACTTTCTGAGAAGTGTTTCCTTCAACAACAGTGCTGGGGAAAGGATTTCCTTTGACCAAAATGGGCAACTAGTAACTGAACTTGATATTATCAGCTGGGTCACATTCCCAAACCAGTCCTTTCTTAGAGTCAAAGTCGGAAAGACAGACTCAAAGGTTCTCCCAGACAAAATGATCATCATTCATGACAAAGCCATTGTATGGCCCACTGTGTTCAACCAGGTATGATTTTTTAATGCTCTGGGATATCTCAAGGAATTTCCCCAGTACTGGAACAGCAATAAAATGGTCATACATGAAAACTGTTCTCTGTGTTTGTTCTGTTGATTCAGTGATTTTCTCCTGAAATTATTGTTAGGGAAAACTTTGAAAAAAATCATACTTTACTGAGTTTTTGGTTGTTATGTCATCAGGATCTTTTGCGTGCCTTCAAGGGGAAATATATATTGAAATATGTAAAAGGAACATAGTGAAAAAATAGCAAGTATAGCAGTATCCTGATGAATTTGCACAGGTTGATCAAACAACACCTGATGGATTCCAGCAAAGGGCAGCATCTTATGGTACATAGCTGTAAAATGAGGCAAAAGTCAGTGTTGCAAGCTGGCCTTCTTTTTTATCTCTTAATGGCTGGTGCAGCCTCCTTCTGTAGTAACACTCAAGAAGTGTTCATAATATTAACATGTGTGAATGAAATGGAAATAAAACTAAAAATGTAAAGTCTTCAGGAGTATGTGGAATCTTCAGGAAGTGATTTACCATTGGTGCATCCTGAATTCTATTTTTTTTATTTAAGAAATATGTTCTTGGATGCAAAATTTAACAGGTCAGGTACTCATACCTATGCATAATAAATTGCATTTGCATATAACACAATATATTATGTTATTTGAGTTGCAGTTTGTGTATTGTGACAGTTTTCATGAGCCCAACACTTTAGGATGGTGAAATTATTTAGTTTTAGTACCTAGATGGCAAACCTGACAGTCTCTTTCACAATGGTAATGAGAGATATTAGATAACAATGGTTTAGGAATCTCACTGAAGTTGGATCTAATTAACATATTACTTAGATTCCTTGTTCTCCTTAATTCCATCAAAGGTTTTTGTGTGCATCCAGGGGTATCTGACAATATATGCTAATATTTATACACAATATTTTTAATAGGACATGTTCATAAAGAATACTGAAATGCACATTGTAAATGAGAAGAACTATTTTGGACTTTCTCTTCTAACAATTGCTTACCTTCCCGAGATGTTTTGTCTGACGCAAACTGACGAGAGCCAGTTTGGTGTAGTGGTTAAGTGTGCGGACTCTAATCTGGGAGAACCAGGTTTGATTCTCCACTCCTCTACTTGCACCCGCTGATATGACCTTGGGTCAGTCACAAGCTCTGGCACAGCTGTTCCTGAAAGAGCAGTTTGTGTTAGAGTTCTCTCAGCCCCACTTACCTCACAGGGTGTCTGTTGTGGGGAAAGGTGTTTGTAAGCTGCTTTGAGACTCCAAGTGAAGGGCGGGGTATAAATCCAATCTCTTCCTCTTCTTCTCTTCTTCTATCTTAAAGGGATAACCTTTCTTAGAAAAATGTTGAAGTAAATTCCCAGCTTCTCTGTCAAAATCACTAGTATGAGTGGAATTCTTTTTTAAATGTAAAAGTAGTCCAAATGAGATATTGTTTTTCAGTTGTGGTGGGTGAAATGATTTATAATTCAAATATGAATTTTGTTGATTAGTTTATGAAAGGTGCTAAAGAACAACTTTTGTCAAAAAGAACATGTAGTTTTAGGAGACAAAGGAATTTGAACAAGTCTATATGGTTTTGGAAAGAATCATAATAAGGTACAGGAAGAAAGACCAAGCCAAGATTTAACACCTTCTCCTCCACCGAGGACAAGGTGCACCTGGATAAATTCAGAACTAAGTTTTCTTGTGGCCGTGTTGTGACTGAAAATCGATGGAGGTCTCCTGGGATCTTTTTCTAAAGTTTCTTCTAGATAAAATAGTTCTATTAATTTCACCACTATCTACAGAGGTGTTAGAACTATCTTCTCCCTCTGTAGAGGTCAAATCTGAATTAGTATTTAGATCAGCCCAAGACACTTTCTTTTGAAAGTTACTAGTTGCAAGAGAGCACCACTTATATACTCGTGAGGCAGCATAATCTCCTGCATCTTGATTAAAGGGTTTTGTTTTTTTTTTTACTTTGAACTCCTTCAAGCGATTCGCAAATTCTTTTTTTCCCCCTTTAAGCTCCTGTAGCTGTGTATCAAAATTAGAGGAACTGTCTTTAAGGGAGTTCTCCATTTTTCTATCTCCAAATTCATTTTTTCTACCAAATTTGAATGTTCTACAATTAACAACATTAAATCTATTGTAAATTTATTTAAGATCACCTTCCACTTCATGTAGAATTCTTCATTATCAAGAAATAAAGCAGGTGATTTTTGTATCCTAAGTCCCCTGTGGATCCTCTGTGTTTTAATGTAATCAGTTAAAGAGACCGCATGAAGGTGGAGGCAAACTTTTTTTTTCTTGTTTAGGGATAGTAACTGTGACCAATCAGCTTCCGTATCCTTGAAATTAGCACTAAGTATGCTAGGCAATACTTTTGCTTGAATCCTTCTACTATACTTAGGTTTCCATTTTTGTATGCAGAATATCATACTTTGACATTGTTGTAAGGAACATTGATTGTCAACAGAATTATGGATTCTTATTCTGCTGCACTCTGACTTCCACATTATGGAGAGCACTGTACTTTGATATTCTTGCATTTGCTACTGATTACTAAATGACTGGAAGTTGATAGAATATAGATAGAAACTTACATTGTATCATAGTATCTCAAAACATGGCTTATGTGTTCTAGAATTATTTAATAACTTTAGTGCTATTGCTACAGCACTACTGTTGTTCTTTATATGGTTGGCCACTGTGTGAGACCGGATGCTGGACTAGATGGACCATTGGTCTAATCCAGCAGGGCTTTTTTATAATCTTATGACCCTAATAACAACAAAACTTTCAACTGCCCCTTGCACTCCAAATATTCTGCAGGAGCCATGATGTCATGCCATACCAATCCATTTTTCACATTAATTCAACCAAGGATGTGTACATTTTGAATAATATTTCATACATATCTTCCATTTTGGCCAGGCACAGCCCCTTTCTGTTTGTAATGAGAACTGTCATTCTGGATATAGCAAGATAAAGAAGGAAGGAAAGCCCTTTTGCTGCTATGATTGCCTTGCATGTCCACCAGGGAAGATTTCAAATGAAAAAGGTAAGAGATTCTAGTATCAACTATATTGATTGTAATTCAGTCTGTATGCACATATGATACTTGGAGCGATCCAAAACAGGTCTACTCAGAAGAAAGTCCAATTTTATTCTGCTGTGCTTACTTCCAGGAAGGTGTTCTTAGTATGGCAGTCTCAGCTCCTTAAAGCTGAATGCATTTCTCCTTGATCCAGTGGTTTTTATCACAAAGGAAAATAATATTCAGTATGCCCAGATATTCAAATGCTCTTGCAAACAGAACCTCGGTTAACTGGAGGGGAAAAGAAATATGGACACCATATCCAGATATGCAGAGGCAACAGTCTAGCTTGGGAAAATTTCAGTTGGGCAAAAAGCCCTTTGGCACAGTTTCCAAAATTCTTGAGTGCTTTGGGTGCACCACTGAGCCTAAGTCCTTCTTTGTATCATGAAGGGTAAAGCCAGAATACTTAGTTGTTTGGCTTTGACTGAGCACACTCCATGAACACTTTGTCATATTGCAATGAACTCTACAAGGTACTTCCAAATACCCAATCAGATGCTTTGTTTTTCAGACATGAATGAATGTTTTCAGTGTCCTGAAGGTCAGTTTCCAAACAAAGAACAGAATGTATGCCTGCTAAAAGATAGAAGCTTCTTGTCTTATGAAGAACCTCTGGGGATCAGTTTGGCCACTGTTGCTCTTTCCTTCTCTTTCATCACAGCTTTGGTGCTCGGGATCTTCATTAAGCACCGAGACACTCCCTTAGTCAAAGCCAACAACCGGGACCTCACCTACACTCTCCTCATCTCCCTTATGCTCTCCTTCCTCTGTGTTTTGCTGTTCATTGGCCAGCCTAAAAAAGTGACCTGTCTCCTTCGACAAATGGCTTTTGGCATCATCTTCTCAGTGGCTGTTTCTTGTGTGTTGGCCAAAACAGTTATTGTGGTTCTGGCTTTCATGGCCACAAAGCCAGGATCCAAAATCAGGAGATGGATAGGGATAAAGTTGTCCAGTTCCATTGTCCTTTCATGTTCCCTTTCCCAAACTACTATTTGTACTGTGTGGTTGGCAACATCTCCCCCCTTCCCAGATTTTGACATTCACTCAATGACTGAGCAAATTGTGCTGGAATGTAATGAAGGGTCAATCACCATGTTTTACTGTGTCCTGAGTTTTCTGGGCTTTCTTGCCATCATCAGTTTCACTGTGGCTTTTTTAGCCAGGAAGTTACCCGACAGTTTCAATGAAACCAAGTTCATCACCTTCAGCATGTTGGTCTTTTGTAGTGTTTGGGTGTCCTTCGTTCCAACCTACTTAAGCACCAAGGGAAAATCTATGGTGGCTGTGGAGATCTTCTCCATCTTAACCTCCAGTGCTGGGCTACTGGTATGCATCTTTTCCCCAAAATGCTACATTGTTTTAGTAAGACCTGAGCTGAATATAAGAGGATACCTAATAAAAACAAAAAACTAAATTTTAGGTCTGTATCCCAAATGTATATTCTATTATAATCAGTACAATTTAGGGGACGGAGTTTATGTGTTCTTCTGTGGCATTTATTTCCCCGATACAGTATGTACAAAGTAGAATCATAGAATTGTAGAGTTGGAAGGGACCTCCAGGGTCATCTACTCCAAGCCCCTGTGCAATGCAAGAAACACACAAATACCTCCCCTCCACACCCCCAGTGACCATTTTCCCATGCCCAGAAGATAACAAAAACCTTCCAGGATCTCCAGCCAAACTGGCCTGGAGAAAAATTGTTTCCAACATGGCAATCAGTTTATTTAGTCTGGGATTGAAGAAGCACATTCACAGTTGGTTTTGGAAAAACTTTTCAACTGTGTATTCAATGCATGTGCAGCTCACACAGAACCTTCCCTTCTTTCCCAAGTTGATTGGACAAATTCATGTGGGTTGGGGCTACCCATTGGCTACTAGTTGTGATGGATATGTACTCTGTCCAGTACCAGAATCAGTATGCCTCTAACTACCCATTCCTGGGGAGCATGGGTTGTAGTCTGTCCTGGTCCTCGGGCCCCAGGATGCAACCTCCACACCCCCAAACTGTGTGAGACCCCCCCCCACTCACCAGCCAGGAATTGGAATGCACAGCTGTCAAAGCCCCCCACTGGGGAAGCCGTGATGATGGAGTGAAGGCCAGGGAAATGCAGAGGACAATGCCGCAACCATGACAGGAGAAACCCCACCTGGATGCTCCTTGCCCAATGCTCCTGGCCCCAGGTCTGAGAGCCCCAGAGGAACGCCGCCTAGAAGGCGCCACCCAACACAACAGAAGAGAAGGTGACCCAGGAGGCTCGGGCAGATGGTGAATCACCGCCTGATGCAGGCAGTGTAGCACCAGGCAGCATGGTCATCAGCACCAAGGGTTACCAGGCCGAGACCAACCCCACCCAGGACGCCAGGATAGCATCTTGGCTTAAGAGGGGGCAAGGCCCGGGGAGGAGTGTCGGTGCTGGGAGTGGGGCTGGGAATAAAAAGAGGAGGGGATGGAGGAGTCGAGGAGGAGTAGCTGAAGCTGAGGCCGGGGAGAGATGGAAGGACACCAAGAGAGAGAGTGCAGGAGGAATCGTCCCCTTGGCTCATCTGAGCAACGTGCTGACACCACAGCTGACAGTGGGACCTCAGGGGTGATGTCAACATCATCCCCTGTCATTCTGGGACTCCTCCACCTCACCTCCCTTTTTGATGAGCTCCGGCCACCACAGCCGGCCCCCCTGCTTTTCACAAAGAGGACAAGAATCACCACGGCCACTGGGGGCAGCAGCCTGGGTGGGAAGGTGGAGCACGATAGTCAGTCTCCAAGAAGCAGCTAGGTGGTCACTGTATGAGCAGATTGCTGGACCTGATGGTCCTTTGATCTGATCCAGCATTGCTCTTCTCATGTACTTCTGTTCTTAGGTTCCCCAAGACCTGTTTGGCCATTCCACACATTTTAGCTTACATTTAATCTGATTTTACTTTTTACTTATACCTGCAATGTCAAGTGTTTTCTGGTTTCCAACAGACTCATTTCACAAGATGTGTAGATGCCTTGTCAGTCCCAAACTGATTGCAAAGTGCTTTCCTTTTTTACTTTGCATTTCCAAATGTGCAATGAACACCTTGCTTTCCTGGAGTCTTCTTATCACCTAATTTACAATGCTGAAGAAAGCAGTAGATCATTCTAAATGTGTAGCATAAGAAGAGAATGATCTATCCCCAAACCCTCAACAGCAAAACTACGAGAATGAGGTCTATTTTTTTTCTTTTGAATTTCTGTAGGTAAACTGTATGAGGCAGCCCCTCCTCTTTCCCCCTGCAAATGTTCACCCTGAAAGATCCTCTGACATGGCTGTTGGAGGTGTGGATAAAATACTTAGTTTGAAATCAAAGATGGCTAGCACTGAAAGTTGGCGGGAATTACCTGGACATGCTTAAATGGGAGTAACACAACTGCTGCAATGCTCCTACAAGCACATCGATCAATGGACTTTTCCACAAAGCCTCCAAAGTTTCTTAAGATGCATTATCATGACTCAAGTTTGCTGGACAATAGCCTGGTATCTCATAAACCTCTTCATAATTGAAATGTCTCCAATATCTCTATTGCTGTCCCAGGGAATGTCATAATGCTACTGCTCAACTTCTGTTCACCCCTTGCCCCTATCTAAACTTTCCTCATGTCCTCAACCAGCCCCCCCAGCGTTGCCATAAGTGGACCTCCTCACTAAATGTGAATTGGTCTGCCCCACCTAAAATTCATACACACTAATGGGAACCAAAACACTGAAACTTTGGATCCATCCTGCTATGAATCCTAAACGTTGCATGAATTCGGGCCGGTTCCAGAATTCCTCCTTGATGTCCAGTCACTTCCAGACCTATAAACAGGGCATCCCGAGTCCCTTTTACATTTGTGTTTGGTTTGGCTCCCAAACCTCTGCCAGTGCTGGAATCTCTGGATCCCTCCCCCCATCACGGTAATGGGTCCCGCTCCAAAAACGGGCTCCAGTGCTGAAATCACTGAACCCCCTCCATCTGCCCTTGGACCTTTGCTCATTGCTGGATCCCTGGTTCCATATCCAGTGTCTTTTCTGAACCTTCTTCCATCCTGGGGACCCCTGTCTTGGATCAACTTTCCTTCTCCTTGGATCAGCTCTTCGCTTCAGGCAGACCAAGTATTATTTTCTTTCCATTTAGAATTCCCCTTTTCATCCTGATCAGGCCGCAACTCTGGGCATTGGAATTGAAACTGTGTGACTGCATTGCCACGTGGTTTCATTCATTTGCTCTCCCTTGTGTGTATGCTTAATCAAAGCAGAGATATTTTTTATCGGTGTGGCCCTATTCTGCCCCAGATTAGTGTGAATCGGGGAGGTCTCCATCTTGAAATGAAAAGTCCGTGTGTTTCAAGTTTCTTTGGGAATGAGGTGCTGCCCAAGAAGGGCTGGTTGAACAAACAACATATTCTTTGAGTGATGAAGGTCAGCTGTGGATTTTTATTTTTTTTTACTTAAGTGTTAAGTGGAATGTCTCCGGGGAGAGGCTTCCCAATAGTGCCTCCAAAGCTGTATCTTGTCCCAGACACTATTTGCTGTGTATGAAAGTTATGACAGTAGTGATTCCCCTTTCTTGCAAATCTGTCCCTTGCAAATCCCTTGGGGCACAGAGCTTTTTCCTTCATATCTGCAAATTGCCATGCACAGTGATTTCACTATGTCAAATATTGATTACGATAATCCACAAGATAAATCCAGATGTAGATATTATTAAGACACAGTGGGGAGGAATGACATGATGTCTTTCTTCAACATCACAGAGAACATACATCTCTGTGCAGCTGACTGTCACTTCTGTAATTATCACAGTAACTGTGATGACTGGTAATTCTGCTGCCTCCCTTGGGGAGAACAACTAGCCAAACTGTTACCCAGGACTCAAAAATGCTATTAATATTTCCTGAGTCACCCAGAGCAGGGGCTTAGAGAAGAGAGGGCTGCATCAATCCAGTTCCTGACACTTTAGACTTCTCTGTCCAATCTACAAGAGAGCCAAGCGAGTGATCCTTCAAGCCAGGCAGCCTGGGAACACTTGACAAGCAATGTTTGCTGAGCTGAATTCATTTCCAGTAGGGGCATTTTCATTCAAGACTATGGCATTTCTGGTGCTATTGCCTTCGACTGTGTGCAAGGGTCCCATTGTTAAATGCCCAATCAGAGACCCCCTTCCTATTCGCCACAAGTACTATCAAGCCGGAGACCTAATCATTGCTGGAATTATATCTCAGATCTACATGTTTACCAATCCAATCACTTTCACAGAACACCTCTCTGAGGAACTGTTTGATGAACATGTGTAAGAAATGGTGTACTATTCAGTAGAGAAGAGAATGGCTGCTGTTTTCTATGACTTTCTCTCTTCCCCCCCCCCCTCCAGAAAGGAAACCACCTCGCCTGTGTCATGATTATTCTTGTTGTTTTCTTTCCAGTTGTTGTGTGGCTTCCTGGGTAAATTATTCTGTCGTGAAGAACTGCTGCTATTTAAAAAGGAAATGCCCTATCTTGAGTTTTTATTGTTACATGTAACTACAGACAGAAATCTAGATTTGACTCCACTATCATCTTATAGACCAACAAGATTTGGGGGGGGGTATGAGCTTTTCAGAGTAAAATCTCCCTCGGTCAAATACTTAACTTTATTTGAAGATACATCAGAATGCCACTGCTGGTAACATATAACTGTCAGCTCTAGCCAGTTCAATCCTTAATCAATAATCTGCAGACTATGCTGGACAATGATAATCTCCTCTCACAGGCATTGGGAAGCAAACTTTTCTTGCCCACCATTAGACCTGTAATCTTAAACCACTTCTCACCCACAACAATGGCTTTTCTAACATGGACCCAGACTCTAGGACCTGCACAACCAACAAACCAAGAGGCCAACTCTGTTCCCATATCCACTCTCACAATCACTGGACTAACAACACCAGCTATACTATCTCAACATCGTTCACTTGTTCATCTTCCCACACTGTATATGACATCAGATGTCAGCAATGCCTTTCCACTCTCTACATTGGACAAACAGGTCAGTCCCTACGCAAAATACTAAATTAAGATAAATCTAACATTAAAAGTCACAACACTAAAAAAAAAAAAAATGGGGGAACATCATGGCTTCCTGTAATTCAGGTTACCAAGATTTGGTCAGTCCCCATGCAAAATACTAAATCAAGATAAGTCTAACATTAAAAATCACAACACTCAAAAAAACAATGGGGGGACATCTTAATTTTCCCGGTCATTCCATGGCTGAACTAAGATCAGGAGTCCTTAGACAAAGAAACTCAAAGGGGAGATTTCAGTGAAAGATTGCTGAACTTAAGTCCATGCATAAGTTCAATGGACCCCCCTCCCAGGGCTGAATACAGAAAGAGGATTCTTGTCTCATTACAGATGCTAATTTTCTGCTCCCAAGAATTTCCCCTCTTGTCTAATCAAGCTGTCTACAATATGTATTGTACATTTTCATCCTGAGTTCCTGTTTTGCAGCACCATTCCCTCCTTCAGAGTGGGATATAAAAACTCAGAAGTTTCCATTCCTTTTCATATCTGATGAAGGGAGCACTGACTCTTGAAAGTTTATACCTTGAAAATCTTATTGGTGTCCAAGGTGCTACTGGACTGGAATCTAAGTTTTCAACTGCAGACCAGCATCGCTAAACTCTGAAACTTCCCTGGTGATTTGTTGTAACTCAGGTTATGAAGATTTGGTTCACAAACAATTACTCCAATTTTGTTTTGTCACCGTCAATGCTAGTTTGATTACTCCAGTTAGTCAATTCTGATGTGGGAAGTGTACAGGAGCATCATTAGGGAACAAGCCAGGATACAACTAGAGTGTCTGATTTTCTACATCATATAGAAGCATAGACACTTCTAACATGAGTTTCAAAATATCAAGCTACGTTTTTAGATCCTATTCTGATGCACCCTAATGAACCATAGTTTTGCATTCTATCATCCATCCATCCATCATCTATCTATCATATAGCTATCTAAGAAAATTTGTCTTCATGCCTTCATGTCTTTTAGGACTTGAACCATATCATCTTGGAGACCAAGCCTTATGAGAAAAGGTTGAGGGACTGGAGAAAAGGAGGTTGAGGGGGGATATGATTGCTCTCTTGAAGTATCTGAAGGGCTGTCACTTAGAGGAGGGCAGGGAGCTGTGCCTATTCACAGCAGAGGTCAAGGGCAGAAAGGTATTGGCTGGATATTAGGACAAACTTTTTTACAATGTGAGTTGTGCAACAGTGGGATCAGCTGCCCAGAGAGGTGGTGAGCTCCCCCTCGCTGACAATCTTTTTTTTTTTTTTTTTTAATATAGTTTTTATATAGTTTTTGGTAAGTATTACATATTATCTTTTATCCCGTACATTTCGTAACGGTTTTTTATCCCTTCTCCCTCCCTCCTCCCCCTCTGCTTTTCCAATGCTTTAGTCCTTTGTTCCCAGCCACGGGCACAAGGTCCGAATCTTGCACTGAATGTTCTTTCTTCCTTCTGTTGGTAGCCACTCCAGGTAGGTCTTCCATTTCGTGCTGATTGCTGTAGTCCTGTCTGCCCATTTGGTCTTCCAGTTCAGTATCTCTATTATGTCTGACTGTATGAAATCAAACAAATAATTATGCCAGATTTCTACTGTCCATTTACTCTTGTCCTTCCAACCCAGAGCAATCACTGCTTTTCCTGCTAATATCATTGCTTTGAATATAGCTTGGTTCTCTTTACTTACTCCTGGGTTCCCTATTATGCCCATTAACATTAAATTAAAGTTAATGGACAGTGAAACTTTGCATGTTCTCCTTATAATTTGCAATATTTTTGTCCAAAAGACACTGACCTCTGGGCATTCCCACCACATATGGGAAAACCATCCTTTAGCCAGTTTGCAATGCCAGCACATGGGGCTCATTCCTGGGATCATGTTTGCTATTTGCGCTGGTGTTTTGTACCATTTTGTAATGAATTTATGCTCCATTTCATTAAATTTGATCACTTTAATTCCCTCTATTCCTTCCATTATTTTGCTTGCCAAGTTTTCTGATACCTGACCTTCTTTGGTCCAAGTGTTCTGTAGGTAAGATATTGTCGTGTCTGTATTTGATATCATTTTCCTATAGATTTTCCCTGCTAATCCTTGTTTTGATTTTTGCATCCCTTTGTATAGTTCTTCTATCGGTTCCTCTATCCATATTTTCTCTTTTTCCTTGATCTTATTAACCATACTATATAGGCCTGTTATTTTTAACCAGTGTTGGTTACCTACCTCTTCCACTATCTCGTGCACCGGTTTTAAGTTACGTCCTCTAAACATGTCTTCCAACCTATAATACCCTTTAGTTTTAAGATATTCCCACCATTTATTCTCTTTTATTTCGCTGTATATTAATTCTAGTGGTGTCCATCTTGAGTTTCTTCTTAGCCATTTCGCTTGCCACTTGCTCCAAGATTCTAATGCTGAATGTCTGGGGCCTTTAATCAATTTGAGATCTTTTTTTGTGGCTTTAGAGAAAATCCCGAATCTTCCTATATTGTTGTTTATCTCATTTTCAAATCTAACCCATTTTTGCTCCTCTCCTTCACCTATCTCTAATAGCGACTTTATTTGAAAGGCTTCATAATATCTATTCAGCTCTGGGACTCCCCAACCCAACTCCTCCTTGAGACCATGTATCAACCTTTTTTGAATTCTACACTTTTTACTGCCAAATATCCACTCTCTAATTGCCCTATTCCATTGTTCTAACCTTTTGTTATGGGCCTCTAATGGTATCGTCTGGAATAAGTATGTTAGTTTAGGTAACCAGAACATTTTAACACTCCTAATTCTAGTAGATATACCAAGAGTTTTATTTTTCCACTTTCTCATTTCATTCTTTATTTTCTTCCATATCGTGCTATAATTCACCTCCGATATTCTATCGATCTTCTTTTGTAACACTATACCTAAGTATTTGAACTTTTTGGTGCCCATTCCAATATTTGTAATTTTGTTTATTTCTTTTCTTTCCTCTTTGTTCACATTGAGGTACATGATTTCTGATTTAGCCATATTAACCTTTAACCCTGAACAGCATTCGAAGTCCTCTAAGATAATTTTTACTTCTTTTATCGCTTCTTTGGGATTTGTCATAACTACTATAATATCATCTGCAAATAAATTAATTTTTATTTCTTCCTTCTTTACCTTATAACCTTCTATCCTTACACAGTTTCTTATCCTTTCAGCTAGTTGTTCTATTGCTATAATGAATAAGACCGGTGAGAGCGGGCACCCCTGTCGGACCCCTCTCTGGATCTGAAAAGTTTGTGATTTGGCATTATTGACCTTTACCACTGCTGTTCCCTCTCTATATATCTCCTTAATTGCTCTTATATAATTATCTCCTATCTCATGCTTTTTCATAATCTGCCACAAGTATTCCTGAGATAGGGTGTCAAAGGCTTTATAGACATCCAATTTTAAAAGACCTAACTTTTTTTTTTTTGACCGTGTTGTAATACGTTTATTATATTCCTAATAGGGTGGGCTATGTTCCTATCCTTTACAAATCCATGTTGGTCTTCTTTTATTATTTTGGGACTAAACTTCTTTAATCTATTTGCCAGCATTTTTGCGAAGATCTTGTAGTCTTGGTTAAGGAGGCTTATAGGTCTGTATGAACCTACCTCTTCAGGGTCTTTATTTGGTTTCAAAATTACTATTATTTCTGTTTGTCTCCATGAATCTGGGGCCCTTCCCCCCTCAAGATTTCGTTGAAGATCATTTGGAGTTCTGGGGCAAGAATGTCTATCATTTCCTTATAAAATTCACTTGTGAACCCATCTAGCCCAGGGGATTTTCCCTTTCTCAATTCTTTAATTACATCCTTTATCTCTTGTATTGTAATTTCCTCTTGTAATTTGGCTTGCTCATCCTCCTTCAGTGTTATGTTAACTTCCTCTACAAAGTCTGTTGTGTCCCTTTTCTTATATAATTTTTTATAGAAAGACTCGAACGCCTCCCTTATTTCAATGGGATGTTGAGATTTTTGACCATTTACCTTTATACTTTTCACCCTTTGTCTTTCCTTCCTATTTTTCAGGTAATTTGCTAGTCTTTTTGCTGAATTTATGCTATTTCTTTGGAATTCGTTTCTCACCATGGCTTCCCTTTTCCATATTGTTGCTGAGTCTAAGGCCTCCAATTGTTTTTTAATTGTTAATATTTGGTTCTGTATCATAGGATTGTATTTTTGCATTAGTTTACTTTGTAGCCTCTCCATTTCTTGGATTTTGGCCTGTCTTCCTAGATGCCACTCCTTTTTATATTCTTCTCTTTCTTTATACAGTGCCCCCTTATGACTGCCTTTGCAGCATCCCATAGAATATTGGTGGGTACTGTTCCTCTATTTTCCTCAAAATATAGCTTTATCTGCTCAGACATGTATTGTCTATCCCTTTCTGTGGCCATTATTAAGTTATTATATCTCCATGTTCTGGTTGTTGGTTGCTGTGTGAATTCTATTTCAACGCTTATTGGAGCATGGTCAGATATCCATATTGGGTGGGTTGTAATTCCTTTGATAATCATATTACTATTTTTTTCCAAAATTATGTAGTCTATACATGATACTGTTTTATGCCTACTAGATATATGTGTGGGTTTAGGCCGGTTCCCCACAGACTCATGTGCCTCTATCAGGCCCCAATTTCCTAACTTGAATGATTTATCTTTTGTTATGTCTATATTTAGGTCACCTGTTATAATCACTTCTCCTTCGGAAAATTGTTTTGTTTTTTTAAATATTTTACCCAGGAATTTCTTTTGTCCTTTATTTGGGGCATATATATTTACTATGGTATACTTCTTATCATCCATTTTAAACTTTACTAACAGATATCTACCATTCCTATCCTCTTTTTTTCCATAACCTCTAGTTTAAATTTCTTATGAATCAGTACTGCTACTCCTTTACCCTTGGCATCCCCTCTGGCCTCTGCTAGTATCTCCCAAGTCGGATCGTTTAGCAACGGCTTGCTATCTTTTTTTCTTATGTGTTTCCTGGAGGCATAAAACATCAATCTTTTGATCTTTTGCCAGCTTAGCTATCCTGTACCTTTTAAGGTTTGACGTTAATCCATTGACATTCAGTGTAAGTAATCTTATTGTTCTATCCATATTCTTTATGATTCTGGACTTTGAGTTCCCGTGGCCCTGGGATTTTTAAGCATATTCTTAAACTACCCCTCCCCCTTCCCTCCCATCCCTGTGGTAGAGTAGACTTGTGGGGATAAGAAACCTTCCCCCTCTCCACTTCATGAGGTGCACACATCCCCTCCTCCCCCTTATACTTGTAATATTAACATTAGCTCAACTTATACTTGGATACTTCCCTTTAGGTGTCTTCTTCTAGTGAGTCTGTCCTGAGGCGCTTTTCTCCTCTCTCTGCAGTTCCTTCTTCTGGGTCTGCTTCCCCCTCTGGCTCTTCTTCCATTCCCTCTTCCCTTATGTCTTCAGCGTTTATTCTGAGTTGTTTAAGGAGTTCTTTGGCCTCAAGGGCGTTCCGTGCCATGAGCCTCTTCCCTTCTTGGAATATTATGATTGAAGCAGGATAGCCCCAGGTAAATTTTACATTGTTTGCATATAGTTTTTGGGCATAGGGGCGCATTAAGTTCTTTTGCCTAAGTGTCTCCTGGCAAAAATCCTGTCTCACCCAAACTTTCCTGCCCCTGAAGCTCAAGTCCTTCCTCTTTTTTAGCTCCTTATATATTTGTTGTTGTATTTTTTCTCTGGAGAACTTGATAATAACGTCACGAGGGGCTCCTCCCTTGCCTTTTCTTTGCAGGCGGTGAGCTCTTTCGACGTCTTCTGACTGAATCCTGATTCCATTAGTTGTCAGCCATTCTGTCACTACGCATTCCAGGTTCCTGTTAGAAACCTCTTCAGAGATTCCTGTCAAAATCAAGTTTGCTCTCCTATTCCTGTCTGAGAGGTCATTTATCTGCTTTGTTAGGGAGCCAATCCTCTGTTCATTAGCCAGAGCCTTTTCCCTGGCAAAATTTGCTGTTTGCTTTATGTCGGCAATTTCTTTCCCTATCTTAGCCATATCTACTCGTACAGCCTTAATTTCTTCGCTAATTTTTTCCTGAGATGCTAGGAATATCTTCTGGAGGTTTGCTATCTGTTCTGACAGTTCCTTGATATTTTTTGCCATCCTTAGCTGTTTAATTAAGGCTTAATGAGCTAGGCTCTTGCTGTGTGAGCGTTATCTCACTGAGTGGTTGTAAATAAAGGGTTTTTTACTTGCTGTTTCCAGACTCTGCTGCTGTTTGGATCCTTCTTATCTTCCCACCTGGTTATATGCCAGTATTTGGCTGTTTACAATCCTTTGAGCTGTAAATTCCTTAGTTTACGGGGGAGCTCGGAGTTTCAGCGTCCGACTTGGTTTAGCGCATGCGTGCCTCTCCCCCTCGCTGACAATCTTTAAGCAATGGCTGGACAAACACTTGACAAGGATGCTCTAGGCTGATCCTGGATTGAGCAGGGGGCTGGACTAGATGACCTGTATGGCCCCTTTCAACTCTGTGATTCTGCGATTCTGTGATTGCAGTGTGATGTGAATAGGAAATCTATATCCTAAGGATAAAGGCTGTTAAATGATGGCACAGATGGATAGTGATGAATCATTAAAGTCTCTTTACAGGTTCCTGACTCAGAACTACCAGCACATCCTGGCCTTGGCCTTTGCTATAAAGGAAATCAATGAAAACCCCCAGATCTTACCCAACACCACTCTGGGCTTTGACATCTACAACAGCCATTTCAGTGCAAGTTGGACCTATCTTGCCTCAATGGAACTTCTCTCCACAAGGAAGAGATTCCTCCCCAACTATAAGTGTGATGCCCAGAACCATCCAGTAGCCGTTGTCACGGGACCCAACTCTGAAACCTGTCTTCCCATGGCAAACATTCTGTGCATCTACAAGATCCCACAGGTAAAACAGGGCCAAGGAGAAACCTCTGTTTTAAACAATATATATGGCATGCATAAAGAAGATGCCGTAATTGAAAAACTGGCACACCTATACTGCTGCTTAAGCACTGCATAAAGCAGACAAGCCATAACATTTCCTTTGCACTTGTGAAAAGAAACAATTCATGGTGATCGCCTTTTGATGTGTTAAGCCAGTGAGTGGCATGACATTGTTGAGCTTGTATCCCTCCTTCTTTGTCACAATTGTGACTTCAATGGCAGTAGGTGAGTCATATATCCAGCAACATGGAGTAGAAAACACACACACACAAGTTCAGGTCAGGAAGCCTCTCTTCACCCCTACTCTTTTTTTGTTAATTTCTCTAGATTCTGTATGGGTCTTCTCCAGTAATAGATAACAGAATCCATTCTTTATTCTTGAGCCGTCTGTTTCCAAAAGAGGCCGATCAAAATATGGGGATTGTCCAGTTACTGCTGTATTTCAGATGGACGTGGATTGGGGTGATTCCCCTGGATGATGAGAATGGAGATAGATTTGTACAGCACATGATTCCCATGTTTGCCCAAAATGGTATTTGCACTGACTTCATAGAAAGATTCCCATCAATGACATTCTCCAGTGGAATTGCTAAAATGATGGCAGAGGGGGTCGAAACGTACAAAATTGTCATGGGAAGCACTGCCAAGGTTCTGGTCCTACATGGTGAAATTCAGACCATGATAGTTTTGAGAGTGTTCCTCCAACTTCCAGAACTTGAAGATATACCAGTGAAGGTGAAAGGTAAAATGTGGATTTTGACAGCTCAGATGGACTTCACCTCACTTCCCTTTCAAAGAAACTGGGACACTGGGTTTGTCCATGGTACCCTATCCTTAGCAATTCACTCAGTGGAGCTCTCAGGGTTCCAGAAGTTTCTTCTGGAGAAAGATCTGACTTCTGAAAAAGAAGATGGCTTCATCAGGGACTTCTGGCAACAGGCATTTCTGTGTTCCTTCTCCAATTCCACAATGGACAAGAAGGATGGAGACATGTGCACTGGAGAGGAGAAGCTGGAGGCTCTTCCTGGATCTGTTTTTGAAACAATCACAACTGCCCACAGCTACAGCATCTATAATGCAGTCTATGCTGTGTTGCATGCTTTGCAGGACATGCAGTTCTCCAGAGGCAAACATAGAGCAATAGCAGATAATACAACACTGAATCTTGGAGATCAACAGCTATGGCAGGTAACATTCTAAGCACATTAATGTTTTTATTGTCTGTGATCTAACTATTGTCTTCTATTGAATCTTGCCCAATTCTCAATACAGCTCAACTGCTACATGGAATGATTCCTTGAATCATGGCACAGCCCTTTAGCATGGTAGAAGGTAAATCGATCCTTTCCTTTTCATCACAAGAAAAGCCAGTTGAATCTCATCCACAAAAATGTATTCTTTAAAATCTTTAATCTCTAAATTTCTTTGTGAACTCATGGTGGCTGAAAAATGTGAAGGAAAAACATACGACAGAGCCAGCAACAAAAATACCTACCTGCATAAAGCATCTGTGTGGTCTAAATGGTTTTAGAATTGTTCTAATATAATTTATATTTTATGTTTTATTGTAAACGATGTGTTGACTTTATGTAAGCTGCCCTGAACCAGCTTTGGCTGGGAGGGCGGGGCAGAAATTTAGTAAATAAATAAACCTCCTTTTGCCCAGATTCCCAGCTTTTATTTCCTTCAGCCTTCAAGAAAATCTGTCTTAAATAAAACTCCTTTTATACCCTTTCAAGAGTTAAAATGCCTCTTGAGCTTCCTGATTTTTTTTCATAATATAGACACAATGACAAAAAAAATGCCCACAATTGGCCAAGTAGGAATGGACCTCTCTTGTGAGGACATGCTGAGGTGATTGGAGCGGTTCTCACACAGGATCATAATAGCAGATGCTATCCAATGTAAGGTTCTTATATCATGACAAACACTGAATGTAAATACCAGTAGCTTCAGACTGGCCCAGAAGCAAACAGGTTTCTGATCTGTGTCTCTTTTGATTTTTCATTTAAAATGTTTTAAAATTTATAAGCCTCCTTGGTTCACTGGTAGAAGAGAGAGAACATGCCATCAGGTTGTGAATGACTCATGGCGACCCCATCCACAGAGTGTTCCAGTCAAGAGATTAGCAGAGGTTCTTTGCCATTGCTTTGCCTTGAATAGCAATCACTGTCTTCTTTGGTGGGAAACAGGGACAGTTCCAGATTTTGAGGGGCCCTTGGCAGACAGAGTGCCCAGGGGCCCTCCTACATCCCTCTGCCCACCATCAGAAGACCTACTTATACTTCCCATCCCATCTTCCCACCTGCCTGGGCATGCGTCCCCTTGCCCACTCATGACCCAGTCCCATACCCAAGTTCACAGTAACCTGCATGCCTTTTCCTCAACAGCACTGGGCAGTATGTGCATCTAGGAGTGTCACTGCTGGGATCATTAGGAGCACCACTGGTACCACCTGCACACTATTCCCTGATGGTGCTGTGCAGCCTGGGCACACAGTAGCATAGGATGTGGAGTACTTGCAACAAGTAGGTGAAGGAAGGATGCAGAAGTGTGTGACAGAGGAGTCATGCAGGGAGGGGGTGCCGATGGCAGAGGGCACTGCCAGACTCCACGGGCACCAGCAGTTGCCTCATCATTAGGTATGCTGACATCAACCTTGATGGGGAAGCTGTTTGGCAAGCAAGGTCTTATTATCCATCTTTCTGACCTGGTATTTCTTTTCTTTCTTTTTTTATAATTCAGCTTCAGCACATTTTGAGAAAAGTCTCATTCAATAACAGTGCTGGGGAAAGGATTTCCTTCAACCAAAATGGGGACTTAATTTCTGGGTTTGACATTGTCAACTGGGTCACATTCCCAAACCAGTCCTTTCTCAGAGTCAAGGTTGGAAAGATAGACCCTGAAGGTCCTTCAGAGAAGATGTTCATTGTTCATGAGAATATGATTGTATGGCCCTCTATGTTCAACCAGGTAGGATATGTCATTGGGAAATGTCATTGCCCCCAATGTTGAAATCCAGCTTAGGGTTCACACATGGAGATCATTCCATGTTCTGTTGACTAGGTATATGTATGTATGTGACATTAAGGTGTGGTGACCCTTGCAAGGGGCTTTTAAGGCAAATGAGAAGCAGAGGGGGTTTGCCACTGCCTTCCACTGTAGAGTATACCTTGGTGGTTTACCATTCAAGGACTGACCTTGCTTAGTTTTTGAAACCTGATGAGATCCGGCTATGCCATAGTGTTCCACATCTTATTGACTAGGTAAGGAACATCTTTTTCTTATATTTTTGAGCAAAATTTAGAAGCCATACTATTCAACTTTTGGCCACAAAGGAAGCACAGTCCTTCATCTGTTTCTGAAGGGGAGTCAGTCAGAAACAGATATACTTACTAAAACCAAATGCCGTAGGGAATACATTGGAAAGTGTAACAAGAGGAATAGATGAATGAGCAAAATATGACCAAGCAATATTTCATCCAAAGGCAGCATGCTTTGCTTTAATACATGAGAAGGTTTCCATTGGATAAGACACTGGACAAAACCAGGAGAGGGCAGAGATAATAGGGTAGGCTTTGTATTTCTATATTTAACTTTTTCATCCCATTGGTCCAATAATTCAAAGTGGCTTGCAAAAAGTAAAGCAAAATATACACACCCCACAATAAATCCAAGTTTAAAACCTTACAATTAATCAAGAACAATCCACAACAAACGGCCATCCAAAAGTGCACAAAATCTCATCTCAAACTCAGAAGAGCTTATTGAAACAAGGCTGCTTTACACAGTTTGCAATAGCAAACTGGAGACAGTGCCCTGAACAACTCCTTGGATAGGGCATTCCATAAGCTGTGGTCAACCAGCAAAAGCAGCATTGACTTCATGTAGGAACTTCTCAGGGAAATGGTTGGGCCAAGAGCTATTGATGGGAATGTCCATAAAAGGAGTCCTTCAATTAGCAGCCATGAAGGACTGGGAAGATTAAAATCAGCAGCTTGAATTGCATCCAGAAACATATTGCAATGAAACAGGGGCATCGCCCTACCCTGCTAAGAGCTGAGCTGTAGCATTCTCCACAATTTTCCAGGCTTCCTTCAAGGGCGGCAGCTCCACATGAACTGTGCAACATTGATCCAATCTGTCCAGGCCAGCAGATTAAAGGCGGGTTGAAAGGTTCCTTTCTAGTCAGATGCAACCACTCGAGTAAAGGTAGTCATAAATGGCAAAGAAAAACACTTCTTTTTTAACAGTAGAAGGTTTCCCTGATCAAGGTGGAGAGAAATGAGCACAAGTCCTGGACAAACAAATGTGTCCACATAACCACTGTTTTTGGAAGGGTATCTGAAGAACTAAGTCAAATTGAGCTGGTGAGAGATGAAGCTACTAGGGCAATCCAAAAACGAAAAAAATCTTCAGGGCAACAACATGACAAATGAAGCAAATATATGCTGAAGGGGCTTAAACTGCCTTAGGCTGAGGCTGAAAGACACCTCGGGATTCTAGTAGAAAATGCAGTTAAAATATTGACCCAGCGTGCAGCAGTGGTGAAAAAGGAAAACTCCTTGTGGGAGATGAATAGAAATGGGACTTAAAATGAAATGCAGAATATCATAATGCCCTTGAATTAAGCAGCCTCATTTGGAAGACTGTGTTCACTTCTGTTTACTTACTATACCTCAGAAAGGATATTAGAGAGCTGGGAAAAGTATGAAGGAGGGCAACCAAGATGATTATGATGGGACTTTTCAGTTTAGAAAAAAAGACTGCTAAAGGAAGACATGATAGTTGATAAAATTATGCATGGGGTAAAGAAGGCCGATAGCAAGAGATTTTTCTCCCTCGCCTGTAAAACGAGAACTCAGGACATCCAATGAAGTTGTTGAGAATTAGATACAGGATGGACAAAATGAAATACTGTTTTATTCAGTGAGTAATTAAACTGTGGGATTAACTGCCGGTGGAAGTAGTAATGACCATGAGCAAAGACAGCTTGAAAAGGGGTAGACCAATACATGGGATAGAGGTCCATTGATGATCACTAGCCATGGTGGTTGAAGGGAGTCACCATATACAGACCACTGGTCCAATCTTTTTGAAACTTGGGGGTACATTGGGGAGAGAGTCCAGCAGCTGCTCTGCAGATCTGTGGTTTCACCTGAAACTCCCTCCCCCATCCCACTGAATATACCCTAAGAGATTTGTCATTGACTATAATGGCTCCATAGGATACAATGGAGCTGAATAGTATCCTGGAATCTGTACTTGGCTATTGAATTATTTGGCTATTTATTCGGCTTGGTATATACCGAAAGCACACCCCTAGATTTCATTTCAGATCATCAGGCTTCTGAATATACCATATAGTTGATGTTCACAGTACAAGTGGACAGCATGCTGAGGACCAACCCTATCTGTAGCTTCCTGAATCAGACATATCTAGGCTCTACTTAAACAAAAAACAAACAGACAAACCCTTGAGTTTCACTGAGACTCCCCAAATCTTCAGAGCATTCTGGAAACCTATCTAGATAGGTCTGCAACTTCTGTACAGAAGTTTGACTAATCCCACTCAGACCCTTACAAGCTAAAGATCTTTTAACAACAAAGAAAATTTCTAGGCCTCCCACCAGTTTATCAGTCTCCTGAACTGGGCAGCCCAGTAAATCCAACCCTTGCTTTTTTTCATATTGAGTACCCAATACAACCTGGCACAGTCCCACGCTTGCTATAGAGTCCATGAAATCCTAAACTTAGCTAGATAAGGTGAACAAAGAATGGGTTGTAAATCTGTATACACATACATAGCCTTGGTGAAGCCAATGTCAGTACCAACTTTCCTATAGAGCCAAATGGTGGGCTAGGAGGATGGTAAACCAAGAAGAACCTTAGCCCGTCTCTGGAACCCATTACAATAAACATACAAAGTTGCGTATATAGGGAGAAACTCTCAGGGAAATATTGTGACTTTACCTCTTTAGTTCACCAGTGAGTAATAAGAATGGATGCTTCAGCCATCCCTTGCACATCAAGTACTCCCTAGAAATAAAGCTGGCATTTATGATAATAACGCTACAAGGGTCAAGCGACAACATATAAAATAATATCAAAATAAATATTTCTAATATGGTGTACACAACAGTAAAACTAATAACATAGGACCTGAATATCAGAATAAATTATAGTCAGAACAAGCTTTCTCGTACAAAGTTGATGAATACGTCATATGACCAATACATGACCATTCACGTTTCAGCCTCAAGGGCCTTCCTCAGTGGTCAATCATACATACTTTTAAAAGGCACACATCCTGAAACTACTATATATCAATCCTCACTAGGTGTTATTATATTGTGTAGTATGCTGTACACTTATAAGGCAGACCATGGATCTCTTCACATGGTAGCTACACTCAAACATAAATCTTCATTGATATAATAATCTGGTTTTAAGGTTACCAATATTTCTGGATTTGCGTGTCTTCAACCTAGGGTTGCCAGGCCTGGGTTGGAAAATACCTGGAGACTTTGGGGATGGATCCAGGAGACAGTGAGGTTTAGGAAGGGGAGGGGCCTCAGTATGGTACAATGCCATAGTGTCCACCCCTCAAAGCAGCCATTTTCTCCAGGGGAGCTGATCTCTGTTAGCTGGAGATCTGTTGTAAAGGCAAGAGATCCCCAGGCCCCACCTGGAGGCTGGCAAACCTACTTTAACCAGCAATTCAAGTTATGCCATGCCAAATGCATTTTGCCTGTAGTTCAAATCAGACTGCACAAACAACAAAGGACCATGGAGTAAAAGAGCTGCTAGAATCAACAAGATGAAACTCCAAAGAAGGGCTGCCTACCCAAGACTCCCACTAAATATGCAAGTATACAATCAAAATAACACCAGTAATAATATCACAACGGTTATAACATAGTGGTCAAATATAATATAGTATAATACAAGACAGATAAAATACAAGTCATCAAAAGACCAAGGAGTACATACAAACAGAGCAATCATGATAAGGAAGAATAACAATGTGGAAACAAAGATTCATAGGCTGAGTTCAGACTGGCAGTTTGCCCCGCTATAGCCACGTTTCAACGACATTTTACAAGCGGGTTAAAGGGGGCATTCACACAGGCACATCTGCCTGGCGTTCCCTACCCGTAGTCAACCTGTGCTGTTCCGCTTCACTCCCGTGTTTAAAAGATACCTGGTAAAAGCGGTAGCAAACCCCTGAGAGCCCGTTTATCCTGCTTCATTCCACTTCCAGGAAGTGTGAACGCCAACTCGAAAAGTCGGGAGCAACCCGTGTTGTGCATAAGGCAGCAGTGATATGATTGGCTGTGCTCCGCTCTACCATCCAATGTGGTGCCAACACAACGGGATCCTCCCCAAATCAGCCAGATGCGCTTATGCTCATGAGTGCATATGTGCTCATGCGCACATAGCCAAATTACCAGGGAAAAGCCGTTTACAGCCACGCCTCCGGGCCAGCAGTCTGAACGCTCCCACGCACCTCTTCCCAGTATGCTCCCGCATCAGTTGGTGCAGAGTGACCAGGAAAACTGGCTTTTTTGCCATGACCGGCTCCCTCTTCAAACTGTCAGTCTGACCTCAGCCATAGTAGTCAGTATCAGCAATAATTGCCCATTACAGCAAAACAAGGTCCCAGTATAGCTCCCTTGTTTCTTAAATTTTCTTCCTCAGTTGCTGTAAACCTGTAGAATGAAACAGAATGTACAATGAACGATAGTAGGCATCCTCCTCATGCATACCAAACTTCCAAACCACACACTCTGGAGTGCCCTGACTCACCAAAAATTCTGTCATGATATGATTACTGGTGTTATTTTGATGGTATATTTGCATATTTAGTGGGAGTCTTGGGCAGGCAGCCCTTCTTCAGGGTTTCATCTTGTTGATTCAGGCATTTTTGAATTTTGAAATATATATTCTGAGAATGAAAACATTCTTCTCTTCTATTTGGGATAGGCACAGCCTCTTTCGGTTTGCAATGACAACTGTCATCCTGGTTATAGTAGGAGGAGAAAGGAAGGAAAACCTTTTTGCTGCTATGATTGTCTTCCATGTCCAGAAGGGAAGATCTCAAACAAGAAAGGTAAGAGACTTAAAGGTGAGATATATTGGCTGAAATCCAGCATGTACACTGATCTCCACAATGTTAAATGCACTTGTTCACAGTACAGCACTGGTGACCATCATAAAGTGGAAAACATCTGATATTCATAGTATGTAAAAATAATTTGGAAAAAAAGGACCTTGATTGTCTAAAAAGGGTTGAAAGACAGCAGAACCAGACAAGCTGCAGGCAGTGACCTAATTTGTGATGTCCTGAGTGAAAGAAACATCCCATTCTCATAGCAGACACTGACAATGTGATGCACTTTGGGGCTTTCACTGAGCATATAAGAACTACAAAAGTTTAATCTCGCTTTTTTCAGAATTTAGCTTTAGAGTTCCTGCTCACATAGCATCATTTTGCCATGAATTATGCACAGGACTTCCATGTATTTAAAAGAATGCTTTCTTTTCCAGATATGGATGAGTGTTCTCAGTGTCCAGAAGGCCAATACCCAAACAGTGCCCAGAATTTATGCCTGCTGAAAGATATAAGCTTCTTGTCTTATGAAGAACCTCTGGGAATCAGCTTGGCCAGTAGTGCACTTTACTTCTCTTTTGTCACAGCTTTGGTGCTCTGGATTTTCATCAAACATCAGGACACTCCCTTAGTCAAAGCCAACAACCGGGACCTCACCTATACTCTCCTCATCTCCCTCTTCCTCTCCTTCCTTTCTGCTTTGCTGTTCATTGGTGAACCAAAGAAAGTGACCTGCCTCCTTCGACAAATGGCTTTTGGCATCATCTTCTCGGTGGCTGTTTCTTGTGTGTTGGCCAAAACTGCTCTTGTGGTTCTGGCTTTCATGGCCACTAAGCCAGGATCCAGAATGAGGAGATGGGTAGGGATAAAGCTGTCCAGTTCCATTGTCCTTTCATGTTCCCTTTTCCAAGCTACTATTTGTTTTGTGTGGTTGGTAACATCTCCTCCATTCCCAGATTTTAACATGCACTCAATGACTGAGAAAATTGTGCTGGAATGTAATGAAGGGTCCGTCTTTATGTTTTACTGTGTCCTCAGTTTTCTGGGCTTTCTTGCCATCATCAGCTTCACTGTGGCTTTTTTAGCCAGGAAGTTACCTGACACTTTCAACGAAGCCAAGTTCATCACCTTCAGCATGTTGGTCTTTTGCAGTGTTTGGGTGTCCTTTGTTCCAACCTACTTGAGCACCAAGGGGAAATCCATGGTGGCTGTGGAGATCTTCTCTATCTTAACCTCCAGTGCTGGGATACTAGGCTGCATCTTTTTTCCAAAATGTTATATCATTTTACTAAGGCCTGCTCTGAACAAAAGAGAACATCTAATAAAAAACAATTAAGTCTAATGATTAACTCCAATTCAAAATCATGTTTGTCATAGTGGACTCACGTTTCATGCTTTCTGAAGTGGATAAATTCTTCTCTCCAAAGTTTGTCTCCCATAATATGAGTTTGGCTTTGTATCAAAGGATATCTGATATTATCATGCTCATTTTCTCTCACTGTATACCTGACATGTTAAACATTTTCCACTTCACTAAGTGATTTCACTGTATTTTTAAACTGAATCTACTGTATGAATAGGCTTGGACTATATAGACAGGAAAAGCTCTATAGCTGGCCATCAGGAAAGGCCAGAGTAGTAAACAAATAAATAGATGTCTTGCCCCATGCATCATAACTTTCTTGGGTCAGGGTGATGTTTTCTTGTATTCTGTAAACTTGTAAAGCATTATATAAATCAATAATAATTATATCCCCAAAAAGAAAACCTATATGCAATAGTAGATAGACATATGAGAGAAATGATGCTATACCACTTTTCCCCTTCAGTTTCACAGAGAGTTTATCTCTGTCTGTGCAGGAGATTATCTCTCCTGCAATTATCAATTCAACATTATTGTTTCTACATTTTTTCTGCATCTCTAGGGAGAGAAGGATGATCCAGATCTGAAGGATACTATTAACATTCCCAGTAACATTCACTAGTAAGGGTCAGACAAGAAAGGGCTTGATCATTCTGGTACTCAACATGCTAAACTTTCAATGTACAAACTAGCCTTCAAGTAGCATTCAAGTCAGGCAATACAGGGATACCCTTATGCTGATGTCTGAAAATATCAGCTAGAGTCCAGACCAGCGAAGGCAATGTTTCTAGTGTTGATATTGGTGCTGTTGCCTCTGACCATAGAGAAAGCCAGATCAACACACCATTAACTTTCCTGTTCTCTTTGACATGTGGTTTGAGGAATGGAATGTTAATGTAAAGAGTGACGTCCTTAGTGTCCCAATTTCTACAATAAGTAGTATGAATTAAAATCTGTGTATGCACTGGTTTTGGACATCTCTCTTCTCTTTTTTCTGTTGCTTTCTCTAGCTGTCATATGGTTTTGCTCCAGCAATGGAACACAAAACCCAATCTGCTTTCTTCTACCAGCTGTTCCCAGATAAGGCCCATCAGAATAGAAGGATTGTTCATTTACTGCTGTATTTCAGTTGGACATGAATAGGGGTGATTACTCTAGATCACTGCTTCCCAAAGTGGTCCATACTGCCCCCTGCGGGGTGCTGGAATGATCCAGGGGGGTGGTAGGAGCCTTGGGTGAAATTGGGGGGTGCTGGAATTATCCAGGGGGGCAGTAGGAGCCTTGGGTGCAATTGAGGGCCGTTGAATAAAAATAAGGGGGTGGTGGAAGCATAAAGAAAGAAAAGTCCAGAACCTATCTAAAGCAGCCTTTTCCTGCCTTCTCCTGGTCTTCCCCTGGATCAAGGAGGAAGGGGGAGGGGGAGAGGGGTCCCCACAGCCAATCACAGCCATGCATTTGCAAATTGCAAATGTACGTGCACCCTTGTATGGCTGTGGTGGCTGCTGCTGGCCTCTGGCTTCAGGCCTTCAGCTGCTGCTGCTCTGTCCCTGTCTTGGCCTGCCTGCTTGCATGAGTCATGGTGGACTCTACCTGGACTGAAGAAGACATCTAAAAGGTAAGATTTGGGGAAAATACATATTATTTTTAAAGGGGGATATTAGTAAAAGGACCTTTTAAATTAGTGTCCCTTTACTTTAGGTTATGTGGCCTGCTTGGGGTGGCTTTGAGTTACAGTTCTGTTGGGTGTGGGGTGGGGATTGGCTAAGTCTTACTCTTTTACAGTTAATAATTTTTAGGGAAAGTTTTAAAAGTTTGGTTTGCATTTAAAAGTATTTCTGTTGGATTGTTTTCTAAAAGTAATTGTGGTAATTGCTTATTGGTGTGGTGGTGGGGGGTTGCTCAATGTTTTTAATTTTGTGATTCAACTTTTGTTATTGGTTGTTGTTTAAATATTGTAATTTTCTGGTTGGTTTTTAAAATATATTTTTTTGAGACTGTACTGCTGTGTACCTCAAAGAATGCCAAATTCTTTGTAGTCTGTAGAAGTTATGCAAATGGAGCACATTTAATGGGAAAAACCAAGGATTGCAAATTCTGACTCCCTTGCACTTGGGCTTGTGAAATTCACTGAGACTTGGTTGCATGCTTTGAAGCAGGACTTTGCAGCTGGGAAACCAGAAGTTAAAGTAGAAGTTCTTGAGAAGCTTCTCTTTCTATTTGGGACAGCCATCTGGTCAGTGTGGTACAGTGTTTAAGTGTCAGACATGTGTCTGGGAGATCTGGGTTTGAATTCCTGCTCTGCCACTGATAAGTAATGATTTAAAGATTAAAGAAATTGGCATATTGGATTGCTCTTTGGATTGCACTATGTAAACTGCCTTGCACCTAGTGTAGGGGTGCAAGAGAGTAATGATTTCCAGATATTTCAAAGCTGGCTTTCCCCCAACAATTCATGTGTGGGTGTGGATGTGTGAGTGTTATTCCCCAGTGGTGGGAAGAACTATAATTCATGCCCACTGCTAGTAATAGTAATTAATTGTTTTATAAATAAACACAAACATTTCACTTTGTTCAGATAATATCATGGCTGAACCTAAGGAAAAATATAGACAATATAGTATTCAATCTGTGAACTATGGCTTTATTCAGTTGCTTACAAACAGTACATTACCGATGTGCCTGATTTGCCAAAAACTTTTATCAAATGAAGCTATGAAGCCTTCAAGACTACAAGAACATTTGACAAAAGTTCATGCTGATAAGAAAGATAAGGATTTATCTTATTTTCAAGCACTTAAAGAAGACTTTTTGAGACAGCCGACACTGGCAAAACTCTTTTCAATAGTATCCAAACAAGATGACGATGGGCTGCATGCTTCTTACAGCATTTTGTTACTGATTGCTAAATTGGGAAAACCACAATCTGTTGGTGAAGAACTAATTCTACCAGCTATAAGTGAAGCAATACACACCATGCTACACAAGCCAGCATCTGATATTACCAAGAAAATTTCTTTAAGCAATAATACAGTGCAACAAAGAATTGATGAAATGGCTCAAGATGTTGAAGACTCATTATGTGAATATTTAAAAACATCTCAGTTCTCTATACAGCTTGATGAGTCAACTTTGCCAGGAAATGAAGCTTTGCTTTTAGCGTACGTGTGATTCATAAAAGAAGGGAAAATTTGCCAAGAATTATTATTTGCTAAAAATTTGCAAACTGATACCAAAGGAGAATCAATATTTCATGCATTGGAAGAGGTTTTTTAAAGAAAAAGAAATTCCCCTGAGTAATATATTGTCAGTTGCTACTGATGGTGCTCCAATGATGATGGGGCACTACAGGGGGTTTCTTGCATATTTAAAAAAAGTGGTTCCAAATGTATTTGCTATACACTGTGTCATTCATTGTCAAAATCTAGTTGCCAAAAATCTGAGTGAATAAGTCATTATATCATGTCATTAAAGCGGTCAACAAAATCAGAAGGAATTCACTGAATGACAGATTGTTTGGACAACTTTGTATTGAAAATGATGAAAAATTCAATCGTTTGCTGCTTCATACAGAAGTTCATTGGCTATCAAAAGGTGCCTGTTTGGATCGGTTTTATAAACTCTTTGACTCAGTGCTAGAGTTCCTAGAAAACAAAGATGGTGCTTTACGAGCCAACTTGATTGATTCCAAAAAAGACATAGCTTATTTGACAGACTTGTTTAATAAATGGATTTTCACAAAACTGAGAAACATGGGAACTTGTATTTTAAGTTACAGGCTCAAGCCATGGCTTGGATCCACTGGAGCATTTCTGCACATAGGAGGACTTCTGTCATCAGAGTATAGCTTTCTCACCTCCCGTATCCCACTGCAGCTCTGTGAAGTGTTGTGGGGAAAAATATTCCTGCTTCCTGGGCCAGATGTGGACAGCAGGAGACAAAGGCCAGTGGGCAAAGGCTTGCACTATGTTCTAATTTATTCAGCTAAATACCGAGATAACCAAATTGCACAAAGCATGTATCAAAAACTATACACGTATTCATCAATAATAAAGAAATCTCCTGGATGTCAAAATGGAGGGCCCAACTTGCAGTCAGAAGAGGCAACTCTGAGCCCTTAAAGTTAACATCTTTTATACCCTTCATTGCCATGGTGGGTTTCAAGAAGAATGCCATATCAGTAATAATACACATTCCCTCCCTACGAACTATAAACAACTGTGGGTTATCAGGGCAGATCAAGTGTCATTTCAATAGCACCAACAGGCCTGTCTCTAATCTATAACAGTTTACACTTGAAGATGGTACACTCTGTTCTTCAAAAAAAAACACAATATGGTGGGTACAGGGTGCTCATGAGATGCAGGCGGAGCTGGTCTGCAATGCCTTCTGGGGGAGAACCAGAGTCCGTTCTTACTTGAATATAGGCCTTAGCATCTTTAGAGAGCATATTAAGAGGAAAAGAAATTCTCATGTCTCCACTTAAGCCACAATTCTGCCACATGAAATAATACTTCATGAAGCTTTGCTTTTAGCATATGTGTGATTCATAAAATAGACAGGAGAGGGAAAGTCAGTTGCTCCCAAGCATCATTCAAATATCAACTATCAAAACTTTGGAAGTGTTTATGGCCATTCTGGCTGGAGACAATGAAATAGTCCACTTACGCCTTAACAGGAATCTGACCCCAAAAAGGGGGAAAAGAGACTTAGGGGTGTGAGAGGCTAGACTGTATCTTCCTGGAGATTTCAGAAAAGGATTTGTTGCTCCACAAGGGAATGGGGGAAACAGAAAAAATAAAACACCTTGGCATGGAGGAAGAGGGGTCCATTTTTGCAGGTCCCTTTTGGCTAATTCCATCCAGGGGAAGGAGCTCTCACACCTGACTTCCATTTTGATGGCCACAGTTGCCATGTGGAACAGAAAATGGGCTGGATGCCTGAACAAAGACTCCAAGGTAATGGGAAGCTTATAGCAATCTTTAACTTCTGCATGAAAGATCCTGACTTATAACAAGATCCAATAGCTCAAATAGGTTGGAATAAAGGTCAGCCAAACACTGCAAAAGACCAGCATGCTGAAGGTGATGAACTTGGCTTCGTTAAAACTATCAGGTAACTTCCTGCCTAAGAAAGCGACAGCAAAGCTCACAGTGGCTAAGAAGCCCAGGTAGCCCAAGACACAGTAAAACATGGTGACTGACCCTTCGTCACATTTCAGAATAATTTCTTTAGCCACTGAGTGCATGTCAAAATCTGGGAATGGAGGAGAAGTTATTAACCAAACTGTACAAATAATGGCTTGAATAAAAGAGCAACAAACTACTACGGAGTTGGCCAGTTGTTTCCCCACCCAGTTTCTCACCCTGGAGCCTGGCTTGGTGGCTATGAAGGCTAGAACCACAATGATGGTCTTGGCCAAAATGCAAGAAACAGCTACTGAGAAGATGATGCCAAAAGCAGTTTGTCGAAGGAGACAAGACGTCTTCTCAGGCTGGCCAATGAATAACAAAGCGCAAAGGAAAGAGAGCAGGAGGGATACAAGAAGAATGTAGGAGAGATTCCGGTTGTTGGCTTTGACTATGGGAGTGTCCTGGTTCTTAATGTAGATACCAAGCACAAAAGCTGCCATAAAAAAGAAGGAAAGAGCAGAACTGGCCAAAGTGACCCCCAAAGGTTCTTCATAAGATAAGAAGCTTATACGTTTTTGCAGGCATAAGTCTTGATCACTGTTTGGATACTTGTCTTCCAGGCACTGAAAACAGTCATCAGTATCTGAAAAAGAAATGCGAGTATAGATTAGGAAGTCCTTTGTATAATGTGTGCATTTTTACTATGAGATACACAGGGGTGCTATGTGGAAATCCCAACACTGCATGAATATAATGCAATTATGTGTTGTTGTTGTTTTAAAAAGACATGCTAATGAATGATACCAGAACAACACAGTTTGTATAACACTTCTGCCATTGATAAACTAAACCTCATTACTGAACATGTCTTTCAATTAAAACGACAACAACAAAAACTAGAGGTTAATAACAATTCCATCTCATCTATGAATTAGTTGTAGATTTTCTGGGCTGTATCACCATGCTCTTGGCATTGTAATACCTGATGTTTTGCCAGCAGCTGTGACTGGCATCCTCAGAGGTATAACACAGAAAGATGGAGTAATCTCTGTGTCAATGTGAGAAGAAAAATGATAGGCAGGTAATTTATATCTACTCAGGAAGGTGGGGTAGGGCTGAGACATTATCTTGTAGGAGTTTCCCAGACTGTGACATGCTAATGGAGGAGCTTTCCTGAGGAGGTTCTTTTGCATATGAGTTTGCTGATGAAATTCTAATCTTATCTGTAGTGCTGTTGTAAGATGTAGAGCAAACCAAGCCCTATTTATTTTTAAAATCTCTTCTTTTCTGTTGAAATTTTGTTTATGAAATTCAATGGCTTTCCTGTGTAATCTGACATGGTAATTGGATGTGTTGCCGAGCATTTCAGTGTCTTGAATAAGATACTGTGTCCTGTTTGAGTTAGGCTATGTTTTCTAAGAATCTCATAATTTATTCATTTCCATTCAGTCATCTGTTCAATAACAACTACAGCATACAAAATCACAAATACATCAGAGGGGCTGCGATCACACACGCTCAATAATCCACTTTCAATGCACTTTCCAACTGGAATTTTACCATGTGAACTGGCAAAATCCGGTTTGAAAGTGCACTGAAAGTGGATTGAAAGTGTACTATTGGGTGTGTTTGATCACAGCCAGGGTGTAACATCCTGTTATATCACATCTGCAATCCCCACCACTGCAAGCAAAGTGAAAATCAGGTTTCAAAGCTAATAACTTAATTCTTTAATACAAACAGAATGTATCCTGCAGTGGCACTCTTCTAAGGCATGATGTCTAGTGACATTTTTTAACCCAAACCCTTAAAATTAAAAAAGCAATAATGGCTCCGATCACACGCACAATTAGCCACACCATAGGCGCAAATGCTGGGTAGATTTAACAGGCATGATTGGACGTGAACATCTGGCCAGCGCCCCACACCCCTCGGCAACCCATTTTACTCCACCACAAAAGCGGAGTTAAAAGACACTGGGGAAAGTCAAATGGGTTGCTACAGGCCACAGACGGACATTCTCTGTGTGATCACAGGCAGCTGTGCTGCCCAAGTGGCAGTGCGGCACATTTTTTTAAAAAAAATCCTTTGCATATGTGTATATGTGTATATGTGCATATGTGCATATGTGCATGTGTGCATGCAAATGCATGTGCACAATAGTGAAAGTCACAAAAACAAACCTACCATAAGAAGGACGTCCAGATGACCTAATCATAATCATTGTGAGAGATGGCTGTCCAGACAGGCAAAATTGTGGATTCATAGCACAATTACCTGGAAATTACTTGATTTTCCTGATGTCAGAAAACTCGCTAGGGAACTGGGACTGTGTGATCGTGCAAATGTGAGTCAAATTGCTATGAAGCAAATAGCCTCACTTCCCCCCCACATTATCTTCCTTGTGTGACCGCAGCCAATATATTCAAAGCTTTAACAATCACAAAAATCACAAAATCTAGCATTAAATTCATCAACTTCATATGTGCAGTTAGGCTAAGAATAAGGAATATCTGATAAGCTTGGTGTATGCAATCCTTACCCTCCAGGTTTGCAATCTTCCCTTCTGGACATGGAAGGCAATCATAGCAGCAAAATGGCTTCCCTTCCTTCTTTTTCTTACTGTAGCCCGAATGGCATCTGTCACTGCACAGAGAAAGGGGCTGCACTTGTCATAAATGAAAGAAGGGAATTTGTTTGTTTGTTTGTTTGTTTGTTTGTTTACATTCTGGAAATACATTTCAGGAGTCTGTGTTTCATTAGTCGATCTGCTATGTGATTAGTAGCTCGCCACTGGCATGGCATAACAGCACCTTTTTTGGAGACTTCTTGTTATGCAAGGGGATATTTCGATATCTTTTCCTGTAATACACATTTCGATATAGGATACAGGTCACACGAAAACATTGCCATCAAGTCACAGTCAACTCATGAAGATCCTGTAGGGTTTTCAAGACAGTAGACGTTCAGGGGTAGTTTGCCATTTCCTGCATCTGCATAGCAACCCTGGACTTTTTCAGTGGTCTCCCATCCAAGTATTAACCAAGGATGGCCCAGCTTAGCTTCCCAGATCTGACAAGATTGGGCTAGCCTTGGCCATCCAGATCAGGGGTCCACAAAGCTTATAAATCCTATTTGCTTTAGTAGAAACTAGGACTTACATTTTGCAATGACTTACTCCTGGGTAAATGACCATGGCTGTTAAGTAGATGGCAAATGATTTAATGCAGTATATGTTCAAAATTTTGCAATGGTGACTTCCAATTGAAAAATGTGACCTGAATGGGTCACTTATCTGATTGGCAGACCACAGAGGCAGAACTGTTCCAGAATTTGAACTATGATTGTCTAACTGAGTCAGGTTCAAGGTTTTGGTATTGATGTCTAAGACCTTGAATGTTCTGGGACCAATGTACCTTCAGGGCTGTCTCCTCTGGTATGTCCCCAAAGCGTGTTACGTTCTTCAGAGAACAATCTGCTGGTGATCCCCAACCCAAAAGACATCCAACTCTCCTCAACCAGAGCCAGAGCCTTTTCTGCCCTGGCTCCCACCTGGTGGAACTCTGCTGATTAACATCTGCATCCTGTAGGACTGAATGCAGTTCCACAGGGCCTGCAAGACACAGTTGTTCTGCCCCTAAATCTTGATGTTTTAACTGCTTTATTCCTTCTTTACTCATTTTTGATGACTTTCCTCGAACTCATCAATCCTTCATCTCTTCTTTGAAGTCAATTAGCAGGACATGGGGGGACCAAGTTTATATGAACATTAGCAAAGAGAATTGGAATTTGTAGCATATCTCAAAATTGCTGCAGAACCTGTTACATAAGAGATGTTCCCACCAGTGTTCTGTCCACATTTCTCTCTGTTTGAAAACAAAGGAAGGCAACGGCAAACCACCTCTGCTCTTCTCTTGCCTTGAAAACCCCATACTCCTATGTTCACCATGGGTCAGTTGTGATTTGAGCACACACAACTATAAAAACATACAAGAGCATTAAAAGCAAAATGAGTTTGCATTGATTCAGTGAGTATTCATTTTTTTCCTGGGTTGGAGCACCTCGTTGCAGTGGAAATAGTTGCATTTTGGAATGACATTCCATGGGAACACTTTACTACACAAATAAAATGCTACATGTCAAGCAGAAGGCTAGGCTTTGTGTTGTACTATTAAGACGTGGAAACACATCTGTACTCTGAAAACCAGAAAGCACTTGAAGTCATTTTGCTGAAGACATACCTTGAGTCACTCGAGTCACTCTTCACAATAAAACTCTCTAAGACATGGTGGAAATACTTTCAGTTGTCATATTGATATCTATCTGCATAACTAAACATGTATCCATAAATAACCAAAAAAATATGCAAAAGTCTCTCTGTTCTAAATAGTCTAAATACTCTATCATTATCATGTTGCTTCAGATTCTGAAACCATTCCAAAAAGCAAAGGAATATTAATGGCTTATCAACATTCCACAACCCACAAGTCCGTTTTACCTGTGGAATCTTGAAAATGCACAGAACGTCAGCCATGTGGAGACAGAAATTCGACATTGGTCCCCCCAAAACTGCTACTAAGTTGTCCTGGTTGTCACACTTGTAGTTAGGAATGAACCTCCCCTTAGTGGAGAGAAGTTCCATTGAAGCATGATAGGTATAGCTTGGGCTAACATAGTTATTATAGATGTGGATACCCAGAGTGACATTGGGTAAGAGCTGAGGATTTTCATTGATCTCCTTGACAGCAAACACCAAAGCCAGGATGTTCTGGTAAAGCTGAGTGAATACTCTGGAATGAGAGTGTATGCTGCATCACAGAAAGTTCTGTTCAGAAGATGACATTTAATGCATTTCAGTGCAATATCGGTGTTCTAAATAAGCTGAAGGGAAACAAATTCTATAGCCCAGAGGCTTGATACCTATGAGGGCTCCCACAGCTGGAACTTCAAACTTCTCAAAATAGTAGTTCCAGCAGTGGAATGGTTTTGAAATCTATCAATTTCCAAACATACTCCTGTGCAATACATTCGCAAAGGCCATCAGATTATTTTTTTTCCGTCTCATTCCAAGGGGCTGTAATGTCCCTTGTGCTCTATATGCTATAGAAATGTCCACGACAGGTGTTGAAATCGAGAGACTAGTTCCATACAATTTAGGAAGCTTACATTTGAGAAACAGGTACACACAAATTGCCTGATACTGAATCAGACCTTTGATGTCTCAGAGTTAGCATTGTCTACTCAGATGGGCAGTGGGTCTCCAGGGTCTCTGGCAGTGGTCTTTTCCATCACATACTGCCAGATGCTTCAAGTGGAGATGCCAGGGATCGAATCTCAAACCTTCTGCATGCCCAGCAAATGCTCCACCACTGAACCATGGCCCCTCCTCAAATTCCAAGCAGTCTGATTTGAATCCCAAGCTTCTGTTCAGCTAACGATATGTGTTCTACAATGGAAGGCTTCATGAATCAGGGAGGAGGTGTCGCCATTAATGCAATAGCAACATTTGGGATTCAACCTCCCATTCTACAAACGTTTGTGGTTGCTGTTTTTCAAACTAAGCATCAAAACTCATGAGGTCCCATTACTCTTTTCGGGGAATGCAAGCAATTTCAGATGAGACATCATTGGGATAAAGAGCATGAATCCAGTACCATACATTGTCTTTCATTACAGTACAAAAACCCCCGTAAAGTGATACTATAAAAAAATCCTTCTTACACAAGTAAATCAGAGAAACTGGGAGAGGGATGTGCTTCAAATTTTACAGTATCAGATAACAGAAGTACAAGAGGAACGATGCCAGCAATGAGAAGGTCTCCTGATTGATAATATGTGTGAACAATAGGAAGTGGGTGACTGATAGGGCATTGAACAGGTGGAGATTTGCACACCACCTGCACCAGCAGCACTAACACATATATGATAAATAACACCATCTTCCTTGACAATCTTTCTTGTGGGCACCAGTTCATCTGTTCTCATGTTGTCATTCAAGCATTCCTTAGTCACACATCTTGAGATGGAAGGCACCCTCACTAGACTGATTCAAAGCCAGGATGGAACTGTATAAAATATCAGTGAGCAGACAGCCCTGCTCTATCTCTGTTTCGAGCTCTGAATGGCAGAGGGGACAGTAATATCATCTCTGAGTGCTTTTTCTTTCTATCCTAGTGGCCATTGGAACTCCCAAGGGATGGAGAGGGGGGGAAAAATGAAGTAATGATGATGAATTTGCTGATTACAGGGAAGGTAATTTACCTGCTCGGATGAATAGATTTTCTGCAACTTTGCAAAAGACAATATGTTGACTACATCTTAGTAAGCATGTGTTCTGGGCTTCCTCAATGGTACGCAGACCTGTATCATCAACTGAACAGCCAGGAAAATGAGGCCTTAACAAGTGCATTTCTAGAGACGGCACAAAAACTTCTGTATTGCACACCTGTCCCGTTTCCAGGGTAGCCAGGCAGTGCTGAGCAACCAGCTGGAGGGCTGGAAGGGGGGCAGAATCCACAGAAAAAAATTAAAATGCAAAATAAGGCCTTGGCTACTTAACAGAAATTCTGACCAGAGAGTTACTGGTGATTCCTAGAGCCACCTGGAAGTGGCAAGGGCAGCTCTACCAATCACCAGAAAGCCTCTTTTCAATTTTTCTCCTCAGGACCAGTGCACCCCTTTGGCCTCCATTTCCATCCACTGATCAGCTGAGCATCAGTAGGAAAGGGTTGAAACTGACAGAAGTTCTCCCACCATAACTGGGCATTTTTACCATCTACAGCCTGTGCCCGCCACACTAATGAGTTCAACAAACCAAGCTGGTGAGAATACCATCAGGATTGTCTCACCATCTAAGTAATATTGCTAAGCTGAAATCCCACACTTTACCAGACCACGTTCCAGCACTTTAGGACTATTTTAGGTGGGAAGGGTGGGGTATAAATTGAATGAATGAATGAATGAATGAATGAATGAATGAATGAATGAATGAATGAATGAAAATGGAAACCCTTCAAAAACCAAACGGCACTTCAGTTATCTTGAAGTACTACCCAATGATGTTCCATTTTGTGCTTTCTGAATCCTGAAGACAGTGCCTGCTTGTTCAACTCCAGTGAAGTAATGTAATGAGTTAGAGCAGGGGTGGCCAAACTGCAGCTTGGGAGCCTTATGTGGCTCTTCCACACAGTCTAATTTAATGTTCATAAAAAGCAAATTTGCATATTTTTCAATAAATACGGCTGTGTAAGATTTGTTCATGTCTTGTGGCTCTCAAACATTTGACGTTTATTCGGTGTCATTAACCAAGTTTGTCCACTCCTGAGTTAGAGTTTTGCCAGATAGATGGTCTGGAAAAAAGAATGAAAAAAATATGGCAATAAACGATGTTTTGGGGACAAACTGACCTGAAGTTCAGGTCATGTACATGCATGAACCTTGTGACTGTGTTCACTGGGAAGTTCTCAGCCTGCCTGTCTTAAACCTAGCATTGTCGTCTGCTAGGTGGAGGTCTCCAAACATTACAATTCATTTCCACAGTATGGAAATCAATTCCCCTGGAGAAAATGGAAGCATTGGAAGGTGGAATCTATGCCGCTGCGATCCCTCACTTCACCAAATTCCACCTTCCCAAGGTTCTATCCCCCCCATATCTTCAAGAAACTCTCAACCCAGAGCTGGCAACCATACTTAGCATATACTATCTGTACACTTAGCATAACATATACTCACCCTTGGTTATGCAGTTGGCTTTAGAAACAAAAACTTGGATCCCTTCCCACAGCTCTTGTTTCAGGTATATTTTTGCATGCAAAGAGGCCTTATAACATAATGAAGAATGAACAAGAGTGATAACTATATGATATCCTATAGCTATATAACTAAAAAAGGCAGAAGTGCCATCATCATTACTCTTCCGATGTGCTTAGTACATTTTCATTGCTCTTCCCTAAAAAGAAAAAAAAATGTCCTGGCCATTTGCTTTCTTCCATTTTCTAAAAACACAGGAGTGCTCATTTCCCTTCCTACCCACTCAGTGGTTGAGTTCAGACTGGCAGTTTGGAGTGGGAGGGAGTCGTGGCAAAAAAGACCCGGAACAAAGTGTTCCAGGTTTTCTCGGTCACACTGTGCAGACTGATGTGGGAGCGTACTGGGGAAGATGTGCAAGGGAGCATTCACACTGTTGGCCCACCACTGATGGAGGTGTGGCTGTAAGGTGCGGCTTTCTTTTGGTAATCCAGAGATATGCACTCATGCGCATAAGTGCACAAGCAAAAATCGCGGCTTTTAGTGTTCCCACTTTGTTAGTGCGGGATAGACACGGAATAAACATGCTTTCCAGGGTTTGCTACCACTTTCACCAGGTATCTTTTAAACTCTGGAGGGAAGCGTTACAAGACAGGTTTGAGTACGGCTGGGGAACGCCAGACAGATGTGCCTTTGTGAATGGCCCCTTTAATCCGTTTGTGAAACGTTACTGAAATGTGCCTGTCTTGGGGCCAACTGCCAATCTGAACTTGACCAGTGTTCATTCTTTCCCTCTGTGATTCACCCTCTTGAGATGGCTCTCTCAAAAGTCCTTATCCAAACCCAGACTAAGAACTTTTGTTAAGAGGACCTGCTGCCAAAACAAAATTACAAAAATACCAGAGTCTTGGTAGGTGCCCCCAGTTTTTTCAACTTTTCTGGGAATTAACAAGAAAAGTCAGCCCTGTAGGGTAGGACTGTATCTCAGTTTCCAAACATAATCAATTGCCAGATAGGTGGTCAAGGCCAAGGCTTCTGGAAGAAGGCTTTGAGGTCAGTGGTACACATATGCGATGGAGAACACAGTCCAGCTTGAGCATATCAAGGTGTATTATAACATACATCAATGTTAAACCAGATACTGATATATAAGAAATGGTAAGTTTTCTTTCAGGTGAAGGTGAAATTCTATCAGAATAAGAGTGAAGACGAAAACCTCCGGAATGACTCTTCGTTTCGCCTCTTCATCAGAAAAATTCCCATGCTTGTCTAGTTTCATTCATACCATAGTTTAACATATCATGTACAGATCTTCTTCTGGTTTTTCTACCATAAATATATTCTTAGAACAACTTTTCACCGGTTGTGACTTAGTTCATGATGCAAAGTGGAGGCAGAAATCCACAACAAGGTAAAAAGTATAATTATTTTATTTAAGGAGCAAAAAAAAAAAAAAAAGACAAGACTTTGACTTAAGTATGCCAAACACCCTGTCCCTCAGGAGGGGTCATTTCAACCATTGATGGAACAACACAAGGGTACCCTAGGCATCCATACACCAGGAAACTTGACATAAGTTAATATAAGATGGAAGCCAGGTATGACAGGCCAATATTATGCCTAGGATATGACCCCAGGAAAAGCACATGAAATCTTGCCTTGACAGCGGTGAACCCCCCCCCCATGGCATCTGCATACTCTGGATAATGGACTGTTGTTGTTGTTGTTCAGCCACACAGTCGAGTCCGACTCTTCGAGACCCCATGGACCAGATCACGCCAGGCCTTCCTGCCTTCCGCTGTCCTCTGAAGTTTGCTCAGTTTCATGTTTGTTGCATCGATGACACTGTCTATCCATCTCCATCCTTTGCCGTCCCCTTCTTCTTTGCTAATGGACTTGCCTTTCCCCAAAATAACATTTTTCAGTTTCAATGTCTAATCCCATCAGTCTGATCTAATCTTTCCCTCTCGCAGTTCCTTGATAATGACACTTTCTGCCTTTTACCCATTTCCCCCAACCCAAGACCAGGTGGCTCATCAAACAGTATTGTTTCCATTTTCCTTTGTTTAAATTAGCAATCCATTAGGTCTTCCAACCCTGGAAACCTAATCAGGAACACAACCCAAAGCATACTTTCCGTAAAGAAGAAACCTCTTGACTTCTTTGTCCAGCCTTGGGGACTCAATACCACATTTCCAAAGCTACATTCACTTGCTCCTGAGTAATCCCATCATAGCTGAGTAATTTCATCAATGTTTTGTTCCGAGGGAACCCTTGCATTAGCAAGCCTTCTGGGCACATTTTCGGTATTACTAGCCCAGTGGAACTCCAGTCCTTTGTGTTCATGTTACCTTGGGCATCCATTAACACACAACTCCCTCATATACTGGATCCTTTCCCCTGTCAGTGAAGTGCTGGTCATTCTGCCATCTCTCCCACTGCACAGACGTTTTCAGGACAGGTAGCTATTGCCTCAACCCCCACTATCATTCTGCTACTCTCTTTATTTTTATAGGTGTTTCATGTGTGTAAGTTTCATGTGTGCTGCTTGTGTGTTAGAAGCCCTAAAATATCCTTTAATAAATCATCCCCCAAATATCAAATGCTGCCTGACTTTATGGAGTACAAAAGCTGCCATAGAAGATAAGGAAAGCACAAAACTGGTCAAACTGATTCTCTAAGGTGCTTCATGAGATAAGGAACTTATATGTTTTTGCAGGCATAAGTCCTAATTAGTATTTGGATGTTGATCTTCCGGGCACTGAAAGCAGTCATTGGTATCAGAAAAAAGAAATGTGGGTAGAGGTATATGTAAGACGGTGGAAGAGGTCGGGACAGACATCAGCTTCCCAGGGAGCTCCCATGTTGGCGACGGGAGGGTCCTGCAAGATCTTACACCAGGGCCCAGCTCCAGAGCGCTGATCCATGCCTGTGCAGAGAGCCATGCCACTCCTTCCAGAGAGAAAACATGGGAGTCCTGACCCCTCAGGTCAGGGCCTCACTACAGAAATATTAACTAATTAACTAATGAACCTTAGTTTTGTCCCATTTCATTTCAAATTTAATTGTTGGGTGTAGTTGATAAAGCCAATTAAAAATGTGTTTAGCATCATCCAAATAATCATGAACTAATCATCTATATAACATTTGTACATCCATATTTGATTAAATAAATGGATTTATATGTGAATCATAAATGAACTTTGTCTCAAAATATCCCATAAATACATTTGCTATTCTGGGTGCCATTGGGCTACCCAGAGCTACATCTGTAAACAAAAAATGTCATTAAAACAAAAACATTTTTTCCCAAAAATAAGATCTAAAAATTCCATGAGGGCCTGTCAGGTTCTCCAATAACTCAGTATCAATCACAGCTCCTTAACTAGGTTCAACTTTATTGGTCAGAGAAAGGTGAGGATATTATGAACTCTTGAGTCAGGAATGACGCATGCAAAATGGCTAAAACCATTATAATTAATTACAATAGACTTATCCTGGACTAGATCCTGCAATGCTTTATATTCCTTTTGTGGGAGGCTATGCTTATGAAGTTTTTGCTCACTCTGTGTCTTGCACAAATCCTGTAGGATTTGATGTTCAAACACAAAAATAGATGGATCTATGATATTTGGAACAAATGCACATTCTGCAGTAAATTTATTTTCCTTATAGTCAGTATCATCAAAATAAATTCTCAGTTTAAGTTGTATTATGAGTCTATACATGTCCGCCCTGGTTTTAAGGGTATCGTGTTTTGCCGTTGACACAAAATTAAGTCCTAAATTCAAAACTTTACATCCATCCACAAATAATTCCTTTTGTTGTTCAGTCGCACAGTCGAGTCCGACTCTTCGCGACCCCATGGACCAGTTTACGCCAGGCCCTCCTGTCTTCCGCTGTCCGCTGAAGTTTGCTCAATTTCATGTTCGTTGCATCGATGACACTGTCTAACCATCTCATCCTTTGCCGTCCCCTTCTTCTTTGACCTTCAATCTTTCCCAGCATCAGGGTCTTCTCCAGTGACTGCTCCTTCTCATTTGTGGCAAAGTATTTGAGCTTCAGCTGCAGGATCTGGCCTTCCAGGGAACAATCAGGGTTGATTTCTTTAGGATTGACTGATTTGATCTCTGGCAGTCAAGGACTCTCAGAGTCTTCTCCAGCACCATAGTTCAAAAGAATCTATTCTTGGCGCCGGCCTTCCTTATAGTCCAACTCTCGCAGCCATACATACTAAATAATTCCCTAGAAGACATGTTTATAACTAGTGCTACCTTTGGCTGCTGTGCTGTGGAAGCTGTCTCATTGTTTCCTTTGTTGTTTTATCACCCCCTTGCCTAAAAAAGATCTCCTGCTTGTGCCTTCTTCAGGTTTGGCTAACTCTTCTCCCTCAGTATAATCTATATCTGAATTAGATGTGCTTAAGACTGACCAAGACACATGTTTCTTGTTCTCCACCCTAAGGAATGACCATTTATATACATGTGCGTTGTCATTATCTCTTGAATCTCCTTGATATTTTTTTAATCTTAATCTTTTGGATTTTGCTTTCTGTCTCCCTAATGGTTTCATTAAATTCAGATAATAATTTCGTTTGACCATGGATTGAATGTTACTTGAAATCAATTGCCCTTTTACCACGGGCTTGAGTAAGGATTGAATGTTACTCAAAATTATTAAAGTTTTTAAATAAAGATATAACATCGGCTACATTAATTGTTGATGGAATGTTAACTGGAATGCCTTCAGGGAGATGCTTCCCAAAGCTGTATCTTGTCCCAGACATTATTTGCTGTGAATGAAAGCTATGACAGTAGTGATTTCCCTTTCTTGCATATGTGTCCCTGGCAAATCCCTTGGGGAACAGAGCTGTTTCCTTCATATCTGCAAATTGCCATGCACACTGATCTTATTACATCAAAAATTGATTATGATAATCTATAAAATAAGTCCAGATGTAGATATTATGAAGACACAGCAAGGAGGAATGACATGTTTTCTTTCTTTAACATCTCAGAGAACATACATCTCTGTGCAGCTGATTATTACATCTGTAATTATCACAGTAACCATGATGACTTGTAATTTTGCTTCCTCCCAGGGAAAACAACCGATAGCCAAACTGTTACCCAGGACTGAAGAAGGCTATTAATATTTCCTGAGTCACCCAGAGCATGGGCTTAAGGAAGAGAGGGCTGCATCAGTCGAATTCCTGACACTTTAGACTTCTCTGTCCAACCAACAAGAGAGCCAAGCGAGTGATCCTTCAAGCCAGGCTGCCTGGGAACACTTGACAAGCAATGTCTGCTGAGCTGAATTCATTTCCACTCAAGACTGTGACATTTCTGGTGTTGGCACTGATGCTATTGCCTTCGACTGTGTGCAAGGGTCCCATCGTTAAATGCCCTATCAGAGACCCCCTTCCTATTCGCCACAAGTACTATCAAGCAGGAGACCTGATCATTGCTGGCATTGTATCTCAGATCTACATGTTTACCAATCCAATCACTTTCACAAAACACCTCTCTGAGGAACTGTTTGATGACCATGTGTAAGAAACGTTGTTTTATTCAGTAGGGAAGAGAATGGCTGCAGTTTTCTGTTTCTCTCTCTCTCTCTCTCTCTCTCTCTCTCTCTCTCTCTCTCTCTCTCTCTCTTCAGGAAGGAAATCATAATTATCCCCTTTGTTTTCTTTCCAGTTGTTGTGGGGCTTCTGTAAGCAGTGAATCCCATAGATGCAGGCAGTCTTCAGGCAAAGGATGCAGTTTCCCAACCCTCTTATTGTAATCAATGTATATTATCTTTTTAAGCAGGATCCTCGGTCTTCCCAACTCTGCGGCTTATTCTACTATCTGTGCAGAGCTGGGCATCCATCTTATTGAAACGCAAGCATGGATCACGGCCATCAAATACTGGCTCCGTCTCTATTTCAGCTCATCTCCCAACAGCCTTATTGCTCTCCCGCCTACAGATTCTGATATCTCAGAATAGTCATGGAGGGGACATGGATCAGTGGAAGAGCATCTGCTTGGCTTGCAGAACCTCCCGGGTTCAATCCCCGGAATTTCTAGCCAGAATAATTGGCCAGTATGGGATTTGAAAAACCTCATCCTGAGACCAAGGAGAGCAGCTGTCATGAGTATGACCTTAGTTGACCAGTATTGTGATTCAGTATAAGGCAGCTTAATGTGTTCATGTACTTAACTGGAACATTACTGCATGCATCGATCATAAGTTTTGCTGTAGGGTATTTGGAATCACTTTGGTAGTGTATATTAATGTGATTACAACAGAGCAATACTATCGCAGTAGCTGTCCTGAGTTAACAAGCATATGGGCTCCAAGGATATACTACTGATTTTTCTCATAATCAGCTTTGGAGGATGCCTCACATCCAGGCATTAATGAGGCCTGTACTTGTTTCACTTTAACAAGGTTGTTGAAGCAGTCTTTTGCATTTGCGATGGAGACTCCTCCTTCACAAATCCCTTCTCACATCCAGAGGATTGATCCCAGTTTAGGAAGTGGTGATGCATCTTTCACATGCCAGCATTTCATATCCTGGGTAGATTACTCATTGGTGAAGATTTGCTGCTATTTTTAAGGAAATGCCCTATCCCGAGTTTTTATTGTTCCATGTAAACACATCCCCCTTTACAGACAGAAATCTAGATTTGACTCCACTCTCATCTTATAGACCAACAAGATTTGGAGGGTATGACCATTCTTTTCTCATTAAAGGTAAAGGTTTCCTTTGCTCGAAAGCCAGTCGAATCTGACTCTAGGGCGCGGTACTCATCTCTGTTTCCAAGCCGAAGAGCTAGCACTGTCTGAAGACATTTCCGTGATCATATGGCCAGCATGACTAGATGCCGAGGTGCTCAGAATGTTACCTTCCCACTGAAGCGGTACTTATTTATCTACTTACAATTTCTTGCTTTCGAGATGCTAGGTTGGCAGGAGCTAGGACCAGAGATGGGAGCTCACTCCGTCACGCGACATTCAGGTCTCGAACTTCTGAACTACTGACCTTCCAGTCTGCAGCTTCAGCGTCTTAACCACTGAGCCACTGCGGCCCCTCTTTTCTCATTACAGATGCTAATTTTCTCCTGCCAAGATTTTCCCTTCTTGTCTAATCAAGCTGATTACAATATACATTGTGCCCTTGCATGCTGAGTTCCTGCTTTACAACACCACTCCTTCCTTCAGAGTGGGATATAAAATCTCAGAAGTTTCCATTCCTCTTCATATCTGATGAAAGCAGATTTGACTCTTGAAAGTTTATGCCTTGAACATCTTATTGAGGTCCAAGGTGCTACTAGACTGAATTCTAAGTTTTCCACTGCAAACCAGGACTGCTGAAGTCTGAAACTATATTGGTGCCTTGCTGTAACACAGGTTACCAAGATTTGGTTCACAAATGATTACTCCAGTTTTGGTTTTTTACAGTAAATGCTAGTTTGATTGCTCCAAGTAGCCGGCTCTGATGTGGGAAGTGTACAACAGTATCACCAGGGAACAAGCAAGGATTCATCAAACAGAAACATAGACACTTCTCAGTTTTAAAAAATCAGGCTACTTTTTTAGATCCTACTCTGATCTAGTTTTCCATTATATATATGCAATTTGTCTTCATGCCTTCACGTCTTTCAGGACTTAAACCATAGAATCTTGGAGACCAAGCCCTATGAGGAAAGGCTGAGGGACTTGGGAATGTTTAGTCTAGAGAAGAAGAGGTTGAGGGGGGACACATTTGCTCTCTTTAAGTATTTGAAAGGCTGTTACTTACAGGAGGGCAAGGAGCTGTTCCTGTTGGCAGCAGAAGTTAGGACTCACAATACTGGGTTTAAATTAAGGGTGGGAAGGTTGGATATTAGCAAAAACTGTTTTATAGTCAGAGTGGAATCAGCTTCCTAGGGAGGTGGTGGTTTCACCCTCACTAGGAAGCTTTAAGGAGCGGCTGGGCAAACACTTGTTAAGGATGCTCTAGGCTGATCTGGCATTGATCAGGGGGTGAGACTAGATGGCCTGTATGGCCCCATCCAACTCTATGAGTCTATGATTGTAGTGTGGTGTGAATAGGAAATCTATATCCTAAAGTAAAGGTTAAGGCTGCTAAATTCTGACATAGATGGACTGTAATGAAGCATGAAAGTCTCTTCACAGGTTCCTGACTCAGAACTACCAGCACATCCTGGCTTTGGCCTTTGCTATAAAAGAAATCAATGAAAACCCCCAGATCTTACCCAACATCACTCTGGGCTTTGACATCTACAACAGCCATTTTATGGCAAGTTGGACCTACCTAGCTTCATTGGAACTTCTCTCCACACGGGACAGATTCATCCCCAACTATAAGTGTGATGCCCAGAACCATCCAGTAGCTGTTGTCACGGGACCCAACTCTGAAACCTGTCTTCCTATGGCAAACATTCTGTGCATCTACAAGATCCCACAGGTAAAACAGGGCCAAGGAGAAACCTCTGTTTTAAACAATATATATGGTATGCATACAGAAGGTGCCATAATTGAAAAACTGGCATACCTATAGTGCTACTTAAGCACTGCATAAAGCAGACAAGACATAACATTTCCTTTGCACTTGTGAAAAGAAACAATTCATGGTGATCCCCTTTTGATGTGTTAAGCCAGTAAGTGGCATGACATTCTTGAGCTTGTACCCCTCCTTCTTTGTCACAATTGTGACTTCAATTGCAGTAGGTGAAGTCATATATCTAGCAATATGGAGTAGAAACATATACACATACAAGTTCTGGTCAGGAAGCCTCTCTTTACCCCTAATTTTTTTGTTGTTAATTTCTCTAGATCTTGTATGGGTCTTCACCAGTAACAGATAACAGATTCCAGTTATTATTCTTGAACCGCCTGTTTCCAAAGGAGGCCCATCAAAATATGGGGATTGTCCAGTTACTGTTGTATTTCAGATGGAAGTGGATTGGGGTGATTCTACTAGATGGTGAGAATGGAGATAGATTTGTACAGCATATGATTCCCATGTTTACCCAAAAGGGTATTTGCATTGACTTCATAGAAAGATTCCCATCAGTGACATTCGTCAGTGAAATTGCTAACATATTGGCAGACGGGGTTGAAAGGTACAAAAATGTCATGGGAAGCACTGCCAAAGTTTTGGTCCTACGTGGTGAAATTCAGACCATGATAGTTTTAAGAACGTTCCTTCAGCTCCCAGAACTTGAAGATATACCAGTGAAGGTGAAAGGTAAAATGTGGATTTTGACAGCTCAGATGGACTTCACCTCACTTCCCTTTCAAAGAAACTGGGACACTGGTTTTGTCCATGGTACCCTATCCTTAGCAATTCACTCAGTGGAGCTCTCAGGGTTCCAGAAGTTTCTCCTGGAGAAAGATCTGACTTCTGAAAAAGAAGATGGCTTCATCAGGGACTTCTGGCAACAGGCATTTCTGTGTTCATTCTCCAACTCCACAGAAGACAAGAAGGATTCAGAAGTGTGCACTGGAGAGGAGAAGCTGGAAGCTCTTCCTGGATCTGTTTTTGAATCAATCACAACTGCCCACAGCTATAGCATCTATAATGCGGTCTATGCTGTGTTGCATGCTTTGCAGGACATGCAGTTCTCCAGAGGCAAACATAAAGCTATAGTAGATGGTAAAAAACTGTATCTTGGAGATCATCAACTATGGCAGGTAACATTCTAAGTGTACTATTCCCCCCCCCAATGTTTGTGACCTAACCATTGTTTTTTATTGAATCTTGTCCAGTTCTCAATACAACCCAGCTTCTAGATGAAATTTCTCCATGTAGAAATTTCTCCATGTAGAAATATCTATCATATAGCCATTTCGGGTGGTTGAAGTTACGCCAATCCTCTCCTTTTCACCAGTGGAAAAGCTAGTTGAATCCAATCCACAAAATGTATTCATTAAAATACGTGGTCTCTAAATTTCTTTGTGAACTCATGTTGACTGAAAAAATGTTAAGAGAAAACTTGCAACAGAACCAGCACCAATAATACCAACCAGCATAATGCATCTTAAGACAGTTGTACCCAAAACCCTCATAAAACTCCTCTTGCCCAGATCCTCAGCTTTTATTTCATAATATGGGTGCAATGACAAAAAATGCCTGCAATGGGCCAAGTAGGAATGGACCACTCTTGGGAGGACATGCTGAGCTGGACAATAGTAGTTTTCACACAGGCTCGTAATAGCAGATGCTATCTGGTACAGGGTTCTTATATCATGACAAACACTGAATGTAAATACAAGTAGCTTCAGACTGGCCCAGAAGCAAATAGGTTTCTGGTCTGTTTTTCTTTTGATGTTTCATTTATAAAATTTCTAAGTCTCCTTGATTCACTGGTTGAAGAGGGAGAACATGCCATCAAGTTGTGAATGACTCATGGTGACCCCCATCCACAGAGTGTTCAAGGCAAGAGATTAGCAGAGGTTGTTTGACATTGCCTCCCCCTGCATAGCAACCCCTGTCATCCTTGGTGGGAAACAGGGCCAGTTCCAGATTTTGAGGGGCCCCTGGCAGACAGAGTGACCAGGCCCCCCTCTTCCTCTGCCCACCATCAGGACACCTGCTCATAGTTCCCCTCCCATCTTCCCATCTGCCTGGGCATGCTTCCCCTTGCCCACTTATGACCCAATCCCATACCCAAGTTCACAGTCACCTGCACGCCTTTTCCTCAGCAGCACTGGGCCATACGTGCATCTAGGGGTGCCACTGCTGGGACCATAAGAAACACTGCTTGCACTACCTGCACACTGTTCCCTGGTGGTGCTTTGCAGTCATGGCAGACAGCCGCATAGATTGTAGAGTGCTTGCAACAGGTGGGTGAATGAGGGAAGCAGAAGCGGGTGGCAGAGGAGGCGTCCAGGCAGGGGGTGCCGATGGCAAAGGGCACTGTCAGACACCACGAGCACCAGCAGATGCCTCTTCATCAGGTAAGCTTGAGAGGAGAAACTGTTTGGTGAGCAAGGTCTTATTATCCATCTTTCTGAACCAGTATTTGTCTCCTTTCCTCCCCCCCCCCATTTCAGTTTCAGCAGTTTTTGAGAAGAGTCTCATTCAACAACAGTGCTGGGGAGAGGATTTCCTTTGACCAAAATGGAGACTTAGTATCTGGATTTGACATTATCAACTGGGTCACATTCCCAAACCAGTCCTTTCTCAGAGTCAAAGTTGGAAAAAAAGACCCTGGAGGTCCCTCAGACAAAATGCTCATTGTTCATGAGGATCTGATTGTATGGCCCTCCATGTTCAATCAGGTGGGATATGTCATTGGGATATGTCACTGCCCCCAATGTTGACAACCTAGCTCAAAGTTTACCCCTGGAAATCAGTCAGTGCTCTGTTGACCAAGTATATGTATATATGTGCCGTCAAGTTGCAACTGACTTGGGGTGACACTGGCATGGGGCTTTCAAAGCTCATGAGAAACAGAGGATGTTGGCCACTGCCTTCCTCTGCAGTACTGACCCTGTTTAGCTTTTGAGATCTGATGAGATCAGGCTATGCCATACCATTCCATATCCTGTTGACAAGGTAAGGACAATTCAGTTGCCAATTTTCTACGTATATTTTTGAGCAAAACTTAGAAGCAATATTATTCAACTTTTGGCCACAAAGGAAGCACAGTCCTTCATCTGTTTCAGAAGGGGAATCAGTAAGAAACAAATATACTTACTAAAACCAAATGCCATAGGGCATAAATTGGAAAGCATCACAACAGGAAGGGATGAATGAGCAAAATATGACCAAGCAATATTGGATCCAAAGGGAGCATGCTTTGCTCTAATCCATTTGAGGGTTTCCATGGGATAAGACACTGGACAAAACCAAGAGAGGGCAGAGATAACAGGGTAATATGTATCTCTAGATTTAACTTTTTTCATCCCATTTTTCTCATCATTCAAAGTGGCTTGCAAAAAGTAAAACAAAATATTCATGCTCCCACAATAAATTCAAATTTAAAACCTTACAATTAATCAAGAACAATCCACAACAAATGTCAATATTTTTGTTGCAAAAAATCTGAAAATGCACCAAATGCCATTTCAAACTCAGAAAAGCTTGCTGAAACAAGGCTGCTTTACATAGTTTGGAAAAGAGAACTGGAGACGGTGCCTTGAACCACTCCTTGGACAGGTAGCTCCATAAACTGCTGTCAATCAGCAAAAGCAACATTGACTTCATGGAGGATAATCAAACCTCCTGATGGAACTTCTAAGGAAAATGGTTGGGCCAAGAGAAGTTGGTGGGAAGGTCTATAAGAGTGGGAAGTGGCCCTTCAAATATCAGCCATGAAGGCTGCTAGTTCTGGTCATCACACATCAAAAAAGATATTATAGCATTGGGAAAAGTGCAGAAAAGGGCAACTAGAATGATCGAAGGGCTGGAATACTTTCCCTATGAAGAAAGGTTAAAATATTCGGGTCTCTTTAGCTTGGAGAAACAATGGCTGAGGAGTGACATGATTGAGGTTTATAAGATTATGCATGGGATAAAGCAGGTAGAGAAAGAAGTACTTTTCTCCCTTTCTTACAATACAAGAACTCATGGGCTCTCAATGAAATTGCTGAGCAGTTGGGTTAGAATGGATAGAAGGAAGTACTTTTTCACCCAAAGAGTGATCAGCACATGGAATTCACTGCCACAGGAGGTGGTGGCAGCTACAAGCATGGATAGCTTCAAGAAGGAATTAGATAAATATATGGAGCAGAGGTCCATCAAGGGCTATTAGCCACAAGGTATAGATAGGAACTCGCAGGCTGGGGCAAGTGATGCACTGTATTCTTGGTGCTTGGGGAGGGGCAACAGTGGGAGGCTTCTAGTGTCCCGGCTCCACTGATGGACCTCCTGATGGCACCTGGTATTTTTGGCCACTATGTGACAGAGTGCTAGACTAGATGGGCCTTTGGCCTGATCCAACATTGGCTTCTCTTATGTTCTTATGACTGGAAAGATTAAAATCAGCAACTTGAATTACATTCATAAATGTAATGAAACAAGGGTAATATGGGGACATCACCCTACCCCTGCTAAGAGCTGAGCTGTAGCATTCTCCACAATTTTCCAGGCTTCCTTCAAGGGCAGCTCCACATAAACTGTACAACACTGATCCAGTCTGGCCAGGTCAGCAGATTCAAGGCAGGTCGAAAGGTTCCTTTCTAGTCAGACAGAACTACTCAAGTAAAGGAAGCCATGCATGGCAAAAAAAAAGCTTATTTTTTAAAAAAGTAGTAGGTTTCCTGATCAAGGTGAAGAGATATGAGCACAAGTTCTGGCCCCATAACCACTGTTTTTGGAAGAGTGTCTGAAGAACTAAGTCAAATTGAGCGGAGGAGAGATGAAGCTCTAGAACTACTAAGTAAAACCAAAAACTAAGAAATCTGCAGGGCAACAACATGGGCAGTGAAGCAAATATATGCTGAAGGGGCCTAAACTGGCTTAGACTGAGGTTGAAAGACATCCTGGGATTCTAGTGGAAAACTCAATGAAAATGTTGACCCAGCAAGCACCAGTGGTGAAAAAGGGAAACTCCATAAGAGACATTATTATAACGGGGACTGAAACTATTGTAATGCCCTTGAATTAAGCAGCCTCATTTGGAATACTGTGTTCACATCTGGTTACTGTATCTCAGAAAGGATATTAGAGAGCTGGGAAGAAGAGCTATGAAGGAGGGCAACCAAGACCATTAGGATGGAACATTTTTCCTTTGAATTGATGCTGGAGAGTCTGGGGCTGATTTCCCACTACAGCTGCCTTGGGGTTGCTCTGCCATTTGCCCCGATACTATTTGTCAATTTCACACCCGAAGCCGCGGGGCTGCATTTTGACCCGCGGCTTTGCCTGATTTCCCCCGCAGTTTCGTAATCCTGTTTTTTGTTTCAATTAAGTTTCAATTGAGACTCCACAAATCTTCAGAGCAACCTATGGAGTCCACAAATCTCTGGAGGCAGACCATTTAGATAGATCTGTAACTTCTGTACTGAAGCTGACCAATCCCACTCAGACCCTTAGAAGATACAGATGTTTTAACAACAAAGGTAAAATTTCTAGACCTCCCACCAGTTTACCAGTCTCCTGTCCAGTGCGGCCCAGTAAATAAAACTCTTGCCTTTTTTTATATGGAGCACCCAATACAACCTGGCACAGTCTCGTGCTTGTTATGGAGTCCATTAAGTCCTAAGCTTAGCTAGGTAAGGTGGACAAAGAATGGATTAGAAATCTCCACCCCCTGACACACACAAAGAGTCTTGGTGAATCCTATGTCAGTCTTAAGATTCCATCTACCAAATTACCTATAGAGAACCCTAAGCTGTCGCTGGAACCCAACACAATAAACATACAATCAAAACCGTGTATACAGGGAGAAAGTCTCAGGGAAATATTGTGACTTTACCCCATTAGATCACCAGTGAGTAACAAGAATGGAAGTTGCAGCCATCCATTGCATATTAAGTACTCTATTTATTTTTTTGGCCCCCCCGAAGGGGATTTTTTATTAATTTTTTGCTTACGCACTACAAACTACAAAAGGAAAAAAGGGGGGGGGCTACAACTAAGGATAAAGAAAAGAAACCCACACTAAACTAAAAACCCAAGAGAAGGAGATCTTATCCCTGTTAATCTAAATGTTAGTACTTTAGTGTTAGTAAACAATGCAAACTGTAAGTTCCTATCTAACTCAGCTACTGTATTAATTTGTTCCTTGTTATAAGGGAATTCCAGAGCATCCCCATCAGCTCACTTCATGAAGGCAATTATCAGAGTCCTTCTGCCTTTATCTAGGCTTTCTATCTCTAAAGTCATAAGATGATTTGATGGTGGCAGCTCCCTCTTCCACGGCCAGGTCTTCATCCATCTCCGATGGGGAGGAGCCACTTGATCCGATTTCTCCTTCTTCTTTAGATCCCAGATGGCGTTTTAGAAATTCTTTGGCTTTGAAGATGGAGTCAATCTTCCCTCTTTTATCATTAATTTTAAAAATGACCCCTTCTGGCACCGCCCATTTGTATGGGATTTGATCAGTTTGGAGAAAAATAATCAGGTCCTTGTAGTTCTTTCTTTTTTGACGAATTTCAAATGGAATGTCCTTTAGAGTTTTAAAGATTGGGCTTTCCAGTTTCAATGGAGTTGCTGATGTTGCTTTCAAAATTACATCTCTAGTTTGTCTTCTTGAGAACCTGACCGTTATTTCCCCAGGCAGGCTATTTTTTTTTGGTGTAGTTAGAGTACACCCTATATGCTGCTTCCATATTGTGAATGATTTCTTCCACTTTCAAGCCTGTTACTGGTGCTATAATTTCGCTGAGCACTTTTTTCAAGTCCTGATTTGGTGCTTCAGGAACCCCTTGAAATCTGAGAACCATATTTGCCTTTTCCATTTGTAGTTGCAATAAACAGTTTTCCCGGTATTTCTGTTTATTCACTAATTCTCCCATCTTTTTCTTCATGTTCTTGCTTGCGGAGTACAATTCTTTAACTATTTCCTCTGTTTGCTCCATCTTTTTAACTGTCTCTGCCAGCTGGCATTGCTATGATGCAAAGTTTTGGTTGAGTGTGGCCAACTGTTGGTTAATACCAGTGAGTTGTTCCATCATGGGCTTGAGGGTATCCACTAGGAGCTTTATGACATCAAGTCCCTCTTTGGGCTTTGGACTTTGGTCGCCTGCTGGTTTCAGTTTCACACTTTTCTTCCCCACGCCTGTCATTATGGCTAATTGTTTACAAAAGCTGATCGCTGTTTCAACACCTCTGAAAATCACTTTTGGAATGAATCCGCTCTGGTAAGCCTCTCAAAACAAGTCAGTCGCTTGTATTCCCCATCCCCCCCCCTTTTTTTCACTTATCAGTTTATGTAAGCAGGAGGCATCCCTCCTCTCTCCCATTCTTAAGATAGGGGGGATGTAAGGGTTTCGGCTTGATTTAAAGTCTGTTTAAGTCTAACTCATGTTTATTGTCGGTCCCATTAGGCCTCGGTTTTGTTATCGCAATTTTGCTCGATCTCCAGTGCTTGTTCCAGCCAGCCCAGCTAGTGCTCGAAAGCCACACAGTGGCAGGGCCGTCAGGGCGGAGGGGTGCCTCAATTCTTCGGCATTACGCCATCGAAGAGGCTACCCCTCAAAAGCCCTATGGCTAGGAGCCCTACCCTCGGGCTCCATGGGGAAACTGTGTCAGCAGCCTCCCCCCCATACCGCTGGTGTGCGTGTCACTCCCCCAAGCAAGGGGGGGAGTGGCTGCCATCATTGAGCCAATGACCGGAAGTCTCCATATTAAGTACTCTTTAGAAGTAATGCTGGCATTTATGATAATAATTATAATAATGCTAGAAGAGTCAAGCTACAGCAGATAAAATAATATCAAAATAAATACGTATTATATGGTGTACATAGTAGTAAAATTAAAAACATAGGGCCTGAATATCAGAATAAATTAGAGTCAGAACAAGCTTTACATAAACTGTAATAATTTCTCATAGAGAGTTGATGAATATGTCATATGACCAACAGAAGACCATTCATGTTTTGGCCTCAAGGGCCATCCTCAGTAGTCAATAATACACACTTCTAAAAGGTACACATCTAGAAACTACTATATATCAATCCTGACTAGGTGTTGTTAGCTCATATATTGCGTAGTATGCTGTAAACTTATAAAGCAGGCCATGGATCTCTTCACATGGTAGCTACACTCACACAAAATTCTTCATTGATGTAATAATCTGGTTTCAGTTTACCAGTATTTCTGAATTTGTGTGTCTTCAGCCAGCTATTCAAGTTATGCCATCTCATGGGAAATCCATTTTACCTGTAGTTCAAATCAAGGATGATAGAATTCTGAAATATATATATTCTGAGAATGAAAATATTCTTCTCTTCCATTTGGGATAGGCACAGCCTCTTTCTGTTTGCAGTGACAATTGTCATCCTGGTTATAGTAGGAGGAGAAAGGAAGGAAAACCTTTTTGCTGCTATGATTGTCTTCCATGTCCAGAAGGGAAGATTTCAACTGAGAAGGGTAAGAGACTTATATTGGCTGTAATCCAGCATGTGCACTGATTTCCACAATATTAAATACCTTTGTTCACAGTTGAGCACTGGCGACCTTCACAAAGTGGAAAACATCTGATATCCATAGGTATGTAGATATTATTTGGAAAAAAGGAACCTTGATTGTCTGAAAAGGGGGGGGGACAGCAGAATCTGTCAAGCTGCAGGCAGTGACCTAGTTTGTTCTATCCTGAGTGGGAGACGCATCCCATTCTCATAGCGAACACTGGCAATCTGGTTCGCTTTGGGGTCCTCACTGAGCATGTAAGAACTACAAAAGTTTAATGTCTTTCAGACTTTAGCTTAAGAGTTCCTCTTCACATAGTATGCTTTTGCCATGGATTATGCATAGGGCTTCCATGTATTTAAAAGAATGCTTACTTTTCCAGATGTGGATGAGTGTTCTCATTGTCCAGAAGGTCGGTACCCAAACAGTGCCCAGAATTTATGCCTGCCAAAAGATATCACCTTCTTGTCTTATGAAGAACCTCTGGGGATCAGTTTGGCCAGTAGTGCACTTTCCTTCTCTTTCATCACAGCTTTGGTGCTCTGGATCTTCATCAAGCATCAGGACACTCCCTTAGTCAAAGCCAACAACCGGGACCTCACCTACACTCTCCTCTTCTCCCTCTTCCTCTCCTTCCTTTCTGCTTTGCTGTTCATTGGTGAACCAAAGAAAGTGACCTGTCTCCTTCGACAAATGGCTTTCGGCATCATCTTCTCAGTGGCTGTTTCTTGTGTGTTGGCCAAAACTGTTATTGTGGTTTTGGCTTTTATGGCCACTAAGCCAGAATCCAGAATGAGGAGATGGGTAGGGATAAAGCTGTCCAGTTCCATTGTCCTTTCATGTTCCCTTTTCCAAGCTAGTATTTGTATTGTGTGGTTGGTAACATCTCCTCCGTTCCCAGATTTTGATATGCACTCAATGACTGAACAAATTGTGCTGGAATGTAATGAAGGGTCAGTCATTATGTTTTACTGTGTCCTCAGTTTTCTGGGCTTTCTTGCCATCATCAGTTTCACCGTGGCTTTTTTGGCCAGGAAGTTACCTGACACTTTCAATGAAGCCAAGTTCATCACCTTCAGCATGTTGGTCTTCTGCAGTGTTTGGGTGTCCTTTGTTCCAACCTACTTGAGCACCAAGGGGAAATCCATGGTGGCTGTGGAGATCTTCTCTATCTTAACCTCCAGTGCTGGGATACTGGGCTGCATATTTTTTCCAAAATGTTTTATCATTTTACTAAGGCCTGATCTGAACAAAAGAGGACATCTAGTGAGAAAGAATTGAGTCTAATGACTAACTCCAATTCAAAATTCTGCTTGTCATAGTGGACCCATGCTTCACGCTTCCTGCAGTGCATAAATTCTTCTTTCCAATGTTTGTCTCCCCAAATCTGAGTTTGACTTTGTACCAAAGGTTATTTGATAGTTTCATGCTTGTTTTCTCCCATTGTATATTTGACATGTTAAACATTTTCCACTTCAGCAACTGATTTCTCTATATTTTTAAATTGAATCTACTGTATATTTAGGCTTGGTCTATATAGGCAGGAAAGGCCAGTGTAGTAAACAAATTAATAAATTTATTGCCCCATGCCTCAAAACTTCCTTGGTGTGGGGAGCTGTTTTCTTGTACTCTGTACTCTGTACAGTATTATATAAATCAATAACAATTATATCCCCCCAAAACAAATCTATATGCAATAGCAGATAGACATATGAAAGAAATGATGCTATAGCAGGCTATAAATCAAATTAATAAAATAAATAAATAGTAGCACTTTCCCCCTACAGTTTCACACAGAACTTATCTCTGTCTGGGCAGATTATCTCCCCTCTACTTAGCAATATAACATAATTATTTCTACATATTTTCTGTGTATCTAGGGAGAGAAGGATGATCCAGATCTGAAGGATATTATTAACATACCCAATAACATTCAGTATTAAGGGTAATGGGAAGTTTAGAGCAAATTTTAACTTCTGAGTGAAAGATCCTGACTTAGAACAAGATCCACTAGGGAATGTATAGAGTGATGGACAGGGGAACTAAGTGTTTGCACATTTCTTTTGTATTCCTTGCTTAGTCTGCTGCTGTGCAAGAGTACGAGTGTGGCTTTTAAAACTTTTAATAACTTCTTTACTATTTCAAATGCTAGTGGTTGTTCTCCATTCCACATAGACCTTCATGGTTTGAACATGTTGTTTAAAATGGATGCCAAGAGAAAGGAACCAGTTAGTGGCTGAATCACATTTCTCAAAAAAGTGTGCCAGTGCAGTAAGCTATCTCTGAGGTAACCAGTCACTGGTTGCAGTCACATGCGTGAGATAACATGGAGGGGGAAGTGAGGCTATTTGCTCCATAGCAATTTGACCCACATTTGTGCAATTTCACAGTCCCTGGGAGCTGCAGGGGCAGCCCTCCACTGCATGATCAGATGCAATTGTGGGTGAATTTGGTTGGGGGTTTTGCCGGGATCAAGGATTTGCATCTCCATGCTGAGTGCTCCCTATGCAGTGTGCGCTGATGCACATACTGAAATGGGAGAAAAAACAACAGCATGGAGTCAGGATGGCCTGATCAGACCATCCTGATGCCACGGGAGTGCACTGGAGTGATCACACAGGGGAAAGGCCATTCCTGGCCCATAGCAAAATATTTGCTACCGGACTTTCCCTAGTGTCTTTTTACACTGCTTCTGTGGTGGAGCAAAATGGGTTGCTGATGGGTGTGGGATGCTTGGCAGATGTTCTTGTGTGATCATGCCCTTAAAATCCACCCAGCATTGGCTAATTCTGCGTGTGATCACAGCCATTGAGCAGCTGGAGACACAGGCAATAGGTGGATTTTTAAAATGGCAATGGAAGAGAGAAGCTGGGAGTACAAGTTCTCTTGGCAGATAGTTACTAAAAGAACTAGTTTCTGACAGTGTATTATTTATTTATTTATTTATTTAATTTGTACCCACCATCCCCAGAAAAAAGCTCAGGGTGGCTTCCATTGGTTGGTACATAAATATCCATTAAAATCCATACAAAACATTTTATACCAGATGTAAAGCGGCTTGTGTGTTGGTCAATGACCATGAATAAACTCATTCATTCTTCTTCTACCAGAGGAGAAGAGCAAGATGGAAGCTCCTCTCAAGGTGGGGCATGCTGGAAGAGCAGTGTATCAGTGGAGATTCAGAACAACTGCTGGGAACCTAGACACTGGAGGACTGAATAGATTGGTGCTTATGGATCAGTGGGGCTGTTTCACCATAGTATCAAATGCACCCCAAGTATTGACTCACAGCTCTCAGAGTTCAAGTACGCTTGTAAGAATGCAAAGAAAAGGAAAAAACCCAGATGACCTTCTGCCCTTCCCAACCATTTGATCAACTTCTTTAGCATTTCAGCTGAGAGCCTCACTGAAAACATTGCTTCTTCCCTGTAATCTGCTACATTGCCTTCTAGAATAGGCAGTAGAACCATTTGGAAATGGGCATGAGATGGGGGGACCCAAGGGTGTGCTGCTGCCAAAAGCTTAGTATGCAAGGGGCAGAAAAAGATGTAGTGTTTTGCCTTGTAGATTTGACATAGAGTCATGTGCCACAATGAGCTGGAATGCTTCACCGCAAGGGTAATCAAATGAGAATTTTCTCTGTTCTAGGGTGATCAAAGGAGAGTTTTCTCTAATATCTGACCTACACGCATCTCTAAAAGACCCAAGTGCAAAAAATTCAGTATTCTGGAGAAATTAACAATTGGGAGGGAAATTTTGAATAAGTCCACTCACACTTTCTTGATTGGCCCAAGATGAACACCTCCTTCCCAGGGGAAGCCTGACATGGTATGGAACAGAGAAAGCTTGTCATCAGCACCCAATGTGGACTGTCTGACTTGTCTCGGTGGGGAGGTGTAATCACCAAAGAAGTCTGCAAAGTTTTAGTGAGCCAGAAAGCATATTGTTCTGTATTTCCCAAGACCAGTTCCTCCCATTTTACCTTTGGTGTTTGCTTAGCAACAAATCTATTAAACTGGATCTTTAATCCTGAGAGAAATGTGCTCCTTCCATCACGTGTTATCTGCTCTGTTCACCTACCAAAGTCTCTGAGACAAGGGAAGGGAGCCTGATCAGAAGATCTTTTCAGAGTGTGATACTAGAGCGGTTCCCGGGGGGTGGATTGCTTACAACAAAGGAGGATGGATGTTTTCAATTGGGTATAGGGAGTTCCGTATTGGAAAGATGGGAAACCCTACCTACCTAGTGCTCAGGACAAATGGCCCCATGCAGCATGATCTATGAAATAGTGTTTGGTGTTTGGCATTGTCAGCTAGTTGTCACCATTGTTGGTATAAGCACATGACTAATAAAAGAATAATTATTAAGACAGAAGACATTCCACCATTGCAATTAGCTCAGCTACTTTCAGTTTCCAATGATGGCTTATCATTCACTTCTTGTTTTTGGAGTACCAAGCCTTTATTAGGGAACTTGTTTTAAAAATTCTAAAGCTTGAAGCCTGTGCCGACATTCCACACATGGCCCTCTGTGGCTAAAAGTGGAGGACAACTTCTGCGATGGACCTTGCACCATTAGTACTGCTTACACAAGATCAATGTTTTTCAGTGAGCTCTTGTGTGCAAGTGGATTTGATAACCACAATGAAAGCACACTCCACAATGGAGACTATGCCCACTGTAGGGAAGAGAATAGCACAGATAATGCAGGCATTAGATCCAAGCCTGCGATGCTGCCAAATGTCACAGCCCCATCATTTCAACATAAAAATCCTCTTGTCCATCCATGGCACTCTTGTGTGACTCAAACCTGCAAGACTTTATCTCTGTAAACTTACAACTAATTCTAACCCTTTACATTTATTCAGTGTTAATATTGATGGCATATAAAAGGAATACAATGTATAGATGTCACAAAGGAAAGAAAGAAACTAGGAACGTCAGCAGTGGAAATGTGTGTGAAACAAAAATATTTCCTCAATCTAGCCTCTAAACAAACAAACAAACAAAAAACCAGCCTAGCTGTTATCCCTGTGGATAATGGATGAAAAGAAGTGGATTTCAGCTAGAATGGAATCCCAGGATGGTGGAACAATTTTCTTTCTGTGAGAGTAAGAATTTGCCAGCTGTATTGATGTGAGGGACTTTTATATTCTTTCATTTCATCTTCTTAGAATCTGAACCTTTTTGTTCAGTTCAGGCCTAAGAATAATAATATAGCATTTAGGGCAAAATATGCAAGCCAGCAACCCAGCACTGGAGGCTAAGATAGAGAAGACCTCCACGGCCACCATGTATTTTCCTTTGGTGCTCAGATAGGTTGGAATAAAGGTCAGCCAAACACTGCAAAAGACCAGCATGCTGAAGGTGATGAACTTGGCTTCGTTAAAACTATCAGGTAACTTCCTGCCTAAGAAAGCAACGGTGAAGCTCACAGTGGCCAGGAAGCCCAGGTAGCCCATGACACAATAAAACATGGCGACCGACCCTTCATTACACTTCAGAATAATTTCTTCAGTCATTGAGTGCATGTCAAAATCTGGGAATGGAGGAGAAGTTATTAACCAAACTGTACAAATAGTGGCTTGAATAAAAGAGCAACAAAGAACAATGGAGTTGGCCAGTCCTTTCCCTACCCAGATTCTCATCCTGGAGCCTGGTTTGGTGGCTATGAAGGCTAGAACCACAATGATGGTCTTGGCCAAAATGCAAGAAACAGCTACTGAAAAGATGATGCCCAAAGTAGTTTGTCGAAGGAGACATGACATCTTCTCAGGTCGGCCAATGAATAACAAAGCACAAAGGAAAGAGAGTAGGAGGGATACAAGAATAATGTAGGAGAGATTCTGGTTGTTGGCTTTGACTATGGGAGTCTCCTGTTTTTTAATGAAGATACCAAGTACAAAAGCTGCAATAAAAAATAAGGAAAGAGCAAAACTGGCCAGAGTGACCCCCAAAGGTTCTTCATAAGATATGAAGCTTATACGTTTTTGCAGGCATAAGTCCTGATCAATATTTGGATACTTGTCTTCTGGGCACTGAAAACAATCATCGGTATCTGAAAAAGAAATGTGTAAATAGATTAGGGAAGTCCTTTGTATAATGTGTTGCATTTTCACAATAAGGTACACAGGGGTGCTTTGTGGAAATCTCAGCATTGCATGTTTATAATGCAATTATTATTATTGTTTTAAAAAAGACATACTAATGAATAATACCAGAACAGCACAGTTCATACATTTCTATCACTGGTAAACTAAACCTCATTACTGAACACGTCTTTCAATAAAAAAGGGGTTAAAACAATTCCATCTTATCTCACAACTGTCAGTGTTTATTCACAGTCATAGACCAGTATACATACAAAACCGGATTACAAAGTTAAAAATTTAGAAGAAAGCAGCTCTAAAATAAGCTACTACAAACCAATAAAATGTTAAAAAAATATATACATATATTTTTCCTTTTAAAACCCCTGTTCATTCATCTGTTTGTGAAACTAATAAATTTCTAATCCTTGATGCCAACCAACTGAATCTAGCTATTTGGAGGGTAACTATCTCACAACTGTATACATTTCCATCCAGTCATCTCTTCAATCACGCATACAGCACACACAAACACACATAGAAACCAGAGGTTGTAACAGCCTGTTATATCATATCTGCAACCCCCCCTCCACTGAAAATGAAATGGAAATCTGATTTCATAGCTAATGTACTCATTTCTTTAATTTAAACAAAAATTATTGTTCACCTCCATTCTTCCAAAGCATCACATCTTGTAACTTTTTTTAAAAAAAAATCCAGAAACTAAAAAAGCAATAATATATTCAAAGCTTTAACAGTCACAAAAGTCACAAAATCTAGCATGAAACTCATCAACTTCGGCCGAGGACAGACTGGCAATTTGCCCCGGGATGGGACCCGGGCTGACAACGATTCAATACCGGAGTAAATGGCGCCCCCCACCCGTAGCCTACCGGTGCTCTTGCGCTTCACTGCCGGATTAAAAAGACACCTGATAAAAGCCTTCGCAAATCTTGAAAGCCTGCGTTCGTCGCGCGTTTCTCCACTTCCGGGGAGTCTGAACGCGCAGCCGAAAAGCCGGGAGCAACCCGCGTTGGGCATGAGGCAGCAGCGGTGTGATTGGCTGCGCTCCGCTCCACTGCCCAATGCGGTGCCGGCGTTGCAGGGCAAAAAAAAAATCGGCAAAATCGCATGAGTGCTCATGCGCTCATGCGCACATACACCCACAGTCGAATTAATGGGGAAACGGCGAATACAGCACGCCTCCAGCGCGGCAGTCTGAACGCTCCCGCTCGCCTCCGTCCTGTATCTTCCGGCAGCGGCCCCCGCTGTGTGGACGGGAAAACCCGGTATTGTTTAATCCGGGTTTTTTTTGCCGCGACTGGCTACCAGGGCAAATTGCCAGTCTGTCCTGGGCCTTCATATGTGCAGTTAGGATAAGAATAAGAAATATCTGATAAGCTTGGTGTATGCAAGCCTTACCCTCCAGGTTTGCAATCTTCCCTTCTGGACATGGAAGGCAATCATAGCAGCAAAATGGCTTCCCCTCCTTCTTATTCTTCCTGTAGCCTGAATGGCATCTGTCACTGCACAGAGAAAGGGGATGCACCTGTCATAAATGAAAGCACTGTCATTTTTTAACATTCTGGAAATATGTTTCAGGAGTCTCTGTTTCACTAGTCAATCTACTGTATAATTAGTGGATTGTCCTGGATTTTCTCTGTGAACATATATTACATGTTGCTGTAGATTTTCTGGGTTGTGTAGCCATGGTCTTGGCATTGTAGGACCTGATGTTTCACCAGTAGCTGTGACTGGCAAAACATAGGTCCTTCAATGCAAAGACCACGGCCACACAACCCGGAAAATCTACAGCAACTAATGAACTCCGGCCGTGAAAGCCTTCGACAACGTACATATTACATGGATGTTAAGTAGGTGGTGAATGATTTAATGTAATCTATGTTCAAAATTTTGCAATATTATGATTTCAAATTGGAAAATGTGGCCTGACGGGGTCTTATCTGACTGGCAGACCACAGAGGCAGAACTGTTCCAGGATTTGAACTGTGATCCTCTAAATGAGTCAGGTTCAAGTTTTTGGAATTGACCTTTAAGGCCTTGAGCAGTCAGGGACACATGTATTCGAGCCACAGGGTATAGATGGGAACTCTCAGTCTGGGACAGGTGATGCACTCTATTCTTGGTGCTGGAGGGGGGCAGCAGTGGGAGGGCTTCTCGTGTCCTGGCCCCACTGCTGGACCTCCTGATGGCACCTGGTATATTTTGGCCGCTGTGTGACAGAGTGTTGGACTAGATGGGCCATTGGCCTGATTCAACATTGGCTTCTCTTATGTTCTTATGTTCTTATGTACCTTCAGGATCCCATCCTCCAGAGAATGTTACGCCCTTCAGAGAACAATCTACTGCTGATCCCCAGCACAAAAGATGTCCAGGTGTCCTCAGACAGAGCCAGGGAAAGTTCTGTCCTGGCTCCCACCTGGTGGACCTCTCTGCTGAATAACATCTGCGCCCTGTGGGACTTAATGCAGTTCCACAGGGCTTGCATGGCAGAGATGTTCCACCAGGCTTTTGGTTGAGAACAGTAACAGGTACCATCTCAATGGCACTCCTTCTTTCCTTCCATTTCCCCTGCTTCTCTACTCCCCTGCCACAATTGGAATATTGCACCACCTGAGACTGTTTTATTGATGTTATCTATCTATTATTTATGTATCATTTAAATTGTCTTATTATTTATGAAAGATTTTGGTCTTTGTTGTCCAGAGCCCTGAGCCCTGTGTACTCCGGGGAGGGCAGTTTATAAATTCAAATGAGAGAGACAGAGAAGAGAAGACAATGAAATTCCAGGAAACTATGCTCCGAAAAGCATATAAAGCCCCACCTGGTTAAACATGTGGGGCCAAACGATTGCATCTTCATCCATGGTGAACACTTTGTCTTCAGGAGCTTTTGGGTCAATCCTTCCAACTCTGGCTCTGAGTAAGGACTGGTTGGGAAATGTGATCCAGTTGATGATATCAAGTCCCGCCACTATCTCCAAGTTTTGATCAAAGGAAACCAGGTCCCCAGCACTGTTGTTGAATGACACCTTTGCCAAAAATTCATGGAACTAGATATATATGGGAGACCGTTAGTACATGGTTATGGCCATTAAGTAAAGTCAAAATAATCAAATCCACTATCCCCTTAATGTACACATTTGAACCCACATGAATCTGCCTCACACTGAATCAGACCCTTGGTCCATCACAAGTCAGTGCCGCCTACTCAGGCTGTCAGTGGTTCTCTAGGATCTCAGGCAGAGGTCTTCCTCTTCACCTACTGTGAGGTTCTTTAACTGGACATGCCAGGGATTGATGCTGGGACCTTCTGAATGTCAAGCAGATGCTATGCCATTAAGCCAGAGTCCCACCGCCTTGAACGTCAGCACTGAATGGTTGTGAAACTGATGTTTAATTGCTAAAAATGTCTGCTTTTCAGCCAAGGGTGTATTTTGCAGTCTGGGGGTCTCTTGTTCACCAGTTCTGTCTGTCTGCTCTCCACTTTTGGTGAACTCCCCCATATTTAAGTGCCTTCTAGGCATTACCTGCCATGGCTGCTGATTGAGAAGCTTTTTTCTCCCTCCTTCTGCTAGTGCTCTGTGTTTGAGCATGGACAAATACATGGCATGTAATGCATGTGCCACCACATAGACAGCAGTGTAGATGCTGTAGCTGTGGCCGGTCGTGCTAATTTCAAAGACAGACCCAGGAAGACTCTCCAGCTTCTCCTCCCCAGTGCAGATTTTTTCATCGTCCATGGCTCCTGTGGTACTGGGGAGTGAACAGCCAAAAGCATATTTCCAGAAGTCCCCAATAAAGCCATCTTCTTTCTCAGAGGCAGGGTCTCGTGCCCGAAGAAACTGCTCAAATCCTATCACCTCCCTTGAGTGAACTGCAAAGGAAAAAGCACCGTGGATGAAGTCTAAGTCCCAACTTCTTTGAATTTTAATTGATGTAAAATCCATTTGGGCTGTCATAATCCAGATTTTGGCTTTTGTCTTCATTGGTGTTTCATTAAACTCTGCAGACCTCACTAATAGTCGCAAAGTCATTATGGTTTGAATTTCGCCATGTACCACCACTGCTTTGGCTGTGCTTCCCATGACAAGTGTTGCTGTGTCTTCATTTATTGCCATCATTTCAGACAAAGAACTAGAAAAAGTCATTGCTGGGAAAGTTGCTATGAAATCAAAGCAAATACCATGCTCAGAAAAGACAGGAAGTACCTCCCCTTCAAATCTCTGCCCATGTTCATTATCCACATAGATCGCCCCCACCCATATCCATCTGAAATAAAGCAGTAATTTCAGAATCCCCATGTACTGATGGGCCCAACTGGGGAACATCTTGTAGAGGAAAGCCGCTTCATTTTTGTTGGTCATCACTGGAGCAGAGCCATAGAGGAGCTAAAGGAAATAAAGGAGAGCGATTTCAAAATGAAATTATCCCCTGGGTAAATGATCGTGCCAGGAGCAAATTAAATACATGCTGGATTCTAAATTTGCTACCAGCACAGTTTAGTAATTATTAATAATCCTGAGCATGTAAATAAGAAGGAAAGGTGGCATGCTATAGCCCAATATTCTCAGATTTGAGAAGCTTAGTATGGTTAATATTTGGATGGAAGATCACCAAGGACAACTCTGTAGAGGAAAGCACCAACAAACAACCTCTACTTCTCACTTGCCTGGAAAGCCCCTTGCTAGGCATGCTGTAAATTGGTTACGACTTGATGAAAATTAGGAAGCATGCAAATCTCTTCATGTACTTATATAAAGGTAACCTGCCCAATTTTGATGTAAGGACATCCATGTTATCCCCAGTTTAAAGTTGGAAGTCTAAAAAGAAATGTCTTGCATAAGGAATTATAGTATATATTTAAAATGTTCTTATAATCATAATTGTACTCTGTGAAACTGATTTCCACAGGAATTGGGAAGAACGGGTTTCCAGTTAGCATGAGTCTCAGTAGAATGGTCTCAGTTTTCCAGCAATGAATGTCTAGGGACACTCTTAGATGAGACCCAGTGGTTTGTTCGAGTCCTCTTGAATTTGGGGTCTCCCTCTCTGAAGAGTGGGCATATATCACACAGATCCTTGGAAACACTATTAAGTCCAAAGCACCTTGCTCCCTTTCATGAGATGAGATATAACTTTATCTGAGAGCCAGAACTTAAGCCCTCGTGTCTCTGGAACTAGTACAGTTGTTTCAATCTCATAATTTCTCTTTTTTATCTAAGGTTTTTTCCCCCAGATTTAAGATAAAGACAAACAACTGAATGATTAAGTCTATCACAAATCACGTTTTACATATCAACGAATACAAAATTAGGGAATAAGAAATCGACAAGTGCTGCTGGTGGTGGAAAGTGCTGTACATTGTAGCCAACTAGTGGCATCCCCTTTGGGTTTTCAAGGCAAGAGACAATGGCAAGGTGGTTTGCCATTGCCTACTTCCATATAGCAACTGTGGACTTCCTTGGCGGTGTTCCATCCAAGTACTAACCAGGGCCAACCCTGCTTTGCTCCCAAGATCTGATCAACCTGGGCCATTCCAATCAAGGCTAGAAGCAGTGCACAGTTTCGAGTAACTAGCAATTCTGTCTGCCATAGAAGGATTCAGCTTTGAAGGTCTAACAATAATGAACACAGCACAAAAACTTCAACATTTTTTAACTGATTTATCAGAATTTGAGAAAGCTTCCATGTAAGAATGGTGTGTTGGTTCAAACTAGCTTTTTCACCCATTCTCACCCAATTCCCCTCCAGACTAGAGCCCCCATGGTTTTTGTCCACGTAGGTCCCATGCTTCCCAGCATACACATTTTTGCTACTCAAAGGGACATTTTCTTCCATTTGTGCCAGCAGTAAAGCTTGTTGGATCCAACCCCCTTTTTTTTTCAGCCTTTGGAGCATTGCCATATAATAGTCTCAGGATGATATTCCACCTCCTTTGATAACACATGTACAAATGATAACATAATGATGTTCCCTCTTGATGGTCATCTGGCATCTACTTCTGCAACATTTTCAACATTCTTTACTACAGTGCCCATTTCTGATAGTTTTAACCAGCCCCTAAATCTTGATGTTTTAACTGCTTTATTTCTCCTTTACTCCTCTTTGATGACTTTCCTCGAACCCATCAGTCCTTCATCTCTTCTTTGAAGTCAACTAGCAGGACATGGGGGACCACGTTCATATGAACATTAGCAAAGAGAATTGGAATTTATAACACATCTCAAAACTGCTGCATGACCTATCCTGTCTCAGAAGAGTTGTTCTCAGCACTGTTCCTTTTTTTAAAAAAATACTGCCCCTAAAGGCAGACTTTTATTCATTTTTATAACAAACTACAACTAAACAAAATAATACAACACCTTACAGCACAATACAATATAACAACACTAAAAACATAACACACAAAACTAATCCACACACATAAAACACAAAGGGGGGTTATTTAGTTCCAATTGTATATCATATTTAAAGCACTTCAACATAATATTACCCTTTATGTGAGTATCTCTTATATCAAACCATCTGTTTCATCTCTGTATTTTTTTGTCTTTTCTTTAATCAGTTCTTTACCTCTAATCCATTTAGTCTGTACCAGTCATAGAAACGTTTCCAAGTGTTCTGAAAAGTGGAATCCAAATGTCCTTTCATACTCAGAGACAGCTTATCCATCTCCGCTGCCTCAAATACCTTTAAAATAAATTCTTGTCTTGTTGGTACTTGGGTGGTTCTCCAGTATTTTGCATACAAAATTCTGGCAGCAGTGCCAAGTATATTAAAAGTAGCAGTCATCTCTATATACCTCCTTAGGTAAGATACCTAACAATAGTACTTCTGGATTAAAAAGAATTGTACTTCCTAAGATCTTCTGCATCAGTCTGTGCACCTATATCTAATAGGTTTTGATAATGCTACATGACCACCACATATGATAAAACGAGCCCACCTTATTCTCACATTTCCATCACTTATTGGAACACTTATCATCATATTTAGCCATTCTTTCTGGTGTGACATACCACCTATAAAACATTTTATACATATTCTCTCTGTAAGAAATCGCTTTAGTTATTTTAACATTTTTGTTCCAGAAAGCCAGAAAGCACTTGAAGTCATGTAGCTGAAGATATAAGTTGAGTCACTCTTCACAATAACACTGCCTAAGACATGGTGGAAATGATTTCCATTGTCATATTGCTATCTGTCTGTGTCCATACATAACTAAATATCCATACATAACTAAACAGAAATGCAAAAGTCTCTCTGTTCTAAATAGTCTAAATACTCTATCATTATCACATTGCTTCACATTTGGAAGCCATTCCAAAAAGCAAAGGGAATATTAATAGCTTATCAATATTCCACAACCCACGAGTCCATTTTACCTGTGGAATCTTGAAAATGCACAGAATGTCAGCCATGTGGAGACAGAAATTAGACTTTGGTCCCCCCAAAACTGCTACTAAGTTGTCCTGGTCGTCACACTTGTAGTTAGGAATGAACCTCCCCTTAGTGGAGAGTAGTTCCATTGCAGCGTGATAGGTATAGCCTGGGCTAAAATAATTATTATAAGTGTGGATACCCAGAGTGACATTGGGTAAGAGTCGAGGATTTTCATTGATCTCCTTGACAGCAAACACCAAAGCCAGGATGTTCTGGTAAAGCTGAGTGAATACGCTGCAATGAAAGTAATATGCTGCATCACAACAAGTTCTTTTCAAAAGATGACATTTAATACTTTTCAGTGCAATACCAGTGTACTAAATAAGCTGAAGGAAAACAAATTCTATAGCCTGGAGGCCTGTGTAACTATGAGGGCTCCCACAGCTGGAACTTCTGACTTCTCAGAATAGTAGTTCCAGCAGTGGAATGGTTTTGAAACCTACCCATTACCAAACATACTCCCAGGCAATACATTCACAAAGTCCATCAGATGTTTTTTGCAGTCTCACTCCGAGGGGCTGAAATGTCTCCTGTGCTCTATATGCTATAGAAATGTCCATGACAGGCACTGAAATTGAGAGTCTACTTCCATTCAATTTAGGAAGCTTACATTTGGGAAACAGGTACACAAGAATTGCCTGATACTGAATCAGACCTTTGGCGCCTCAAAATTAGTACTGTCTACACGGATGGGCAGTGGGTCTCCGGCAGAGGTCTTTCACATCACCTACTGCCAGATGCTTCAAGTGGAGATGCCAGGGATCCAATCTCAAACCTTCTGCATGCTCAGCAAATGCTCCACCACTGAGCCATGGCCCCTCCTCAAGTTCCAAACAGTCTGATTTGGATCCCAAGCTTCTGTTCAACTAATGACGGAGCCTCATTTCCGTGAAAGTGTTTTCTACGGGGGAAGGCTCCGTGAATCAGAGAGGAGGTTCCGCCATTAAGGCAATAGCAACATTTGGGATCCAACCTCCAGTTCTACAAAAGTTTGTGTTTGCTGTTTCTCATCTAAGCATCAAAACCCATGAGACCTCATTACTTTTTTAGTGGAACCCATGCAATTTCAGATGAAGAATCTTTGGGAGAAAGACCATGAACACAGTAGCATACGTTAAGCCTTTCATTATATAACACAATAAAGTGATACTATGATAAAGATCATTCTCACACAAGTGAATCAGAGAAACTGGGAGAGGGACGCACTTCAAATTCTACAGTATCGGAAAACAGAAGTATGAGAGGAACAATGCCAGCAAGGAGAAGGTCTCCTGATTGATAATACTTGTGAACAATAGGAAGCGGCTCACTGGTGGGACATTGGACAGATGGAGATTTGCACACCACCTGCACCAGCAACACTAATACACAGATGACAAAGAACACCATCTTTCTTGACGATCTTTCTTGTGGACACCAATTCATCTCCTCTCATATTATCAAGCATTCCTCAGTTGCACATCTTGAGATGGAAGGCATACTCACTACCCTGACTCAAAGCCAGGATGTGTAAAATATCAGTGAGCAGGCAGCCCTGCTCTATTTCTCTTTCCATCTATGAATGGCAGAGGGAATGGTAATATCATCTTTTTCTCTCTATCCTAGTGGTCACTGGAACTCCCAAGGGATGGAGAGGGGGCGGGAAATGAAGTAATGATGATGAATTTGCTGATTACAGGGAAGCTCAGATGAATAGATTTTTTGCAACTTTACAAAAGACAATATGTTGACTACATCTTATCAAGCACGTGTTCTGGGCTTCCTCAATGGTACACAGACCTGTATCATCAACTGAACAGCCAAGAAAACAAGGCCTTAACAAGTGCATTTCTAGAGACAGCACAAAAACTTCTGTATTGTAAACCTGTCCTGATTTTAGGGTAGCCCAGCAGTCCTGGACAACCAGTTGTCGGCCTGGGGGGGGGGGGGGCAAAATAAAAAAAAATGAAAATTAAAAATAAGGCCTTGGTTACTTAACAGAAGTTCTGACCACAGAGTTACTGGTGATTCCTAGAGCCACCTGGAAGTGACAAGGGCAGCTCTACCAATCACCAGAAGGCCTCCTTTTAATTTTTCTCCTCAGGACCAGTGCACACCATTGGCCTCTGTTTCCATCCACTGATCAGCTGAGCATCAGTGGGAAAGGGCTGAAACTGACAGAAAGTCTCCCACCATAATTGGGCAAATGGGAACCCTATCTGTTTCTCAAAATGGAAACCCTTCAAAATACAAATGACACTTCAGTTAACTTGAAGTACTACCCAGTGATATTCCTTTTTGTGCTCTCCAGTTCCTGAAGACCATGCCTGCTTGTTCCACTCCAGTGAAGTAATGTAATGAATTTGAGCCTTCAGCGGCAAACAATGAGATGGTCACAGTCAGGAGAACTTACAATGTATGAAACATACAACTGTGATGAAGAAGCATCCACAATTATTTATCTTAAGCTTTTTATACAAAACATTGATTTCTGAATATGATTATTACAAGAAATAATACAATAGAAACAGAAGCGAAAAGGCAGGACGGTGGTCTCTGGATTGGTGCTGCCGTTTTGACAATGTGTCTTCTTCTGACCAAAAATTGTACCCTTATAAATAATTCAAAATTGTGTACAATCAATACAAAATCAATGGTAATGATACATCATCTAATTTGGATAACTGGAAACATTTTCTCACAGTCAATGCGAAATATGAATTTCCTCAAGCAACAAGAAGCTGCATACTCATAATTTTTCTAACTCTTCTATAAAATACAAGAATTTAGCATTTTAATGTCATTCGTTATTAGCCAAATTCAAACAAACAGGAAACATAATACTATTATCATATACCCACATAGCTTGAAAAGTAACATGTCTTATTGTAGAAGAAAGTTCTCCCAGAAGGGCTGAAGTCAAAGCTTGAACAGATGTTAAGCTACATTGCTATAAGAGCTGAATCACCCCCATTTGAAATCTAGTCCTGAGGTTACTTACACCATAGTTGCCAAATGCACACATTCACAGAAACATCCTGAATGCTAAATTCTTGTAGGTCTTCAGGACAGATAGCTATTGCCTCAACCCCTGCTATCATTCCCCTTCTCTCTTTATTTCTACAGGTGTTTCATGTGTGTATGTTTCATGTGTACTGCTGGTGTGTTATAATCCCTAAAATATCCTTTAATAAAACTTCCCCCAAATTGCAAATGCTGCCTAACTTTACAGAGTATATAAGCTGCCATAAAAGATAAGGAAAGCACAAAACTGGAACTGGCCAAACTGATCCCCTATAGTGCTCCATAAGACAAGAAACGTATATGTTTTTTCAGGCATAAATCCTGATTAGTATTTGGATGTTAATCGTCTGGTCACTGAAAGCAGTCATTGGTATCAGAAAAAGAAATGTGGGTAGAGGTACATGTAAGGTGGTGGAAGAGGTCGGGGTAGACGTCAGCTTCCCAGGGAGCTCCAGTGCTGGCATCGGGAGGGCCCTGTGAGATCTTGCACCAGGGCCCAGCTCCAGAGCACTGATCCATGCCTGTGCAGAGATCCAGCCATGCCACCCCTTCCAGAGAGAAAACATGGGAGTCCTGACCCCTCAGGTCATGGCCTTGCTAAAGGCAAGGTGGGCCTGGCAGACTCTGAGAGTTGGTTGGTTTGGTGGGACAAGGAAGGGAGCTATTGGGGAGGCTGGCCAATGGCAGTAGGTTCCTCCTGAAAGGCGGGGCTCTGGGCCAATGAGAGGAAGGGATGAGGGAATCAGGTGGGTGGTGGGAAGTTTGAAATGGGACTCCAAATGACAAACCAGGAATGATGAGCAACCTGGAGACTGTGAGCTATCTGGCTATGATCTCCTAGCAGGAGGAGGAGGAACAGCATGAGACATACCCCCTCCCCTCCATCTGAGGCCTGTGAAGCATCCACACCCTGACACCATGGTCATAGGCAGTGAAACACCTGTGGTGCAGTCTGAGCATGGCTACTGTCCACTGCAAGGCCACTGTGGCAGGCAGCTGCTTCCTTGTACTCTGTAAACATCCAAGCATTTTGATGGAATTATAGAAGTAACAAATAATAATACTAATCCAAAAAAAAAATCCATATGAGGAAAATGACATTAGAATGTGTGTTTTTTTCTGCCGTATTTCTGGGTAGATTATCACCCTGCAATTATCAAATTAACCACAATTACTTCTACAACTATTCCAAGTTCCCAGAGAGAGCCAGTGACCACTAGCAAAACTGTTATCCAAGAATGAGGGATGCTATTAATATTCCCTCAGTCATTCATAGCAAAAGCGGGGAACAGAGAGGGATGCATCGTTCTGAGCCCTGACGCTATGAAATGCTAACTTACTGTCAGGCTTCATAATCATTCACGTCAAGCTACTCAGGGACAATTGAAAACATTGTTAGAACAGTTGCATTGGTGCCCCAAAGGAAATTTTCCACCCACCCAAGATGGTGGTTTCTGTGATGCTGAAATTAGTGCTAGTGCCACTGGCAATCTGTAAGGTCCCTTTTTTTAGATGCCCCATTACAGAGCCTCTTCCTATCCTTCACAAATACTACAAATCAGGGGACCTCATCCTTGCTGGTATCCTGTCCCAAATCTATATAGATACCAAACCAGCCACGTTTCAAAAATGTCCCTCTGAGGAACTGTTTGATGACCTTTTGTAAGAAACTGGACTCGTTTCACCAAATCATTCGTGTAGATGTGATAGAGGCTCATTGAGCTGGAAGATGATTGGCACTGTGTTTTGTTCTCTTTTTTCTCCAAGGCTAGGCAGTGTTGTTGTGTGGTGATTTCTTCTTTCATGCTTTTCTGGGTTATTTTAGAATGCAGTTTCTTACATTAGACAGCTTTCAAGGTTTGTTCAGCAGGACTGTGCCTTCTCCATCATCCTCTATTGCACCAAGAGATACTAGTTAAGCATAAGATATGTAGCTGGGAAAGATTTTTATCTGATTGCTCCAAATGGGTATGGTGTCATTCCTTTCCTGTGTTTCTTTTTTGCATTCTGATGATCCCTGACAGATATTATTGTATAGATAATTTTTAGGCCTTCCTTCCTGAGGGAAAGGATGTTTTCGATCTTGTCTGAGCAGTGGGGTATCACATGGTGCATTTTCTAAAACATAGCTCTTCATGTTCTGCAGGTGTCATCGTTTCTGATGTCTAGGTTAAAGATAGCCATTGGTATAACTTATGCTGCAATCAGAGACAAGAAACCTTCATATTCAGCTCGAATTTGTCTACTTTTATTGCAGGTTCCTGACTCAGAACTACCAGCATATTCTGGCCTTGGACTTCGCTGTAAAGGAGATCAATGAAAACCTTCTGATCTTACCCAACATCACTCTGGGCTTTGACATCTACAACAGCCATTTCACTGCAAGCTGGACCTATCTTGCTTCAATGGAACTTCTCTCCACACATGGCAGATTCATTCCCAACTACAAGTGTGATGCCCAGAACCATCCAGTTGCGGTCATTGCAGGACCAAACTCTGACATCTCTCTCTTTGCAGCAGCTACTCTGGGCATTTACAAGATTCCACAGGTCAGGTGAATCCAAGGTGACTGCAGTATTAACAAGCCCTTAACACTTTTCTTGTTGTTTAGAATATAGTTTGGAGACAAGAACTAGCAGCACCATAAGGATTTGTACAGCTCATGTGCAGCTTAAAGGTGAAAGGCAGTACATGGAAGAGAATTCCTTACATTCCTTGGTACTAATGAAATGATTAATTGTTAATCCATTTTTTTGTGTGTGTATGTATCAATGATATAAGAATGTAGAGCCTCTGTACCTCATCTTGGGCTACATTGATATAAAAGATGACTTTACATGACAAGCCAAGTTATACATTCACACTGTGATTTGGATACCAAATAGACACTAACTTTAGTTTTGAAATTTCTTTTCCTCTTCTTTTTCCCTAGATCTCATATGGGTCTGCACCAAAGATGGACCACAAAACACAATCTGTTTTCTCCCTCCATATGTTCCCAAACCAGGCCCATCAGAATTTGGGGATTCTTCATTTATTGCTGTATTTCAGGTGGACATGGATTGGGGTGATTTCTATGCGTGATGAGACTGGAGCACAATTTGTACAGGATATGGTTCCTATGCTGTCCCAGAATGGTATCTGCTTTGACTTCATAGTAACAATGCCACCAATAATTTTTTCCAATGAAATTGCTGGAAGAATTGCAGAGATGGTCGAAGCGTACGAACTTGTTATGGGAAGCACCACCACAGTTCTCGTCCTACATGGTGAAATTCACACCATGATATTTTTAAGATTTTTCCTTCAGCTCCCAGAACTTGAGGATACAGCAGTTAAGACAACAGGTAAAGTGTGGGTTTTGACAGCTCAGATGGACTTCACCTCCCTACCCTTTCAAAGAAACTGGGACATCGATTTTGTCCATGGTGCCCTATCCTTTGCAATTCATTCAGTGGAGCTCTCAGGATTCCAGAAATTTCTTCAGAAGAAAAATCTTACATCTGAAAAAGAAGATGGCTTCATCAGGCCTTTCTGGCAACAGGCATTTCTGTGTTCATTCTCAACCTCCATGACAGGCAACGAGAATGGAGAAATATGTACTGGAGAGGAGAAGCTGGAGACTCTTCCCAGATCTGTTTTTGAAACAATCACAACTGCCCACAGCTACAGCATCAATAATGGTGTTTATGCTGTGGTACGTGCTTTGCAGAACATGCAGTCCTCCAGATTCAAATACAGAGCCACAGCATATGGTGGGCGATGGAATCATCTAGATCAAGAGTCATGGCAGGTGACCCAATAAGTATATACACTTATTTGTTAAATTCACTTATTGATTAACATAATTGTACCCTGCATTTTCTCTACAAATTCATGATGGCTAACAAACCTCCACAAGAATAAGTTACTACAAAATGTTCCAGCAAGGATGGCTCCAAGAGCATCCCTCAAAATCTTCCCTTGCTCACTCGTACATAATTTCATCCCACCACAAACTGGCAGATTCATCCCCACCAGGACATCAGCATCTCCAGCCAGCTTCACTTTCATTTTGTCTGGATTCTATTTCACTTTGATCACCCTTAGTCAATTAAAACACAACTTTAAGATAATGGTTCAGAACATTCAGAGCAGTCTCTAAAGCTTTACATAAGGAAATTATAGAAGTGGGTATATCTTTCAGGTCTTTATGGAAGCCAACCTCAAAGAACCACGCAATCTTTCTCAATGATTTAATCTGAATATTAAAGATCAACAGGGGACAAGATGGACCCTGAGGGTACCTACAGATTTTGACAATATCACCTCAACCTTTTCTGAAAGAAATTTTTGGAGACCTAGTCAGGAAAGAACACAACTATAAGAAAGGTGTGCGTTTGATGCTATGACGGCCCTCTTCCACTCTTCACCATTTCTATTTACCTTCACTGACTGAGCAGCCCTGGTAACATGTTGTTGTTTTTTTCTCCCTTGAAGAAACTTTGGCTGTTCCACCCTGTCAGTAAAATCTATTTTTGGCTATTTGCTCAGCCTTGGAACCTGAGGGAAGGGTTAGGATCTCCCTTTAACTTTGTACAGGATATTCCTTTGTACAGGAATTTTTAAAATTCAAAAATAACAAAAGCTTTTATTTAACATCAAGGGGAAAGGTCAGGTGAAATCAGGGGCTGAATTTACTGAGGTAAAACTAGTACAAACACATAATTTTGTTGTCATATATCAGGCTATCGAGAGGTTCTTCAATTATTCACAGTTACTTAGATCTTAATATTGAAAGGCTTTTGTTCCAAAGTTTTTCCAAACACTCCAATACACTTTATTTGTTTAACTGCTGATTCCTTAGATGCCCAGAAGGCTGGCACCCTCTACCCTCTTCCCAGTACCCACACCCCTTTTCTTGGAACATCAGTACTCTTCTTGAGTTGTTAACTGACTTTTAAGGTCTCTAAAGGAAGTTTCTAATCACACCAGACCAGGGAATTCTGTACTTCTCAGAGAAATCTCTCCCTGTTTGACTGAGTAGGGGATCTTCTCTTTCTAGAAGATCTATCCCATTTCCTTTGGCCTGAATGGGAATCTTCTCTACTGCCCAAACTTCTTTGCCAAACTTTTCCCCAGTTCTCTGTGTTCAAACTGCTCTCAGCTACTGCTGAATTCAAACTGCCTTCAGTAAAGGCTGAAATCTGACTCTATCAGTTCTAAACCCTTTGCCTCCCTAGCCAGAATCTAGAGACAGACAACAAGATTGGGTACTAACGGGCCACTTTATTAATGAAAAAACACAATGGCAAACCTAACGGCAAGGTAAAGCAGGTTGTGTCATGGTCAAGGCCAGGGGTCACTGGACCCCCTCCTCACCATATGGTCTAGGGCGAGCCACCCAGCCCCGGATGCCAGCCAAATAATATGGCTCACATCCAGCCAGCACAGCAAGTGGGACTGCCAGGGAAATCCAAACCCCTGAGCCATCCAGCTCAAAGGGAGGATAACCCAGAGCAATCGCATAGGCAGTCTGTTTTCCCCGCCCTGGGCCACAAGGCCCAAAGACTGTACTAAGAAGACCCCTATGCCCCAAAGGGTATAAGCCAGCACTCACCATGCCGCGACCTATCTTTACTGACTTCCTGCCAAAAAGTGACCAACCAATTTAACCAGTCTACACCCTAAGCCAATTTCCCACCACAGCCACAATACAAGGTATGTGAAAACACCCCTCCCCCAGCCAATTTGGGAAGGGGCAAAAAATTCCTACCTGGCCCCCAAAATGGGCGACCAGCTGTAGCCTGAACTGCCAACAGGGCGGGAGGGTGGGCCGAGAAAGAGAGGGCGAATGAAGGAGGGAGGCGAGGGCCAACTAATCAAAACTACAGGCCCCGCCCCCTCTCAGCACCCAGATGAGGCTTATACTTCATCATTCCTCTCTCGCTCCTAGCGGAGAGGCAAAGATGACATGCAGGCCGCACACCTGAGAGGGCGGCGGCCCGCAAATCGAATTTTCTGTCAGGGCTATTCTCAGATGGTCTCAGTACACATCTCTTCTCAATTAAGACAGGAATCTGACACAATCTCCTCAGAATCCAGCCCTCTCAATACTTATTTCCCCCAGCTGATGCAGACCAGTCACCCAGCTTTGAGCAGCCTGTCACTCATGACTCTCCAGATCTGTAAAAAAAATTAACCCTTCACAGTCCTTTAGTTGTTGGTACAGAACTTGACGCCCTTGATCTAAGCACACCTGAAGCTGCTTTGCTGTACTCTGCTTTATCTCCTGACACAGAATGTGATTATTGGGCTCTTGACTATGGCCAAAAAGATGTAATATAACTGATCCTTTCTATAACACAGACAGGGGGTTTTTTTGTAGAAAAAGCCCAGCAGGAACTTATTAGCATAATAGGCCACACCCAACAGTAGATACTCATTAGCATATTAGGCCACACCCTGACAGCACAACTCATTAGAATTTTAGGCCACTCCCCCATGCCTTCCCTTGGCTTGTCCAGGAGTCCCACAGCTGCAGGGAGCCTGGGCAAGCCCTCCGCTTGAAGGGAAGGCAAGCCAGCCCTTGGACAGGCCAGGGGAGGCATTTAAATGCCTCCCCAATCCTTCCAGGGCCCCCATTGCCCACTTGCCTTGGAGTCACCAGGGTGTGTGTGTGTCACTCTCCAGGCCTTCCCTCTGTAGCCACGCATGCAGAAGTTTTGGCTGTAGTGGGCATGGGCAACTCTGAAGCCAGCTGGAACCCCATTCCTGTGCGTTCCTGTGCGTTCCTACCTAAAAATAACCCTGAACATGGATATTTTACATTGTTTTGTCCTATATATGACATATTCTGTTTTATATTGTTATCTTATACAGGTTTAACCGCTGCCAGTATTCTGTATTTTGTAGAGTATGTTATATTTGTATTTATATTTTATATTTTGTATTGCATTGTTTAATTGTTGGGGTTTTAACTATGTTATTTATTGTATTTTTATGTCAATTGGAAGCCGCCCTGAGCCTGCATTATGGGGAGGGCGGGGTATAAGTGTGATAATAAATAAATAAATAAATCATATCTTGGAAGCTAATCTGAGTTGGCCTTGGTTAGTAATTGCATGGGAGACAACTCAAGAAGTTAAGTATTGATACACGAAGACAGGCAATTGCAACCACCTCTTTTATTTTCTTGCCTTGAAAACCCTACAGCGTCATCATAAATTGCCTGTGACTTGAAAGTCATTTCTAGCACCATGCAGGGCTCAGTTTTTAAAACTGCCATTAGTGTTTTCTAGTTTGCATTTGTTTTGAATTTGTGATTTTGATTAATTGCATTTTCTAAATCACCCAGTTGCGAGTAAGAACATACGTTTAAGGAGAACAAATAACACAAGTTCTCTTGTTCAAAAGTATTTCATCCTATTACAAATTTGCATATGGAACTTATCCTTATGAATTGGTGTTTTGCTTTTTCTGTCCATTTAGCTCCAGCACTTTCTGAGAAGCGTTTCCTTCAACAACAGTGCTGGGGAAAGGATTTCCTTTGACCAAAATGGGGAACTAGTAACTGAGTTTGATATTGTCAACTGGGTCACATTTCCAAACCAGTCCTTTCTTAGAGTCAAAGTGGGAAAGACAGACTCAAAGGCTCTCCCAGACAAAATGCTCCTCAATCACAACAAAGCCATTGTATGGCCCATTATGTTCAATCAGGTATGAGTTTTGAACATTCTGGGATATGTCAAGGAGTTTTCCCGGTGTTGAAACAGCTGTAAAATTGTCATATACGGAAATTGTTCCCTGTGTTATTCTGTTGATTCCGTGAAAATCAGTCAATTTCAGTTCTCTTGAAATTATAGTTAGGGAAAACCTTTGAAAAATAATAATCGGGCAGCATCTTATGGTATAGAGTTTTAAAATGAGGCCAAGGGCAATGGTGCAAGTTGGCCTTTTTTATCTCTTAATGACTTGTGCAGCCCTTTTTATTTTCTCCAGGGTATTATGGTATCAAAACCTTGATAGAGCAGTTGTAATTGACCAAGATGGTTTTATTTAATTTTTTAAAAAAAAAAAATTAACTGTCCAACGGTTCTAAATATTCAGTCTGGTATATAAAATAAAAACATCAACAAAATTATAGAAACCAAGTTAAAATAATTCCATCCAGTTAAAAACATTCTATACCCAGTTCTCATCAAAACAGTTAAGAACATAGGAACACAAGAAGCGAGGACCCGCACTACTTGTGGGGGGGGGAGAAGGAGCTCCACGTGGAGGAGGATGCAGCCTCTCCCCTTCTACCCCCCCCTGCCCTGACTGCGAGGCCTGGCCCCACCAATCCCCCCAGCCCCCCCAGGCACTGATGGTGAAGCCCACGTGTCTCCCAGCGGCCAGGCCCGCCAATCCTTCTCACCCACCCCCTTCTCCTGCTCCCCCTGAGCAGCTCCCAGCCACCAGCCCCCCAAGCCTTCTCCCACACACCCCTTCACTGGTGGTGAGCCCTGAATGGCTCCCAACCACCAGGCCACAGAGCCTCCCCCATGGCCAGAGAGTTCTCTGTGCATTCACAGGGAATGCTCTTTTAATTTTGGGGGGATTTAAGTATTCCTCGTATAGTATTTAAAACTTTTCAGATTTTCTTGCATACCTTGGGACTGCCCCAAGTGTGTGGGGAAATCTCTCTGCCCCCCAAGTGCCCCCAATATGCGGATTTAGATATCCACACAGAGGGGGCAACTTGGAGAAAAGCCAATGTTGGATCAGGCCAATGGCCCATCCAGTCCAACACTCTGTCACACAGTGGCCAAAAATACCAGGTGCCATCAGGAGGTCCACCAGTGGGGCCAGGACACTAAAAACCCTTCCATTGTTGACCCTCCCAAGCACCAAGAATACAGTTCATCACTTGCCCCAAGAATCCCTATCTATACCTTGCAGCTAATAGGCACTGATGGACCTCTGCTCCATATGTTTATCTAATAGCCATCCATGCTTGCAGCTGCCACCACCTCCTGTGGCAGTGAATTCCATATGTAAATCACTCTTTGGGTAAAGAAGTACTTGCTTTTCCCCCTTCTAACCCGACCACTCAGCAATTTCATTGAGTGCCCATGAGTTCTTGTATTGTGAGAAAGGGAGAAAAGTACGTCTTTCTCTACCTGCTCTATCCCATGCATAATCTTATAAACCTTGATCATGTCACCCCTCAGCTGTCATTTCTCCAAGCTAAAGAGCCCCAAGTACTTTAACCTTTCTTCATAGGGAAAGTGTTCCAACCCTTTGATCATTCTAGTTGCCCTTTTGGTGTAGCCAGTTTGGTATAGTGGTTAAGTGCACAGACTCTAATCTGGGAGAACTGGGTTTGATTCCCCACTCCTCCACTTGCACCTGCTGGATAACCTTGGGCAAGCCATAGTTCTTGCAAAGGTGTTCTTTAAAAAGAGCAGTTTCTGTTGGAGCTCTCTCAGCCTCATCTACCTCACAGGATGTCTGTTGTGGGGAGGGAAAGGGAAAGGAGTTTGTAAGCTGCTCTGAGACTCCTCTGGGTAGTAAAGGGCAGGGTATAAATCCAATCTCTTCTTCATCTTGTTCTGTTCTGCACTTTTTCCAATGCTATAATATCCTTTTTGAGGTGTCCAGAACTGTACCTAGTATTCCAAATGAGGTCGCACCATTGATTTATATAGGGCCATTATGATATTGGCTGATTTGTTTTCAATACCCTTCCTAATAATCCCCGGCATAGCATTGGCCTTTTTATTTCAGTCACACATTGTCTCAACATCTTCAGTGAGTTATCTACTATGACTCCGAGATCTCTCTCTTGGTCAGTCTCTGCCAATTCGGACCCCATCAACATGTATTTACAGTTAGGATATTTGGCTCCAATGAAATTGTGCAAAACTTGGCCCCAGAAGCATTCCATGAATCTGTCAGATCCTCACGAGTACCTCAGTGCAAACCATCCTAAGGGTCCAGCACCTATATAGCAGGGTACGGCTCAGGTGGTCAGAAGATAATAATCTGTCCACAAGAAAAGTTACCATTTACCACCTCCCATCAAATCAACAGCATAATGTCAAGTGCAAAAGAGTCCATCCAACATATACTCTTTTCCATTAGTGGGTCTTTGTACAAACACGGACAATCTTCTAGATGATGTGGAGGCATGAATTCCTGAGCATGGCCAGGCAAGGCAGACTTACCATAAACTGCAATGAACTTCACCACAGGTGAATATATTCTTGCGGTACTAAAGTAACCTGAAAGGCCAACAACATATTCACAAGCAAAAATTCCGTAAGTCCTTAGAAAGTGCGGAATTCACTGCCAGAAGATGCAGTGATGGTGACAGGAACAGACAGCTGTAAAATGGAATTAGATTCATGGAGGATAAATCTATGGAGGATAAGTCTATCAGTGGCTACTAGCCATGTGGGGAACTTCTGCTGAGGCAGTCACCCTCTGAATCCCAGTGACTGGGAGGCAATATTAAGGGAAGGTCTTGGCCTCTATGTCTGGTTGTTGATCCTCCAAAGGAACTGGTTGGCCACTGTGTGAGACAGGAGGCTGGACTAGGTGGGCCACTGGTCTGATCCAGCAGGGCTTTTCTTGTGTCCTTATGACCCTAATAAAAAGCAGAAGTTCCAGCTGCCCCTTGCACTCCAAATACTCTGCTGAAGTCATGCTATCACGCCATGCCAATCCATCTTTAATTTTAGTTCAACCAAGGACATATATATATTAATTAATATTTCATAGACATCTTCTATTTGGGCCAGGCACAGCCCCTTTCTTTTTGTAATGAGAACTGTCATTCTGGATACAGCAAGAGAAAGAAGGAAGGGAAGCCCTTTTGCTGCTATGATTGCCTTGCATGTCCACCAGGGAAGATTTCAAATGAGAAAGGTAAGAGATTTGACTGTTGGATATATTGGTTGTAACTCAATACATATGCATGTATAATAGGCGGTTGGAGCAATCCAAAACAGGTCTACTCAGAAGAAAGTCCAATTTTATTCTGTTGTGCTTACTTCCCAGAAAGCGTTCTTAGGATGGCAGCCTCAGCTCCTTAAAGTTGAATGCATTTCTTCTTGATTCAGTGTTTTTCATTGCAGAGGAAAATAATAATCAGTCTGCCCAGACATGTTAGTGCTCTTACAAACAGTACCTCGCTTGACTGGGGGAGGGGGGGATAAGGACCATATCCAGTTTGTGACAAAAAAGCCCTTTGGTACAGTCTCCAAAAATCTTGAGTGTTGGGTGTTATGTACTGAATGTGAATCGCTCCTATCTATTCACATGTTAAACTTGAGTCTGAATGTGGCTCTTCAGATGCCGCATTGCTATTGGTCGGTTTCTGCAAAACCTGTGTAATTACCCAATCACTGAGTGATATTGTTGCAAAGAGGGAATGGTCCTGATTGGCCTTTATCCCTGCAATGCCATTGGTCTTTAACTTGTTATGGGTGTGGCTTGGACAGCCCGGGAGAGTTTAAAAGAAGGAGCTGTGCTCCCCTTGTTTGTTCGTGTGTTCCTGACTTACAGTTGCTGTTTAATAAAGCTGAAATCACTTGAAGCTGAATCCTTTGTTGAGTCTCATACATAACAATTGGCAACGAGGATGGGATTCTAGAGTGGGTAGGCAGCCCTGCTGAACTGAGACAGCAATGAGGACACACACCCGGTCGAGTTGGCTGAGACTCCACGAGCAGTAGTGGCAGCACTGTCAGCCCAGATGGCCGTAAATCTGGCGTTCGAGGCGTTTGACCCGGCGACAGAGGACTGGGACTCTTACCTGGCATGGTTTGAGTTTCACCTCCAGGCAAACCAGATCACGGATGAAGCGAGGAAGAAGGCAACGCTACTGAGCTCCTGTGGCAAGGCCATCTTCAACATCACTCGGTCCCTAGTGGTGCCCACCGAGCTTAGCACAGCTACATGGGCTGATATCACGGCGAAGCTCAAGGGCCATTTCGTGCCGCAGCCATCAAAGATAGCCTGCAGGCACGCTTTTTACAAGCGGTGCCAGGGCCTGGCTGAATCGATAGCCGAATTTGTCACCACCTTGCGGAAGGCGGCTCGGCCTTGCGGCTTCACCGACCTGGAAGAGGCCCTCCTCGACTGACTGGTGTGCAGCCTTTGGGATGAGCGCCTCCAGCAGCACCTGTTTGCACGCTCCGAGCTTACATATGCTGTGGCCTACGCTGAGACCGTTGCCGCTAAGGCCACCGACAAATCGACCCGAGAGGTACGACAACGACCACCACCAATGGTTAAAGAGCCTGCAGTCCACCAGCAATCTGCCAATGAGTCTGACGGCGAGGCTGACAGCGTATGCAGAACCAGGGAGACACACCCACCGTGGACCAGACCGAAGACTCCAGTAGCGCGTTCCTGTACCGGCTGTGGAGGCAAGCATGACAGAGACCTCTGTTGGGCCAAGGAGCTGATCTGCCGCTCCTGTGGCAAGCGAGGTCATCTGGCTCGAGTCTGTCGTGCCACCAAAAGATCTCCACCGTCTTCACGACGTGCAGACCCTAGGGCTCGTGTTCAAAATGATGACAAGGCATCAGATCGACTCCTGTTGCTGCCCATCAACGATCCTGGCCACTGGAGGCAAGCCCAGCAAGAAAATCTACATGACGGTTCATCTGGACGGCGTTCCCTGCATCATGGAGGTGGACTCCAGATCGTCCGTCACCGTCATCTCTACAGAGATGTGGCAACGCTTGTTCCCGAGGCGAAGCCGCCACCGTCTGGCATCAGTGTCGACCCGCTTGACCGACTTGCAGGGACGGCACATTCCATTGGCGGGAAAGGCAACCTTCCACATCGAGTTCAAAGACCGTAAGGCTGAGCTGTCTCTCCTGGTGGCAGAGGGTGAGCAGGTTAGCCTGTTGGGCCTCGACTGGTTTGTGGCATTGGGGATCGCTATCACTGGTATCAACAAAATTTGTGTAAATAAACACAATCCTTTGTTGAGTCTCATACCTAACACTGGGGGCACCACTAAGCCTAAATCCTTCCTTGAATTATTAAGGGTAAAGCCAGAAAACATAGCTGTCTGGCTTTGACTGAGCACAGTCCTTCAACGTGTCATCATATTGCAATGAACTCTGCATAGCTCTTCCATGTACTCAATCAGATGCTTTGTTTTTTTCAGACATGAATGAATGTTTTGAGTGTCCTGAAGGTCAGTATCCAAACAAAGACCAGAAAGTATGCCTGCCAAAAGAAATTGTCTTCTTGTCTTATCAAGAACCTCTGGGGATCAGTTTGGCTATTGTTGCTCTTTCCTTCTCTTTCATCACAGTTTTGGTGCTCGGGATATTTATTAAGCACCAAGACACTCCCTTAGTCAAAGCCAACAACCGGGACCTCACCTACACTCTCCTTCTCTCCCTCCTCCTCTCCTTCCTTTCTGCTTTGCTGTTCATTGGCCAGCCTGAGAAGGTGACCTGTCTCCTTCGACAAATGACTTTTGGCATCGTCTTCTCAGTGGTTGTTTCTTGTGTGTTGGCCAAAACTGTTCTTGTGGTTCTGGCTTTCATGGCCACAAAGCCAGGGTCTGGAATGAGGAGATGGATAGGGAAAAAGCTGTCCAGTTCCATTGTCATTGCATGTTCCCTTCTCCAAGCTACTATTTGTATTGTGTGGTTGGCAACTTATCCTCCATTTCCAGATTTTGACGTGCACTCAATGACTGAACAAATTGTGCTGGAATGTAATGAAGGGTCTGTCACTATGTTTTATTGTGTCCTGAGTTTTCTGGGCTTCTTGGCTGTCATCAGCTTCACTGTGGCTTTTTTAGCCAGGAAGTTACCCGACAGTTTTAATGAAGCCAAATTTATCACCTTCAGCATGTTGGCCTTTTGCAGTGTTTGGGTGTCCTTCATTCCAACCTACTTAAGCACCAAGGGGAAATCCATGGTGGCTGTGGAGATCTTTTCCATCTTAACATCCAGTGCAGGGTTACTGGTATGCATCTTTTCCCCAAAATGTTACATTGTTTTAGTAAGACCTGAGCTGAATAAAAGAGGACACCTAATAAAAACAGATAATTGAATTTTATTAAATACTTCTGTATTCTACTGTAATGAGTGCAATTTAGAGTATGGGGTCTATGTGTTCTTCTGTAGCATTTGTTTCCCCATTACAATATGTACAAAGTGGAACCAGTTTTGTTTAGTCTGGGATTGAAGTACCACATTCATAGTCGGGTTCTGAAAAAAAAAGTCAATTGTCTATTCAGTATGTGTTCAGTTCACACAAATCTTCCCTGCTTTCCCAAGTTGAATGGACAGATTCATGTGGATTGGGGCTATCCATAGGCTAGTAGTTACGATTGATATGTACTCTCTTCACTACCAGAATCAATATGCCCCTAAATATCCATTCCTGGGTTGTGTGGGTTACTGTCAGCTGCTTGTGGGCTTCTGAGAGGCAGCTGGTTGGCCACTGTGTGAACAGATTGCTGGATTTGATGGTCCTTTTGTCTGATACAGCATGGCTCTTTTCATGCACTTTTGTTCTAAGTTTCCCAAAAACCTGAGTTTGGCCATTCCACACATTTTAGCTGACTTTTAATCCTGATTTTACTTTTTGCTTATGCCTGCAATGTCAAGTGTTTTCTGGTTTCCAACTGACTGTCATTTCACCAGATGTGTAGATTGCCCAAAGGAAATAAATGCCTTTAATAGTCCCAAACTGATTGCAAAGTGCTATCCTTTTTTACTTTGCATTTCCAAATGTGCAATGAACACTTTGCTTTCCTGGACCCTTTTTATCACCTAATTTACAATGCTGAAGAAATCAGTGGATCATTCTAAATGTACAGCATAAGAAAAGAATGATCAACCAGCACATTGGGGAGGACAGGAAATATTTAATCCCCAAACCCTCAACAGCCAAACTACGAGACTGAGGTCCACATTTTTTTTTCTTTTGAATTTCTATAGGTAAACTGTATGAGACAGCTTCTCTGCCCAGACCCCTGCATACACTCACCCTGAAAGATCCTCTGACATGGGGAAGCACTGAAATTTGGCAGAAATTTCCTGGACACTCTCAAATTGGAGTAGCACAGCCACTGCAGTGCTCCAAGGAGCACACTGATGAACAGCCTTTTTCATAAAGCTCCTAGAGCTCCCTAATATTCATTACTATGATTCAAAAATGGTGGACAATAACCTGATATCTCATAATCCTCTTCCTAATTGAAACTTCTCCAATATCTCTATTACTGTCCCAGGGAATCTCATAACCTTTGTTCATCCAGCCCAAATAGAGCTAGTCCAACACTGAAGTAAACCTGATGTTCCCAACCATCCCCCCCCCAGCATTTCCATAAGTGGACTTCCACTTCCTCACTAAATGTGCATCTGTCTGCCTTCGTCTAAAATTCATACACATTAATGGGAACCAAGACACTGAAACATTGACTGAATCCTGCTGTGGATCCTAAACTCAGCATGAAATCTGGCCAGGTACAGAATTCCTCCTTGATGTCCGGTCACTTCCAAACTTGTAAACAGGGCATCCTGAGCCCCTTCAGTTTATATTTGGTTTGGTTTCCAAACCTCTGCCAGTGCTGAAATCTCTGGATCTCTCCCCTATCATGGTAGCGGGCTCTGCTCCCAAAACTGTCTCCATTGCTGAAATCAATTAACACCCTCCATCTGCCCTTGGACCTTTGTTCATTGCTGGATCCCTAGTTCCATAGCTGTTTCTTTTTTGAAGCTGTTTTCTTCCATTTGGGGGGCCACTATCTTGGAATTGCTGTCCTTCTCCTACTCCTACATTACAGCAAAGTCTTCTCTTCCAGACAAAAAATAAAAACAACCCACCCAACAACAACCTGGAAACACTATTACCACGAACAATTAATGTAGCCAATGGGATATCTTTATTAAAAACCTTTATCTGATAATTTCAAATAACATTCAATCCTTACTCAAGCCTGTGGCAAAAGGGCAATTGATTTCAAGTAACATCCTATCCTTACTGAAGCCTGTGTTCAAAGGGCAATTTGAAACCACTGTTAACAATTATATAATGAGTACATTAAGATACACTATCCTATTTAAAAAAAAACTCATAACCACTTATGCAATTTTAATTAACAAACAGTTCTGGTAACAATCTTGTATGTTTTACATTCACAATACATAGCTCCGAGGAAAGTCACAAATCATTTAAAGGAGCCACTCCACACATTTCATTCCTAGCACAAACAGCACTTTCAGTGAGTGGAGCTGACTCCTTGTGATTCCCAGCTGTGAGTACAAATGTACAAAGGTTTCACAAGTTCATAAGTAACTATAAATGAAGTTCTTTGTAACTCGATGTGACGTGCCTCTCCTGACTGAAGGCCGTTTTGTATGGAACTTTTTCAAAGCTGTCTCTTTATGTTCTTATTTGGAACTGTTACGGGTTTAATAAAGAACAACTATTTTTAACAAGGAAACACTTTGGCTATGCATTATTCTACTATAACTGACATGCTGCTGGAACCAAGAAAATAAATCACTCACCCCAATCTGTCAAGTAATTAAATTTGTTTAGCAGCCACTGCCTGCTTTTTCTCTCCCAGAATGATTCTACTCTGTGACGGTTTTTAGGGCAACACAGGTAAATTCTTCTACATATAACCAGGATCCTTATATGACTTACTAACACCTATAGTGTCCCTGTGTTTTTTTTCCAAAGGTGACCAATTTTATAAGAAAGCCAAAAAAGCCAAATTGACACTGAGCCGAAATGAGGTATCCGTATGAACCTTAAATATCAAATAGTTTTCCTGTTGAAACAATATTTTATCAACCTCTTCTCTAATGTAAAGCTGTGGCTGGTATTTATAAATAACGGAGAATTTCAAATCCTGCATTGTATGTTTCATTTTTAAAAATGCAAGACTGTAGGAGCATCCAGGATTTCATGACAACTCCTAGACTGCTGTCCCAGTATTCTTGTTTTAACTGTTCTTTGGGAAATCCCCACATATAACTTTTGACATGCGCAGACAATGACATATACCACCTGTTTATTGTTTATTTTATTTATAATTAAATTAAGAACATAAGAACATAAGAGAAGCCAGTGTTGAATCAGGCCAATGGCCCATCTAGTCCAACACTCTGTCACACAGCGCCAAAATATACCAAGACACATGTTTCTTGTCCTCCACCATAAGGAACAACAATTTATATACACGTACATTGTCATAATCTCTTGAATCTTCTTGATATTTTTTAATCTTAATCTCTTTGGTTTTACTGTTCATTTCCTAATGTTTCCATTAAATTCAGATAATTGTGATGATTTTGTGTGACCATGCATTGAATGTTACTTGCAATCAATTGCCCTCTTACCATGGGCTTGAGTAAGGACTGAATGTTATTTAAAATAATTAGATAAAGGTTTTTAATAAAGATATAATATTGGATACATTAATTGTTGAGGGACATAGTATTTCCAGGTTTTTTGTCTTGTGTAGCTTACACTGGAAATTTCCCCCATTATATTTTGAGACTCTTCTCTTCAGGCAAATCAAGTATGATTTTCTTTTCACCTTCTTTCCCTTTGGAATTTCCATTTTCACCCTGATTAGGCAACAGTTCTCGGCAGTTTACCTGGAACTGTGTTACTGCATTGCCACGCTGTGTTATGTTTTTGCTCTCCCTTGTGTGTATGCTTAATCAAAGCAGAGATATTTTTTATCAGTGTGGCCCTATTCTGCCCCAGATTAGTGTGATTCGGGGGTCTCCATCTTGAAATGAGAAGTCCGTGTGTTTCAAGTTTCTTTGGGAATGATGTGCTGTGTAAGAAGGGCTGGTTGAACAAATGACATGTTCTTTGAGTGATGAAGGTCAGATGTGGATTTTTTTTAACCTAAGTGTTCAGGGAGATGTTTCCCAGTAGTGCCTCCAAAGCTGTATCTTGTTCTAGACACTATTTGCTGTGTATGAAAGTTATGACAGTAGTGATTCCCCTTTCTTGCAAATGTGTCCCTTGCAAATCCCTTGGGGCACAGAGCGGTGTCCTTCATATCTGCAAATTGCCATGCATAGTGATCTCATTACATCAAAAATTGATTATGATAATCCATAAGATAAATCCAGATGTAGATATTATGAAGACACAGCAAGGAGGAATGACATGTTCTTTCTTCGACATCACAGAGAACATACATCTCTGTGCAGCTGATGATCACATCTGTAATTATCACAGTAACCATGATGACTGGTAATTCTGCTTCCTCCCTAGGGGAGAACAACTAACCAGGAGCCAAACCGTTACCCAGGACTGAAATAGGCTATTCATATTTCTTGAGTCACCCAGAGCAGGGGCTTAGGGAAGAGAGGGCTGCATCAGTCGAATTCCTGACCCTAGACTATACTAGACCAACAAGCGAGCCAAGTGAGTGATCCTTCAAGCCAGGCTCCTTGGGAACACTTGACAAGCAATGTCTGCCGAGCTGAATTCATTTCCAGTAGGGACATTTTCACTCAAGACTGTGACATTTCTGGTGTTGGCACTGATGCTATTGCCTTCGACTGTGTGCAAGGGTCCCCTTGTTAAATGCCCTATCAGAGACCCCCTTCCTATTCGCCACAAGTACTATCAAGCAGGAGACCTAATCATTGCTGGCATTATATCTCAGATCTACATGTTTACCAATCCAATCACTTTCACAGAACACCTCTCTGAGGAACTGTTTGATGACCATGTGTAAGCAATGTTATATTATTCAGTAGGGAAGAGAATGGCTGCTGTTTTTTTTGTGACTCTCTCTCTTTTCAGAAAGGAAATCACCTTGGCTGGGTCATGATTATTCTCTTTGTTTTCTTCCCAGTTGTTGTGGGGCTTCTGTAAGCAGTGAATCCCATAGATGCAGGCAGTCTGTAGGCAGAGGATGCAGTTTCCCAGTCCTCTTCTCGTAATCAATGTCAAATATTGTCAAAAGGATTTCTCAGCTGCGTGGTATGCAGGAGGGGACACGGATCAGTGGAAGAGCATCTGCTTGGCATGCAGAAGGTCCCAAGTTCAATCCCTGGCATCTCCAGTTAAAAGAATGGGGTAGTAGGTGATTTGAAAAGCCTCCTCCTGAGACCATGGAGAGCAGCTGCCAATCTGAGTATACAGTACTGAATTTAGTGGACCAATGTTCTGATTCGGTTTAAAATAAATAGATGGGATCACAGTTTAAATTACATACTAAATACACGGAACAATCACTGTGATACATTGGCTATTATACTTTATTTAGTAAAACTAAATCTGAATTTCACAATTATCATTGATATAGCAAAATAACAATAACAACGCTTAAAATAATCTTGCATCACCATTTTGAACAGGGCTCATGCCTTTGTTATTACAAAACAATATTTAAAAAGGCAAGTAGCTAGTTGTAGACTCATTTCGTGTGATAACTTCTTCAGGAGTTTTCCTTCTTCATTAATTAGCTTCCTCTGTTTGCTCCTTGGTTATCTTCCTATTGTAGCAATTCAGCTTTTACATAACGAGCCGGCCAGTCCCTTTTGATAAGCAATACAAAACCTTCTGTTCTATTGCTGGCAAAACGCTTTCCCAAAGAGCAAGCAACAGCCTTCATGAATGAACCTCCTTAAAAATACAAGTAATAATACACTAATAAAGGTTGTTATTGAACTAATATTTTCAGGAGGTGAGTTTATCTAGTAAATGCCTTGCGTAAAGCTTACTTACTATTGAGAGCAAGCTGATTGGGCGGTAATTTCCTGGGTAGTTGGGGTCACCTTTTTTGAAAATTGGGACAACAATTGCTTTTGTCCGTGAAGCAGGCATCATCCCTGTTTTATCTATTAAGGTGAAGAGGGCCAGCAGTGGGGGAGCCCACCAGTCTGGGTGTGCTTTAAACAACTCAGGGGGGAGTCCATCCGGACCTGGGGCCTTTCCAGCTTTTGATTTATTAATTAAACATTTGATTTTGGTTGGACTAAGTGGAGGCCATTCAGGCAAATCAGAAGAAGAGGAAATCCAAGTCTCAAATCAGAAGAAGTTGGAATCCAAGTCTTATGAGGAAAGGCTGAAAGAGTTGGGTATGTTTAGCCTGGGAAAGAGAAGGCTTAGGGGGGACATGATTGCAGCCTTCAAGTATTTGAAGGGCTGTCATGTAGAAGATAGAGCAGATCTATTCTCTCTTGCTCCGGATTGCAAGACTAGATCTAATGGGTGGAAATTACAAGGGAGTCGTTACTGGCTAAATATCAGGAGAAACTTCCTACCTGTAAGAGAAGCTGAGCAGTGGAACAGACTGTCCCGGGAGGTGGTGGATGCTCCTTTGCTGGACATTGTCAAGAAGAGACTGGACAACCATCTTTTGGGTATATTGTAGGTATGTAGGTATGTAGGGCTATCTTTTGGCTATGCTCCTGCAGAGTGCAGGGGGTTGGACTAGATGACCTGCAAGGTCCCTTTCATCTCTAACATTCTATGATTCTATGATTCTTGTTGATCATATGAAACAGTGGAAAATTAAAAAAAGATATTCAGAAAGTAGTCTGTCCAGGTCTGGGTAGATATGGGGCATATTTAATAACTATGAACTGAACTGAAACTTTTTTTCTTGGTCTCAGAATAATTATACCTCACTGTTATAGGGAAAATATACTCTGAAACTCACCTATAGTTGCAATTAAACTGTTTTTATATTAGGAGCAAGCCAGTCCCTTTTCTTAAGCCGGTACCAAACCTTCTGTTGCATAGCCGGCACAATGTTCTCCAAAGACACAAGCACCTGAGTCTTCATTAAGGAAAATGTTTGTCTAATTTAATAAAGAACACACCTGTCTAATTTCTTAAGTAGGGACAAAACCTTTTGTTCTATGGCTAGTAAAGCATTCTCTTTCAGGACTTGCCTCATATAATCTGTTCCAGTGTATTGTGAACAGGAAATCTATTTCATCAAGATTAAGGTTGTTATATTCTGACATAGATGGACTGTGATGAAGCATGTAAGTCTCTTCACAGGTTCCTGACTCAGAACTACCAGCACATCCTGGCCTTGGCCTTTGCTGTAAAGGAAATCAATGGAAACCCAAAGATCTTACCCAACATCACTCTGGGCTTTGACATCTACAACAGCCATTTTATTGCAAGTTGGACCTACCTAGCCTCATTGGAACTTCTCTCCACACGGGACAGATTCATCCCCAACTATAAGTGTGATGCCCAGAACCATCCAGTAGCTGTTATCACGGGACCCAACTCCGAGATTTGTCTTTCTATGGCAAACATTCTGTGCATCTACAAGATCCCACAGGTAAAACAGGGCCAGGGAGAAATCTTTGTTTTAAACAATATATATGGTATGCATACAGAAGGTGCCATAACTGAAAAACTGGCACACCTATACTGCTGCTTAAGCACTGTATAAAGCAGACAAACCATGACATTTTCTTTGCACTTGTGAAAAGAAACAATTCACGGTGATCCGCTTTTGATGTGTTAAGCCAGTAAGTGGCATGACATTCTTGAGCTTGTATCCCTCCTTCTTTGTTACAATTGTGACTTCAGTTGCAGAAGGTGAAGTCATATATCCAACAATATGGAGTAGAGAACACACAGACACTCTCATACACACACACACACACACACACACGAATTTACCCCTACTATTTTTTGCTAATCTTCGTAGGTCTTGTATGGCTCTTCTCCAGTAACAAATAACAGAATCCAGTCTTTATTCTTGAACCGCCTGTTTCCAAATGAAGCCCATCAAAATATGGGGATTGTCCAGTTACTGCTGTATTTCAGATGGACGTGGATTGGGGTGATTCCCCTGGATGATGAGAATGGGGATAGATTTGTACAGCACATGATTCCCATGTTTGCCCAAAATGGTATTTGCATTGACTTCATAGAAAGATTCCCATCAATGACATTCACCAGTGAAGTTGTTAGAATATTGGCAGAGGGAGTTGAAACATACAAAATCGTCATGGGAAGCACTGCCAAGGTTTTGGTCCTACATGGCGAGATTCAGACTATGGTAGTTTTAAGATACTTCCTCCAACTCTCAGAACTTGAGGATACACCAGTGAAGGTGAAAGGTAAAATGTGGATTTTGACAGCTCAGATGGACTTCACCTCACTTCCCTCTCAAAGACACTGGGAGATTGGTTTTGTCCATGGTGCCCTGTCCTTAGCCATTCACTCAGTGGAGCTCTCAGGATTCAAGAAGTTTCTCCTGGAGAAAAAACTGACTTCTGAAAAAAAAGATGGCTTCATCAGGGACTTTTGGCAACAGGCATTTCTGTGTTCATTCTCCAATTCCACAGAAGACAAGAAGGATCGAGACATGTGCACTGGAGAGGAGAAGCTGGAGGCTCTTCCTGGGTCTGTTTTTGAAACAATCACAACTGCCCACAGCTACACCATCTATAATGGGGTCTATGCTGTGTTGCATGCTTTGCAGGACATGCAGTTCTCCAGAGGCAAACATAGAGCAATAGCAGATAGTAGAAGACTGGATCTTGGAGATCAACAGCTATGGCAGGTAACATTCTAAGCACACTGATGTTTTTATTTTGTGTGATCTAACCATTTTCTTTCATTGAAGTTTGCCCGATTCTCAATACAAAAAAGCAAATTTCCCCATGTGGATGCCTTGTTCCATCATACAGCCATTTAGGGTGGTTGGAAATAGGCTAATCCTTTCCTTTTCACCAGTAGAAAAGCTAGATGAATCTCATCTGCAAAACATTTTCATTAAAATATTTGGTCCCTAAATTTCTTTGTGAAGTCATGGTGGATGAAAAAAGTGAAGGAGAAACTTACAACAGAACCAGCACCAATAATACCCACCTGTGGTCCACTCTTGCGAGGACATGCTGAGGTGACTGGAGTAGTCCTCACACAGGTTCATAATAGCTGATGCTCTCTGATGTGAGGTCCTTATATCGTGACGAACATTGAAAATAAAAACAACTCGTTTCAGTCTAGCCCAGAAGCAAATAGGTTTCTGGTCTGTGCCTCTTTTGATTTTTAATTTATTTTTTAAAAAAAAAATTGTAAGCCTCCTCATTCACTAGTAGAAGAGAGAGAACATGCTGTCAAGTTGTGAAGGATTCATGGTGACCCCATCCACAGAACATTCAAGGCAAGAGATTAGCAGAGGTATTTTACCACTGCCTTCCCCTTAATACTAACCTCTGTCTTCCTTGGTAGGAAACAGGGCTGGTTTCAGATTTTGAGGGGACCTTGGCAGCCAGAGTGACCAGCCCCCCCCCCTCTGACCACCATCAGAACACTTGCTCATACTTCCCTTCCCATCTTCCCACCTGCTTGGGCATGCTTCCCCTTGCCGAATCATGACCCCATCCCATACCCAAGTTCACAGTCACCTACATACCTTTTCCTCAACAGCACTGGGCAGTATGTGCATCTAGGAGTGCTACTGCTGGGACAATAAGAAGCACTGCTGGTATCACCTGCATACTATTCCCTGATGATGCTGTGTAGCCAGGGCACACAACAGCATAGAATGTGGACTGTTTGCAACAAGTGGGTGAAGGAAGGATGCAGAAGTGGGTGAAAGAGGAGGTGACGAGGCAGGGGGTGCTGATGGCAGAGGGCACTGCCAGATACCAGAAGCCACAGCAGATGCCACATCATCAGGTATGCTGACACTGACCTTGAAAGGGGAAGCTGCAGATCTCTGTCTAGCAAGCAAAAGTCTTCTACTCCATCTTTCTGAACTACAATTTCTTTCCTTCCCTTTCTTTTTCTCCAATTCAGCTCCATCACTTTTTGAGAAAAGTCTCATTCAATAACAGTGCTGGGGAAAGAATTTCCTTTGACCAAAATGGGAACTTGGTATCTGGATTTGGGATTATCAACTGGATCACATTCCCAAACCAGTCTTTTCTCAGAGTTAAAGTTGGAAAGATAGACCCTCAAGGTCCCTCCGACAAAATGCTCATTGTTCATGAGGATCTGATTGTATGGCCTTCCGTGTTCAATCAGGTAGGATATATCACTGGAATATGTCATTGCTTCCAATGTCGACATCCTAGCTCAGGGGTCACACATGGAAATCACTCAGTGTTCTGTCGACTAGATATATGTACACATGTGCTGTCAAGTTGCAACTAACTTGTGGTGAGTCTAGCACGGGGCTTTCAAGGCAAGTGAGAAGAAGGGGTTTGCCACTGCCTTCTACTGCAGAGTTTTCCTTGGTGGTTTCCCATCTGAGTACTGGCCTTGCTTAGCTTTTGAGATCTGATGAGATAAGGCTGTTCCATGCCATTCCACATTCTATTGACTTGGGCTGCATTCAGAGGAGCTGTTTGATCCAATGCTGTTGCTTCTTCCCTCCATATTAGAAATGCTCGTTCATACAATGTCATCAGTATCCCATTTCCCAGTTGTTGGCACCCCATTCTCACCCCTGACTTTTCTGACATTGGAGAAAGTCCAGTCTTTACGGATTAAACTGGTCTCGCCATGCATTTCCTGATGTCTGAATTTTCTCTTTGAATTCAAGCCATTTGGGAAGTCAGATCGTACACTTCCACCTGTGCACCATTTTTTATTCAGTTAGTGGTGTGTGCATAACTGGGTCTTTGCCCCAGGGTTTTGAATAACCGCTTGTGCATTTCTGCACCCCAAAATTCTATCAGATTTAGGAGCCCCAGGGGGAGTGTTTGAGTGACAGATCCCCCCAAAACATTCTCTCCTGTTTCTTGGGGTTGGGAAGCCATGGAAATAGTCCCTAGTTAGGCTCCCATATTGGCAGGGAGCCTTGGGAGGTTGGCTTCCCTAATTTAGGGAAACTTGGATAAAGCTAGAAAAAAATTAAAATTCTGAGCAAACTTGGGGTAAATATCTTCTTGAAAAGTGTGTGCAGGGCTTTCTGGGCATAGACCTTGGCTAAACAGTAGGGAGCGGTGGCACAGGTGGTAAATCACACCTGTTATAACAACAGCAAACAGCCACTATGGCTGTTGGAGTCCCACCGCGACCGGGGTGAGCTCCCGGTCCTAGTCCCAGCTCCCACCCACCCAGCGGTTCGAAAGCATTTGCAAGTAGATAAATGGGTACCTGCCTGTAGAGAGGTGGGGGGCACCCTACCTTCCGGGGGGGTGTAGCAACGGCGACATCAGTGGCGGACATCAGCAGAGGCGGTGGTGGCTGCGATGGCAGCGGCGGCGGCAGGCGAAGCAGATGGCCGAACCTGGTGGTGGGCGGAGCCGTGATGTGCGGGCGGCGTGACGGCGTGGTGCGGTGGAGCCTGTTGGACGCAGACCGGAAGCTGAGACCGACACGGGCCTGTGCATTGGGGAGAGGCCTGCCGTGGAAGTCTCCTGGCCCAGGAAAAAAGATCTTAGCCAGGGGCTCAAGTATACCGAGGCTGCAGCGCGGACACCTGGAGCCCCACCAGAAGAGAACGGGAAAGCCCTGCTTGGGGTGCTGGTAGGATGTCCCTCCCCCATTGATTGTGGCCCTAGTTGGGGAAGGATCAAATACCGTGTAAACCTCTCTGAGACCCCTCGGGGCTTGAGCAGTATATAAGCTGAATAAATAAATAAATAAATAAATAAAGTGGGGAGGGGATGTTAACCAGACTACAGAGATCAGTTTCTCTGGAGAAAATGAATGCTTTGGAAGGTGGACTATATGGCATTGTACCCCACTGAAGTCCATGTCCCTCCCCAGGCTCCACCCCCAAATCTCCAGGAGTTTCCCTTCCTGGATCTGGCAACCCTCCTCTCCATTCCATTTCCCCCATGCAAACTGCATTAGCAGAAAAAAAGGGTTTTCTGCTTCAGAGCTGCTATTTGAGAGCATCCCATGATTGACAAAATAATAAATGTACTGAAGTCAATGGGGCTAGTCTTATGTAAATATGCATGATGCTTACACTCCCCCCATGTATTGCAAGGAAATGAAGCAAAGTGAAGGAGTTAGAGAGGGGCCATAGTACTTGACAGAGTGATTGCGGAGCTGTCAAAATGGAATGGTGCTTCGAGAGAATGCTTCTGCACATGCTTGAGACAATTTAAAAAAAGGATCCTGCCTGCCCACTCTGTGGTTACCACACAGCAATTATCTGAATAGTCAACCCCAGAGTGAGCATACAGTGAGGCAGGTTAAGGGTGGCATGTTAGGACAAACCTCTCTGGAACAAATAACACTGGATAAAATAGAGATGTGACCAGACCACGCCAAGACAGTTGTCTGATTGCAGCCTAGGTAAAGAACACTCAGAATATAATTTTCTACTTAAATTTTTAAGCAAAACTTAGCAGCAATATTATTTAACTTTTATTTACAAAGGAATCACAGTCGTTCTCCTGTTTCCACAGGGGAGTTAGAAAAAAATATGCTTACTAAAATGAAATGCTGTAGGAAATACCAACAATTGAAGTCATGCCATATCATGCCAAATCCATTTTATCTGTAGTTCAAATCAAGCATGTTTGAATTCTGAAATATATGTATTCTGAGAATGAAAATATTCTTCTCTTCCATTTGGGATAGGCACAGCCTCTTTCTGTTTGCAGTGACAACTGTCATCCTGGTAGGAGGAGAAAGGAAGGAAAACCTTTTTGCTGCTATGATTGTCTTCCATGTCCAGAAGGGAAGATCTCAAACAAGAAAGGTAAGGTAAGAGACTTAAGGGTCAGATATATTGGCTGTAATTCAGCATGTACACTGATCTCCACAATGTTAAATGCATTTATTCACAGTTCATCTCTGGTGATCATCACAAAGTAGAAAGCATCCAACATGTGTAGTTAAGTAAATTGTATTGTAGGGGGGAAAGGAGCTTGATTGTCTGAATACGGGAAAAAAACAGCATAACCAGACAAGCTTCAGGCAATGGCCTAGTTTGTGATATCCTGAGTGGAAGAAACATTCCATACCCATAACAAACAGTGACAATCTGGTGCACTTTTGGGCCCTCATTGAGCATATATGAACTACAAATGGTTAACCTTGTCTTTCAGAATTTAACTTAAGAGTTCCTGCTCACATAGCATCATTTTGCCATGAATTATGCATAGGACTTCCATGTACTTAAAAGAATGCTTTCTTTTCCAGATATGGATGAGTGTTCTCAGTGTCCAGAAGGAAGGTACCCAAACAGTGACCAGAATTTATGCCTGCTGAAAGATACAATCTTCTTGTCTTATAATGAACCTCTGGGGATCTCCTTGGCCACTGTTGCTCTCTCCTTCTCTTTCATCACAGCTTTGGTGCTCGGGATCTTTATTAGGCACTGGGACTCTCCCTTAGTCAAAGCCAACAACCGGGATCTCACCTACACTCTCCTCTTCTTCCTCTCCCTCTCCTTCCTTTCTGCTTTGCTGTTCATTGGTGAACCTAAGAAGGTGACCTGTCTCCTTCGACAAACAGCTTTTGGCATTATCTTCTCGGTGGCTGTTTCTTGTGTGTTAGGCAAAACTGTTCTTGTGGTTCTGGCTTTCATGGCCACTAAGCCAGGATCCAGAATGAGGAGATGGGTAGGGTTAAAGCTGTCCAGTTCTATTGTTCTTTCATGTTCCCTTTTCCAAGCTACTATTTGTATTGTGTGGTTGGCAACATATCCTCCATTCCCAGATTTTGACATACACTCAATGACTGAACAAATTGTGCTGGAATGTAATGAAGGGTCAGTCATTATGTTTTATTGTGTCCTAAGTTTTCTGGGCTTTCTTGCCATCATCAGCTTCACTGTGGCTTTTTTAGCCAGGAAGTTACCTGACACTTTCAATGAAGCCAAATTCATCACCTTCAGCATGTTGGTCTTCTGCAGTGTTTGGGTGTCCTTTGTTCCAACCTACTTGAGCACCAAGGGGAAATCCATGGTGACTGTGGAGATCTTCTCTATCTTAACCTCCAGTGCCGGGATACTGGGCTGCATTTTTTTTTCCAAAATGTTATATCATTTTACTGAGGCCTGATCTGAACAAAAGAGGATATCTAATGAAAAAGAATTAAGTCTAATGACTAATTCCGATTTAGAATAGTACTTGGCATAGTTGATCCATGCTTCATGCTTCCTACAGTGCATAAATTCTTCTCTCCAAAGTCCCCCCTCAAAATCTGTGTTTGACTACTGTACCAAAGATTATTTGATGATTTCATGCTTTTCTCCCATTGTATACCTGAAATATTTAACATTTTCCACTTCCTCAATAGATTTCTCCATATTGTAAATTGATTCTATTGTATAGTCAGGCTTGGTCTATACAAATAGGAAAGGCGCTATATCAGGCCATCAGGTCAGGCCAGTGTTGTAAACAAATAGATGTCTTGCCACATGCATCATAACATCCTTAGGATGGGGAGCTGATTTTTTTTTGGGGGGGTGGTATTCTGTAAACTTTTATAGCATTATATAAATCCATTATGATGATAACCCTAAAAAGCAAATTAAAATGCAACAATAGACATATGAAAGAAATAATGCCATAGCACATTCCCCCTACATTTTCACAGAGAACTTCTCTCTGTCTGGGCAGGAGATTATCTCCACTGCGATTATCATTTCAACATGATTATTTCTGCATCTTTTCTGCATCTCTAGGGGGAGAAGGATGATCCAAATCCAAAGGATATTATTAATATCCTCAGTAACATTCAGTATTAAGGGTCAGACAAGAAAGGGCTCAGTATTTCTGGTACCCAACGTGTTGAATGTTCAAGGTACAAATCAGCCCTCGAACAGCATTCAAGTCAGGCAGTTCAGGGATACCCTTATAGTGATGTCTGAAAATATCCGCTGGAGTCCAGAATAGTGATGGCAGCATTTCTAGTGTTGATATCAGCACTTGTGTCTCTGGCAATGAACAAAATTCCTTCTGTTGCTTTCCCCACCAGTGACCCCCTTCCTATCCTTCACAAATAGCATTAAACAGAAGACCTCATCATTGCAGGCATCACACCCCAGATCCATATATTTATCAATCCAATCATGTTTGAAGCAGGTCCCCTTGAGGAGCTGTTTGATGACCTTTTGTAAGGAATCAGACTTTTAAACCACATTGTGCTTGCAGTTATGACTGAGATGTGTTGGCACGGGAGTAACTGGCACTGCGTCTTTCACTCTCTCTTTAGAAAGGAAGTCACACTGGCTTTGCCATTTCTGTTATTATTTAAACGTTTTTCTTCTCAGTAGCTGCAGATGGGCTTCAACCAGGTTTTCATCATCTCCATGATAGGCAGCAATGTGAGAAGTAGCCAAGCATCTCCCACACTCCACATTTCATCTACGGGGCTGATTTGTCTACTCTGTGATAACATCTCATCCACCATAATCTTGAGCTTGCACTGTTACGTGTAACTGTACCCACACAAAGATTTTTTTTCCAGGCATTGTTGCATCTTGATTTATCTATTCGTAAAATTTCAACTAAGTCATGAAGATGGAGTGTTGCTTCTCTGAGGAAGGAAAATGAGGATGGAGGGTGTCTGTTGTGGGGAGAAGAAGGGAAAGGAGTTTGTAAGCCACTCTAAGTGAAGGGCAGGGTATAAATCCAACTCTTCTTGCCAATGTATGCTTAAGAATAGTAAATGTCACTGTGGAAAGATTCAACAATAACCTGTGTGGTCCTCAACACAAGCCTTGTGTTGACATTCCATCAAAACTGATCAGTGGTGGGGTGCGTGGCAACACTGTGTGTAACTCCAGAGCTCCTGACCCCACTCCATTCCTGCTGAAACCAACGCACATAAAATCATGCCAAAACCTGACTCCTCAAGCAAACAGATTCGGGTAAGCTCAAATCTACTCCTGCCCCCCTTAAAAACTCAAAAGTCACCTTAGAAGCAGCATTCCAATGCATCACTGCATTTTGCACCGAAAAAAATGGCTGTGACTATACAAAGAGAGAAAACAGAACAATCACCCCAAGAACCCTCTTCCTCTGCAATTCTTAATTACTTAAAATCTATGGAAGCTGGTATTCTTGGTAAAATTGACAACCTCTCTTCCCAACTAGAAGAAATGCAGACCTCATTGCATCTAACGTCCCAAAAAGCAAAGGCAGCACTGAAACAGACATTGAAGCTTTGCAGGATGCCTCTGCTTCCCAAAAAGATCACCTGATAATGACTGAAGCAGAAATTAAAGCCATTAATCTAAAATTTAGAGGTCTGCCAGAACGAGAAGAGGAAAATAAAGACTTGGTCAGCTTTATGGCCCAGCTCATTGCAAAATCCTTAAAGCTGGAGGAACGTGTTCTCCCTATTCTCACTTATGCATCATGCTTGGGACCTACTCCAAAAAATGGCCACCCAACCCCAAGGGATGTAATAGTCACTATACCAGATGTCAGAGTGTGACAAACGATCTTAAATGCAGCTAAACAGCCAGGAATCTTTCAACATGAAGGAGTACACTTACAATTTTTTCCTGATATTCCTAAAGAAGCAATTGCTAGGTCTAAAAGCCTAAATCCTATCACAGCTAAATTACAGAAATTAAAAAATATATAGATGGCTCCCATCTGGAAAGCTATACATTGCTCATCAAGGACTACAATTTCCTTCATCATACAGATGAAGGTAGTGGTTGGAAACTGCTACAAGCCCTTGAACAAGGCACTCCTATGGAACAGGGGGACAATCCTTTAAAAGAAAAAATCTTTTTCCAGCCACTCCACGGAAGTCTAGTAAAATTCCTGAGTTAACTGATACCAGAGAACTGCAACCCCAGTATGCAACAGCATGGACAGATCCTCAACTTAAAATTTCTCACTGGGTCTGAATTTAATGTATGCATATATGATTTTATGTTTAACAATGATAAAACAAAAGGAGGGGGGAGCGGGGGGGATCCCTGAGTTTGGTTTGTTCCCCAGTTTGTGTGCCCAGACTGCTGAAGTTAATCAGCCTGATGCTGTGGTCACACACAGTAAATAATCCTCATTCAATCCACTTTCAATGCACTTTCCAACTGGATTTTGCCAGTTCACACAGTAAAATCCAGCTGGAAAGTGCACTGAAAGTAGATTGAAAGTGGATTATGCAGTTTGTGTGACCACAGCCTGAGAGCTGTTTTCTCAAGAGCAGTTCTCTCAGAACTCTCTCAGCCTGGTTTAATTCACAGGGTGTCTGTTGTGGGGAGAGGAAAGGGAGGAGATCATAAGCCACCCTGAGACTCCGAGTGAAGTCCAGTCTCTTCTTCTTCTCTACAATTGGTGGGAGCTGTCCCACCATAAGTGGGCAAATGAGAATCCTACTGGATTCTTAAAATGGAAACACTTCAAAATCCCAATGGCACTTCAGTTATCATGAAGGAGTACCCAGTGATCTTCCGTTTCATGTTGCTCAGCTCCAGAAGATGGCATCCCAGTTTGTATTGACCTCCACACATCAAGCAGGCCACATGCTGGACCTCATCTTTGCATCAGGGATTATGGTGGAACAGATTACTGCAAACACAGTACCGTGGTCGGACCACCTGGCCTAACCCTCCTTGTTTAGGCAGTGCGCAAATTTATGCTTGCCCGCCAAGTCAAATGGACCTTAATAGGTTCCAGGAAGCTCTGCAGGGTCCGATTTCCTCTGGCTATTCATTGGATATGATGGTTGAAGACCATCCTGTCTTTCCAAAGCCATTGACAAAGTTGCTCCCCAGCATCCTCTTTGCCCCTGTACCAAACCAGCTCCATGGTATACCCCGGAGCTATGGCGGATGAAATGGGAGCTAAGATGGCTAGAGAGAGGGTGGCGACGGGCTCATGACGAAGCCACAAGAGCATCCTATAGGTCATTTATGAGAACCTATGAGAAGGCAATGAAGGCCACGAAAAAGGGTTTCTATGCAACCTCCATTGCATTTGCTAGCTCTCACACAGCCCAATTATTTAGAATTGTTTGGTCATTGACTAACTTGCCACAGGGCATTCTGAATGCTAGGGAATTGGCAATTGGCTGTGAGGCATTTGTGAGCTATTTCACAGACAAAATCTTGTCACTCTGCAGCGACCTTCCAAACACATTTGATACAATAAAAGAACTGAAAGCCTATTGGCCATCTTTGGGTCAAATTCTGGACCACTTCAGTCTGCTCTCCCAGGATGAAGTTGACAGGACTTTGGTGGCTGTGAAGCCTACCACCTGCCTCCTAGACCCCTGCCCATTGTGGCTAGTTAAAGCTTGTGGCAATGAGGTGAGGATCCCCCTGAGGGAGATTATCAACTTTCCCCTTTCAACAGGGACCTTCCCTGGGGGGCTGAAGAAGGCAGTGGTTTGTCCTCTCCTAAAAAGATCTTCACTGGACCCTGCAGTCCTCAATAACTACTGCTCAGGGTCTAACTTACCATTCCTAGGTAAGGTAATAGAGAGGGCAGTGGCAACACAGCTCCTCACTTTCTTGGAGGATGCTAAGATCCTGCACCCCTTCCACCCCACCCATGGGACAGAAACAGTGCTGGTTACCCTGATGGATGATCTCCAGAAACACCTGGATTTAGACAGATTGGCACTGCTGATACTTCTTGATCTATCAGCAACATTCAACATGGTTGACCATGATGTGTTAACCCTCCACCACACCATCGCTGGGATACAGGGGCTTGCCTTGCAATAGCTAACCCCCTTCTTTCAAGGTTGGAGACAGGGGGTGGTGCTTGGGGGAGAGCTACCCCAGCGACACCCACTGGAATGTGGTGTGCTGCAGGGAGTTATTCAATATCTACATGTGCCCCCTCACCCTGATTATCTGGAAAAATGGGCTGGCGTGTCACCAATCGCAGATGACACCCAGCTCTATCTACTGATGGACAGCCACCTGGATATGGCCCCTGGTGATCTGGAGGAGGTGTTACAGGCTGTGGCTGGATGGTTACATCACAGCCTGAAACTAAATCCATCTAAAATCCTTTCCTTTCTTTATTAGCTTCATTAACCAGAGGTCTAAATCTAAATGTGCAAACAGCTACTATAAAACATATTACATATAGTTACAGGATAATTTACATTGTGTTTTAATTGTATTTTATTTTACACTGTTGGAATCTGCCCTGAGCCTGATAAGGGGAGGCGGGATATAAATCCAAATAAATAAATAAATAAATAAATAAATAAAGTACTTTTCCAGTAAAGTGAAACAATGAGTTCATGACTTGACAATTGAATGGCCAGGAAAAGAGTATTGCAAGAGTAGGGCAATGAACTACAATGTTGGGACAAATTGCCCTGAGGTTCAGCTCATCTATACCCATGGAGCTGGTGACTGTGTTCGTGGAGAAGTTCTCAGCCTGCCTACCTTAAAACTAAGGTTATCAACTTCTGGGTGGGTTATAGAGATCTCCTGCAATTACAATTCATTTCTAGACTGGAGAAATCAGTTCCTCTGAAGAAAATGTCAGCTTTGGAACGTGGTATCTCTGGCATTATATCCTGCTGAGATCCCCCCCTTTACCAAATGCCCAAGGCTCCGCCCCCCAAAATCTCCAGGAATTTCTCAACTCAGAGCTGGCAACCCTACTTACACCAAATATACTGTCTGTACACTTAACACAACATATACTCATCCTTGGTCAGTATGGCAGATGAAAACTTGGGACCCTTCCAAAAGCATTTGTTTAATGCATTTCTTATATGTAAAGAGGTCTTACAAGTTGTTGTTTACTTCCTTGCTTTTTCAGAATGCAGAGGAGTGCTCATTGCTCTTTTCACCCACTCAGCATTCATTCTTTGGCTTTGTGTTTGGCTCGCTTCACCTGCCATGACCCCCCCACCCACCCCAAATGAAAAATTTTACCCCTTCCATAGGCAAGTCACCCTGAAGGCAAGTCTTTGTTATTTTATAATTTCATCTTCTGTCATTACAGAGTAATGATGTGCCTGTGCCTTGATATCCAAAACCCCATCCATTATTATGATTCTTTTTGTGTAAATTTGATATGGGGGGGACATTTGTTATAATTTTTGATTCTGGTGGGGAATGTCACTGAACAGCCTCAGTGGTCCACTTCATTGTCCTCAGCCTGTTAGAGACATTTACTTGGCTAAAATTTACTTACCAACCACTTGAAAGAAATCAACTCATCTGCAGTTTGTTGATAGGAAAAAATTTAAAAACCATTTTGCAGCGTCAGTATTGGAATGAACCTTTGAGAAGAGGCCATTTCCCCACAGGCACAGAATAGCAATCCTCATCCATGGGCATGTTAAGCCCATCTTCTAATGTATAAGTATGATGTACCCCATCCACTTCCCTCCCTCAGAGGCAATGTTTTCCCTCTGTTTTTCTGTTCCTTCACTGTCTGAGCAGCCAAGGTAACATGTTTTCTTCTTCCCTGAAGAAACCTTGGCTGGCCCACCCTGTCACTAAGATCTAGTTTGACTCTTGGCTCATCTCAAGAAGCTGAGTGAAAGGATAGGATCACCCTTTAACTCAAACCCTTGAAAATGGCACTTCAGATGTGTTTCAGATTCAAAAATAACAAAAATGTTTTTGTCTCAATCTGCATTTGCTGTGTAAAGCTGTTCTGTGCTGCTGTGCTGCTGGCTTCCCATTTAGCTCAGTGGATCACAGTAAGCAACAACTACAAAACAAACAAAAAAGAGGTTGGTGCTGAGATTCCACCAGTGACAACAGCACTGATTTTAATGCACATTTATAAGAGAATAAACCACAGTAGCAAGTGGAAAAATCAAGAGGGAGGGAAGATATGGAGAACCCTCATGCCCAATGAAATTTCAATACTAGCAAATAAGACTGCTAAGAAAAAGAGGAATAAGTTGTGTGTGGGGAAAGAAAGAGAGAGAGAGAGAGAGAGAGAGAGAGAAAGAAAGAGAGAAAGAAAGAGAAAGAGAGAGAGAGAGAGAGAGAGAGAGAGAGAGAGAGAGAGAGAGAGAGAGAGAGAGAGAGAAAGAAAGAAAGAAAGAAAGAAAGAAAGAAAGAAAGAAAGAAAGAAAGAAAGAAAGAAAGAAAGAAAGAAAGAAAGAAAGAAACTTTTAAAAAGGCCCAGTTATGAAAACTCATGGTTAAATCTGTTGGGGGGTGGAAGGAACCTACATCTGAGACTGAAGTTTTAAATTGTTACATTTTTTATTCTTTCCCAGAGGTCTCTTGTCCGATGCCCCTCTCTAGGAAGAATACAGTATGCTAGATTGTATCCCTTTGCTCCTGCAGTTTCTAGAAACAGGAAACAATGGTGTATAATGGCATATCAATAACAACTTGCTCCATTTTCATATTCTAAATCAACTTTATGGGCTAATTTAGATCTACAAATAGGGAAGAATCTTTTGTGTGGAAGGCCTGGACCGATAAAGGTATTTTTACATTAAATCAGTTAATAGATTATGACTACAGATGGGCACAAACCGTCACAAACATTTAGGTGCCAAATGCACTAGTTTGGTTCATGAGGTTTGTGATGAGGTAGAATGTCACCCCCACCCCCAGCATGCTAGAGTCACCAGCCTCTCAGGGGATCTCTGGCTGACTCTCCTCAAACAGTCCACCAAGTTTGGTGAGGATTGGATTTATGAGGTCTGAGTTACAGCCCTCCAAAGAAAGTGCCTCCAATGAAGTACTTTTTGGGGAAATAACAGGTGCAGGTTTGGGAGGTTCAGGAGTGTATAGAATGGACCCTGTGCAAGTCAGAGACATCAAACTCACATGGAACCTCTCTGATGTTCCTTTACATGCCCTCCAAGTTATGAGCAGATTGGGGGTCCAAGTTAAGCAACCCCCTCCGCAAAAAGACGCCCCCGGGAAAGTGTTTTGTGGGGAAATGTCAGGTGCAGGTTCAAGAGTGTATAGAATGTACCAGCTGAATAGTACATATACCAAATGCACAGGAAACCTCACCCTGCCACATGGTCTTCTACAGTCTCTCCAACTTGGAGGACAGATTATAGTTCTGGGTTATGGACCCCCCCCCCCAAAAAAAAAAGCTCTCCTCAGTGCTCACTCTGGAAAAGACAGCTGCAGTTACAGGAGTCTATGGAATGGCTCAGAACAAGCCAGTGAAATGAAGCTCACAGGGAAACTTCACCTGAGCAGCCCCCCCCACCAGACACTAGAAGCAAGACAAGCATCCCCCTACACTTGAAGCCCCCCAAGTCTCCAAAGGCAGGTTCCAAAGGACAGAAAGACAAGGATCTCTAGAGGTTGGACAGAGGCTCTACAAAGTAACCCCATGGCAGCTTGGCAGACACTCAGGGTGCATGGGTGGAACGTCAAGGCAGGTGGTCATTTTCCTGGAGACACCAACAGTACCATCCAAAAGGGCTACATGGAGGGCCCAGGAGGCATTAACTCATCTCGTCAGTGAGATGATTGCAGTGGATGTCCAACCCTTCTCCCTCGTGGAGGACATAGACTTTCAGTGGCTGCTGTAATACACGGCTCCCTGGTCTTGGCATATAAAAGGGATATAATATATAATTCTCAAAAAAGAAAGAAACAAATTGTGAACATCAGCTGTGCAAATGTGCAAAGAGCAGCTGGGAAGAAGAGAACTGCAGCTAGTGCGAAATCCTGGGTGCTGGAACATGGCCTTTTCCCATTGCACTTCACTGCTGACACTCGTTTGAGGACAGGAATATGACAGCAGGCAACACTCATCTCACTTCAGCTGGACTTCCACATTGTTACAGCCTAATGTAAGCAAAGGGTTAAGGTAGTCATGCCATATTTAATTCGTTTCTGTTCAGCGAGTCCAAATTTAAATGGATTGCTGTTGTGGATTTTTAAATGCTTGCATTTAGTTTTCTTGTAATTTGACCCTTGGTGTTCAGTTCAGGCATCACAACAATAATATACAATTTAGGGAAAAATATACAACCCAGCAACCCAGCACTAGAGGCTAAGATAGAGAAGACCTCCACAGCCACCATATATTTTCCTTTGGTGCTCAAATAGGTTGGAACAAAGGTCAGCCAAACACTGCAAAAGACCAGCATGCTGAAGGTGATGAACTTGGCTTCGTTAAAACTATCAGGTAACTTCCTGCCTAAGAAAGCGACAGTGAAGCTCACAGTGGCCAGGAAGCCCAGGTAGCCCAAGACACAGTAAAACATGGTGACCGACCCTTCGTCACATTTCAGAATAATTTCTTCAGTCAATGAGTGCATGTCAAAATCTGGAAATGGAGGAGAAGTTATTAGCCAAACTGTACAAATAGTGGCTTGAATAAAGGAGCAACAAAGAATGATGGAGTTGGCCAGTCGTTTCCCCACCCAGTTTCTCATCCTGGAGCCTGGTTTGGTAGCTATGAAGGCTAGAACCACAATGACGGTCTTGGCTAAAATGCAAGAAACAGCTACTGAGAAGATGATGCCAAAAGTAGTTTGTCGAAGGAGACATGACGGCTTCTCAGGCCAGCCAATGAATAGCAAGGCACAAAGGAAGGAGAGCAGGAGGGAGACGAGAAGAACGTAGGAGAGATTCTGGTTGTTGGCTTTGACTATGGGAGTGTCCTGGTTCTTAACAAAGATACCGAGTACAAAAGCTGCCATTAAAGAGAAGGAAAGTGCAAAACTGGCCAAACTGATCCCCAAAGGTTCTTCATAGGACAAGAAATTTAAATGTTTTTGCAGGCAAAAGTCCTGATTAGGATTTGGGTACTGATCTTCTGGGCACTGAAAACAGGAACTGGTATCTGAAAAAGAAAGGTGAGTATGGTTACATGTAAGACCTTTGTACAGTGGTCTCCATTAATCTATATTACTACATGGTGCCTGAAGCTGCTACTTGGAAATCTCAACACTGAATGATTCTCATGTCGTTATATTTTTTTTAGACATGCTAATGAATAAAACAGAAACAGTGCAGTTCATATAAGTTTTCTGTCCTTATTAAACTAAACCTCGTCACTGAACACATCTTTCAGTTTCAGAAGCTGGAAGTTAATAACACTTCCACCTTATCCAAGCATCTCATAATTTTATTCATTTCCATCCAGTTGTCTGTTCAATCACACATACAGTACACAAAATCACATATACCCCAGAGGTCCTAACAGCCTGTTGTATCATATCTTCAACCCACCTCCGCCACCACCAGTGGTGGAATTGAGGTTTCATAGCTAATCTACTGATTTCGGTAATATAAACAGAATTTATCCTGCAGCTGCAGTCTTCAAAGTCATCACATCTTGTAATTATTACCCCAATTAAAAGGTAATAATACAGTCAAAGCTTTAACTATCAGAAAAATCCAGTAATAAAATTGTCAGTTTCAGATTTGGTGTTAGGAGAAGAAGACCAAAAAAAAAATAATGGATAAGCTTGATGAATATAATCGTTACCCTCCAGGCTTGAAATCTTCCCTTCTGGACACGGATGACAATCATAGCAGCAAAATGGCTTCCCTTCCTTCTTTTTCTTACTGTAGCCTGAATGGCATTTGTCATTGCATAGAGAAAGGGGCTGCACCTGTTCATAAATGGAAGAGGGGAATAGGGTGGTTTTTTTTGGGGGGGGGGTTTACATTCAGGAAATATGTTTCAGGAGTTTGCATTTCACTGGTCAATCATTTATGTAAGTACCAACTTGCCACTGGCATGGAATAACAGCATCTCTTATGAACACCACTTAATATGCAATGGGATATTTCAACGTCTTCCACTAGAAGACAGATTTCCATATATTATACAGCTCTCGAGGATACATAATGACCACCTGAAGGTGGAAAGTGGCATCAAGTCACAACTTACTTATGGAGAGCCTGTAAGGTTTTCAAGACACTACATGTTCAAGGGTGATTTGCTATTGCCTGTCTCTGTGTAGCAACGCTGGACTTATTTGGTTGTCTCTCAAACAAGGATTAACCGGGGCTGATTCCTCTTAGCTTCCAGGAGTTGATGATACCGGGCTAGCCTGGGCCACCAAGATCTGGGCACCACAAGGTTTACAAATCCTAATTACTTAAGTTGAAATTAAGTCCCACTGTTTGCAGTATGACTTACTCCTGGGGAAATGACCATTTATGCACAATAAGTAAATAGTTTAAGGCAATATATGTTCAAAAATGTGCAATGTTATGATTTCAAACTGAAAAATGCTGTCAGAATGGGACTCATCTTATTGGCAGAATACAGAGGCAGAACTGCTCCAGAGTTTGAACTAGAAACCACTAATGGAACACCAGGGAATTAAAATGATATTGCATAAAATGATATACCCAGAAAAGCATACAGAGCCCACCTGGTCAAACATGTGGGGCCAAATAATTCCTTCTTCATGAATGGTGAACACTTTGTCTTCGGGAGCTTTGGGGTCAATCCTTCCAACTTTGACTCTAAGAAAGGACTCGTTAGGAAATGTGACCCAGTTGATGATATCAAATCCAGCTGCTATCTCCACATTTTCATCAAAAAAAACTAAGTCCCCAGCATTACTATTGAATGAAACTCTTCTCAAAAATTCATGGAACTAGATTTGTGAAGAAAAAAAGAAGTATTTTAACAGTGTTCCCATTATGCTTAAGACATCTGGCTAGTAATCCATTAAGACCTGTAGTCTGTAGAAACTCGCTAAATGCAGTAATACAAGATTTCTGAAAAGTTTGGGTTTTAAAGCAACAGGGAGCATGCTGGTGGTGGGGAGAGTTGAGTGACAGTTGGGAAAGGATAGGTTAAGAATTGGGGAAAAGGGAGATTTCTCACTGGTAGAGCATCCACTTGACATGCAGAGGGTCTCAGGTTCAATCCCCAGCATCTCCAGTTCAAAAGGTCTGGTAGGAGGTGATGGGAAAGTCCTCTACATGAGACCCTGGTGAAGCTCTGCTGGTTTCTGTAGATGATACAGATCTCAATGGACTGATGGTATATGGAGGGTTATAATCAGTGTGGTACTGCAGGGATCAGTACTTGGTCTGATGCTTTTTAACTTATTAATTAATTATTTGGAGTTGGGAGTAAGCAGTGAAGTGGTTAAATTTGCAGATGATATGAAGATGTTCAGGGTGGTGAAAACCAGGGAAGATTGTGAGGCACTCCAAAGGGGTCTGTCGAGGATGGGCGAGTGGGTGTCAATGTGGCAAATGGGGTTCAGAGTGGCCAAGTGGAAGGTGATACACATTGGAGCCAAAAATCCTAACTATAAATACATGTTGATGGGCAGAGATTGACCAAGAGAGAGATCTTGGAGTCATAGTAGATAACTCACTGAAAATGTCGAGACAGTGTGTGACTGCAATAAAAAAGGCCAATGCTATGTTGGGGATTATTAGGAAGGGTATTGAAAAGAGATCAGCCAATATCATAATGCCCTATATAAATCAGTGGTGCAACCTCATTTGGAATACTGTGTACAGTTCTGGTCACCACACCTTAAAAAAGATATTATAGCTTTGGAAAAAATGCAGAAAAAGGGCAAATAGAATGATGAAAGGGTTGGAGAACTTTCCCTATGAGGAAAGGTTGAGGCGCTTGGAGCTCTTTAGCTGGGAGAAATGACGGCTGAGGGGTGACATGATTGAGGGTTATAAGATTATGCATGGGATAGAGCAGATAGAGAAAGAGGTACTTTTCTCTCTTTCTCACAATACAAGAACTCGTGGGCACTCAATGAAATTGCTGAGAAGTTGGGTTAGAATGGATAAAAAGAAGTACTTCTTCACCCAAAGAGTGATTAACACATGGAATTCACTGCCACAGGAGGTGGTGGCAGCTACAAGCATGGACAGCCTCAAGAGAGAATTAGTTAAACATATGGAGCAGAGGTCCATCAGTGGCTATTAGCTAAAAGGTATAGATAGAACTCTGGGGCAAGGGATGCTCTGTATTCTTGGTACTTGGGGGGGGGGGTGTCAACAGTGGGAGGGCTTCTAGTGTCCTGGCCCTACTGATGGACGTCCTGATGGCACCTGGTATTTTTGGCCACTGTGTGACAGAGTGTTGGACTGGATGGGCCATTGGCCTGATCCAACATTGGCTTCTCTTATATTCTCTTATGTTCTTATATTTCAGTATAAGGCAGATTCATGTCTTCATGCCTTCCTTTGGCAGGTGATATGTAATTTCTTCAATGATTTGTGAAGGGATGGAAAATATATCAAGCAGAACACCACATTCTGGACAAATAACTGTTCATCCATGTTGTCAACTATAGCAAAGCATGGGTATCAGGCAAAAAAGAAATTTTTTTTTTACCCAAATACATATGTAAAAATGATACGACTGCTCTATGGCCATGAGGCTCAATGAAAACAATCACACTCATTGTCATTTTAATGTACACACCTAAATACACATGAAGCTGCCTTATAGTCTGGCAATGGCCCTACAGGGTCTCAGGCAGAGGTCTTTTACATAATCTACTCCAAGATTCTTAACCGCAGAAACCAAGGATTGAACCTGGGACCTTCTCCATGTTGAGGAGATGATCTGCTAATGAGCCATGACCCCTCTCTTCGAATGTCAGCACTGAACAGTTGCATAGTAGATTTTTAAGGGCTAGAACATCTGCTTTTGAGCCAAGAAAGCATTTTGCAGTCTGGGTACTCTTGTTCACCAATTCCTACTGTCTGATCTCCAATTCTGGAAAGCTCCCCTGTAATTATGCTTTCTAGGCATTACCTGCCATGGCTGTTGTCTCAGAAGCTTATTTCTCCCCTCTGCCAATGGTCTGTGTTTGAGCATGGACGAATACATGGCATGTAATGCATGTGCCACCACATAGACAGCAGTGTAGATGCTGTAGCTGTGGCCAGTCATGCTCATTTCAAAGACAGACCCAGGAAGACTCTCCAGCTTCTCCTCCCCAGTGCAGAGTTCTTCATCATTCATGGCTCCTGTGATACTGGGGAGTGAACAGCCAAAGGCCTGTTTCCAGAAGTCCTCAATAAAGCCATCTTCTTTTTCAGAGGCAGGATCCCTTGCATGAAGAAACTGATCAAATCCTAACATCTCTCTTGAGTGAACTGCAAAGGATAAAGCACCATGGATGAAGTCTAAGTCCCAACTTCTTTGAATTTCAATTGAAGTGAAATCCATCTGGGCTGTCAGAATCCAGACTTTGGCTTTTGTCCTCATGGGTATCTCCATGAATTCTGCAGCCCTCAGCAAGAATCGCAAATTTATCGCAGTTTCAATTTCACCATGTACCACCACTGCTTTCGCTGTGCTTTCCATGACACGTTTTGATGTGTCTTCATTCCCTGCCGACATTTCAGGCAAAGAACTAAAAAAAGTAATTGCTGGGAAAGTCGTTATGAAATCAAAGCAGATACCATGCTTGGAAAAGATAGGAAGCACGTCCTGTACAAACTGCTGCCCATGTTCATGATCCACGTAGATCACACCAACCCATATCCATCTGAAATAAAGCAGTAATTTCATAATCCCCATGTACTGATTGGCCCAAGTGGGGAACATCTTGTAGAGAAAAATGGCTTCATTTTTGTTGTTCATCAATGGAGCAGAGCCATAGAGGAGCTAAAGCAAATAAAAGAGAAAGCAGAGAGCTATTTCATAATTCAATAATCCTCCGTCTTCCGTCTTCCAGTGAGGAACCATGGCAGACTGAACATCTCTGCGATGCAGAGGAACACCACAGCCATCAAAGCAGTTCTGGGGACACTCTCTAGCCATTGTAATCTCTCTGGATTCAAAGGGAGAGTGAGGAGATCATCCATTTGTTTTCAAAATGGCAGCTCTCCTGATGGTTTTACTGCAGAGGCCAAGGTCTTTGATAACCCTGGGTCAAGAGGGCTGGTGACTGGAGGAACAACAAGCTCATTGCCTTGGTGGATCCCTAAGGGGAAGTAAGTCTGCCCAAGCCTCATCTCTTAGGGTGATTTCCCACTAAAGCTGCCTCGGGGTTGCGCCACTGTTTGCCCCGATACTATTAGTCAATTTCACACCCGAAGCCGCGGGGCTGCATTTTGACCCGCGGCTTCGCCCGATTTCCCCCGCAGTTTCGTAATCCTGTTTTTTGAGGATTACGAAACTGCGGGGGAAATTGGGCGAAGCCGCAGGTCAAAATGCAGCCCCGCGGCTTCGGGTGTGAAATTGACTAATAGTATCGGGGCAAACGGCAGCGCAACCCCGAGGCAGCTTTAGTGGGAAATCACCCTTACATTCTAAAGGAGTTATTCATCATTACTGACAAGGATTGGTTTTCATTTATGACTGAAACAGCTTGCCTCTTCATGCTGAGAATGAGACAAACCAGTCTTTTATTATATAATTTAATCCGATCAGCAAAGACTTAAGAGTTTAAATCTCTGTTGTAAAAACTTTATCAAGAATATATTACCAATATATTTATCAAGAATATATTATCAAGAATTCTAACATTGACTAGGAGTACAGTTAAATGCTTCTTACCTTTGACAAATCTGTGATTGGATAAAGTCAGATAAATGAATAGTCTGAGAAGAACGAACTAGAATTACATGGCATAGCTACAGTACTCTTTTCAATGCTATTTCTAACTGGTGGATATTTACAAATTAGTAATTGCGGATGTCTCATTGTCATGGTGATGTACACAGCTGGCTGCCTGTAAACCCAGGAAATAAACTGTGTTCTTTATTAGCCTCTCAGGATTTTTTGTCTTTTGAAAGTGGCTCTTTTGGACTTTGTTTTTTAATTTACAATGGTACATCCCAGGACAAGATTAAACTCAGTAGACTTGCCCCTGGTGAAACCAGTTACAGCTGAACCTCCTCATACTGTTTGAGCAGATAACCAACAAATTGGATTTAGTTGAAAAATGTATAGAGGACAGACTGTCAAAAATGGTAAAGGAATTTGTGAAAATTCATGAGGAAATAGCACAAGAAGTTAAAAAACTAGACAGTTCATTAAACCAAATTGCTGGACCAATAAAGCAGATTTCTGATTAAGCGGAATCATTAGAATGTAAGTCAGAGGTGCATGATAAGGAACTAGAAAAATACCAAGATAATTTTGCCGCCCTAAAGCTGAGAGAGAAGGAATTTTGTCTAAGGCTAGGGTCAGTTTCTGAACATGTTGATGCAAATATCAGAGGAACAGTTATAAAAGCCTTAGCAGATTTTCTGGGGAAGGAAGAAAAAGGGATGGAACTATATATACACACATATACAGAGTGAGAGAGAGAGAGAGAGAGAGAGAGAGAGAGAGAGAGAGAGAGAGAGAGAGAGAATGAATAAATTTCTGATATGCTATTTAAAAAGTTCCAAGGGATGTACTGGTACACCTGTTAGGAAAGAAACAAGAGACCAAATCTTTAAGCATTATTAAAAAGGGAAAATTCAGATTGGCTGGCATACATATAATTGTCATGAAAGAACTCCTATGAGAATTCTACTCAAGAAAAAAAAAAGACTATACATTTTTAACTGAAAAGTTCAAACATACACAGATCACTTTTCAATAGGATAAATGAGAAGGTGTGGTCCTAACTTTCACTAATCCGCTTGATGTTAATCTAATTAAGAGCCAGCAGGAATTCCTCTAGAGTTATTTTTCTATATTATTAGAGGGGTGTTTTAAAAATGTAGCTATCTACTATGGGGGGGGAGAAATATCTTTGATCTGAGCAGTATTAGTTCCTCAGTCCGGAATTCCAAAGGAGTACAGCGGAACTCCTTCCAGGTATGGCTCTTTCACAGGAAGTGAAGGGGAGGATGGAGAACCACATCTGGGGGAGGGAGAGAGAGGGAGGAAGAGTTGATTGAGAGTTCCTATAGAAACCCCTGCATACCCTGCCCCCGACATGTAAATGGGCCAATAAGCATGTTGGAAAGCCCACCACTGCCATTAAGAATATGTAGCAGCTGAAGAGGCTTTGGCAGAATCACGTGTGTGGGAGAAACAGGGGGAAAGAGTTTATGGGCGGGCACAAAAGAGGAGCTGTGCTAGATATGCATGAGTGTGTGTGTTTGTGGGGGGTTGCAAGCACCACACCATCTGAATGCTTCCTGCATGGCAGAAAAGAAACCTGATTAGTGAGAAGGGCGGTGCCTCGGGCCAGCTCCTCCCTGGCCACACATACTCCACAAGGGTTGTCCAGACAGCTCCATGAGGGTTACCCCCACCCATCCCCACTTCCCTTTCTCTCCCTCCCTCTCCCCCATCTCCTCAGCTGCAGGGAGGGAGAGCAGCTTTGAGAAGCTGGCTGTGGAAGAAGGAAGAGCTGGCAAGGCTGCCCCTCTCTCTTCCTGCCTGCTTGGCTGCAGCTTCGAACTGCTCAACTGCAGAGAAACTGAGGATACCCCAACTGCAGCGGGATGTCAGAAGGGGAAGCAAAAGGGGGAGGCATCTTCAAAAGCCTCCCTTCCCTTCCCCAGCTGGTCTGGGAGGGGGAGCTAAGAGAGAAGGGGTTTAAAGTTTAAACTCCTTCTCATGAGAGTTGGGCCACAGAAGGAGGAAAGAGGGAAGGAAAGAGAGAGAGTAGAGAGAAGGAAAGAAGGAAGGAAAGGGGACGGAAAGAAAGAGAGGGAAGAAGGAGGGAAACAGGGAAAGGAGGAAAAAAGAGAAGAGAAGAAGGTGGGAAAGAAAGAAAGAAAGAAAGAAAGAAAGAAAGAAAGAAAGAAAGAAAGAAAGAAAGAAAGAAAGAAAGAAAGAAAGAAAGAAAGAAAGAAAGAAAGAAAGAAAGGAAGGAAGGAAGAAAGAAAGGAAGGAAGGAAGGAAGGAAGGAAGGAAGGAAGGAAGGAAGGAAGGAAGGAAGGAAGGAAGGAAGGAAGGAAGGAAGGAAGGAAGGAAGGAAAGAAAGAAAGAAAGAAAGAAAGAAAGAAAGAAAGAAAGAAAGAAAGAAAGAAAGAAAGAAAGAAAGAAAGAAAGAAAGAAAGAAAGAAAGAAAGAAAGAAAGAAAGAAAGAAAGAAGAGAAGAAGAAGGAAAAGAGGCAAAAGAGAGAAGGAAAGGAGGGAATGAAAGAAATTTGGCGGCAATTGCCCCTTATATCCTATGGGCCATTGAAGTCAATGGTGAAAACATAGGGTATATTCTGGGGCTGGAGGGGAGGTTTGAGGGAGAGGCTCCAAACTCACAGGGTAGCTGATGGAGCCTCTCCCAAGATACCCACCACGTTTCAAGAACATTGGACCAGGGGGTCCAATTCTATGGGCCCCCAAACAGGTTGCCCCTATTCCCTCCATTGTTCTCTATGGTGGGGAAAAAGTTACTTTTTAAAAATATGTTGTTCAAAAAACTTGACAATTAAAAATAAAATAATCCCTTGGGTTTATGATTGTGTTAATAATGTGTGATATATGTGGCAGATTTTAACACTTGTTACCAATATGCAGAATGCACCATTTGCCTTCACATTTTAGTATCTTATTAATAATCATTAACATGTAAATTATTATGGAAGGGGGCATGGTATAGCCCAATCTCATCAGGTCTCAGAAGATAAGCAGGGTCAGTATTTGGATGGGAGACCACCAAGGATGACTCTGTGGATGAAAGAACTGGCAAACTTTCTCTGCTTCTTACATGCATTGAAAGGTCTTTGCTGGGGTCACCATAAATTGGTTGTGACTTAATAGACCTTAGGTAGCATGTACATAATCTTTTAAGTGTTCAGACCTTTTCACATATCACAGTCACCCTTACAGTGGTAATGTAAGGAGACCCATATCTCTGAATTACAGTTGGGAAGCCAAGAAATTAATGGCTTGCCTAAGGAATTAGAACACATATTGACCATGTTACCATAATACTATCTGGACTCTGTTCAACAAGTTTCTGGTGGAAACAGGAAGCACTCGCATCTAGTCAGCATAATTTTCAGGAGCAGGTTTTGTGTCTGGCCCTAAACAGGGGAAAAGGAAAGCCCTATGGTCTCAGTTCTCAAGCAATGAATGTCTAGAAACACTCTTAAATGAAAACTTGTGGTTTATTCAAGTCCACTTGAATCTGGACTTTCTTACTCTGAACAGCGAAGACATAGCCATGCAGATTCTTGGAAACACTGCTCAGTTCAGAACAGTTTGTTACGTCATAAGATTAGAAACAATGTTATCTTAGAAACAAAACAACAGTTGTTGTGTCTCTGGAACTTTCAATCTTGTATCACCGCCCCCCAACTTTTTTTCAGATAAAATAAAGACAAACATAACAATAGAAAAATTAAGTTTCTCACAAATAAATTTATGCATATAAACAAATATAAAATAAGGAGAAAGAAACCTAGAAGGGCTCGCGGTGGTGGTGGAAAAGTACCATCTAGTCGTAGCCAATGAGTGGTGACCCCTTAGGGTTTTCAAGGCAAGAGAGAAACAGAGAAGTAGTTTGCCACCATCTGCCTCTATATAGTGATGCTTGTTGCCCATCCAAATGCAAACCAGGGCCAAACCTGCTTAGCTTCCAAGATCTGACTATCCTGGGTTCCCCCAGGCCAGGGCCAGAAGCACTGCACAATTTCAATCAACTAGCAACACTACCTGCCTTAAAAGAACCCAGCTTTTAATATCTAACAATAATTAACACAGCACAAAAACTTCAATGAGTTTATGAGAATCTGAGAAACCTTCAATGTCAAACCACTCTTGAAAGCAAAGGAACTGTGAATTAGATGTTAACAAGCCATGACCCAGGAGGCCATTCTACCTGTGGAATCTTGAAAATGCACAGAATGTCAGCCATGTAGAGATAGAAATTAGACTGTGGTCCCCCCAAAACTGCAACTATGTTGTTCTGGTTGTCGCACTTGTAGTTAGGAATGAACCTCCCCTTAGTGGAGAGAAGTTCCATTGCAGCGTGATAGGTATAGTCTGGGCTAAAATAGTTGTTATAGGTGTGGATACCCAGAGTGACATTGGGTAAGAGCTGAGGATTTCCATTGATCTCCTTGACAGCAAACACCAAAGCCAAGATGTTCTGGTAGAGCTGAGTCAATACTCTATAATGAGAGTGATAAGGTACATCACAGCAAGTTCACGTCAGAAGATAAAACACTTAATGCATTTCGGTGCAACATCACTTTACTAAATAAACTGAAGGAAAACAAATTCTATAGCCCTGAGGCCTGGTAATTATGGGGGCTGAGATATTCACAATCCCTCTCCCAATGAATCTTCATCTTAAACTACGTGGGATCCATTAGAAAAGCTAACTTCAGAATTCTCAAAATATTACTTCAGGAGTGGAATGGTTTTGAAAACAATTTGTTAGCACACACTGGCAACAACAGGGTTTCCCCCCCCCAAAAAAAAAATGCTTATTGCAGTCTCATTCCCATGTTATGTGTGGGGTGCAATCTCTCTTGTGCTCAGTGTGCTGTGTAATATTCATGAAGGGTGTCAAAACTGAGAGGCTGGTTCCATACTATTTAGGAAGCTTACATTTGACAAACAGGGACACATGGAGTGTCTTCTACTGAATCAGACCCTTGGTCCATCAAAATCAGTATCGTCTACTCAAATTGGCAGCAGCTCTTCAGGGTCTCTGGCAAAGGACTTTCACATCTCCTGCTGGCTGATTCTTCAAGTAGAGATGCTGGGGATCAAACCATGGACCTTCTGCATGTTGAGCAAATGCTCTACCACTGAGCCATGGCCCTTCCCAAGCTCCAGTTCTGCTAAACTAACAATGGAGCCTCGTCCAATGAAAGTGTATTCTAAAGGTGGGCAGATCCTTGAGTCAGGGAGAAGATTCCACTAGTAATGAGACAGCAAAATTTACTATTCAACCCCCAATCCCACCAAAAGTTGTTGTTCTCCTTTTTCATTTGAGCATCAAAACACAGGAGATACGATTTCTTTTCTAATGGATCCCACGTAGTTTAAGATGAAGATTCATCAGGAGGGGGATTGTGAATATCTCAGTGCACATGAAGCCTTCCATTAAAATATACATAAGATTACTATGAAACAAATCCTTCTTACATGAGTGAATCAGAGGAACTGGGAGAGGGACGTGCTTCAAATTTGATAGTATCAGAATACTTAAACACATGAGAAACAATGCCAGCAATGAGAAGGTCTCCTGACTGATAATACTTGTGAAGAATAGGAAGCGGGTGACTGGTGGGGTACTGAACAGATGGAGATTTGCACACCACCTGCACCAGCAACACTAACATGGAAGCTACAAATAACACCATCTTCCATGAAAATCTTTCTCATAGACACCAATTCAACTGGAATGATTCAAAGCCAGTGTAAAATATTAGCAAACAGACAGCCCCTCTCTGTCTCTCCTTCCAGCTGTGGATGGCAGAGGGAATAGCAATACCATTTTTAGTGCTTTTTTCTGTTTTCCTACTGATCACTGGAAATCCCAAAGGATGGAGAGAGAAAAAAGGAAGTAATGATGATGAATTTGCTGATTACAGAGAAGGTAAATTACTTACTCAGATGAATAGATTTTCTGCAACTTTTCAAAAGACAATATGTTGACTACATCTTAGCAGATGTATTCTGGGCTTCCTCACTGGTACTTAGACTTGGAGTAAACGATGAAAAAAGCAACCAGGAAAACTAGGCCTTAACAAGTGCATTTCTAGAGATGGCATAAAACCTTCTTTATTACAAATTAAGACTCTTTCTAGGGCTTCCAGGCATTGCAAGGCAACTGGCAGGAGTGTTGGGTAGGAGGCAAAGTTCCTGGAGAAGAAAACAAAAATAAGGCCTTGGCTGCTTAATGTAAATTATGACCATAGAGTTTCCAGTGATTCCTAGAACTCCCTAGAAGTCACAAGGGTAGTTCTTGTAATAACTAGAAACTCTATAGTAAGACCAAAACTGATTTTTGTAAAAAAAAAAAAAAAGATTATCCTCAGGACAATTGCCCTGTTGGGCTTCAGTTTCCATCCACCAATCAGCTGAGCATCAGCGGGCAATGGCTACATTTGTTGGGAGCTGTCCCACCATAAGTGGGTAAATGGGAACCCTACAGGATTCTTCAAAAAGAAAGACTTCAGAATCAAAATGGCACTTCAGTTGTCTTGAAGTAGTACCAGTGATCTTCCATTTCATGTTGCTCAGCTCCAGAAGACAGCCTCTACTTGTTCAGTAAAGTAGAACAATGAGTTCATGTCTTGCCAATTGGATGGCCAGAAAAAGAGAATGCAAAAGTAGGGCAATGAACTACAATGTTGGGACAAACCGGCCTGAGGTTCAGCTCATGTATACCCATGGAGCTACTTATTGTGTTCTTGGAGAAGTTTTCAGCCTGCCTATCTTAAACCTAGAGTTGTCAACCTCTAGGTGGGACATGGAGATCTCCTAAAATTACAATTCACTTCCAGCCTGTGCAAATCAGTTCTCCTAGAGAAAATGTCATCTTTAGACCATTGAATTTGTGGCATTATATCCCTTCACCAAGATCCATCCTTCTAAGGCTCCACCCCCCAAATTTCCAGAAAATTCTCAACCCAGAACTGGCAACCCTCCTTAAACCACGTATACTGTCTGTACACTTAATGTATCATATAATCACCCTTGGTTATGCTGTCAGCATGGCAAATGAAAACTTGGATCCCTTCCAAAAGATTTTGTTTCGTGCATTTCTTATATGTAAAGAGGCCTTATAATACAGTGCTGAATGAACAGGAGCAATGTATCTCTATGTGATACTGTCCTATATATATATAAAAGCCCTAACATATTGGCACTTTCTGGCTCTCCCATTGGCTGTGCTGTGCAGTCCATCAGCCATTGGCCCATCAACCACCACTCATGGCACTCACATGCCATCTGCTGGATGCTGGGTCCACTCCTCTCCCCCACCCACTGCCGTCTTGGCCATATTTCCCAGTCAAAATAAACTGCCAAAACAGCTGTCTCTCCTGACGAAGAAGCTTCTACTGCTGCTGTTTCACTTCTCTGCATCTGGCTGGCTACTGAAATTGCTGTTCCCCACTTAGGAAGAGGCTTCTACTGCTGCCATTTCTTCTGCTTGGCTCCTGTGTGGCTGGCTGGCTACTGAGCTGAGCTACCAGCCATCAAACCACACTCTTCTCCTCCTGCTATGTGGCTCACTTTCCCCACAGGGGCTGTTGCTAGGCAACCAAGCTTGGTTCAATCAGTAAAATGGCAGGGGGGAGGAGGCCCTTTCCTGGCCTACTTTAGCCTTTATGGGGAACTCATTAGGGACAGTCCTGACTAAGGCTGCCAGCTGCAGGTTTGGAAATTCCTGGAAATTTTGTGGTGGATTCTATAGAAGCCAGAGTTTGGGAATGGGAGAGGCCTCAGCTGAACAGAATGTCATACAGTCCATCCTCCAAAGCAGTTATTTTCTCCAGGGGAAGAGATAGATCTGTTGTCTGGAGTTCAGTTATGATACCAGGCAATCTTCAGGCTCCCCCTGGAGGTTGGGTACCTAGGCCTGGCAGTGCCCTCTGGGTGACTTAATAACACCTGACTGGCATGACTTAACTAGGCATGGCTGCTTGCTCCTGTTCACCAGCAGCAGCCCCCCCCCCGAGGATGGCCAGTGTGGCATAGCAGTTAGTGCTTCAGAGCGGGGTCTGCCAGACCCAGGTTCTTGTTGTGGAAGCTGAGTGGATGATTTTGGACCAGTTACAGACTTTCAGCCTAACCTACCTCACAGCGTTGTTCTGCAGATCCAAAGGGGGAGAGGAGAATGACGTAAGCAGTCTTGGTCCCCACTGTGGAGAAAGACTGTACTTTTCCTAGGTAAAGGCTGCAAGGAGGGGGGAGGAGATGAAAAGCTGAAATCAGAGGAGCAGATAAAGGTAGGCTGATGGATGTGAAGGAGATAGGGATGCCACCTCTGGGTTGGGAAACTCCTTGAGATTTCAGGGGTGGAGCCTGAAGAGAGTGGGGTTTGAGGAGGGGTGGGACTTCAGACAGGTACAATGCCATAGACTCCACCCTCCAAACCAGCCATTTCTTCCTGGAGAAACATCGTTGCCAATCTCCAGGTGAGGGCTAGAGATCACTCAGATTTACAACTGCTCTTCAGATGGCAGAGATCAGTTCCCCTGGAGAAAATGGTGGACTCTGTGTCATTATATCCTGCTGAGATAACCAGTGCAAATTGACGTTGAGTGCCCAAGGCTGGGACACTTGTCCAGTGCCTCTTACTAGAGCCTGTAGTGTTTATTTCCACAATGGGCCTTATTTCTATATTGCTATTTCTATATTGCTATAAGAAGGCATAAATGCAGTCAGTGCTCTTCTGATGTGCTTGCAACAATTGGTACCTTTTTATTTCTCTTCCCTAGAAAAAAAAAATGCCCTGGCCATTTACTTCCTTGCATTTTCAGAAGGCACAGGAGTGCTCATTTTATTTAACATCAAGGGTAAAGGTCAAGTGAAATCAGGGATTGAAATTACTGAGGTAAAACTAGTATAAACACAGACTTTTGCTCATATATGTTAACTTTTTTGGTACCCAGAGGGCTGATACCCTCTTCCTAGTACCCAAACCCCTTCACTGTGGAACACCAGTACTATTCTTGAGTTGCTGACTTTGAAGGTCTCTAAAGGCAGTTTCTAATCACAGCAGACCAGAGATCTCAGTACTTCTCAGAGATAACTCTCCCTGTTTGTTTAGGGAATGTCTTCTCTGCCTAGCTTTGGCCTGAATGGGAGTCTTCTCTACTACCCACTTCCTTTGTGGTGGAAAGAAAAGAAAAGAAACCTTTTAAAAGGCCCAGCTATGAAAAGTCATGGTTAAATCACGGGGTGGGTGGGGGGGAGGAACCTATAGGTGAGATCGATTTTTAAATCAAGTTACATCTGTTAATCTTTCCCAGAGGCCACTTGTCCAGTGCCCCTCTCTAGGTAGAATATGTTAGGGTCAGCTTATAATAGATTGTATCCCTTTGCTCCCACAGTTTCTAGAAATAGGAAACAATGGTAAATAATGACATATCAATAACCATTTGATCCATTTTTATAGTTTAAATTAGCTTTATGGGCTAATTCAGAACTACAAATAGGAGAAACTCTTTTATGTGGAAGAGTTGGACTGATAAGGGTATTTTTACTTTGGATCAGTTGATTGATTATGACTAGGGATGGGCATGAACCCTCACAAACTTTTAGGCACCAAATGAACTAGTTTGGTTCATGAGGTTGGTGATGAGGTAGAACGGACCCCCCGCCAGGCATGCTAGACACACTAACCTCTCAGGGTATCTCTGGCTGACTCTCCTCAACCAGTCCACCAAGTATGGTGAGGATTGGATTTATGAGGTCAGAGTTACAACCCTCCAGAGAAGGTTCCCACAGTGAAGTATTCCTTGGGGAAATGACAGGTGCAGTTTTAGGAGATTCAGAAGTGTATAGAATGGACCCTGTGCAAACTAGAGGCATCAAACTTGCATGGAACCTCCCTGATGTTCCTTTACATGCCTTCAAAGATATGAGCAGAGTGGACTTAGGGGGTCCGAGTTAAGCCTCCCCACCAAGAGGATGCCCCCAGGAAGGTGCTTCAGGGAAAAATGCCAGGTGTAGGTTCAAAAGTGCATAGAATGGACCCCCTGCATACCACACACACAAAATGCACAGGGAGTCTTACTCTGCCACACACTCCTCTACAATCTCCCAAAGTTGGGTGGCAGCTAACATTTTTGAGGTCCCAGGTATGACCCTCACCCAAAGGTCACCTCAGTGATCCCTCTGGAGATGACAGTTGCAGTTATATAAGTCTATGGAACTGCTCAGGGACAAGTCAGTGACACAAAATTCACAGGGAAACTTCACCTGAGCAGACCCCTCCCCAGCCAGACACTAGAAGCAAGGCAAGTACCCCCCTACACTCACAGCCCCTTCACCCCAACTCTCCAAAGGTAGGTTATGAAGGACAGAAAGTCAAAGATCTCTAGAGTTTGAACAGTGGCTCTCCAAAGTAACCCCATGGCAGCTTGGCAGACACTCAGGGTGCATGGATGAGACATCAAGGCAGACCAGCCTCCAAGTGGTTATTCCCCCAGGGACACCAACAGTACCATCCAAAAGGGCTACATGGAGGGCCCAGGAGGCATCAATGAGATGATTGCTGTGGATGGCCAACCCATCTCCCTCATGGAGGACATAGCCTATTGCTGACTGCTGCTATACCTGGCTCCCTGGTACCCCATCCCCTCATGGAGGATCATGAGTCATATATAAAAAGAATATAATATGTAATTCTCACAAAAGAAACAATCAAATTGGGAACATCAGCAGTGGAAACATTTAAATGAAAACCCAAGAAGGGCATGAAAACAAAAAAGAAAGAAAGAAAAATCTTTCATTGCAAGAATTATGAAGTACATCTGCAAAGCTGGTGGAAATATCATGGTCATTGACCTAGGAAATGGAAGCTTTTCAATTTGCCATGCATATTTTGTTTTTCAGTGGGAAGTGTGATGCGACTTCAGAAGAGATAAAACACCTTAATGTAGATTCAACTCCAATAGTCCATCTATAGTTTTCACCTGTATTTATTTGTTTGTCTCTACCTACCCCACAAAAGAGGCTTCCAAAATGGCTGAGCGTTATATAATTGTAACTCCAAAGCTCCCTACTGTCACCATGTTGAGGGAAGAAGTTATGGAACCTGGCTTGCTCAAAGGGAGGCAGGGTGATAAAAAGGAGAAAGTAGCAGTGCCTCCAGTCCCTCAGTGAAACTAAATGTGGGTGAATAACGCAGAGGCAATGTAAAGGAATACAACATAGCAAAACAAACCCACAGGCCTTCTAATAATTTTTAACCCCTCACAAACAGAAGTTGAAATACATAAGTTTTATTCAAGAGATGTTAGTTATCTCCCCCTTAGAAGATTGGGGGGGATTCCCTCAGAAATTCTACCAGAAGGCCAGTATCACAGTCTCACAGAAGCATATCAGGTCAAACATCATTTTGGGCAGTCCTAACTGAGGAAAGAAGGAAGCCCTCTGGGCTCACTGGTGGCAAATAGTAGCTCGGAGGAAGAGGACTGCAGCTAGAGTTGAATCCAGGGTGGTGGAACCCTGCCTTTCTGCTGCCCTTTCTCCATCATGCTTCACTGCTGACACTTGATTGAGAACAGAAATACCACAGCGGAAAACAGTCAGCTCAATTCAGCAAGATTTCCCCATTATTATAACCTAATGAAAGCAAAGGGTTAAGGTAGTCATGCCATATTTAATTCATTTCCATTCAGCCAGTCCAAATTTAAATGGATTGTAGTTGTGAACTTTTAAATTATTTCATTTAGTTTTCTTGTAATTTGACCCTTGGTGTTCAGTTCTGGCATCACAACAATAATATAGCATTTAGGGCAAAAAATACAACCCAGCAACCCAGCACTGGAGGCTAAGATAGAGAAGACCTCCACGGCCACCATGTATTTTCCTTTGGTGCTCAGATAGGTTGGAACAAAGGTCAGCCAAACACTGCAAAAGACCAGCATGCTGAAGGTGATGAACTTGGCTTCGTTAAAACTATCAGGTAACTTCCTGCCTAAGAAAGCGACAGTGAAGCTCACAGTGGCCAGGAAGCCCAGGTAGCCCAAGACACAGTAAAACATGGTGACCGACCCTTCATTACACTTCAGAATCATTTCTTCAGTCATTGAGTGCATATCAAAATCTGGGAATGGAGGAGAAATTATTAACCAAACTGTACAAATAATGGTTTGAATAAAAGAGCAAGAAAGAACAATGGTGTTGGCTAGTGGTTTCCCCACCCAGTTTCTCATCCTGGAGCCTGGTTTGGTGGCTAGGAAAGCTAGAACCACAATGATGGTCTTGGCCAACACACAAGAAACAGCCACGGAGAAAATGATGCCAAAAGTAGTTTGTTGAAGGAGACACGACAGCTTCTCAGGTTGGCCGATGAATAGCAAGGCACAAAGGAAGGAGAGCAAGAGGGAGATGAGAAGAATGTAGGAGAGATTCCGGTTGTTGGCTTTGACGATGGGAGTGTTCTGGTTCTTAATGAAGATACCAAGTACAAAAGCTGCCATGAAAGACAAGGAAAGTGCAAAACTAGCCAAACTGATCCCCAAAGGTTCTTCATAAGACAAGAAACTTATATGTTTTTGCAGGCATAAGTCCTGATTAGAATTTGGATATTGATGTTCTGGGCACTGAAAACAGTCACTGGTATCTGAAAAAGCAATGTAGGTATTGATACATGTAAGACCTTTGTACAGTGTTCTCTATTAATCTATATTACTATGGGATATGTATGGCTGCTACATGGAAATCTCAACATTGCATGAGTCTCATGAAATTATGGGTTATTTTGGGTTTTTTTAGCCATACTAATGAATTATACAGGTACAGTACAGCTCATATAAGAGATCTGTCTTTGATAAACTAAACCTCATCACTGAACATTAATGTCAATTTCACAAACTGGAAGTTCATAACACTCCCATCTTATCTGAATATCTCATAATTTTGTTCATTTCCATCCAGTTGTCTGTTCCATCACACAGCACACAAAATCACATACACCAGAGGTTGTAACAGCCTGTTATATCGTATCTGCAACACACACACACGACCCGCCACTGGAAACAAAGTGGAAATGAGTTTTCATAGCTAATCTGCTCATTTATTTAATAGAAACAAAATTTATCCTGCAGCTGCACTCTTCTAAGTCATCACATCTTGTAATATTTTTTTTTAAAAAAACCTAAAATTAAAAAGTAATAATATATTTTTTTAAAAAAAAAAACCTAGCAGAAAAATGCAGCATTAAAACGATCAATTTCAAATCCAGTGTTAGGAGAAGAAACAGGGATACGTTATAAACTCGGTGTATGCAATCCTAACCCTCCAGGTTTGCAATCTTCCCTTCTGGACATGGACGGCAGTCGTAGCAGCAAAATGGCTTCCCCTCCTTCTTTTTCTTACTGTAGCCTGAATGGCATTGGTCATTGCATAGAGAAAGGGGCTGCACCTGTCCATAAATGAAAGAAGGGGAATGTTTTTTGTTTTTTTACATTCAGGAAATATGTTTCAGGAGTTTGCATTTCACTGTTCAATCATCCATGTAAGTAGCGGCTTGCCACCTGCATGGTACAACAACATCTCTTTTGGAGATGGATTGATATGCCAGGGGATATTTCAATGTCTTCCACTAGAAGGCAGCATTCCATATCTTATACAGATCTCGAGGAAACATAATGGCCACCTCAAGGGGGAAAGTGCCATCAAGTCACAACTTACTTATGGAGAGCCTGTAAGGTTTTCAAGACACTACATGTTCAAGGGTGACTTGCCATTGACTGCCTCTGGGTGTGTTTAGACAGCGTGCTGGAGCGGTTTAAACTGCTCCAGCACGATGCGTGTTTTTTTTAAACTGGAGAATCGCGATCACACTCACCTCCTCCTTCGGAGCTCCTCGCCGTCCTCCTGCAGGTGGGGGGGGGTTCCCCTCTCCTTTGAGCATGCGCACAGGCAGCCCTCTCCCGAACAGGAAGTTTGGCGCGTGCGCAGAAAAGCGATCTCAACAGGTCCCTTTAAAGTTTAAATGAAGACTCCTTTTTAAAATGGCCTCCCCGAGATCCCGGACTCCTCTAAATGCCTAAACTATGCACCAGTGAAGCTTTTCTTTTTTTAACTTAAGTGCGGAGCTCCGCTCAAGCGCACACCGGTAAGGAAAAAAAAAATGGCGGACTAAAAGCGGAAGCCGGAGGCAGCTTCCCAGAGGGGAGGGGGTTGAAGCACCCGGAAGTGGCTGGATGGAGCGATCAGACAGGGAAAAGTGCGGCTTGAAACGGAGAATCATAGAAAACACCACTTGGGTAAGTGGTGTCAAAATACTCCGTTTCAAAGGGGGTTTGCTCCAGAAAGCGACGGCTGGGGACGGTGGGCAGATGTTGGGCATGTGAACGCGCAGGTAAAAGCCGTTTCTGAGCCGTGTCGAAAACGGCTCAAACGGCGCGTCTGAACGCACCCTCTGTGTAGCAACCTTAGACATCTTTGGTTGTCTCCTGAACAAGGATTAACCAGGGCTGACTCCACTTAGCTTCCAAGAGCTGATTGCGCTAGTGTGGGCCACCCAGATCAGGGCACCATGAGGCCTACAAATCCTATTTATTTAAGTTGAAATTAAGTCCCACTGTTTGCAGTATGACTTGCTCCTGGGAAAAGGACCATTTATACACAATAAGTAAATAGTTTAAGGCAACATATGTTCAAAATTGTGTAATGTTATGATTTCAAATTGAAAAATATGGTCAGAATGATACTTATCTTATTGGCAGAACACAGAGACAGAACTGCTCCAGAGTTTAAACTATGAACCAGCTATGGAAAACCAGGAAATTATAATGGTATTGCATAAAATGATATGCCCTGAAAAGCATACAGAGCCCACCTGGTTAAACACGTGGGGCCAAACGATTCCTTCTTCCTGAATGGTGAACACTTTGTCTTCGGGAGCTTTGGGGTCAATCCTTCCAACTTTGGCTCTAAGAAAGGACTTGTTGGGAAATGTGACCCAGTTGATGATATCAAATCCAGCTGCTATCTCCACATTTTCATCAAAAGATACCGGGTCCCCTGCACTGTTGTTGAATGAGACCCTCTTCAAAAATTCATGGAACTAGATTTGTGAAGAAAGATCAAAGTATTTTAATGGTGTACAGATTATACTTGAGACATCTGGCTAGTAGTCCATCAAGACCTGTAGTGGAACTCATATAAGGTACAAGATTTCTGAAAAGTTTGGGTTTCAAAGGAAAAGGGAGCATGCTGATGGCGGGGAGAGTTGATAGGAAAGAATAGGTTAGGAATTGGAAGGAAAGGAGATTTCTCAGTGGTGGAACATCACCACTTGGCATGTAGAGGGTCTCAGGTTCAATCCCCATCATTCCCAGTTCAAAAGATCTGAGATTTTAGATGAGAAAAACCTCTGCATGAGAACCTGGAGAGCCTCTCCTGGTCTGAGTAGATGATATGGATCTTGATGGCCTGATGGCCTCACCACTGTCCATTTTTTTTTTGCCAAATCCAGTATATAATAACTAAACATTTAAAAAAAAAAAGCAAGCATAAAAGAAACATTGATTTTTAACCAAATACACATGCAAGAATGATAGGACTGGTCTATGGCCATGAGGCTCAATGAAAACATTCACATCTGCTGTCATTTTAATGTACACACATAAATACACAGAAAGTGTCTGCCAGCACCTCCCCAGGGACTCAGGCAGAGGTCTTTCACATAATCTACTGCCAGATTCTTTAACTGCAGAAGCTGGGTATTGAACCGGGGACTTTCGGCATGTTGAGGAGATGATCTGCAAATGAGCCGTGACCCCTTTCCTTGAATGTCGCCACTGAACAGTTGCGTAATAGATTTTTAAGGGCTAGAATCAAGGGTGTATTTTGCAGTCTGGGGTCTCTTGTTCACCAGTTCCTACTCTCTGATCTCCAATTCTGGAAAGCTCTCCTGCAATTAGGTACTTTCTAGGCATTACCTGCCATGGCTGTTGTCTCAGCAGCTTATTTCTCACATCTGTCACTGCTCTGTGTTTGAGCATGGATGAATACATGGCATGTAATGCATGTGCCACCACATAGACAGCAGTGTAGATGCTGTAGCTGTGGCCGGTCATGCTCATTTCAAAGACAGACCCAGGAAGACTCTCCAGCTTCTCCTTCCCAGTGCAGAGTTCTTCATTGGTCATGACTTCTGCGGTACCAGGGAATGAGCAGCCAAAAGCCTGTTTCCAGAAATCCCCAATAAGGCCATCTTCTTTTTCAGAGGCAGGATCCCTTGCATGAAGAAACTGATCAAATCCTAACACCTCTCTTGAGTGAACTGCAAAGGACAAAGCACCATGGATGAAGTCTAAGTCCCAACTTCTTTGAATTTCAATTGAAATGAAATCCATCTGGGCTGTCAAAATCCAGACTTTGGCTTTTGTCCTCATGGGCATCTCTACAAATTCTGCAGCCCTCAGCAAGAATCGCAAGTTTATCACGGATTCAATTTCGCCATGTACCACCACTGCTTTGGCTGTGCTTTCCATGACAAGTCTTGAAGTGTCTTCATTTCCAGCTGTCATTTGAGACAAAGAACTAAAAAAAGTCATTGATGCGAAAGTCACTATGAAATCAAAGCAGATATCATGCTCAGAAAAGATAGGAAGCACCTCATGTACAAATCTCTGCCCGTGTTCATTATCCACATAGATCACCCCAACCCATATCCATCTGAAATAAAGCAGTATTCTCATAATCCCCATGTACTGACTGGTCCAACTGGGGAACATCTTGTAGAAGAAAACCGCTTCATTTTTGCTGTTCATCACTGGAGCAGAGCCATAGAGCAGCTAAAAGAAACAAAGGAGATAGCAGAGAGGATTTAAAAATAAAATAATCCTCTGGTTTGAGACTTCTGGTGAGGCACCATGGCAGACTGAATGTCTCTGCAATGCAGAAGATCACCATGGTCATCAAAGCAGGTCTGGAGACACTCTCCAGCCATTGTAATCTCTCTGGATTCAAAGGGAGAGTGAGGAGTTCATCCATTTGTTTTCAGAGCAGCAGCTCCCCTGATGGTTTTATTGCAGAGGCCAAGGCCTTTGTGTAAACCCTGGGTCAAGAGCACCAGCCACAGGAGGAACAAGAAGCTTGTTGCCATGGTGGATCCCTAAGGGAAATTAAGTCTGCCCAAGCCTCATCTCTTACACTTTAAAGGAGTTGCTCGTTATTACTGGCAAGGATTGGTTTTCATTTATGGCTGAAACAGCCTGCCTCTTCATGCTGAGGGTAAGGCAAATTAGTCTTCTACGGGACTATACAATTTAATCTGATCAGCAAAGACTTAATAGTTTGAGTCTCTATTGTAAAAAAGAGACAGACAGACAGAGACAGACACAGACACACACACAGAGAAACCTTTAATGGCATAATAGTTTGTTGTTGTTCAGTCGCACAGTCGAGTCTGACTCTTCGTGACCCCATGGACCAGATTACGCCAGGCCCTCCTGTCTTCCGCTGTCCGCTGAAGTTTGCTCAATATGGCATAATAGTACAACAATTCAAAAAACTAGACACTAATAAATACATACTAAAACAATAAAAACATACTAAAAGCCTCCACCAAACAGCACCCATTTGAAATTAATAAAAAGGAGAGAAAAAAGGTAAATCTAAATATTACAGTTTAAGCCTTAACTTCCATAGACATAACAGGCACTCAGCGACAACTGCAGTGATTTCAGGAGATTTGTCAGATAACAAAAAACCAAGGTCATTATTCATCCTAGATTTTGCAGAAGAAAGAAAGGGATGGATCAAGGAATGATGTAGCAAAGATTCAGGTTCATTGTAAAGACAGATACAGACTCTTTCTTTATAAGAACTACCTTATAAAGAAACAGCCGAAGGGAAGAGATTGAACCTGGCAAGCATGAAAGCTCTACAGTGTGAGGGGGTTTACCAAATTAGAAAAGTACTGGGCCATAGAATCTTGTGTGGGGAAAAGACCAAGAAAATGTGGAGGAGGAGGAGGAGGAGGAGGAGGAGAGGAAGAAGAGGAAGAGAGAAGAAGAAGAAGAAGAAGAAGAAGAAGAAGAAGAAGAAGAAGAAGAAGAAGAGGAAGAGGAAGAGGAAGAAGAAGAAGAAGAAGAAGAAGAGGAAGAGGAAGAGGAAGAGGAAGAGGAAGAAGAGGAGGAGGAGGAGGAGGAGGTGATTGGATTTATACCTAGCCCTTCACTACCTGAAGGAGTCTCAGAGCGGTTTACAATCTCCTTTCCTTTCCCTTCCCCACAACAGATACCCTGTGAGGTAGGTGGGGCTGAGAGAGCTCTTTTGAGAGCTGCTCTTTCAAGAACAGCTATGACAAAACTATGGCTTGGCCAAGGTCATCCAGCTCCTGCAAGTGGAGGAGTGGGGAATCAAACCCGGTTCTCCCAGATTAGAGTCTGTGTACTTAACCACTACACCAATCTGCACCATAAGCTCCCAGGTCCATCAGAACTACAACACCAAGAGAGAAGCTGGCATGAACCTCTTGGTCAACCAGTTCCTCCATGCCAGCTACACCTATCTGAACAGACTCCAGAGCTCCCAGCATTAAAAACTTGAGCTTCAGTGTCCTACGGACAATTTGAAGAGTATTCATTAAAACAGACATATTTTATGTACATTTTAAATTGTATTTATATATGCATTTTATGTAAGCTGCCCTGAGCCCACCTTGGCGGGAAGGGCGGGGTATAACTCAAACTAATAAAATAAAATAGAATTGGTGAAAAAAATCCAGATCAATACCAATGGATATTATTTTGGACACTATGAATTGGGACCAATTTGAGGTGTAAGGGTCTGCAGGGAGGACAGTAATAAGACTGTTAGTAGGGGGGCTAAATTGGAGACAAAGCCAAAACTTAATAGCAATAGACCACACTCTTGATTCAATAAGGTGTAAACCCAACTCAGCACAGAGAGTAAGATAAGCAACAGAATTAGGGAGCCCAAGTATCCTGCGCAGAAATAAGGCATTAATATTTTGTTTTTGGAATTTTGTTTAAGGGTAGGACCAGTTTCTGAACATATTGATGAAAATATCAGATAAATCATTATGAAAACCTTAGCAGATTTTCTGGAGATAGGAGAAGAAGAGATGAAACAATAAATAGATAAAATATACAGAATAAATTCCAGATATGCTACTATGAAAAAGATTCCAAGGGATGTACTGGTACACTTTGTTAGGAAAAAAACAAGAGGCCAAATTTCATAGCAGTATTATAAAACAAAATCCAGAATGGATGACCTAGCTGTAATTGTCATGAAGGAAAGCCCTTGGAGATTTCTGTGCAAGAAAAAAGACGATGCATTTTTAACAGACCCCTTTTCGATAGGATAAATTAGAGGGTGTTAGATGGGATAAATTAGAGAAACTTTCTCTAATCTGCTTGATGGTAATCTAATTAAGAGACAGCAGGGATTCCTCTGGATTTGTTTTCCTATATTGTTGGTAGGGTGTTTAAAAAATTTAGTTATCTATAATTGGGGGGGGATATCTTTGATCTGACCAGAATTGATGATGTATGTTTTTGAAGAATAAGAGGGAGGGAAAGATTATAGATAAAGGAGAGATTTATTATGTCGTTATAGAGAGGTTGATTGGCGAACTAGGTAGTGCCAGTCGTAGATGAAAATTAAAACATATTCCCTTATTTTCCTTCTATTTTCCAGGTTTTTCTTATCTCTTTTTCTTTTCTTATTCCATTCATTGGACTTTTCTGCTTTTTATATATGCTGTTCAAAAAAAATCTTAATAAAAATGGAACTTAATATAATCCCCTGGATTGATTATTGTGTCAAGAATTTATGAAATACACGGCAGATTTCCACACTTGCTACCGATATGCATAATGCATTGTTTGCCTTCACACTTTAGTATTTTATTAATAATCCATAGCACATAAAGAAGGTTGGAAGGAGGCATGGGATATCCCAATCTCATCTGGTTTTAGAAGCTAAGCAGGGTCAGTATTTGGATGAGAGACCACCAAGGACAACTCGGCAGATGTAAGCACTGGCAAGCTCTCTCTGCTTCCCAGAAGCCTTGAAAGCCCTTTGCTGGGCTCACCATAAATTGCTTGTGACTTAATGGAATTTAGGTAGCATGTAAATAATCTTGTAAGTGTTCAGATCTTTTCCACATATAAAAGTAATCCTTACAATGGTAATGTAAGTCAAGGGAAAAAAAAGGCTTGCCTAAGGAATTAAAACACATCTTGATAATGTTATCATAATCCTATCTGGACTCGGCTCAACTAGTTTCTGTTGGGAACAGGAAGAAATGGCACCTAGTTAGCATAATTCTCAGTCGAAGGTTTTCTGTCTGGCCCAAAACAAGGAAAAAGGAAACCTCTACGGGTCTCAGTTCTCAAACAATGAATGTCTAAAAACACTCTTAAATGAAAGCTGGTGGTTTATTCAAGTTCACTCGAATCTGGGCTCTCTTATTCTGAAGAGTGGATACTCCTTGGAAACACTGCTCATATCAAAACAGTCTGTTACGTTGCATTAGATTAGGGACAATGTTATCTGGGAACCAAAACAGCAGTTTTGGGTCTTTGGAACTTTCAATATTGTATCCCCTCCACCCCACAGAAGCTTTTTTTCATATAAAATAAAGACAAATGTGAGAACTGAAAAATTAAGTTTCTCACTATGTTATGCATATAAACAAATGTAAAATGAAGGGAAAGCAATCTTGAAGGGTTCATAGTGGTGGTGGAAAAGTACCATCAAGTCATACCCAACTTGCATGGGCATTACAGGATTTTGAAGGCAAGAGAGAAACAGAGGTGGTTTGCCACTGCCTGCCTCTGTGTAGCAACCCTGGATTTCCTTGATGTTCTCCCATCCAAGTACAAACTAGGGCTTAGCTTCCAATATCTGACTAGCCTGGATCCCCCAGGTCAGGGCTGAAAGCACTGCACAATTTCCATTAACTACAGATGCTATCTGCTTTAAAGCATTCATCATTTGATATCCAAAAAAAATGAGTTTTTCTGAATTTAAGAAAGTTCTAATGTGAAACCCCTCCTGAAAGCAAAGGGACAGTGAATTCGTTGTTAACGCGCCGTGACCCATGAGGTCCTTTTACCTGTGGAATCTTGAAAATGCACAGAACGTCAGCCATGTAGAGACAGAAATCAGAGTTTGGTCCCCCCAGAACTGCTACCAAGTTGTTCTGGTTGTCACACTTGTAGTTAGGAATGAACCTCCCCTTCGTGGAGAGAATTTCCATTGCAGCATGGTAAGTATACCGTGGGCTACAATAGTTATTACAGGTGTGGATACCCAGAGTGACATTGGGTAAGAGTTGAGGATTTTCATTGATCTCCTTGACAGCAAACACCAAAGCCAGGATGTTCTGGTAAAGCTGAGTCAATACTCTGCAATGAGAGTGATAAGCTGCGTCACAGCAAGTTCACTTCAGAAGATAACATTTAATGCATTTCAGTGCAACATCACTTTACTAAATAAACTAAAGGAAAGCACATCCTTTAGCCCTGAGGCATTGTAACTATGAGGGCTCCCACAGCCGACTTCTGAATTCTCAAAATATTAGTTCAACAGTGGAATGGTTTGGAAACCTATTTGATAGAAAGCATACTCATTGACAATTAGAGTTCCACGCACTTATTGCAGTTTCCTTTTGGTGTTTGTGGTGGGGTGTGTGTGTAATCTCTCGTGTTCAATATGCTGTAGAAATATTCACGAGGGGTGTCAAAACTGAGAGGCTGGTTCTATATAATTTGGGGAGCTTACATTTGAGAAACAGGGGCACCTGAAGTGCCTTATACCAAATCAGACCCTTGGTCCATCAAAATTAGTATTGTCTACTCAGATCGGCAACAGCTCTTCACTGTCTCTGGCAGAGGACTTTCATATCTTCTACTGCCAGATTCTTCAACTGGAGTTGCCAGGGATAGAACCTTGGACCTTCTTTATGCCAAGCATATGCTCTACCACTGAGCCATGGCCCTATCCAAGCTCCAATTCTGATAAAGTAAAAATGAAGCCTCATCCAGTGAAAGTGTATTCTACAGGTGGACGGATCCTTGCATCAGGGAGAAGGTTCTCCTGTTAATGGCACAGCAAAATTTACTATTCAACCCCCAATTCTACAAAAGTTTTTTCTCCTTTTCCATATGAGCATCAAAACACAGGAAATACCATTTGTTTTCTAATGGAGGCCATGCAGTTTAAGATGAATCATGAATATCCCAGCACACATTAAGCCTTCCATCACAATACATATAAGAATACTATGAAACAAATCCTTCTTACATGAGTGAATCAGAGGAACTGGGTGAGGGACGTGCTTCAAATTTGACATTATCAGAAAACTCAAACACATTAGAAACAATGCCAGCAATGAGAAGATCTCCTGACTGATAATACTTGTGAACAATAGGAAGGAGGTGACTGGTGGGGCATTTGCAGCAACAGACTGGTGGGGTGTTTGCAGCAACCGATGGAAATTTGCACACCACCTGCACCATCAACACTAACACGGAAGCCACAAAAACACCATCTTCCCTGACAATCTTTCCCATAGACACCAATTCAACTGTTCTCATATTAGCATTCAAGCATTCCTTAGTAGTACATCTTGAGAAGGAAGGGACACTCGCTGGGATGATTCAAAGCCAGCGTAAAATATCAGTGAACAGACAGCCCCTCTCTGTCTCTCCTTTCAGCTGTGGATGGCAGAGGGAGCAGCAGTACCATTTTTGAGGGCTTCTTTTGTTTTCCTCCTGATCACTGGAAATCCCAAAGGATGGAGAGAGAGAAAAAGGAAGTAATGGTGATGAATTTGCTGATTACAGGGAAGGTAATTTACCTGCTCAGATGAATAGATTTTCTGCAACTTTACCAAAGACAGTATGTGCTTCCTCAGTGGTACTCAGACTTCAAGTAAACAATGAGAAAAGCAACCAGGAAAACTAGGCCTTAACAAGTGAATCTCTAGAGATGGCATAAAACCTTCTCTATTACAAATTAAGACTCTTTCTAGGGCTTCCACAGAGTTGAAGACAACTGGCAAGAGTGCCGGGGGAGGCAGAGTTCCTTGAGGGAAAAAAAAAGAAAGAAAAAAGGCCTTGGCTACTTAATGTAAATTCTGACCATAGAGTTCCCAGTGATTCCTAGAACTACCTAGCAGTGACAAGGGTAGCTCTTGTAAAAACTAGATTCTCTATGGTAAGAAAAAGGCTGATTTGGTGCTGGGGGGGGGGCAACAGTGAGAGGACTAAGTGTCCTGGCCCCACTGGTGGACCTCCTGATGGCACCTGGTATTTTTGGACTGGATGGGCCATTGGCCCAATCCAATACTGGCTTCTCTTATGTTCTTGCATTCTTATGTTAAATCTTGGATCCCTTTTCATGTGTTTCTTACATGTACAGAGGCCTTACAATACAGTGCTGAATGAACAAGAGCAACATATCTCTGTGTGATCGCATATATTTATATCACTATAAAAAGGCATAAGTGCAATCATTGCTCTTCTGATGTGTTTGCAGCAACTGGTACCGTTTAATTTCTCATCCCTGGTAAATTTACTTCCTTGTGTTTTCAGAAGGCACAGAAGTGCTCATTGCTTTTCCCACCCACTCAGGGTTCATTCTTTGCCTTTGTGCTTGGCTCTCTTGATCTGCCACGACCACCCTATTTCCACCCCACATAAAGGATTCTTTCCCCCTTCAATAGGTGAGCCTGAAGGCAAGTCTTTGTTATTTTACAATTTCATTGCTATCATTGCAGAATAATGATATGCCTGTGCCTTGATATCCAGAACCCCATCCGTTACAATGTTTTTTTTGGTGTATATTTGATGGGGGGAGGGATATTTGTTATAACTTTTGATTCTGGTGAGGTCTTTCCCTGAGCAGCCTCACTGGTCCACGTTCTCAGCCTGCTTGAGGCATTTATATGACTAAACTTTACTTACCAACTGCCTGAAAGCAATCAAATTCCCTGCAGTTTGTTGACAGGAAAACCTCTAATGTGTAAGCAACAACAAGGAACCAAAAAAAGGACGTTGGTGCTGAGATTCCACCCATGACAACAGCACTCCTGCAAACATTCCTGATTTTTAAGGCTCAGCAGTAAGAAAATAAACCAAAGAAAGAACTGGAAATATCCAGATGAAGGGAAGACATGAAGAACCACCATGCCCAATGCAATTTCAATGCTAGCAGATAGATTGTTAGGAAAAAGAGGAATAAGTTCTGTGTGTGGAAAATGAAAGGGAGTGAGTGAGTGAGTGAGTGAGTGAGTGAGGGAGGGAGGGAGTGAAGGAACGAAGGAAGGAAGAAAGGAAGAAAGAAAGGAAGAAAGGAAGAAAGGAAGAAAGGAAGAAAGGAAGAAAGGAAGAAAGGAAGAAAGGAAGGCAGGCCACCTTTTAAAAAAGGCCCAGCTATGAAAAGTCATGGTTAAATCCATTGAAAACAAGGAACCTACAGTTGAGACTGATTTTTAAATTAAGTTATATCTTTTATTCTTACCTAGAGGTCTTTTGCCCAGTGTCCCTTTCTAGGTAGAATGTGTTAGGATCAACTTATGCCAGATTGTATCCATTTGCACCTGTAGCTTTTACAACTAGAAAACTATGATGCATATCAATAACAATTTGATCCATTTTCATATTCTAAATTAACAGGATGGGCTAATTCAAATATAAGAATAGGGGGAAAATATTTTGTATGGAAGGTTTGGACTGATAACTGCATTTCTACATTGGATCAGTTGATAGATTATGCCTAGGGATGGGCACAAACCCTCATGAAGTTTTAGGCGCCAAACGAACTGCTTTGGTTCATGAGGTTGGTGATGAAGTAGAATGCCCCCCCCACAGCATGCTAGTTAAACAAATCTCACAGAAAATCTCCAGCTTACTTTCTTCTATCTGTCCTCCAAGTTTGGTGAAGATTGGATTTATGAGGTCCGAGTTACAGGTCACCCCCCCCCCCAAGAAGTGCCCCAGGAAAGTACTTTGGGGGGCAATGACAAGTGCAGGTTTGGGAGGTTCAGGAGTATATAGAACAGACCCAGTGCAAAGTAGAGACATCAAACTTATATGGAGCTCCTCATATGTCCTTCACATTATGATTGGATGTGCAGCATGGAACTTCCCCAGTGTCCCTCTACATGCCCGCTAAGTTATGAGTGGATTGGACTTAGGGGGTCCAAGTTAAGCCCCACCACCACCAAGAAGATGCCCTCAGAAAAGTGCTTTTGGGGAAAATGCCAGGTGCAGGTTCAGAAGTGTATGGAATGGACCCCCTGCATACTACACACACCTCAACAATCTTTTCAATTTGGAGGCGGATTATATTTCTGGGGTTCCACTTCTGGACCCCCCGCCCAAAGATCTCCTCAGAGTTACCTCTGGAAAAGACAGCTGGAGTTACAGGAGACTATGGGATGGCTAAGAAACAAGCCAGTGACACAAAATTCACAGGGAAACTTCACCTGAGCAGACCCTCCCCACCAGCCAGACATTGGAAGTAAGGCAAGCATCAGCCCTATTCACACAGCTCCCCCCTCTCCAAAGGCAAGTTCCAAAGGACAGAAAAGCAGACAACTCCAGAGTTTGGACAGAGGCTCACCAAAGAAGTTCCATTATGGCCATGGTCAAGGCTCAGCTCTCTAGCGTGAAAGGCAGAACCATGCACTTCATTACAGACCTCAGGAGTAGCCAACAGCATGGTCACATACACCAGTGCCAAAAGGCTGGCAGCAGTGAAGGCTGCGCACCTCAAGGGCATCATCTGCCTGGTGCACATACTTTACCTGGTGGTGAAGGATGCTCTAGAGCTGGGGAGCACTATCAAGGCCATCTGGGATCCTGCCACCCCCGAGATGTGGTCCTTGCTGATGGAGCCTGGCTACCCTGATGGAGCCAGTCTGCCTGTCTGCTGTACAAGAGCAGGGGGAGGGGATGAGCATAAATACCATCTCATCCTGGACTTACCCACCTGCTGGAACTCTACCTACATTACTGCACATTTGGTTTAGCAGAAGAGTGTGGTGCAGGATGTCATCTCCTCCATGACCATTCTGCATAGGGAAGAACTCAGCATCAGCTCCGAGTGGTTGATCCCCTCCCAAATGGTGGGTCCTCAGCTGAGGCACTCAATAGCTAAGCTCCTCTGCTTGGCATGAGCAGAGAGACAGGGTGGCTCAGAGTCCTGAATCCACCTAACACCTAAACCCCAGCAGGGGAATGGTGTTCATAATCAGGAGGGGTGGGGAAAAATAAAATATTGTTCCTCAGCCAAGGCATCCAATACCTAAGCCCTTCTGCTCATTGTGACAAGAGAGACAGGGTGGCTCAGAGCCCAGAATCCACCTACAACCCAAACCCATCAGGGGAGAGGTGTTCACAGTCAGGAATAAATGAATGTGCTCTGCTTGTAACAAGTTTGGTGCTTCTCTGTCTGCCAACACCCAACAGAGGAGAGGCTATGGATCTGGGCTGAGGTATATATCACATTCTGATCCCATAGAGCAGAATGGGAACTCTGTTATTGGAAGCCAACAGAGCATGCTAAGGATTGGAGGGCCCTTATTGGGGTTTCCAGGGCTGGAGAATTCCCCGCCCCCCCGATGCTTTGAAATTTGGTAAACATTTTGATTGAGCAGAGACTGTCTGTCTGGAAATGTATCCTTTTACAAACCTTTTCAAAATTTGTTGAAAGTCTGTACCAGTCGACCTGCCATGAATTTTGGTTCATGAACCAGGAAATGGTGAAATTTTGTAATGGACTTTAGTTTGTGAGCCAGTTCATGCCCATCACTAATTATGACAATGACCTTTTCTCATTTTTTCAGCTGAGGGCTAGATACAATTTCTCAGCTTCTTCAGAATGGCAGTACTTACAATTGCAACATCTGTTGCTGCCAAAATAAGGCCCAGAGGCATTAAGTGACTCAAAATCAAGGCAGAAAACAAAATTTACAATATCTGTTTATATATATTTGATATCAATTAATAAATACTAAATGCAAAGTCTCAGAAATTAATGGAACAAGGAATTAATCACACTATTTTGCCAAACAATGGGATATGGTCTTAAAGTCTATACATACTCTCTCCATTGATCTTAATTTGAGACCTATTCTGCCAAAGAAATATGTTTAGGATTTACTGGCCACCACAGTGACTCTTTATCAGGGACTGAGTAAAGTGCTTAATTGTTGACACTGAAACTTATAGGATGCGTCCCTAAGAACTATGCTTTTGATGTGTTCAGTCACATCAATCCATGCTACCCTTGCATAACTGAGACCTGCAGAACTTTATCTCTGTAACCTTGCAACTAATTCTTCCCCTTTACATTTAGTCAATATTCATATTATTTTCTCATCAATGGCATATAAAAGGAATATAATATATAACTCTCATAAAAGAAGCAAACAAATTGGGAACATCAGCAGTGGAAATATGTAAAATGAAAATCCAGCAATCAGGATGAAAACAAAATGAGAGGAAAAAGGCATATCTCATTGCAAGTATAAGGAAATGCACACCTAAAGCTGTTGGAAACACAGGCTGATTTCGCACTAGAGCTGCCTCGATGTTGCACCACCGTTTGCCCCGATACTATTGGTCAATTTCACACCTGAAGCCACAGGGCAGCATTTTGACCCGCAGCTTCACCCGATTTCCTGCACAGTTTCGTAATCCTGTTTTTTGAGGATCACCAAACTGCGGAGGAAATCGGGTGAAGCCGCGGGTCAAATGCAGACCCACAGCTTTGGGTGTGAAATTGACCAATAATATCAGGGCAAACGGTGGCGCAACATCGAGGCAGCTCTAGTGCGAAATCAGCCACACTGTCATGGACCAGGAAAAGAAAACTTTGCAATTTGACATGTATATTTTGTTTCTGTTTTTGTTTTTCTCAGTGAGAAGTGTGACGTGATTCAGAAGAGATAAAAGATCTCAATGTAGATTCACTCCAAGGGTCTGTCCATAGTTTTCACTTGTATTTATTTATTTGTTTGTTTCTATCTACCCCACAAAAGAGGCTTCCAAAATGGCTGAGCATTATTTAATTGTAACCCAACAGCCTCCTACTGACACCACATTGAAAAAAGAAATTATGGAATCTGGGTTGCTCAGGGGAAGGTGGGGAGTAAAGATGAGAAAGTAACAGTGCCTCAAGTCCCTCCGTGAAACTAACTGGGGAGTAATAACAAGAGGCAACATAACAGAAAACAAAATTACAAAACAAACCCACAGGACATATATATATATATATTACCGCTCACAAGTAGAAGTTGAAATACAAAGAGAGTTTATTGAAGAGATGTTAGGCATTTCCCCCTTAGGAAGGGGGAAATCTGTCAGAAATTCTACGAGAAGGCCAGTCTCGCAGGATCAGAAGCATATCAGGTCAAACTTCATTTTGGGGGGGTCCTAACTGAGGCAAGATAGAAGACTGCCTAGCTGCTCTCCCTCTGGGCTCACTGGTGTCAAATAGTAGCTCTGAAGAAGAGGACTTCAGCTAGAGCTGTATCCAGGGTGGTGGAACCCTGCCTTTCTACTGCCCTTTCTCCATCACACTTCACTGCTGACACTCAACCAAGGATGGAAATACCACAGCAGAAAACACTCATCTCACTTCAACCAGACTTCCACACTATTACAACCTAATAAAAACAAAGGGTTAAGGAAGCCATGTCATATTTAATTCAGTTTCATTCAGTGCATCTAACTTTAAATGGATTGCTGTTGTGCTCTTTTAAATTCTTTCATTTAGCCTTCTTGTAATTTGACTCTTGATGTTCAGTTTGGGCCTCACAACAATAATATAAAATTTAGGGGAAAATATGCAAGCCAGCAACCCAGCACTGGAGGCTAAGATAGAGAAGACCTCCACAGCTACTGTGTATTTTCCTTTGGTGCTCAGATAGGTTGGAAGAAAGGTCAGCCAAACACTGCAAAAGACCAGCATGCTGAAGGTGATGAACTTGGCTTCATTAAAACTATCAGGTAATTTCCTGCCTAAGAAAGCGACAGTGAAGCTCACAGTGGCCAGGAAGCCCAGGTAGCCCAAGACACAGTAAAACATGGTGACCAACCCTTCATTACACTTCAGAATCATTTCTTCAGTCACTGAGTGCATGTCAAAATCTGAGAATGGAGGAGAAGTTATTAACCAAAATGTACAAATAGTGGTTTGAATAAAAGAGCAAGAAAAAAACAATGGAGAAGGCCAGTCGTTTCCCCACCCAGTTTCTCATCCTGGAGCCTGGCTTGGTGGCTAGGAAAGTACTACGGTTTGAATTTCACCATGTACCACCGCAGCTTTGGCTGTCCTTCCCATGACAAATGTAGATAAGTCATTGTTTACTTCTACCGTTTCAGGAAAAGAACTAGAAAAAGTCATTACTGGAAAATTTGTTATGAAATCAAAGCAGATACCATGCTCAGAAAAGGTAGGAAGCACCTTCTGTACAAATCGCTGCCCATGTTCATTAGCCACGTAGATCACCCCCACCCAAATCCATCTGAAATACAGCAGTAATTTCATAATCCCCATGTACTGATTGGCCCAACTGGGGAACATCTTGTACAGGAAAGCCACTTCATTTTTATTGTTCATCACTGGAGCAGAGCCATAGAGGAGCTAAAGGAAATAAAGGAGACAGCAGAGAATGATTTCAAAAATAAAATAATCCCCTGAGTTGATGATGGTGTTAAGAATGTATGATAGACACAGCAGACTTTAACACTTGCTACCAATATCTAGAATGCACCCTTTGCCTTCATGCTTTAGTATTTTATTAATAATCCTTAGCATGAAAAAAGGATGTAAGGTGGCTTCATATAACCCCAACTCATCGGGTTGCAGAAGCTAAGCAGGTCAGTATTTGGATGGGAGACCACCAAGGATGACTCAGGTGATGAAAGCACTGGCAAATTATCTCTGCTTCCCACATGCCTTGAAAGCCCTTTGCCGAAATCACCATAAATTTGGTGTGACTTAATGAAATATCGGTAGCATGTACATAATCTTTTAAGAGTTCAGACCTTTTCTCATATAACAATAATCCTTACAGTGGTAATGTAAGGATATCCATATCTCCATTTTACAATTGAGAAGACAAGAAAAAGAAATGGCTTGCCTAAGGAATTACAACACATCTTATTAATCTTATCATAATCCTATCTGGACTGAGTTGAACTAGTTTCTGGTGGAAACAGGAAGAACTGGAATCTAGTTGGCATAATTCTCAGTAGGAGGTTTTGTGTCTGGCCCAAAACAGAGGAAAAAGAAAGCTCTGTGGTCTCTGTTCTCAAGCAATGAATGTCTAGAAACACTCTTAGGCTGAGTTCAGACTGGCAGTTTGCCCCGAGATAGGTGCATTTCAGCAACGGATTAAAGGGGGCATTCACACAGGCACATCAGTCCGGCGTTCCCCAGCCGTACTCAACCCGTCTTGGTAACGCTTCGTTCCCAAGTTTAAAAGATACCTGTTAAAAGTGGTATCAAACCCTGGAAAGCATGTCTATCCTGCATATATCCCGCACCAACACAGTGTGAACACTAAAATCCACGTTTTTGATTGTGTGCTCATGCACATATGCACTCATGTGCATAGGCGCATATCTCCAGATTAACAAAACAGAAAGCTGTGCCTTACAGCCACGCCTTTGGGCCAACAGAGTGAATGCTCCCTTGTGCCTCCTCCCTGGTATGCTCTGGCATCAGTCTGCACAGTGTGACCGGGAAAACCCAGAACAGTTTGTTCCAGGGCTTTTTTTGCCACGACTCCCTCCCACTTCAAACTGCCAGTCTGAACTCAGCCTTGTGGTTTAGTCAAGTCCACTTGAACCTGGGCTCTGAATAGTGGACACAAACCACACCGATCCTTGGAAACACTGCTCAGTTCAAAAACAGCTTGTTACATTCCATGAGATTAGGAACAATGTTATCTGGGAACCAAAACGACAGCTCTTGTGTCTCTGGAACTTTCTATCCTCTATTTCCTGTCCCCCCCCCAATGGAAGTTTTTCCTCAGACAAGATAAAGACAAACATGGACATTGAACAATTAAGTTTCTCACAAGCAAAGTTATGCATAGAAACAAATATAAAAAGGAGGTGAAAGAAATCTAGAGGTGCTCATGGTGGTAGTGGATAAGTGCCATCAAGTCGTAGTAGATAGCATGCTCAGAAACTTGTGGTCAATGTTCCCTCCAAGCTGTGGAGTCTTGTGAGCAAAAATGCTACTTTGTGAGCTACTGACATTAAAGCTGTGAGTGAGCTATTTGGCTGCTGTGTAAATTAGTTTGCTCTGGAGCCACCCTTCCTGAGCTAAGACAAAAATGTGTGAACTGGAGGCTAAAAAACTGAGCTAGCTCACACTAACTCGGCTTAGAGGGAACACTGGTGGTGATCCCATAGGGTTTTCAAGACAAGAGAAAAAGAGAAGTGGTTTGCTACTGCATGCCTCTATAATGTAGCAACCCTGGATTTCCTTGGTGATTTCCCATCCGAGTACAAACCAGGGCCAGACCTGCTTATCTTCCAAGATCTGACTAGCCTGGGCCACCCAGGTCAGGGCTAGAAGCACTGCAAAATTTCAAATCAACTAGCAACAGTGTCTGCCTTTAAAGGATTCAGCTTTCAATATCTAACAAGAATTAACACAGCATAAATCTTCAATAAGTTTTTCTGAATTTGGTGTGACTTAATGAAATATCGGTAGCATGAAAGCCAAGGAACTGTGAATGAGTTGTTAATGTGCCATGACCCAGGAGGCCATTTTACCTGCAGAATCTTGAAAATGCACAGAATATCAGCCATGTAGAGACAGAAATTAGAGTTTGGTCCCCCCAAAACTGCTACCAAGTGGTTCTGGTTGTCGCACTTGTAGTTAGGAATGAACCTCCCCTTAGTGGAGAGAAGTTCCATTGCAGCGTGATAGGTATAGCTTGGGATAAAATAGCTATTATAAGTGTGGATACCCAGAGTGACATTGGGCAAGAGCTGAGCATTTCCATTGATCTCCTTGACAGCAAACACCAAAGCCAGGATGTTCTGGTAGAGCTGAGCCAATACTCTGCAATGAGAGTGATAAGCTGATTCACAGTAAGTTCACTTAGAAGATAACATTTAATGCATTTCAGTGCAACATCACTTTGCTAAATAAATGGAAGGAAAGCACATTCTTTAGTCCTGATTGCTGGTAATTATGAGGGCTCCCACAGCTGACTTCCAAGTTCTCAAAATATTAATTCAACAGTAGAATGGTTTGGAAACCTATTTGTTAGCTCACGTACTCATTGGCAAAAAGAGTTTCACATGCTTATTGCAGCCTCCTTCTGGTGCTTGTGATGGTGGGGGTGTAATCTCTCTTATGCTTAATAAGCTACTGAAATGCTCATGAAGGGTGCCAAAATTGAGAGGATGGTTCTATACAGTTTAGGAAGCTTACATTTGAGAAACAGGGACACCTGAAGTGTCTTCTACTGAATCAGACCCTTGGCCCATCAAAATTAGCATTGTCTTCTCAAACTGGCAGCTGCTCTTCAAGGTCTCTGGGAGAGGTCTTTCACATCTCCTGCTGCCAGATTCTTTAACTGGAGATGCCAGGGACTGAACCTTGGATCTTCTGCATTGCAAGCATATGCTCTACCAGTGAGCCATGGCCCTTCCCAAGATCCAGTTCTGTTACATTAACAATGGAGCTTCGTCCAGTGAAAGTGTGTTTTAAAGGTGGACGGATCCTTGCATCATGGAGAAGGTTCCACTGGTAATGGCACAGCAAAATTTACTATTCAACCCCCACTCCTACAAATTTTTGTTGCTCTTTTTCATGTGAGATACCACTGGTTTTCTAATGGAACCCATGCAGTTTAAGACGAAGAGGGAGGGAGACCACAAATATCCCAGCACACATTAAGCCGTCCATTACAAAACACATAATAAAACAGTACTATGAAAATAATCCTTCTTACACTAGTGAATCAGTGGAACTGGGAGAGGGACGTGCTTCAAAGTTGAGAGTATCAGAAAACATAAACACATGAGAAACAATGCCAGCAATGAGAAGGTCTCCTGATTGATAATACTTGTGAAGAATAGGAAGCGGGTGACTGGTAGGGCATTGAACAGACAGAGATTTGCACGACATCTGCACCAACAACACTAACATGAAGGCTACAAATTCCATGAAACTCTTTCTCATAGACACCAATTCATCTGCTCTCATGTTTACATTCAAGAATTCCTTAGTAGCACATCTTGAGATGGAAGGCATCCTCACTAGACTGATTCAAAGCCAGGATGGTACAGTGTAAAATATAAGTGAACAAAAAGCCCTGCTCTGTCTCTCTTTCCAGCTATGGATGGCCATGGAAACAGTAGTACTGTCCCCCTTCCCCCGATCGCTGGAACTCCCAAGGGAAGGAGAGAATAAGTAGAAGTGATGATGACTAATTTGCTGATTACAGGGAAGGTAATTGACCTACTCAGATGGTGGGTTTTCTGCAGCTTTGCAATATGTTGACTACATTTTTGCAGATATGTTCTCTGAACCCCTTCAGAGGCCCACAGACTTGTAACAACTGCACAACAGTGAGAAAGGCAACCAGGAAAATGAGGCCTTAACAAGTTCATGTCTAGAGGCATCATAAAACCTTCTGTATTATCAACTGGGCCTGTTTCTAGGGTTGTATAAAATGGACCCCCTGCATACCACACACACCAATTGCACAGGGAACCTCACCATGCCACACGCTCCTCTACAATACCTCCAAGTTGAGGGGAAGAGTACATTTATGAGGTCCCAGGTATGGATGCCCCCAAAAGATCTCCTCAGAGTTACCTCTGCAAAAGACAATGGCAGCTACAGGAGTCTATGGAATGGCTCAGGAACAAGCCAGTGACACAAAACTCACACGGAAACTTCACCTGAGCAGACCCCTCCCCAACCAGACACTGGAAGCAAGGCAAGAATCCCCCTACCCACGCAGCCCCCCCCCAAGTCTCCAAAGGCAGGTTATGAAGGACAGAAAAGCCGGCATCTCTAGAGTTTGGACAGGGGGTCTCCAAAGTAACCCCATGGCAGCTTGGCAGGCTCTCAGGGCGCATGGGCCACCCTTCAAGATGTCATTTCCTTGGGGATGCCGAAGGGCTACGTGGAGGGTCCAGTAAGCGGTCACTCACCTTGTCAGTAAGATGATTGCTGTCGATGGCCAACCCTTCTCCATCATGGAGGACATAGTCTTTCTTTGGCTGCCTCAGCATCTGGCTCCCTGGTACTCTGTCCCCTCATGGAGGAGCATGAGCCAAGGAGCCTTGCCCACCATGCACCCATCTGAGGTGGCAATGTTCAATGCTTTGCGCTCCAGAGCACAAGACAGAACTGTGCATGTCATGGCACAGCTCTAGAGTAGCCAGCAGCACAGTTACCTTTCCCTCATCACCTACTAGTGGTAACAAGAGGGCCTCTCTTTATGAACTGTCAGGACACGACCCAGGCCCCTGGAGGGGACAGTCACACTACTGGTCAAAAAAATGGTTCTGCTCCATGCTCAGGGGATGGATGCAGACCAGACCACATGGAAAAAAGCATTGCTGCTGTGATACCAAGTAGCCAGAGGGAGTGGGTTGGTTGTGGCAGCGTTGTCCATGAATACATGGTCATGGATGCCAGTGCCAAAATGCTGGCAGCGGTGAAGGCTGTGGACCACAAGGGCATTGTCTACCTGGTGCACACACTTCACCTGGTGGTGAAGGGTGCTCTAAACCTGGAGAGCACTATCAAGGCCACCTGGGATGCTGCCATCCTCAAGACATAGTCAGTTTGGTGCAGTGGTGAAGTGTGCGGACTCTAATCTGGGAGAACCGGGTTTGATTCCCCACTCCTCCACTTGCACCTGCTGATGTGACCTTGGGTCAGTCACAAGCTCTGGCACAGCTGTTCTCTCAAGGACAGTTTCTGTCAGAGTTCTCTCAGCCCCACCTACCTCACAGGGTGTCTGTTGTGAGGAGGGGAAGGGAGAGGAATTTGTAAGCCGCTCTGAGATGCCTTTGGACAGTGAAGGGCGGGGTATAAATCCAATGTCTTCCTCTCTTCTTCTACCAGGGAAATGCCAGACCACTCTTATTGTTCCACAATAGATACCCCCAGTACAGTTACCCAGCACCTGGCTGAGTTCATTAAGGCCATTGTTAACCCAGATTCTGGTCTCATTGGTTACACCGAAGGTCTGCCCCTACTGGCATCATACACCCCTGGGACCCAGGATTGGCCCAGGTAATCTATTGTTCTCACCTGAGACCAGCCCCCAAGATCTTCCATTGGTCTGCATTATTTTCCTATGCCTATATCTCAGCGAACACATGGTCTCAGACCGTGTGCTCCTGCCCTAAATGCCAACAGGCAGTCCACCCCTAAACCTTTACAGTTTAGGCCATAATCTCATCTCCATGGACCTCTGCACATCTGGAAAGGTTGTATCTCACAGTAACTGACCCATCTATTCACTATCAATCACCTCTGCTTTCTTAGTTCTGTATTGCTTGCTCTTTTGAATTTTTTTTTACTGTGCTTGTACTTAGGAAAAATACTTTAATAAAAACTATTTAATTTACTCTTTAAATCTGGAGTTTTCCTACTGTGCTGGACCTTGGTATACAGGTGGTGTGTGATTCCTGTACCCCTCTGGCCTATTCTGCCATATAGCTAAATCCCCCAAAGAACAAGGCAAGCCATTGGTGGTAACAAGACTGCTAAGAAAAAGAGGCATAAGTTGTGTGTGCAGAAAATGAGAAGGGAGGGAGGGAGGGAGGAAATAAGCTCACCTTAAAAAAAAGGCCTAGCTATGAAAAGTCATGTTTAAATCCATTAAAAACAAGAAACCTACAATTGAGGTTGATTTTTAAGTCTGTGCTGATTAATCTGCCACAACCTTTAGTTCATGAACCAGGAATCAGACAAAATTTGACACATAGGAGAGGGGAAACAAAGCTAATCCCTCCAGAGGAATTTGACCCACAGTTGTGCGATCATACCGATCATACCGATCATACCGATCATGAACAGACGCACCCACAGGTGAGTCAGGTTGTTGTTGGTTTTTTTTTGCTATTTCTGATTCCCTTAAATGGGGGATCGATGAATTGAATCTCTGCATTGAGGGCACCCTATGGAGTGTGTGATGATGCACATACTGCAGGGGGAGGGGGGAGAAATGGCACAGAGTCAGGATGGCCTGATCAGACCATCCTGACACCATGGGAGAGCGCTGGAGTGATCAGACAGGGGAAAGTCTGTCCATGGCCTGTAGCAACCCATTTACTACCGGACTTTCCCTGGTGCCTTTTAACTCCACTTCTAATCTGGGAGAACCGGGTTTGATTCCCCACTCTTCCACTTGCACCTGCTGATGTAACCTTGGGTCAGTCACAAGCCTGGGCACAGCTGTTCCTGAAAGAGCAGTTTCTGTCAGAGCTCTCTCAGCCCCACCTACCTTACAGGGTGTCTGTTGAGGGGAGTGGAAGGGAAAGGAGTTTGTAAGCCGCTCTGAGACTCCAAGTGAAGGGTGGGGTATAAATCCAATCTCTTCTTCTTCTTCTTCTTCTTCTTCTTCTTCTTCTTCTTCTTCTTCTTCTTCTTCTTCTTCTTCTTCTTCTTCTTCTTCTTCTTCTTCTTCTGCAGAGGAGCAAAATGGGTTGCTGACAGCTGCGGGACACTTCCCAGATGTTGTGGTCTGACTGTGCCATTTAAATCCACCTGACATTCATGCTTATGGCGGGGCTACTCTGTGGATGTGATCGCAGCCAAACTTTAGTTCATGAGCCAGTTCATGCCCATCCCTAATTACGACAATGATTTCCCTCCCTCATTTTCTCAGCTGAGGTCTACTATGATTTATCGCCTGGTGGAGAATGGCAATACTTACAATTGCAACATTTGTTGCTGTTGAAATATAGCCCAGGGACATTAAGTGACTCAGAGCCCCCTTTGCTCCTGAAACTCTATACAGAGCAAGGCAGACAAAAACCCCTACAAATTGAGACCTGCAAAACCTTATGTCTGTAACCTCATGACTAATTCTTCCCCTTTACATTTAGTCAATATTCATATTATTTTCTCATCAATGGCATATAAATGAAATATAATATATACTTCTTATAAAAGAACAAAACAAATTGGAAACATCAGCAGTGGAAATATGTAAAATGAAAACCAGCAATTGGGAATGAAAACAAAATGAAAGAAAAAAGGCATGTCTTATCACAAGTATTCTGAAATGTGTTCCCAAAGCTGACCTAGGAAAAGGAAACCTTTCAATTTATTTATTTATTTTTATTTATTTATTGCAGTTATAGAGGGAGTTCCCAAGATGGCGCTGGCTGAGAGGACGCAAGCTTATGTGGCTTGAGATAAGAGTCTTTTTTTTCCCCTTTTTTTGTTTTCCTTGTACTCAGTGTGCTAATTTATAGCTATAGTTAGGTGGCTGGGTGGGAGTCCTTATTGTACGATTGAAGAGGCAGCAGCTGATACTAGCATTTTAATCACCATGTCGAGGAAGAGAGATAGAGGCTGTTTACCTGCCGACTCACCCGACTCCTCTCCTTCTCATGGCTCTAAACAGCTGAAGATAAAGGATTTTTTTGCTAACAACCTCGAAGTTGAGGGGGATTGTCTTATTCCACGTGATAACAACAGATATGAGGTGTTAGAACATGAGGATAATGTTCATCTCCTCTCGTCTCCTTTGCAGCTGCAGGCTGATGCTAATTTACAGCCGGTATCAGAGAAAGCAAGCGAAACTTTTCACCCTCATACTGAGCCTCTTTCAGCTAATGTCTCGGCTGCCGATTCCTTCGAGCAACTATCTAATGCTGATCTTGTGAAGTTAATTGCTACTCATAGTATACTAACAGCTGAAACAATTTCTAAAACATGGGACTATGTGAACAAAATACTTCACAAGTTGCAATTAATTGAGGAGCAATTGTCAATTAACAACCTTCAGTTAAGGTTAAGTAAAACTTCAGTGAATGCTGGGGGAAGACACCCACTGGTGATAGGACCTTCAGCAACTATTACTGTAGACTCAGAGAGTTATACAGTTAATGCTGTTCCTGTTTGTTCCAGAAGAGTTTTATTGAGTAACAGGATTGCCCTCTCTATAGCTAAAAGGCCTGTGAACTTTGCCAGGTGGGAGAGCAGAAGCTCTATATTACAATCACTGGCCTCTATTCTGAAACGCAGTAAGAATTTTATTGATTTGACAACTGTTCAGCCCCTCCCCCCTACTTTTACTGGGAAAAGATTAATTTTATCTTTCAAGAACTCTGGTATTCCAGAAAAACTTCTCTCTCGGAGACAGTTCTTGGCTAAATTTGGAATCCAGCTCTCAAGAGTTTTTTATGATCCAGTGATACAACCACTTTTAAAAACTTTTAGGAAAAAGATGGCTCCTGTATCGAACCTGAGCCCTTCGATATTGGCAGACAGCAACCGGACTGATCCAATGGAAATAGACAATTCTAGGCTTGTAACAGACATCTCTGTTTACTCTCAGCTTCCTCCAAGTGTACCTTCTAAATCCAAATTAGCTTCTCTGTCCTCAGCGCAGTCTGAGATGCCAAAGGATTCAATGTTACCGAGGGACTATGATTCCATGGAAGACTCTTACCTCCTTACTTTTGGCAATCTTCCCTACATGGAACAGCAGGATGTAATTGCCAGATTGGAAAATACTGTGCAGCGCCTTCAAGCCTATAAAACCTTTTTGCCTAAGCCTAACACCCTGTCTGGATCAACTACAGGGTCTCTTCCATCCACCCAAGCATCTTTGTCTCTTTCTAATGAGGATCAATCGGCCATTTCCTCTTTGAGTCATATTCCTTTGGTACCTTCAGATCCCCCTAGCCTTCCAGCTGCCCCTGAATCCTCGCCTGGTGCAAATGGGTGCATCTTTCAGGACTCCCATAAGAGGCTCGACATAATTGAAGAAATTGATTGACTACCTAACTTATATTCTGTTTGTTATGTACAATTAGCTTCCTGGAACATCTCGGGCTGGAACAAGAAAAAAGATGATCCTGATTTTATTAATTATTTAGGGACCATTGACTGTATATGTTTACAGGAGACTTGGATGTCTGGAAATTTGAATGTTAAGGGTTTTGACACTTACTCTATACCAGCTTACCGTGAAAAGTTGAGGGGTCGTTGTAAAGCAGGACTAGCAATACTTATCAAACAAAAAATATTTTCCAGGATTGTGCCACTTGGAAGCTGTAATAACATTGCTCATGCGGTCTTAGTGACCAATCCTTCTTTATGTTTTATTCTGATTAATGTGTATCTCCCCTCTTCTGGTGACGATAATTCCTTAGATAGTATCTGGTTAAAACTGGATAATTTTGTTTCTGATATAATTCAAAGATACCCTGAGATGCCTATGTTTCTTTTGGGAGATTTTAATGCAAGAATCGGGTCTAACCCCTTAAATTGGGTTTCGTCTCTGGGCGTAATTGACTCTGAACCATTACCTCTGCAACTGGGATTTCCCCGCTACTCCCATGATACATGTATTAATAATGCGGGTCGTAAATTAATTGAATTCTGTATAGACAAGAATATGCTAACTCTTAATGGCTTGTCTCAATTCCCTCTTTCACAATATTTCACATTTATCTCCCGTCAAGGGAGAAGTGTGATTGACTATGGTATTTGTCACCCCAGTTCCCTATATTTGGTTAATTCTGTTAAGGTTGATTTCCGCCCTGAAAGTGATCATTCCCCACTTTTGTTTTCCCTGGCTTACTCCAGCAGAAACACATTTCCCCAAGAAACTCTAGTTGATTTACAGAGATATACAGTTCTTAAGAGAATTAAGTGGTCACAATCTGTGGAGGATTCCTTGTCTATCCTTCTCCAATCTGAGTCTCTTCTGGATCAGAAAGCCTTGATTTTGAATTCTGGCTCTCATTCTGTGATTCTTTCGGCATTTGCCCAGGCTGAGTTGCTTTGCTCCTCGTTGAAGGAACCTGTACAGACCGGTCCCTTAAAACCTGTCTCGTGGTTTGATAAGGAATGTTTAAGTCACAAAAGACATCTCAGAGCCTTGTTTAAAGAACTCTGTTTAAATGCCACGTATGATAGATTAGATTTTTTTTTGCCTCTAAAAAGGAATTTCAAGATTTAGTTATGAGGAAGAAGAAAGCTCATTGCCATCAGTTATGGTCTCAAATGCTATCTTCTCTTAAATCTCGTGACTGTAAGACTTTTTGGAGAGCAATTGCTAAAACATCTAGGAATAATTTTTGTCCTGAAGCTAACATCCTTCCTCAAATTTGGACTGATCACTTTTCTAAACTCCTAAACTCTCATACTGATGTTTCTTCTACCCTTGAATTAACTATTCCTTTTTATATTCCTAGATGGCCCCCTGTAACTGAGGAGGAAATTATTGATCAAATAAGTAGTCTGAAACCTTGTAAAGCCCCCGGTCCTGAAGGTCTCCCTGCTGAAGTCTTTAAGAAATTTATTGACTGGTGGGCTCCAGTCCTTGCCACTCTATTTACATCCATTGATTTGTATGGCATCTTGCCAGACACTTGGTTAAACTCAATAATAATTCCACTCTACAAGAAAGGGGATCCTAAAATCCCAGACAATTATCGTCCTATTAGTCTTCTCTCTGTAACGGGCAAACTATATGCTAAACATCTTGAGCAGCGATTGCGTAGTTGGGTAAATGGAAACAATATTATTGGCCCTGAACAAATCGGATTTTCTAAAAATAAATCAACCCTGGACCACTGTTTAATCCTATCAACCTTAGCTGAGAAATATATGAAAGTAGGTTCTAAGAAACTCTATGTTGCTTTTATAGATCTAAAGAGTGCGTTTGATTCCATTATAAGAGGTAAACTCTGGGACAAGCTGTCCAATCTAGGAATTCCATTATAAGAGGTAAACTCTGGGACAAGCTGTCCAATCTAGGAATTGACCAGCGCCTTCTATTCCTTTTAAGAAAACTTCATACAGGAACATCTTGCCAGGTTAAATTTTCTGCAAAAGGTTCCCTTACTGATAAAATTCCAACCAACAAAGGAGTAAAACAAGGGTGTGTTTTGGCACCCCTTCTCTTTAACCTATTTCTTTCTGATTTGTCTGGTGCGCTAGAATTGGTGAATGGCCATCCACCCAGATTAGGGGGCAGAGCAGTGCCTCTCCTCTTATATGCTGATGATACAGCAATCATCTCGGCTACCAAAGTAGGTCTTCAACGATATCTGAGGGCTTTTGAGGAGTATTGTAGTGGCAATCAACTTCAAATTAATTATTCTAAATCCAAAGTAATGGTTTTTTCGAAAAAATGGGTCCCTCTTAGCTGGTATATTGGTAAGGCAAAAATACAGCAAGTTAAGAACTATAAATACCTGGGAGTCACATTCAATTTTAATTTGCAATGGGCAACTCACAGAAGAAGTTCTATTAGTTTGGGGAAGTTATCTTCCAATCAATTAAAATCTTTTTTTTTCTCCAAAGGAAACCAATTTGTGCCTGCCGCCATTAAAGTTTTTAATACTAAAATTTTATCCCAAGTTCTTTATGGTGTTCCTATATGGTTTAGTGCTTTTAACTGTGAAGTTGAATCAATACAATCATCTTTTTTTAGACAAATTATGGGTTTCCCAAACTGTGTCTCTTACCATGCATTGTGCTCTGAATTAGGACTTAATTTGATTGAAACCAAGATATGGGTGTTAACCGTTCGTTACTGGCTTAAATTGTATTTTAACATCGAAGATGGTTTGCTTATTTCTTTTCTGTTAAAAGAAATTCATAGCACCTCTTGGGACTACAATATTCGAACCAAAATAAGATCTTTGGGTCTTTCCTTGGAGGAGCTAGCTTTTTCCTCTGAAGTGTATATCTTCCAAACAATCAAACAGAGGCTGCTAGATATCGAACTTCAAAAACTGCAACCTCTTCACCCCCCTGTCTGTTCTTCAGCTACATTAAATCTTAAGAATGTTGTGGGATGTATCCCCCTGTATTTGTATAATCTTGATAGCCCTAGCCATCGAAGAGCCTTCTCCCTTGCTCGAGTAAATGCTTTTCCTTCAAAACTATTGTATGGTAGGTTTCAAAATATTCCTAAGCACGAACGGAGATGTGACTGCGGTTCTAATTCTCTTGATTCAATTGACCACATACTGTTGGATTGTTCGTGGCATGTATCTGCCAGGGAAAAATGGTTAAATACTTGGTTGCATGGTAAACATCACCTTTCCAATGCGATAAAATGCCAATTTCTACTGAATGACATATCAGCAGAGATTACCGTGGCAGTGGCCAATTTTCTGGCTGACGTGATAAGAGTGAAAAATTTGGGAAATTACGTTTTATGATTTTATAAATTAACTTAGATTTCTAGCTGATTGTGTTATTTACTGTCCTTGTTTTTTTTAATGCTTAATATTTATATGCCATTAAAGGTTTATTGATTGATTGATTGCAGTTATATCCTGCCCTGTCCCATGATGGGCTCAGGTGGCTCACAATATATATATATATAATTAAAAATTGATTACATAAAAACAGAATGACAGCAGAAAATAACATCCATTCACAGCAGCCTAATACACTTATTGTTAGATGCTAGTAGGATAGTAGGCACCTATAGGCCTACTATGGGCAGGGGAGGCTAAGATGGTAAAAAAAATCCACTGCCTCAATCAAACTGCTCCACTTTACAGGCCCTGTGGAATTGTAGCAAGGCCCGCAAGGCCCTGATCTCAATTAGGAGAGTTTCCACCAGGTGGGGGCCAGGAAAGAAAAGGCCCTGACCCTTGTTGAGGCAAAGTGGATGTCCTTCAAGCCAGGGACTACCAGTAGGTGTTTTTCAGTGGAGCACAAGGCTCCCCGGGGCATACAGGGGGAGAGACGGTCCCAAAGGTATACTTGTCCCAGGCCTTGTAGGGCTTTAAAAGACACTCCCATAACCGTGAAACGGATATGGTACTCAACTGGTAGTCAGCGCAGTTAGTGTAGCACTGGCTGAATGTACACCCGCACAGATCACACCTTCAGCAAGTGCACCGCCGCATTCTGCATCAGCTGGAGTTTCCGGGTCAGGGGCAAGGGCAAGCCCATATAGAGCAAGTAACAGTAATCCAGCCTGGAAGTGACCTTTGCATGGATCACTGTAGCTACATCTTGGGAGGAGAAATAGGGAACAAGTTGCCTGACCTACTATGTATATTTTACCATGTATATTTTGTTTTTGAGTGGGAAGTGTGATGTGACTTCAGAAGAAATAAAACACCTTAATGTAGATTCACTCCAAGAGTCTGTCCACGGTTTTCACATGTATTTGTTTGTTTCTTTTTTATATATAATTCTTTTTATTGGTATTTCAGAAAGTAAACAAACAAACAAAAAAGACCCATATATTTACACACATCGCAGTATTCATACCTACATACAAAAGATAGTTATACATTTCATCCAACTCAAATTAAATACAACCACCCACATACTGCATATGCCAAGTTCATCTATGTTGCTCACCTGATCATATTTATAACCTTTCACCAATCATAACAGAAATATTCTTGCTCTTAAACCTTTACCAAACTCAGTATTTTCATGGAGCCGTCCTATTCACCTTGGTGATTAAGATCTTATATCCTGTTCGTTCTACTAAAAAAAAAAAGTAGATAAAGTAGATAAAGATTACGATCCAACTGTTTAGACAAGCACTCATAATTATTCTAGTTATGAATATTCAAACTAAATTATCTTTTAATCATATGTAGTTAATAGTTCTTTTTTCCAATAAAGTATTTTAAGGATAAAGCTTAAATTCATCCTTCTTGGCTATTTTTTTCCAATATACCCTGAATAAGGGCACTACAGGAAGCTTTAATGCAGCATCTGACTATAGCCCCACAAATTTCCCCCCAAATTACCACCGTACAAATTACTTTTTCCTTTCCACAATAACAATACAGGCCTTCCCTTTTATTTCCAGGAACCTTTTATTTTCAATAACTCTATAAACCCAACCATATAAAGTAGCAATTCTACTAAACATTGTACGTATCATATGTTTCCTTCCTCTTCCCCATCCTTCAATAATCCCCTTTTTCCTACCATCAACAAAGACATTACAGAAATTTTAAGAGAATATCTAACTCAAAATCTTATAAAGTTATTATTTTTAATAACTGACTAGACAACCCATAAATTACCAGGTTACAGATTATCTTTTTCCTTTCATCATAACATTTTCTTCCACCATAACAAGAAACTTTTCTTTCTAATTTCAAAACTCTTATAAACCCGCACAGAGAAAATAATAACTCTACTAAGCAACAGACATAACTTTAATTTCTTCCTTCTTCCCCATCTTTCAGTGGTCTCTTTCTTCCTTTCGATCTCTTTTATGTGTCTTGCATCCTTGTATTCATGACATTTTAAGTCCAGATCTTTTCTTCCATGCTTTAAAAACTCAGTTTTTTTCCTTGATGTTTCTGATGAATCCTTTTTCCTTTCCATCTCTTTTATATGTCTTGCATCTTTGTACTCCTGATATTTTAAGTCCAGATCTTTCCTTCCATGTTTTAACAGGTCAATTCTTAGTCTTTTGTTCCTGTCAAACTTTGCTCAGCAAATCCTTCCTGCTCTTTTTCTTCTTTTTATCTTGTTCTCTTTTTCCCCCGGCATTTGTGGTAAATTCCATTTCCTTATCATTTTTCCTAAGAGGAGCTTTTTCCTTCCTTTTAGACGCCTTCTTAAAGTTCCCCCATTTCCAAACTCTTTTTGCTCAGATAACAAATGGTTAACTTGCCACTCTCTCGTCTCCTCCCTAGAACAGTTGGAATCCTCAGTGTGGTCCTGATTATATTGGGGCTGTTCGCCATTTCCCTCAATGTTTGAATTTACACTTTGGGTACTTTCACACAAATTGTTACAAGCTTCTTTTACTGCAGACACAATTTCATTCAATAAAAAGTTCCGAAATTGATCCCAAGACAGACTACTAATTAATGTATCCGGGTCTAGCTCTTCACTTTCATCTCCCCACTCCATTTTGCAAAATATGCCTGTTTCCAACAAATCCCCACAGATACTTTCCACTCTTTCTACTCCTTTTCTATAAATATTTCTCTTCGTTGCAACTAGTCTTCCAATCCACACCCTTCAGCCAGCACTCACGACTCAAACAGGATAATTTTTTTTCCCTTACCCCCGTCGCTTTGCTGCAAATTTTCTCACCAAACACTTCAAAGCCGCTTTCATAAGTTTGGAGATATCCTTTAAGGGTAGTAAATCCGACACCTCCTCCCTTTCAACTTGCTCATATGCAGAGTTATATTTTCATTGCAATGTGCTTCTTATTTTGATACTATAAGTTAAAAAGGGCTGGTCGTCGCTAGGGAAGACATGGCGAACCATGTCTTCTCCGTGTCTTCGCTCCTGCTTCGGGGCAAAACTGTCACACTCCGCGATTTGCTGTCAGCGGGGGTGGCTGAAAGAGCCCCCTGCTACTCCACCTCCCCCCAGGAGGTAGGGCGGGGTCCCCCATCTGCATGGGGGCCCCCTAAGGAAACGAAACAGGAAGCGGACGGCTCGAGAGCTCCCGAGACACGTCCGCTTGCAACGCCGCCGTATTTGTTTGTTTCTACATACCGCACAAAAGAAGCTTCCAAAATGACTGAGCATTATATAATTGTAACTCTATAGCCTCGTACTAACACCATGTTGAGGGAAGAAATTATGGAACCTGGGTTGCTCAGGGGAGGGCGGGGGCTGGGGGTAAAGAGGAGAACGTAGCAGTGCCTCCAGTCCCGCAGTGAAACTAACTAGGGAGGAATAACCAAGAGGCAACATAAAGGAAAAAATTACAAAGCAAACCCACAGGCCATATCAATATTTTTTACCCCTCACAAGCAGAAGTTGAAATACAAGCAGGGTTTATTTAAGAGACGTAAGGTTTTTCTCCCTTAAGAGAGTGGGGGGAAATTCCCTCAGAAATTCTACAAGAAGGTTAGTCTCGCAGGGTCAAAGCATATCAGGTCAAACATCATTTTGGGTGGTCCTAACTGAGGCACGATGGAAGATTGCCTGGCTTAGAACATAAGAACATAAGATAAGCCAATGTTGAATCAGGCCAATGGCCCATCTAGTCCAACATGCTGTCGCATAGTGGCCAAAAATACCAGGTGCCATCAGGAGGTCCAGCAGTGGGGCCAGGACACTAGCAACTTCTCTCCCTCTGGACTCACTGGTAGTAACTGGGAAGAAGAGGTCTACAGCTAGAGCTGTATCCAGGTTGGCAGAACCCTGCCTTTCTGCTGCCCTTTCTCTATCAAGCTTCACTGCTGACCCTTGACCAAGAATGGAAATACCACAACAGAAAACACTATTCTCAGTTCAGCTGGACTTCCACATTATTACAACCTAATGAAAGCAAAGGGTTAAGGTAGTCATGTCATATTTAATTCAGTTTCATTCAGTGATTCTAAATTTTAATGGATTGCAGTTGTGCTCCTTCAAATTCTTTCATTTGGCCTTCTTATAATTTGACCCTTGATGTTCAGTTCGGGCCTCACTACAATGATATAAAATTTAGGAAAAAATATGCAAGCTAGCAACCCAGCACTGGAGGCTAAGATAGAGAAGACCTCCACAGCTACTGTATATTTCCCTTTGGTGCTCAGATAGGTTGGAAGAAAGGTCAGCCAAACACTGCAAAAGACCAGCATGCTGAAGGTGATGAACTTGGCTTCATTAAAACTATCAGGTAATTTCCTGCCTAAGAAAGCGACAGTGAAGCTCACAGTGGCCAGGAAGCTCAGGTAGCCCAAGACACAGTAAAACATGGCGACTGACCCCTCATTACATTTCAGAATCATTTCTTCAGTCATTGAGTGCATGTCAAAATCTGGGAATGGAGGAGAGGTTACTAACCAAACTGTACAAATAGTGGTTTGGATAAAAGAGCAAGAAAGAACAATGGAGTTGGCCAGTCGTTTCCCCACCCAGTTTCTCATCTTGGAGCCAGGTTTGGTGGCTAGGAAAGCTAGAACCACAATGACAGTCTTGGCCAACACACAAGAAATAGCCACTGAGAAGATGATGCCAAAAGTAATTTGTCTAAGGAGACATGACAACTTCTCAGGTCGGCCAATGAAAAGCAAAGTGCAAAGGAAGGAGAGCAGGAGCGAGACAAGGAGAATGTAGGAGAGATTCCGGTTGTTGGCTTTGACTATGGGAGTGTCCTGGTTCTTAATGAAGATACCGAGTACAAAAGCTGCCATGAATGACAAGGAAAGTGCAAAACTGGCCAAACTGATTCCCAGAGGTTCTTCATAAGACAAGAAACTTATATGTTTTTGCAGGCATAAGTCCTGATGAGGATTTGGATATTGATCTTCTGGGCACTGAAAACAGTCACTGGTATCTGAAAAAGAAATGTGGGTATATGTAGGACTTTGTACAGTGTCCTGCATTAATCTATGTTACTATGGGGAATGTAGGGCTGCTTCATGGAAATCTCAACATTGCATGAGTCTCATGTGTTTATTTATTTATTTTGAGCCATGCTAATGAATGATACAGGAACAACACAGTTCATACAGGACTTCTGTCCTTGGTAAACTAAACCTCATCACTGAACATGTCTTTCAACTTCAGAAACTGGAAGTTTATAACACGTCCATCTTATCCAAGCATCTCATAGTGATATTCATTTCCATCCAGTCATCTTTTCAATCACACATACAGCACACAAAATCAAACATACACCAGAGGTTGTAACAACCACCACTGGAAACAAAACGGAAATGAGGTTTCATAGCCAACCTATTAAATATCTTTAATACAAACAAAGCTTATCCTGTAGCTACACTCTTGTAAGAAATTACATCTTTTAATTTTTTTTCCAAACCCTCTTAAAATTAAAAAGTAATAATATATTCAAAGCTTTAACTATCAGAAAAATCCAACATTAAAATTGCCGATTTCAAATCTGGTGTTTGGAGAACAAAAAAGAACACCGGATAAGGTTTACTACTGGATATTGGATAGCTCAGTGTAAACCAGCCTTACCCTCAAGATTTGAAATCTTCCCTTCTGGACATGGAAGGCAATTATAGCAGCAAAACGGCTTCTCTTCCTGCTTTTTCTTACTGTAACCTGAATGGCATTGATCATTGCACAGAGAAAGGGGCTGCACCTGTCCATAAAAGAAAGAGGGTGTGTGTGTTATTTTTTACATTCAGGAAATATCTTTCAGGAATTTTCATTTCATTGGTCAATCATTTATGTAGGTAGCAGCTTGCCACTGGCATGGCATAACAACATCTCTTTTGGAGACGACTTGATATTGAATGGGATATTTCAAAGTCTTCCACTAGAAGACAATTTCCATATATTATACAGACCTTGAGGAAACATAACAGCCACCTCAAGAGAAGAAGAAGAAGAGAAGAGAAGAGATTGGATTTATAGCCCACCCTTCACTTGGAGTCTCAGAGTAGCGTACAATCTCCTTTCCCTTCCCCTCCCCACAACAGACACCCTGTGAGGTAGGTGGGGCTGACTGAGCTCTTTCAAGAACTGCTCTGTCAAGGACAGCTCTTGTCAGAACTATGGCTTGCCCAAAGTCATCCAGCATCTGCAAGTGGAGGAGTGGGGAATCAAACCTGGTTCTCCCAGATTAGAGTCCGCACACTTAACCACTACACCAAACTGGCCATCAAGTCACAGCTTACTTACGGAGATCCTGTAAGGTTTTCAAGAAACTACACGTTCATGGTGATTTGCCACTGCCTGTGTCTGAGTATCAACCCTAGACTTCTTCAGGGGTCTCCCAAACAAGAATTAACCAGGACTGACTCCTCTTAGCTTCCAAGAGCTGATGATACTAGGCTAACCTGGCCCACCCAGATCAGGGCAGCACAAGGCTTACAAATCCTATTTCTTTTGTTGAAATTAAGTCTCACTGTTTGCAGTATGACTTACTCCACCAAAAATAACCATTTATGTATAATAAGTAAATAGTTTGAAGCAATTTATGTTCACCATTTTGCAATCTTATGATTTCAACTTAAAAAATGCAATCAGAATGGGACTTATCTGATTGACAGAACACAGAGGCAGAACTGTACAAGAGTTTGAACTAGAAACCACTAATGGAACACCAAAAAATTAAAATGATATTCCATAAAATGATATGCCCTGAAAAGCAAACAGACAGAGCCCACCTGGTTAAACATGTGGGGCCAAACGATTCCTTCTTCATGAATGGTGAACACTTTGTCCTCAGAAGCTTTGGGGTCAATCCTTCCAACTTTGGCTCTAAGAAAGGACTCATTAGGAAATGTGACCCAGTTGATGATATCAAATCCAGCTGTTATCTCCACATTTTCATCAAAAGAAACCAGGTCCCCAGCACTATTGTTGAACGAGACTCTTTTCAAAAATTCATGAAACTGGAAAGAAGAAGAAGAAGAAGAAGAAGAAGAAGAAGAAGAAGAAGAAGAAGAAGAAGAAGAAGAAGAAGAAGAAGAAGAAGAAGAAGAAGAAGAAGAAGAAGAAGAAGAGTATTTTAATAGTGTACAGATAATACTTGAGACATCTGGCTAGTAGTCCATTAAGACCTGTTGTGGAACTTATATAGGAACTGGCCAAATGTAGTAACACAAGATTTCTGAAAAGTTTGGGTTGCAAAAGAACACAGAGCATGCTGGTGGTGGGGGGATTTGAGTGATAGTTGGGAAAGGATAGGTTAGGAATAGGAAGAAAAGGAGATTTCTCAGTGGTGGATCATCCACTTGGCATGTAGAAGGTCTCAGGTTCAGTCCCCAGCATTTCAAAAGATCTGATAGGGAGCAGGTAGGTACCTTGCCATACAAAATCGTGATCCTCCTGTCTCATGAACATAGAGAATCCTATTCCACTAGTTGTCAACATTTCTGTTAAATATAATAATACAATTAACAGCTCTATTTTTAAATTGCTTTCGACCATAAATTATGTAATCTACATACATCTGTATTTCTCTGATAAGCAGTTAATTTCACCCAAGTATCAATTCCCTTGACTTTCAGTAAACATTCTTGTATATTAGGGGTATTTCTTTTTTTTTCCCCAATACCTGGCAAAGGCCAATCTAACAATATTAATGATCTGCAAAGCGGCTATGTGCTGATATCTGGGAACATCAGGAAGGCATGTTCATGCCTTTCTTTGGCAGATGATACGTAACTTCTCCAATGATTTGTGAAGGAATGGAAAAGCTATCAAGCAGAGCTCCACATATTGGACCAAATACTGATCACCCATTTTGTCAACTGCACATCTATCCAGTGGGAGTGACTGAAGGGGAATACAAACAGTCACAGACAAAACGCACTTATATGTACTAGAACACGCCACTGGAAGTGAAGGCACATTAAGACAGGTCCACCCCATCTTGTGGGGGACTGGGAAAGTGGGGCTCTGATTTCACAGGGCTGCTTTCCTTTGAGTAAATACCGATAGACAAGTAAACAAAATGTTACGAATATTGACTAGGTAGAGCAAACTTGCCGTAGTAACTTGTTGGGTGACCACGGGCCATTCGCCCCCTCTCAGCTCAATGTAACTAAGAGGGACATTGCTGTGACGATAAAGTGGAGGAGGGGAGAACCACATCCGAAGCTGCTTTGGTTTACACTTGGAGTGAAAAATAAAAGTATAACTATCTAAATAAATGAATTTGAATCATTAGGATCTGTTTAGCCAATCTTTTATTTTAAAAATATACCCGTAACAAATTCTGCTGGCCTTTGTTACTACCTCACCACTGTCCGTTTGCAGCTGAATCAAGTATATAATAACTAACCAATTGCAAAAAAGAGTAAGAAAAAAACATTAATTTTTTACCCAAATACATATGTAAATGTTAAATGCCTCAGGACTATGAGGCTCAATGAAACAATAACATCTGCTGTTGTTTAATGTAAACACATAAATATGCATGAAGCTGCCTTATACAGTCTAGCCATAACTGAATCTGGGACCTTGGATAGTGATCAGCCACTGACCCCTGCCTTCGAATGTTAGCACTGAAGAGCTGTGACACAGAAGTTAAATCGCTTTAAAAAGGCTGCTTTTGAGCCAAGGATGCATTTTATAGTCTGGGGCAGTGTTCCCTCTAAGCTGAGTTAGTGTGAGCTAGCTCACAGTTTTTTAGTCTCCAGCTCACACGTTTTTGCCTTAGCTCAGGAAGGAGGGCTCCAGAGCAAACTAATTTAAGCAGCAGCCAAATCGCTCGGTCACAACATTAAAGTCAGCAGCTCACAAAGTAGAATTTTTGCTCACAGGACTCCACAGCTTAGAGGGAGCATTGGTCTGGAGTCAATTGTTTGTCAATTCTGACTGTCTGATGACCAATTCTGCTGAGCACCCCTGCATTTCAGTGCCTTCTAGGCATTACCTGCCATGGTTTTTGTCCCAGCAGTTTGCTTCTCCCTCCATCTGCCAATGCTCTGTGTTTGAGCATGAATGAATGCATGGCATGTAATGCATGTGCCACCACATAGACAGCAGTGTAGATGCTGTAGCTGTGACTAGTCATGCTCATTTCAAAGACAGACCCAGGAAGACTCTCCAGCTTCTCCTCCCCAGTGCAGATTTCTTCATCGTCCGTGGCTTCCGTGGTACCAGGGAGTGAACAGCCAAAGGCCTGTTTCCAGAAATCACCAATAAAGCCATCTTCTTTTTCAGAGGCAGGGTCTCTTTCCCGAAGAAACTTCTGAAATCCTAACACCTCTCTTGAGTGAACTGCAAAGGATAAAGCACCATGGATGAAGTCTAAGCCCCAACTTCTTTGAATGGCAATTGATGTGAAATCCACCTGGGCGGTCAGAATCCAAACTTTGGCTTTTGTCCTCATGGGTATCTCTTTAAATTCTGCAGCCCTCAGCAAGACTCGCAAAATTATTATGGTTTGAATTTCACCATGTACCACCACGGCTTTGGCTGTGCTTCCCATGACAAGTGTTGATAAGTCACTGTTTCCTAGCATTTTCGGAATAAATCTAGTAAAAGTCATTACTGGAAAATTTGCTATGAAATCAAAGCAGATACCATGCTCAGAAAAGACAGGAAGCACCTTCTGTACAAATTGCTGCCCATGTTCGTTATCCACGTAGATCACCCCCACCCAAATCCATCTGAAATAAAGCAGTAATTTCATAATCCCCGTGTACTGATTGGCCCAACTGGGGAACATCTTGTACAGGAAAGCCGCTTCATTTTTGTTGTTCAGCAATGGAGCCGAGCCATAGAGGAGCTAAAGGAAATAAAGGGGACAGCAGAGAGCTATTGCAAAGATAAAATTATTCCCTGAGTTGATAATTGTGTTAAGAATGTACGATACACATGACAGGTTTTAACACTTGCTACCAATATCCAGAATGCACCCTTAGCATTCGCTCTTTAGTATTTCATTAACAATCCTTAGGATGTAAATAAGGATGGAAGGTGGCATGATATAGCCCAATCTCTTCAGGTCTCCAAAGCTAACCAGGGTCAGTATTTGGATGGGAGACCACCAAGGTTGACTCTACAGAAGAAATCACTGGCAAAATCTCTCTGCTTCCCACTAGCCTTGAAAGCCCTTTGCTGGGGTCACCATGAATTGGCTGTGATTTAATGTAACTTAGGTAGCATGTACATAATCTATTTAGTATTCAGAACTTTTCACATATCACAATAACCCTTACAGAGGTAATGTAAGGAGAGCCATATCTCCAGTTTACAGTTGAGAAGTCAAGAAAAATTGGCTTGCCTAAGGAAATAAAATGCATCTTGATAATGTTACCATAATCGTATCTGGACTCTGCACAACTAGTTTCACCTGGCAACAGGAAGAACTGGCATCTAGTCAGCATAATTCTCAGTAGAAGATTTTGTGTCTGGCCCAAAACAGGGAAAAAGGAAAGCACTATGGTCTCTGTTCTCAAGGAATGAATGTCTAGAAACACTCTTAGATGAAACCTTGTGGTTTAGTCAAGTCCAATTAAACCTGGGCTCTCGTACTCTGAAGAGTGGACAGATACCCACACCGATTCTTGGAAACACTGCTCAGTACCAAACAGTTTGTTACATTGCATGAGATTAGGAGCAATGCTATTTGAGAACCAAAACAACAGCTCTGGTGTCTCTGGAACGTTCAATCTTGTATTTGTTTTCCCTCCAGTGAATTTTTCCTCCAGATAAGATAAAGACAAACATGAATATTGAGCAATTCAGTTTCTCACAAACAAGGTTATGCATCTTAAAAAAGTATGAAATAAGGGGAAAGAAATCTAGAAGTGCTCATGGTGGTGGTGGAAAAGTGCCATCAAGTCATAGCCCACTTGTGGTGGCACCATAGAGTTTTCAAGGCAAGAGAGAAACAGAGAGGTGGTTTGACACTGCCTGCCTCTGTGTAGTGAGCCTGGATTTCCCTGGTGGTCTCCCACCCAACTACAAACCAAGGCCAGTCCTGCTCAGCTTCTGAGATTTGACCAGCCTGGGTCCCACAGGTCAGGGCTAGAAGCACTGCACAATTCCATTAACTAGCAACTCTATCTGCCTTTAAAGGATTCAGCTTTGAAGGTCTAACAATAATTAACACTGCACAAAAACTTCAATGAGTTTATGAGAATCTGAGAAAGCTTTAATCTAAAACCACTCCTGATAGCCAAGGAACTGTGAATTCGTTGTGAATGTGTCATGACCCAGGAGGCCATTTTACCTGAGGAATCTTGTAAATGCACAGAACATCTGCCATGTAGAGACAGTAATTAGACTTTGGTCCCCCCAAAACTGCTACCAAGTTGTTCTTTTTGTCACACTTGTAGTTAGGAATGAACCTCTCCTTAGTGGAGAGAAGTTCCATTGCAGCGTGATAGGTATAGCTTCGGCTAATATAGTTATTATAGGTGTGGATACCCAGAGTGACATTGGGTAAGAGTTGAGGATTTTCATTGATCTCCTTGACAGCAAACACCAAAGCCAGGATGTTCTGGTAAAGCTGAGTGAATACTCTGCAATGAGAGTGAGAAGCTGCGTCACAGCAAGTTCACTTCAGAAGATTACATTGAATGCATTTCAGTGTGAGACCACTTTACTGGATAAACTGAAGGAAAATTCTATCGCCTAGCAGACTGGTAACTATGAGGGCTCCCACAGCTGACTTCTGACTTCCCAGAATATTAGTTCGACCTAAGAATGGTTTGGAAACCAATTTTTAGCTTACATTCTCATTGGCAATAAGAGTTTCAAATGTCCACTGCAGTCTCATCCTGATGTGTGTTTTGGTTGTGTGTTCAATAGGCTATAGAAATATTTATGAGGGGTGTCAAAATCCTGAGGCTAGCTCTATATATTGTAGGAAGCTTACATCTGAGAAAGAGGGACATGAATCAGACCATTGGTCCATCAAAATCAGTGTTTTCTACTCAATCAGCAACAGCTCTTCAAGATCTCTAGCAGAGGTCTTTCATATCTCCTACTGTGAGATCCTGTAACTGGAGATGCCAGGGATCAAACCACAGACCTTCTGCATACCAGGCAAATGCTCTACCACTGAGCCATGGCCCTTCCCAAGCTCCAATTCTATTAAATTAACAATGGAAGTCCAGTGAAAGTGTATTCTACAGGTGGATGGATCCTTTAGTCAGAAGGGAGAAGGTTCCACAATTCTGGTGTTGTTCTTTTGGGTGTTAACATCAAAAAAGAGGAGATGCCATTTGTTTTCTAATGGAACCCATGTAGTTTAAGATGATTCACTGGGAGGGAGACCATGAATATCATAGCACACAGTAAGCCTTCCATGACAATACACAGAACATAATAAAGCAATACTATGGGGAAAAATCCTTCTTACGTGTATAAATCAGAGGAATTAGAAGAGGGACGTTCTTCAAATTTTATATTGGAAAACTTAAACACATGAGAAACAATCCCAGCAATGAGAAGGTCTCCTGACTGATAATACTTGTGAAGAATAGGAAGCGGTTGACTGATGGGGCATTGAACAGATGGAGATTTGCACACCACCTGCGCCAGCAACACTAATACTGAAGCAACAAATAGCACCATCTTCCATGAAGATCTTTCTCATAGACACCAGTTCATCTGCTCTCACATTATCATTCAAGCATGCCTTAGCAGTACATCTTGAGATGGAAGGGACACTCACTAGAACGATTCAAAGCTAGGATGGTACAGTGTTAAAGTATCAGTGAAGAGACAGCCCCTCTTTGTCTCTCTGTCCAGCTGTGGATGGCAGCGGGAACAGCAGAACCGTCTTTGCGTGCTTTTTTCTTTTCCTCGCTGTCACTGGAACTCCCAAGGGATGGAGAGAAATAAAAGGAAGTAATGATAATGAATTTAGTGATTATAGGGAAGGTAATTTACCTGCTCAGATGAATAGATTTTTCGCAACTTTACCAAAGAAAATATATTGACTACATCTTAGCAGGCATGTGTTCTGGGCTTCCTCAGTGGTACTCAGAATTGCAGTAAATAATGAGAAAAGTCACCAGGTTAACCAGGGCTTAACATATGAACTTCTACAGATGACATAAAACCTTCTTTATTACAAATTAGGTCTCTTTCTAGGGTTTCCAGGCACTGCAAGAAAACTGGCGGGAGTGCTGGGCCAGAAGGCAAAGTTCCTGGAGGAAAAAAAGAAAAGAAAAAGAAGGCCTTGGCTTGCTTATTGTGAATTCTGACCACAGAGTTCCCAGTGATTCCTAGAACTACCTAGAAGTGATGAGGGTAGCTCTTGTGATAACTACAAGGCCAAGCCCCCCCCCCCTTTTAAATCTCCTCATGACATTTCACCTCTAACGCCTCAGTTTCCAGTCACCAATCAGCTGAGCATCATCAGGCAACGGCTACAAGTGGCGGGTGCTCTCCCACTATAAGTGGGCAAATGAGAACCCTATCGGTTTCTTAGAATAGAGACATTTCAAAAATCCCAGTGGCAGTTCAGTCATCATGAAGTAGTACCCAGTGATCTTCCATTTCGTGTTGCTCAGCTCCAGAAGACAGCATCGACTTATTCAGTAGAGGAAAATACTGAGTTCATGTCTTGGCAATTGGATGGCCAGAAAAGGAGTATGCAAGAGTAGGGCAATGAATTGCAATGTTGTGACAAAACTGGCCCAAGGTTCCGCTCATGTATACCCGTGGACCTGGTGACTGCATTCATGGGCTGCAGTCACCCTGGAAGCTTCATGCAATCTGGCTTCCTCACTATTTGCAGTGGTTTAAATAGTTGCGGGAAGTTTTGATCAGACGTCACACCCTGAACCGGCTTCCCTGTGCACTTGCCCCATGGTCCATCATTCAGATTGTTGCAGCATTCTTTTTTTTTTGTCTTTCAGCCATGCGCGTCTCTGTGTATCCAAAGCTCCAGCTCCTCTTTGACAGCTCCACAAACTCTCTTGTCAAGTACTCCAGCCCCTCTCAGCCTCCCCTCCCCCCAATCAGCTCCATAGAGTACAGGCGTGTGTGCACATTTACATGAGAGTAGTCCCATTGACTTCAGTGCATTTACCATTATGTCAATCATGGGATGCTCTCAGTCTCTGATGCAGAAACAGGAGAGGGGTTTGAGGAGGGGTTGCTCGAAAACAACTCTTCTGATGACTCCCAAACCAGAATGATTACTTAGCTGAGGTGATTGGCAACACCAGGGGCGATTATGCAGTTATGCGAACATCACCACCTGATTTAAAAAAAATAGGAGGGGGAAATGGAAGGGAAGGTTCCCAAACAGCTTGACTTTGCAAGAGGGGAGTTCAGACAACCGCAAATGCAGAGTGGAAGCGCTGGCATCCCTAAAAACTAGACTTCCCCTTGGTGCCTGGTTACTCTGCTTCCAAAGCGAGGCAAAGGGAGTCCAACAACTGAAGCACAGAAGGCAGATGTTGTCTGATCGTGCTCTTTCAATCTGCAAATGTGACACAACTGTATCAGCGCAAACGGCTCATGTGACCGCAGCCCTGGAGAAGTTCACAGTTTGACTATATTAAACCCTGGGTTGTCAGCCTCTAGGTGGGTTATGGAGATCTCCTGCAATTACAATTCATTTCCAGACTGGAGAATTCAGTTACCTTGGAGAAAATGCCAGCTTTGTAATGTGGAATCTCTGGCATTGTATCCTACTGCTGTCCCTCCCTTTACCAAACACCATCCTCCCAAGGCTCCACCCCCAAAAAATCTCCAAAAATATCTTGACCCAGAGCTGGCGACCCTACTTACACCAAATATATTGTCTGTACACTTAACATAACATATATTCACACTTGGTTATGTTGCTAGCTTGAGAGCCGAAAACTTGGAACCCTTCCGCCAGTTTTTGTTTCATGTATTTCTCATATGTAGTAAGCCTTATAATACAGAGCAGAATGAACAAGAGTAACACATATCTATGTGATAACATATATCTATATCACTATAAGTGCAATCATTGCTCTTCTGATGCACTTGCAGTAATTGGTACCTTTTCTTTCTCTTCCCTGAAAAAAATTGTCCCGGCCATTTACTTCCTTGCATTTTTAGAAGGCATCGGAGTGCTCATTGCTTTTTCTACCCACTCAGGGGTCATTCTTTGCTTTTATGCTTGGCTCTCTTCATCTGCCATGATGACCCTGTTCTCCCCCACCCCGAAAAAAGATTTCTTCTCCCTTCTATGGGCAAACCTGAAGTCCAGTCTTTGTTATTTCATAATTTCATCTCGTATCATTGCAGAGTAATAATGTGCCCGTGCCTTAACATCCAGAACCACATCCATAAGTATGATTATATTTGTGTAAATTTGATATTGGAGGGGATATTTGTTATAATTTTTGATCCTGTTGGAACTGTCACCAAGCAGTCTTGCTGGTGTGCTTTATTGTTCTCAGCCTGCCCAAGGCATTAACATGACTAAATTTTACTTACCAAGTGCTTGAAAGGAATCAACTCATTTGCAGTTTGTTGACAGGAAAACTTTTAAAAAACATTTTAAAAAACATACCAATATTGGTATGAACCTTTGAGAAGAAATCATTTTTCCACAGGCACAGTATAACAATCCTCACTCATGTACATGCTAAGCCCATCTTCAAATGTATAAGCATGATGTATACTGTCCACTTCCTTCCCTCAGAGACAAAATTTTCCTTCCTTTTTTCTGTCCCTTCATTGACTGAGCAGCCCAGGTAACATGTTTTCTTCCTCCCTGAAGAAACCTTGGCTGTCCCACCCTCTCAGTTAGATATATTTTGGCTAATTGCTCATTCCAGGAACTTGAGGAAAAGGATAGGATCATGCTTTAGCTCAAAACCTTGAAAATGGCACTTGGGATGCTTTTAAAATTCAAAAATAACAAAAGATTTTATTTAACATCAAGGGGAAGGGCAGGTGAAATCCAGGATTTAAATTACTGAGGTAAATCTAGTACAAGCACAGACTTTTGTTCATATATATCAGAAGAAGAAGAGAAGAAGACACTGGATTTATGTATCCTTTCTCAAACTGCTTCAAAGTTCATGGAAAGTCTGTGCTGGTTGACCTGCCACAAACATCAGTTCATGAACCAGGAACTGGCCAAAATTTGCCACGAATTTTAGTTTGTGAGCCAGTTCATACCCATCCCTAATTATGACAATGACTTTTTGTCATTTTCTCAGCTGAGAGGTAGATATGATTTCTCACCTACTGCAGAACATCAGTACTTACAATTGCAACATTTCTTGCTGTTGAAATATGGTCCAGGAGCATTAAGTGACTCAGAGTCCCTTTTGCTCCTGAAACTCTATAGAAAAAAATGCAAAAATACCTACAATAGTTGTTTATACATGTTTGATATCAGTTAATATATATTATATGCAACGTTTCAGAAATTAATAGAACAAGGAATTAATCACTCCATTTTGCCAAAACAATGAAATATGGTTGAAAAGTCTATACCTACTCTCTCCATGGATCTTAAGTTGAGACTTATTCGGCAAAAAAACTTACGTTTAATATATACTGGTCCCCACAGTAACTCTTTAGCAAAAGACTGAGCAAAGTGCCTCGTTGTTAGCATTGTAACCTTTAGGATGCATCCCTAAGGACTATGCTTTTGGCGTGTTCAGTCAAATCAATCCATGCTACCCTTGCATGACTGAGACCTGCAAAATTTTATCTCTGTAGCCTTGCAACTAATTCTCCCCCTTTACATTGAGTCAGTATTAATATTATGTCCTCATCAATAGCATATAAAAGGAATATAATACATAATTCTCATTTAAAAAATTGGAAACATCAGCAGTGGAAATCTGTAAAATGAAAATCCAACAATTAGGCATAAAAAAAAGAGAGAGAAGGCATGACATTGCAAGTATTATGAAATGCATTTGAGATCATCATGGTCATTGACCTAGGGAACAGAACCTTTTCAATTTGCCATGTATATTTTGGTTTTTTTCCCAGTGGGAAGTGTGATGTGACTTCAGAAGAGACAAATGTCTTAATGTAGATACACTCCAAAGGTCTATCTGTAGTTTTCATCTGTATTGGTTGGTTTGTTTCTACCTACCCCACAAAAGAGGCTTCCAAAATGGCTGAGCATTATATAATTGTAACCTCAAAGCCTCCTACTGACACCATGTTGAGGGAAAAAATTATGGAACCTGGCTTGCTCAGTGGAGGGCAGGGGGTAAAGAAGAGAAAGTAGCGGTGCCTCCAGTCCCTCAGTGAAACTAGCTGGGGAGGAATAACCAAGAGGCAACATAAAGGGGAAAAGAAAATTACAAAATGAACCTACGGGCCTTCTAATATATATATATATTTTTTTACCCCTCACAAGCAGAAGTTGAAATACAAACAGTTTATTCAAAAGATGTTAGGCATCTCCCCATTAGGAGGGGGTGGGAATTCACTCAGAAATTCTACCAGAAAGCCAATTTTGCAAGGTCAGAGGCATATCAGGTCAAACATCATTTTGGGTAGTCCTAACTGAGGGAAGAAGAAAGACTGCCTAGCTGCTCTCCCTTTGGGCTCACTGGTAACAAATAGTAGCTGGGAAGAAGAGGTCTGCAGCTAGAACTGTATCCATGGTGGTGGAACCCTGCCTTTCTGTTGCCCTTTCTCCATTGTTCTTCACTGCCGACACCCGACCAAGGACAGGAATACCACAGCAGAAAACACTCATCTCACTTCAGCTAAACTTCCACATTACTACAACCTAATGAAAACAAATGGTTAAAGTAGTCATGTCATATTTATTCATTTTCATTAAGTGAGTCTGAATTTAAATGAAATGCTGTTGTGCTCTTTTAAATTCTTTCATTTGGCCTTCTTATAATTTGACCCTTGATGTTCAGTTCAGGCCTCACTACAATGATATAAAATTTAGGGAAAAATATGCAAGCCAGCAACCCAGCACTGGAGGCTAAGATAGAGAAGACCTCCACGGCCACTGTATATTTTCCTTTGGTGCTCAGATAGGTTGGAACAAAGGTCAGCCAAACACTGCAAAAGACCAGCATGCTGAAGGTGATAAACTTGGCCTCATTAAAACTATCTGGTAACTTCCTGCCTAAGAATGCTACAGTGAAGCTCACAGTGGCCAGGAAGGCCAGGTAGCCCAAGACACAGTAAAACATGGTGACCGACCCTTCATTACACTTCAGAATCATTTCTTCAGTCACTGAGTGCATGTCAAAATCTGGGAATGGAGGAGAAGTTACTAACCAAACTGTACAAATAGTGGTTTGGATAAAAGAGCAAGAAAAAACAATGGAGTAGGCCAGTCGTTTCCCCACCCAGTTTCTCATCTTGGAGCCTGGTTTGGTGGCTATGAAGGCTAGAACCACAATGATGGTCTTGGCCAGCACACAAGAAACGGCCACTGAGAAGATGATGCCAAAAGTAATTTGTCTAAGGAGACATGACAGCTTCTTGGGTTGGCCAACGAAAAGCAAAGAGCAAAGGAAGGAGAGCAGGAGGGAGATGAGGAGAACGTAGGAGAGATTCCGGTTGTTGGCTTTGACTATGGGAGTGTCCTGGTTCTTAATGAAGATACCGAGTACAAAGGCTGCCATGAAAGACAAGGAAAGTGCAGAACTGGCCAAATTGATCCCCAAAGGTTCTTCATAAGACAAGAAACTTATATGTTTTTGCAGGCATAAGTCCTGATTAGGATTTGGATATTGATCTTCTGGGCACTGAAAACAGTCACTGGTATCTGAAAAAGAAACGTGGGTACATATAAGACCTTTGCACAGTGTCCTGCATTAATCTACATTACTATGGGGAACATAGAGCTGCTACATAGAGACCTCAACATTGCATGAATCTCATGCAATATTTTTTTTTATTTTAACTGTGCTAATGAATGATACAGGAAAACTACAGTTTATATAAGACTTCTGTTCTTGGGAAACTGCACGTGTTTTTCAGTTTCAGAAACTGAAAGTTAATAATACTTCCATCTTATCAAACCATCTCATAAATATATTAATTTCTATTCAGTTGTCTGTTCTATTACACTTACAGTGTGCAAAATCACACATACACCAGAGGTTTTAACAACCTGTTATATCACATCTGCAACCCACCACCACCACTGGAAACAAAATGGAACTGCGGTTTCATAGCTGATCTATTGATTTATTTAATACAATGTTTATCCTGCAGCTGCGCTCTTCTAAGTAATCACATCTTGTATTTTTTTTCCAAAATAACCTAAAAGTAAAAAAGTAATAATATATACAAAGCTTTAACTGTCAGAAAAATCCAACATTAAAATTGCCAATTTCAGATCTAGAACATGGGATAAGGTTTACTACTCCAGTTGCAAAAACAATAAAGACTATAAATAAAAAATAAATCAGATATTAGATAAGCTCGGTGTAAACCATCCTCACCCTCAAGGTTTGAAATCTTCCCTTCTGGACATGGAAGGCAATCATAGCAGCAAAATGGCTTCTCTTCCTGTTTTTTCTTACTGTAGCCTATATGGCATTGGTCATTGCACAGAGAAAGGGGCTGCACCTGTATATAAATGAAATAGGGGGGTTGTTGCTATTTTTTTACGTTCAGGAAATATATTTCAGGAGTTTTTGTTTCACTGGTCAATCGTGCATTTAAGTATCAGGTGGCTACTCGTATGGCATAACAGCATCTCTTTTGGAGATGACTTGACATTCAGTGGGACATTTCAATGTCTTCCACCTTTTAAACCTGTTAAACTGTTTACCAGATGACTTAGATATGAACCAGAGATATTTTATTTTACATGCTGTAAAGCCAGAATTTTATTTGCAACATAGAGGACATCAAAAATCCCAACGCTTTATGAGTTGATAACGAAGATTATGGAATGTGCTGAAATGGACAAATTTGCAAATATTTTAAAAGGAGAAAGGGAAGAAGAATTTATGGGACACTGGAGGGCTTTTTATGACTCGTTAAAACAGAAGTACCGAGAAACTAAGATTAAATAAAGAATAACAAGAAAGATGGCTATAATAGCTGAGAAGATTTTATGAGAAGATTTGCATGGACAATGTTAAACTGGACATATCTATCTACCTATCATCTGTCTGTCTGTCTCTGTATCCTTTTATCTTCTTTTCCCTTTCCCCCTTTCTATATATAAACTAATAAAATACTTTTTTAAAAAAAGAGAGAGAAAACTATTCTGAGAAAAATAAATATTTTTTTTAAAAAAATAGAATTCCATATATTATACAGATGTTGAGGAACATAACGGTCACCTCAAGGGGGAAATCGCCATCAAGTCACAGCTTACTTATGGAGATCCTGTAAGGTTTTCAAGACACTACATGTTCAAGGGTGATTTTCCATCTCCTGTGTCCAAGTAGCAACCCTGGACTTCTTTGGTAGTCTCCCAAACAAGGAGTAACTAGGACTGACTCCACTTAGCTTCCAAGCCTGGCCCATCCACATCAGGGCACCATCCGGCTTACAAATCCTATTTCCTTTGTTGAAATTAAGTCTCACTGTTTGCAGTATGACTTACCCCCCGGAAAATGACAATTTATGTACAATAAGTAAATAGTTTAAAGTACTTTCTGTTCAAAATTGTGCAATGTTATGATTTCAACTTGAAAAATGTGATCAGAATGGGACTTACCTAATTGACAGAACACAGAGGCAGAACTGTACAAGAGTTTGAACTAGAAACCACTAATGGAACACCAAAAAATTAAAATGATATTCCATAACATAATGTGCCTTGAAAAGCATACAGAGCTCACCTGGTTAAACATGTGGGGCCAAATGATTCCTTCTTCATGAATGGTGAACACTTTGTCCTCAGGAGCTCTGGGGTCAATCCTTCCAACTTTGGCTCTAAGAAAGGACTCGTTAGGAAACGTGACCCAGTTGATGATATCAAATCCAGCTGTTATCTCCACATTTTCATCAAAAGAAACCAGGTCCCCAGCACTATTGTTGAATGAGACTCTTTTCAAAAATTCATGAAACTGGAGAGAAGAAGAAGAAGGAGAAGGAGGAGAAGGAGGAGGAGGAGAAGAAGGAGAAGGAGGAGAAGAAGGAGGAGGAGGAGGAGAAGAAGATGGAAAAGAAGAAGAAGATGGAAAAGAAGAAGAAGAAGAAGAAGAAGAAGAAGAAGAAGAAGAAGAAGAAGAAGAAGAAGAAGAAGAAGAAGAAGAAGAAGAAGAAGAAGAAGAAGAAGAATTTTAACGGTGTATAGATTATACTTGAGAATTCTGGCTAGTAGTCCATTAATACCTGTACTGGAACTTCTATAGGATCTGGTCAAGTGCAATGATACAAGATTTCTGAAAAGTTTGGGTTGCAAAAGAACACAGAGCATGCTGGTGGGGGGAGAGTTGAGTGATAGTTGGGAAAGAATAGGTTAGGATTGGAAGGAAAGGAGATTTCTCAGTGGTGGAGCATAAACTTGGCATGCAGAAGGTCTCAGGTTCAATCCCCAGCATTTTCAGTTCAAAACATCTGGCAGGAGGTGTTGAGAAAGTCCTCTGCCTGAGACCCTGGAGAGCCACTGCTGCTCTGAGTAGATGATAAATACATAGATGGACCGATTACTGTTTCAGCATATGGCAGATTCTATTTTCTTTAATTGAAAATGTATTACAGTTATAAAAATTGCAAGAGAGATACTGAGTACACATAAAATACATTGCCACACAAAACCGTGATCCTCCTGTCTCATGAACATAGAGAATCCCATTCCACTAGTTGTCAACATTTCTGTTAAATATAATTATACAATTAAGAGCTCTTTTTTTTTTTTTTTGTATCGCTCTTGACCATAAATTATGTAATTGACATACATCTCTACTTCTCTGAAAATGGGTTACTCTCACCAAAGTATCAATTTCCCTTACTTTCAGTAATCATTCTTATAGATAAGGGGTATATTTTTTTTATTTAGGGTTAGGGTTCGGGTTAGGGAAAAGCTTTTGACAACATACATATTTTTTTGTTTCCAGTACCTGGCAAAGGCCAATCTAGCAACAGTAATCATCTACAAGGTGGCTATGTGCTGGGAACATCAGAAAGATGTGTTCAAGCCTTCCTTTGGCAGGCGAGATGAAACCTCCAATGATTTTTCCAATGATTTGTGAAGGAATGGAAAAGGTATCAAGCAGAGCACCACATACTGGGCAAAGTACTGGTCACCCATGTTGTCAATTATGTGTCTATCCAGTGGGAGTGATTGAAGGGGAATGAAAAGAATCACAGACAAATAAGAACTTATGTATACTAGAGCACTCCACTTCAAGTGAAAGGACATTAAGACAGATCCTCCCTATATTGTGTCGGAGTGGGAAAGTGGGGCCCTGATTTCACAGGGCTGCTTTTCTTTGAGTAAATACCGATAGACAAGTAAAGAAAATGTTATGGATATTGACTGGCTAGAGCAGCCTTGCCAGGAAAGCTTGCTGGGTGACTGTGGGCCAGCCGCTCCCTCTTGGCTCAGCCTAGCTCAGAGGGGTATTGCTGTGACAATAAAATAGAGGGGGAGAGAACCACATCTGAAGCTGCTTGGGGTTCCCTTTAGTGTGAAAAATAAAAATATAAATACCTAAGTAAATGAATTCAGATATTTTGGATTTGTTTAAAGGTAAAGGTATCCCATGCCCGAAAGCCAGTAGAATTCAACTCTAGGGTGTGTGTGCTCATCTCCATTTCCAAGCCAAAGAGCCAGTGCTGTCCAAAGACATCTCCATGACCATATGGCTGGTGTGACTAGTTGCCAAAGCATATGAAACACTGTTACTTTCTCACCAAAGCAGTACCTATTTATCTACTTGTAGCTCCCTGCTTTCAAACTGCTAGGCTGGCAGGAGCTGGGACCAGAGACGGGAGCTCACTCCATCAAATGTGGTATTTGTTTAACCAATCTTTTATTTTAAAAATATACTGGTCTTTGTACTGGTCTTTGTTACTACCTCACCACTATCCATTTGTAGCCAAATTAAGTTTATAATAACTAACAAACTGCAAAAAGAAAAGAAAAAGCAAGAAAGAAAGACCTATTAATTCCCCTCCAAATACATCTGTAAGAATGATAGGACTGGTCTGTGGCCATGAGGCTCAATGAAAAAAGTCACATGTGCTGTCATGACACATGAAACTGCCTTATACGGTCCAGGAGTGGCTCTCCAGGGTCGCAAACAGAGGTCTCTCACATAATCTACTTCTGGATTCTTTAACTGGAGATGCTGGGGATGGAACCTGGGACTTTTTGCATATTGAAGAGATGATCAGCCACTGACCCATGATCACAGCCATTGAATGTCAGCATTGAATGATTGTGAAATAGATGTTTAATTCCTAAAAACATCTGCTTTTGAGCCATAGGTGCATTTTGCAGTCTGGGGTCTCCTGTTCATCAGTTCTGAATGTCTGATGACCAATATTAGTGAGCATCCCTGGAATAAATGTCTCCTAAGTATTACCTGCCATGGCTGTTGTCTCAGCAGCTTCTTTTTCCCATCTGCCAGTGCTCTGTGTTTGAGCATGTATGAATACATGGCATGTAATGCATGTGCCACCACATAGACAGCAGTGTAGATGCTGTAGCTGTGGCCGGTCATGCTCATTTCAAAGACAGACGCAGGAAGACTCTCCAGCTTCTCCTCCCCTGTGCAGATTTCGTCATTGATCATGGCTTCTGTGGTACTAGGGAGTGAACAGCCAAAGGCCTGTTTCCAGAAATCCCCAATAAAGCCATCTTCTTTTTCAGATGTAGGGTCTCTTTCCCGAAGAAACTGCCCAAATCCTAAGACTTCCCTAGAATGAACTGCAAAGGATAAAGCACCATGGATGAAGTCTAAGTCCCAGCTTCTTTGAATATCAATTGAAGTGAAATCCATCTGGGCAGTCAAAATCCAGACTTTGGCTTTTGTCTTCATGGGTATATTTTTAAATTCTGCAACCCTCAGCAAGACTCGCAAAGCTATTATGGTTTGAATTTCACCATGTACCACCACGGTTTTCGCTGTGCTTCCCATGACAAGTGTCGATAAGTCATCGTTTCCTACTAGCATTTTCTCCAAATACCTAGAAAAAGTCATTACTGGAAAATTTGTTATGAAATCAAAGCAGATACCATGCTCAGAAAAGACAGGAAGCACCTTCTGTACAAATCGTTGCCCATGTTCATTATCCACGTAGATCACCCCCATCCAAATCCATCTGAAATAAAGCAGTAATTTCATAATCCCCATGTACTGACTGGCCCAACTGGGGAACATCTTGTAGAGGAAAACGGCTTCATTTTTGTTATTCATCACTGGAGCAGAGCCATAGAGGAGCTAAAGGAAATAACAGAGACAACTGAGAGCTATTTCAAAAATAAAATAACCCCCCATGTTGATGATTGTTGATAATGTATGATATACACAGCAGATTTTAACACTTGCCACCAATATCCAGAATGCACCCTTTGCCTACACACTTTAGTATTTCATTAACAATCCTTAGCATGTAAATAAGGATGGAAGGTGGCATGGTATCACCCAATCTTCAGGTCTCAGAAGCTAAGCGGTGTCAGTATTTGAATGGGAGACCACCAAGGTTGACTCTACAGAAGAAATCACTGGCAAAATCTCTCTGCTTCTCACATGCCTTGGAAGCCCTTTGCTGGGATCACCATGAATTGGCTGTGACTTAATGGAATGTAGGTAGCATGTACATAGTCTATTAAGTGTTCAGACCTTTTCACATATCACAACAACCCTTACAGAGGTAATGTAAGGAGATCCATATCTCCGGTTTACAGTTGAGAAGACAAGAAAAAATAGCTTGCCTAAAGAATGAAAGTGCATATTGATAATGCTATCATAATCGTATCTGGACTCTGCACAACTAGTTTCAGCTGGAAACAGGAAGAACTGGCATCTAGTTGGGATAATTCTCAGTAGAAGGTTTTGTGTGTGGCCCAAAACAGGGGAAAAGGAAAGCTCTGTGGTCTCCATTCTCAAGCAATGAATGTCTGGAAACACTCTTAGATGAAACCTTGTGGTTTAGTCAAATCCACTTAAAACTGGGCTCTCTTACTCTGAAGACTGGACAGATACCCACACTGATCCTTGGAAACACTGCTCAGTTCAAAACAACTTGTTACATTGCATGAGATTAGGAACAATGTTCTTGGAAAACCAGAACATCAGCTCTGGTGTCTCTGAAACTTTCGATCTTGTATTTCTTTTTTCCCCCCAATGGAATTCTCTTTTTTCCAGATAAGATAAAGACAAACATGAACACTGAGCAATTAAGTCTCTCACAAAGTTATGCATATAAACAAATGTAAAATAAGCTGAAAGGAACCTGGAAGCCTCATGGTGGTGGTAGAAAAGTGCCATCAAGTCGTAGCCAACTTGGGGTGACCCCATAGCCTTTTCAAGGCAAAAGAGAAACAGAGAGGTGGTTGACACTGCCTGCCTCTGTGTAGTGAGCCTGGATTTTCCTTGGTGGTCTCCAACCCAAATACAAATCAAAGCCAAACCTTCTTTGCTTCTGAGATCTGACCAGCCTGGGTCACCCAGGTCAAGGCTAGAAGCACAGGACAATTTCCATTAACTAGCCACTCTATCTGCCTTTAAAGTATTCAGCTTTGAAGGTCTAACAATAATTAACATGGCACGAAAAATTCAGTGAATTTATCAGAACTTGAGAAAGCTTTAATCTAAAACCACTCCTGATAGCTAAGGAACTGTGAATTAATTGTTAACATGCCATGACCCAGGACGCCATTTTTACCTGCGGAATCTTGTAAACGCACAGAACATCTGCCATCTGGAGACAGAAATTAGATTTTGGTCCCCCCAAAACAGCAACTAAGTTGTTCTGGTCGTCACACTTGTAGTTAGGAATGAACCTCCCCTTAGTGGAGAGAAGTTCCATTGCAGCGTGATAGGTATGGCTTCGGCTAAAATAGTTATTATAGGTGTGCATACCCAGAGTGACATTGGGTAATAGCTGAGGATTTTCATTGATCTCCTTGACAGCAAACACCAAAGCCAGGATGTTCTGGTAAAGCTGAGTGAATACTCTGCAATGAGAGTGATAAACTGCATCACAGCAAGTTCACATTGAAGATTACATTGAATGCATTTCAGTGCAACTTTACTGAATAAACTGAAGGGAAACAAATTCTATAACCTTGAGGCCTGGTAACTATGAGGGCTCCCACAGCTGGCTTCTGACTTCTTAGAATATTATTTCAACCAAAGAATGGTTTGGGAACCAATTTTTTAGCACACATTCTCATTGGCAATAAGACTTTCAAATGTTTATTGCAGTCTCACTCTGATGTGTGTTGGGTGTGTCTTCAAAGGAAGTACTTCTTCACACAAAGAGTGATTAACATATGGAATTCACTGCCACAGGACATGGTGGCAGCTACAAGCATCGACAGTTTCAAGAGGGAATTAGATAAACATATGGAGCAGAAATCCATCAGTGGCTATTAGCCACAGGGTATAGTTGGGAACTCTCAGTCTGGGGCATGTGATGCACTCTATTCTTGGTGCTGGAGGGGGCAGCAGTGGGAGGGCTTCTAGTGTCCTGGCCCCACTGCTGGACCTCCTGATGGCATCTGGTATATTTTGGCAGCTGTGTGACAGAGTGTTGGACTAGATGGGCCATTGGCCTGATTCAACATTGGCTTCTCTTATGTTCTTATGTTCTTAATACACTATAGAAATGTTCATGAGGGGTGTCAAAATCCCGAGGCTGGTACTATAAAATTTAGGAAGCTTACATCTGAGAAACAGTGACACATGAAGTGTCTTCTACTGAATCAGACCAGTGGTCCATCAAAATTAGTGTTGTCTACTCAAATCAGCAACAGCTCTTCAGTGTCTCTGGCAGAGGTCTTTCACATCTCCTGCTGCCAGATTCTTCATCTGGAGATGCCAGGGATCAAACCTCAGACCTTCTGCATACCAGGCAAATGCTCCAGCACTGAGCCATGGCCCTTCCCAAGCTCCAATCCTGTTAAATTAACAATGGAGCCTAATCCAGTTAAGGTATATTCTATAGGTGGATGGATTCTTGAGTTAGGGACAAGGGAAAAGGTTCCACAATCCTTGAGTGAGGTAGAAGGGAGAAGGTTCCACAATTCTGCAAAGGTTTGCTGTTGTTCTTTTGCATGTGAGCATCAAAACAGAGGAGATACCATTTGTTTTCTAATGGAGCCCATTCAGTTTATGATGAAGATTCACTGGGAGGGAGACCATGAATATCATAGCACACAGTAAGCCTTCCATTACAATACACAGAACATAATAAAGCAATACTATGGGGAAAAAAATCCTTCTTACGCGTATGTATCAGAGGAATTAGGAGAGGGACGTTTTTTAAATTCTACAATATCTGAATACTTAAACACATGAGAAACAATGCCAGCAATGAGAAGGTCTCCTGATTGATAATATTTGTGAACAAAAGGAAGCGGTTGACCGATGGGGCATTGAGCAGATGGAGATTTGCACACCACCTGCACCAGCAACACTAACACTGAAGCAACAAATAGCACCATCTTCCATGAAGATCTTTCTCATAGACTCCAATTCATCTGTTCTCACATTATCATTCAAGCATTCCTTAGTAGCACATCTTGAGATGGAAGGGACGCTCACTAGAATGATTCAAAGCCAGGATGGTACAGTGTTAAAATGTCAGTGAACAGACAGCCCTGCTTTCTAGCTGTGGATGACCGCAGGAACAGAAATACCACCTTTGAGAGGTTTTTTTTTTTTTTTTCCTCGCTGTCACTGGAACTCCCAAAGGATGGAGAGAGAAAAAGGAAGTAATGATGATGAATTTGCTGATGATAGAGAAGGTAATTTACCTACTCAGATGAATAGATTATCTGCAACTTTGCAGAAGACAATATGTTGACTACATCTTAGCAGGCATGTATTCTGACCTTCCTCAATGGTACTCAGACTTGTAGTAAACAACGAGAAAAGCAACCAGGTTAACTAGGTCTTAACGTATGAATTTCTAGAGATGACATAAAACCTTCTCTATTACAAATTAGGTTCGTTTCTAGGGCTGCCAGGCAGTGCAAGACAACTGGCAGGAGAGCTGGGGGTGGGGTGGGGCAAAGATCCTGGAGGAAAAAAAAGAAAAAGAAGGCCTTGGCTGTTTACTGTAAATTTTGACCATTGAGTTCCCAGTGATTCCTAGAACTACCTGGAAGTGACAAGTGAGCTCTTGTACTAACTAGAAACTCCATGGCAAGACCAAGCCCTTTTTTTAAAAAAATCTCCTCATGACATTTGGCCCCTAGGGCCTTAGTCTCCAGCCACAAATCAGCTGAGCATCAGAGCCAGTTTGGTGTAGTGGTTAAGTGTGCGGACTCTAATCTGGGAGAACCGTGTTTGATTCCTCTCTCCTCCACTTGCACCTGCTGATGTGACCTTGGGTCAGTCACAAGCTCTGGCACAGCTGTTCCTGAAAGAGCAGTTTGTGTTAGAATTCTCTCAGCCCCACCTACCTCACAGGGTGTCTGTTGTGGGGAGGGGAAGGGAAAGGGGATTGTAAGCCACTCTGAGACTCCAAGTGAAGGGCAGGGTATAAATCCAATCTCTTATCTTCTTCTTCAGGCAATGGCTACAAGTGGTGGGTGCTGTCCCACCATAAGTGGGCAAATGAGAACCCTGTCGGTTTCTTAGAATGGAAACAGTTTGGTGTAGTGGTTAAGTATACAGACTCTAATCTGGGAGAGCCGGGTTTGATTCCCCACTCCTCCACTTGCACATGGCTGGATGACCTTGGGCAAGCCATAGCTCTGGCACAGCTGTTCTTGAAAAAAGAGCAGTTTCTGTCAAGAGCTCTCTCAGCCCCACCTACCTCACAGGGTGTCTGTTGTGGGGAGGGGAAGGGAAGGGAGTTTGTAAGCTGCTCTGAGACACCTTTGGGTAGTGAAGGGCGGGGTATAAATCCAATCTCCTCCTCCTCCTCCTCCTCCTCCTCCTCCTCCTCCTCCTCCTCCTCCTTCTTCTTCTTCTTCTTCTTCTTCTTCTTCTTCTTCTTCTTCTTCTTCTTCTTCTTCACTTCAAAATCATGAAGTAGTACCCAGTGATCTTCCATTTCATGTTGCTCAGCTCCAGAAGATAGCATCTACTTGTTCAGTAGAGGAAAATACTGAATTCACATCTTGACAATTGGAGGGTCAGAAAAAGAGAATGCAAGAGTAGGGCAATGGACTACAATGTTGGGACAAACTGACCTGAGGTTCAGCTCATGTATACCCGTGGACCTGGTGACAACCTGGAGGCTTCATGCAATCTGGCTGCCCCGCTATTTGCAGTGGTTTAAATGGTTGCAGGAAGTTTTGATCAGACAGCACACCCTGAACTGGCTTCACTGTGCGCTTGCCCCATGGTCCATCATCCAGATTGTTGCGGCATTCTTTCTTCTTCTTTTTTTGTCTTTCACCCATGTGCATATCTGTGTATCCAAAGCTCCAGCTCCTCTTTGACAGTTCCACAAACTCTCAGTCAAGTACTACAGCCCCTCTCGGCCTCCTTCCCTTCACCTCTCTTCCATGGAGTACTGGGGGGGAGGGGTGCAGATTTATATTAGAGTAATCCCATTGACTTCAGTGCATTTACCATTATGTCAATCATGGGATGCTCTCAGACTCTGATGCAGAAACAAGAGAGGGTTTTTTTGGGGGGGGGGTTGTTCAAAAACAACTCCCTCGGGATCTCCCAAACTAGAACGACTACTTGGCCGATATGATTGCCAACACCAGGGACGATTATGCATTTATGCGAACATCACTACCTGATTAAAAAAAAAAATAGGAGGGGGAAATGGAAGGGAAGTTTCAGACTTCCCAAACAGCTTGACTTCGCAAGAGGGGAGTTCAGACAACTGCAAAAGCAGAGTGGAAGCGCTGGCATTCCTAAACACTAGACTTCCCCTTGTGCCTGGTTACTCTGCTTCCAAAGTGAGTCAAAACAGGGGGCCAACGACTGGGGCACAGAAAGCAGATGTTGTTGTCTGATCGTGCTCTTTCAATCCGCAAATGTAACACAACAATATCAGTGCAAACGGCTCATGTGACTGTAGCAATGGAGAAGTTCTCAGCCTGCCTACCTTAAAACTAAGGTTATCAACCTCTGGGTGGGTTATGGATATCTCCTGCCATTACAATTCATTTCTAGACTGGAGAAATCCATTCCCCTGGAGAAAATGCCAGCTTTGGAACGTGGAATCTCTGGCATTCTATCCTGCTGAGGTCCCCCCCTTTACCAAATGCCATTGTCCCAAGGCTCCACCCCAAAAAATCTCCAGGAATTTCTCAACCCAGAGCTGGCAACCCTACTTACACCAAATATACTGTCTGTATACTTAACACAACATATACTCATCCTTGGTTATGTTGTCAGCATGGCAAATGGGGGCTTGGGACCACAGTTTTTGTTTCATGTATTTCTCATATGTAATAAACCTCATAATACAGTACAGAATGAACAAGAGTAACACATATCTATGTGATAACATATATCTATATTGCTGTAAGATAGCAATAAGTGCAATCATTGCTGTTCTGATGTACTTACAGTACTTGGTACTTTTTCATTTCTCTTCCATGAAAAAAATTGCCCCAGCCATTTACTTCCTTGCATTTTCAGAAGGCATTGGAGTGCTCATGCCCATTCCTAATTATGACAAGACTTTTTGTCACTGTCTCAGCTGAGGGCTAGATATGATTTCTCACCTTCTGCAGAATGTCAGTACTTACAATTGCAACATCTGTTGCTGTCAAAATATGGCCCAGGGGCATTAAGCCCAGGTAGCCCAAGACACAGTAAAACATGGTGACCGACCCTTTATTACACTTCAGAGTCCCTTTTGCTTCTGAAACTCTATAAAAAAAACCTACAATATTTGTTTATACATGTTTGATATCAGATAATATATATATATATGCAAAGTCTCAGAAATTAATGGAACAAGGAATTCATCACCCTATTTTGCCAAAACAATGGAATATGGTCAAAAAGTCTATACCGACTCTCTCCATGGATCTTAAGTTGAGACTTATTCGGCAAAAAAATTATGTTTAAGATACAGTGATCACTGCAGTGACTCTTTAGCAAAGGACTGAGGAAAGTGCCTCGTTGTTAGCATTGTAACTTATTGGATGCATCCCTGAGGACTATGCTTTGGGTGTGTTCAGTCAAATCAATCCATGCTACCCTTGCATGAATGAGACCTGTAAAACTTTATCTCTGTAACCTTGTAACTAACTCTCCCCTTTTACATTGAGTCAATATTAATACTACTTCCTCATCAATGGCATATAAAAGGAATATAATATGTAATTCTAGTAAAAGAACAAAAAGATTGGAAGCATCAGCAGTGGAAATATGTAAAATGAAAATCCAAAAATCACGCATGAAAACAAAACGAGTGGGGAAAAAAGGCATGGCACTGCAAGTATTACAAAATGCATTCAAGATCATCATGGTCATTGACCTAGGAAAAGGAAACTTTTCAATTTGCCACGTATATTTTGTTTTTCTTTCTTTTCAGAGGGAAGTGTGATGTGACTTCAGAAGAGATAAAACGTCTTATTCACTCCAAAGGTCTGTCCGTAGTTTTCACTTGTATTTGTTTGTTTGTTTCTACCTACCCCACAAAAGAGGCTTCCAAAATGGCTGAGCATTATATAATTTTAACACCAAAGCCTCATATTGACACCACGTTGAGGGAAGAAATTATGGAACCTGGGTTGCTCAGGGGAGGGCAGGGGGTACAGAGGAAAAAGTAACAGTGCCTTCAGTCCCTCAGTGAACCTAACTAGGGAGGAATAACCAATAGGCAACATGACAGAAAACAAAATAACAAAACTAACCCACAGGGCTTCTAATTTTTTTTACCACTCACAAGTAGAAGTTGAAATAGTAAGAGAGTTTATTGAAGAGATATTAGGCATTTCCCCCGGGGGGGGGGAGGCAGGAAATCCCTCAGAAATTCTACGAGAAGGCCAGTCTCACAGGGTCAGAAGCATATCAGGTCAAACATCATTTTGGAAGGTCCTGACTGAGGTAAGATGGAAGACTGCTTAGCTGCTCTCCGTCTTGGCTTACTGGTGGCAAATAGTAGCTCTGAAGAAGAGGACTTCAGCTAGAGCTGTATCCAGGGTGGTGGAACCCTGCCTTTCTACTGCCCTTTCTCCATCACACTTCACTGCTGACACTCAACCAAGGATGGAAATACCACAGCAGAAAACACTCATCTCACTTCAGCTAGACTTCCTCATTATTACAAACTAATGAAAACAAATGGTTAAAGTAGTCATGTCATATTTATTCATTTTCATTAAGCGAGTCTGAATTTTAATGGATTGCTGTTGTGCTCTTTTAAATTCTTTCATTTGGCCTTCTTGTAATTTGACCTTTGATGTTCAGTTCAGGCCTCACTACGATGATATAAAATTTAGGGAAAAATATACAAGCCAGCAACCCAGCACTGGAGGCTAAGATAGAGAAGACCTCCACAGCCACCATATATTTTCCTTTGGTGCTCAAATAGGTTGGAAGAAAGGTCAGCCAAACACTGCAAAAGACCAGCATGCTGAAGGTGATGAACTTGGCTTCATTAAAACTATCAGGTAACTTCCTGCCTAGGAAAGCGACAGTGAAGCTCACAGTGGCCAGGAAGGCCAGGTAGCACAAGACACAGTAAAACATGGTGACCGACCCTTCATTACATTTCAGAATCATTTCTTCAGCCATTGAGTGCATGTCAAAATCTGGGAATGGAGGAGAAGTTATTAACCAAACTGTACAAATAGTGGTTTGGATAAAAGAGCAAGAAAGAACAATGGAGTAGGCCAGTGGTTTCCCCACCCAGTTTCTCATCCTGGAGCCTGGTTTGGTGGCTAGGAAAGCTAGAACCACAATGATGGTCTTGGCCAACACACAAGAAACAGCCACAGAGAAGATGATGCCAAAAGTAGTTTGTTGAAGGAGACATGACAGTTTTTCAGGTCGGCCAATGAAAAGCAAAGTGCAAAGGAAGGAGAGCAGGAGGGAGACGAGGAGAATGTAGGAGAGATTCCGGTTGTTGGCTTTGACAATGGGAGTGTCCTGGTTCTTCATGAAGATACTGAGCACCAAAGCTGCCATGAAAGACAAGGAAAGTGCAAAACTAGCCAAACTGATCCCCAAAGGTTCTTCATAAGAGAGGAAACTTATATGTTTTTGCAGGCATAAGTCCTGATTAGGATTTGGATATTGATCTTCTGGGCACTGAAAACAGTCACTGGTATCTGAAAAAGAAATGTGGGTATAGACACATGTAAGACCTTCATGCAGTGTACTACATTGATCTGTATTACTATGGGGTACGTAGGGCTGCTATATGGAGACCTCAACTTTGTATGAGTCTCATGCAATTATGAGTGTTCCGTTTTCTTTATCCATGCTAATGAATAATACAGGAGCAACACAGTTCATATAGGACTTCTGTCCCTGGTAAACTAAACCGCGTCACTGAACATGTCTTTCAGTTTCAGAAGCTGGCAGTTAATAACACTTCCATCTCATCCAAGCATCTCATCATTTTATTCATTTCCATCCAGTCATCTGTTCGCTCACACATGCAGCACACAAAATCACACATACACGAGAGGTTCTAACAGCCAGTTGTATCAGATCTGCAACCTCCACCCCCACTGGAAACAAAATGGAAATCAGGTCTCATAGCTAACCTGCTCATTTCTTCAATACGAACAAAAATTATTCTGCAGTTACACGCTTCTAAGTCATCATGCCGTATAATATTTTTTTTCAAAAAACCCTAAAATTAAAAAAGCAATGATATATTGAAAGCTTTAACTAGCAGAAGACTGGTGCCTGAGAAGTGCAACGTGCACTAGTGTACCCCCACCTTCACAGGATGATCCACAAGGGTGGGGTGAGCCAATTAAGGCTCAACATAGGTACACCAGCCAATGGGGAGCCTGGCACACTTGCCAGGCTCGGCAGCAGCTGCCTCCCTCCATACTTCAGTGCTGCACAAGCTCCCCACCTTCCCTCTCTCCCTCTTCAGAAATCATATAGGATTTGCTGATCACCGGTTCAGGGTTTAGCAGGGATTTTTGGGGGGACTCTCTCAAATTGGCTGACCAGGGGGCCTTTTTTGTCTGCTCTGCATGGTTGGAAGGGGTGAGGTTTAAATAGGCCTGGTAAAGCTGGTTAGGCACTAACTGGGAAGGTGGGAAAAGCACAGGTTGAGGGGATTTACAGTTGATAAGCACCCCGAGATATCAGCAACAGGGATGGGGGTCCCTCAAACTGGTTCCCTATCAACTTGGCAATCTGGGTGGCTCAGTGAGGGCCCCTTCAAGGTTGGAGAGGACATACAATGGGTCTTAAGACATAGCAGTCATGGATGGGTCTATGCCCCTCCATTCCCTCTATGCACTACCATGCATGATTTGGAGTTGGGAGTAAGCTGTGAAGTGGCTAAATTTGTGGATGACACAAAGTTATTCAGGGTGGTGAGAACCAGGGAGGATTGTGAGGCACTCCAAAGGGATCTGTCGAGGATGGGCAAGTGGGTGTCAATGTGGCAAATGTGGTTCAAAGTGGCCAAGTGCAAAGTGATGCACATTGGAGCAAAAAACCCTAAATATAAATACACATTGATGGGGTCCAAACTGGCAGGGACTGACCAAGAGAGAGATCTTGGAGTCATAGTAGATAACTCAATGAAAATGTCGAGACAGTGTGCAACTGCAATAAAAAAAAGGCCAACACTATGCTGGGGATTATTAGGAAAGGAACCGAAAACAAATCAGCCAGTATCATAATGACCCTATATAAATCAATGTTACAACTTCATTTGGAGTACTGTGTACAGTTCTGGTCACCACACCTCAAAAAGGATATTATAGCATTGGGAAAAGTGCAGAAAAGGGCAACTAGAATGATAAAAGGATTGGAACACTTTCCCTATGAAGAAAGGTTAAAACTCTTGCGGCTCTTTAGCTTGGGGAGATGACAGCTGAGGGGTGACATGATCGAGGTTTATAAGATTATACATGGGATAGAGCAGGTAGAGAAAGAAGTACTTTTCTCCCTTTCTCACAATACAGGAACTCGTGGGCACTCAATGAAATTGCTGAGCAGTCGGGTTAGAATGGATAAAAGGAAGTACTTCTTCACCCAAGGAGTGATTAACTCATGGAATTCACTGCCACAGGAGGTGGTGGTGGCTACAAGCATGGATGGCTTCAAGAGGGAATTAGATAAGTGTATGGAGCAGAAGTCCATCAGTGCCTATTAGTCACAAGGTATAGATAGGAACTCTCAGGCTGGGGCAAGTGACGCTCTGTATTCTTGGTGCTTGGGGGGGGCAACAGTGGGAGGTCTTCTAGTGTCCTGGCCCCACTGCTGGACCTCCTGATGGCACCTGGTATTTTTGGCCACTGTGTGACGCAGAGTGTTGGACTGGATGGGTCATTGGCCTGATCCAACATTGGCTTCTCTTATGTTCTTATGAGAATAGTTCAGAAGGATTCTGGACCTGGCTCTGAGGCGAGGTGATTTTGCCCTGTTAGGAAGCCCTTGCCTTGCAAGACTGATCCAACCTGTGCTTTAATGTGTTCTCTGAGTTGTTCAGATCAGCTTGTTTGTAAATAAAGTTCCCAGTTTGACCCATAAACCTATATCATGTTTCATTCGAGGGGCAGGTGGGCAAAACATCCAGCATTAAAATTGTTAATTTAGATCTGGTGTTAGGAGAAGTAAAAAAGAATATTGAAAAAAGCTTGGTGAATACCATCCTCACCCTCCAGGAGTGAAATCTTCCCTTCTGGACACAGACGGCAGTCGTAGCAGCAAAATGGCTTCTCTTCCTTCCTTGTCTTACTGTAGCCGGAAAGGCATCGGTCATTGCACAGAGAAAGGGGCTGCACCTGTCCATAAATGAAAGACGGGAATGGTGTTTGTTTGTCTTTTCATTCAGGAGTTTGCATTTCACTGGTCGGTTATGCATTTAAGTATTGGATGTCCACTGGCATGGTGTAACAGACTCTCTTTTGGAGACCGCTTGATATGCAATGGGATATTTCAATAACTTTCACTAGAAGACAGAGTTCCGTATATTATAGAGTTCTCAAGGGAACATAACTGTCACCACAAGGTGGAAAGCGCCATCAAGTCACAGCTTACTTATGGAGATCTTGTAAGGTTTTCAAGACACCACATGCCCAGGGTGATTTACCATTGCCTGTCTCTGTGTAGCAACCCTGGACTTCTTCGGCGGTCTTCCAAACAAGGATTGATGAGGGACTGACTCTGCTTAGCTTCCAAGAGCTGATGCAATTGGGTTATCCTGGGCTATCAGGGCACCATGAGGCTTACGAATCCTACTTACTTAAGTTGAAATTAAGTCGCACTGTTTGCAGTATGACTTACTCCCCAGAAAATGGCCCTTTATGTACAATAAGTAAATAGTTTAAGGGAATATATGTTCAAAATTGTGCAATGTTATGATTTCAGATTGAAAAATATTATCAGAACGGGGTGCGACTTATCTGATTGGCAGAACAACAAGGCAGAACTGCTCCAGAATTTGAACTAGAAAGCATTAAAGAAACATTAAAAAAATTAAAATGATATTCCATAACATGATATGTCCTGAAAAGCATACAGAGCCCACCTGGTTAAACATGAGGGGCCAGATGATTCCATCTTCATGAATGGTGAACACTTGGTCTTCAAGAGCTCTGGGGTCAATCCTTCCAACTTTGGCTCTAAGAAAGGACTTGTTAGGAAAAGTGACCCAGTTGATGATATCGAATCCAACTGCTATCTCCACGTGTTCATCAAAGGAAACCAGGTCCCCAGCACTACTGTTGAATGAGACTTTTTTCAAAAACTCATGGAACTAGATTTGTGAAGAAGAATAAGGGGGGGGAAGTATTTTAACAGTGTACAGATTATACTTGAGAATTCTGGCTAGTAGACCATTAAGACATGTAATGGAATTTATATAGGAATTGGCCAAACACAGTAGGACAAGATTTCTGAAAAGTTCTGATTTCAGAGGAAGAAAGTGAATGCTGGTAGGGGGAATGGTGAGTGATGGTTGGAAGCGGAAGGAAAGGAGGTTTCTCAGTGGTGGATCATCCACTTGGTAGGCAGAGGGACTCAGGTTCAATCCCCAGCATTTCCAGTTCAAAAGATCTGGTAGGAGGTGATGAGAAAGTCCTCTGCTTGAGAACCTGAAGACCCACTGCTGGTTTGAGTAGTTGATACAGACCTTGGTGGAACAATTTCCCCTCACAGCAACCCTGTGAGGTAGGCTAGGCTGAGAGTGAGTGGCTACCCCAAAATCACCCAGCAAGCTTCCATATGAGAGTGGGGTTTCAAACCCGGGTCTCCCAGATCATAGTCCCCCACTCGAACTAGTACATGCCACAGGATCTCAACTTTTTGCTGGAGTTAATAAAAATCAATAAATGTAATCCTGTTCCTTCCCTAAATGTGAAATGTCAGCACTGAACGGTTGAGTAATAGATCTTTAAGTGCTAGAACAACTGCTGTTGAGCCATTGGTGCATTTTAGAATCTGGGGTCTCTTGTTCACCAATTCTGACCATCTAATCACCAATTCTGGTGAGCACCCCTGCATTTATGAGCCTTCTAGGCATTACCTGCCATGGCTGTTGTCTTAGCAGCATGTTTCTCCCTCCATCTGCTACTGCCCTGTGTTTGAGCATGAATGAATGCATGGCATGTAATGCATGTGCCACCACATAGACAGCAGTGTAGATGCTGTAGCTGTGGCCAGTCATGCTCATTTCAAAGACAGACCCAGGAAGACTCTCCAGCTTCTCCTCCCCAGTGCAGAGTTCTTCTTCATTCATGGCTCCTGTGGTACCAGGGAGTGAACAGCCAAAGGCCTGTTTCCAGAAGTCCCCAATAAAGCCATCATCTTTTTCAGAGGCAGGGTCTCTTTCCCGAAGAAACTGATCAAATCCTATCACCTCTCTTGAGTGAACGGCAAAGGACAAAGCACCATGGATGAAGTCTATGGCCCAGGTTCTTTGAAGTTCAGTGGATGTGAAATCCATCTGGGCTGTCAGAATCCAGACTTTGGCTTTTGTCTTCATGGGTATCTCTTTAAATTCTGCAACCCTCAGCATGATTCGCAAAACTATTATGGTTTGAATTTCGCCATGGACCACCACTGCTATGGCTGTGCTTCCCGTGACAAGTTCTGTTAAGTCATTATTTCCTTCTGCCATTTCAGGAAAAAAACTAGAAAAAGTCACTGCTGGAAAATTGGTTATGAAGTCAAAGCAGATACCATGCTCAGAAAAGACAGGAAGCACCTCCTGTAAAAATCGCTGCCCATGTTCATCATCCACGTAGATCACCCCCACCCATATCCATCTGAAATAGAGCAGTAATTTCATAATCCCTGTGTACTGATGGGCCCAACTGGGGAACATCTTGTAGAGGAAAAGGGCTTCATTTTTGTTGTTCATCACTGGAGCAGAGCCATAGAGGAGCTAAAGGAAATAAAGGGGACAGCGGAAAGTTATTTCAAAAATAACATAATCCCCCAGGTTGATGATAGGGTTAAGAATTTATTTTTCTATCTATCTATCTATCTATCTATCTATCTATCTATCTATCTATCTATCTATCTACCTCTCTATCATCTATCTATCTACCTACCTACCTATCTATCTATCATCTATCTACCTACCTACCTACCTATCTATCTATCTATCTATCTATCTATCTATCTATCTATCTATCTATCTATCTATCTACCTATCTATCATCTATCTCTCTATCTCTCTATCTATCTATCATCTATCATCTATCTATCACCTACCTACCTACCTACCTGTCTGTCTGTCTGTCTGTCTGTCTGTCTGTCTGTCTCTCTATCTATCTATCTATCTATCTATCTATCTATCTATCTATCTATCTATCTATCTATCATCTATCTATCTATCTATCTATCATCTATCATCTATCTATCATCTATCTACCTATCTCTCTCTCTCTCTCTCTATCATCTATCTATCTTACTTACCTACCTACCTACCTACCTATCTACTTATCTATCTATCTACTTATCTATCTATCTGATTTATGCCCCACCCTCCGCGCCAAAGTAGGCTCAAGGCAGCTTCGTATGATAGACATGGCAGATTTTAACACTTGCTACCAATATGCGAATGCACCCTTTGCCTTTACACTTGAGTATTTTTATTAATAATCCTTAGCATGAAAATAAGGATGGAAGACAGCTTTGTAGAGGCCAATCTCATCAGGTCTCAGAAGCTAAACAGGGTCAGTATTGAATGGGAGACCACCAAGGATGACTCTGCAGATGAAATCACTGGCAAAATCTCTCTGCTTCTCACATACCTTGGAAACTCACATACCTTGAAAACCATAAATTGGCTGTGACTTAATGGAACTCAGGTAGCATGTAAAGATAAAGGTAAAGCTAAAGGTAAAGGTTTCCCTTGCTCAAAAGCCAGTCAAATCTGACTCTAGGGATGCGGTGCTCAGCTCCATTTCGAAGCTGAAGAGCCAGCACTGTCCAGAGTCGTTTCCATGGTCATGTGGCCAGCATGACTAGATGCCAAGGTATGCAGAACACTGTTACCTTCCCACCAAAGTGGTACCTATTTTTCTATCTGCAGTTTCTTGCTTTTGAACTGCTAGATTGGTAGGAGCTGGGGCCAGAGACAGGAGCTCACTCCTTCACGTGGCCCTCGGGTGTTGAACTGCTGAACTACCGACCTTCCGGTCTGCAGTTCAGCGTCTTAACCACTTGAGCCACCACAGCCCATACATAACATGTACATACAGCCCATACATAGCATGTACATAGTTAGAATTGTACTGTTTTACTGGCTCTTGCTCTATCTATAAATAAATTAGATCGATCGCATGTACATAGTCTATTAAGTGTTCAGACCTTTTCACATATCACAGTAACCCTTACAGTGGTAATGTAAGGAGATTCATATCTCCAGTTTACAGTTGAGAAGACAAGAAAAAATAGCTTGCCTAAGGAATGAAAGTGCATATTGATAATGCTATCATAATCGTATCTGGACGCTGCACAACTACTTTCAGCTGGAAACAGGAAGAACTGGCATCTAGTTGGCATAATTCACAGTAGAAGGTTTTGTGTGTGGCCCAAAACAGGGGAAAAGGAAAGCTCTGTGGTCTCCGTTCTCAAGCAGTGAATGTCTGGAAACACTCTTAGATGAAACCTTGTGGTTTAGTCAAGTCCACTTAAAACTGGGCTCTCTTACACTGAAGAGTGGACAGATACCCACACCGATCCTTGGAAACACTGCTCAGTTCAAAACAGCTCGTTATGTTGCATGAGATTAGGAACAATGTTATCGGAGAACCAGAACATCAGCTCTGGTGTCTCCGGAACTTTCAATCTTGTATTTCTTTTTTTCCCCCAATGGAATTCTTTTTCCCAGATAAGATAAAGACAAATATGAACACTGAGCAATTAAGTTTCTCAGACACAAAGTTAGGCATATAAAGAAATATGAAATAAGGGGAAAGAAATCTAGAAGTGCTCGTGGTGGAAAAGTGCCATCAAGTCGTAGCCAACTTCTGACACCACAGGGTTCTCAAGGTAATTGAGAAACAGAGGTGGTTTGCCACTGCCTGTCTCTGTGTAGCAACCCTAGATTTCCTTGGTGGCCTCCAACCCAAGTACAAACCAGGGCCAAATCTGCTTAGCTTCTGAGATCTGACTAGCCTGGGTCACCCAGGTCAGGGCTAGAAGCACAGCACAATTTCCATTAACAAGCAACACTATCTATTTTTAACAGATTTGTAGCTTTGAAGGTCTAGCAATACTTAACACAGCACAAAAACTTCAATGAATTTATGAGAATCTGAGAAAGCTTTTATGGAAAACCACCCCTGATAGCCAAGGAACTGTGAATTCGTTGTTAACGTGCCATGACCCAGGAGGCCATTTTACCTGTGGAATCTTGTAAATGCACAGAACTTCTGCCATGTAGAGACAGACATTAGACTTTGGTCCCCCCAAAACTGCTACCAAGTGGTTCTGGTCGTCACACTTGTAGTTAGGAATGAACTTCCCCTTAGTGGAGAGAAGTTCCATTGCAGCGTGATAGGTATGGCTTCGGCTAATATAGTTATTATAGGTGTGGATACCCAGAGTGACATTGGGCAAGAGTTGAGAGTTTTCATTGATCTCCTTGACAGCAAACACCAAAGCCAGGATGTTCTGGTAAAGCTGAGTGAAAACTCTGCAATGGGAGTGATAAGCTGCATCACAGCAAGTTCACTTTGGAAGATTACATATAATGCATTTCAGTGCAACGTCACTTTACTGAATAAACAGAAGGGAAACAAATTCTATAATCCTGAGGCCTGGGCTCCCACAGCTGACTTCTGACTTCTCAGAATATTAGTTTGACAGTGGAATGGTTTGGAAACCTATTTGTTAACACACATACTCATTGGCAATAAGAGTTTCAAATGCTTATTGCAGTCTTCTTCCAGTGTGTGCGGTGGGGGAATAACCTCTCTTGTGCTCAATATGCTATAGAAATGTTCATGAGGGGCATCAAAATTGAGCGGCTGGTTCTATACAATTTAGGAAGCTTACATCTGAGAAATAGGGACATATGAAGTATCTTCTACTTAATCAGACCATTGGCCCATCGAAATTAGTACTGTCTGCTCAAACTGGCAGTAGCTCTTCAAAGTCTCTGGCAGAGGTCTTTCAGTCTCCAGCTGCCATATTCTTCAACTGGAGACCCCAGGGATTGAACCTCAGATCTTCTGCATGCCAAGTATATGCTCTACCACTGAGGCATGGCCCTACCCAAGGTCCAATTCCATGAAATTAACAATGGAGCCTTGTCCAATGAAAGTGTATTCTACAGGTGGACAGATCCTTGAGTCAGGGAGAAGGTTCTACTGGTAATGGCACAGCAAAATTTACTATTCAATCCCCAATTCTAGAGAAGTTTGCTGTTGTTCATTTTCATGTGAGCATCAAAACAGAGGAGATACCATTTGTTTTCTAATGGAACCCATGCAATTTAAGATGAAAATTCATTGCGAGGGAGTCCATTAATATTGTAGCACACATTAAACCTTCCATTACAATACACATAACATGATAAAGCAATATTATGGAAAAAAAACCCTCCTCCTTACACAAGAGAATCAGAGGCACTCGAAGAGGGATACACTTCAAATTTGACCTCATCAGAAAACTTAAACACATGAGAAACAATGCCAGCAATGAGAAAGTCTCCTGATTGATAATACTTGTGAACAATAGGAAGTGGTTGACTGATGGGGCATTGAACAGACAGAGATTTGCACACCACCTGCACCAGCAACACTAACACAGAAGCAACAAATAGCACCATCTTCCATGAAAATGTTTCTTGTAGACACTAATTCATCTGTTCTCATGTTAAAATTCAAGCATTCCTTAGTAGCACATCTTGAGATGGAAAGCACCCTCACGAGACTGATTCAAAGCCAGGATGGTATAGTGTAAAGTATCAGTGAACAGACAGCCCTTCTCTATCTCTCTTTCCAGCTATGGATGGCAGAGGGAACAGCAATAACGCCTTTTTTCTTCACTATTACTGGAACTCCCAAGGGATGGAAGTAAAAAAAGGAAGTAATGATGATGAATTTAGTGATTATAGGGAAGGTAATTTACTTATTCAGATGAATCGATTTTCTTCAGCTTTACCAAAGAAAATATGTTGACTACATCTTAACAGGTGTGTGTTCTGGGCTTCCTCAATGATACTCAGATGCAATAAACAATGAGAAAAGCCACCAGGTTAACCAGGCCTTAACATATGAATTTCTAGAGATGACATAAAACCTTCTCTATTACAAATTAGATTTGTTTCTAGGGCTGCCAGGCAGTGCAAGACAACTGGCAGGAGAGCTGGGGGTGGGGTGGGGCAAAGTTCCTGGAGGAAAAAAAGAAAAAGAAAATTAAGGCCTTGGCTGCTTACTTTAAATTCTGACCATAGAGTTCCCAGTGATTCCTAGAACTACCTAGAAGTGACAAGGGTAGCTCTTGTAATAACTAGTAACTAATAAGCAGTAATAACTAATAAGCAGAAGTCCATCAGTGGCTCTTAGCCACAGGGTATAGATGGGAACTCTCAGTCTGGGGCAGGTGATGCACTCTATTCTTGGTGCTTGGGGGGGCAGCAGTGGGAGGGCTTCTAGCGTCCTGGCCCCACTGCTGGACCTCCTGATGGCACCTGGTATATTTTGGCCGCTGTGTGACAGAGCGTTGGACTAGATGGGCCATTGGCCTGATTCAACATTGGCTTCTCTTGTGTTCTTATGTTCTTAGAAACTCTATGGTAAGACAAAACCCATTTTTTAAAAAAAAAAAAAATCTCCTCAGGACCTTTGGCCCTAGAGCCTCACTTTCCCCCACCAATCAGCTGGAAATGGCTGCAATTGGTGGGAGCTGTCCAGCCATAAGTGGGCAAATGATAACACTACCAGATCTGTAAAATGGAAACGCTTCAAAATCCAAATGGCACTTCATTTACCAGGGATCTTCCATTTCATGTCGTTCAGCTCCAGAAGACAGCATCCACTTGTTCAGTAGGGTAAAATACTGAGTTCATCTCTTGCCAACTGGATGTCCAAAAAAAAAAAAGAATGCAAGAGTAGGGCGATGAACTACAGTGTTGTGACAAACTGACCTGAGGTTCCGCTCATGTATACCCGTGGGCCTGGTGACTGCATTCGTGGGCTGCAGTCACACTGGAGGCTTGGTGCAATCTGACTGCCCCTCTATTTGCAGTGGTTTTAATAGTTGCAACAACAAGAAAACAAGAAGCAGAAGGGCCCGGGTGGGCCGGGCCCGCCATTTGCGGGGACGGGCAGGGACAGCGAGGTTGCTGGCCGGGAAGGGGCGGGGGGCCTGGTGCGTGACGGGAAGAGAAAAGACGCACCTCCCCCCCCCCTTCCCCAGCCAATAGAGGGCAGGGGGTGGTCAGGGAGGGGGAGGCATTAAAAGTGGAAGGGGAGCTGCTCCCCCTCCCCACTTGACCACGAGGCGAGCCCGGTTTGCCCACCCATCCCTCCCCAGGTATTCTGGTGCTGCGGTTTAGTGTTTGGAAGTTGAGGGAACGCAGAAGGGGTGTTTACTGGGTCTTTGTAGGTATGGTATTCTTAGTGTTTATTTACAGTTTTTGCATTGCACAATCTGTCACAACTTTCAGCGGTAACAGCATGGGGCCGGATCTGTTGGCGGAATTTGGCCTGCGAGCCAATTCCGGAGCTGGGGACCCTTTAAGGGTCTTGGCGTGAGGGCTGAATGGAGCTGGCTAGCTCAAGGAATAACAGTGCTTGCCCTCACAGCCAGAGGGCAGGGGAGCTCACAAAGGGGCAAGCGTCCGTGTGAATTCCAATAACCTGCCCTCCCGCCTTCTCTACCCATGCCGGCTGGCTGGGTAACGGTTAACTCGGCTGGCACATGGGCCAGCCGATAGATCGGATCCGGTGGACCCATGCTGTGCCAATGCTCTACAGCTGTAACCAATAAAAGTTGTGGCCAAGTTTATCCACCTAATTTTCCAAAGAAACTGGTTGTGTGAGTTCATCCAAAGGGGGGGTGTATTAGGAGCCGACCTCGGGGTCCCAGGTAAGACATGGAACCGCAAATGGAGGTTGACACTGAAATGCCAAGGACAATAGCACCCTTGTAAAAAAAACAACAACCTGGTTTTAAGACACATTTGTAAGAAAATAAACTGAGTCAGCTACTGGATAAACGCAGAGGGAGGGAAGACATGGAAAAACTCAATGCAATTTTGATGCTACCAGCTAGACTGCTAAGAAAAGGAAGAATGTTGTGCATAAGAAAGAGGGGGGCAGAGAGGGAGGGACCCACCTCAAATCAGGCCTAGAGCCAGCTATCAAAAGTTATGGTTAAATGGGATCTACAGTCGAGACCACCTCATACGTCTCCTGACACTCCTGTATAAGGGCCAAGAAGCAACAGTTAGAACCAGATATGGAACAACTGATTGGTTTAGCATCAGAAAAGGAGTACAAGAAGGATGTAAATTGTCACCCTGCTTATTTAATTTTATACGCAGAGTACATCATGCAAAATGCTGGCCTGGATGAATCACAAGCCGGAAATAAAATTGCTGGGGGAAACATCAACAACCTCAGATATGCAGGCAACACCATTCTAATGGCAGAAAGTGAAGAGGACCTCAAGACCGGGACTACAATGACACAAAAAAAGATGGTCCTACAAGCTTGGGTGTCCTGCCAGGTTTTCAGGTGAGTTGTTGCTAGTTTATGTATTAATAGCCAAGTCAGCCAAATCTGAGGATACTTAGGTCGAATCTGCATTTGCATTTTAAAATCAGTTTTGTGCTGCTGTGATGCCATCAAGCATAGAGAAAGACGGCATCATATCAGCACGAAACTGATTTAAAAATGCAAGTGCAGCACAAAACTGATTTTAAAATGCAAATGCAGATTCGACGTTAGAATCCAGAGACTGGGCTCATGAATAGACAAGACCGCTTTTCTACAAACCTGAAAAGTGCCCCAGTTTTACAGAAAAATCTGAAATTAAAAAAAAAAAGCACTGGGGATCAGTAAAAGGCTGGAGGAAAGGGCAGGGCCCTTTCCACAATTTTTGTTAGTCTTTAAGATGCTACTAGACCCTTGCCCTTTTCCATTCTTGTGAAAGAACATAACATAAGAGAACATAAGAGAAGCCAATGTTGAATCAGGCCAATGGCCCATCTAGTCCAACACTCTGTCACACAGCGGCCAAAAATACCAGGTGCCATCAGGAGGTCCAGCAGTGGGGCCAGGACACTAGAAGCCCTCCCACTGCTCCCCCCCAGCATGAAGAATAGAGTGCATCACCTGCCCCAGACTGAGACTTCCTATCTATACCTTGTGGCTAATCGCCACTGATGGACTTCTGCTCCAGATGTTTATCTAATTCCCTCTTGAAACTGTCCATGCTTGTAGCTGCCTCCACCTCCTGTGGCAGTGAATTCCATATGTTAATCACTCTTTGGATGAAGAAGTACTTCCTTTTATCTGTTCTAACCCGCCTGCTCAGCAATTTCATGGAGTGCCCACAAGTGAAGAAAGGGAGAAAAGCTTTTAATCAGTCTCAGCCTTACATGTAAATTATCCCCAAGGCTACCAACTTCTTTGTTTGCTTAATATAGTTATTGCCCACCTTTCTCCTGAACATCTCAAACTTATTTCCCCATTCCTAACCCAGTTAAGCTTACCAGCTTTTAAAGAACTTTGTCTAGCTGTCCCTGGAATATCAGTTTGATGAGCAGCCAATATCAGGTGACACCATTTAGCTCCATGCCATGAAAAAGTTCTGCTGCCAGGTTCTGCGTATTAAACCTCTATTGAAGGGGCATTAAAATACACACGTCAAATTCACTGGCAGTCCCCACTAAAGCTTTGCAGCATGATTCATATTGAGTCCTTTGATGGTGACATGAGATAAGGATTGCACTTCTCCTTGTTGGCACATTACAGTTTCTGGTTATTTTTTTTATTTTTGGCTATCTCAGCTCAGAGTGATATCAATGACACACGTGATCACAGAAGATAACACAGGAAACCAAACATAGGAAATCAAAAACTTACCATCATCATGATTGTAGAACATCACATGATTCTAAAAAACAAACCCAAAAAAGCCCTCCAAAAAACCCCAGAAGCCAAGAGATAATCTCATGAATGCTGTAAAACATCCTGTTTAATAGAACAGGTGTGGCAGGATGGATAAGAATCAAATATAATCAACGGTATAGGCTTTTCTTGCCATTTAAAAGCCAGCAAAAAAAAAGATTTTACTAAAGAATTTACTGAATGTACTAAAATTCAGTCAAATGATACCTAAAATTAAGTCACCAGCTGTCATGGGCCCTGGCTGACTATTCCTCGGACGAGGAAGAGGCACAGAGCAACCCAGCCTCCTCTGGAGACAGCCCAAAAGAGGAACCTTTACCAGCACCTGACGGAGATGAGGCCCCAACATCTGCACAGGAGGTGCAGTCAAAGGAAGAGCCTGGTCCAGAGCCTGGCCCAGCACCACCAGCTGGAGTCACCTCGAGGCCAGAGTCCCCCCCACCTAGCTCACCTGAATGTCCCAGACACAGGGCATGCCAGTGCCTGGAGGTGCAGGAGAGAAGGAGGAGTGCCAGATTTCAGCTATTGCAAAGGCAACGTGGGGGCGTGTGAGTCTTTGCAGGTTGCCTCCCAGGGAAGGGACTACCTGGTCATAAGCAGCCATGCTCACATGCCTCGGTGTGGATGCAACCATGCAATGGTGGACCTTGCTCCGGCTGCCATCCTCCGCGCATCGCTCCTGAGAACTCTGATAGATCTCCCGGCATTCTGACCCCTGGCACTGTTTCTCGACTTGGTTTGGACTTTGCATCTAGCTTAAGTATATTGCATTCGTGGTGACTGGCGAAAGCCAGCACACCAGCAAAAGCCAAGGACATCAAAACTATTATCTCATACACCTGCCAGAAACAACAACAACAAAGCCCGACAAATACAACAACAGGGGCGGTATCAGCCCACCAATAGCCCCTTGGCCCGGCCAATCTGGCCAAGTGGATCCAAGCCAGAGGACCCTCAACTACCCATGAAGGCAACTCAGAAACGCCAGCTGGTACAGAACTCCACAGCTCAGTCACTATCAGAAGCTATAACAACAAAAGTGCAGCACACAGTAATAAGTAGCAAAAAAATAACAAAACCACAAAAAGCAACTGTGAGCTAAATTTCCTGCAGAATATTCACAAAGGTGACTTCGTATAAAGTGAAATGCATCTATCGTCTGAAGTAGATCCGTCCATACAATCCATCACAGGAAAATGCAGAAGCCAGGGAAATAATATACAAGATAAATATACAAAAAGTCCAACCAGAAAAAAAAACAACCAGATGTGGATGTGCGGGGCCAAAGGACCCAGTTTCTTTAATGACTTCACAAGAAGCAGGAACGCGGCAGTCAAATTTATGTTTGTTGAGTTAAACCTTCAGAACATATCTCTTAATTCCCTTTACTTCCCTTTGGTTTATCACAACGTGTCAAGTATTTACCTTAGAAGTACCTGCTGAAAGTATAACAAACTTAGAGTCCAGTGGCACCTTTAAGACCAACAAAGGTTTATTCAAGGTATGAGCTTTTTGTGTGCCAGGCACATTTTTTTTTCAAATACATTGGAATGGTAGACGAGGTTGTGAACTTATAGACAGCAAATTGCCATGTAACATGCTGATGTTTAAGTTAGGCAAAGTGAAAACGTAAATAACAAGTTAAGGTTATAAGGTCAACTGTTGTAAAGCAATAAATATGTCAAAATAGCAGATAAATGCTATTAAATATCACCATGTGACATTTTAATTTGCTGTTAAATCCTTGTCTATAAGTTTATAACCTCATCTACCATTCCAGGCCCCAGTCACATGGGAGGATTTGCCCCATGAAACCAATGGGTTGAGGGTGCATCAAATGGGTACGATCATACGGCAACATCTGGGAAGTGTAGCGCACCCATCACCAACCCGTACCATTGGCCCAAAGAAGCGGATTTTAAAAGTACCAGCAAAAGGGTAGTAGCAACCGGAAAACGTGGGTCACAGGTGAGCGTTGGATCATGGAAGCGGAGTTAATCTGGAGCATCCAGCATGTGCATGCGTCCTGTCGCACCAGATGTGTTTTTCCAAGTCTCCACAGTATGCGAAGCAACGTAAGAATGTGCATGCGCAAGACCCTTTGATGTGCTTCAACATCGCCACATGATCACCAGCTATCGGCATCTGCACAGCATCTCAGGGACCTGTCTGATCACGCTACCACACATCTTTTTGCTCCGGCTCTAATTCGCCCCCCTTCAGCAGCACAGTATCCTGCTCGTGTGACCAGGACCCCAATGTATTTGAAAAAGTATGCCTTCAAAAGCTCCCACCTTGAGTAAACCTTTGTTGGTCTTAAAGATGCCACTGGACTCTATTCTGCTGCTTCAGACCAACATGGCTGACTACCTGGACCTATCTTGCTGAAAGTATATGAGTATATAAATATAACAGTGCAATCCTGGGCTTATACTGGAGTAATTCTGCATAGGGTTGCACTGTAAAGTTGACAGTGGTCAGTCATCGATGATGATGGTGGTGGTGGTGGTGGTGAATTGTCACAGTCATATATCCAACTGATAGATGGTGTTCTGCAATTCGAGATCTAGCCACGTTCTTTGGACTTGCAAATGTATCTTTGCAGGATTGCTGCTATTCCAAGCAACACGGTCTTCTGGAGCTGAGCTGGTGTTATCTCAGAATGTCCAGGTGTTTCTTGATATTTCTAGGCACTGCTCCAAGGGCTCCAAAGACAACTGGCCGGATGTTAACCTTCTTCTCCCAGAGACCTTCTAAGTCTACTCGTAGGTCTAGGTATTTCGTGATCTTCTCACGCTCTTTCTTTTCTACTCTGTTGTCTCCTGGGATGATGATGATGAATTTAAAACATCTGCATCCTGCTTTGGTACCCCAGCATTTGTAAAGTGTATTTAAAGTTTAAATTAAAAAACTCAACAATTAAAAAACACAGTCTACAAAATTGAGAAGATCAGCCGCAGTACTAAAATATTTCATCATCTCACTTTTAAAAAGTGGACACCAAACATAGTTCTGGGGAGAGCAATCCACAGCTAAAAGACCACCATGACCTCCTTAACTTCAAAATAGGTGGAGATGATGGGAATAGAATCCGGGATCTTCTCTATGCAAAACAGAGAACCTTCTACTGAGCCCCAGTCCCTTTTACCACTGCTAGTGGTGGGAACTTTCCTCTGGTGCAGGAGGCTCTTCCTCTAGAGGAAGCCTGAACTCACTGCTCAATTAAAGTCCCAAAACAGAATAGCAGAATGATGTGGTTAGTAAGGATGAGACTAAAGTTCACAATTCAGTTTCCACTTTTCAATTTCACTTCTCCATTGTGCAAAGCGACATTGTCTCTTGATTTTCACTCCATTTGCTGTTTCCTTGGGCCGGCTCTTCCCCATAAAAAATGCACATTTTTTTTTTAATGCTGTGTGTCACATGAGCATAAATTGTGTAAACATGGTATATACATAGGGTTGCCAGACCATGCCTGGCAATCATATGTATATACCATGTTTACACAGTTTATGCCTGGCAACCGATAGGAGTTTGGGGATAGGGAAATGGGGGCTGCAGTTTTGTGTTCACTGGGCATCATGTCCACAGAAAAACCAGAAATGACATCTGGTAGCTCTAGGAATTCCCAGAAAACCCTATGGTAAAACCACAGGTTTTCAGCTATTCCAAGAGCTACCAGATACCACTTCTGGACTTTCTCCAGAAATGGCATTGCAGTGTGTACCTGTCACCAACTTAAAAGCCTCCTGTCACTGCTCAGAGTGGTGGCAGACAACAAGGGCTGCCAGTGAAAGGCATCCTGCCATAGCAGGAAGCCTGGCAACCCTATATATACATATAAAATGGCATATCCATAACTTGTCCATGACATCCAATACCATTAATAAAGGGAACCATCCAGGGCTATTTTGGGGCAGGAACGCACAGGAACAGAGTTCTGGCTGGCCACAGAGTTCTGGCTGGCCCAGCAGAAACTCATTAGCATAATAGGCCATACCCAACAGCAGACACTCATTAGGACTGGCTGCATTAGGGGTGTGTGGCCTAACGTGCAAAGGAGTTCCTGCTACAAAAAAAGCCCTGGGTTTTGACAATGAACAAGGTAAACAGAATAAGAAGCATATGTGGATGTGGCTGGATGACCACACTTGTGGTAACATGGGGGTGTGGCCTAACAGGGTAATGGGTTTCTGCTGTTGGGTGTGGCCTGTTATGCTAATGAGTTCCTGCTGGGCTTTTTCTACAAAAACAGCCCTGATACCATCAATGACAGCAACTGAACAAATAATAATGATAACATAACAAAGCCAAAAGAAACCAGAAAGGCTAATCCCTAGAGACAGTAGCTGCGGCCACACGCCCTGAATAATCGACTTTCAATGCACTTTCCAACTGGATTTTGCCAGTTCACACAGTTAAAAAAATCCAGCTGGAAAGTGCGCTGAAAGTGCGCTGAGAGTGGATTATTCAGACTGTGTGACCGCAGCCAGTATCTGATAAGCACTGTTGTTTTTTCCAGTGGCTGCTGGTAATGTCCCATGGGACCCAGCTGTTTTGCAGAAGTGGCCGTCTCCTCTGTAATTTTCAAAATCATGGTCATTCGATCACCTGAACAAAGCTTCGGTGGTGTTTGAGAAGGGCTCTGGGCAGCAAAATCCCACAGGCAAGTTTGAAACGGCTGCATTTAAAAAAAGATCTCCCGTGCCCTTCATAGCAATGGTTAGGGATGAGAGAACGTGGGAACTGTGTCAGGTTGAACCACTGAACTGGATAGCCTTCAGATCAACATCTCGCGATTGACACTCGGACTTGCTTTTGTGACGCTGCTGAGATTAAAGAGCAGGCTGCTTCGATATTGTGCTAGTGGAGAAATCAGCCGTCGTAGCCTGCTGGTTCATACGAGGCTGAACACAGTGACAGCACTGGAATCGACATTTTAGCATGGCCTCTGTGGTGCTGCTCCTGATTCCCCAAATGACGTGCCAAGTACATGCTATGAAGTGCACCGGAAACCATCCTCTTCCGATTCCGCATGAATGGTACCAACCAGGTGAAATCCTCATCGGAGGCATCGCGACTCATGTCTCTTACATTTTCCCCGATATTTCCTTTGAGAAACGTCCTTCTCAGGAGCAGATTAAAGTTCCACTGTAAGGAGTTATTTTATTAGAAATGAACTATGCTTTGATTTGGTCGATCAGCTTGTTGTGTCTTATTCTCACCCTTCCCACCGTTCGGTCATTGAACTCAGCTTTTCCAGGGGAGACAGGGGGAAGAGGGACCATGCTGACCACTGAAAGGGCTAGTGCAGGGATTGTGGGCATGGACCAAAGTTCCATAGGACAGGGGTTGCAGTGAAGAGAGAACTGGAGCCAAGGTTGAGCAGAAATGCTGGTGGGGTGCACTACCATGTCAACAAAAATTCACTTGAGCTGGAATCCCCCATCTGTATTTCTAAGTCCATTCTGCCACCATAGGGTTTTGCTATGTTGTTTACTCCTCCTTATTTTGTGTTCTTGAACTAGGGCATATGATCCAAATGGGCTAATACTGTGGTGAAGTTATTGCATGCACTACACAATTCTCCCATGAAAGAACATCTGATTTGTTTGCAGAGTGGTGACCAAGTTCCATCAGCACATCCTTTCTTTGGTGTTTGCAATCCATGAAATCAATGAGAATCCCAAGATCTTGCCCAACATTACTCTTGGGTTCCACATCTATGACAGCTACTGTGATGCAAGGATGACCTATCGGACCACTCTGGGTCTGCTCTTCACATCTCATAGGTTTACCCCTAACTACAAATGCAGTATCTGGAAAAATCTAATAGGAGTAATTGGAGGACTTGATTTTGATATCTCCTCCCGCATGGCAGACATCTTGTATCTTTACAAGATTCCACAGGTAGGATCCCCTTGTAGAAGATCATCACTCACATTTGCTTTTGGTGTCTGGTAGCAACTTTATGATTCTAAAATAGAAAGAGTTAGGACAGACAAAAGGAAAGATACAGATATATGTACAGTTACATGGAGGTGAAGAGTACCTACAAGTGTGTAATGCATGCAAACAAACATTAGAGGGATTATTCTAAAAATCACTATTGTGGGAAGAGGAAAATACATCAAGAAGGAATCCTGATTGGAGATGGAAGTCATAGGAAAGTGTTTGCCCACCAAGAAAACTGCTTTGCTCCCATTTTGCCCCATCCCCAGGTAAAAGACATCCAGGGCAGGGTGGGATTCCTTTCCGTGCTGCCTGTCTCAGAGACTAGATGGAGCCCAGGGTCCCAAGGAATATGCTGAACAGTTTATGATTCATCCATGTGGTTCACTCTCACCACATGAATTGAAAACGCTCAGATTAGGTTGGACATGGAAAGCAGCCTTCAGAAGAAGGGAAAATAAGATGCTTGGTACTCTCTGCCTGAAAGGCCAGAGTTGGAAAGAAGTGGAGACGAGTTTGAGGCCACAGGAAAAAAAGATGATACTGAAAGTGTCAAAGTAAGAAATCCACCAATGATGGTGCCAAGATTTGCCTTCCTCATAGGAAGTGCAGTGCTCATTTTTGACTACGGCTCTGTTAAGCTGCATGCTTGGCGGGAGACCCTAATTCAGCAGGGAAACTTGCCATCTCCAAAAGCTTCACTTCATACTATGTCCCATGATAGGTGAGCTCATTTTTCCAGAGTGAATTAAGAGGACATGATCTTTGGTATAGATAGAATTTTCCCCTCTCTTAAAATACCTGGGTAGCCTGTTCATTCATCTCACCTCTTTTCTTTGGTAGGTTAGAAATTCAATCAGTGTTGAGTTTGTGCTCTTCCACTGATGGAAGAGTCTTTCATTGGTGGAAGAAGCTACCTGGCAATGGAAGATTCCTCCATCACTAGAAAGTACTGGGTCCAACCCAGTAGGTACCATCCAATGTAGCATACTAAGACCCATAAATTTCCAGTGAGCTCATACATACTTAGCACTGTGTTCCACGGTTACTATTATGATGATCTTATTATTCTCAGATGCTCTTATTATTCACTAAAACACCAACTGTTCCATTTTCTTTTTTAAGCTTTCATATGGCTCATTTGAAACAAGAGTGAGTGCTAACGCCCATTTCCCTGCCTTTTACTGTATGGTCCCCAATGAAGCCCTTCAGTACGAAGGAATTGTCCAGTTACTTCTGCACTTCAGATGGAAATGGGTGGGGCTCATGACTATGGATGATGACAGTGGAGAATATTTCTTCAGAACGTTGGAGGCAATGCTTTCTCAGAAAGGAGTCTGTTTGGCCTTCAGAGAAACAGTTCCCAAAAATATGCGCTTAAACCGCATAGCCGATGTTATCGAGGGCATGATGAGTAACATTCCAGTTGTGATGGAAAGCAAAGTGAATGTGTTTGTTGTGTATGGAGAAACTGCAGCCATTACATGGCTGGCGACCATTATATGGGTAACAACGCTGGTGATCCCTATGACAGACTTCAGCTATAAAGGAAAGATCTCTGCAGGGAAGGTGTGGGTTACAACAGCCCAGATTGATTTCACATTCAGTCACTTTCAAAAGGACTGGGACATCCAAATGTTCCACGGTTCTATTTCCTTCACGCCTCGCTCAAATGAGCCTCCTGGCTTTCAAAACTTTCTTCGCCTTCCAGGAGCAAAAGGAAATGGTTTTTTCAAAGATTTCTGGGAGCAAGCTTTTGACTGCTCATTAGTTTCAACCTCTGTGGTGCCAACAGAAGGCAATAGAAGGTGCACCAGGGAAGAGAGGTTGGAAAGTCTTCCGGGTCCTTTTTTTGAAATGGGCATGACCAGCCATAGCTACAGCATCTATACCGCTGTCTATGCTGTAGCACATGTATTGCATACCATGTACTCATCTCGATCCAACCACAGAGCACTGAAAGGAGGAGGCAGACTGGAAGCTATGAATGTAGAACCCTCTCAGGTAACCCATCTTCATTGAGAAAAGTAGTGCCCTAGATACCAAATGGTGGTTTGACCTACAGTGGTCATGGCCCGCCAAAGCGTCTTCAAAGTATTGGCACCCACCTGTTGCCCCTTGCCCTATCTGCTCAGACTCCTTTATGTCCCTTGTAGTACCAGTGCCATGAAACTGATTTGCTTATAGCCACAAATCCTTCCATGAATCATTCTTTCAGCTGTCAAACAAGCCAACAAAGTTATGCTCTTTCACACTTTGCCACTCTCTTCCTGTACCTGTTCCTAAAGCGGGGTGTTCTCCATTCTTATGACTTTGCAGTTGCAAAATTTTTGTTGTTCAGTCGCACAGTCGAGTCCGACTCTTCATGACCCCATGGACCAGATAGTCACATTCATAAAGCATAGTGGCATTCATAAAGCCAGTATGGTGTAGTGGTTAAATGTACATACTCTAATCTGGGATCTCAAGACAACATGATCTAAATATGATAGAGAAATGGTGAGTCCTTCTGGCTCCCGATAACAGAGGAATCCCTATGCCTTACCTCTCCTGCTTATTAAATCAGGACTACAGGAAAACATTTACACTCATGCGTTGGGATGTACTCCCATCTGCAGTCCTGGAAGGAAACTTTAACAAGACTTCTTATAAAGAAAGGATATGCCCCTGTTGTGTGGGTGGTATTGAGTCTGTAGAACATGTAATTTTTGATTGTGAAGCATACAATAACTTCCACAAGTCTCTTCTTTTCCCTAAGACACTCCCCCTCTTTCACAGGCAAAGAATCTGCCTTTTAAGAAATTTGCTACTGGATAGCCAGTCAGAAGTTACTTACCGGATGGCTAAGTTTGGATGGCTTGCCCAAAGAATTAGAAAATCTATAGTAGCTCGAAAAGAGAAGAACTAAGTTGTAGTTTTATCAATTTTAACCATTATGGTTTTATGGTTTTCATAATCAGTCTTAAAAATTTTGCTTCTGTCTTAATGTGATGTTTACTTACTATGTTACAAAATGTAAAGCGGTTTATGGGTTGGTCAATGACCGTGAATAAATTCATTCAGGACTCTAATCTGGGAGAACCAGGTTTGATTCCCCATGTCTCCACTTGCAGCTGCTGGATGACCTTGGGCAAGCCATAGTTCTGTCAGAGCTGTTCTCTCGAGGACAGTTCTGGAAAGAGCTCTCTCAGCCCCGCCTACCTCACAGGGTGCCTGTTGTGGGGAGGGGAAGGGAAAGGAGTTTGTAAGCCACTCTGAGACTCTGAGTGAAGGGCGGGGCATAAATCCAATTTCCTCCTCCTCCTCCTCAAGCAAGTTTCCACCTGAAGTAAAAGGAGCCAGGAAACTCTTTTGAAACATCTCAACAACAACAACAACAAAAATCCCAACAAGATTCATTTCTTTCCATCTAGCTCCACTCCTTTCTTCAGAGGACCTCATTCAACACCAGCTCTGGAGATACAGTTATCTTTAATGATCATGGAGAATTAGAAGCCGGGTTTCATGTTACAAACTTGGTCACCTTTCCAAATAACTCCTACATTAGAGTCCAAGTGGGAAGGCTGGATCCTCAGGCTCTTCCAGGCCAAGAGCTGATCATCAAAGACAGCAAAATTGAGTGGCACAAAAACTTGACACAGGTGGGGAGAATATCCGTGCACTATTTCTTCAGTTATAAAAAAAGGTAATTGCAATTGACCGGTGATAAATTTAAGGCAAAAGGAACAGGAGACTTCTCCATGCAATGCATCATAAGCAGTGTGATGCGGCTGTGAAGAAAGCTAATGCAATCTTAGGATGCATTAGCAGAAGCATTGTGTCCAGATCATGGGAGGTGGTAGTTCCGCTGTATTCTGCTATGGTCAGACCCCACCTGGAGTACTGTGTCCAGTTTTGGGCACCACATTTTCGGAAGGATGTTGACAAACTCGAGCGGGTCCAGAGGAGGGCGACCAGGATGGTGAGAGGGTTGGAGTCCAAGTCTTATGAGGAAAGGCTGAGGGAGTTGGGTATGTTTAGCCTGGGAAAGAGAAGGTTTAGAGGGGACATGATTGCAGTCTTCAAGTATTTGAAGGGCTGTCATGTAGAAGATGGAGTGGATCTATTCTCTCTTGCTCCGGACTGCAAAACTAGATCTAATGGGTGGAAATTACAAGGGAGTTGTTACCGGCTTAATATCAGGAGAAACTTCCTGACTGTAAGAGTGGTTGAGCAGTGGAACAGACGGCCTCGGGAGGTGGTGGATGCTCCTTCACTGGACGTTTTCAAGAGGAGACTGGACAACCATCTTTTGGGTATGTTGTAGGTATGTAGGGGTTTCGGCTGTGTTCCTACAGAGTGCAGGGGGTTGGACTAGATGGCCTGCAAGGTCCCTTCCAACTCTAACATTCTATGATTCTATGATTCCCAACAATCATTGGAAGGTTGTGTTGTGTTTGGAAAGCATCACTAATGTTTAGGGTCTTAATGGCTTTTTCAGTAACATAAGAGGGAAAAGGGGGCCCTTTTTCATCACTCCAAAGGCTATGCCAGGTATTATGGGACTCTTGCAGACAAAAACACACACACACATATATATATGATGGGGAAACAGCGAGGAGGAGAATTGCAGAAGATTGCCCTTCCTTCTTCTTGCACCAACAGAAAAACTAGTAGGATCCAACAATAGAACTTTAAGAAGAGCCTTGCTGGATCTTCAGACCTGTGGTCCATCTAGTCCAGCATCCTGTTTCACACAGAGGCCGATCAGTTGCCCTAGAGGGCCAGCAAACAGGACACAGGGACCAAGGCCTTCTCCTGATGTTGCTTCCTAGAACTGCTTTTAACAGGTGTGGAGGTTCCCTTTGGTCATCTGGGCACAAAAACATGAGAAGGCCAACAGTATAGTCCTAAACAGAATTGCAGCCTTCTAAACCCATTGACTGGGGCCATGGTGGCTCAGAGGTTAAGACACTGAAGCTGCAGTAGTTCAGCAGTTCAAGACCGTAGTGCCTCATGATGGAGTGAGCTCCCATCTCTGGCCCCAGCTCCAGTCAACCTAGCAGTTCAAAAGGGAGAAATGGCAAGTAGATAAATAGGTACCACTTTGGTGGGAAGGTAACAGCATTCCATGTGTCTCGGCATTTACTCATGCCAACCATGTGCCCATGGAAATGTCTTGGGACAGTGCTGGCTCTTCAGCTTGGAAACGGAGATGAGCACTGCCCCCTAGAGTCAGATCTGACTGGCTTTCGAGCAAGGGAAGCCTTTACCTTACCTTACTTTAAGCCCATTGAAGTCAATGGGCTTAGACAGGTGCAACTCTGTTTAGAATTGCACCACAAATGTCTTTTTACCATGCCAACTGTATTTATTTGTTTGTTTGAACTTTTATGACCCCTCCCCCTTTCTCCAAGAGGACTGGAACCCAAGGCCAGTGACAAACAATAAAATCAGCACGAGATGACATAATTATAAAATCAACAGGATTTAAAGAATCAGCAGGAAAAGTATAAAAATGTTCAAGAGAGACCTCTCTTGCAAAACACACATTCATACCGAGAGAGGTGCTTCTTTGGACATGTGGGCCCAAGTGGTGGAATATGGATTTATTAATGAAGACGGGTCAAGATATCCAGTCATTTCTGACTACAAAGGGATGGTCTTCAACAGAATCTGAACAGTCTTCCTAGTCATAGCTGGCTTCTAAGATCTGAGGGTTCTCTCTGGCCACTGAGCTAGATGGGCCTTCATCTGGCCGAGCATGTAGGATTTTATCCCCCCCCCCCGGTTTATATCGTGCTTAAAATAGTAAGCATGCTTTGAATAGTAAGCATCCCACCCGTGATTTTCAGGAGCCACACAGTTGCCCCCTTCTACATTTTTTTCCAGTCAGCTCATAGGTTTTTAGCATCGCATCACAATCCTTCTCGTACGTCATTTGTAAACACAATCTGTCAGGCACTTCAGAAAGTCAGTCAAACACCTGGCTTCATAAAGAAGATAGCGTTTATTGAAAGCAGTTCTAAAGGCACGTCAACATTCTTTTGTCAGGAATAAAGCACACAAAGAAGCATCTACAGATATAACCCATTGGGCTAGACCCCCCTTCATGCATCTACCAATGGTTACCTAGCCCGCGCGTGGGAAAAGGTGCGAAAGTTGTTTAAGCAGTAAATACTTCAATAGAGGCCCAGCTATCTGCACAGCGGAAAGCGAAACTGTGAGACAAGGCCATTTGGTAAGATAGGAGACTGCCCAGGCTGGGAACCTATCTGTCTCCTAGACAACCTACCCATCTCCCACATTCCAAGCATGAAAAGTTACAGACCATCTCTCCCTCCTACCCTCCTATCCATCTTATGGCAGGATCATCTGACACACAAATCTCCCCAGCTATTTTTCTCAATGTTAAATTCTTCCCTGACTCAAGGACAGGTGCCTCCCGTCTCTGTGTGCAACGCCCACTGCCATCCAGGTTACAGCAAGAAAAAGAAGGAGGGCGAGAAATTTTGCTGCTACAATTGTGCTCCTTGTCCAGAAGAGATGATCTCAGGCCAGCACGGTAAGAGACGTACTGCGAGAAAAATATGAATCCCATCAAACATCCAGCGATCTATTTATGAATAATGGTGGGGAGGAGATTGAAATTAGATGCCTTTTAATGATGGGAGGTGGCCTTCAAGGTCAATATGGAAAAATGAGATTAAAGAAGGTGTTTCGTTAGCATGCATTTCTCCACCTGTTGCCGGTTACTCAGTTCTTTGGTGAAATAACAGGATATTTCAGAAATATGTCATTGGAATCAGGGCTCTTTTTGTAGCAGGAACTCCTTTGCATATTAGGCGACACACCCCTAATGTAGCCAGTCCTCCAAGAGCTTACAGTCGCCCCTGTCAGAAGAGCTCTGTAAGCTCTTGGAGGATTGGCTACATTAGGGGTGTGTCACCTAATATGCAAAGGAGTTCCTGCTACAAAAAAAGAGCCCTGTGGAAGATGATACCTACAAGACTCCCCCCACCCCCGGGTGGGAACCCTGCATGGGTATTAATGCTTAAAGACCTTCTGGCTAGACTGCCAGAGGTCTAGATAAAATATCCAGCTTGATATGAAATGGGACCCCACGAAATTGACAGGAATTCTCCTGGACTCTCTAAAAGGAGAGGACCCAACCAGCTGGAGCGCTCCGTGACCTTGGGCCACTCACATTGATACAAGACCCTTTGTCTCATGCCTCTAGAGCTTCCTCACTCTCTGGCTATGAATCATTGACTCAAGCTTCCTGGACAATAACTGAGGCTCCTGACTTTGCCACAGCCCCTCCACTCCCCAACTTGATTTTGTCCCGCCCCGCGCCACCATTTGTCAGTGTAAGTGCTTCTCACTGACATCCCAAGCATCTTTTCATAACTCAGTTACTCAGTTATCCAAGCTAAGCTTCCCATGTAGGACAACCTCAGCCGTTATCTTCAAGCTCTGTAATGTATTTCAAGTTTCAACCCTAAGTGTAAACCTACCCCTGCGAAGCCATTGCCTGTCTGCTGATAAAATTAAAGGTGCATAAAAATCACCCTCAAGACCCCCTGCCTTAGTTCTTGGTTTCTGGACCTTACCCTTTGCCCCAGTTGCATGGTTCATCTAACTTCCTTCCTCTTGCTGATGTCACTGAACCTCCCCAACCTCGGGTCTTATCTCTCATACCTCGTAGCTGGTCTCACATTCAATACCACCTCCTCCAGTTTACTAATTGGCTCTCCTCCTGGACTCTTGGATCTTTACTTCCTTTCACTTCTGGAATCTTTGCCACTATGGACTATACTTCCCTTCCCTCTGGATCAGGCATTTCATCCTCAAGGTTCAGGTTTGGTATGACTTTCTTTTGGCCCTTTTCTATTTTTCTGCTAGCTTACTTCCCCTCTCAAATTTGGACAGAAACTCACAGGCAGGTAGGCTAATGAAGGTTTATTGGTGTGCTGCATATGTGTTGTCTATATCTTTGTTTGCAATCACTTGACTGTGCCATTTTTGCCATTTCCTTCCTAGATCTGTACTCTGGTTAGGACAATTTTTTTTAAAAATAATTCTTTTTCTTCCGTGAGTTGTTTTTCTTCTGAATGTTGTTCCGAGGCTAGGCCCTGTTATACACAGGACAGCTCAACTCTGATTTAGATAATAGCCCTGGAGTCATATTTGGCCCAACATGCAAAGTACCTATTTGGGTACAGAAAGTGCATTGTATGCCTGACACCAGACTGTTGGAAACAAGTCCTGGGATAAAACCAACAAGTTCTAATTATGTAACTGAGCAATAAACGAGGTGTTGACATTGTCATTCAGGAATCAAGATGGTATTAGAGGGGGGAAGTGTTGAGTGTTTGTCCTTGAACGAGGAAAAGACTAATTTCAGAGAAGGTGAGAAGCCTCAGTGGTCACAAATGTTTGCATCAAATGACTCTTTCTTAATTTAAGTCTCTAGGGAGACTCCTTTCTACAGCTGACATCCTATAATTTCCAACAGTATTCATGTTATTTTATTGCACGTGGCAAAGATTAGACCCTGACAGCCCAGGCTAGGCCTGTCTTGTCAAATTCTGGAAGGTAAGCAGAGTCAGACCCCTGGATTATTGAATAGAATTCTACTGGCACTCATGTAAGCATACATTTCTTTTTAGACATGGATTACTGTGTCACATGCCCAGAAGATCACTATCCAAATAATGACCAAGATCAATGCATTCCCAGGACCATAAGCTTCCTGTCTTTAGAAGAACCTTTGGGCATCATTTTAGCTCTCTTGGCTCTTTCCTTTTTTCTGATCACAGCTTTGGTGCTCCGAATTTTCATCAAGCACCAGGACACTCCCATTGTCAAAGCCAACAACCGGAGCCTCACCTACATTCTCCTTGTCTCTCTCCTTCTTTGCTTCCTCTGCTCCTTGCTGTTCATTGGACATCCGAATAAGATGACCTGCCTCCTCCGACAAACAGCTTTTGGCACCATCTTTTCAATTGCTGTATCTTCTGTCTTGGTCAAAACTATCACAGTGGTGGTGGCTTTCATGGCGTCCAAGCCAGGAAATAATTTCCGAAAGTGGATGGGTAGAAGGTTTGCATTTTCTGCGGTCACTTTCTTCTCACTTGTTCAAGTGGGCATCTGTGCTGTATGGCTGGGAACTTCCCCTCCATTTCCTGATCTGGACATGCATTCATTGCGCAGAGAAATCATAGTGCAATGCAATGAAGGTTCAGTTATATTGTTTTACTGTATCTTGGGTTATCTGGGCTTTCTGGCCACCATCAGCTTCACTGTGGCTTTCCTAGCCAGGAAATTACCTGACAGTTTCAATGAAGCCAAGTTCATCAGTTTCAGCATGTTGGTCTTTTGCAGTGTTTGGGTGTCCTTCATTCCGACCTACCTGAGCACAAGAGGAAAAGAGATGGTGGCTGTGGAGATCTTCTCCATCTTGGCTTCCGGCACTGGGTTACTGGGCTGCATCTTTTTCCCCAAATGCTTCATTATTCTGTTGAGGCCTAATATGAATAAAAGGGAACAGCTAATAAAGAGAAAGCAGTAAAGTATTGGTAGCTCAATTTATTCTTAATTTGGCTTCCTCAGAGGAGTCTATGAAACAAGTCACTTGTCTTGTGCAATGACTGAAATTTGATGATTCAATTAAAAAAAATTTCCCAATGCAAGTTACTTGTCTTGTGCAATGGCTGAACTCTGGTTATTCAGTTAACCCCAATGAAATGTGAAATTCTGTGGTGTGTGCGGAATGAAACCTTTGGCATTTATAATAAATGAAAAAAGTCCTTTGATTATTTTGTATTTAGACAGATGGATATTCTTTCATTGATACAAACGTATTCCATGACCAAAATTATGCACCTGATGCATACTTTTCAATGTATTCTAAACCAACATGCAGTTGTACCTTGTTTTGTCTCTCCAGCATAACAAAAGTAACATCCAATTCCTAATAAAATGGTTTAATTTATATAATTAGTGGTATGTTTATTAATCCAAGCATAGAGGTCTCACAATTTCAAAAGGCTGACTTTTTTTTTTTTTAACAAAGATGGGTTTCCCCCCTGATTTTTGAGCAAATTGGGCTTCAATTTGAGATATACAGTTTCTCCCAAATGTTCAGAAACTGTAGATCAATGGATTAAATCAATGGATGGATCTAATTATTTGGTGGTGTTAATGATGCAGGCTTCCTTGGGTGGAAGAGGATATTCTAAGGGTAGTAGACTCATTGCAGCAGAGTGGGACAGAACCGTTAGAACCAACACGCTAGCTCTTGAAGTTCCATGTCTCCCCAAAATGTCACAGTCTAGTGCTGCAATCCTAGCAAATATTGTGTTCAAAAAACGAAGCTGGCTTGGTCACAATGCCTGTTTTCTGTCAAGCTGAGCATCCAGTATTCTTGCATTAATGATTCCCTCCCCCTATTTTAAAACAAAAGACACTTTGTGTGCATTTGTTTCTCTGCGCCTGAGGATGTTCCAACATAAACGCAGTCAACTTATCACCACCGTGGATGCCTGCTCATAACTGAATATATCGCTAGGATTGAATCCTGACATTCCAGTCATACAATATAAAACCAGCACAAACAACATAGAATAACATTCCATAAGAATTCCAATAAATACAGTTAAACTAATTAAAGACGATGGCATCATATCATGAAACACAAGTGCTACACAACCAATTTAATTTGTTTCTATTTTTTTGTCTGAGGGGGCAGCACATCTGCGGGGGACACTCCCCCAAATGCCCCCCTGCTATGGCTCTGACACCATTGGTGATCTGACACCAACCACCATGGCTGATGAGGGGGTATTGGCCATTCACAAATTCTAACCTACAGATTCATTTATCCTACTGGAGGACGATACCACCAGTGCTGAATTTTACAGAAGCTTCCCCTCAGAGTCATATACAGTGTTGAATTTTGCAAGTGTTGCACTAGCTGGATTGGAATATGTTGTTCTCTAACTCATGGTGCTTGGCTGCGATGTCCCAAGTCAATTATGTCCCTGAGAAATTCTTTTCCAGCTCTGAATGTCAATTGAAGTTATGGACAAATAAAGTTCCACAATGACATCATTTCACAGAAACATCATGCGAAGAAACAGAAAACTGGATAAGTTCCATTCACAGAAGGGAAAAGTCAAATCAGGACAGAGATCTTTAGGTCAAGACAGCAGAAAAATTCAAACCCATCTCTTAATCTTGGGTGAATGCCCATTTGAAGCTGACAATAAACAGCCCTTCTGCCTGCACAAAGGGAAAGTGGGCCATGGCTCACGTGAGGGTAGTCAATTCTGGGTTGGGAAATTCCTGAAGATCTGGGGGTGGAGCCTGGTGAGGGTGGGAAGGGTATAATACCATAGACTCCACCCTCTGAGACAGCCATTTTCACCGAGGGAACTGATCTTCGCAGTCTGGGCATCACCTGTAATTCCCAAAGATCTCCACCCCACTCCCACCCCCACCCCCTGGAAATTGGCAGCTGAACACTTTGCTCAACATTTTGTCTAGGCTGTGCATTTTTAACACCTGACTCTTAGAGCAATTTGTTTCTGGGTTTTGGGTTTTTAACTGGGAGCCTGTCTCCAGTAGGCTACACACAGAGGGCAGCTGGGTTGCGGAGCGTCTCTGGTGCAGAGAGCTGTCCCCCCACTATGATCTGGATGGGGAGAACATGCTGAGTCATCTCAGCCAGCAACAGAAAGGAGATCGTCTGCAGTCTCGAATTTACTGGGTGGGGCGGCTGCTAGGCAGTTGCCAGGAAGAACGTTCGATACGATCTTCCTCTTCAGAGCTCTTATATTTTTGTATGTTGCGAACGGGAGGGGAAAAAACTGATGATGAATCACTGAATGAGATATCTCCTTCACTTCCTGGATCCAGCTCCAACCAAGAACCACCCATCTTCCAGTAGTAAGTAGCATTCCTGAGACCATCAGCAGGAAGACGAGAAGCAGTCCAGCACCCCTCCGTCATGCCCAGGGTCACCAACAGCCCGGGGAAAACAGTTCTGCCACCTTAATAGAGGCTCTATTAGCCGTTATGCAAAGGAGATACCTTAGACTTGGTTTTTTCACCCTGAATCTTTGGGGGAAGGTCCGGTCTAGAGGTTTGACCCGTGGTGCGGTCTGACCACTGCCTAGGGTTGCCAGGTTCCCCCCCGGCCACTGGCAGGGGATGGGTGGGTAGGATTGCCAGATCCAGATTGGGAAGCTCCTGGAGATCTGGGGATGGAGCGTGGGGGAGAATCATAGGGACCCCATAGAGTCCACCTTTCAGAACATCCATTTTCTCCAGAGGAACTGAAGGCTGTAGTCTGGAGATGTGCTGTAATTCCAGAGGATCCCCCAGTCCCACCTAGAGGCTGGCATCCCTATGGAATGCCTCCTCGAGGCATGGTTGGACCTGGCACCAGTGGTGTGGCAGGAGTAAGGGGCTGGTTAAAACGGTCCACCCGAAGGGACTAATGGATCCAGCTGGTTTTTTGAATGTCCTCTTGACAGTTCTGTTGAGGCTAGGGCTTCCAAGCCCCCAGTCAGAGCAGGGAATCCCCCACTCCTCTCTCCCATTGCCCACTTGAGCAGCAATGGGAGAATTTATATATATATTTTTAAAGTGACACCAGCCGTGATGTTCTATCACCAGAAGTGACATGGAGTAGCTCTCGGAATTGTAAGTTTCAGAGAGAAAGTCGGGCTAGAAAGGAAGTAAATGCAGTAAACGCAAATAAAAGCTTCCGGTGCAGATTTCCAGGCACTGAGCCTCTGTCCATTATCTGTTAACTGAAGAATGCCCCTACCCGGGGCTCTTTTTGCAGCAGGAACTCCTTTGCATATTAGGCCACACACCCCTAATGTAGCCAATCCTCCAAGAGCTTACAGAGTTCTTCTTACAGGGGCCACTGTAAACTCTTACAGGATTGGCTACATCAGGGGTGTGTGGCCTAATATGCAAAGAAGTTCCTGCTACAAAAAGAGCCTTGCCCCTACCCCAATAAATTTTCAAGGGCCCTCAGCGTTCTGCAAAACAGCACTGCTTCAGCTACATCACAGGGGAGGAAGAGTGGAAAGGCCTCCTAGCAGCAGCTAAGAGTTGGCTGAGTGTGTTTCTCCTCTGCCTACAGGTGCTTAAGGACTTGACATGCCCAGAGGCATTTCTAGCAGGAGGGCAAACTGAAGGGTTCTTGGGCTTCAGCTCATAGCCTGGGGAGAGTCAGAGCCAAGAGCTAGAAGGAAGATCTGCGGTGAGAGAAAAAGTTTGAAAGAGAGAGGAAGACCTCCTTTGTTCCCTCCTTCTCCAGTTTGTTTCCATTTTTCCATGATAAGCCACTTTGGGAAGAAAAGTGGGATATAAATAATAAAATAAGTACTAAAACCGCAAACTGTTTTTGGGAGAGAAGGTGGCATGGTATAACCAATGCTCCCTCTAAGCTGTGGAGTCTTGTGAGCCAAAATTGTGAGCTCCTGGCATGAAAGTTGTGAGCGAGCGATTTGGCTACTGCATCAATGAGTTTGCTCTGGAGCCCTCCTTCCTGAGCCAAGACAAGAATGCGTGAGCCGGAGGCTAAAAAACTGTGAGCTAGCTCACACTAACTCAGCTTAGAGGGAACACCCCTTGCCATATCTCAGAAGGTAAGCACCGGGTTGGTACTTGGACGGGAGTCTACCAAGGAAGGGTCTGGAGAGGAAGGCAATGGCAAGCCACCTCAGCTTCTCACCTGCCTTGAAAGCCCCTTGCTGGGGTTGCCTCGAGTTGGTTGCAACTTGACAGCATTTACATGCCTACGTAGTCAGAATTCAGACCAAGAAGCTAGCAGCTGTTGCAAAGTTTTGGGATGTTTGGATTTCGAGCTGCAGTTGGGCCAATCAACATACACCCAAAACGATGGGCTGCACTTTCTGAACCCGGGTCCCTCCCACAATTATCTCGTTTCCGGATACTGAAAGCTATCTAATCTATCTGCTTTACATCATCTGATTTTACATTTCTTGCTTCCCTTGGCATGTGGACTTGTGGTTTTAGATGTTATTCTAATGACTCGGTCTTACACTGTTTTTGCTCAGGCTCCCCTCTGCCAGCTTGTCTCCCTGCTTAACCAGCCACCTGTCAACGGCCTTAGGGCATCAGCTCGGGGGTAGGGGGTAGAGGTTCATCCCTGTTCTTCTCCTTCTTTCCCCTGGCTTGCTGCTCCACTGCTCCACTGCACTTCTCTCTTGCTTTTAAAGGCTAACTCTGGGTTTGATTCCCCACTCCTCCACTTGCAGCTGCTGGATGACCTTGGGTAAGCCATAGTTCTGTCAGAGCTGTTCTTGAAAGAGCAGTTCTCTCAGAGCTCTCTCAGCCCCACCTACCTCACAGGGTGTCTGTTGTGGGGAGGGGAAGGGAATGGTTTTGTAAGCTGCTCTGAGACTCCAACTGAAGGGTGGGATATAAATCCAATCTCCTCCTCTTCCTCTTCTTCTTCTGTGGTGGGTCTCACTGCAGTTTCCTGGTTCTCATGATCTTCCTCATCAAAACTTTCTTTAACATTTTTAGTGAGGAGTGGAGTTAAGGTCAGTTCCCAAACTACTGGCACTTTGGGCAGTTCTACCCCGGCTCCAGATTTAGCCAGGCTTTCTCACCAGTAGCTTTGTTTCTTCCAGCCTGCACACACACAAAACAAGTTCCAAGAATTGCCAGGCCTCATCTGCTGACTCCTCCACCTTGTACAGCTCAAGCAAATAAAATGAGCTTCAACTGATGCCCTCCTCCACACCTCACCTGGACCTTCAGGCCACTGTTTTCAGGAAGGGTGTCTGAAGAACTGAGTCAAATTGAGGTGATGAGAGATGATGTTCTAGACATACTGGGGACCTTTAAAAAAGTTTCCAAGTCCTGATAGCATCAACCCAAATGTGAGACTGCTAATCTACTAACCCTTATATGGAACTTGTCAGTACAACCAGCAATGGTAGCAAAGGACTGGATTGTAGGAAAGTTACACTCATGTTTAAAAAGGGGAACCAGAGAATTACAGGTACCGTAATGTCCATCCCAGGCAAAATGAGTAGAAACTGTAATCAAAGATAGAATTATTAGGTACATAGAGGGGAAAGCCTCCTGAGGTAAAATCAGCTTGGCTTCTGCAAAGGGAAGTCCTGCCTCACCAGACTTTTGGAGTTCTTTGAGAAAGTAAATGAGCACATAAGAACATAAGAGAAGCCAATGTTGAATCAGGCCAATGGCCAATCTAGTCCAACACTCTGTCACACAGCGGCCAAAAATACCACGTGCTATCAGGAGGTCCAGCAGTTAAACTAGATGGACCACTGGTCTGATCCAGCAGGGCTCTTCTTACGTTCTTATGTCACTATTGATCATATCTCTTTATTTACTGCATTGTTTCTACTTCTTTCATTTCATTTTTTTTGCATTGTTTATGAGATTATTTTGTCTGAGACTTTTTTTTGTTTTTTTTAAATGTTATAATCCTAGTCGGATTGCATTGCTTGTTGGATTTTTCATCCTAATTGACTGCATTGTCCACCGCTATGTAATCTACGTTGAGCCTCAGCAAGAAAGGCAGGCAATGAATGAATGAATGAATGAACGAATGAATGAACGAATGAATGAATGATACATTATGATCAGGATCCAAAGGTTCCGTTCCACTACTGCTCAAGAGCAAGAAGCATTCCACTAACGGAACATGCCTCCTTCACCAGAGGAAGGCACAGAGCAAAGCTTCCGAATCAGGAACAATGCATAATACTGATTTCTTGAAATACAAACAACAGTGAAAAATGCATATATTTTATGGGAATCATTCATGGCAAAGACACGGCAAACGGCTTGAAATAAAGAATCGTGGGTTGGATCCAGCCAGCTTTGTCACTCGGTCTTACCTAACTACTGCAGCCCCTGTTCCACCAGACTTTTGTATGTGCAGGCCCCATGACTGCTAGCATATAACTCTGGGTAGCCCAAAGGGACTCTTCCTTGCTTTCCCACTTGCAGAAAATCAGATGCAATCCAGCCCCATGCATGGAGTTCCCTGAAAGGAGAAGCAACGTAGAAATGAAATGAGGTTTTCCAACCAAGATCAATAAGAATGAGAAATTCCAAAATCAGCCAAAGAACAGTCAAGGACACAGTAAATTCTGAGATAAAGCAATTTTTTTTAAAGGTGGCTTGCTTCACCCCCCCCCCTTTCTGCTAACAATTGACTGCATATACAGTTATTTCTTTCACTCAGGTGTATTTCTGTGCTTCTGTTCTGTGCAAGTGTGCTTTACAATAACAGATGGGTGAATCGATCATTCCTGGAGATTTGTCTCTTGCTGTGAGATCCGCCTTCAGTTTCACCGAGAAAGGCGGACTATAAATGACATAAATGATTACTTCCAGTTTTACTGGTTTGGAAACATGACCTGTGGCTTACTAGATTTCACCTAAGCAGATATTCAAAGGAAATTCTTATAAACTTGTTAGGGATGGGCACAGAAATTTGATCTGGATTGTTTTGAGATTGATTTAGTCCTCCCCCCCAGTCATTACCTACTTCAAATCAATTTGGTCAGCCCAGTGAACATGGAAAAGGCAGGGGTGCAATGGCGGAACATCGGTTTGGCGTGCAGAAAGAAAAACGTTTCAGTCCCTGGTTTCTCCAGTTAAAATGTAATAGATGCTGCACTGGGTTGCCAGGCCGAGCCTAGCAACCAGGAAGAGGGTTGGGGGCAGGGACAAGGGGAGCACATGACATTACTGACATCACAACATCACTTTTGGGTACAATCCGGAAGTGACAACGGGTAGCTCTAGGAACCTCTGGAAGCTCTATGGCAAAGCCATTGAGTTTCTGGCTTCTCCGTGCTGTACTTTGAAGCGATACACCAACACAAAGGATGCCGGCAGGTTTTCTATTTTCTCCTGCCACCACTTGGTGTGGTGGCAGACAACGGCAGCGCTTGGCAGGAGGCCAGGCAACTTCGATGCCTACACCTCTGCCCAAGACCCAAGAGAGCTTCTGCCAGTTGGGGGAGACAATACTGAGCTTGGTAGACCAAAGGCCTGACTCCACATAAGACAGCTTCGGGTGTCTGACAGCCAGTATACCATGCCGTGCAGTGCGTGGGCTTTTTTGTTGAAGAGCAAGTGCTGCCTTAGGGGCATCTCTGGTATCTAATGGCAGCATTCCAATACAGTCTAGGAAACTTCATCCCCACCTATCAAAGGAAACACGCACACACACACACACAAAGCCTCAGCTGCATGCTAGCTGCGTGGAGCGCATTCACCACACAAGACCGGAATTGCTGAGTGTTAGTGGTCACTGAGTCAAAAAGAACTGCTGACTCCTCCGATCCACCAAGCCCATTTCCATTTTCTATTTCAAGTGGCTCATGTCATCGGACCCTTGGCCACCTTCCCATCAGTGTCACCAGTTCTCAGCAGCATGAATATGCAAATCGTACCCTGGCAGCTTTCTCTTTTCTTCCAGAAGAGACTTGGACCAGATCTGTTGGGCAGGAAGACCGGCTCTAGGACTCGAGAAGGACGGGATCTGAACGGCATGCCAAAGAGCTGAGGGGTCTTTTCTCAGCATGGATCGCGTTTTTCTGGTTCCCATCTTTGGTATGTAACAATTTCTTCTGCGACTTCCACCCCCCCCCCAGTGTTCCTCCTAATTATTTTAAAAAAATTTTGCTCCAGCTTTCCCCTCTGCATTCCCTTGGGTTCTCAGCCTTCACCCCTTCATTTAAAAAGATCAGTTCTGTGCTGCTAACTGTGGAAGTGGGAGAGCTTAGCTTTTGAAGATGTAAGACAAAAAAAAAAACCAAGGTCCCCCTGCTGCCTCCCAACCCCTGCACGGACCTCGGTGCTGTGCCTGCATTTTGCAGTTTGGTGGTGGGGACTTTGCTCAGAGGGGCAGCCTGAGAAGTCCACATGGGCAAGTTACAAACTATGCTGCGTGGACTCTGCAGCACGGTGGGCCAGCAGGCAGCGCAGGGGCCGCTCCGCTTAGACCCAGCCAGCACTGATGGCAAAGGGTGTCGACTCAAGCCCTGCCGCTTCCCACAAACTGACGCCGATCTCCATTAGGGAGCCAGAGATGAGCAGTCCCCTGCAGCTATGACTCGCTCCACTAAACTGGGCCATTGAACCTCAGGGGCACTGGCTGCTGCAACACCAGCTTAGTAATATTACAGAGTGGCTCTTCGGAAACTTGTAACTGGTTGCCCATTAAGAGAATACTGTAAATCCTTGGGAAAGACTTTGGTATCTTACTGTATTTTGAAAACCGATTGATGGCATAACAGATACAAACGAGAGAGAATGCCGACAGCGTAGACACATCTTTGGGTGATTCAAATAGCCAGTCCATTCCTGATGGTGCTATGAATTGACAGGGTTGGTTGTTGTTGTTGTTGTTGTTTTACAAAGTATGTACAATTCAAAAACAAACAAAAAAGAAACAGAGCCCTAATAGCCCAGGGCCCCAGACTAACCCAATCTTGTCAGAGCTTGGAAGCTAAGCAGGTCTGGGAGACCACCAAGGAAGACGGTGGCTGCCAGGCAGAGGAAGGGAAGGGCAAAGCACCATTGATTATCCCTTTCCTTGAAAACCACAGGAGGTGGGTTTTAATGGGGTCACCATGAGTCAGCTGTGACTGGGAGGAAGGGATGAGCCTTGTTACATGTCCAGGGTATTGCCGATCGGCACTTTGAGGTTAGGGAGGGATTCTCCTGGAGGCCCGATTGGCCCAGGGATTCTCAAGGTTTTCTGCCTTCCTCTGGGCATAGAGCAGGGGTCACCGGAGTGGGTGGGGAAGTAGCGGTGAATTTCCTGCACTGTGCAGGGGGTTGGACTAGATGACCCTTGGGATCCCTTCCAGCTCTACATTTCTCTGTTTTCTATGATGGCACAAAACAAACATACATTTCCCACGGGTATTACGAAACCGAAGGCATCTGCTGATTAATCTTCTAATTGAGCCCAGGAAGTAACTCAACTCTCCCCCTTTCTGGTTCATTCTCTTTTCCAGTTTTCCTCCATGCCGGGTTCCCGCCAACCTCAGCTGCAGGTAATATTCGAGCTTCCTCACATTGAGACGGTGGGTCTGGGGAGTGCTGCCGGGAAAGTTGGGGTTGCGCTTGCAGCAGGGGTTCTCAAACTGTGAGCTGTGACAGCATCCCCGATTCTCTCGTGTATGCAAGAATGGGTTTTCCCACATTCTCATTTTACTCGCCGTTAGGTTCCCATTTCTTCAGGGCTCTTTCTCCCGTTCCGCATGCGTTTTGCTCCCTCCAGTGGTCGATTTGATATCAAACAGCTCTATTTAGAAAACAAAGTCTGAGTGCAGTGGGTATAAGCTTTCATATGCATGACATGTCTTCAGATACAGGGAGATAAGGTGGAAATAAAGACCTGTGTTATAGAATTGACCATAAGAGGGAACAAAACACATGTGGAATGGAGGGGCGGGGGGGGAGAAACAGGAACTTGATAGCCAGTAAAATGAGAATGCAGAAAAACCCAATGGCAAGTCCAAGAGGAAGGCATTTTGACTATGTCTACGGTCTGAAGCTATGCCTGATACTTGACAAAGTACGGCATTTGCCATTTTAAATGTCAAACATTTGCACATATAAATGCATGTGTATACTTATAACTTACAGGGGCTTGTTTGTATCCAATAAAAATCACTATTTTTATATTCTTTCTCCCCCAAATTCCCTGCATGCAGAAAAACGCTACAGCACAGAGAACCCTGAACTATATCTTTCTCCCTGGTGCCATATATATATGGCTATTTTGGGGCAGGAATGCAGAGGAACAGAGTTCTGGCTGGCTCCCGAGTTGGCCACGCCCAGGAGGAACTCATTAGAATAATAGGCCACACCCAACAGCAGAAACTCATTAGGACTCGCTACATGAGGGGTGTGTGGCCTAACATGCAAAGGAATTCCTGCTCCAAAAGAAGCTCTGGGGTTTGACAACAAACAAAGTAAACAGAATAAGAAGTCGAAGGTGGGTGTGGCTGGATGACCACACTTCTGGTAACATGGGGATGTGGCCTAATAGACTAATGAGCTGTGCTGTCAGGGGTGTGGTCTAATATGCTAATGAGTTTCTGCTGTTTGGTGTGGCCTGTTATGCTAATGAGTTCCTGCTGGGCTTTTTCTACAAAGAAAAGCCGTGTGTGTGTGTGTATGTGTGTGTATACATGGGTCTTTTCATAGAAAAAGAGCTGCAGGAGCTCATTAGCATATGGTATGCTAATGAGCTATTAGGCTATTAGCATATGTCACACCCCCTGACATCACCGGAAGTGATGTCAGAAGGGGAAGCAAAAGGGGGGAGGCATCTTCAAAAGCTGGCCTGGGTGGGGGAGCTAAGAGAGAAGGGGGTTAAAGTTTAAACTCCTTCTTACTAGAGTTGGGCCACAGAAGGAGGAAAGAGGGAAGGAAAGAGAGAGAGTAGAGAGAAGGAAAGAAGGAAGGAAAGAGGGAAAGAAAGAGAAGGAAAGGAAGGAAAGAGCGGGAAGAAGGAGGGAAACAGGGAAAAAGAGGAAAAAGAGAAGAGAAGAAGGTGGGAAAGAAAGAAAGAAGAGAAGAAGGAGGGAAAGAGGAAAAGGAGAGAAGGAAAGGAGGGAATGAAAGAAATTTGGTGGCAATTCGGCCCCATTATATCCTATGGGCCATTGAAGTCAATGGTAAAAACATAGGGTATATTCTGGGGGCTGGAGGGGAGGGGGTTTGAGGGAGATGCTCCAAACTCACAGGGTAGCTGATGGACCCTCTCCCCAAGTTGCCCACCAAGTTTCAAGAACATTGGACCAGGGGGTCCAATTCTATGGGCTCCCAAACAGGTTGCCTCCATTCCCTCCATTGTTCTCTATGGTGGGAAAAAAGTTACTTGGTGTTCCCTTGGTGACCCCTCCTTCCTGCCCCTCCTGAGGCTTTGTGTGTGTGTGTTTTGTTGTGTATGTACTTTAGCTCTGATTTTAATTGCTGTGATGATGGATTTTTGGGGTGGTGAACAATGCTCCCTCTAAGCTGTGGAGTCCTGTGAGCAAAAATCCTACTTCGTGAGCCACTGGCATTAAAGTCGTGAGTGAGCGATTGGGCTGCTGCCTAAATCAGTTTGCTCTGGAGCCCTCCTTCCTGAGCCAAGACAGCTTAGAGGGAACACTGGTGGTGAATGGTTTTAAAACTTGACTTTTATCATGCGCGATACAGTTTGTTCACTGCCTCAGTGGCCCCTGTGAGGGCAGAAAGGAGGAGTACGAATCAGGTAAAATAAATAAATAAGATAAACATCAGAAGGCACATGAACATCATGGTTTGGAACATTCTCGCCTGTTAATAAAACTCCCTGCACATCTTTAAGAAAAGTGGTACACTGTGGAGAAAGGTTTAGCATATCTTAAGAACATAAGAACATAAGAAAAGCCAATGTTGAATCAGGCCAATGGCCCATCTAGTCCAACACTCTGTCACCCAGCGGCCAAAATATACCAGGTGCCATCAGGAGGTCCAGCAGTGGGGCCAGGACACCAGAAGCCCTCCCACTGCTGCCCCCCCAAGCACCAAGAATAGAGTGCATCACCTGCCCCAGACTGAGAGTTCCCATCTATACCCTGTGGCTAATAGCCACTGATGGACTTCTGCTCCATATGTTTATCTAATTCCCTCTTGAAACTGTCCGTGTTTGCAGCTGCCACCACCTCCTGTGGCAGTGAATTCCATGTGTTAATCACTCTTTGGGTGGAGAAGTATTTCCTTTTATCTGTTCTAACCCGACTGCTCAGTAATTTCATAGAGTGCCCACGAGTTCCTGGACTGTGGACCACGTTTTCCTTCTAGACCTACCCAGACCCCTCTCTTTCTCTTCTAGAAGAACTGCCTCCACCAGAACTTTCTGTGTATCCCAAATACAATCAATATTACGAAGGCGAAAGTGTAGAGTTGAGTTGTGTTGCTAAGATAAATAGGACAGTGGGCGGGTACAGATTCTTCGACCAGAGTGGGTCTGTGATATCTGAACAGAAAATTGATGGTTTTTGGAGCTGCCTGCTGTATGTCACCATTCAAAAGGAAAAAGCTGAAATTTACAGCTGCGAATACTGGAGGGGGAAGAACGGCGTCCCATCTCAGAAAAGCAACACCATCACCCTGAAAGTGAAAGGTAGGTTCCTCTTTCCTATAGTAATAGATAAGACTTTGACAGTTCAGGATGTCTGCCGGCAATAGGCCACAGGTTAATCCAAATCACCCAGGGTTATCCTGAACCCCATCCCTAGCCTTCTAGGGCCAATCTGCATTTAGCATTTTTACCAAACCCACACTGGAACAGAAAAAGATGCCGTTCAAAACCACATTCAACTACCCCGGGCCAACACCGGACTGACTGCAGAGTCACCCCGGAATGGCCATAAAACGGCCATAAATCCATGCAGACAACCACCATAAAACCAGAGATCAAACGAAGTGAAAGCAGCATGCAGTCTGGACACGGCCATAAAATGCGACACTCAATCAAAGTGAAAGTGGCATGCAATGTAGATGGGGATTTCTGTTCCAGTGTGGGGTTGGTAAGACAGCGGAGCAAATGCTGGATGCAGATTGGGCCCTAAGAACTCAACGGGTGCGTTCAGACGCGCCGTTTGAGCCGTTTTCGGCACGGCTCAGAAACGGCTTTTACCTGCGCGTTCACACGCCCAACATCTGCCCACCGTCCCCAGCCGTCGCTTTCTGGAGCAAACCCCCTTTGAAACGGAGTATTTTGACACCACTTACCCAAGTGGTGTTTTCCATGATTCTCCGTTTCAAGCCGCACTTTTCCCTGTCTGATCGCTCCATCCAGCCACTTCCGGGTGCTTCAACCCCCCCTCCCCTCTGGGAAGCTGCCTCCAGCTTCCGGTTTTAGTCCGCCATTTTTTTTCCCCCTTAGCAGTGTGCACTTGAGCGGAGCTCCGCACTTAAGTTATGTAAAGAAAAGCTTCAGTGGTGCCTAGTTCAGGCATTTAGACGAGTCCAGGATCTTGGGGAGGCAGGCCAGTTTCGGGGAGAAAGTCTTCATTTAAACTTTAAAGGGACGGGTTGAAATCGCTGTTCTGCGCACACGCCAAACTTCCTGTTCGGGAGAGGGCTGCCTGTGCGCATGCTCAAAGGAGAGGGGAAACCCCCCCACACACCTGCAGGAGGACGGCAGGGAGCTCCGAAGGAGGGAAGGAGGAGGTGAGTGTGATCACGATTCTCCAGTTTAAAAAAAAAACGCATCGTGCCGGAGCAGTTTAAACCGCTCCAGCACGCTGTCTAAACGCACCCAAAAACTTTTGGTGTCCCTGATTGTATTATGGGAGTGCTGAGTACCAGAGTACCAAAGGCCACACAAAAGAAAAGACTACGTGCTGGATTGCGTGCAGACTAAATATTAATATATACGGTGTGATGAGTGAAAACAGTCCTGATAAAGAGTGCAAAATACAGTAAAGTATGACCAAATATTTAAAAATGTCAGTGCATAATGCAGGGAGTTTTAACAAATGGAAAAGGGGCTCATTCAGGTTTATGAATCTTGGGAAGCAAATAAATAACAGGAACCCTCAAAAAATTATTCATCAAAAATGAAGAGCTGTCATTGCAGAGGCTGGTGGGTTTCTAGGAAGGGGATGTAATTCCGGAAGACGTGATTGCTCTGCAGCTCTTGGAAATGCATGAAATGAGAGTAGGTGGAGAGCATCTTTGTTGGGGGTCTCGGAAGCCCTGGAGGATGGCACGCCGTGGTTGACTGGGAGGAGGCAATATTCTCTCTCTCGTCCCCATCTGACACCCCCCCGCACACCCACAGTAAAGAGCAGTGAGACCTCTTCCACTGCAGAGCTGTGGAGCAAACTCATCACTTGAGCACACTTCTCATGCTTCTTTTTACCTCTTAGAGAAAGGAGACACACTTGGAAGCTAGGCACTGGAGGAAAACAAAGGATGCTTTTATGGTCTTTCACTGTGGTCCTTCCAACTCCAGTTTTAAAAACATCAGAACGTAGGAGAAGCCAGTGTTGGATCAGGCCAATGGCCCATCCAGTCCAACACTCTGTGTCGCACAGTGGCCAAAAATACCAGGTGCCATCAGGAGGTCCAGCAGTGGGGCCAGGACACTAGAAGCCCCCCCACTGTTGCCCCCCCAGGCACCAAGAGCACAGAGCATCCCTTGCCCCAGACTGAGAGTTCCCATCTATACCCTGTGGCTAATAGCCACTGATGGACCTCTGCTCCATATGTTTGTCCAATTTCCTCTTGAAGCCATCCATGCTTGTAGCTGCCACCACCTCCTGTGGTGTTTTGTTTTGGTTTTTTTGTCTGCAGGCATCACTGACGCCTTTGTTTATATATTTACTTTGTTTATATTCTACCTTTCTCCCCAATGGGGACTCTAAGTGCCTGGCATCGTTCTCTTCATCTGCATTTTATCCTCACAACACCCCTAGGAGGTAGATTAGGTTGAGAGTCTGCAGCTGGCCCGAGGTCACCCAGCGAGCTTCCAAGACAGAGTGGAGATCTGAACCTTGGCCTCCCAGATCCTGGGCCGCTACAGCCCAACAGTGTCTTGTGATGGCTGAAAACCACAGACGATGACATAAGCTTCCATGAGCCAGAGACCACTTCCTTCTTCAAAGTGGCATGGCCTGTGTCTGGCAGATGGAAATATACACGGGCGCACAGGCACAAGGCAGAAGGAGTGTGGCCATCTGAGAGGCGGGCATACTCCGTTGCTGTGCAGGGCACCAAGGAAAACAGGGTCAGGTCAGAAGAGGAAACGGTCCAGTCTGAACTGGGGTGCATTGTTCCCAAATGGTGATGAATCGGCAGCGTGAGATCGAAAGTGTGCATAGGCCCTTTGGGCAAGGACCTTAGGTAGGGAGCAAACCGCTCCCAGTTGCTATCCGAGTCCATTTTCAAAGGAAGAAGAAGAAGAAGAAGAAGAAGAAGAAGAAGAAGAAGAAGAAGAAGAAGAAGAAGAAGAAGAAGAAGAAGATGAAGAAGAAGAAGAAGAAGATGAAGAAGAAGAAGAAGATGAGGAGGAGGAGGAGGAGGAGGAGGAGGTGGAGGAGGAGGATGAGGAGGAGGAGGAGATTGGATTTATACTCTACCCTTCACTCGGAGTCACAGAGCAGCTTACAAGCCACTTTCCCTTCCCCTCCCCATAACAGACATGCTATGAGGTAGGTGGGGCTGAGAGAGCTCTGACAGAAACTGCTCTTTTTCTGTCAGAACTATGGCTCGCCCAAGGTCATTCAGCAGCTGCAAGTGGAGGAGTGGGGGATCAGACCTGGTTCTCCCAGATTAGAGTCCGCACACACAACCACTGCACCAAACTGGCTCTACGTGGAATGGCTCTACGTGAATTCAGCAGTCCTGACCTCCCTTTCCACTCATGCTAAGAAATGTCAATAGCAGAAGAGGAGCAGAGTGATGTTTGCTATTTCCTCTGTCTTATAAGGTTACCACCCTCCAGGTGGGACCTGGGGATCTCCAGGTGAGCCCTGGAGATCTCAGAATTACTACTGATCTCCAGGCTATAGAGACCAGTTCCCCTGGAGAAAATGGCTGCTCTGGAGGGTGGACCGAATGGCGTTGTACCCCTCTGAGGTCCCTGTCCCTCCCTGCCCCAAACCACACCCTCCTCAGGGTGAACCCTCTAATCTCTAGGAATCTCACAACCCAGAGACTGGCAACCCTGCTATCTCACTACAGCTCTCCTCTTCAACCCCCCTGGTTTTCCAAGCGGTCCAACTGCCCACGGAAGGACAACGTCAGGGTTCGTTGACAGCAGCAGAGTCATAGAATCATAACATTAGAAGGGTCATTCCTGTGTATGCTTCATCAGAGCCAAGTCACGGGAACACGATAGGGCAGGGGAGGTGGTGGTGAAATGTGCTGACAAATCACAGCCGGCTTACAGCAGCCCCGTAGGGTTTTCAAGGCAAGAGTTGTTTTAGAGGTCGTCTGCCATTGCCTGCCTTCGCGTTATGACCCTGGACTTCCTTGGTGGTCTCCCATCCATATACTAAACAGCACTGATCCTACATAGCTTCCAAGATCTGGCGAGATCCAGGACAGGCAACCATCTCCAGTGCCAGTTCTTGGTTTTGGGAGGCCCTGGGCAGCACCAGGCTCCCCTAAAATCTCCCCTTCCACCAGTCTACCTGTGTGTGTGTTCCCACCTGCGAATCCTTCCCCTTCTCACATGCTCTTCCCCCACCTGCACTCACAGCTGCCTGCGCCACATTCATAGCCTTTTCCCAACAGCGCTGGCTCGCGCGTGCAGCTGGTGTGGTCACCCAGAGTGCTACCGCTGGACATCACCTGCGTGCACTTCCCCGTCAATGCTGGGAAGCTGGGAGCATGGGTGGAGATGAGCATCCCTAATCTCCGACCAGTTGCCAGGGTTGCCTAGCAACCCTAGGTGAAAGCTGGGTCCCACCACAAACCCTAGGCCCCAGTTGCCATGCCACCTGTGGGGATGCTACCACCAGCCTTGACCTTTGGCCTGCAAAGGACAGACATTTCACATTTTATTTGTATCATTTTGTTCACACAAGCTTCACATTAGCACATTTCCGCTGCACAGAAAATAAAAGTTCCATTCACAGCGCATTTGGGCTGGGGAAAACATGTCCTAATCGCTCTGGCCTAAAATTACTTGATGCAACTTCTGTTTTCACTATGAGCAAGCTGCTGGGGATGAAACTGCAAAAGAGATAAGGGTGCAGCCCTGTGAGGGAACCATTTGTCCACAGGGTGGCAGGAAAGACCAGTTCATTCTACCCTAAGCGGTTAAGACCTGTTCGATGCCTGCCTTTGAAACTCTGAAGTTCCCTCACAGCTCAGTTGGTACTATAAATCAACTCTATGTGGACTGGTGCCCATTCACAGGACACTCAGCAAAGGCCATCTTGTGTGGCTATAAATCAGGGCTACAAATCAGCTACTTTGAGATAGAAAATCCTGTAAATCTTAAGGGAGAGGCATTTTCTCCGTAGGTACGTGGAGGAAAAGAAGCAACATATCAGAAATGCTAGAGATGAGGATTGTTAAGTATGAGACTTAACTCGATTTCAGCCAACAAGTGATTTCAGCTTTATTTAGAAGTGATAACAGCTCAACAATAACCAGAACAGCAAACTAACTCAACCAGTGGAGCACAGCTCCTTTTAAACAATCCGGGCTAATATAGCCACGCCTACTGTACAATAAGTAACCAATGAGATTATAAAGATAACGTCCAATGAGGTTTGTTCCCTCCAATACATCACACTGAGTTCTGATTGGATGGTAATACAAAGGCAACCAATAGGAGTTCAGGGATTACAATCCTTGCCTTGGCTCAAGCTTAACACTGAATTCCAATGGAGACATAACAAGGAGTCCAGTCACAACTCAGAGCCTGACAAGATTATCAGGGTATGAGCTTTGGAGAGTCAAAGCTCCCTTCATCAGACTTCATATCTGACAAAGGAAACTTTGACTCTTGGAAGCTCATACCCAGAAAAATATGTTGGTCTCTGAGGTGCTTACTGGACTCCATGTTAGCTCTTTGACTGTCCACCAACATGGCTACCCTCTGAAACAATTCTGAAGAGCATCGGGCCACAGGCATGGGGTAGCCGGCTCTGGGTTGGGAAATACCTGGAGATTTTGGGGTTGGAGCCTGGGAAAGGTGGGGTTTGGTCAGGGGAGGGACCCCAGCCGGGTATAATGCCATAGAATCCACCCTCCAAAGCAGCCATTTTGTCCAGGGGAGACACTTTGGTGTAGTGGTTAGGAGCACGGACTTTAATCTGGGAGAACCGGGTTTGATTCCCCACTCCTCCTCATGCTGGTGTGACCCTGCGTCAATCATAAGTTCTTTCAGAGCTGTTCCCTCAAGGGCAGTTCTGGGGAGAGCTCTCTCAGCCCCACCTACCTCACAGGGTGTTTGTTTTGGGGAGTGGAAGGGAAAGGAGATGGTAAACCGCTCTGAGACTCCTTTGGGTAGTGAAGGGTGGGGTATAAATCCAATCTCCTCCTCCTCCTCCTCTTTCTCCTCCTCCTCCTCTTCTTCTTCTTCATTCCCTACTCCTCCACATGCAGCTGCTGGTGTGACCTTGGGTCAGGCATAGGTTCTTTCAGAGCTGTTCTCTCAAGGGCAGTTCTCAAGAGAGCTCTCTCAGCCCCACCTACCTGACAAGGTGTCTGTTGTGAGGAGAGGAAGGGAAAGGAGATTGTAAACCTCTCTGAGACTCCTTCAGGTAGTCTCCTCCTCCTCCTCTTCTTCTTCTTTTTCATTGCTTGCAGGGAGGGCAGAATATAAATTGAATTAATAAAACAAAAACAAAAAATTGTAATAGCAGGGGATATCCAGGTTCTGCCTCGAAAGTGGCTACCCTACACACATACACATGTTGCAAATTAGACAGATGAGTTTTTGATGACTTATGGTTTGGTGACTTATTTACTTCTACCCCTGCTTCTCCACCCTAGACAGGGGCTGTGATGAATTAGAAGCAGGAACCCTGCAAGTCCCTGCATGCAAATGGCTGCCGTGTGGGACACATGTTATCTGGTGCTGAGCAGCTGCTCAGAAAATGGTGTGCGAGGCCCTTTCTTGAAACCAAGGGGACCCACGTTGCCTCTCTGATGATCGCATGAAGCTGCCTTATACTGAACCACCGGTCCATCAAGTTCAGTATTGTCTGCTCAGACTGGCAGTGGCTCTCCAGGTTCTCAGTCAGAGATCTTTCACATTTCCTGCTACCTTTAACTGGAGGTGCTTGGGATTGTTGAACCTGTGACCTTCTGTATGCTGAGCAGATGCTCTACCACTGAGCGCCACCACCCTCCCGAAAGGTATAAGCCTACCTGCCAGTTACCAGATATTCTTAGGGTAGCAAGTGGGGAAGCTTTGGGTCACCACTGTGAGGTGAGTTTTGTACCGAACCTGAAGAGTACAGAGATCTCTGAAGTGGGCTGAATAAAACAACAAAGAAGATTTATTTATATGCAGGTTCTGTGGTGAATTCTCTTTTAAAGCCTGTAGTTACCAGGTCTGTCCATCGCCAGGCCTCACGATTCTGTCCTCTCCCAGAGTTAAACCACCCTGTCACAGTATGAGGCAGAGTGACACACAAAATCGTCTGCTTCCTTGTTTTGTCTGCAGTCTCCCGCACAGGACCTGGGATGTATAAAATCCATGCTTTGGCAGAGTAGTGCTTTTGGTCTTTGCATTATAAGAGAAAATCCCACCTTTTTTCTTGCAGACGCACCTGAAAAACCATCCCTTACTTTGAATCACACACTCCCGCAGTACAGATGGGGAGACCATGTGAGCCTGGTGTGCTCAGCTCCACATGAAGCAAAAGAGATAATCGAATTCCAGTACTTTGGAGACAGGCAGACCCTCCAGGCCCTGAAGCCATCCAACAATACTGAGATATACGACCTGAGCATCCTTGAGCCGAAGGACACGGGGAGATTTAGCTGCGCATATATCCAGTTACTCTCTGGGCGAAATGTCCGCTCTAAGAAGAGTGACCCGGTCTTCATCGATCTAACAGGTAAGTTCTGAGTTACTCTTGACCTCTTCTTGAGAATATTTTCCTTCCTTCTGTCCTGCTTGCCCAACTTGCTCCTGTATGCTTCAAGTCTCGACCCCACACAGTAGTGAACATAAGCACATAAGAAGAGCCCTGCTGGTCCGCCCAAAGGTCTGCCTCAGCCTCTATTCTGTTGCCCACAGTGGACAACCAGATCTTCCTCAGAGGCCTACTCAAGGGTCCTACTAGGTCAGACCAAAGGTCAGTCTAGTCCCGCATTCTGTTTCCTCAAAAGCCTAATGTCCGAGGCCAGTGAGCCTCTAGGTGTTGACCCCCACAACCTGGTACAATTGTTCTCCAGATGACAGAAATCAATCCCCCAGGAGAAAATGGCTGCTTTGGAGGTGGAGCCTAAACCTGGAAGCTGCACTTAACCATCCTAACCAATGAACATTCATAACACTTGTCCTCCATGAAGCCGTTCAATACTGCTTTAAAGCTAAGTTAGTGGCCGACATGGCATCAGGAGGCAGGGAATTCTGTGCTTTAACGAGTTGTGTGAACTCATTCTTTGTTGAGGATTTGTCTGGCGGGCCACAGAGGGAGGAGAGGAACCCTATGATGCTTCCAGCTAATTCTCTCACAAGATTGTGGTGAGATAGAGGCGAGATAAGAACAGTAAGCCATCCCGTAACCGTGACTAATAACCACTGTGGGGCTCAAACTAGAGTCTGCAAGCCTGACGTGATGATGAGTAAAGGCACCTGGCCCATTCAGCAGGAGACAAGGGGTGTGGTAGCTTCTCTTTACCTTATATAACCAGCAACTCTCTTCTCTTCACCTCCCTAGGTGCCAGCTGGGGACGGATATTGGCCACGGGTGGGGCTTTCTTCACCATTAATGGTCTCATCTTCTTAAGCACCCACTGCTATTTCCTACCAAAGGCAAGTTGAGGTTTTCTACAGAAGCCCCGTAACTCAGAGGTTTGGGAGAAGACCTCACCCCGTACCAAACAGAAGGGTTGCCAACTTCCTGGTGGGGCCTGAAAAGTAGAATTTGTGCTCATGAGACTCCACAGCTTAGAGGGAGCACCGGCAGTGACCCTACTTGAGTTAGGGCTGCCAACCTCCAGGTGGGACCTGGATATTTCCTGAAATTAGAATTGTTCTCCAGACTACAGAGATCAGTTCCCCTGAAGAGCATGGATACTTTGGAGGGTAGACTCTATGGCATTATAATCCTGTGGAGGTCCCTTCCCTCTCTGGGCTTCATCCCCAAATCTCCAGGAATCCCCCCCCCGGATCTGGCAACCCTAACAAAGATACAGAACGTTAGTGCAGAGCAGGCCCAAGACATTTTGGTCCCAGAGGTGCAAAGCCAGACACATATGCATACCAAATAAGGGACAAGGTGAACTGAAGCAACAGAGAAAGTTGTGGTTTCTTCCAATGGGGTGGAAGCAGGAGAGCTTCTCAGAGAGGGATAACTCAAGGTATTTTGGCTCCCAAGCTAAGGTTGCCAACTGGAGGTTGGGAAATTCCTGGAGATTTGGGGGTGAAGCTTGGGGAGGGGAGGGACCTCAGCAGAGTGTACTACCATAGGCCGCCAAAGCAGCCATTTTCTCCAGGGGAAATGATCTCTGTCACCTGGAGAACAATTTTAAATCCAGGGAAAATCCAGGTCCCACCTGGAGGTTGGCAGCCCTAACTCAAGTAGGGTCGTTGCCAATGCTCCCTCTAAGCTGTGGAGTCTCGTGAGCAAAAATTCTTCTTTGCGAGCTACTGGCATTAATGTTGTGAGGGAGCGATTTGGCTGCCGCATACCCTAGTTTGCTCTGGAGCCCTCCTTCCTGAGCGAAGACAAAAATGTGTGAGCCGGAGGCTAAAAAACCGTGAGCCAGCTCACACTAAGTCAGCTTAGAGGGAACATCGGTCACTGCCTGTTGCAAGAGTAAGCTGGGCCCTAGGGCTGCTAGGAGGACCATGGGGGCTTGTCTAGGACCTGGGTGACCACAGTGCAGTTCAGGAGGGACAGAGCCAGCAAGGGCTACGTTGTCTGCTCCTCCATTATCAGCTAGAAATGAGAAAAAACCACAGAGGTTCTACCAGAGCTTCAGAAACTTACTCCAGACCTTGCCTGTAGTCGCACCGTTCTGGAGGGTGATAACAGGCCCACTCTTCCCATGAAATGACCTCCTCCTACCATGGTGCCCACTTGTATTTGTGCCATTGCAAGCGGCTGCTTGGACCACTGGGGTGGCGAACAGAGTATACGAAGGGAGAGCATGAATTCGTTTTGCACCGAGTCAGATCCTCTGTATCAGTCTCATCAACTCTGACCAGCAACTTGAGGTCATTTGTAATCCCTGAAGAATTGCACAGAGGCTGGCCACCCTGGGGGTATGTCGCACAGGATTTGGGGAGATCTGCGGTGATGACGATCCACAGAGGTCTTCCGTAACTTCCTTTTAATCCTTTCCAGGTCTCCTAGAGGAATGATTTGTAACGCCGCTCCCGTGGCCTTCCAGATTCTCCGCCAGCTTCTTCCCAGCCAGAGGGTGGTCCCTCTATACATCTTGCACATTAGCTTCCATGGAGGGGTGGAGAGAGAGAGCCTTGCTTAAAAAGGTCAAATCCAAAACGAAAACAAGGTCCTAAAGCATGGAATACTCACTTCAGGCTATTCTTGAGCATGCTGGTTCAGAACTACACAAACTTCCTGTGTGACGGTTTTTCATGAAAGAGAAATAACGACTGATTGTCCCTTGAACTTCCTTGATGGATTCTTATTAGACTGCGGATATCCATTGCCAGCAAATATATTATCTGATGCATCAACTTTCCCGGGGAGGGAGGTGTGTGTGCACGCAAAACGCATTCTACTCTATTTGCGTCCAACTATATTCTTTTTTCTTTTATAATCATTTTTTTTTTTTATAAAGACAGACATATAACGCAGACACACATACATACATAAATGGCGGGGGGTTCCATTATATCTTCAATTTACATGTTTAAGTACCTCCTACCATATTGAATCATTTGGTTTTCGCGCTCCACCTTGCATTCTTATACAGATCTTTTGCATACGTTTACAATAAATTTTTTTATAGTCTTTTCGAAGGTTGTCAAGTCTGTATATTTTATCTATTATATTCTTCGATCCACCTGTAGAACCCTGACTGTGTATTTTCAAAGGTCGCTTCTGTTTGTCCTTTCAGCATTAAAGTTAAGTTTGCCCATTTCAGCAGTCTCAAGCAAACATTTTCAGAGTTGCTTGCTTTTTTAGTGCAAAAAAAGAGAAAGAAAGAAAGAATCGCTTTGACAAAAAGCAGCACTGAAAATCTCTGGACGAGGAGACAGGCTCAGCAGGGTCGTCGTCGCCCTCCCCCCCCTGCCTTGAATGATGGAAGCGTCGCTTTATGACGCAGGGCACAGCTCTTTACCAGCAGTGCCCTCGCTTGCTCAGGGCTGGCTGACTAAGCCAAGCTATATTTGCGGATACTCTATCCGTGGGGATGACTCAGTGGCTGTACCTGGCCCCCTGGTTAAAAAAAGAGAGAGAGAAAGAAGAGAGAGAGAAGAGGAGGATAATAGCTGCTATCAAATAGTCTTGTATTGCGGAAAACAAGTCATACTTTAACATCGTTTCATGGATCATTATGAGATTGCATATGGCAGGTAGCCAGTGATCACCTGGGAGGGAGGATGCTGGATCCATCTCTGCTGCCTGCTACCCGAACACAACGCCTACGCACTGTATGCTCAGTGGGCTCCAACCGTGCGCTCAGTCAGGTGGATGTCTGGAAATCATGTGAACGTTCCCGATCCCAGGGATGCAGTCTCTATGGGCACAGATTGAACTAAGGGACCCAGGCTGCCCGCCACACCAAGCAATCTCCCACTTCCGCACTCCAAACTCCTGTGGGAGTAGTGGGAGCAAAAGGGAGGAGGCATCACATGATGCTGTGATGTCACTTCCAGGTGTACAGCCGGGAGTGCTGTCGCATTGTCCACCAGCCTGAAGTTCTAGCTCTTTTAGTGTTATGCACCACTAGGTGGCAAGCTAGACTTGTTTTTTTTAAGGCAAGAGATGTTTCATTTTAAGTGACAAAACATACACACACTAAATACATATAACACACATAGGGAGTGCATTTAAAGCATTGCTTAAGCTAGTTAACGACCTCATATAATATCAAGATCTTTGCTGATTTTTCCATCTTATGGTTAAAATTTACCTCATTTGCTTACAGTATTATATATGTTTTTTTTTTAATTTCCTTTGTTCAGTTGTATGTCTGGAAGTTTTATCTATTGTACTCTTCAAAGCAAGAGATGTTTCAGAAATGGTTTGCCATTGCCTGTCTCTGCGTCACAACCCTGGTATTCCTTGGAGGTTGCCCATCCAAATACTTGCTTAGCTTCCGAGATCTGACAGATTTGGGCTAGCCTGGGCTATCCAGGCCAGGGTAATCCCTAACAGACTGACAGCCAGATTTGGTAGCCTTATTCATAAGTTACAAGGAATGCACATATGATCTTTTTTACAGTGTACACTTGATTTTTGGTGATACACGTGTTGAGTAATTCTCATGTTACGTTCAGTGCATATACAGCTGAACATATGATTGTTATTGTTGTTGATGAGTCACACAGTCAAGTCCAACTCTTCATGACCCCATGGACCACATCACGCCAGGCCCTCCTGTCTTCTGTCATGCTCCGGAGTTTGCTTAATTTCATGTTCGTTGCCTCGATAACACTGTCGAATCATCTCATCCTTTGCCGTCCCCTTCTTCTTTGACCTTCAGTCTTTCCCAGCATCAGGGTCTTCTCCAGTGAGTGCTCCCTTCTCATTTGCTGGCCAAAGGATTTGAGCTTCAGCTTCAGTATCTGGCCTTCCAGGGAACGGTTAAGGTTGATTCCTTTTAGGATTACCTGATTTGATCTCCTTGCAGTTCAAGGGACTCTCAAGACTCTTCTCCAGCACCATAATTCAAAAGAATCTATTCCTCAGTGCTCGGCCTTCCTTATAGTCCAACTCTCACAGCCATACATTACTACTGGGAATACCATTGCTTTGACCATACAGACTTTTGTTGGCAGGGTGATGTCTCTATTTTTTATTATGCTGTCTAGGTTTGCCATCGCTTTCCTCCTAAGGAAACATATGATTGAAAACCCCCCACAACCCCCCCCCCATTTATCCAAGTCCTGGTCCCTGGTTTCCTCTGTACAGCATGTTGGCTCTTTCTTACAGACAGATAGGCATATATTCCCTGTGACATGTGAACTGGATAGAAGGCAGCTTCACTTCTTCTTGAGAAGTCCCCTGTCCCTTGGAATCTGTGATCAAGTGGCCAAAAGTTCGACTCCAGCCTGAGATGGGAACCATCGCCTACAGATGGAAATCAAAACTGTCATGCAGGCGATTGCAGCAATGAGAAAGCAAAAAAACACAAAAGCTTCCTTTCCACAGTCTATGTCGAAACAGGCATGTGATGGATTTTGCTTCATGACAGCAAAGAAAAAAGGGGGGGTGGAATCTCCATATACAAAAATAATATACCTCTAATTGCCACATGCTGGGGACAAACAGCAGGAAATGGCCATTGCCTCCATGCCTAAAATCTCAACTCCATGTCTGAGGTTTCCAACACTGGGTTGCAAAATACCTGAAGATTTGGGAGGCAGACCCTGGGGAAGGTGAGCTTTAGGGAGGAGAGGGGCCTCAGCAAGATATAATGCCATAGAGTCCACCCTCCAAGGCAGCCATTTTCTCCAAGGGAACTGATCTTTATTACCTGCAGATCAGATGTACCTCAAGGAGATCTTCAGGCCCCACCTGGAGGCTGGCAACCCTATTGGTGGCCCTTAGTCAGACACAACAAAATTCTTGTGGTTTGTGTTCCACAGACCTGAAATCTGGACTCTGTGGCCTTCAGTCTGATGCAACAAAATTCTTGTGAGTTGTGTTCCATGGACCTGGACTCTGTGACCCTCAGTCTGACACAACAAAATTCTTCTGAGGTGTGTTCCACAAACCTGGATTCTGTGGCCCTGAACCTGACAGAACAAAATTCTTGTGAATTGTGTTACACAGATCTGGACTCTGTGGCCCTCAGTCTGGCACAACAAAATTCTTCTGAGGTGTGTTCCGCAAACCTGGACTCTGTGGCCCTGAACCTGACAGAACAAAATTCTTGTGAATTGTGCTCCACAGACCTGAAATCTCAACTCTGTGACCCTCGGTCTGACACAAAAAAATTCTCCTGAGGTGTGTTCCAGAGATTTGAGATCAGGACTCTGGGTCTTGTGGGTTGCTTTCCACAGACTGGTAGCAGAGGTTCCAACAGACGGAGGAACCTCCTCTGCCAGAACCAATCTATGGGATCCAACCCCATGTTTTTACAAGGCTATCTTCCCCTCCCCCTTTCCATAACTGGTCACGGTGAGTAGCAATTTGACAGTTAGGGCTTTGCCCTTCCTCATTCAGCTTTCCCCAGCTTTACTGTTTGGTTTTATTTGACACATCCTGGCATGGAAAAAAGCTCCCATATCTGGGCCCAGACTTGCATACATTCTTGGGCAGAACGTCAGAGTCTTGGGGGGGGGGGGACATGCCAAGCCATGTTTGGTCCCAGAGCATCTCCTCTTAGAAATGAATTCGCTTCAAGGTGCTTGCAAAACTATACACATTTCATTTTGGGTTTTGGTGTTCAGAGTTCTGTGGTCTTGGACATTTGTTTCTTTCAAGAATATATCTGCCTTTTATCCAGGGACCTGCTCAACGAATCACCAGTAACAGACCCAAGAGTCTGACTGATTGAAGAATCTCTTGATTTTATTTTAAATTATTAGTGTGTGGGGGGAGAGAAAAGTAGGTGATTAAATAAAGAGCTATCCTGTTCTCAAGCAATTGGGTCTTCTATTCATCTTTGCAAAACCAGATCACTGGGGAGAGGCCGTGACTCAGTGGAAGAGGCTCTGTTTTGCATATAGAAGGTCCTCAGTTCTATCCCCAGGGTCTTTGGTTTAAAAGAACCAGATAGTAGAAGAAGAGATTGGATTGATACCCCACCCTTCACCCGGACTCTCAGAGCGGCTTACAATCTCCTTTCCCTTCCTCTCCCCATGGCAGACACCCTGTGAGGTAGGTGGGGCTGAGAGAGCTCTGACAGAAACGGCTCTTTTTCAGGAACAGCTCTTGTCAGAACGATGGCTTGCCCAAGGTCATCCAGCAGCTGCAAGTGGAGGAGTGGGGAATCAAACCCGGTTCTCCCAGATTAGAGTCCACACACTTCACCACTACACCAAACTGTCTCTCAGTAGTATGATGTGAAAGACCTTGAGATCCTGGAGAACTGCTGCTAGTCTGAGTACTGACCTTGATGGAACAATGGTCTAACCTGGTACAAGACTGCTACATGTGTTCACCATGTCCTATGCAGCACAATGGCTAAAATAGCTCTTGTCCCTAAATGGACCCTCCATGGTCAGAGGCAGTATATCTCAGAACACCAATTTCTGGAGGGCAGCAGAGCGGTTTTGGACACCGAGCCCCACTTCTGGGCCCTTTGGGGGGGGAATGTGTCACATCACTGTGAGATTACAGGTTTGCCAAATCTGGGTTGGGGGATCCCTGGAGATTTGGGGCTGGAGTCTGGGAACGGTGGGCTTTGGGAGGAACCTCAGCTGGGAATAATCCCATAGCATCCTCCCTCCAAAGCAGCCATCTCCTCCGGGGAGCTGGTCTCTGTCACCTGGAGAGCAGTTGTAATTCCAGGTGATCTCCAGGCACCGCCCGGAGGTTGGCAAGCCTATGTGAGAATAGAGTCATAGAACTGTAGAATCACAGAGCTGGACGGGGCCCTGCAGGCCGTCTAGTCCCACCCCCTGCTCAGTGCAGGATCAGCCTAGAGCACCCCTGGCAAGTGTTTGTCCAGCCGCTGCTTCAAGACGGCCAGTGACATGCTGTCGTGTGCCAGGCATTCGTTCCAGGATACCCCCTCCCGATGGATCCCACGGATCCTTTTATCAGCCCTCCGCACCCATCCTCTTGTGGTCCAGCCGCTTCCGTTCTGGTGCAAGTCTGGCGCTCCTTTCTGTGAATGAAAGGATAAGACAAGAAGGTACAGCCGGGCCCGAAACACACAAGCCACCGGGCCCTCCACGCCCTGAGCGAGTGGGGTGTGGCCTTCTTCCTCCAGCAAGTCCCAACTTGGGAGCTGAAATGTGACTGGAGAAGCTCGGAGGTGGGTGCTAAAGCCCACCCACCGGCCCCTCCCTGCTCTGCCATTACTCAACCTCATTCCAGCTTCCAGTCTGGACGTGCAAAAGCAGCCAGGTTAGAGACTCTCGAAGAGGGAGACAGTCTTCTTTTTCCCCTCCAGGAGGGACATGACCGGCCGGAGATAGCAAGAGGACCTCTCTCTGGCCTGCACCAGACGACAGCCTCCATGTAAGTCTCTTCTCCTTCTGGCAGGAAGAAAGCCCGGCTCCTGCCATCCTAGTGGTTCGAAAGCAAGAAACTGCAAGGAGATAAATAGATACTGCTTCGGTGGGGAGGTAACAGCGTTCCGTGTGCCTTGGCATCAAGTCATGCCGGCCACATGACCACGGAAATGTCTTCGGACAGCGCTGGCTCTCTGGCTTGGCAGCGGAGATGAGTGCCGCACCCCTAGAGTCAGATCCGACTGGCTTTCGAGCAAGGGAAACCTTTACCTTTACCTAGAGAGCCAGCATGGCGTAGCGGTTAAAATGCCAGACTAGGATTTGGGAAACCCAAGTCGGAATTCCCACTGCTGCCATGGAAGCTCGCTGGGTGACCTTGGGCTAGTCACATAGTCTCCACCTAACCTACCACACAGGTTTGTTGTGAGGATCAAGCAGAGGAGAGGAGAAAGATGTAAGCTGCATTGGGGGAGGTGAGAGGTGGGGTATAAAGTAAATATTTAACCCAGGTTCGGCATCACCTGGAACCACGTTAGAGGTTTAGACAAAAGAGCAGGAAAGGGCGGGAGGGACAGCAGGAAAATTGAAGGGGGAAGTGGGATACCTTCCTTCTTTCTTACAGCTCGTTTGCCGAGACATTTGCATGTGTATGCAGTTGCATGCGTTATCTTGCCTTGCATTTGCTTGCATTTGGATGGGTTATCTTGCCGTGACCCCGGGGCTAGCCTGAACTTATCAGATCTCGGAAGCTAAGTAGGGTCAGCCCTGGTTAGCGCTCGGTCAGGGAAGTCAAGGAAGTCAGGGGGTGCTACACAGAGGAAGGCAAAGGCAAACGGCCTCTGTTCGTCTCTTGCGTTTAAAAAACTGTACAGGGTCACAGCACGTCAGCTGTGACTTAACGACTCTTTCCCATGCACGCATTATCTTGTTTTTACTGTATCATTTTCTCATTTCTGGATTCCAGTCTTTGTGTTTCTCGGATGTTTTAGACTATACTTATTCCAGCCTCTTCTAACTTTCCAATCCAGTCTTCTTACACCGGTCATTATATGTTTTATGCTGCTCCGATTGCATTCTTTATTGTGCTGGGAGAGCGGGGACTGGAACTGGGATCCCCAAAATCCAGTTTTGACACCCTCTATCCAGTGTGGTGTCATGGTTAGGAGTGGTGGATTCTAATCTGGAGCCTCGAGTTTACTTCCCTAATCCTCCTCCAGATGAAACCTGCTGGGTGACCTCGGAGCAGTCACGGTTCTCTCAGAACTCTCGCAGCCCCATCAACCTCACAAGGTGCCTGTTGTGGGGAGAGGAAGGGAAAGGCGATTGTAAGCTGCTTTGGGACTCCTTAAAGGTAGACAAAGGCGGAGTATAAAAACCTACTCTTCCCCTTCTGTTTAGTTTTGCAAACTGCCTTGAGTCTCTTCGAGAGAGGCCGGCTGTAAAGTAAAGAGTCGTCGCATTTTGCTGTTCCTTCCCCAAATATCATGGAATTTTTTAAAAATCCACAACCCAATAAAGCTCACAACACAATTAATTTGGAACTCACTGGCTTCGCTGGAATGATCGTGATCATTAGCAGTGCTAGGGTAGTAAAGGCAGTGCGGTACAGTGGATAGAGTGTCAGGTCTGGATCTTGGAGATCCCGCTTCAGACCCCCACTCAACCAACACAGTAAAAAAGAGGGGCCATGGCTCAGTGGCGGAGTATTTGCTTGGCATGCAGAAGGTCCAAGTTCAGTCCCTGGCATCTCCAGTTAAGGAAGGCCAGGTGATAGGTATTGTAAAAGACCTCTGCCCGAGACCCTGGAGAGCCACTGACAGTCTGAATGGATAACACTGACTTTGAAGGGTCAAGGGTCTGATCCAGTATAAGGCAGCTTCTTGTGTACCCTGAAGCTGGCTGAGTGATCTTGAATCAGTCACTCTAGTCTACCTCGCAGGGATCTTGTGAGGAGAAACTGGGAGAGGGTTGCCTTCACCTCCTTGGGAGAAAGGTCAGATAAAAATGTCCTGGATAGATGACTGAAAAGGGGGGGAAAGAAATCTCAGCTATTTCAGCATAGGCCGGTTATTTAGAAATGTTAAACGAACCAAAACACAGGGACACTTTTATACCAGCGTGTCACAGTGCTTTGCCTCAGCATTCCTTTCGTCCCTGTGTGGCATAGATGCAACAGAGACTGTTTCCCAAGCGCTGTTGTTTTGTAATTGTCACAAAGGAGTCAGAGAGAGGTGATGTAATTTCTCCGCTTCGGGCTATGGCACCAGGCCATTCAGCCGAACAATGAGTTATTGTTCTTTCTGCTGGGCAGAATCTCTGAAAAAGTGGTGATCCTTTTTGAACGTAGCCCCCGAAACCAGATCCTAGATGCTGAAAGAATTCTGTTAATCAGACTTGCACGAATCCTGGCTTAACAAATGTATGACTGAAGTTGTCTGCAGGAACAGTTTGGCCATTCAGGGCACCGGGAAAAGCCCGATAGGCTGATGGCCTGGGGAACCACCCTCCACTGGCGCCACCCCAGCCTAGGCTTGCCAGCTCCCAGGTGGGGCCTTGCCCTGGAGTTCTTTTGGATTTAAAACTGCTCTCCAGGCTATAGAGCCCCTTTCCTCTAGAGGAAATGGCAGCTTCGGAGGGCAGACTCTATGGTATACCACAGAGTCTAGGAGCAACAGAAGCCCTAGTGTGGATACTACATTTTCACTGAACTCCCTCCCAAACCTCCAGCACACAGATAAGGTTGCCTTATATTGAATCAGACCATCAGTCCATCACGGTCAGTATCGGCTCTCCAGCATTCCAGGTGGAGAACATTCACATCACCTGCTGCCTGGCCCTTTTCAAGTGGAGATGCCGGGGATTGATCCTGGGGTCTTCTGCATCCCCAGAAGAGGCTTTGTCACTGAGTCACAGACCCTCTCCCAAACCACTCCTGCCCACCCTACCCCAGCCCCAAGTGAGGGGCAATCCTTGCTCCACGCCGGGCACACCATCCCCCTGTGCAGGGTGGGTGCTATAAACCAGAAGCCCAGGCCCTGTGCAGAGTAGGGAGAATATGCATAGGCATCATGGGGGCAGGGAAAGAGTTGTGAAGTCCAGCTGAGACCCATGGCTGGAGGGAAGGAGGTGTGCACATGGGGCGAGGAATGAAGCGCAAAGCCAGGCCAAAGCGCTGAAAAGTGATGCAGCGGAGAGCCTTGAGCCCCCTCCCCCTGCACACCTCAGCCTGAGTTCGAGGTGGGCTTCCTCGTGCCCGATAATCTAAATCTCAACAGGAAATTCCCAACTCACGAGTGTTTGATAGGGACTTAGGCAGACACAGGGCAGACCCACAGACAATATACCAGGAAAGGGTCTCAACTACCTCACAGGGGATGTTGTTTGAATGAAATTGGAAGGACAGAAGAACGTCACACACCCACCCTGGATGCCAGCTTAGATGAATGTTGCTACAGATATGCGAGAAGAAGGCTAACACAGAACAAAATGCCGTCATGAGAGCCAAAATTATTCTAATTTATTCCATTCATAGGACTGGGAAACGGAAAGCAGATTCCACTGTTTTATTATCTAAATCTCCTTGTCTTTCCTGACAGGGCGTCCTTGTCCCTTCCATCCATGGCCGTCATGAACCCTTGCAACCAAACCTCTGGAAACAGCACCCTTCTGAGTTCTCCGACGTCCAGCGTGGCAGGGATCGTCTTCCTACTCTTGGCGGCCCTGATTGGGCTCCCAGGAAACTTCTTTGTCATCTGGAGCATTCTCTGGAAGATGAAGCCAAGCCACCGCTCGGTCACCTGCTTACTGGTGCTTAATTTGGCAATGGCTGACGGGGTGGTGTTGCTCCTCACGCCCTTCTTCATCGTCTTCCTGATCTTCAAGACCTGGCTATTTGGCGTGGCCATTTGTAAAGGTGTATACTACCTTTGCTGCGTCAACATGTTTGCCAGCATCTTCATCATTACCCTCATGAGCGTGGACCGGTGCCTCGCCGTCAACCAGCCCTACTTCTCTCAAGCCATTCGCAAAAAGCACTTGGTCATCAAGATCCTGTCAGGCATTTGGCTGGCAGCCATTTTGTTATCCATCCCAGCTTTCCTTTTCCGCCAAGTGCTGAAGGATCCCTTTCTGGGGCATCATATCTGTGAACCCTGCCATGCCAGGCCAGGCCTGGCCATCTTCCATTTCACCTTAGAAACGGTGGTGGCCTTTGTGATCCCCTTCACCATCATCGTAGGGTGTTATTCTGCCATCTTGATACGCCTCAGAGGAGTGAGGAGAAGACAAGGGGCTCGGACTGAGAAGCTCATTGTTGCCATAGTGGTCTGTTTCGTTGTCCTCTGGGTGCCCTATCATATTGTCAACATGATCCAGGTGGCATCGAACACGGCATCAGGAAGGGCGGCCGAACGTCTGAGCCAGGCTTGGAAGAGTGGGAGGGCAGGAGCCACCGCCTTGGCCTTCCTAAGCAGTAGCATCAATCCCGTGCTTTATGTCTTTGCTGCCGGGAACCTCATTAAGACTTCAGGGGCCAACTTTATTGCCCAGTTCTTTGAGGGAGCCTCTGAGGGTCTCGGTAAGAGGACTCCATCGCAGAAGAACTTGGCCAAAGACTCCGTGCTGGTAGTGCCGGGAGCTGCCGTGGTCATGGAACAACAACAACAACAACAACAACAGCCGCTTGGAGGCTATGACAGGGTTGGCTAGGCACACAGGGCAGGCAGGGGGTTGCCATAATGGGTCAGCCCTTTTGTGCCAGATGTAGTCCCTCCTAAATCGAATCACTGTATGTATGTTTTGACACAGGATTCCCTTTGCGAGGACTCTTTCCTCACCCTCACGTGAAACACTCAGCTTCTGGAGAGGTCTAGTGGCAACGTCTACACTACAAAGCTGAGGTACTTTAAAAAAAAAAAAAGCACACAGAGCTCTATAATAAAATATTTATACTGGTGGCAGTGCCAGCGTAAGACTTGGGGAGACTCAGTTCAAGCCACGACGCTCACTGGGTGATCTTGAGCCAGTTCCGCTCAACCTGCCTCACAGAGTTGCGAGGACAAAATGGAGGAGACAGGAACTATGTGTGCGGCCCCAAGCTCCTGAGAGGAAGGACGGGATAAGGAAGTTGTGACGGATGATAAAGGAAGAATACGGAAAGGGGCTTTGTGGATAGATTCATAAACGAGAAAAGAAGAAGTGACATTCTGTAATCATGAAAACACTAGCTATCGTGTCGCTTGGCGTTTCAATGGTATTCATATCATCCTACGTGAATTAATCTTCCTATAAGCTTCTTTAACCCCTGCAGAACTCATCTTGCCCAGAGTAAACAGGGCCCATAATTTCATCTGTGATTCTTTTCTTGATGGCCTGGCCCTGCTCTTGGGTTGCCAATTCCAGGTTAGGAAATTCCCGGAGATTTGAGGGTGGAGCCTGGGATAGGTGGAGATCTCAGAGGCCTATAATGCCAAAGCAGGAGCTCACCTGTTATTCTGGAGATCAGGTGTAATTCTGGGAAGTCTCCAGACCCCACCTGGAGGTTGACAACTGTACCCTGCCCACAGGAAAGGGCTAAATAGCTTTTATAAATAAGGTAGGATTTCCCCCCCCCATCTAACCCAACGAGATTTAAGCTGAAAGACAGAGTGTCCCCCCAGTGCAGTACAAATATTTCAAGGCCAGCCTTTGGACTTCAGGTCTTGAAAGGAAGAAAATGAAGGAGAGTGTCCCTTTGAGAATATAAGGTTTCCTCCCTCCACAATAAGTAGGTGGCATATGAGGGACAGGGATAAAATATGGTTTCTCGCTCTCTCAAAAAAAAGAGAAGAGGAAAGGAAAAAAGACTCAAATTTGTTGTATTATGGTCATGATGTGTTAGGGTTGCCAGCCTCCAGGTGGGGCCCGGAGACCTCCTGGAATCACAACCAACGTTCACCCTAAGCTGTGGAGTCTTGTGAGCAAAAATTCTTCTTTGTGAGCTACTGGCGTTAAAGTTGTGAGCCAGCTCCTTCCTGCGCTAAGAGAAAAATCTGTGAGCCGGAGGCTAAAAACCTGTGAGCTAGCTCACACCAACTCAGCTTAGAGGGAGCACTGATTACAACTGATTTCCACATGACATAGGTCAGTTCCCCTGGAGAAAGTGGCTGCCTCGGAGGATAAATTCCATGGCATTATACCCCACTGAGAACCCTCTCCTCCCCAAACCATGCCCTCCTCTGGCTCTATCCCCCAAATCTCCAGGAATTTACCATCCCAGAGTTGGCCACCCTAGTTGTAAGGTAAGCTTACAAATTCCTCCCGATCCAAATCCGTCCCCATATTCTGTATTGTCGAGTTATGTGCAGGAGATGGACATCCTGGATACTGTGCTACTGTAATTATTCATCAAAAGATTGTAAATAGTCAAGGAGGTATAGATCCTCTAATGGTCTTGACGCTGAACTGAAACCTGTACTTCAGGAATCTTCCGCTTCAAAGCGAAATTTTACCCAGACTGTCTTGATTCCCTGTTTGCCACGACTTTCTGTTCCCTTTGCTTGTCTGAGTCGAGTGCATGCACGTTTTCCCCAAGTAGCACCCTCCAGGGGGGCATTTTAGACCACTGTCAATAATGACCCCTCTCCTTGCGTCATGGCCCCAATTCCAACTCAGTGGGACATGCAAATACTCAAGGGACCTCCTAATGCTAGGGAGACAGTTCTCTCAGAGCTGTTCTCTCAGGAGCAGTTCTCAAGAGAGCTCTCTCAGCCCCACCTACCTCACAGGGTGTCTGCTGTGGGGAGGGGAAGGGAAAGGAAAGGAGATCGTAAGCCGCTCTGAGACTCCTTCGGGTAATGAAGGGTGGGATATAAATCCAACCTCTTGTTCTTCTTCTGCCCCCTGCCATTGCCTAATGCAGCAGCAGGAGAAATTTGCAGAGGGAAGTGGTGTCAATAGTCCCCCCCCCACATTGCTAGAGAGTCTCAGTGATGTTGTGATGTCATTTCTAATTATGTGATTGGTCACCCAAAGCTGTCTGACTCTGGCCCCATCCCCAAAGGTCCTGGGAGTTGCCGGCCCTTGTCTCGCAACTCTGCAGTGCACACAGGCCTAGAAAGGGAGCCATGACACAGAACAGTTTGGAAGAAAAGAGGACACATGAAGAAGAGCTTTCTTGGATCGGACCAAAGGTGCCTCTGGACCTCCGGAAATGCAGTGGCCCTCCAGATGCTCCCAGAAGCATCGATGGCTTCAAGATGGAGCCGAGGCCCATCACTGGCTATTAGCCACAAGGTATACATAGGAACTGTTGGTCTGGGGTGAGTGGTGCTCTGTACTCTTGGTGTTTGGGGGGGGACAACAATGGGAGGGCTTCCTGGAGCATCCTGGCCCCACTGCTGGACCTCCTGATGGCACCTGGTATTTTTGACCACTGTGTGACAGAGTGTTGGACTGGATGGGCCACTGGCCTGATCCGACATTGGCCTCTCTTATGTTCTTAAGACCCTAAAGTAGGATACAGAGAGGCCCAAGACTCCCCAGATTTGGCATTCAGAGGTATAGCCTTTGGACGTAGAGATTCTAGCCAATATAACTGATACCTCTCCAGCATGAGCCTTTTGAAGCTAAGCAAGTGCCCATCACTGTACCCTGTGACAGCACGTTCCACAGGCACGTTATCAAGAATGTCCACATTCATTATGTCTCTGTCCTTCATTTACTGCCCCATCAGCTGCACTGCATGGTCAAAGCCATCTCTGGAAAATTGGCTGGAGAATGCTGTGTTCTTCTTTCCTTTGTAAAGGTTGGACTGTTCGTTTTTGGCTACGTGACGAGTTGAGACAGTTTCCTGGTCGACATCATTCCACGCTTTACGGGATGATCCTGGAATGGAATATTCCTAGCCTTCTTTTTCAATGATAAGCTAAAACAGACCACAGAAATGCCTTTGGGCTAAGCTGTCGGCAGGTCTACTCAGCTAAAGTCTGCATGAGATTCCTCGGTTATCTGCTAGCAGCACAGTCTCAAAGAGGTCTCCATTTCTGGGTGAAAGACTTGTATAATCTCCTTCTGTCTGCTGAACTGCAATGCTGTTCGAAGGACCTGGAGGTCCATGAATAGTTTGTGATTGTTTGTTTTGAGTTGTTTACAGTAAACCAACTGTTTTATACCAATATGCTCATTTTTAAAAAATGCAAACAGCTTTGAGGGTGTGGTGTTTAAGGGGAAAAGCATCCAGTCATAAATCTAATTGTTGCAGAACAATAACATTTAGAACCTATATACCCCTTTCTGGATTCAAAGCATTTTATATATAAGTATTATCCTAGTTGGAGCTGCGGTGGCTCAAGTGGTTAAGACGCTGAACTGCAGGCTGTGGAAGGTCAGTAGTTCAGCAGTTCGAGACCCGGGTGCCGCATGACGGGGTGAGCTCCTGTCTCTAGTTCCAGCTCCTGCCAACCTAGCAGTTCGAAAGCAAGAAATTGCAAGTAGATAAATAGGTACCACTTCGGTGGGAAGGTAACAGCGTTCCGTGCACCTTGGTGTTTAGTCATGCCAGCCACATGACCACGGAAATGTCTTCGGACAGCGCTGGCTCTTCGGCTTTGAAACGGAGATGAGCACCGCAACCCTAGAGTCGGATTCGACTGGCTTTCGAGCAAGGGAACCTTTACCTTTACTATTATCCTAGTATTCCTTCTAACAGCATGGTAAAGGTAAAGTTTTCCCTTGCTCAAAAAGCCAGTCAAATCTGACTCTAAGGGGTGGTGCTCATCTCCGTTTCCAAGCTGAAGAGCCAGCGCTGTCCAAAGACTTCTCTGCACTTGTGTGGCCGGCATGACTAGACACCGAGGCACACAGAACGCTGTTACCTTCCCACCGAAGCAGTATCTATTTATCTACTTGCAATTTCTTGCCTTCGAACTGCTAGGTTGGCAGGAGCCGGGGCCAGAGACAGGAGCTCATTCTGTCATGCAGCACTCGGGTCTCGACCTGCCGAGCTACTGACTTTCTGGTCTGCAGCTCAGCATCGTAACCACTGAGCCACTGCGGCCCCTAACAGCATGGTACAGTAGGCCAATATTATTTCCCCCCATTTTGCAGATGGGGAAAACTGAGGCTGAGAAAGAGAGAGAGAGAGAGGCTGGTTTAAGGCCTCTCAAATCATCGTTCATCCTCTTAGGTACTGTACTGTCAAGGAGAAGGAAGCAAAGGGAGTAGATTTCAGGAAGGGCAGTGGGGTTAAAGGGTTGAAGAAAGATGACTCATGGATGAGTTTGGTGCAAGACCGTCCCAGGCGCCTTCAGATGCAAGGAGCCTTCTACCAAGTCAGGTCCACGCCCCGCCGAGTCTAGGGCTGCTATTAACCGAAATTAAAAATCTGAGTGGAGTGGAGCTCACAGCAGGTCAGAAGAATATGAGGGACGCCTGGTTGGGACTTCTGATCCATCTGATCCAGCCTCCTGTTTCCCTCAGTGGCCAAGCAGAGGCTTCCATGGGAACCACAAGCAGGGGCATAGAAGCTAGGGTTGCCAGCTCTTGGTTGAGAAATACCTGGAGATTTGGGGGGTGGAGCCTGAGGAGGGTGGGGTTTGGGGAGGGGAGGGTCCTCAGCATGGTACAACACCATAGTGTCTAGCCTCCAAAGCAGCCCTTTTCTCCAGGGGGACTGATCTCTATAGTCTGGGAATAAAAGCAGGAGATCTCCAGGCCCCACCTGGAGGTGGACAATCCAAGAAGAAGAAGAAGAAGAAGAAGAAGAAGAAGAAGAAGAAGAAGAAGAAGAAGAAGAAGAAGAAGAAGAAGAAGAAGAAGAAGAAGAAGAAGAAGAAGAAGAAGAAGAAGAAGAAGAAGAAGAAGAAATTGGATTTATACCCTGCCCTTCACTTGGGCCTGATCTGCATCTAGCATTTGCTCCACTGTCTTACCAAACCCACACTGGAACAGAAATTCCCCTCTACATTGCAGGCCACTTTCACTTTGATTGAGTGTCGCATTTTATGGCAGTGTCCCGACTGCATGCTGCTTTCACTTCGTTTGATCGCTGGTTTAATGGTGGCCGCCTGCATAGATTCATGGCTGTTCTATGGCCATTCGGGGGTGACTCTGCAGTCAGCACAGTGTTGGCCCGGGATAGTTGATTGTAGTTTTGAACTGCATCTTTTTCTGTTCCAGTGTGGGTTTGGTAAAAATGCTAAATGCAGATTGGCCTTGGAGTCTCAGAGCAGCTTACAAACTCCTTTCCTTTCCCCTCCCCACGACAGACACCCCGTGAGGTAGGTGGGGCTGAGAGAACTCTGACAGAAACTGCTCTTTCAGGAACAGCTGTGCCAGAGCTTGTGACTGACCCAAGGTCACACCAGCAGCTGCTTGTGGAAGAGTGGGGGAATCAAACCCGGTTCTCCCAGATTAGAGTCCACGCACTTAACCACTACACCAAACTAGCTCTACATAGAAGCTAGGATTGCCAGCCTCCAGGTGGGAGCTGGAGATCTTCTGGAACTGCAACTCTTCTCCAGACTGCATACATGGCTTATTATTTATTCATTTAAAACATTTAAGCCCCTTCTCCTGAAGAAGATGGCTACTTTAGAAGGTGGGCTGCGTGGCATGATACCTCTCTTTTATAAACCCCACTTTCCCAGGCTCCACCCACAAATTTCCTGGTGTTTCTGAACCCAGAGTTGGCAACCCTGATAGAAGCTGAAGGCCTGCTTGCCCCCCAGCCTCTAACAACTGGCATTCGAGGATATACTGCCTATGTACATGGAAGTTCTATCTAGTCATTGTGGCCAACAGCCTCTCCTCTGGGAATCTGTCGAATCCCCTTTTAGAGCCAATTAACTGACACTGCAGTCCTACGCAGAGTTACTCCAGTCTACAGCTTTCCAAGGCTTTAGATGGGAGTAACCCTGCATAGGGTCACACTGTAAATTATGGGGGACGTTGGACCAGAGTTGTCAACTTCGTGTTGGGGAATTCCTGGAGATTTGGGGGCTGGAGACGGGGAGGGCAGTGTTTCAGGAAGGGAGAGATCTCTGCAGAGTATGATGCCATAGATTTAATGTGCCAAAGCAGCCATTTTATCCAGGGGAATTGCTCTCCTTAGTCCGGAGTTCAGTTGTAATACTGGAAGATCTCCAGGCACCACCTGGAGGTTGGCATCCTAATGAAGGACCGATGGGTAGCAGCAGCCGTTCTCATGGATAGCCCTGTCATTAGGCGGCAACTGGTGCTCTTTCAAGGACAGTCCCCAATTGCCACATATCAAATCTGCTGTTATATTTTCAGCAGTGAGCGGAAGCGCCATCTTGATTTTTCAACTCGGGCCTGTGTATGTCCACACTCCTCTCACAGGAAAAATACCCCCGAAAGACCCACACTGAAGCACCGTTCTGGAGGTGCGTGAGCCAATGTTCCTCCTGGGTTCTTACGGGAAAGGGAACTCTCTCTGGCAACTTCCTTGACACAACGAACCTTCCTGGACACGACGAACCTGTCTGCACACCCTCACTGAATGTTCGCAGTGCCACAACAGGAAGTGAATCGACTCTGAGTCATGTCTGAGCCCCCGCCCAGCGCCAGGGGACGCTGTCTCGCAACCTGGAAGCGGACAGGTTCTCTTGTAAAAGCTGAGGGACTTCAAGGCTGTTATCTAATCTTCCTAGCTTACAGGCCCAAGTCGTGCAAAAGGGAACTGTATTCACACCTGATAAATGGCTGGTGCGTAGGCAGAAATTTCAGCCTCAAGAGACTGCATTTCCACATGAGGAAATGCTGCCACGCCCTGGGAATTTCTCCCTGCCATGTAGCCAATAAAGGCAAAGGAGTTCTGTCAGGAAAAAAGGTGGCAGAACTATATAGCCATGGGCGAGACATGTTATATGACTAGGGATGCCAGCCTCCAGGTGGGACCTGGATATCCCCTGGAATTACAACTGATCACCAGGTGACTGAGATCAGTTCCCCTGGAGAAAATGGGATGCTTTGGAGGATGGACTCTGTGTCATTGTACCCCACTGAGGGCCTGTCCTCCCCAGGCTCCATCCCCGGACCTCCAAAAGCTTTCCAACCTGGATCTGGCAACCTTATCCTCCACCCTCTGCTGGTGGCCAGGGGGCACCCAGCAGCCCTAGCAGAGACAGAATGACTGCCCCAAGGTCACAAAGCATTTGTCATTGGTAAATATGTCCTAACCCGGGTGGCCGAGGTTAGTCCAATCTCCTCAGTTCTTAGAAGCTAAGCAGGTCAGCCCTGGTTAGTATTCAGATGGGAAACAGTCATGAAGTACAGGATTGCTTCATGAAGACAGGCGATGCAAAACCACCTCTGTTCATCCATGGCTTTAGAGGGCCACCATAAGTTGGCTGCAACTTGATGGGGAGAACAGAAATGGTGGGGGGCTGTTGAAACAGAAGGGATAAGAACCTCAGATTGTCTTGTTTGCAGCGAAGACTTCCGGATCAAAGGAGCAAAGGCAGACAAAGAAGTCAGCAGTTAGTTCAGATCCTAATGACTGCTGGGGTTTACATCAACCAAGAGGACATAGGAAGCTCCCTTGTGCTGACTCACGGTCACACCTTTGGTCTATCCAAGTCAGTCTTGTCTGTGATGACCAGCAGCAGCTCTCCAGGGTCTGAGATGGAGACCTTTGACATTGCCTGCTCATCGATTCTTGTAACTGGAGATCCTGGAGGTCAGGTCGCCAACTTCCAGGCGGAACCTGTAGATCTCCCAGAATTAGTCTCCAGACTACAGAGATCCATTCCCCTGGAGAAAGATGGCTGGTTTGGAGGTTGGACTCTATGGCACTCTACCTCTGCTGGATCCCTCCATGATCTCCCCTTCCCCACAGGGCTGCCAATTCTAGTTGAAAAATTATTGGAGATCTGTATGTAGACCCTGGAGAGGGCAGGATTTGGGGAGGGGAGGGGAGGGAGGTCAGCAGGGTTTGATGCCGTAGAGTCCATCCTCCAAACAAGCCATTTTCTCAAGGGGGACTGATCTCTGCAGTCTGGGGAGGGTGCGGCTCAGCAGCAGAGCATCTGCTTAGCATGCAGAAGGTCCCAGGTTCCCTCCCTGGCATCTCCAGTTAAGGAATCTAATAACAGGTGATGTGAAAGACCTCTGCCTGAGACCCCGGAGAGTATGGCTGCCAGGTCCTCCCTGGCCACCCGAGGCGGGTGGGGATAGGGTTGCCTGCTCCAGGTTGGGAAACTCCTGGAGGTTTGGAGGTGGAGCCTGGGGAAGACCAGAAACTCAGTGGGGTACAGTGCCCGAGAGTCCACCCTCCACAGCAGCCATTTTCTCCGGGGGAACTGATCTCTGTAGTCTGGGGATGCGATGTAATTCCAGGGGGTCCCTACTGGAGTTCCTACAAGAGAGCTGCTGCCAATCTGAGTAGATGGTACTGACTCTGGTGGACCAAGGGTCTGATTCAGTATATGGAAGCTTCATATGTTCAGGTCGTGATTCCAGGATCTCTCCAGGCCCCACCTGGGGGTTTACAAGTCTACTCCCCAGGCTGTACCCCATCACACACACCAAATTTCCAGGAGTCTCCCAACCCAGTGTTGGCAACCCGAGGACTGCACATAGAACCTTCTCCTGGCAAAGCAGAGTCCCACCAGCCCCCCGCACTGCCACAACTGCCAAGTGCCTCTCTGTTCCATTGCAGCTGCCGAAGACCTAGTTCACCCTGGGCAAAGTCACCCCAGATGCCATCGGTAGAACACTCCCTTCATTGCAAGTTCTTACAAATTACAAGATGGGGGGTTTACATCATTCCTCCCCTCCTTTTTCTTTCTTGGCTTAACATCCAGTATGATAAAGACTTCTGGGAATTTTTTTTTTTTTAAAAAAAACATGCTCTGAACTCCGGGACCTTTTCGAGCCAAATAGGTGAGATACTCGAGGATCTGGGAAGGGGTTGCCCAACCAGCTTGCTCGTTTTTTGGGTAGATGGTTGCTGTGGGACTGCCAACTTTTGATTGGGTTTACAATGGGGAGGAAAGCCAGGCCGACGCCACCCCCATTTGTCCTTTTCTCGGACTCAAACAGGCCCCTGAGTTGCTTAATAGGGTTGCCAGCTCTGGGTTGGGAAATGCCTGGAGATTTTGGGGGTAGAGCCTAAGGAGACTGGGGTTTGGGGAGGTGAGGGGGTCTTCAAAGGGGGATAACACCACATAATCAATGCTCCCTCTAAGCTATGGAGTCTTGCGAGCAAACATTCTACTTTGTGAGCTCCTGGCATTAAAGTTGTGAGCCAGCAATTTGGCTGCTGCATAAATTAGTTTGCACTGGAGCCACCGTTCCTGAGCTAAGACAAAAATGTGTGAGCCGGAGGCTAAAAAACTGTGAGCTGGCTCACACTAACTCAGCTTAGAGGGGACACTGCACATACGCCATCTTCCAAAGTGGTCATTTGCTCCAGGGGAGCCGATCTCCGTCACCTGGAGATGAGTTACAACAGCAGGAGCTCTCCCGCCACTACCTGGAGGTTGGCGGAATTTCTCTGCCACCCCCACCTCCAATCCCTTGTGAAGTGGGCTTCAGATCTCCAGTTTGGTATAGCGGTTAGAAGCGCAGATTCTAATTTGGGAGAGCCGGGTTTGATTCCCCACTCCTCCACACGTGGCTGCTGGTGTGACTTTGGGTCAGTCATAAGTTCTTTCAGAGCTGTTCTCTCAAGGGCAGTTCTGGAGAGAGCTATCTCAGCCCCGCCTACCTCACAGGGTATCTGTTGTGGGGGAGAGGAAGGGAAAGGAGATTGTAAACTACTCTGAGACTCCTTCAGGTAACAAAGGGTGGGGTATAAATCCAGTCTCCTCCTCCTCTTCTTCTTCTCTTCCTCATTTGCCACCATCTGACTCAGCTGCCAGTAGGGTGGACAGCCTCCAAGTAGGCCAGGAGATCTCCCGGAATTACAACTGATCTTCAGACTACACAGAGCAGCTCCCCTGGAGGAAACAGCTGCTTTGGAAGGTGGACTGTGCGGCATTATCCCCTGCTGAGGTCCCTCTCTTCCTCAAACCCCACTCTCCACAGGCTACACCCCAAATCTCCAGGAATCCCCCAGACTAGACTTGGCAAGCCTAGTTGCCCAACTGCTTTGTGGCTGCCCAAGAGCAAGGGTGGTGAGGCTTCATCTGTGCACGCGGTGAAACTGATTCTGCTCCAGGATCACGGATGGCCACAGGTCCATAGCCACAACGGGGCATTTGGGGGCGGAGCCCCACCACCAATGAGCCCTGCCCCACCCCAGAAGGGTGCCAGACTCGCCAGCCCGGTGCACCTCACCCCCACAGCAGCGGGGAGGCTGGGGAAGGGAAGGGAAGCAGCCCTGCCCCCCTTCTGGTCAGGTTCACTCCGGGTGGATCCGCTGTTAGCTTTAACGGCTGATGGAGGGAAGTGAAACTGACCAGAAGCGGCAGGGTCATCTTACTTCAGTTCCAGCCCGTTGACAATAGTGTACAAATCAAATGTCAGAGATCTTAAAGAGCAAGATGTCCTCTTACACAGACTCAGCCCCTTGCTTCCCCAAGTAAGGTACATAAGAACATAAGAGAAGCCAATGTTGAATCAGGCCAATGGCCCATCCAGTCCAACACTCTGTCACAAAGCAGCCAAAATATACCAGGTGCCATCAGGAGGTCCAGCAGTGGGGCCAGGGCACCAGAAGCCCTCCCACTGCTGCCCCCTCCAGCACCAAGAATAGAGTGCATCACCTGCCCCAGACTGAGAGTTCACATCTATACCCTGTGGCTAATAGCCACTGATGGACCTCTGCTCCATATGTTTATCTAATTCCCTCTTTAATTACACCCAGAACTTCCTCCTGCACCACCAGAAACCGAGAGCAAACCAAGGTCTCGTTGCACCGCTAGCATCTCGGGTGCTTAGCCTGGACTGGGCCAGTGAAGGAAGAAGATTTCCAAGGCATCTGTCGCTCGTGTCCCTCGCTTCTTCATCCCATGCCACCAGCAGTCAGTGAAACCTTGAGCTCCGGGGTCCTTGGGGGTGCCACAGGAGCCTGGATGTGGCCAGGGGAGGCGTGGCCTGCCAACTCTGGCTTGGGAAATTTCTGGAGATTTGGGGGCAGTACCTGGGACGGTGGAATTTGGGGAAGGGGGAGTGTCAGTGCAGATGGGATGCCTTAGAATCCACCCTCCTGAAGCTGCCAAGTCCCCCAGGGGAATGAATCCCTGCAGTCTGGAGATAAGAAGGGACTCCGGCCTCCACCTCGTGATTGGCAAGCCTAGTTTGGTACCCAGCACCTCTTGCACTAGGGCAGGAGAGCGGAGCCCCTGAGCTGCATAGGCAGCTTCCTCCTTGCGCTGCCCAAAGCAGACTTTTGGGCGGTATAGCCCTGCCTTCACCCTCCTTCCCTTTAGTTTGCAGCCCCAATCTCATACGACCCCCATAGCCAGAGGGGACCAGTGTTCCCTCTAAGTTGAGTCAGTGTGAGCTAGCTCACAGTTTTTTAGCCTCCCGCTCACACCTTTTTGCCTTAGCTCAGGAGGGATGGCTCCAGAGCAAACTAATCTACGCGGCAGCCAAATCGTTGGCTCACAGCTTTAATGCCTAGTAGCTCACAAAGTAGGATTTTTGCTCACAAGACTCCACAGCTTAGGGGGGAGCATTGGAGGTACCTCAAGCATCTTGTATGGTTTCTTGGGGGTGGGTGGGAATAATGGTTGGCATAAAGTTGCCAACCTCCAGGTGGGGCCTGGAGATCTGGAATTATGACTGATCTCCAGGCCACAGGGATTAGTTCCCCCTGGAGGAATCGGCTTCTTCGGAGGACGGACTCTGTGGAATATTATCCCACTACAATGGACCTGATTCTGTGCAACATGTTCTTTTCCGTTGTTCTCATTACACTTCGCTGCATCATTCCTTGATCCGTCCCCTTCTTCCTTCTGCAAAGTCTATGTCTAATAATGACTTCGTTCTTCTTCTGTCTGACAAATCTCCTGAAATTACTGCATCTGTCACAGAGTTCCTAACATATGTATGGAAGTTAAGGGATAGAGACTGTAATACTTAAATGCAGGGTTTTTTTGGTAAAAAAAGCCCAGCAGGAACTCATTAGCATAATAGGCCACACCCAACAGCAGAAACTTATTCACATATTAGGCCACACCCCTGACAGCACAGCTCGTTAGCATATTAGGCCACACCCCCATGTTACCAGAAGCGTGGTCATCCAGCCACACCCACCTGTTGCTTCTTATTCTGTTTACCTTGTTTGTTGTCAAAACCCAGGGCTTTTTTTTGGAGCAGGAACTCCTTTGCATGTTAGGCCACACAACCCTAATGTAGCCAATCCTAATGAGTGTCTGCTGTTGGGTGTGGCCTGTTATGCTAATGAGTTCCTGCAGGGCATGGCCAACTCGGGAGCCAGCCAGAACTCCGTTCCAGTGCGTTCCTGCCCCGAATAGCCCTGCTTAAATGTACTTTCACCCTTCCATTTTATTAATTTTAAATGGATTCTGTTTGATGGACACCTTTTTTAATGCAAGTGTATATTTATTGGTGTCAAGTTTCTGTTTTGCTTCTGTTTTTTATATATATATATTGTTGTGTTACTTTGCCACTAAAGGTTTCCTTCCTTCTCTTCTCTATCCCTCTAAAGTCCCTCCCCTTCCCAAACCTCACCCTCCCCAGATTTCCTAGATCTCCAGGAATTTCTGAATCTGGAGTTGGCGACCCTAGGTCTAGGGGGGGTACAGAAAGGGTTTTGTTTTTTGTCTGTGGGCCTGTGATGGCTCTCGGCGGCCCCGCACTTGGCTGCTCTTTAGTGCTGAAAAAACAGGCAGTCATTCTGAAATAACCAACCGACTGTCCATTTCGGCCCCAAATTCATTCAGTCCCTTAACCCGGAGCCCCTGAGCTCTCCCTCACTTGGAGTCCCTTACCCTGAAACTGCCATTGTACGCTCCCTGGGGCAAGAGCTGCCTTTTTGTTTAATGCACACTGATTTAGATAAATTAAGAACATAACGTAGGACAGTGGCCTTCAACCTTCCCGCATTTGAGACCCGCTGAACTGTAGGGTTGCCAGGCAGCGCGTAGGGATGCCACCCTCCAGGTGGGATCTGGGGATCCCCTGGAATTACAGTTCATCTCCAGACTACAGTCCCCCAGGAGAAAATGGATGCTCTGAGGTCCCTGTTGTTAAGTATGGAACTCAACAAGAGGCAGTGATTCAGCAAAGTGATTCAGCTTTATTGGTAACAGCAACTAGACGATCAGGTGGCAACGACAACACACAACAACACAGTGGAGCACAGCTCCTCTTTTCAAATGGTCCGGGCTGCCAAAGCCACGCACACAGATAAGTTAAGAACCAAGGGCATTACAGAGATAAAGGCCAATCAGGTCCGTTCCCTCCATACACATATTTACAATTGTGATTGATTGCTTTGAACCATTCCATAGGAATGGCCAATAGAAATGTTGCAGCTTACGGTCCTCTGCATAGACTCAAGCTTTACATGGTAAAGAATAGGCTCAGTTACAGTTAAGACATTACACCTGTCCTCCCCAGGTTCCACTCCCAAATCTCCAGGAGTCTCCCAACATGGATCTGGCCACCCTACCTCCACCCCAACCCCAGCCAGTGGCCGACGGGGACCTGGCAAACCTTGGCAGTGCCTGACAGCCAGTGGGAGTGTTGTTAGCAGGTGGGAGTGTTGTTAACTCTTACCACCAGTTACTCAACTTTTCTGAAACTTTGAGGCACTTCCTCTTGGAGTTCCGGGGGAAGACACTGAAAAGAAAAGCAACCAACAAACAAGCAGACCACTTCCATAGACGTGGCTTCTCAGAAGGGCTAGAAGACCGGTTAGATGAGAGGAAGCTGGGTGCACGGACAGCTGGAGAACTCGTGCACCGAGGAAGAGATTTGCAAACCAAGAGAAGACGGTGAGTTGTCTGGACAGCTCCCCATTGCGACGATGATAAGTTTTGGGGACTCAGTGGGGACGGTGGGATCTTCAGGGGGTCTCCCTGAAGGGAGCTGCCTAAAATGACAAAGAGGAAGGAGGTCTTGCAGGGATGGATTAGAGACAGGAAGGATCAAACTGGGCCCAGAACTGTTGCTTTTAAAATGCTGGCATTCAGGTCTGGGAGATTGCAGTTCTGCAAGCAAAAGAGTACCCCTTACCACACGTGGAGTGCCTATTGCTTGTCCCTGACTCACAGCCTACTTTATTTTATATCTGGGACCAGGGAGGCCGGCTCAAACTTTCTCAGTCCAACGACTGAGACCTGCAACAGGAGCTCAGTTCAGAGCTGATTTTGATACAAGATCAGTAATGATAAGGATCAAGATTTTTAAAAAAATAAAAATACAGGAAAACAAATAAGACTGAGCGCTGATCGTGAGGGGACTGACAGGGAGATTATTACTAAGACTCGATCAGGTGCTTGCATATCCCACATGCCCAAAGCTACTTTATTTGTTATCTCCTGGGTGGAATCTGCAAGAAAGGAGGGAGACATAGGTCGAATCTGCATTTGCATTTTTAAATCAGTTGCATGCTGCTGTGATGCCGTATTTCTCTATGCTTGTTTGGAGAAGATTCTTTTAAAGCAGTGCAGATGTGCAATGACAATGGAGCCACCCAAAAGGACGATAAACATATGTGGACATGCAAAAGTATGCTAGCACTGTTGCGGTGTGAAAATGAGACCAAATGTGGACAGCTTTGCAGGGACACTGATGGGAAAGACAAATGCAGATTCGGCCATAAAAGTCATTCAGATCTTCCCGGTAGAGTTGATAGGACTGGGGCTGTGTCCTGAGATCGAATGTCATTGTAGAATGGACAGCACAGCAGAACGTGGTAGATGGTCTCTACTTTCCCTGCATGTCATGGGTAGAGCCATTATTGAGGGAACGGGACGTGATAGGCCTGCCCGTCGTAACGGGTTAAGTGTCAGTTCTTGAATGGAACCTATTTGAACCATGCTCTACCTACGGACGGGAGAGAAGGCCGTGTGGCATGGCCTGACCTTGTCAGATCTCCGAAGCTAAGCAGGACTGGGAGACCTCCAAGGAAGACTCTGCGGAGGAAGGCAACGGCAAATCCCCTCTGCTTTACACGTGCCTACAACCGTCAGCTTGTCTAAGGCAGCAGATTTACACGCACTGAATTGAGAGGGAACTCTACCAAACACATGGCCACACTTACTTCTGAGTCAGGACCCGGTTGTAAATCTCCCCTCCAAACAACCCGGTCCTCTGTCTCTTTCCCCTCCACCTCCTCGATCTATTTTTCTTTGCCTGTTTCTCTCCTACACACAGACTCTAATCTGGGAGAGCCGGGTTTGATTCCCCACTCCTCCACTTGCACCTGCTGATGTGACCTTGGGTCAGTCACAAGCTCCGGCACAGCTGTTCTTTCAAGGACAGTTTCTGTCAGACGTTCTCTCAGCCCCACTTACCTCATAGGGTGTCTGTTGTGGGGAGGGGAAAGGAGAGGAGTTTGTAAGCCGCTCTGAGACTCCAAGTGAAGGGCGGGGTATAAATCCAAACTCTTCTTCTTCTTCTTCCTAAAGATTTTTTTTTCTCACAGAGCAACGGTTGCCATCCGTGTTAGGTAGGCAGTTGCAACTCACGTAGTCGCTCATGTAGCCCAGGGCATAGAGAGGATCGGGGGGGGGTCCTGGAGGCGAAGAGAGTGCAAAGCCACAGCCAAGGGATAGCGACCCCCACCCAGCCTCTGCATAACAAGCCTTGCCTTCCTTGGTTGTCTCCCATCCAGGGCTAGCCCTGCTCAGCTTCCAAGATCGGACAAGGTCAGGCTAGCCTGGTGCTACGCAACGTTCACTCTAAGCTGTGGAGCAAAGCTGCTGGCATTACAATTGTGAGCTAGTGATTTGGCTCCTGCATAAATCAGTTTGCTCTGGAGCCCTCCTTCCTGAGCCGAGACAAAAATGTGTGAGCCGGGGGCTAACAAACTGTGAGCTAGCGCACACTAACTCAGCTTAGAGGGAACAGTGGTTAGAGTAGAGAGGAGTTTGCTTGTAGCCAAAGCTTGGATCTTCACCCTCCCTGCCAGGGACCCGGGTATTATTGCTGGGGGTGTGGAGTGGCATAATATAGCCCTATCTCCTCAAGGGCGATTCTACGCCAGTTTGGTGTAGTGGTTAAGTGCGTGGACTCTTATCTGGGAGAACCGGGTTTGATTCCCCACTCCTCCACTTGCACCTGCTGATGTGACCTTGGGTCAGTCACAAGCTCTGGCACAGCTGTTCTCTCAAGGACAGTTTCTGTCAGAAGTTCTCTCAGCCCCACCTACCTCACCGGGTGTCTGTTGTGGGGAGGGGAAGGGAAAGGAGTTTGTAAGCCGCTCTGAGACGCCTTTGGGCAGTGAAGGGTGGGGTATAAATCCAAACTCCTCTTCTTCTTCTTCTTCTTCTTCTTCTTCTTCTTCTTCTTCTTCTTCTTCTACATTGGCTTTCCCCTCCGTTGTTATACTGAACCCACCTAGGAACAGAAATCCCCCTCTGCATTGCGTGCCGCTTTCGCTTCCTTCGATCGTTGGATTTTATGGGACCCTCTACACTGTATGCCGCTTTCGCTTTCTTTGATGGTCAGGTTTTGTGGTACCTTCTGCATAGATCAATGGTCATTCAGGGGTGACGTTGTAGTCAGTACAGCATTACCCCAGGGTATTTGAATGTGGTTTGGAGTGGCTTTTTTTCCTGTTCCAACGTGGGTTTGGTAAGACAATGGAAGGAAAAGCCAATGCGGAAGCAGTCCAAATCTCAGAAGCCAAGCAGGGACCATATTTGAATGGGAGACCACCAAGGCAGGCTCTGCAGAGGAAGGCAATGGCCGACCACCTCTGCTTCTCTTTCCTTGAAGGCCCTATGGGGCCGCCATAAATCAACTGTGACTTGACGGTACTGTACACACACCTGCATTATTGTGAGACGATTTTTCGGGCACTCAGGCAAATTAACATAGCAGATCACTCAGATGAGAAACAGCAGCCGGTGACATCTTGCTCTAGGAACCCTTTATAACATGATCGAAAGTGTGCATGGGAGGGGCTAGTTGTAATTCTTCTACCTCGTTTTTGACGCTTTTGTCTCCCCCTTCATCCAAGGAGCTCAGAGCACCAATACTTGGTTTTCCATTCATGTATTCTGTCTAGACAACAGCCCTGAAAGGTCGGCTAGGCCAACAGGTTGGTAGTTGGCTAAAGGCTTGTGAGCTGCATGACTGAGCAGAGATCTGAATTTGGGTCACCCCAGGCCGAGTCCCATCCTTGAACTGCCGCATGCCACTAGCTCTCAGTGGTGATGGGAGAAGCACTCTGTATGTGCTCCAGTTAAACATAATTATCCTGTATTGTAGGACCTGGCATCTTTTTTAAAAAAAGGCTCCAAGATTAAGATCTGGCTTGATTTAAGCACTGATGATTGAGCTGGGGAGGAGATGGGTTTCCCCCCCGATTTCAGGGGTTGCACAGTGAAACCGCAATTGTGTCAGAAACATACAATTAAGCCCCAACATTGTTTTTTTTTGGAAAAGCACAGGATGTGGTAAGAGGGCCCTAGCACAAGACAGCTTAATTCTAGAGAACCCAGATGATTTGAATATCCTTTCTCCGAACACCCTGCCAGCACCTGAGCTGAAGCATTCAGTTATAAAGGCAAACATTAGCCCTAGACAGAGGAGAAATGCACAGGGCTTCTCGAGAGCTTGGGATGTAGTCCTGGTGCATATATTAGTAGGTGCTTGAGCCAGCCCTTGTCCCCCCACCCCGTTATCTTCTGTGGCTCAATGGAAGAGCCTCTGCTTTGTGTGCAGAAGGTACCAGGTTCGGTCCCCGGCACCTCCAGTTAAAAGGAGGGGAAAGAGTAGGTGATATAAAAGACCCCTGCCTGAGACTCTGGAGAGCCGCTGTCAGTCAGAGTGCACTATACTAACCTGAATGGACTGGCAGTCTGATCTAGCATAAAGCAGCTTCTTGTGGGCACGTGGAAAGGGAGGTTTCCATCACCCCAGTCCAGTAAATGACACATGGGCCAATGCGTAGAGTGTTAGTCAAGGAGCTGGGAGACCCCGCTGCAGATTCACACAATGGCACGAAGCTGTCTAGGTGACCCGGAGCACATCCACAGCTTCTCAGTCTAATGTACCTCACCAGGAAAGGGAGCACCAGGTGTATTGCCCGGAAGTCTTTGAAGGAAATGTAGTAGAGTAACAAATCAACTAAGTTCTGCCGCCATCTTCCATGCAAAGCCTCATGGCACATAACCCATGGAACACAGAGGACATCTCGGGACTCTTTTACCAGAATGCAACCTCCAGAACCATCAAACAGGAAAGGGAGAACCTGGAAGTCTTTGGAGGAAATGTAGTAGAGTAACAAATCAACTAAGTTCTGCCCCTAGCCTCCGTGCAAAGCCTCATAGGACATAATACAGGGAACCAGGGCTCTTTTTTGGTAGCAGGAACTCCTTTGCATATTAGGCGACACACCCCTAATGTAGCCAATCCTCCAAGAGCTCACAGTAGCCCCTGTAAGAAGAACTCTGTAAGCTCTTGGAGGATTGGCTACATTAGGGTCCTGTCGCCTAATATGCAAAGGAGTTCCTGCTACAGAAAGAGCCCTGCAGGGAACACACAGAACATCTCGGGACGCTTTTACCAGAATGCAACCTCCAGAACCATCAAACAGGAAAGGGAGAACCTGGAAGTCTTTGGAGGAAATGTAGTAGAGTAGCAAATGAACTAAGTTCTGCCCCTAGCCTCTGTGCAAAGCCTCATGGGACATAATGCAGGGAACACACACACAACGTCTCGGGACTCTTTTACCAGAATGCAACCCCCAGGAGGTGTGGATTTGAGGGGAGCAAGGCAAAGAGAGGGAAGAATGCTGATCTTTCCACCCAGGGAGCTTTGGACTGCTCCCTCCCCCACGCAGGGAACAGAGATATTCTGGACCTGATATTTTTGCCCGCATCAGGGTGGGGGGGGCACAACCACAAAGACTCGATCTCCTCTCTGAGCAACGCTTTGTTCACAGCCCATGCAACGCCTCTCCATCCCCTCGCTCACACACCACACTTCCTCTGTTTCCCCATCACTCTCTGCAGACGGAGATAGATATCACATTGCCCCACAATCTGCAAGAGCTGCAAGGAAATTGCTCCACAAGTTCAGCACCCCGTGTTCTGTTGGCAGAGTTCAGCAACGCTTTGGAGTTTGCTTTCAACGAATTTTACTGCAGCAGGATTTTGCACAAAGCCAGCTGACTAACTGCAGGCCACTAATAAAACAGAGAGCACAAGCACTAGCGCAGACTAGGACACAGGAGACAGAGAAAACAACAAGAGGTAGACTGAACGGCAAGACACAAACAGGCAATAAACCCTAGACAATAGAGACTGCTCCACAGCTCCCCCTAGGGGTACAAGTGGACTGCACTACTCCTTCAGCAACATTCACAGCAATCAGACTCCCAGCATCTCCCGCATGTTCAGCCTCTGTGCTTTTAGCTCAAAGATTGGATGAGGGGTTTGATTCAAGAGGGTGCATCCTTGAGCTTTTAAAAGCCCTTTGCTTTTAATGATAGCTCAAGAACAGATTGGGGTTTGCAGGATCTGAAGACATTGCAAAAAAAAAAAAAAAAGAAGCTAAATCAGATTAACTTTTGGGGAAAATATGAAGTAAAAATGTGATTGTGGGTGTTTTGTTTGCTTTTAAGCTGCTTTATTGTGCATGGGTGTGGTTCAGGTCACTTCCTTGGTCCGTCTGAAATTATTTTCCTGGCAAGCGTTTCTTGTGGACCAGGGCTGCCAGGCCTCTGCCGTGGTAGGAGGCCTCCTGCTGAAAACTTTAGTCGCCTCCGCCATTCAGAGAGGTGATGAGGAAAACTGGAAGTGATGCCATGTCGCTCTAGGAATTGCTGGGAATTGCTGGGTTTTACCATAGAGTTTCTGGCAATTCCTAGAGTGACAAGAGACCGCTTCTGGTTTCTCCCAGAACTGATGTCACGGATCATGCAAACCTGGCACCCTCCATGACCCTTCCCACAGAGCACCTACTGGTTGCCAGACTCAACCTGGCAAGTAGTATACTAGTGGCACAAAGAAGGTGTTTTGCTGTTTGCAAAGTCTGAGGATTTCATGTTTGGGGTGGGGGGGGAGGAAGCAGAAGACTCAGAGCTGTATTGACATTCCTCTCATCTCTTTCCCACTCAGTTCCTCTTCCGCTTCCTGGTGAGTGAGAGAATGATGGAAGACAATTCAACTCAGAACATCTCTTCTCCAGTAACAGGGCAATCCTCACTGCAGGGAGCATCCATCGGCATCGCCGTGCTCTCGATTGCCTTCATTGTGGGTTTCCCTGGCAACGCCTTCGTAGTGTGGAGCGCGGGCTGGCGCGTACGCAAGCGGACAGTCACCTGCCTCCTCATCCTCCACTTGGCCATTGCTGACTTGATAGTGCTGCTCACGGCGCCCATCTTCCTGAGGGTGCTAAGCGTCCAAAAATGGGAACTGGGTGATGTCATCTGTCGCGGTTGCCACTACATCTGCGGGGTCAGCATGTACGCCAGCGTCTTTTTGATTGCCCTCATGAGCTTGGACCGCTGCTTGGCCATCTCCAAGCCTTTCCTCTCACACAAGATCCGCAACAAAAAGGTCATATGGCTTGTGGTCTTGGCCATCTGGCTGTCTGGCTTTCTCTTGGCCATCCCTGCTCTCCTCTACCGACAGGTGTCACCGGGAAGGAATGGGCAGCCTCATTGTGACTTTGCCCACCCCACACCCAGAGAGCTGGTCTTCCATAATCTCTTTGAAACCATCACTGGATTCCTGCTTCCTTTCATCACCATCATCTACAGCTACTGTACCATCGGCCAACGACTGAGAGACACCCGCTTTCGCCAAAAACGCCGCACGGGCCGCCTCATCTCTCTCATCGTGGTGGCCTTTGCTGTCTTTTGGCTCCCTTACCACGTGGTCAACCTTCTGGATGTCACTGGTATCTGGAGCAACTCTGAGAAAGTAAAGAAAATTGGGAAGATGGCTCGGCCCGTGTTGATCGCCCTGGCCTTCTTCAGCAGTAGCGTCAACCCTATCCTTTACGCCTTCAGTGGAGGCTCCCTCATCCAATCTGCTGGCTTGGGCTTCATGGCCAAGCTCTTTGAAGGAACAGCCTCAGAGATGTCCAGTGCCAAACATGGTACCAGCCGTATGGAACGCCATATGGAAACCAAGATGGACCACGCAGGGAATGGGAGCCCTGCGCATTTGACCATGTCTACCAACCCAACAGGCGAAACATCTGAAGAACATGCAGACACTTTGAAGCCTCTTAAGTCACCCTGAGAGGCTATCATCGATCTCTGTAGATTTGGTGCTCAAAAGAACTCAGTATCAAGCAGTGTTTTTTTAAAAAATACATGCAGTGGACCTGGTCACTGCATCCTCTCAACACTTGCCCGTCATCTGGAATACGCCCCCTCCCTTGGTCTGTATTCTGAAGTGACCAGAGGACTTGGTTTGGAACATGGGAGGGCCATCCCCACTTGAGCTTCAAGCCTTCTACCTGACTTTGAGCAAATTGTTTTCATTCCGGCCAAGTTCCAGGAAGCGTGGCGTGAATGCCTATATCAGAACTGTAAAAGCACTCATTGAAAATGTGTTAAAGATATATAAATACGATAAATGAGAGCCAAAACTTCAGTGTCTTAAGTACTTTTAATATTGATTCAGGCCACTCCTTGGACACTGCCCGGGGGAGAGGCAGGGTCCAGACATAAGAGTGCATGGGAGGTATCATGCCCTGACTTCTAGTCACAGACATCTCAAAGTTGGGCAGGGCTTCCGGTTGCCAGCTCCGGTTGTGGAAATTCTTGGAGATTTGGGCATGGAGCCTTGGGAGGGCAGGGTTTGGGAAAGTGAAGGAGGTTGGTGGGTATAATGCCACATAATCTACCCTCTGTAGCAGGCATTTTAATCAGGGAAACTGATCTCTGTCACTTGGAGATCAGTTGTAATTCTGGGAAATCTCCAGGCCCACCAGGAGGTTGGCAACCTTCGCTTTTGATAGGTCGGGCTCCTGGTGCATGTCTGTGTGTATTTATCTTAATGACCAATTTGCATCGAGCATTCTCTCCATTGTTTTACCAGACCCACACTGGAACAGAAAAAGATGTGGCTCAAAACCACATTCAAATACCCCGGGGCCAATTCCATACTGACTGCAGAGTCACCCCTGAATGGCCATAAAAATGGCCATAAATCTATTTAGACGGTTCCATAAGACCGAGATAAGATGGTTAGACAGTGTCATCGATGCAACGAACATGAAATTGAGCAAACTTCAGCGGACAGCGGAAGACAGGAGGGCCTGGCGTGATCTGGTCCATGGGGTCGCGAAGAGTCGGACTCGACTGTGCGACTGGACAACGACAACAACAAATAAGACCGAGAAATCAAACAAAGTGAAAGTGGGCATGCAGTCTGAATGCTGCCATAAAATCCCGATAATCAATCAAAGTCAAAGCGGCATGCAATACGCAGGGGAATTCCTGCCCCAGCGTGAGTTTGGTAAAACAGTGGAGCGAATGCTAGATGCCGACTGGGCCTTAGAAAGTCACTGCAGATTCTAATTCAAGCCACATACCCATTTCCAAGTGTGAGTGGATTGAGAGGAAACAGGATTCTGGGGGGCGATCTTCCCGCAACATATATTCATTGGAGGGCCAAAACTGACCCCTATATGCATTCAAATGCTACATGTGTAAGTTCACCTGAGCAATTCGGGAGTGGCAGGCTGGGGTTTGCTGCTGTGATCCCGCTTCCCCATGCAATCCCATGTATTCAGTTGATTTGATAAGGGGCATGTTAGACAGCTGTGTGCAGACCCTATGTGTGTTTTGTTTTTTTTAATGTTCTGCTCAGTCTGTGAAATATACAAATTTAGCAGCCTGCAGAAATTGGTGCACATTTGTATCATTTCCCCCGTACGGCTAGTTCCGGGGAAGGCGAGGGACGGTAGGAGAGATGCATAAACTATTTTATCATGTCTGCATTCTTTTTTCTTCCTTTCAAGCCCTTCGCTTGTTTTCCTTATACCCATTATGCTACATGATGCCATGTTTATTTTTGTGATTACATTAATTTCAGTTTCTGCTTGCTTCAATGGTAAGCATCTGTACGGCATTCTTGTTGGGGGCCATCTTCACTTCAGGGATCTCCCTTGTCACATTTCAGACAGACAGGAGGGAGAGTCCTGGTAATGAAAAGCAAGAAGTCTCAGGAAATAAATGCAAAACTCATGGAAACAAATTGATTGATTTGCGTCTGCCTATTCATTCCTAATTTTTCTCATTCGGAGAGAGTAAGAAATGGGTCTTCTATAAGTGTCTTTTCATTAGTTTGGGGTTGCATGTATATTGCTTGCTATACATGTATATTGCTTGCTATTGTTCCCTGACCCCTGGAAATCTCGGTCAGTAACTCTTACGGTTTCAGACATTTCATTTCATTTAGTTTTGAAGCACACCATTGCCTTCATAAGATCAGGTTATTAATTGCATGTGCATACTCTTGGATTCTGGTCCATTTCTGGGTGTCTATGTAGTGGCCAAGAGCACATTAAACCTGTTTCAGTTGATACATTCATTGCTTGGAAAAGAAGGACCTGACAATTATACATGTCCTGTGGTGGAATGGGCCTGCAGGCCCTGTTCCACCTTGCCCCTCAAGGTTTTCCCAACAACTGGAGAGGTCTCTCTCTCTCTCTCTCTCTCTCTCTCTCTCTCTCTCTCTCTCTCTCTCTCTCTCTCTCTCTCTCTCGGTAACCTACCATCACCACCTGATCTTTGCAAGAATTGTCCACTGTGAGGGTCAGGACTCCCAGCTTCCCTTTCAAGTGCTGACGCCTTGCCTCTGTGTCTCCCACTGCCCAGCACCTAGTCACCATGGGGAGAATTTACTGCCTTCTGCATCCCTGGAAGAATAGCCACTTGCCGACTGACTGCCTTCCCCTGGCACTCCTTTTAAATAGGGTGTCCAAGGTCTATGTGGTACAGAGAACCACTACCAGCATCAAAAGTTATGAGGTACTTATTAAAGAGAAAATGTTCACAAGCATACTTTTAGCACAGCACCAGACTGAGCAAGGGATTCAAAAGAAATGGGTAAAATGCAATTCCTCTGGCCCTCTCTCTATACATGCCTTATCTGATGTTAAAATATAGGACAGTCTCCTTAGCTTAGGAAGTAACAGACCTCTGCAGTTTCATACCTTGAAGCTTCCTTCAACTGTCCAGGCCAACACATGGCTAATGGTGTCCTCCTCCAATTAAGAGTTCTGTCTGTTCTGATGGATTCAGCCCCCCAAAAGAGAACTTCGTCCTTGCTGCTCTGAGTTTTATCACCTGTCTTTCCCCCACCCACTGGCCAGGTCAGGGAAGCTTTTCCTGAGGTCCCCAGAATTTCCTTCCTGATTTCTCTCTCATATTTAACACCTCCAGATCTCAGTTCCCTGCTTGAGGGTGGGGACTTGACCATCCCACTGTCTAGCCCTATTATGGATTATGGTTTATAGCCAGTGCCAGAGGGACAAAGTAGGCATTACATCATAACTATGATAGAACTATCTCACAAACTCAGGTCTGGAAATTCACAGCACTGAACGCAACTAGAAAAGGAGCTCTGGGGAGCGGAATGATTGGCAAGGGATGAACGAAGAGCTCCCCCCATCTCTTCTTGAACACAAACCACTCTGTCTAGGGACACCCGGCAAGGGAGAAAGAACCACAGAGGCTCTCAGTTCACTCCTTAAAGGGGGTGAGTTAATATACTCAACATTACACTGTGAAGCCAATCAGAATTTAATTCGCCAAGAGCAAGAGAAGCAGACATTAGCCGTAATGCAGTCTCAGATTTGTGCCTTGTTGGTATATTTTTACAATGCAACTGCATTCCAAATCCTGACAGCATCGTGTGGCCATCAGAATACCAGACTAGGATCCTGAAGACCCGAGTTTGAGTCCACGCTGTGCCACAGAGGCTTACTGCGTGACTTTGGGCCAGTCACTTTTTGCTTAGACTAAATTACCTCACAGGGTTATTGTTATGAAGACAACACGGAAGGGAGAGTGATGTGGAAAGCTGCTTTTGGTTTCCATTGGGAATTGATTTGACTGACTATTGTATGGCATTGTGTGTAGAATAGCCAGGATATCCTATGAAGAAGGAGGAGGAGGAGGAGGAGGAGGAGGACAGATTGGATTTATGCTCCACCCTTCACTGGGAGCCTCAGAGTGGCTTACAATCACCTCCCCTTCCCCTCCCCACAACAGACACCCTGTGAGGTAGGTGGGGCTGAGAGAGCTCTTTCCAGAACTGTCCTTGAGAGAACAGCTCTGACAGAACTATGGCTAGGGCCTGAGAGACCTCTGAGAGAACTATGACTGGCCTAAGGTCACCCAGCTGGCCTCATATGGAGGAGTGGGGAATCAAACCTGGTCCTCCAGGTTAGAGTCTGCCTCTCTTAACCACTATGTCAAACTGGCTTTCTTCCATTAGGAAGGGGGGGGAGTATGGTATGTATGTATGTATGTATGTATGTATGTATGTATAAATAAATAAATAAATAAATAAATAGAAGTCAATGTTTTGCTTGGACTGCCCCATCCTTTTCCCTGTTTTTCTGACTTCATTTTCCCCAGTTCTAACCAACGCCTCCATACTGATTTAACTGGAACCTTGTCTTTCTCAAACGCAGCCCCTGCCCCACAACGCATCTCACCCCTGAAGGAAGTGTTGGCAGAATTGAACAAAAATTAACATCCCAAGGAATCTGTCCATCTCTGGTTCACAAATCAGAATTGTAAGGATGTTAAAGGGTAGAACAAAACAAAATAGAAACACTGTCTACAAAAAAAACCCCCAATAACACTGTTTATTCCAGCAAGAATTTAAATACATCAGTTGCTTGGGAGGGACTGTGGCTCAGCGGTACAGCATCTTCTTGGGGTGCTAAAGGTCCCAAGGTTCAATCCCCAGCATCCCCAGTTAAAAGGATCAGGCCTTAGGTGATGTGAAAGACCTCCGCCTGAGACCTTGGACAGCCATCGCCAGTCTAAGCAGATGATACTGATTTCAATGGACTTCAGTGGACCAAGAGTCTGAATCAGTATAAAGCAGCTTCATATGTTCAAATCTACTGGGAAACATCTTTTAGAGCAACTCTGCTTTTAAGGGGCAACGTTGGCCTGGTTCTCCATGAGTCAGCATCACTGTTCCCTCTAAGCTGAGTCAGTGTGAGCCAGCTCACAGTTTTTTAGCCTCCGGCTCACACATTTTTGCCTTAGCTCAGGAAAGGAGGGCTCCCGCACAAACTAATTGATGCAGTAGCCCAATCGCTCACTCCCAACTTTAACGCCAGCAGCTCACATAGTAGCATTTTTGCTCACAAGACTCCACCAGTTGAGAGGGGACATTGGTCAGCATCCAACTTTGATATCTTGTATCACACAATCCCTTTTAATCTCACAGAGGATCCTCATGTGCACCTCTGGAAGATAACATGCTCCTCTTGTGTTGCCAGGTGGAATTCCGGAAGTGCACACGACATGGTTTCCATATATAACTTCCAGCAAATCTGGAGCAACCTATGAACTCAGAGGTGTGGCACACCCTACAATATTTCACGCAGGCAACACATAGCCCAAAGCAGAGCCAAAGGGTCGGATCCAGCCAGCCTTTTAAAATTCAGTTTTGCCCAATGCTCCTCAGCCCTGGGACGACTTGGCTTTTGCCCATGCAGGTCTCCTCATCCCCAGGATAGGGATCCCCTCCTCCCTTTTTGGACAAGCAGAAAAGCAGGTTGGATCCAACCCCGAAATGTGTTCTCAGGGATCCAGATACAGAGGAGGGGGTTGAATTATGCTTCCTCGATCCGACAACTACCCTCCGGGATCACGGGAGGTTACAGTTTTACTCCCTGCGTTCTTTTTAAAGAAAGATCCCTGGCGGTAAAGCCACGACCTTATTCTACGTGATCTTCTCCTGCGCTCGGTCTTGTCCCCAGATCTTAGTTGACCCAGATGAGAATTCAGACCTATATCTTGAGAGCGCAAAAGATTAGCATCTCGGCTCCTCGGCTTCACCGCCGATTAGTCATCTGGGCCGCATCAATTGTGTTTCTGAACCCTTCCAGGATGACGTGTGGAGGGACTGCCAACTCTCAAACCACAATCAAAAGAGGAAGGGGGAGGGTACGGAGGAGCTGGCCTACATAGAAAAAGGCTCAGGAAGCAACCTTCTTCTGCTTTGTGCTCCAAGGCAAGACAATAGCCACCCCAAGCCAGACGGATGTTACACGCACACTACCAAACTACCCAAACCCTCGGCAATGGCAAAGGCTTACGCTTCACTGGGGCAGCACCCACCTTAGGACTCACTACAGCAGGGGTTTCAAACATACGGCCCGCGGGCGGGAACCGGCCCATCCAGGGCTCTTAACCGGCCCACGAGGCAACTGGTCATTACCTTTCTCGCCAGATGACCGAGGCCGTGCATTGTTGTCCCTGTATCCTGTCCCAGTGCTAATGGGTAACGGGAGGTGGAAGTGGTGAAGGTGGGCATCAGGGAGATACTTTAAGGAAATATTATAAGATTGTTAATGTTTTAAGCCTGTTTGTACTTTGAGTTAAAAAAAACCCCGACATCGTTAATTGGGTTCGCCTGTGCCCTTGATAGAGTCCATATCTCCCATACCTGGCATTACTTTTGATGGCACACATGGCCTAGCCAGACAACGTGCCATTTATGTCAGACCTGGCCCTTGTAACAAATGAGTTTGACACCTCCGCGCTACAGTCTCCCAAAATATCTTGCTCATATAGGACATGTGTATTCAGGAATCAACTGCAGGTAGCATCTCCCAAGCAATGCTCAACCCAACCCCTCTGTCTAGAGTTGAAGAGCTTGTGAAAATTCCAAGGCATCACGCTGCAGTTGGTCAGTAGGTGAGAACGGGAGGGGTTTCGGCATCATGACAAAGCTGCTGAGGATGACGGGGTGGAGGTAACTGGCTTGCTGAAGAAGCAATGAGGGTTGTCAAGTAGAGCTGCTTTGAGGAGCCATTGTTGAGTGGACAGGTGTCCTTCTGTGCAGGATCAAGTGAGACCCAAGTGAGGGTCCTGACTTGGGAACACCTTCTGGGCCAGAACGAAACTCTGCTTGGCACCCCTGAAATGCCTTGGGTGGGTGGTGCAGAGGCAAGGTCATCCAGAAAACCTGGAGGGTCACTGGCTACTACTTGTAGCGGGGGGAAGATGGAGAGCCTCTCTCAGAAGGAGTAAATTGATTGTAAGCTGTCCTGTAGCTTGACAATTTTATGGGTGGGGCAAATCTCCTCCCCCCCACCCCGGGGCCACCCTCTGTATTCAGTCCATTCTTGCAGGCAGTCCTTCTGGCAGCTCATGAATCAGGCCTGGAGCACAAAGAAATCGAGGACTAGAGAGGTCCTCCCTGCTGCCCCAAGTGGCCGGAGGAAAGGACTGCAGCAGTTCCTTGAGATTCCATTGTTTGTCACGGTTCCATTCCCAGGGACTCAGCTCAGCAGGGGAGCCTGGGGGCCAGATCGAGCCGTGTCTGTACAGACAAAATATGTTCGTAATTGACCTTTGCCCTTCACCTTTATGATCCCACGAAGCGAACAAGTATAACCCACTGTCTCCAAGGCCTTGGCTGTTTCTTCTGTGACCTACAAAAAGAAGACAAGGTTAACTTCCTGGCTTGTTGATAAAATGGGCCATCATTTGGTATACCCTCCACTATCCTTCCACAAGTGAAAGGAGGAACACGTTTCTGACACTCTTATTTTAATACCTATCCTGACCTGGATAGCCTAGGCTAACTCAATCTCTGACACTAAGCAAGGCTGGCCTTGCTCAGTACTTGCATGGGTGACCACCAAGGAAGTCCAGAGTTGCTATGAAGATGGAGGGAATGGCAAACCACCTATTTCTCTCTTGCCTTGAAAGTCCTATAGGATTGCCATAAATCAGCTGCAACTTGACAACACTTTCTACCACCCACCCACCAATAATCCCAAATCCAGTCAGTGGGTCCAGAAATTGGAAATCTGAGGAAAAGGCTGAATGGAAACCAGTGCATCTGCCTAGAGAACTGCTTGTAAAGCACCCTACCTGTATCTTTCCCAGCACCCCAGTGCTTTCCATCCGGCTGGCCACATTCACCGTGTTCCCCCATATATCGTACTGGGGTTTCTGAGCTCCAATCACTCCAGCCACAACTGGCCCATGGTTTATACCTGGAAAAAATATAAACGTGGTGGCTACTGTTTATTGAACTATCTTCCTCCCCTACAAAAAAACAATCAAGGTTATTTTTAGCAATAAGAACATAAGCCCTGCTTCATCAGACCAGTGGGTGGGGGAGAAGAAGAAGAAGAGGAGGAGGAAAAAGAGGAGGAAGAAGAGGAGGAGGAGGAGGAGGAGGAGGAGGAGGAGGAGATTGGATTTATATCCTGCCCTTCACTTTGAGTCTCAGAGCAGCTTACAAACTCCTTTCCCTTCCCCTCCCCACAACAGACATCCTGTGAGGCAGATGGGGCTGAGAGAGCTCTTTCCAGAACTCTCCTTGAGAGAACAGCTCTGACAGAACTATGGCTTGCCCAAGGTCATCTAGCAGCTGCAAGTGGAGGAGTGGGGAATCACACCCAGTTCTCCCAGATTAGAGTCTGTGCACTTAACCACTACACCAAACTGACTCTCAGTCCAGTATCCTGTCTCACACAGTGGGCAACCAGTTCCTCTGGAGGTCAAACAAATGGGCATAGAGGCTGAGGCCTTCCCCTGATGTTCCTTTCTGTTGCTGGAATTCAGAGGTTTATTGCCTCTGAACATGGAAGTTCCCTTTAGTCACCACGGCTAGTAGCCCCTGATAGACCTATCGTCCATGAATCTGTCTAATCCCTTTCAAGTAGCCTTAATAATCCCAGACTGCACTCAGCCCATGCCAGAATACTGGTAAGGGGGGTGGTCTTACCTTTGCATCCACCCATGGGGGTCAGAAAGCATGGCCTGGAGTCCTGGACTATCTGGGCAGTACTCTCTAACCTCCAAGGATGGCTACAAAGGACGGACCAGCAACCACTCTCTGTCTCCAGAGGTTGGCTACAAAGTTGGGACTCTTCCCACTTTTACAGCCATCCTCAGGCGAGCTAATAACAATCTGCAAAAACAACCATTTGCAGCAGTCAGAATGTTAACTGGAGTGGGTCACAGGGAGGCTGTTACTCCAGTCTTGTTCCACCTACACCGGCTCCTGAATTGCTTCCAAGTCCAATTCAAGGTGCTGGGATTGACCATTAAATCCCTACGTGACTTGGGGCCAAGGTAATTTAAGGACTGCCTCCTGCCAGATGAACATGCCCATCTGCTCTGGTCATCTTCAGAGGCTCTGCTGCGGCTAGCTGGATGGCAACCAGAGGAAGGGCCTTCTCCGTTGTGGCACCAAAATGTTGGAACTCCCTCTGCAGGGAGATTTGACTGTCTCCCTCTATTGGCCCTGTTTTTTGTCTTGAGTGTTTATATGTTTCTATTGAGTGTTTATATGTTTATATGTTTCTATCCAGCAGGAACTCATTAGTGTAATAGGCCACACCCAACAGCAGAAATGTATTAGTATATTAGGCCACACCCCTGACAACACAGCTCATTAACATGTTAGGCCACACCCCCATGCCTTCCCTTGGCTTTCCTGGGAAAGCCAGCCCTTGGAGGGGAGGGGAGGCAGTTTAAACTGCCTTCCCTTGACTTGCCCAGGCACCTCATGGCTGCAGAGAGCCCAGGCAACCCAGCCCTTGGAGATGTGGGCGTGGCCAACTCAGAAGCCAGCCAGAACACCATTCTGGTGCGTTCCTGCCCAAAAATAGCCCTGTATTGAATTATTTTATGTATTATTTTAAATGTCGCTTTAATGTTCGAATGTTTTCATGTTTGCCACCTTGGGGACTCTATTTTTTAAAGAAACTATTTATCTAAGAAGATGGTGGGGGTACAGAAAAGAAAAGGGAAAGGGGGGAAAGCGGGTTATAGAGCATAACTGTGTTTGTCAAGGACAGCCATGTAATACAAAATGTACAAGGCGAAAATATTTCCCTCACATTCCCTTCGTTATAATTTTTGAGGTATTACCTACAATATCCAATAGTTCTTTCTTCTACTGAAATATGATTGTATTCAACATTTCAAGTTTAAGTTTCAAACATCACAGTTGATCTATTTTGACTGCCTCATTAGTTTCAACTTTACTACATATTCAGTATTACACATTTTCACCACTTCTACATATTCGTTAGAACCTTTAACAGATTTTAAAAAAATCATCAAGGTGCGAAGGAAGGTCTATTGTATATCTCATGTCAAGAACCCATGTCTTGGGGACCCTATTTGAGCGGAGAGGTGGCATAAACATGTTTTAAATAAATAAATAAATATTCTCGTAGGTCCCCACGTGTACATATAACATTTTAAAATACTTGAATGAAATGCTTCAAGAAAGAAGCTGCTCTGGAGATTGGGGATGAGTGGCTGCTTGGTGATGTTACGGGCACTGGTCAAACAGTGCTGTCCGCAGAGTGGTGCTATGGCTGGAGTGGCCAAATGGTGGCTCAGCAGCCGCACGTGGCTCTTTCACACATATTATGTGGCTCCCAGTAGGGCAGCTGGGGAAGCTAAATATCATTAGCAAACAAATATCATTGGACAGATAAATACCATTATCAATATCTGCTTTTACCGCTTTCGATATTACTTTTGGCAGTCTCGTTTAATGTTAATAAAAAGCAAATCTGCGTACTTCCCAGCGAAAACATTTGTATTATTTGTTCATGTCTTGTGGCTCTCAAACATCTGACGTTTATTCTATGTGGCTCTTACGTTAAGTTTGGCCACCCCTGTTCTATGGTAAACATGTAGGAATAGCATTTTTCAGAGCTCAGCTCTGGAGAAAAATTGGTACGTTTGACAGATATGCAGCAAATATACTCCTAGAGCTCAATAATATCTTCATGGTGGGGCATTCCTAGCTAAAGTAAGATTTGAATCAGGTACGACTCAGCCCCCGTTTGGTTCTGACTCAGACTCACCCACGCGAAGCTTGAAACTATTGAAAGAATGCTTGTTGATTATGTCCAGTTTGGCTGCCAGAGCCACGGCAAACTCCACCATAATTCCCAAGTGGGCGTAGCTCCTCTCCACATCCTGTAGGGACCGCCCACAAGTGCATGCGTCAGCGTAAACCAGCAGAGGACAAAATTATCCAAAAAAAAAAAAAAAGAAAGACAAATGCATCTATGGCAAGGGAAAAGAGAACAACTAAAATAATCGATGCCGATTATTTTGTACGCCGAGTAGCATAAAAGTGGTATAACATTGTACAACACTGCACCATCATAAACTGGCTGAAGGGTTAGATTCAAGTTCAGAAGCAACTTAGAAGCAATCAAGATTTTCAGGGTACAAACTTTCAGCAGTCAAAGCTCCATTCATCAGATGAAAGTAGAAACTGAGATCCCTTATATCCTCGGCTGAAGTAGGGGTGTGCGAGAAAAGAAAATTCGGCCTGATTCATTTCGGCCAAATCAGCCGAATCTGATTCCACCCCCACCCCCCCGGAATGCCACTTTCAGCAATCCGAGTGGATTTGGGGGTCATTGGGGGGGGGCACGAATCACTTTCGGGTATGGGCACCAGTCCCTTCCCTCTGAGGGAGGGCTTGCCCGGGTGCCTCACAGCTGCAGGACGCCCAGGCAAGCCAAGGAAGGGAAGGCAGTTTAAACCCTAATCTGAGCATTCCCCAGCTTGCCTGCACAAGCAGGTGAGCCGGGGAAGGCTTTCAAAGCGCCCCCGCCTTCCCTGGCTTGCCCACTGAGGCGCCCCCGCCTTCCCTGGCTTTCCACGGCAGGCAAGCCAGGAAAGACCTGGGAGTGTGCAATAATCTAAAGTTCTTACAAACTGTAAACTATTCAAGTCTTTGAGAGAAAGCGTACAGAGAGGAAGCTGAATAGGAGAAGATTTCATGAAGTGTGAGCATTATGCAGAGAGACGGCATGCAGAGATAAATGCTGAGTAGGAAAGGATTCACTAAGTCTACACGTATTCTGCTCTGAAGAAACCCTATGAAACAGGTGTCGGAGCCAGCCTCTCTGCAAACTCGTGCCCTTTATGCTAGTTGTCTACAATCCAATACTCGTACGAGAAAGACACAAAGATGATTTACTGTTTATAAGAACTTGAGATTATTGGACTGTGCTTGTCAACCCTGTGGGAATCAATTTCTGGTGTTTATTCCTGTATGAATGTACAGAAATGTATTTGTAATAGCATTAGTATTAATAGTGATCTATTTTTTGAAAATCTATAAAAGATTGGTATTCCCTACGTAAATATATCATGGTTTCCATTAGCTGCGGTCACATATGCTAAATAATCCACTTTCAATTCACTTTTAATGCACTTCCGAATTGGATTTTGCCAGTTCACACAGGGAAAATCCAGTTGGAAGATGCATTGAAAGTGTGTGACTGCAGGCACTGAATATTTTCCGCTCCCTTCAGCTCTAGAGCAGGCAGGGGTCTTTCCTGGCTGCCACCACGCCGGTTCTTTGGCATTGAGGAGGCGAAGGTTTGAATCCCCACTCCTGCCATGGAACCTCATTGGGTGACCTTGGGGCCAGCCACACCCTCTCAGCCTAACCTACCTCACAGGGTTGTTGTGAGGACAGAATTATGGAGGAGAGGAAAAAGATGTAAGCTGCTTTGGGTCCCCACTGGGGAGAAAGGTGAGGTACAGATGAATTAAAGAAATAAATGCACGTGGTTCTTGCATGGCCCTGCTCTAACACTCCCAACACCTCTGTTACTGCCTCTTTCTCCCCCTCCCTCCATAAGTCAATCATTAAATCGCCATTTTGGAAATGTTCCTGAAATACGTTGCTGCCGTAGACAAGGGTTTGCCAAGCCACTCTAGATTTCCGAGACGTTCAACCCACAATTGGGGCAGATGAAATCAAACTGGCTCGGTTGCTTGTTTAATTTGCCGACAGGAACCATTCAGTTCCTACCTTGAAGCGAGAAAAAAAAGGAGCTACCACACCTATTTCCTGGTTTAGTTCTACCAGCAGATCTGAGCCTTAAAACACGAAAACGGGGTGCTGAGGCTCACAGACACGGGTGCTTGGAATAGTTTGGAAGATGTGGGTATCCTGCAAGTGCAGACAGACTGTAGGGAATGTGTTACAGCAACAGAAACGGCCTAATGATGCTATCACAGACAGGAACCCAATCGTATCAGGATATAAGAGGCTCAGTTCCACCGGGGGGGGGGTTGGAAATGGAGGAAGGAAGGCACTACCTGCTGGTTGTCCTGGCCAGCCGCCACATTTAAGCCGGTCGCCGCCATGTAAGTGCTGCCAATGGTTTTGATCTTCTCCACGCCGCTAAATTTGGGCTTCAAGAGCAGCTGTTGAAACAGAATTAATTCATTATCGTATGGTCTTGTGTGTAACAGAGCCGGGAGATCCTAAGATTGTCTGGCAGACAGAAGTTCTAGCTCTTTTGGCGTTATGCACCACTAGGTGGCGAGCTAAGCTTGTTTTTAAGGCAAGAGATGTTTCAGAGGCCGACCCTGCTTAGCTTCTGAGATTGGGCTAGCCTGGGCTATCCAGGTTAGGGCTGTTGAAACAGAAATGAGACGGGCCGGCAGTTAAGAACAATCAAGCAACTTTTCTGGATCAAAGCATACAAGAAAAAAATCCCATCCAGCCCATCATTTTTGTCTCCAATAACAGTTGGTTGTCGGAAGCCATCATTTTGACAGGCAGCCCTATGACAGCTTCTGGTAAACTCAGGTACGATGCCTCTGAATGTGGAGGTTCAGTGTGGTTTCCAGTTAGTTGCCTCCATGACTTCCTGAGCCAGAGAACAGGTGGACTGAAGAGACCTAAGTCACTCGTGAGTAAGGAGGCCATGTCTCCCACTTTGGCGGGACAACTCCCGCCTTCTGTGGGTGCTACCAGCTTCAGCTCAGCTGAATTCTGGGGGATTCTGAAGGAAATGGGGGGTGAAGTGATTGGCATCACATTGATGCCGTGACTTCACTTCTGGCACAAACCCAGAAGTGACATCATCCTGTGAGGTAATGGAAGTGGCATCACTGCACACCAATGACAGCAAAGCCCCCCTAGCGGTAAGTTTGCAGACCTCAGGAATGCCTACTCATGAAGCTTACTGGGCGACGTGAGGTCAGCCACTCTCTCTCATCTTACCCTTCCACACAGGGTGGTTGTGCAACTAGGACTGAGAAAGAAAGAACAATGGAAGAAAGGCAGGATATATATGAGAAAGACAGTGACCATCGCCAAGTGAAGCTCCCATCCTTGGGCATGCTCACTTTCCACATGCAGGTAATTTTGTGTATGATGGACCATTCCGACCTGTCATTCTGCATTCTGAAGTGGCAGGGTCTATAAGGACTGTACCACATGAAGTGGCAGCCGCTAGGAAGGTCTATACCATGTGACGTGTTTAAATGCGGCTCTCGGGATTTTTCAGATCTAAGGCTACTGGACTTCAGTAAATGCAGAAGTGTGAAACTGTGGTTAGAACAGCACTGTTTACGACTGAATCCAACCAGTTTTTCAGCTATTGAAAAATGGAGGAGAGGGTCTCTTCCGAACACCACAAAATGCTGTGCTTGGAAGCACGGGACCAGTGTGTCAAAAAATCCATGGGGGATGGGACCTGTAACTAGAGTTGCCAGCCATTGGTCGGCAACCAGCCGGTGAAAGAGCAGGTGCGCCATGGTTTTACCACAGAGTTTTGGGTGAGTCAGAGCACCACACCAACCCAGTGACATCACTTCTGCTTATTTGCCAATTTTTCCTCTCTGAGCAGCAGCCGTCAGAGCACAGGAGGTGTTATGTACGCGGACCGCCACCAGGGGTCCGTGGCTAAAGTAAGGAGCTCGGGTCCCAAACACAAAGGGGACCTCGGATCCTAGACCACCTGGTGTCCACCAATAGGCCATCTGGTGGGAAATTCAAATCCTCCAATGGGACCGTGGGTGTACTGGGTGGGGTGTGTATAGTTGGCCCTTGCGGGGCCGGTTTTCCAGTCTTGTGTGTGAAGTACAATAAACGCATCTGAATGCATGTCGTAGTCCGAGTCTCCACGCGGGCAAACCCTGTACTTTACAGGAGGTCTCTTGCTATAGTGGGACCCCTGGCATGCGTACCTATAACAAAAAGGAGAGCGCCGCAAAACTGAGTATCAAAGGTGGCTGGATCCAACCCTTAGACCCAGGAATCTAAAAGGCTGCATACAGGGGGGAAGGAGTTATTAACTGAGTATTTAGTAATAAGATGATCTAGGACAACACAGTGGTCCAAGGTAGAGCAGCCCATTCTAAACCCAGCCTGTTCCTCCCCAAGGATCTTATTGCGCTCAGTCCCTTCACACAATTTTCCTTTCAACCAGCTGGCATACAGCTTGCTTACTGTACGTAAGAGACTAACTGGTCTATAGTCGTTTGGATCCCTTTTGATGCCTTTCTTGTAAATGGGCACTATGACCCTGGTGTCCCAATCTTTTGGGATCCTGGCTGTCCCGGGTGTTTCCATGAATAATTTTGGGGGCCCACCAGCCTACGTTTTCTTTAAGTAGTTCCGCAGAAATCAAATCGAGACCAGAGGCTTTTTCGGACTTCAGAGGGCTCAACAGGAAGCCAGTCTGGGAGATTCTTTACATCCTTCTTCAAGGGGGTTGGTTCTTCCATAGTACCATATTGATCTTTATAACGGTTCACCCAGGCCTCTGACATAACGGCATTCGAGATCTAAGGGGAAGGTCTTTCAAGGCTACTGGACACCAATTTCCAGAAAAGTGATGGATTTTTAAATCTTGTGGCCTCTCCCAGCTGAATACTGATTCAAAATGGGTGACAGTAACAGAATAGAATTGGTAACATCAAAATAACTGTCAAACACAAAGCGCTTTCACAATTTGTATATGTTATTATAACTTCAAAACATTAACAACACAAAATATACAATATTGTGTAGTTTCAGATGATCGTCCAGAATTTAACAGGACCAACAAGGAGACGGTGAACTCCGGAATGCTTTTCCCGTTTCGACTACAAAAGTCTTCTTCTGACCAAGATGCTAAGAATGTACAATAAAAATATTTTGTGTTGTTAATGTTTTGAAGTTATAATAACATATACAAATTGTGAAAGCGCTTTGTGTTTGACAGTTATTTTGATGTTACCTCTCCCAGCTGAAGCCAGACTAATTCCCTAGCCTCATTCCTCTCCCGTCATTTATTCGCTTTTTAAATTTGTGTTTCTGTGCCTTTAGTTGATCCTTGTCGATTGACTCTAGGTCAGTTTTATAAAAACATATTGCCTAGTTCTCATATAGACACACGAAGCTGCTTTATACTGAAATCAGACCATTACGGGTCCATAAAGGTCAGTGAATTCAGACTAGCAGTGGCTCCCCCGGGGTCTTAAGTCAAGGTCTTTCACATCACCTCCCACCTGAACCTTTAAACTGTAGATCCTGGGGATTAAACCTTGGGCCTTCTGCATGCAGAGCAGAGGCCCTACCACTGAACAATGGCCTTTCGCCAAAGGAAATCCTTTCCTCCAGCCTCCTCCTCATTTATCCAGCAGGAGCAAAGCCCAGAGTTATGGCCTCCTCCCCCCGACCCCTCCTCCCCTGCCTCCCCGGATCCCGGCACCTCGTCAAAGTCAGCAATGATCTCATTGAGAAGCCGCAGGCACTCCAGGCCTTCGCGGTTGACGTTGGATTCAGAGTAGAACTCCTTGAAGTCCGGGATGGAGGCAAACAGGACGCAGGCACATTCGCAAGACTGATGGTACAGATCCTGCTAGCAAAGAAAAGGGGGAGACCTTATCAGGACTGGGTGCGTAAGACACCCATCTCATCATTCCATACCAAGGAAGTTCAGGTCTGGAAAGGCCAAATGTTGGGTGGTTTGTAAATTTAAACTCCTGGCCGACTCTTTCTCACCCATAATATGGGAGCCCCAATACAGGTAAGGGCCCAATCACACCTCATGTAAAAATGCCAAAATCTTACACACAAGGGCCAATGGACTTGACCTGACGCAGAAACATGTCGGGTCAAGTCCATTGGCCCTTGTGTGTAAGATTTTGGTATTTTTACATGAGGTGTGATCGGGCCCTTGTATGTTTTGTTTTCATTCTTTGCTAATAAATACATGCATCTTTTCATATTACATACATTAAGTTTTTATCGTTGGCCTTCTATTCTCTTTGACTTACCTCTTCGGGTGCTGGTTCCCAAGTTTCAGGGTTCAGTCTTGTTATGTCCTGGCTAGTGAACTGACTGTATTCTTTTCTATGTTGAGCTTAAAGCCAAGACAGGATTGTAAGCCTCGACAATCCTATTGGTTGTTGTAAAATTGTAACCAATCAAATACTGTATAATAGTTATGGAGGGAACAAACCTCATTGGTCTTTATCTCTCTTTTGTTATTGGATGTTAACTTATGAAGGGGCGTAGTTTTGACAGCCCGCACTGTTTGAAAAGGGAACTGTGCTCCACTGTTTGTTGTGTGTTGACCGGTTGCTGTTTAATAAAGCTGAATCACTATTGAAATCACTCTCCTTGTTAAGTCTCATACTTGACAAGTCTCCCCTCCCTTTTTTTTGTCCCCAGCCCCAACACAGCATGAGGGTAAAACATGCATCTCTTAAGCCTAGTAAACAAAACATGTTGTTGCTAGTCATCGGGTTGTGCATGGATTTTAAACTAGGGTTGCCAAGTCCTACTTATGGAATAATGGGGGAGGAGCAGTGCATCCCTGGGAGTTTTCTCTTGACTGTGCGAAGCGTGTGCACTGCGATGATGTCACCCAGAAATGACATCATTGCGTCGGGCACATTGGGGGCAGGGCCACAATAATTCGAGAGAAAACCATAGAGTTTTCCCTCAAATGATTGTGGCCCTGCCCCCAACGTGCCCATCGCAATGAGGTCACCTCCGGGTGACGTGTACATAACATCACTTCCAGTAAAAAATCGACTGGATGCTCTAGGATTTTCAAAAACTCTATGGTAAACCTATTTAAACATTAGTTCCTAATTCCACCGCCATTTCCACCAACCCCCAGGAGCAAAGGGGAGGCATGCTGGTGTCCTGGCATCACTTCCAGTAAAAGCTGGAAGTAGCTTCACTGGATGCTCTAGGATTTTCAACAACTCTATGGTACAACCATTTAAACATTAGTCTCTATCTCCACCCCCATTTCCTCCAGCTAGCAGTTCAGGTGCCAGCAGGTGAACCACAGGTTTGGGGAGAGGTCTCCCACAACGGCTGCAGTGGAAGACCTGGCAAGCCTCATAGAGAGTGGCCATTAAGCTTCAGAGCTCACCTTATTGCGCAGGTTCTGGCCAATGAACAGCTGAGCAACATGGGCTGGGAGCACGTTCTCCAGCAAGACGCGGTTGAGGTTCTCCATCGTTTCAATCTCCTCGCGCTCCTTCTTGAACTTCTTTTTCCAGAGGAAATCCAGGCGGCAGTAATATTCATTCTGGGGAAGAGGAAAATAGCGGTCACGATACCCAAGATGTATTTCTTCTCCCCACCCACCCCTTATTACCCAATTTGACTTCAATTGACTCTTCACCTGGTGTATTCAGCTGCTGTTGTTTTCGTATGACACCTGTCATATTATTTCATGGTTCTCAACCCTTAAAGGAATCTCTGGGGCTAGAAAATATATATATATTTTTCAACTGGAGGGTGACTTTTTTTCTCTTCTTTCAGAAAGGTCAAAAGTGCTGCAGAGTTTCTTCAGGAGTGTTTATGTCCTTGTGCTACTGGGGAAATGCCCTGGCCTGGATGGCGCAGGCTAGCTGGATATTGTCAGATCTTAGAAGCTAAGCAAGGTCAGCCCTGGGTAGTATTTGGATGGACGACCTCCAAGGAATACTAGGGACATGACGCAGAGCCAGGCAACAGCAAATCACCTCTGAACTGTCTCTTGCCTTAAAAACAAAATTCTAGCTTGCCACCTAGTGGTGCATAACTCTAAAAGAGAGAGAACTTCTAGCTTCCAGGCCATCTTAGGATCTCCCGGCTATACTATACACACTGCCATATGATAATTATTAATTATTCTTTACTGGGGAAATTGAAACCACTGGGCATGCACTGCTACACTACCCTTTCTATGATGACCTTAGACACATATTTATTATACCCACCCTCCCCAAAATCCTGAGAAGATCAGAGGAATGGTATACCTCCTTTCTTCCTACAAACCTTGAATCTGGAACCTCAGCTAGAGTTGCCAGATACTGTGCACCTACCAGAGTCTAGCAAGGTACAGTATTGATTCAGTGACACGTGTTTGGTTTTTTATACACACTTTAATGGTAGATGGTTCTTGTAGCCACTCTGTTCATGTATGTGCTATTCTGCTGGTCTATAATCTTAACAAATGATTGGTTGATTGAAAGGCCAAAGGTGGAACTTGGTACTGCTTCCACCGAACAACACTTTATTCAAATCTGTCTGGCTTCTAGAGAGGATGCGGACAAGAGACCTTAAGATGAGGACCGGAAACATCTGTCCCCTCACACATCAACACCTTTAACACCCAGTCTGAGAAAGTGTTCTGGAGAACTGGGAAATTTGCATACTGTTGTGGGTTATTCTGATTGGTCCTAATAGAAGGCATGGCTTGAGTTTTTGGACTTGGCTGAACCTACAGATTCAGCATGGGGCACTTGGGGTGTCCAAAATGTATTCCGTACATTATTTTCCCCACACATGTTCATAGTTGCAAAATAGCACATCATCAACAGAAATAATACAAAGAAAGGAAGAAAATTAGCCATTATGTTCCCTGGGTAATAATTTACCCCCAAACCCAAAAGGTTAATCTAATAAGAATCATCAATGGGTGGGTTTTTTGCCATTTTTATTGTATTAAATTTACAGAATTTAACCTGCAACTGGTATTCCAAGGTACACTGTGGCTGAACATCAATGCAAAAAGTTTTCAAATTGCCAAGGTAACAAAACTGGCTCTTAGACCTAATGCAGGGCCTTTTCGGTGGCAGCCCCAGTCACAGGATCGAAAACCGATTTACCTGCCTGGCTAGAGCCAAAAGGGTGAAGAAGAAGACAAAGAAGGAGATGGCTCCCATCATCTTGGGCTCCTTCAGCACTCCGGGCCTACAGATGGAAGAGAAGAAAAGATCACTCATTGATTCCCCCTCCACCAGAATCCTCAAGGTTACTCTCAACAGAAGTGTAGCTCATCCAATTAACAAATTAGGTAGACTGTTTGCTCATTATGCAGATCAGCCACATTCACCCTTGCATTGTCTATCAGGCCCGAAAGAGGGTCTCGTACTAGAGCCACCAAAGACTTTGGCCCCGGCGTGCTCTCTCCAAGACCTAAGGGAGACGAACATTCGCTTCTCACTCAAAAGTCCAAGTTACAGGGACACTTTTTAAAAGCATTCCTTGTGTGTGCATGTATCATCATGCTTCAAAGCTGCCTACTCAGTCATTAACAATTGACTCATGTGTCTGAGCAGGAAAATACTTTACAAGCACCACTGCGAGAAAGCCAGGTAAGCAGATTTGGTTCAGCAACTCTGCAGAGGATTGTAACGCAGATACTCTATTAATAACTTTGTTTTAAAAAAGGAAACCTGTATGGTTAGCTTACTAACACATCCTGTTTCAGAAGCTGATGCTAGATATGATAGTGCAGATGAAACAATTCCAGGGTACAGAGATATGTAACAATAGACAGGGGAACACCCCACCACAGTGTCAAAACGGGAAGTATTGACCCATCGACAGGGCCAGCTCACTCACTAGGTGAACTAGGCATTCGCCTAGAGCGCACTAGCCCTTAGGGGCGCCAAAAGCCCCCTGCCCATGCCAAAAGCCCCGCCAAAACCCCCTACCCCTTCCCTGGCTTGCCGGTGCGCCCCGCAGCTGCGGGGTGCGCAGGCAAGCTGGTGCTCAGACGGAAGAGTTGTTGTTGTTCAGTCGCACAGTCGAGTCCGACTCTTCGCGACCCCATGGACCAGATTACGCCAGGCCCTCCTGTCTTCCACTGTCCGCTGAAGTCTGCTCAATTTCATCAATTTCAGACAGAAGAGACGGGGGTTTAAACCCCGCTCTCCCTGGCTTGCCGGTGTGCCCAGCAGCTGCAGGACACCTGGCAAGCCGGTGCTCAGATGGAAGGGAAGGGGGTTTAAACCTCCTTCCCTTCCTTGGCCCTTGCCAAGGAAAGAGCATGGGGGGGCACCAGAAGGTGTCCTTGCCTAGTGTGCAAAAACACCTGGGGCCGGCCCTGCCCATCGATTCCACTTTTATCCTACCTAGAGCACGTTCAGACGGGCTGCTTGAACTGCTTTCAGCACGCTTCAGTAACAGATTTCATATGCACGTTCACACACCAACATCTGCGCACCGTCCCCAGCTTTCCAGCTCAAAACCCCTTTTAAACTGGAGAATTGTGATACCACTTCCCCCTCTGGTGTTTTCCTGATTCTCAGGTTTCGAGCCGCAGCTTCCGATGTCTGATCGCTCCTGCAGTGTTGAGCCACTTCCGGGTGCCTCGGCCCCCTCCCCGGCTCGAAAGCTGCCGTGGAAGCTGAAGGCTTCCGCTTTTCGCCCGCCATTTTTTTTAAGTGTCGGCGGTATGCACATAGGCAGCGCCCCACTCCCATGTTAAAAAAACCAAAGTTAAAATGGTGACTTGTTTTAGCATTTAGACGAGTTTGGGATCTCACGGAGACCAGTTCCGGGTCCAAAGTTTAAAGGGAAGTGATCTGTTACAGCGGTTCGAGACACCTCAGGGCTTGCTTTTGGCGGGAAACTAGTTGTGCGCATGCGCGAAGGTTTCAGTTCTACGGATGACTGCCTATGCACATGCGCAAACTGAGGGAAAAAAATTTAAAAACCCACGACACAAGATCCTGTGCGTCGGTAGTGTAGACGGCGGGGAGCGGTGTGACTGCGTGGTGAGCCGGGATAAGGAGGTGAGTGTGGTCGTGATTATCCAGATAAAAAAAAATCGCATCAGAACTGGAGCAGTTTAACCCGTGCTCAGCACGTTGTCCGACTGCACCCCTTGAGTGGCATTCTTGTTCCTCCGTGCCTCTTCCAATGCCTAAGCAGGGTAGCCCAGTTTAGCTTGATCTCGCCAGATCTCAGAAACTAATCAGGGCTGTCCCTAGTCAGTATGTGGATGGAAGACCATCAAGGTGTATCAGGGTCACAACACAGAGGCAAGCAATGGCAAACCACCTCTGACTAGCTCTTGCTTGGAAAGCTTCACAGGATCTCCATCCATCAGCTGTAATTTGTAACCCAAAAAGCAGTCGCTTCTGCACTTGATAAGGTGTGAAGTGGGGGGGTGGACAAGAGCACTTCAGCCCACGGCACTGTGGGGCCAACCAGGAATAGGCCCTCACATCATTGAAAAGAAGAGAGGAAGAAGAGGAGGAAGAGGAGGAAGAGGTGGAGACTGGATTTATACCCCGCCCTTCACTCAGAATCTCAGAGCAGCTTACAAGCTCCTTTCCCTTCCCCTCCCCACAACAGACACCCTGTGAGGTAGGCGGGGCTGAGAGAGCTCTGAGAGAACTGCTCTTGAGAGAACAGCTCTGAGAGAACTGTGGCTTGCCCGAGGTCACCCAGCAGCTGCATGTTCTCCCAGATTAGAGTCCACGCACTTAACCACTACACCAAACCGGCAGTAGGATTGGGCAGTAGGATTGATAACAAGATGGGTGTGAGTACCATTCAGTCTTAATGTAAGTTCTCTCTGCTGTATTCTGTCCAAATGGAGTTGGTCCATCATCGATGGAAAAAAGACAAACCTAGTCTGCTCTCAGAAGTTCCCCTCAACTGATGCTTTCACAATGCCAGAAGGTTGTGGATTCCATGAGGGCTAGTTACCTCAGACCCTGACTTGTATAGGCCAGGCTAACCTGATCGTATCAGATCTCAGAAGCTAAGCAGGGTTGGCCCTGGCTAGTATTTGGATGGGAGACCTCCAAGAAATACCAGCGTCATGACGTGGATGCAGGCAAACCACCTCTGAGTGTCTGTTGCCTTGAAAACCCCACAGGATTGCTATAAGTCAACTTATGACTTGACATTAACAAAAATTTACCTCAGAGCTGTCTGGTTGGGGTAGAGGTGTGCAACATAGCAGTCGGAGAGCCACGAATGGGTGTGAAGGAACAGCACATTGTAGACCACGAGGCAGAGGGTCAACATTGTGAGCTTGAGCTCAAAGTTCATGTGGAGGAAGAGAGAACACGAGAGGAATCCCAGAATGCAGCAGTAAATGTAATACTGAAAGGAGAAGAGAGACGGTTAAAGAAACTCATATTCCCTTGTTGTACAACAAAGAGCCCCAACCAACTTCGTCCTGGCATACTTACTGGTACACTGTAGACGGAGTTCATCTGAACCAACTCTTGTGTGACATTCATGCCCAGCATGGTGGAATTTTGAAGCTGCAAAGAGCACCAGGGATCCGGCTTGAAGAACTGAAGAACAGCAACAGGAGAGAGGGTTTTTAGAAAGAGCTGTGGCATAGGGGGAGGCACCGACAGACAAACACATAACCCATGCTGGACTAAGGCCACCTGTTCCAACATCCCATCTCCAGAAGGTGGCCAGTCACACATTTTTGGGAAGTCCACCAGCAGAGAACATGAAGATAAGAGCCCTCCCCAGTTGCTCAGCTCTCAGCATGATCCATTGGTATAATGCCTCTGAGCACAGAGGTTCTATTTAGCTGTGATGACTCATAGCCACATCTTCTGCATATGGGTCCAGTTCTCTTTCACTCCTATCTAAACCACTACTGCCCTGTTTTTGATGGCCCAGACTAGCCTGATCTCAGCAGAGCTTGGAAACTAACCAGGGCTGGCCTTGGCTAGTACTTGGATGGGAGACCTCCATGGAAATCCAGGGCTGCTATGCAGAGGCAGGCAATGGCAAACCATCTCTGAGTGTCTCTTGCCTTGAAAACCCTCTGGGGTTGCCATAAGTCAGCTGCGACTCAATGGCAATGTCCACCCCTAAATACTACCGCATATTGGGGGCAGCAAATTCTTTAAGTATTTAAAATACTGTCAGGGGTTGGGGTGCGTCTGTCCTGAATCAACTGCCTATCAGTTGCATTGGTTGACCACCACCCCAAATTCAGAAGCCGGCCAGGTATCTCCTGTTTCAAGTCCACTTGACCCCATCTCCTGTTTCACATTCTCTGACCCCCACATCTCCTATTTCAAGTCCCTTTGACCCCCACATACTCACATTCGATTAGACTCTGCCCAAGCTAGTATGTATATATACAAGGCTATTTTGGGGCAGGAACGCACAGGAACGGAGTTCCAGCTGGCTCCCGAGTTGGCCACACCCAGCAGGAGCTCATTAGCATAATAGGCCACACCCAACAGCAGAAACTCATCAGGATTGGCTACATTAGGGGTGTGTGGCCTAACATGCAAAAGAGTTCCTGCTCCAAAAAAAGCCCTGGGTTTTGACAACAAACAAGGCAAACAGAATAAGAAGGAGAAGGTAGGTGTGGCTGGATGACCACACTTCTGGCAACATGGGGGTGTGGCCTAATATGCTAATGTGCTGTGCTGTCAGGGTGTGGCCTAATACGCTAATGAGTTTCTGCTGTTGGGTGTGGCCTGTTATGCTAATGAGTTCCTGCTGGGCTTTTTCTACAAAAAAGCCAGATATATATATATATATATATATATATATATATATATATATATATACACACACACACATATACACATATACACACACACACCTCATCAGCAGAATCAGGGGGTAAAGCTTTTCCTGGACTGGAACACTTCCGGCTGCAGGTGTGGGGATACTGCATGTTTGAATGCTCCCATGGGGGAGGGGGAACCCTCTCTGCAAATAGAAAACATAGCCTTTTGGGGTACCAAGCTAGATCTAGATCTAGCCTCTCTCATTAAATGGCCGTTTTCTTTCTATGTAGAGGGATAATTTTTTGGATCTATTGGTGGAACTATTAAACACAAATTACCCCCACACCCTAACCTGCAGCCTGAGGTGGTATCATCCAGGAAAAGCTCTTCGGGTTATTTATTTATTTAAAACATTTGTTAGCCCCCTTTCTTCCATAAGGGGGCTCGAGGCAGGTTACAATACAGATCAAATACATTAAAAAAAACCACAAAATTTAAAATCATGGTTTAGGACTGCTAGTCCCAGGGCTTTTTTTTTCTTTTTGGAAAAAGAGGTGCCGGAACTCTCAAGAGGGAAATGACGTTTTCAGTTTGTATACTGAAAACTCATGAACTTTTGAGCATTTTAAAAAGAATTCCGTTTGAGAGGTTTTGGAACCCCGTTCCGGTGTGTTCCCCCAGGAGAAAAAAACCCTGGCTAGTCCTAAAAAGAACCACCTTCAACTGCACCCTCAAGATCGAACATGAAACACAGAAGTGAGAGTGATGTTGGAAGCAGTGTTCCCCCTAAGCTGAGTCAGTGTGAGTTGGCTCACAGTCTTTTAGCCTCCGGCGCACACATTTTTGTCCCAGCTCAGGAAGGATGGCTCCGGAAGCAAACTAATCGATGCAGCAGCCAAATGGCTCGCTCGCAACTTTCATGCCGGTAGCTCACAAAGTGGAATTTTTGCTCACAGGACTCCACAGCTTAGAGGGAGCATTGGCTGCCACTGAAAAGACCCTTTCTCATGTGCCCCCTGGACGAGCGTCTTCAGTTGATGGAACAGTCAGGATGGCCAGCCCCCGTCACCCTAATTCCTGGGTTGGAACTTATTGCAGATTCTGATAAGGGATGAATAGGTCTTCCGTTTGGGTCAAGAATTCTACCTCCCAGCTACTCTCCTGGCTCTCCTACCTGCCGGGTCAGAATCTCTTTCCGTAGACAAACCAGGTGGTCCTCACAGCAATTCCCGCACCGCCCTCAAAGACCCAAGTATTCCCATTCTCTGTTCCCAGCAGTGTTCCCTCCAAGCTGAGTTAGTGTGAGCGAGCTCGCAGTCTTTTAGCCTCCGGCTCACACATTTTTGTCTCAGCTCAGGAAGGAGGGCTCCGGAGCAAACTAATTTATGCAGCAGCCAAAATGGCCCGCTCACAACTTGAATGCCAGCAGCTCCCAAAGTAGAATTTTTGCCCACAAGACTCCGCAGCTTAGAAGGAGCATTGGTTCCCAGCCCCAGTTCTCTCCACCTCACCTCCACCTCATGACATACCAAATTCAGCACCGCCATGGTGAGGACTACCAGAATGGTGACGATGCCCAGGGAGACGCGGAGCCATGGCTGGGTGCAGACTGTGGCAGAGATGGACGGGACCCAGTACAGGGCCTTTGGACCCTTCAGGAAACACTTCTGACGTGGAAAAAGGGGGTGAGGAAAGAGACAGCAACATCCGGTTCAGCCCAATTATCATTACCAGCATTCTCTTCATTTTATAAGAACATAAGAGAAGCCAAAGTTGGATCAGGCCAATGGCCCATCCAGTCCAACACTCCATCACACAGTGGCCAAAAAGTACCAGGTGCCATCAGGAGGTCCGCCAGTATCCACCAGTATCATTTTATCAGTAGCTACTGCCAATCTTAGACATAATGGTATCACTAGACATGACAGCAGTAATTCCCCAAATTGGGCTATGGCCATGCAATATTGTTATGCGGTCCAGGGGCAAAGACTTCCATCAGGAGTCACTCTAGGCAAAACCATAGACTTGCACGCAATCATCAGGCAGTACAATCATAATCATATATAGAGAGTTGCCAACTCTGGATTGGGAAATTGCTGGACATTTGGTGGGGTGGACCGTAGTAAGGGGGTAGTTTGGTGAGGGGAAGGAGCTTTTATCAGAGATGTGATGCCTTAGAGTCCACCCTTCAAAGAAGCCATTGTCTTCATGGGAAATTATCAGTGGTAATTCCAGGAGATCTCCTGGCCCCACCTGGAGGTTGGCAACCCTACATATCTGAGACAAATTTTTGTCTTTAAGACTCATTTCTCAGAAAGCTTGTAGGAATTAAAGCATTCATGCTCTCTCAAAGCGTATATCGTAGAAATATTTTAAAAAGGATACTTCTTAGGTTTATTGTGCTGCTTATTAGTATTTAGTGTTTAGTGATATAGTGAGTTTAGTGATTTAAAGGGATTGGTTAACCAGTAGACTAGCACTGTATAAACGAGTTTGTTAAATGGACACAAAGGTGTCATGTGGTATTTATGTACTTTGTAGACTGATATATGAAAAAAGAGACCGGTTTAAGAGTTAATTAGTTATTGTTCTGAGGTTATTGTTTTTTCCCCATTTGAAAGAGAAGAAGAAGAGAAGAGATTGGATTTATACCCCGCCCTTCACTACCCAGAGGTGTCTCAGAGCGGCTTACAAACTCCTTTCCCTTTCCCTCCCCACAACAGACACCCTGTGAGGTAGGTGGGGCTGAGAGAGCTCTGACAGAAACGGCTCTTTTTCAAGAACAGCTCTTATCAGAACTACGGCTTGCCCAAGGTCATCCAGCAGCTGCAAGTGGTGGAGTGGGGAATCAAACCCGGTTCTCCCAGATTAGAGTCCGCACACTTAACCACTACACCAAACTAGCTCTCATACCCATAGTTCTCCTTTCTTGTATTAACCCTACATTTAAAGAAGGAGTCGATAAATTTAAAGCACAGAAGAAGGGACTGAACTCTGCCTGACCTCACTGAAGCATTCCTTCCCCAAAGTCTTTGCCTCTGCTGACTGCCTTCAGGGAGGGGAAAGTGAATTCTCACCTCAGAGTACCCCCCGCCCCCGCGCAGGAGAAAACAGTTCAGATGAAGCATTTTCGCTTCCCTTTACGCAAATATCTCCTATTAACAGGGGCTCCAAGAGGTTCCCTGCAGCCCTGGCCCAGTCATCCGGGCTCTGCAACCACAAACATTCATCACAGGCATGCTGGCAATAGGAGAAGAGGCTGCTGACATCTAGAGAAGAGCAAAAGGAGACTTACTGCCAGGTGACCAGCAAAGCAGGTGAGGAGGAGGAGGATGAAGAGGAAGAAGGAGATTCCATAGGAGACCCCCAACGCAACCGTCCTGGAAGGAAGGAAAAGTCCGGGCACCAAATCTGCATGGGTTTGCATTGTTTACGCTGAACCGAGTGACTAAAAAGCCAGCACCCTGCCTGCTCGAACCCTGCATGACCTCTTTCTTCATAGTTTACCCACATGGCCTCAAGCCAATCTTTCCAGCCACGAAGTCTAGAAACCTATCATTTGTCCTGATTAGTGCCAGAAACAGACGCATAATTGTTGCTTCGTCCCGGCTAGGGTTGTCCAGGCTAAAACTGGAAATTGGCAAGGCAGTGGGAGGGGTGAACACGTGGGGCACATCCCGACATCACATCTGTGTAAATCTCGAAGTGACATAAAGTAGCTCTAGGATTCACCAGAAACTCTTTGAGAAGTGACTTAGGGTCACTCTAGGAATCACCAGAAACTCTTGCCAGGGACTCTTGGAGCTAGGCTATGTCATTTCTGGGACACATGTGACATTGCTGTTTGGATGTTTGTCCGTCTCTAATATTTCTCCTGCTGAAATCAGAGTGGCAGCAGGGGATCCCCCCCCCCAACGTGCTGACCGGCAAGTGGCTAACCACATCCCAGCATGCCTTGCTACAATTTTGGTCATTTTTGGAACCCAGTGCATTGTAACTAAATTAGTAAGGCAATCCTATCCAGATTTCCTCCAGTCCGCACCCATTACAGTCAAAGGACTTGATAGGGAACAACTTTGCAAAGGATTGCTCTGTGGGTCCGCAAAATATGTTTTCCATTTATCATGTAAACTGCAGGCAAAAGTTTCCATTAATCCTAGAAACCCATTTTTATTTCTTCCCAATGTGACTGCTTTGGGGAGATGGATTTTGTTGCAAGGACAAGATGGCCACAGGGGCCGGGGCCAATCCCAAAACATTGCACAGATCCACACTAAGCGATCACTTACGATGGGGCAGATGTTCCTCAGACAGCCAGTGTGGTGTAGCTGTTACAGTGCCAGGATAGGATCTAGGAAGCCCACATTCGAATCTCTGCTCTACCATGGAAGCTTGCAGGGTGACCACGGGCCAGTCACGCCCTCTCAGCCTAACCTACCTCGCAGGGTTGTTGTGAGGATAAAATGGAGAAGAGGAGAAGGCTTTGGGGGCACACTGGGGAGAAAGGCAGGGGCCGATTTCCCACTAGTTGCTACTCTGTCCTTGCTCTTCCTCCCCCCCCCGATTCTACGTGTCAATTTCCCACTACTTGCTGTGTGGCCGCATTTTGCCCCGCAGCTTTCCCCGATTCCCCCCACGTCTTTTCGATCATTCATTGGTACTCCCTGAAGTCACGAGGGTGACCCACTCCTCAACTCTTCTGAAGAACTTCCAGCTCCAGGGAGGAAACTGAGGTTGGCTCTTGGCTTCCAAGAAGAGAGACGTGGGGGGGGGCAGGAAGCACCTCGGTGAGCTCCACACAGGTGACCATGGGGGGATCCGAGGACTACACATCACACACAAAGTCCTCCTCCTTACTTGTAAGCCACGAGGATCTGGATGAGGAAGTTGGAAACAAAAACCAGGAAGGTGCAAGCCGTGTAGTAGTTGAAAGACGGGAGCGCCGAGAGCCGGTACTGAGGAGATTAGCAGGGAAACAAAAGCAGAGACCGCTGTGAGAAACTCTGACCAGGGTGTCCAAGGCACTGGGCACATCTCTGCACAAGCGGCACTAGGGTTGCCAATCTACAGGCAGCAGCTAGAAGTCTCTTGGGGTTACAACTGACCCCCAGATCACACCTATGTCATCTGGAGATCGGTTGAAATCCCAAGAGATCTCTAGCTGCCGCCTGTGGGTTCCCCCGGAGAAAGTGGCTGCTGAGGAGGAGGAACTCTATGGCTTTATGTCCCACATAGGTCCCTTCCCCACTCTTTTTCATAAATGCACCAAAAGTGGGTTGGGTTGACGAAACTCTCTGGAGTTGGATTTCGTTTCGTTCACAACTTCATCTGAACACACTGAAGCACCGTGGTAATTTCTCTTGAAAAACTACTGTTCACAGAGTCTTCACATGATATTCCATGCCATGATTTCAAGCACCACAAAGTATCCTTATCCATTCTACTGGAAAATCTTGTCCCAGGCATACAAACCAATCAATCTGATAGATTGATTTTCAAGAGAAATTACCACGGTGCTTCAGTGTGTTCGGATGAAGTTGTGAACGAAACGAAATCCAACTCCGGGGGGTTTCGTCAACCCAACCCACTTTTGTCTGTACTTTTGGTGCACTCATGAAAAAGAGTATGCAATGATGTGGAGATGTTAATAACTACTATAAAATAACATTGTTAAATGCAATAGAGAAATTGTACTTTATTTCATTCTAAAGCGCTGAGTGTCAGCCTGTCTTCTGCTGTATTAGTTGTCTTGGGCTGTTACCATTGATATTGTTTTAAATCCCAACCTGGACAATAATTATACTGGTTCATTCCCTCAAAGGTAGTGTGGAATGAGATGGTGTCTCCCTCCTCATAGCCAATGCCATCAGATTAGGGTTGCCAACCTCCGGGGCCAGGAGATCTCCTGGAACTACAACTGATCTCCAGAATACAAGGATCAGTTCCCTGGAGAAAATGGTTGCTCTGTTGGATAGATTCTGTGGCATAAGAACATAACATAAGAACATAAGAGAAGCCAATGTTGAATCAAGCCACTGGCCCATCTAGTCCAACACTCTGTGTCACACAGTGGCCAAAAATACCAGGTGCCATCAGGAGGTCCACCAGTGGGGCCAGGACACTAGAAGCCCTCCCACTGCTGCCCCCCGCCCAGCACCAAGAATAGAGGGCATCACCTGCCCCAGACTGAGAGTTCCTATCTATACCTTGTGGCTAATAGCCACTGATCACACCCCTCCTGAAGCCCCTCCCCTCCTCAAGCCCCTGCCCTCCCAGACTCTTTGCCCAAATCTCCCAGAATTTCCAAAACTAGATCTGGCAACCTGACATTCTGTTGCAATACAGGAAACAGAAGGGAAATCTAGCCTGAGAAAACAGATTTGGAGATTAGAATTGATTCAGCCACATTAAAGGAAGAAGGGAACTCATGCGGTCACTCCTCCCCACTGTTGGTGTAGTGATCACATCAGACCAGGCCTAAACCAGTGCCTCTCAGTGCCCCTGGTGGTGCTGAATGTCCAAAAGGTCTCCAACTGAATTCAGCCCTGAGGAAGTTCCCACAAAAGCAAGTCCAACGAATCTCAAAGGGACTCCAAGCAAGCATGTTTCAGATAGTGGCAGCAGACTCCCTGTCCCCGCCCTCTGTGGCTCACCTCCTTCTCGAGGGAGCGCTCCTTGAAGTACAACGTGATGCGGTTCAAATCTTCAGATTTCTTCCACTGCCTAAAAAGGAGGGGGAAGAACATTTCTATGTGCTTTCACCCATTTCCAGCCTTGAAGAGAGCTTCCAGTTAGCCCAGGTGTTATTTACAACCCACAGATTTCACAGGAAAAGAGAAGAGGTTCTTTCCCCCCTGTCATTGCTTTCCAGACTTGGACTTTCATACTCTTCCTTCCCTTCTCTTCTCCCTTCCTATTGTTCCCTTCCCCATTTTCTTCTTTCCCTTCAAGGATTCCCCTTAAAGAAGGAATTTTGAGGTATGCAGATGTTCCTAGTTCTAGAACACTGAGACATGACAAGCCACTCCCACCAATATTCTTCATATTCAGGCTCTAGTTTCTTCCTTTGCTCTATCTGGACATCCTATTTCTGCGTTCTTCTGTTCTTTATCCTGGGCCTCCATTTTCCTCCTTCTGGTCTCCTCCCTCAGTTTTTCTCTCTCAGCTCCTTCCTGCCTCCCCAGGCAGCCTTCTTGACCTAAGAACTCACTTCTGTGAATTAAGTTGTTCAATCAGTTGAAAGAACTTCTCATCCACACCTTCCAGGTCTTCATCTGGGCTTCTGGGGGCACGACCCCTGAAACACAACCATGAAAGGAAAGATTCAACAGACTAAAAAAACAATTATGAATGGTGTAGTGGCGAACTGAATGAGCACATCTGTATTGGCCTAGGAGGTGATTCCATCTTTGCTACATGCTGGTGCTTAGTCGCCCTAAGTCTCAGGGGAACTTTCTGCCTGTCATGCTCCTTAGCAGCACTTATCTTCAAGGCCTGGGTTGTTTCTTTCCCCACTGGAAGCCAGGGGCAAGATGGCCTGACTCGTCCAGATGTTTTGGATAGTTTAATTAATCATTCTTTGGCTCGCAGCCAGCATTTAGGGTATAAGATGCCTAGTTTCAGTTATTCCCTTGGTTTCAAAGTTTGGCTAAGCTTCGCAGTGCATGTGTGGCGCTCTTTAGACCAGCTTATTGAAGCTTAGCTTGCATCTGCTTCGATAACTCTGATGGGTTATTAAAGCTCTCCTCATAAGTAAACCCGTATCTCTTGTGTCAGTTCTTTGGGAACTTCCGCGAAACTATGGAGCCCCTGGCCAGGGTCCATAACAAAACCCCACTTCTAAGGCCAGGTCAGAATCACCACCTTTGACCCACCAGGAGGAAATGGGAGGAAGTCTTAGGAACTGCTTGGTCCAACTTGCTCAGAAAGCTGGAAGCTTTCTGCCGTAAACAAGTCCAGCATCAACAAGAGAGATGTCAAAGCCAACTGGTCCCAACCTTAGAAAGCTCTAGTAGAAGGTTCTTCTAATTGCTGGTCTGTTTTCCAACAATATCCCTTTTTGGAACAAGTTTTGGATTTTGTAATCCTCAGCTGCGTGTTGGATCCAGCCAGCCGCTCAATCTTGTTTGATTCCCTGCCTCATTACAGTCCCCACCCCTGTGGTTTTTGGCCATGCATTTCTCATGTTCCACAGTATAGCCTTCTTAGTGGTTAAAAGGGACCGCCTCTTCCCATTTTCACCAGTGGAAAAGCTGGTTGGGTCCTAGTGTCTATAAATGACTATACTCAACAGCAGTGGGTTTGAATAGCCCAAGGGTATTCTGTCACATGGTATGTGCCGTGCGACCTTCCACATAGCATAGTGCTCTGAGAAGACCTGATTCCTCAGCATTCCCAATGGTATAACAGGGGAAACTACATTGCTGAGGTCTTTGGGAACACGGCAGATCCCATATGGGTTCCATCACTCCTGGAATTTTAGATCTATCACTCAGTTGTGGTTGTGGAGGAACTCAGCAGCATTTCTGGTTTATAGAATTGGGATGCACAGTTCCCTGCATCCCTGTAACTTCCATGCTCAAAACCACTCAGCATGACCACTGGTACCAAGAAAACCTAGTGCATTTTGCTGCTCCTCCACACCATTCTGAGAAGCATACTGTGATGTCCTGCTTATTGGGGAGACTGTTTCTCCTTTAATACACACTCTGTGTACTTGAACTTAGTAGATTTCTGCTGCCACCAGGAATTAAATACTCCAAATCTCTCTATTTTGGTAGAATGATCCAGTGTCTGGGTGCTTCAGAGGACTATGTGGCCCTGAGGAAGGACTGTTTAAACAAATAATTATTTATTTATAAATGAACAAAATAGGTTTCTGGGTATTTTTTGAACGGTTGAAGAATAAAAATATAACTGACAAAGCTTGGCGTCACAGTCTCTCAAACACCAAAACTCAACTCTAACAGGCTTATCTCTCTCTCTCATATATAGCCACACAGGCTGAACTCTCTTGCTCATATATAGCCACACAGGCTACCTTCTTGCTCATATAGCCACACAGGCTGAACTTTCTCTCTCATATAGCCACACAGGCTAACTAAGCTCTAACTGCTTCCTCTGTCACACAGACTCTCACAAAAACTCTCCACACTCGTCTCTTCAAGAACACAGAATCCCCTCATAGACATCTCTCCTCCCACACTCTCAGTCATCAGCCAGTCACATCACACTTGGCTCCCTCTATCACTCTCCTTATGTTACTGCAGTCAAATGAAACATTTAAAGAAACACACACACCAAAACATGAAATCATTACATATACTTTGTCAGCGACTCATACCTCCTCCAACCTTATTCCCATCTTACCTTTCCAAGGTCTTCTGCTGATTCAAAGACCCCAGAGAGAGCTCCTGTAGGAAGATGAACATACAAAGCTGCCTCACACCACATCAGACCATTGGTCCATCTAGCATCATCTCACCAGGTCTCAGACAGACAAGGGCTTTTGCAATCACTTGAGATCCTTCTACTGGAGATACTCGGTACTACAGAGCCAGCATGATGTCATGGTTAAGAGCAGTGGGCTCTAATCTGGAGAACTGGGTTTGATTCCACACTCCTCCACATGAAGCTAGCTGGGTGACCTTGGTCCAGTCACAGCTCTTTCAGAGCTCTCTGAGCCCCCCAAAATAAACCTAGCTCACCACCTAGTGGTGCATAATGCTAAAAGAGCTAGAACTTCAGGCTGCCTTTGGATCTCCTGGCTATACTACACAAAATGCCATATGGTAGTTATTATTTACCAAGGACTGAAACTGGGACCTTCTCCATGCAAGGCTAGGACACAATCACGAGGGTTGCCAACCTCCAGGTGGGAGCTTGGAGATCTTTCAAAATTACAGGTGATCTCCAGATGACACCTGTCAGTTTCCCAGGAGAAAATGGCTGCTTTGGAGACCAGCCTCTATGGCATTATACCCTCTCCTTCCCAGACTCTGACCTCTCCAGGCTCTGCCCCCAAATCTCCACAAATTTCCCAACCGGGAGTTGGTGACCTTAATAGTCACCGAACTACAGCTGTCCCTAAACCAGCTGAAGCGTCGGGCGAATCAATATGGGGAGGAAGTTCCATAAGGAGGGTCACAGCAAAAATCTTTGCCTCAGGAGCTTCCCACCATGTCTCTGAAAGTGGTTGCTGGTGAAGCTCTCAACAGGTGGGCCTTCAGAGACTGACAGAGGATCACAGAATCAAAGAGTTGGAAGGGACCTCTAAGGTCATCTAGCCCAACCCCCTGCACAATGCAGGAAATTCACAACTACCTCCCCACACCCCCAGTGACCACTGCTCCATGCCCAGAAGATGGCCAAAAAACCCTTCCAGGATCCCTGGCCAAACTGGCCTGGCAAAAATGGCTTCCTGACCCCAAAGTGGCAATCAGCATTTCCTGGGCATGTCAGAAAGGGCCACGAGAACTAAGCGCTGATGCCACCCTACCTGACCTCCCTCTTGTGATCTGCCCAAGTTCACAGAATCGGCATTGCTGCCAGATGGCCATCTAGCCTCTGCTTGAAAACCTCCAAAGGAGAAGAGCCTACCACCTCCCCAGGAAACCTGTCCCACTGAGGAACTGCTCTAAACGCCAGGAAGTTCTTCCTAATGTTTAGCCGAAAACTCTTCTGGTTTAATTTCAACCTGTTGGTTCTGGTCTAACCTTCTGGGGCAACAGAAAACAACTCCACATCATCCTCTATAATGACAGCCCTTCAAATACTTGAAGATGGTTATTGTATCACCTCTCAGTCATCTCCTCTCCAGGCTAAACATGTCCGACTTAAGAACATTATCCAAGCAGCCCAATTACTTTGTTCATGTTTGAGCCTCAATGTTGTTTTCTTTCCTTCTGTTCATACTCACCATGCTTTCACTTCCTGCTGCACCCTTCCTCTTTCCTAAACAGCAGCAACCTCAGGCTGAACAACCACCCCTTACACCCCACAGAGTTCAAGGAGGCCTGGGATGCTCTCTTCTCTCCTCTCTTCACTCTCCCCAGTCTCCTGCAGAAAGGCCCAGTCATTTCCACTCCATTCCCCCAGCAATGCTGACCACCAGACAGACATTCCAAGAAGAAACAGGCCATGTGCTGTAGTGGTTAGAATGCAGGACCAGGGAAGGGGAGACATGGATTCAAATCCAGTGCAGCCATGAAGCTCTCAATGAACTTGGGCCGGTCGGGGTCTCTCTCTCTCTCTGCCTAATCTCTCTCATGGGGTTGTTGTGTGAGCATAAAATGGAAGGAAGGACAACTTTCTACACTCCTTGGGTACATGGTGGAATAAAAATGAACTGCCACCATTCCACCCAAGTTAGCAGTGCTCTGCACCGTTTTCTTGTAATTTCATGTCTGCCAACATTGGGCAATTATGTATTTAGCATTTGCTCCACGTGTTCTCAACCCAGAGGGAAAACTGCAGCTCAAAACCACATTCAGATACCTTGGGGCAATGCCGCACTGACTGCAAAGTCACCCCTGAATGGCCATAAAACAACCACAGATCTCTGCTGAAGGTATCACAAAATCCGATGATCAAAGGAAGCGAGAGCGGCATGCAATGCAGAGGGGAATTTCTGTTCCAAAGTGGGTTTCGTAAAACAACAGAGGGAAAAGCCGATGCAGAATCAGCCTCTGATGCATTGGGGCTAAAGAATGCCCAGTGCTGACTCCGATAGACAGCCGTTGGTAAGATCGCCCCCTGCTGGACGTACCAAGTGGTTGTTCCTGACCGATTCTGCTGACTCTGGTGGGTTGTCCAGGTGTTTGAGGTTGGCAAAGGGCTTGGCTGCTCCCCAGGACTCCAGGTAGCGAGTCATCCGGACGGACGCCCTCATTTTGTAGTCCTCGCCTGACACGGGCGATAGCGTGTCGTTGGTGCTTTCTTCTTCTGCCTAAGCTCACCAGGGACACAAAGAGACTGAGTGAGTGACGGATTCCAGCCAGCCAGCTCCCTCTCCATATCCAGGGCTGTGAAGAACCCCAAACAGTGCAATCACCCTAGGCAAGAGTCGATTTTCATATGGGGTTCCCAGAGCATGCGTCTTAAACTTACTAAGTTTCGAGTGCTCATGACCACGATGAAAAGAGGGTTAGAAGCACGTAAGCAATGCTGCATCAAATCTCAAAGAGAGGCACGGGGGGGACAGCTTGGATCCACCCCTTTCCAGGATTAGGATCGGCAATAGAATGAATTATGCAAAACTACGGAACCAGCATTCATCTATTTACTCTATTTATAGCCCCCTGTTCTCAGTGACATTGAAAGCAGATTAGGCCATTAAGAACAATGCAATCAGAGCGATTTAATGCATGCAATCAGCAGTGCACGGCGCAGTGGCTAAGAGAATAAGCAGTGTTCTAGTCGATCCCCAGTTCAAATCAGGCCACTGCTTTATAAGCAAGACACTCTGAGTGGGGCCGATGTCAATATAGCCTAAGATGGGGCAGCCGACAGGGCCAGAGGTTTTTGGAAGGCCCCACTGCTTCAGAGCCCTCCAGCCACATGTCGCCAGGGTAGAACTTGCAGGTGGCGTACAATGGTGGCACTTCTGGCAGGCATAGTGGTCCCCAGCACCATTGGGGAAATGACCTATTGATAATGGGAAGGGTCATAAACAGGTGGGGGAAGGAAGGACACCCAAGGCAGGGGAGGAGGTGGACAGGTGGGAAGGAGGGCATGAGTGGGGGTCCCGGTGGGGGTCAAAGCAGGAGAGGGGGCCCCGGGCACTCTCTGCCCCGGGGCCCCTGAAATCTGGAACTCCGACCCAAACCAACATGGGGATACAGAACAGGATTGTTGTCGGGAGGACAACCCAGTAGTGTGTGCGGATCGCCACTTACGATGCTAAGTGTTGCGTTAAAAATAAGCCCTTCCCTCTTCTTGCCACCCAGCTCTCTGGTCTAGAAGGTCTTTCATATGAAACGAGGTGCACAGAAACCCACATCTCCTCACCCTTGGATCAACGACCAAGAAGGTCCTGATCTTGTTCTCCTTCAGGTAGGGGTCACGGTGCCAGCAGCAGATCTCCTCGACCGCGTACACTCCGTCCAGGTGAGACAAGGTGGCCTCCGTGATATGCACTCTCCTGAAAAAATAGAACGGTCCCCACGTGTAGTTCCTGGGTGTAGCAGAAGGGGGGCAGCACCCCCTTCTGCAGTGATGCAGAATTCTTCCATTCGCCGACATTGATTCACATCTGGATCTGCTGTTTCCCACCTCCCGTTTGCCAGACAGTCCTTACATGCACCACCAGAGGGTGGTGTTACATCATCAGCTGCTGGGAAATGGTCTAAATCCTTCCAATGTGCAGGAAATGGTCTAAATTCTTCCAATGTGCAGGGGGAGAGACAAAATGGGCATATAAAATAATCCTGGGCATACGAAATAATCTCACCATTTATTTAGTTACTTCCAGGGATTAATGAGCCCACTGCGTAAAGCTACCCAGTTTAGCTTTTTTCAGGTCTAATGCACTACCGAAAATTAATCTGTAGCTTTCCTAATATCGTGATGCTGCATTTTGCTTAACTCCTGCTCTCTGCCTGCAAAGGGATGTGAGCGCGGGTATTCAGAAGTAGAACAGCCCTGAAATCTCCTTTAGGCCTAATGTCACACGGGAAATCTATCTATTTATCCGCAATTATTTTAACTAAGGAGCGGTTCTCCCTGTCCTATTTTAACCTCGCAATAAACCGGTGAGAGGCGATGGGCGCAGGTCACACGGTAAACTTCATGGCAGGGTGAGGTCTGACACTCCAACTAGGGCTGCCAGGGAGAGCCCGTTGGCAGAGCCTGGCAACTGATGGGAGGGCTGAGGGCAGGTTCACGGGGTGTGCAATGCTGGTGATGTTACCAATGTTGCTATGCCATTTATGGATAAAACCCGGAAGTGACAAAGGATGACTCTAGGAACGGCCAGAAACTCTATGGTGAAACCACAACGTTTCCAGCAATTACTAGAGCTACCCTATGTCACTTCCATTTTTTATCTGGAGGATGTGATGCAGTGATGTCAGTGACACTGCTTTTCTTCCCCCCCTCCTTCTGCCACCACTTGGAGCAGCGGCAGGCAATGGGAGCTGCCTGTGGGAGGACTCCCACCATAGTGGGTGGCCTTTCATAACTCTCACCCTTATACCACACTATCTCTTTTCTATGAACACATTTTCCCAGTGTTTCTCGAAGAGAACTGTTCACACAAGGAAGGGGTAAACTATCCCCCATGCGTGCTTTTGAAACTACCATTCCCCTCACTGGCGTTCTGCTTAGCAGTGAAAAGGGGGTAAAGGGCATAGAGAAGGCTCCTGTCTTTTGAAACATCCATAGTTAAAGACCAAAGACAGAACTGGGGGGTTAACTTGGATGGGTTAAATGCCACACAGGGGAGGATTAAGTCCTCTCTTCCTCTACTGCAGCCCCGATCCAAGTAAAATCCCTGTAAAAAAAACCATTGGTGATATCCAGGGCTATTTTTGGGCAGGAAGGCACGGGAACGGGGTTCCGGCTGGCTCCCGAGTTGGCCACGCCCAGCAGGAACTCATTAGCATAACAGGCCACACCCAACAGTAGAAACTCATTAGGATTGGCTACATTAGGGGTGTGTGGCCTAACATGCAAAGGAGTTCCTGCTCCAAAAGAAGCCCTGGGTTTTGACAACAAACAAGGTAAACAGAATAAGTAGCAAAAGGTGGGTGTGGCTGGAGGACCACATTTCTGGTAACATGGGGGTGTGGCCTAGTATGCTAATGAGCTGTGCTGTCAGGGGTGTGGCCTAACATGCTAATGAGTTTCTGCTGTTGGGTGTGGTCTATTATGCTAATGAGTTCCTGCTGGGCTTTTTCTACAAAAAAAAAGCCCTGGTGATATCCATTCGTCTATCTCCCTGCATCACTGCTAGCTTGGCCCTAAAACAAAAGTTACAAACCACCTCCCTCATTCCATGTTACAAATGACACCATACCCTTAAATACATCTTTGCCCCCCTTTTTTATAGAGGTTACATGCAATTCTTCCCCCAGGCCAGTAGAGGTCAACATCCAAGCACAAACATAAGTATGCAATCCTCCCCTCTCGTTCCTCCTGGGAGCATCCCTGCTCACCATCTTGCCTCTCTCACCCTGGCACGCCTCCCGCTTCCATGTGATTGGCTAGCGTCACGTCGTCGGACCAGACATCATACTGCCATTTCTGGAGTCCAATCACCCCGCACAGGACGTTTCCCGAGTGGACCCCGACTCTCATGTTGATGTCCACGCCAGTGGCGTCGCGCAACTTCCTGTGGAACGAGGCAAAGTTGTTTCATTTTTATTAAAAACATCTTCCAGGGCCCAGTAATGAAAAAAAATTAAAAGTACAGAAGCAATTGATGAATACAGATTTGGCCCTTACTGCACGTGTTTTGGAAGCAGAATTCAAAATGTGATGATGACATCAACGAAACTAAAACAGCATTTGGCGACAGTCTGAACAATCACGTTTGCTGAGCTAGACTCCCCTTGCAAACACACACGCCCTGCCTAACGAGCAGAACTCCTTCCCAACATCCCTCTGGTTTCCAAGCTCTGAGACTCAAAGTTCCATCTTTAAGCACATACTCTGCCTGCTTCACATCAGTCCCTGGCCTCTCCAGTTACAGGATCTCAGGTACCTGGACTTCACCTGAGATTCCAGGGAACCATTGCCACTCAGGTGAGATGAGGCTAGACGGGTCTGACATAGGGCCTGGAGTTCTCTCTGGATTACAATTGATCTCCGTACGAAGATCAGTTCCCCTGGAGGTAGCAGCTGCTTCGGAGAGTGTACTCAATGGCAGCACAACCCACCCTTTCCCAGACTCTAACTTTGGCCCTATCCCCAAATCTCCAGGAATTCCCCAAGCCAGAGTTGGCAACCCAAGCCTGAGCCAGTATAAGGCAATTTCAAAGGTATGGCTTTCCAGCAGTCCCACTTCCTGTAGCTCTCCTGTTGCTCTCCATCGCCCTCTGCAGCTCATAACGTCTTAAGGATGAAGAACTTTAGGCCAGCTCAGGTGATAGAACCGACTTACACGTCTTGAAGACTAGGAACAGAAGGATGCCTTAGCTACCAATGCTTCCTTTAAGCTGTGGAGTCTTGCGAGCAAACATTCTACTTTGCGAGCTACTGGCATTAAAGTTGTGAGCGAGCGATTGGGCTACTGCATAAATTAGTTTGCTCTGGAGCCCTCCTTCCTGAGTGAAGACAAAAATGTGAGAGCTGGAGGCTAAAAAACTGTGAGCTGGCTCACACTAACTCAGCTTAGAGGGAACACTATTCGCTACCTATCTCTTACAGTTCTTTACCTCCCTTTCTAGCCCTGACCTGGATGGTCCAAGCTAGCTCAGTCTTGTCAGATCTTGGAAGCTAAGTACACTCAGCTAAGGTTGCCAGCTCCGGGCCGGGAAATACTCATATGGCGGATGCAGCCTGAGAAGTGTGAGGTTTGGGGGAGGGATGGACTTCAGTAGAGTATGATGCCACAGAGTCCACCTTCCAAAGAGCCCATTTCCCCCAGGTGAACTGATCTCCATTGCCTGGAGATCAGCAGTAAACCCAAGAGATCTCCAGCTACCACCTGGAGATTGGCAACCAAAGGTCAGCCATGGTTAGTATTTGGATGGGAGACCACCAAGGAAGCCCAGGGTCACGACACAGAGGCTGGCAATGGCAATGAACATTTATTCCATTGAAAATGTTAGATATGAGACTCAGGCAGCAGCTCGTTGAACAGTGAAATCAGCTTTATTTACAGAGTGAGAACAAGACGGGACGACAGCAAAACTGGGGAGCAACAGGCTCCTTTTTAAACAGTCCAGGCTGGCTAAACCACGCCCATTAGTGTAGTAAGGACCAATCAAAGTATGTACATAAAGTCCAATCACAGCTCCTCCCTCCTGCACGTATCTTGTTTCCTGATTGGACAACTATGCAGAGCATCCAATCAGTTTGTGTTGTTCAGGATACCAGGTTTCAATGGGAGCTGGAATCAAGCTCCTACACTTATGTATGTCAATACATAACAGAAAACCTTACAGGGGTACCATAAGTCAACTGTGACAAGCCCTTTCCACCCCCGCCACAGAGCCTATGTAGAACAAGCTCTTGCCTCCCACTACTCCCAGCCAGAGACTGTAACTCGCATATCGTCCATGTGAGAAATCATATCCCACACAAGCAAATAATTGACTTGACATTCAGAAGTGTCCCTGAAGTTCACCTAGGCTTGCTAGGCCTCAGGGCCAAACTAGATGTGACGGCATCCTCGTGTTTGCCATGGGGCCATGGCCACCATTTACAACAATTTAAAAATGCAGCAAGGGCCTGATCCTGATCAGGACCGCAGCACGGGGGGCTGAGGCGCTCTCGTTTCATCCCCCCCCCTCCTCGGTGTTTTTTCGAGTCCCAAAATGGCCGCCCCTCACAGACGTTTCAGCGCTTGAAAAAGTGCAAGTGGGGAGAGAAGAATGCCTCAAGCCTGTTGGCCGTTTAAATCCCCTTTAAATTGGCAGCGGCAGCCCCCTGGCGGTCATGAGGATGTCGTTATATGTAGCCCTCAGCCCTTAGCTCCAAGATTCAGGTTCAGAACTCATTCTCGGGTTAGCACATTGTAATCTCACAGCAGTCAGCTGGCCCTGCATACCTGAATGGATTCATTTAAGATTTCTCTGCCTGCCTGTTTATGGAAACTGCTGCGCCTATGAGCTGAAGATGTGAGGTAATAATAGCCCAATTTTCTTCTCCCCACCTCCTTTCCCCTTTGGGGTCCTCCACTCACTTGATGGCTTGGCACATATCAAGCCCCATCTTGACACAGTTACGTGCGTGGTTGGGAAGCGAGACAGGCAAACCAGAGACACAGTAGTAGCAGTCCCCCAAGATCTTGATCCGCATGCACTCGTTGTCCTAGGAGACAAGAAGCAATTGAGGTTGAAGACAGAGCCCTGATTTTAGTCTTATCTAATTTTGGAAGGTGGAAATCTCGGTTTTTGAAAAGAAGAGCGAGAGGCAATTTACTGGAGCAGGGGACCTGAACAAATGTATTCCAAGAAAGACATTATATCAAGCACAACAATCCTTTTTCTACCACAGCTTCATCCAGAGATGATCCCTGGAACTTAATTTGCTGACTTGAAAGATCAATAAAGTCTGTACAAAAAAAAAAATCCGCTGGCTGGATGTTTCTATTTCTCCAATTGATGTGCTAATACCAAATAGTGCTCTCAAGTAGAATGGCAGGGATTAAAATCCATTTACTCTTTAACAAGAATCTCGGTGTACTGCCTACACCAGCTTTCCAGCTTCTTACAAAGAGGAGGAGGAGATTGGATTTCTATCGCGCCCTTCACTCGGAGTCTCAGAGCGGCTTACAATCTCCTTTCCCTTCCTCTCCCCACAACAGACACCCTGTGAGGTAGGTGGGGTTGAGAGAGCTCGGACAGAAACTGCTCTTTCAAGAACAGCTCTGACAGAACTATGGCTTGCCCAAGGTCATCCAGCAGCTGCAAGTGGAGGGGTGGGGAATAACTGGCAAAAAGCTTCTCAGTTACAGACAGTGAACTAATTGGGCAATAATTAGTTAGCTCCTTTTATCTACCCTTTTTAGAAATTGGGATAATGGACATGTTTACCCAAATACCCTACCCCGGAAATTGCTGAAAGTAGATAAGGAGGTCAACAAGGGAGCCCAGCATTTTACATTAGATGTTGAGCTGCAGATTCCTGGGCTTGGTGGTCACTAAGGCATCATATTCCTCACCTCGGTGATCTGGTCACATGAGTCAGCTGAGATCCTTCTATCCCCCTTTTTAAAACTTGGGATGAATATTGCTTCCATCCAAATACTAGACACTCTACCCTGGAAAGTAGCCAAGGATGTCAACAAGGGAGCCCAGCATTTTACTGTAGAAGCCGATCTGCACATTCATGGGCTCGGCGGTCCCTAAGGCATTACGTTCCTCACCTTGGCAATCTGGTCGAATTTTCCAAAGAGTTCGTTGAGCATCAGGACTAGTTCTTTTGGGGAGCACTCGCTGGCCAGGAGCGTGAACCCAACAATGTCCGCGTACAGGATGCTGTCGGGGGTCAGAGAAAGAGAGGGAGATGTCAGGAGAGCTGTTTTATGAGAGGCAGTGAAAGGGCATCGAGTTCTCCTAAAGGTGGGTGAGACAACTTTGTGGATCAAGGGAGACAAAGAGAGAGGACCTGACGTTCTTGTGCTGCTTCACGTAGAGATTGTGGAAGTTGTTGGTGCTCTCGTGCCTCTGCTGTGCTTGGCCACCGTCCCGGAGCCTCTCTATGATCTCCGCCTTCATCTCTAAGGCAATGTAGGCCGGAAGGATGGAGAGGAGGAGGTGTTCCTGGAATGATGGATGGAGCAGGTAGAGAAAGAAGAAGAAGACAGGGCTGAGTCTGAGACGACTGCAATGTCCTTTCCTCTAATTTCCTCAGTCATTAACTTCACTTCTGGGCTATTTGCACTTACAATTCATCCGTTATCGGAATCTGTTCTCCACCTTTCGTCGGTGTGAGCTGGCTGCAGAAGAGAGCTTCCCTGTGCATGTACAGCGGGGGGTTCCCTGCCCAGTTGAGCCTGAAAGTACCTTTGGAATGCTGACACACGGTGGGAGGCACAGCCACAAAATGGCTGCCATAAGAGGTGGGGCCAACCACAAAATCTCAGGGAGCGAAGTGTTATGTCCTGAAGCTAGAATCTGTCCTATCGTTTCCTATGTTAAGCTTCAGGCATAAAATGGGATTGTAATCTGTCACATTCCCATTGGTCGGTTTCTGTGAAACCTTGTAAGTATCCAATCATATCTGTACATATGCTTTTGGAGGGAACAGACCTCATTGGTCTTGATCCCAGCATTGTCATTGGATGTTAACATTTATGGGCGTGGCTTTGACAAGCCTAGATCATTTAAAAAAGCAGCCATGCTCCACTGTTCTGTGTGTGTGTGTTGTTGAGTTGAGTTTGCTGTTATGATAAAGCTGAACTCACTTTAGCTGAAATCTATCGTGTTGAGTTGCATACTTAACACGAAGTCGTGCATAGCTCTAATAGTAACTCTACAACATTTCAGACAGAAGCTCTGTTGAACACGATCCCTTTTAAATGGACTCTATTGTTTAAAAATGTTTTCTGGCACACGCACAGTTTATCTTCAGTCATACAGTGAACACCCTCACTCTGTGGCGGCAGCTGTTGCCAAAGCAACGTCTTAAAAATCTGCACAGCCAATCAGATCTCAGACAGCCAATGGGAAGACCTGCTGGGCAAAAGCCCCACATGGTCCCACCTATTCGCTCTAAACACATTTGGCAGGCACCAGGAAAAGTCTCTGCAGATGCCATGGTGCCCACAGGCACATTGGGGAACCCTGATACACAGAATTTTTGTCACTAGGTCACTGCAACTGCCATATATGTGGGCAGGGCTATTTTGGTGCAGGAACGCACAGGAACGGAGTTCCGGCTGGCTCCCGAGTTGGCCATGCCCAGCAGGAACTTATTAGCGTAACAGGCCACACTCAACAGCAGAAACTTATTAGGATTGGCTACATTTGGGGGGTGTGGCCTAACATGCAAAGGAGTTCCTGCTACAAGAAAAGCCATGAGTTACGACAACAAACAAGGTAAACCGAATAAGAAGCAAAAGGTGGGTGTGGCTGGATGACCACACTCCTGGTAATGTGGGGGTGTGGCCTAATATGCTAATGAGTTTCTGCTGTTGGGTGTGGCCTATTGTGCTAAGGAGTTCCTGCTGGTCTTTTTCTACAAAAAAGCCCTGTATGTGGGGTTTGGAAAGCATGACCTTCTAAACAAGCTTAAGCTCCAGCACATTGCCTTCTTTAAAGGTTTTCAAGCAAAGGCCAGATGGCCATCTGACAGCTTTGCTGATTCTGTGAACTTGGGCAGATCATGAGAGGGAGGGCAGGAAGGGTTGCATCAGGGCTTAGTTCTCGTGGCCCTTTCTTACGCGCCCAGGGAAATGCTCATCACCATTCTGGGGTCAGGAAGCAGATTTTCTCCAGACCAGTTTGGCCGGAGATCCTGGAGGTCTTTGTCATCTTCTGGGCATGGAACAGCAGTCACTGGGTTGTGTGTGGGGGGAGGCATTTGTGAATTCCCTGCATTGTGCGGGGGGTTGGACTAGATGGCCCTGGAGGTCCCTTCCGACTCTATGATTCTAGGCTCCCACACTGCGAGGAAGCTCCATGTTCATTTAATCACCATCTCAAATGCAGAAGCCTGTGCATTGGCAATGGGGCTTCCGCACATGAGTTCTCTAGGCACTTTCTTCCCTCAGTCCCTTGCAGATCCGATTTTTGCCCCATCGTGCCAGCAAGGGGCTTTCTGAAGGCTTTTTTTTAAAAAAAAGAAAAATCAGTAATTGCTAAAGTGTTACAGCACGTAACCAGTTCAGGTGGGTAGCCGCGTTGGTCCGAAGCGGCAGAACAAAATTTGAGGCCGGTGGTGGCACCTTTAAGAGCCAAGATGAATATGCAGAGTTGAAATTGGATCAGGTGGCCCGTAAGATCAATGGATGGCAGCAAATTTTCATGCTGTGCATCTTGAAAGAGCCAGTTTGGTGTAGTGGTTAAGTGCGCGGACTCTAATCTGGGAGAACCGGGTTTGATTCCCCACTCCTCCACTTGCACCTGCTGATGTGACCTTGGGTCAGTTACAAGTTCTGGCACAGCTGTTCTTGGAAAAGAGCAGTTTCTGTCAGAGCTCACTCAGTCCCACCTACCTCACAGGGTGTCTGTTGTGGAGAGGGGAAGGGAAAGGAGTTTGTAAGCCGCTCTGAGACTCCTTTGGGTAGAGAAGGGCAGGGTATAAATCCAGTCTCCTACTCCTACTCCTCTTCTTCTTCTTCTTCTTCTTCTTCTTCTTCTTCTTCTTCTTCTCCTCCTTCCTCCTCCTCCTCCTCCTCCTCCTCCTCCTCCTCTCTGAGTGGCCCTCTTAACGGCTAATCCCCACCCACCCTCTTTTTTCCTGTAAGTAGCCCTTGAGGAGATTTTATTCCAGTTTGCCCAAGGAAGTGTGCTTTGCACACGAAAGCTTACACTTTAAATAAAACTTTATTGGTCTTAAAGGGGCCACTAGACTCAAACTTTGTTCAGCAAGTACCGGTATTCATTCAAAGCCCTCTGGTGGCACAGCAGGAGAAAGGGCAGCCATGAGAGGCTATCAGCTGGAAAACAGTTCCCAGTACGGGTCGGATCTCTGAGGATGCACCCATTCCCATCCAGATGGCGTGGGGACGTGCTTGGACTGCATTCTTCTAAAAAGATCGACACAAAGCCAGTTTGGGCAAGAGTGTATTGAGGACAAAGAAAGGATGGCTACAGTACAATCATTCGGATGCTCCAGAATAAAACTGACTCTATTTTGGAAGCCGAAACAAAGCAAAAGCTCCGTGTGGAAGCGGTTGGAAGTGCTGACAAGTTGCTGCTGGCTTATGGTGACCCTTGTAGGGCTTTCAAGGCTAGAGATGGTTTGCCACTGCCCTGCCTCTCTGTAGGTTCCAAGAACATAAGAAAATAAGAGAAGCCAATGTTGAATCAGGCCAATGGCCCATCTAATCCAACACTCTGTCACACAGCGGCCAAAATATACCAGGGGCCATCAGGAGGTCCAGCAGTGGGGCCAGGACACTAGAAGCCCTCCCACTGCTGCCCCTCCAGCACCAAGAATAGAGGGCATCACCTGCCCCGGACTGAGAGTTCCCATCTATACCCTGTGGCTAATAGCCACTGATGGACTTCTGCCCCATATGTTTATCTAATTCCCTCTTGAAACTGTCCATGCTTGTAGCTGCCACCACCTCCTGTGGCAGTGAATTCCACGTGTTAATCACTCTAAGCTGAGTTAGTGTGAGTTAGCTCACAGTCTTTCAGGCTCCGGCTCACACGTTTCTGTTTTAGCTCAGGAAGGGTGGCTCCAGGGCAAACTAATTTATGCAGCAGCCAAATTGCTCGCTCACAGCTTTAATGCCAGTAGCTCGCAAAGCAGAATTTTCACTCACAAGACTCTACAGCTTAGAGGGAGCATTGGTGGGGACCCTGGACTGCCTTGTTGGTTTCCCATCCAAGTGCTACCCATGACTGACCCTGCTTAGATTATGAGTTCTGGTGAGATCAGGCTAGCCTGAGTCCATGTGTATGTAGTCTATGTTATTTAGAGACCAGGTGGAATGGACCGAGATCAGAAGGACTTATTACAGAATCCCTCAGTTGTTCCCGTGCTCACCTGGTGCCGCTTCTCAGACTCCAGCTTGACACGAGACTGGATGAGGTTGAAGGTCTCATGGAAGGTCTCTTGCAGGGCCACCTCCATTAGATGCTTGTGGTAGGCACCCACGAGGTTCCCACAGACAAAGATGACAAGGTTGGCCAAGAGCTGAAAACAGAGGCCCAGACAAAACACATAAAGCCAAGTCAAACCGGGAAGGGGAGAAGATAGAGCATGGAGGAGAGAGGAGAAAGCTAGGGAAGAGAGACTATCTCTGTGTTGGCTGATGTCATCCAACCAAAGGTAGTTCTGAGGAGGAGGAGGAGGAGGAGGAGAAGAGGAAGGAGGAGGAGGAGGAAGAAGAGGAAGAAGAGGAAGAAGGAAGAAGGAAGGAGGAGGAGGAAGAAGAAGAAGAAGAAGAAGAAGAAGAAGAAGAAGAAGAAGAAGAAGAAGAAGAAGAAGAATCGGATTTATACCCTGCTCTTCACCACCTGAAGGAGTCTCAGAGCAGCTTACAATCACCTTCCCTTACTCTCCCCACAACAGACACCCTGTGCAGTGGGTAGGGCTGAGGGAGTTCTAAGAGAACTGTGACTGACTCAAGGTCACCCAGCTGGTTTCACGTGGAGGAGTTCTCCAGATTAGAGTCCACCGCTCTTAACCACTACACCAAGCTGGCTTTAAAGGGAAGTACAGGGTGGTGACAACAGGTATAACCAGACAGATGGATAGATGGGACAAGAGGGCTACAATAAAAAGGAGATGATAAAAATGGATGGATGATGAACGGACAACAAAACGGTTGGATGGAATGGCAAAATGAACAGACAGAAGGACAATAGAAGGGTGGAAAAGATGATGAGATGTATGGATGGAATGCAGAAGAAGAGAAGGGCGGCCAAATAAATGGAGGGATGTATTGGTGCACGGACGGGCCAGAGATCGCTGTGCAGAATGTTAAAGTGAGCATATGGATAGATGGGAAGAAATTGGAAGGAACAGTGATGGGTAAATGGGACAAAGGTAGTAGGGGAGAGATGGCAAAATGGATAGATGGACCGGAGGAGTGCAGGAGGAAGAGAAAGGTGGCAAGATGAAGAGGAAGGTGGATGAGTGGATCAGGAGAAATGGATGCACATAGAAGAGGAGGGGGACTGACGGAGGAGGAGGAGGAGCAATGGCAAAATGGATGAATGGGTTATCAGGCTGATGGAGGGATGGGTAAAAGTTGGGTGGGCAGGCTGATGGAGAAACAGCTCCAGGAATGCTACAGAAAGCATCAATAAGGGATGGGCATTATAGGAGGAAAGTTCAAGGGCTCAGGTAGGGAGGTCGATTAGGATGCTATGCATGCAGCCGTAAGCATGCTAGAGATCCACAGGCCCACCGGATGCGTGCCCTGTGCGCTGTTCCCGTACGACACACTGCTGCTCTGCACGGACATCTGTGCAGTAGCCCCTCAGTCTGGTCTTGACGGGAAGGGACCTTGGGTCAGGCTCACCTGCAGGGCCAGCTCCGCCTGCGACGTGCACCCAATGGAGAGATAGACGCCCAGGACGATGACATGGGAGAGGGAGGAGGCCAAGCCGGCCCCCACCGCATCTTGCATCCGGATGGGCAGCATGGTGTAGACGGTGAAGATGATGAAGAGGAAGAAAGAGACCTTGGGGGAAAGGACTTGGCGTCAGTCGTCTGTGCAACAGGATCGGGGGTGGGTGGGAAGTGCCGTTGAGTCACTGCTGACTTACAGCACCCCTTAAGGTTTGAAGGCAAAGGAGAAATGGAGGAGGTCCTGCCATTGCCTGTCTTCCTTGGAAGTCTCCCATCCAAGCACGAACCAGGGCTGACCCAGCCTGGCTTTCGAGATCTGATGAAATTGTGCCAGCCTAGGCCATCGAGGTCAGGGCAAGGAGAATAAGGTTCCATTTGTGGAAAGGAAATCCAAGAAAGTGTGTTCTCCCCACCCACCTCAATACACACAGTTCAGCAGTAGCACCTCCGCCATATGGGTTGGGAAGTAAATTTTCTGTTTGCAAGGAAACCCAGGGTTGCTACGCAGAGGCAGGGGATGGCAAGCCACCTCTGAGCTGTCTCTCGCCTTGAACACCCTATGGGGGTCACCGTAAATCAGGTGCGACTTGACAGCGCTTTTTCTACTACCATCAGGGGAAGTTGGTTAATTTGCTTTTAGAGAAGGAAACACTCCAACCTGTGATCTTCCACGACCCTCCGCCATGCGGGTAGCCCAGCCAAGCCCCGATCTCATCAGATCTCAGAAGCTAAACAGAGCCGACCCTGGAAAGTATTGGATGGGAGACCTCCAAGGAATACCAGGGTCATGACACAGAGGCAGGAAATAGCAAGCTACCTCTCTGAATGTCCCTTCTATCTGAGCCCCACTAGGGGTCACCAGAAATCAGCCATGACTTCCAGGCGCGTGCGCATACACACACAGACAGAGGGCTCTTTTGTAGCAGGGACTCCTTTGCATATTAGGCGACACCCCCCTAATGTAGCCAGTCCTCCAAGAGCTTACAGTAGCCCCTGTAAGAAGAGCTCTGTAAGCTCCTGGAGGATTGGCTACATTAGGGGTGTGTTACCTAATACGCAAAGGAGTTCCTGCTACAAAAAGAGCCCTGCATATGCACACAGACACACACACACCTCGTTCCCCTGATGTGTGTGAACCACCACCTCAGGCAGCGTTGGGTATTCAATGCCGAGTTAAACCCAGGAGATGGCTGTGGTGGTTCCCCTGGGTGGTAAGGTTTGTGCTTATGTGCAAAGCTCTAACATTTGAAGAGGTGAAGCCGGAGCTCCGTGCTACAGCACACGCTGAAGGTTCCTGGTTCAGTTCCTGCAATCTCCACTTCAGGATCTCAGACATTAGGATCCTTTTTTTTGCATCTGGGACCATGGAGACCCTGCGCCCATCAACTAATGAGCTAGATTGCTCAAGGATCTGGCCCACTGTAAGACAGCTTCATCTATTCAATTCTTCTCCATGTTCTTTTTTTTAAAAAAAGGATCATTGCACACAGAAGAGTAGATCTCAAGGAGGAATCTAGGCTAGAGCACTTCTCCTTGACAGGCTACCTTTCTATTGAGAGAGTGGAGTTATTTCTCTACATGGGAGAGCATTCGACTATGCAGCCACCCCACCACCACCACCTGCATTCTGAAGCATCGTGATTTTGTTCATGAACGTATCGACCAATGTTTAGAAGATGCCCATCCCACCCCTTAAAATGGCCTGTTCCAACTTTCAAGGCCTATGCTCCCTCCAAAAAGACGCATTGAGAGTCCCTCACCTGGTCCCATGCCATAACCACCCCTCCAGTGAAGACAAAGACGTAGCCCATGGTGATAAGGCAGATCCAGATTACAGCCGAGAAGATGCGAGTGCATTGTTGAAAGATGCTCTCGATGCACACGAGGACCAAGATGAGGCCAAAAACAGCCAGAGCAGCAAATAAGGTAATTAGGAAGCCCAAGTTGGAGGAGAATTCCTGGAGGAAAGGAGAGACGTGCTTAATTAGTCATACTCGCAATACTGGTGTTCTCCTAAAGGGCACTGCATGGCAGGAAACAAGGTGCTGAAATTAATGATTTCTGATTCCTCTGTTGAACATTAGTAAATCATCAGCACGTGCTTGTTTGATCTTCACTTCTCCCAGTTTGTTAGAGGGTTGTCGAGCACCTTGGAAGTAGGGTCCAAACCCATGGTCTACAGATTTCCCAGTTCTCCCTTTGAAAAGTAAGCTATTATTTTGGCTAGCACATTTCAAATCAGCAGCAGTCTTAGCAGCAGTCTTAGCAGCTATTCTAACAGCAGCGGTTTGCATTCCCCCCAGGTCAGTCTTAGCAGCTATTCCAACAGTAGCGGTTTGCATTTCCTACAGGTTAGTCTTTGCAACAGAACTGCAGCAGATTTTGACATCCCCTTTCCCTAGTCTAGAATACACAAACAGAAGCTGACAGAAGCAAAGAACTAACTCTCATGCAGTCCCCGAACGTGTCCCTGCTGAGTTATCTGGAACAGGCTCTTAACCACAGCTGGAATTGACAAGCCTCCACCACTTGCTCCTGTGTGTGTGGATGTGAGTGCTCTGGCCTGAATAAGCCACGTGACCTGGCAAAGGGATGTAGCAGGAGCCCCGGACCCACCAACTTTCCACCATTGAAAACGGAGACATGCTCATTCCACTCCTATTATAATAACAAACAGCTGCCTGAGCCTGCCGCGCGCAAGTGATTACACATTGTTGAAGGCCCTACTTGCCTGCTGTTTTCATTTACTGGGAAATAGCCTGTCCTCTGCCGCTTTCAAAGCCGGGAGGGTAATTATTCTTTGGGCAAAGGACACTTTAGAAAAAACACAATTGTTCCTCCGGTACGAGAGCAATGATTCAAGATGTACCTTAGCAGCTGCCGTGCACGAAGTGGCAGGTTGCGTGCTGCATGGCGCCTTTGTGCCCGCTTATGTCTTTACCTACACGCGCATGCACTTACATACACAGCTCCAGGCTACTGTAACGCAAAAGCGTTTGCAAAATTTGAACTGGAACAGAACAGGGAAGCCAGGATGCTAAAGGGGGATCAAAATCACCCCATTTACATCAATTGCACCGGCTTCCAGTTTGCTTGTAGGCCCAGTTCAATGTTTTGGTGTTGCCGTTTGCAGCCCTACATGGCCTTGGGTCAGAGTATCAGAGGGACCACCTTCACCCTAGGGTTGCCATCCCCTGGCTAGCAGTCCCCAGGAGCATTGAGTGGGCAGAGACTCCAAAAACCAGTGTTGTGCAATGCCATGAGATCACTTCCTGTTTCAGACCCAGGTTGCCATTCCCCAGTTGGGGGACAGGGGATCCCCCAGTTTGGGGTTCCTCCCCTGTTTCAGTGCTATCAGAAAGCAGGGGGAAATGGCCACGGGGTGCTCCTCTCCGCCAGGGAATTAACCCTCCCCAAACAATGCGCCTACATCACTTTAGGAGTGACATAGGCACCTTGGTGACATTGGGGGCGACACTCTGATTCTTGGGCAAAACTCTATGGTAGAGTTAGCTTCAAATAATAGAGTTTTGTCCAAAACCCAGAGCGTCACTTCCCCTCCCTCCCAACGTCACCAGTATGCCTATGTCACTTCCGGGTGATGTAGGCACGTCACACCTGATGTCCCCAGTGTGCCTATGCCACTCAGAGATGACGTCCCTCCCCAAACCCAGCCCTCCCCAGGCTCTACCCACAAACCTCCAGGAACTTCCCAACCCAGAGCTGGCAACCCTACAAGACATGGTGATGCCTACTGGATTAGAGGAATTTAAAAGTGATCGGGAGATACTTATGGTGGAAAGGTTTATTGCTGGCTTTTAGATGGCCTCTGACTGCCATCTGTTGGGAGTCACTAAACGAGGCCTGTTGTTTGTGGGTTCTACTTGTGGGCTTTCCTATGTAATCTGACTTGCTACTGTCGCAAACAAGATACTGGACTAGATGAATTATTGATCTGAACCAACATGGCTGCTCTTATGTTCTTCTGCAGATGAGGGAAAGGATTTGGAACCCTACATAAGGACCAGTCTGAGGGTTTAAACAGATGAGACAAAAATGATATGTTCCCTGCATGCCTAGTAAGTGCAACTTGCAGGCCCAATAAGCCTCAATTTACCTCAAGGACATGCAGGGAAGAGAGAAGGGGGTTTAACTTTTTAGCCACCACTTAATGGGACCCCGACTTTGAGGTCAGCTTACTAAAACACGCATCGTTTTAACATACATCTTTTCTCCTTTACAATGTTAATAGCTGGATGGAGGAACTGGTTTCAAATATCAAACGGTGTGGAGATTGAAGGGTTAAACCCCCTTTTGCTTCCCTGCATGGCCCCAAGGCAACTCGAGTTGGCACAACTTTGTTTGCCTCTTATAGATTGAATGAGGCCATGTGACTTTCATCTTATCTTTTAGAGTAGCTCAGTTCCTAAAATATTAAATCATGCAGGCCAAAAGAAGCCAAAGCCGGGAGTAGCGTTTGCAAAACTACACTATGAATAAGGAGAACTGGAAGATGTGGAAAGGGGACCCCTCGGTATCTCCTTAGCTGTTCCTTCCAGCCATCCTTCGCCCTCCTAATCCGCCAGAGGATGTTCGTTAACGTTGATACAAGGAGTCGTATTCTCCTTCTTCGACCGTCAGTGCCTTAACTGGCCCCCTTCACTAGGAGGGGCTGCCAAGGAAGGACAAAAGAAGCCAAAGGAAAACTCGACTATTTCCTCAAGAACAATGGAAGCGTCTACAGCCTTCTTTGCCAAACCCAAATGTCTATGCAGTCAATGTTTATCATCAGAAACATACAACGTGAATGAGAAGAGAGATGTTTCAGTTCTGAAGGGCTTACCTTCTTATAATGGCCATTTCCCTCAAATAGAGCATTAATTACACGACACCATGTACACCTGGAAGTGATGTCAGCATGTCAGTGATGTCGCAGGGAGTGATACTATGCTTTCGGGGCAAAACTCTACGGCTTGAGGCCATTTTTACCATAGAATTTGTCCAAAAAGTAGAGTGTCATCCCTGACATCGCCGACGTGCTGATGTCACTTCTGGGTTATGTCAGCACGTCACAAAACATCCCTTCCCACCCCTGGAATGGAATGGGGGCTGGCATGATGAGGTTCCTGGCAACCCTAGAAATACCTGAAGATTTTGGGGAGGGGAGAGACTTCCACGGGGTATAATACCATAGAGTCCACCTTCCAAAGAGGCCATTTCCTCCAGGTAAATTGATCTCTATCACCTGGAGGTCAGTTGTAATCCCAGTTGTAATCCCAGTTGTAATCCCAGGAGATCTCCAGCCACCATCTGGAGGCTGGCAACCATAGTAATGCCTGTTCCTGGCCTTCTAGGGTAGTGGCCCACCAGGAAATTTCCCTGTAAGTCAAATGGCCTGTCTGTTCCTGCCCATAGGACCCATCCCGCCTAGGGGTCTGGTTACCTGCTACAGCCAAAGTGCTCACCTATAAACGGGATTGCCCTCCAACTGTGTAATGATCACTCCTGTCATGTTGCTATTGCCCCCCCAAAAAAAAGATTACACAAAGGATCCCTGCTGGATGATATTAAATATCCATTTAATTGACCCATCAGTTTCTAATCTGGGCCGGAAAGGGTTAACCATTGCAGTCACATTTGCCTCCTCAAAGCCACCAAGGGCATCGTACACAACTGTCCCTCCCTTCATTTAAACTTTGCAATAACCCTATGCAGTAGACTAGGCTTGAGAGAGAGAAACTGATCCAAAATCACCCAGGAAGTTTCATGGCCCAATAGGAATTTGAACCAAACTTCTTACAACCATTACACACGCTATCTCTGCGGGAACAGGTAGGCAATCTGTCTACCACCTTTCATTCCCATCGGCGGGCAGGGCCAGCTCCAGGTGTCTGGGCGCCCTAGGCAGGACAGCCTGGAGTGCCCCCCACTGGGGATGCCAACCTCCCCGTGGGGCCTGGAGACCAGGGGGCGGCGGGGAGCACCGGCTTTCCTGGGGGCTCCGCGGCTGCAGGACCCCCAGGAAAGCAGGGAAGGAGGCGGGGGTCTAGCTGCCGCCCCTCCCTCCCAGCGCCGGCTTTCCTGGGGGCTCCACGGCTGCGGGACCCCCAGGAAAGCCGGGAAGGGGGTGGGGGTCTGGCGGCGGCAGGGGGGTGCTTTTTTGGGGGAGTGGGGCGCCATTTGGCGCCCCTGAGGCCAGGGCGCCCTAGGCGGGCGCCTAGTTCACCCTGTGGGTGATCTGGCCCTGTCGGCGGGAACAGGTAGGCAATCTGTCTACCGCCTTTCATTCCCATCAGCGTGAAGGCAATGGCCATCCCCTGTTCTCTGCATCCTATACCTGATATTCAGTGGAATATTGCCTCTGTGCATAAAGGTTTTATCTAGTAGGGGTGCTTCTGAATTTCCACCTCAGTAGGAAATTCCCAGCAGGCTACCTAGTTCCAATCTGAGTTCTCCTGATTGGAGCAGCCTGAGCATTAGTTTTGCCTATTTTATGTTGGTGAGTTCAGGATTATTGAGGGAGGGGTGCATTGTACATTAGATACACACTCAGACACTTGATATTGTTCTGGGCTCCTGGACTAAAACATGCTCTGAGTACATATCACATCTCAAGGTGTGCATCACGCACCCCTCCACACAAACAAAGTTCTCAAAAATTCACCATGGATCATCGAAAGGATGCAGCAAGCAGAGAACAGAAGAAACAACATTTGTGCACCCTTTCAACATCTAGCTACTGTGAATAATCAATGCTGGGTGATCCATCTTCCATGGATTTGTCTAATCTCCTTTTAAAGCCATCTAAGCCAACAGCCGTCACAACAACACGCAGCAGCAAACCCCACAGATTATCTAATCCTCTTAAAAAGCCACTGAAGCTATCACTCCATCTTCTATTGGCAAATTCCACAATTCCCCACCGGGAAAGGCTACGGCTCAGCTGTAGAGCACCTGCTCAGCACACAGAAGGTCCCGGGTTCAATCTCTGGCACCTCCAGTTTAAAGAATCAGGTAGGAGGTGATGTGAAAGACCTCCACCTGAGACCCCGGAGGGCCGCTGCCAGTCTGAGTAGACAATACTGACTGTGATAGACCAAGGATCTGATTCAGGATAAGGCAGGTTCACGCATGCCGTCACGGGGCATGAAAGAATGCTTCCTCTTGTCCGTTCAGAACCTATTGCAAATCCATTTCTCTGGGCAAGCCCTCTACCCCCAAGTCCCAGTTCTATGAAAGAGTGAAGCAAAAGTCCCTCTTTTTGTACCACTCGCAGTTTCACAAAATCTCCCTCATCCCCATTAATCATTTTTTTAAAAAAAAAATCTAAATGAAAATCCATAAAAGCTGCAGCCTTTTGTGTGGAGAACGTTTGCTCCAATTACAGTCATCGGGCAGCCGTCTGTTGGCTGTCCCACCACTTCAGGTGTCCTGTCTGGTGCTGACCAGACCCCGGGCCTTTTCCATCTTGGGTCTGGCTCTATGGAACAGGCTCCCTGAAGAGGTGAGAGGGGCCCCCTCCTTGGAGATCTTCAGGAGGTGCTGCAAGGCCGGCCTGTTTGCCAGGGCTTTTGAGGGAGTTTGAATTTGTGGGCATCTTTTAAGGGGGGGAGATCTGGGTTTTTGTTATTTTTGGTTTTCATAGAGTCATAGGGTCATTTGTCCAAAAAGCAGAGTGCAGGTCATCTAGTCCAACCCCCTGCAGTCTGCAGGAGCATAGCCGAAAGACAGCCCTACATCATACCCGAAAGATGGTCGTCCAGCCTCCGCTTGAAAATGTCCAGCGAAGGAGCATCCACCACCTCCCGAGACAGGCTGTTCCACCACTCAACCGCTCTTACAGTTAGGAAGTTTCTCCTGATATTTAGCTGGTAACGACTCCCTCGTAATTCCCACCCATTACACTGTTTTAAACTGATAAGGTTTGTACCTGTTCTCGTAAGCCGCCTTGAACCACAAAGAAAGGCAGGATATAATCATATAAATAAATGAATAAACCCCTCACTCATTTTGATTGTCCTCATTGTTATCCTTTCTCATCTGTATGCTGGGCACTGGGGAGATGGGGGTGACTTGAACACCAGGCACTTCCCCAGTGGTCTTCTCAGTTCCAAACCACCTAACCCCTTTCTTCTTAGTTTTTTTTTAGCCAGCACTCTTCCCCCCTCGCTTCCCAGAAGCCACTTACCCTGCCAGTGGCAAAAGATGTCGCAATGAGGGCTATGCAGATGCCCAACACAATGACCAGCAAGAGGAGGATCAGCGGGTACTGTTGACTCAAGCTGTAGTAGGTTTGGTAGAAAAGGTCTTCTCGCGGGGTTTCAGTGGATGCCTGGGAGCGGCGCCGGCAGGGCATGGCTTCTCCCTATCCCACCTTGGGATTCCCACCTCGGAGGAGACGTTCCTCCTCGTCCCCGGGAGAGGAGCTCGGTGGATCAGCACCTGTGGCAGTAGCTACGTTGGATCTTCTTTCGCGAAAACAGCATCCAGTCGTGGCTGTGAAGTTCCATGGCTGAAATGTATATTTCTCTTACTCCAGATCAGAAGAAAATCCAGCGTAGGAGTGGACGGCCTAACAAAGGGTCTCAGTGAGGAGAAACATCGTGATGAAAAGCCACCAGAGTAACCGGAAGTCAGCACCAGCATAGAACGAACGTTCGTCTAGACGAACCTGGAGAAGGAAACGAGGGAAAGTGATTGTTCTGTTTTAATACCCGGATTTCTGAAAATGTCAGGAATTTACTGTGCTTCTTTCCTTGGGAAGAATGCAACTGACTCTTTGTTGAAAGTGCTCCGGTTGGTACGTTTTAAAGGACTGAAAATTCAAAGGGAAGGATAGTGGACAGTAATAAATATTAATGGGCCCAGAAAGAAAGAAAAGCACTTTCCAAATTACAAACTCTGATGAGTCTGATTTAGCAACCCCGATTCAATTCCCCAGCAAAAGCTCCAAGACTGTCTTGTGCGTAAGACAGAGAGCCAACCGAAAGCAGACAGAAGGAATGGAATATATGATCTCCAGGAAACAAAACAAGTGATAAGAAAGTAAGAGGAAATGGGTGTGAAGCGGGTAACCTAGGAACATTCTTTCAACCAGGGATTCTCATTATATTTGCCCCTCATCCAGGCCCCAAGGATCTCCTGGAGGGTACTGCATTTTGTGCTCACAAAAGCCCTGTGAAATATGTTCATGACAAGCTTCATGACAAGCTTCATGACAAGAAGGAATCTGAACTCAGCTCTTTCCTGATCTGCCTTCAACATGCTGTCTCTCATGGAAAAAGGACACCGAGAAAGAAGTTTAGGGTTATATAATAATAGCAAGCTAAGCTGGATGGGTGGGTGGGTGGATTTCAGGGGTGGTACCACGGAATATTCACGAACATTCCACTTGCTAAAACTAACAGGATAACCAACCAGTCATTTTATCACTAGCGGCCTTTGGCCATCACAGTATGTTTTCATCAACATACGGGTAACAGGTATCTTCTTTTCCTTCCCCATTCCCAAACACACAGTTGAAATATTTCGGTCTTGCCCTTACTCATTCACTCTAGAAATCCAACTGCTTGACCACAAACCATCAAACAGTTACAACAAATTGCGGTTTCTGTCCCTCAAAACCTTCTCTGTGCCACTGTGATGCAAATCGGCGCCCGTCACATAAGAGAAGCATCTATCCTTCTGAATGCTTCCCCTCCCATTCTGAAAAAAAGGACTATTGTACTCAGCCCTGGCCTTACCTTTGCAAATACAGACTGTTCCCCTCCCTTTGCTCCCATCTGCCAAGCACCTCCTGGCCGTCTTGTCCATCATTTCAGCAAGGCAAAGCCCAAAGTCGTCTCCCCAAACCAGCCCCTCTCCCCCTGCCCCGCCAAGTAGTTCTTATTCCCCTGTGGATCTCGAGTAACGGCTCCGCTTCTCACCTGCCAGCTCCATTCTCCAAGCTGCCTGCCCGGATTCCCCCTGCTGCTTCTGACGCTGCCGTTCTGCAATTGAAGGAAACCTCTCTCTCTCTCCCTCAGCCCAGCCCAGCTCAGTCACCGAACTTCAGCTCTGAAGCTCTTCCCCAGTTAACACTTTCAATCCCACGTGGGGGGAGGGAGATGAAGGCAGAGGCAGAAGTCCTCTTCGACAGTCCCTTCCGGGGCCTTGGAGCAAAAGCAGTGGGGACAAAGATTAGAGCTACCAATCTCCAGACAAGGCCTGGAGATCTCCTGGAATCCCATCTGGTCTCCAGACTACAGAGATCAGTTCCCCTGGAGAAGACTGTTGGCTTGGAGGGTGGACTCTGTGGCATTAGGGTCCCTCCCCTCCCCTCCCCAAACCCTGCCCTCTCTAGGCTCTCTAGCCAGTTTGATGTAGTGGTTAGGAGCATGGGCTCTAATCTGGGAGAACCCGGTTTTTGATCCCTCACGCCTCCACGTGCAGCCGCTGGTGTGACCTTGGGTCAGTTACAAGTTCTCTCAGAGCTGTTCTCTCAAGGGCAGTTCTGGAAAGAGCTCTCTCAGCCCCGCCTACCTCTCAGGGTGTCTGTTGTGGGGAGAGGAAGGGAAAGGAGACTCCTTTGAGTAGTGAAGGGTGGGTATAAATCCAGTCTCCTCCTCCTCTTCTTTTTCTTCTCCTCCACTTCCAAATCTCCAGAGATTTCTCAAACAAAAGCTGGCAAGCCTAGGCCAAAGAGATTACAGCATATATATGAAGGGGAAAGTTCACAAGACTCCTTACGGCTATACTGCCGGAAATCTGTGCGCCTAACTCCTGATTAAATAACCTTTCCTTCGAAATATAGTTCAGGGCAACACTGACGTTTCCCCTTCACGTGAAGGCATCATTATCTCCACAAAGCTGCTTTCTTTAAAGAAAAATAAAGGACTAAGAATGGAAGTATAGCCAAAGAAATGCACCAGCGTTCTCATCAATCACCAGCCTCTCTCTTGAGATGTTTCATTATCGCACAAAACCTCTCTCTCTCTCTCTCTCTCTCTCTCTCTCTCTCTCTCTCTCTCTCTTTTCATTTGCAGCTTTTCAGGCGAGGGGACCTGTGCCTTTGGACAGACGGAAGTACTACTTTAGAAAGAGTGATTAAAATGTGGAACGTGCTGCCAGTGGATATAGTGATGGTCCCAGGAATAAACAGCTTTATAAGGCGATTAGACGGATCCATGGAGGATACGTCTATCTATAGCTGTTAGCCATGGCGACCGGGAAACTCCATAGCCGGAGGCAGTAAACCTCTGAATCCCATTGCCAGGAGACAATATCAGGAGAAGGCCTCGGCCTCTATGCCCTCTTGTTGGCCCTCCGGAAGAACTGGTTGGCCACTGTGTGAGACAGGATGCTGGACTAGAGGGACCATTGGTCTGACCCTGCAGGGCTCTTCTTATGTTCTTATGTTTTTATGGAATGGATCGCTGCTACATCTACTTGCATACAACTTGACAGTTTCCAGCAGTGATCAGGGTGTAAATTGCCTGGAAACATAAAGTCACACCCAGCTAGCTGTTTCGCTCCGTCTCACCTGTTTTCCCTCCTTATTACAGCCCCCATTTCTTTGGCACACACATGTTGGATGATCTCCAGAACTGCCTTTTAGGTGGCCAAAGAAGATTTCTCATCGGCAGGAAGACGGGTTGGATGCCTGCAGCCCAGAGATGTAATTGCACATCTGCCAAAACATAGCAGAGTTCTCCCATTACTCAACCAGTGCTGGGGGGGCAACAGTGGGAGAGCTTCTAGTATCCTGACCCCACTGCTGGACCTCCTGGTGGCACTTGGTATTTTTGGCCACTGTGTGACAGAGTGTTGGCCTGGATGGGCCACTGGCCTGATCCAACATTGGCTTCTCTTATGTCCTTATGTGCTCTTTACCCACGCAAACTGTCAAGAGGAAATATCGATGACAGAGAGGTACTGAGTGCAAGCACAAGGATTGGCCATACTAGTCTCAAAGATCTATTGGCCAGGAGCTCTGATATCTGAAAGTGACATCCCTATCGATCACAAAACGGATTCTTATGGCTCTCTTCCCAAAGCCTCACATGAGTGAACCTGGCTCACATTCGCCCTCCTTCAAATACCTGAAGACTTTGGCCTTCCTTATTTATTTACTTCACTCATGCCCCATTTTCCTCTCCCAAGGGGAACCAATGCAGCTTACGCCATTCTTCCCTTCTCCATTTTATCCTCACAACAACCCTGTGAAGTAGGTGAGGCTGGGAGTACGTGTGACTGGCCCAAGCTCACCCAGTGAGTTTCCCTGGTTGAGTGGGAATTCAAACCTTGGATGACCAAGTCCTAGGCTGACTCTCTAACCACAACATCATGATGGGACTAAAGAATTATACCCTCATCAAAGCCCGGGCCACACCAAAAAAACATACCCAAAAGCCAGTTTGGTGTAGTGGTTAAGTGTGCAGACTCTAATCTCGGAGAACCGGGTTTGATTCCCCACTCCTCCACCTGCAGCTGCTGGATGACCTTGGGCAAGCCAAAGTTCTTCAGAGCTGTTCTTGAAAAACAGCAGTTTTTGTCAGAGCTCTCTCAGCCCCACCTACCTCACAGGCAGTGTTCCCTCTAAGCTGAGTTAATGTGAGCTAGCTCACAGTTTATTAGCTTCCAGCTCACAGATTTTGGGTTTAGCTCAGGGACGATGGCTCCAGAGCAAGCTAATTTATGCAATAGCCAAATCACTCGCTCACAACTTTAATGCCAGCAGCTCACAAAGTAAAATTTTTGCTCACAAGACTCCACAGCTTAGAGGGAACATTGCTCACAGGGTGTCAGTTGTGGGGAGGGGAAGGGAAAGGAGTTTGTAAACCACTCTGAGACTCTGAGTGAAGAGCAGGATATAAATCCAATCTCTTCTTTTCTTCTTCTTCTTCTTAAAGGGAGGGCCAGGTTTCTCACGAGAATATTATGAATTCTCATAACATTGCAGTTGTCTTACTCCTTAGATAAATGCAATGCCTATTAGACATGATGGGAAAACAGATCCTCTATGTCCAGAGCCAGTAGATCTCTAAACACCAGCGCTGGGGGGGAGAGCAAAAGGGGAGGCTTTGGTCTTCATACAGTCTTGGTCCGGCTTTCGATGGGCCATCTGGCTGCTACTGTAGGAAACAGGATGCTGGACTGGGTGGATCGCTGGTCAGATCCAGCATGGATCTTCTTAGATTCTTTCCCCCTATTACTTTGTGAAATACATCAGAGAATCCAGCACCCAAATGATGTCTATCAATCCAACAAATGCTAAATCACAGAATTCGTTGCCGAATACCCGGCGCTTGTTCGTCAGCCCAGAATCCTCGGCCCCTTGATCATTTTAGAGCCCCGGGTGCTTCTTGAGACCAGATTTCCAAGCTCTCCCATTGATCCGCCCACTTGGCTCCTGCCATTCGAGGAAATCCAAATGGGGCCAACTGAGTGGATTTTCAGCTGCTGGGTCACTATTAATCTGTCATCCCCGTAATCCTACCAGGGCCAGTGGAAAGAAAGGGAAAGCGACTCACATGGGGGCAGACAGGATCGTAGGCCTTTGAATGAATCAGCCGGCTAATGAGACAAGAGGGAGCACAGCGGCTTCCTGACAGATTTTGAGCCACTAATGAGACGGACAGCTAATGCTGGCTTCGTGCTTTTCCTTGTCCCTCGCAACAGGGATTCGGTCTATTTAGAGAGTCACCAGTTTGCCACGATCGGCTTTTACTTCGCACCACCATAGACACGGCACGCGGGTCTTAAATTCTCAACAGAATTGCACCCCCTGGGTTCAAGCCTACCTCAGAATAGAATAACCCCCTCTTTTCCCCACCAAGCTAGAAACAGGTTTGCCAACACACCAGAAAACGTTCACTGGTTTGTTTCCGTTTTGAATGTAGGACAGTGGCCAGAACGATACAAGGCAAAATTGGGGGGGGCGGCAATCTTCCTGCCCCACCTGAGGGATGAGATTAGGTATGAGAAAACACTCCCTGGTTGGTTTAGTTTTATATTTTTGCCAACAGCATTAGTCTTCACCGGTTTCGCCCATTCATTTATATCGTTGTAGGTCTTATACGCCATTTATCTGGTGTTTATACATAAATGCGCTTCATTTATGCGTATAATAGATGCCTAGATTGTATAATGTACAATCAACATTAAAGTATAATATTGATTTACTCGCACGCCCACACAAAGTTGAAGAATATTTTTGCGGGGGAGGGATTGGCGAGAGGAAACCGAAACTGGAGTGAAAATAAGGCTTTGTTCGCGCCAGCAAAATCATAATGGCAATTTCCGAGACGAAGCAGCAGGGATGGAAATTTTGAAATAATTTCCAGAGCAGATTCCTCAGTTCCACTCCACAGTTTGTCCACAGTTCTATTGTGTCTTGGCTTCCTCCCTAGCTGTCTCACAGCATGGAAAAAAGAATTTCAGAAAGCTGATAACATATTTTGTTCATCTAGATTCACATTTGGCTCTCGGCCACATTTTCTCCGTCTGAATTATGTTTTCTTATAATATTATTATTATTCATTTTGCCTTTCTGTGGGAGCATGCCAGCCCACCAGCCAGATCAATCAATTAAAAGACCACTTCTTTTTCCCCCTGGAAGAAACAAATTTTCTCCTGGCAAATTTATTTATTTCCTTTCTGCATTGGTATGAATGATGGGTAAAAGATACACATTGTCAAAACTAAACTTTTTTAAAGTGGCGCTCCCCCCAAATCAATACATTCTCTTCAGGTCAATTTCTTTCTTTCTTTTTTAGTTTGCTTTTCTCAACCAGGGCACGAGAGCCCCAATGCTCAGTAAAAATGCATCCAAATTTTAAAATGAATACAAAGCTCACTTCTCTGCAACTGAATTAAAAAAAAAACAAAATCCTCTTCCTTTTAGTTATTTTTATTTCCCTTTCTGCGTGACCCCAGGGCATAGCTTAATGTAATGATTTCCTGCCTTCCTGTTTGAGTCCGTTCACTGTAACTTGCAATGCAAATTCTGGAATCGTATCACACCCCCACCCCGAGTCAGATATTATCTGTGCCACTCAGATAAAATACTACAGAAATCCAGAATCCAGAGAGAAATTAGGCCACAGGGAGAGTTTTGTAAGCAGGCCCCTTTTTTCTCTCAATTGTTTTTCTTTTAGGTGTACACTGCATTAAAGTGGTAATATATTTGTGGTAATCTCTCTTTAGGGTTCCCAGCAGACCTGAAGAGAAACGTCCTGTCTGGAGGTTTAATATGTAGAAATGAACAGGTGAAGCTTTCCATGGTGATGCAAATGACATTACCTTGGGGGCAATGTTCCCTCTATTTTTCCCCCTCACTGAGCAGAGGAGTTCACACCCTGAACAGAATGCAACTGCTGTAATCTTAAAATTGGCAACGGGGCAGTGCAAGAACCTGCACCAAATTATTGCTGAGCAGGGCTTCCTGTGTTAATGAGCGGCCGTTCATGTGAACAGTTTAGAGGGAACACTGATTGGAAATATAGGGGGCACAATCAGCAATGGTGTGATGTTATTTCAGGAAACGTGGAAGTGACATCATGCCTCTCTTGGAATTGCTGGCAATTCCCGGCAATTTCTAGGGCTGACTTACATCACTGCTGGGTTTTCCCAGAAGTGATGTCATCCCTTCACTGACAGCATTCCGACCCCCCCCCATTATTTTCCCCCTGCCCGCCATAGGACTAGTAGGGTATCCCCTGCTCCTGGTGAGAAACTGGCAGCCCTGGCAATATCCAGCAATGTGTGAATGACGCCTATGTATCCATGCCCTCAGACAGGGGTCTCCAACTCGGTACTCTGTGGGTGCTATGGTGCCCACCAGCACCTTTCCTGGTGCCCACCAAGTGTTTTTAGATAGTGGGCATGGCCAGATGGCGGTTTTGTCCAGAAAGGCTTTTGTTTGGCCACTGGAGATTGGATTGGCTGTGCAGATTTTTTTTTAAAAATGTGATTGCTACATGCTCAGATAAAGCAATTATTGTGAAACGAATTGTTTACGTTGCGCAGCATTCGTTGCGTGAGAGCGATAATAGAATTTTCTACAGAATTACTACAGTAAATGATTTTGCTACGTATCTTTATTGACTCTTTGTTATTTTTGTCATGGATACTGTTTTTTTGGATTTCCATTTCTTCCCATCATCTCTCATTTTTAACCTCCAGATGTTGGCTGGAGATCTCCCGCTATTACAACTGATCTCCGGGCAGCAGAGATCTGTTTGCCTGGAGAAAATGGCCACTTTGGAAGGTGGACTCTATGGCATGATACCCCACTGAAGACCCTCCACTCCCCATCCCACCCCCAAATCTCCAGGTATGTCCCAAGCTGAAGCTGGCAACCCTATTCCACCCAGAATGCAATATAAAGTCCTGTAATAATTCCTCCACCTGAGTCAAAAGCCCTCTGAAACAGGTATGTCTTTGCCTGCCTACTATCTGTTGTGTTCCTTTGTGGCACCATAGCCTGTTCTGCCTTTGCTTCTGAAATAAGCAAAAAGGTCATAACTGTTTAGTCTCACTAGCATATAATAATCGAAGCGGCCTCGTGCTGAGCCAGATGACCTCAGAAGGGCCTATTCTGATTGGCAGCAACTCTCCAGGGTCTGTCTCAGGGAGACCAAATGGGCTTTCCTGACTCATGAGATTGTTTAAAGAGAGACGCCAGGGACTGAAGTTGGGACATACCAAAAGCAAAGACAGCCAGTATGGTGTAATGGTTAAGAGTGTCTGACTCGTATCTGGGAGTCTAAGGTTCGAATCCCCACTTGTGCCGTGGAAGCCCATTGGGTGATCTTGGGGCCAGTTGCTCTCTCTCAGCCGAAACCTACCTCACACGGTTGTTGTGAGGATAAAATGGAGGAGAGGAGAATGATGTGAGCCACTTTGGGTCCCTGTCGGGGAGAAAGGCAAGGCGTTCATGAATTAAATAAATGAATGAGGCTGGTTATTATTATCATCGCATGGCATTGTGTGTAATATAGCCAGGAGATCCTAAGATTATCCAACAAGCCAACAGTTCTAGCTCTTTTAGCATTATGCACCACTAGGTGGTGAGCTAGACTTGTTTTTAAGGCAAGAGACATTTCAGAGGGGGCTTGCCATCACCTGCCTCTACATCACCACCCTGGTATTCCTTGGAGGTTGCCGTTCCAAATACTAGCCAAGGCCAACCCTGCTTAGCTTTCGAGGTTTGATGGGATCCAGCTAGCCTGGGCTATCCAGGTCAGGGCACGAAGTTGGTGCCACTGAGCCACAGGGCCTCCCAAAAGATATGTAGGATAGAAAAAGCTACAGCATGAACCCCATTCAGCAACATTTCACTCTCTCAATAGGAAGCTGGTGATATGGCTAGAGTATGGAAATAAGAAATTTCAAAGGCATCCACAATGGTGAAACAGGAAGGGGCTGTTGTTCAGTGGAAGAACTACTTTGCATAGAAGAGTCACAGATTCAGTCCCTGTCGCCTCCAGTTAAAAGGCTATGGCAAGTAGACAGGGTTGCAAAATCCAGGTAGGGAAATTCCTGGAGACCTGGGGGTGGATCCTGGGGAGGGCGGGGCTTGGGAAGGGGAGGAACCTCACGAGGGTATAAGTAAAGAGTCCTTGACATTGAAACACAAAGGCTATACAGCTTAGCCAACAAATCTTGCTCCCCTCTGAACTTTGAGATTCCCCTCACGGTAGGCCGAATAGCCCCATACCTATCTGATATACAAGCACCACAACAGCGCAGAGCCTTTTCACTAGCATGATTCAATGCACTACCATCAGCAATCTTGCATGGGAGATATAATAACATAGCATACACGGCTAGACTTTGCCACTGTAACTCTGGATGCATTGAGGCAGTCTCACATATCTGTTTTCACTGCCAGTTTTGTGCAGCTATACGTTTTAGATATTTAAACCCTATTTTAGCCAACATGACGGACCTTCCTGATGCTTTAAAAGTGCACCGTCTTTTGAATGACTCCACCACTGAAATATCAGTGAAGGTAGCCATGTTTTTACAATCAGCTATAAAGCTTTGTCAGGAAAAACGATCAAAGTGAGCAACACGTTGTAACAAATTGTTTTATGTAACATTATGCAATATTATCTCCCTCATGGATCACTGCCTTGTCGTGGCGAGGGGGCTTGCGTGGTTCGATGAGGCTGTGGGCTATGCCATGGAGGGCCACCCAGGACGGACAGGCCACAGCAGAGAACTCAGACCAAGCATGATCCCCTGGAGAAGGAAATGGCAACCCACTCCAGTATCTTTGCCAAGAAAACCCCATGGACAGTAACAAAAGGCTAAAAGATATGATGCCGGAAGATGAGCCCCTCAGGCAATGGTATTCCCCGTAGTAATGTATGGCTGCGAGAGCTGGACTATAAGGAAGGCCGAGCACCAAAGAATAGATTCTTTTGAACTATGGTGCTGGAGAAGACTCTTGAGAGTCCCTTGGACTGCCAGGAGATCAAATCATTCAATCCTAAAAGAAATCAACCCTGATTGTTCCCTGGAAGGCCAGATCCTGAAGCTGAAGCTTAAATACTTTGGCTACCAAATGAGAAGGGAGCACTCACTGGAGAAGACCCTGATGCTGGGAAAGACTGAAGGTCAAAGAAGAAGGGGACGGCAAAGGATGAGATGGTTAGACAGTGTCATCGATGTAACGAACATGAAATTGAGCAAACTTCAGCGGACAGTGGAAGACAGGAGGACCTGGCATAATCTGGTCCATGGGGTTGCGAAGAGTCGGACTCGACTGTGCGACTGAACAACAACATGCAATATTATGTAGTTTGCAAAATACTTGGTTTTATATGTATGGTTTTATATGGTTTTATATGTACATTTGCTTATAGTAGTCCTCTTTTAAGGCTAACTGAATGACTGACAAGTATTATTTATTTAAGATTTTCAATTTGTATCCCGCCTTGCCAGTAAAGATGCCAGCCTCCAGGTGGGACCTGGGGAAAGTGGGGATCCCCCAGAATTACTGCTGATCTCCAGACTACAGAGCCCAGTTCCCCTAGAGAAAATGGCTGCTTTGGAGGGTGGCCTCTAGGGCATTGTACCCACTGTGGTCCCTGGCTCCAAGAGTTTTTGAACCTGGATCTGGGAACCCTACCCCCCCCCCAACCTGGCCACCCTAACAGTCCCCCCTCCAAAAGCAGCCGTTTACTCCAGGGAAACTGATGTCTGCAGTCTGGAAATCAGTTGTCATTCGGGAAGATCTCAAGGCTCCACCTGGAGGTTGGCAGACCTATAAGGCTGGCAGCCTTAGACCCATAGAGCCATGCCAGTCAAAGGAGACAATACTGACCTCAAGAGACCAAGGGCTGGATACAGTATAAGGCAGCCTGATGTGTTAGCATACTCAGGAAAAATGTCATAAAATACAGTCTGTCCCGAGTACATATTTATTTATTTTATTTATTTATTTAACCTTTGATTTCCTATACCGCCCTAACCCTCTTGAAGGTTTCTGGGTGGTTTACATGGGGTGCTAAGCACATTTTTCACCTAACTTGGGCCACATTGTACTAGGGATGGGGCTGGCTACCGGCACCCAGGTGGAGGCTGATGTTCTTTCGGCTCGGCTCTCTCCCCGGCAGTCTATCGGCTGGCTGTTCCTCCTGGTGCTCAGGGGGGGCGGCACACGACACATCCTCCTCTGGGCTCGGCTATGTCCTTCAGGCTCTGCCGCGCCCGCAGATGACGTCATCGCGCGCCTCTGCGGGCAGATGACGTCATCGTGGCACATTTCTAGCTGTAAGGAAGCTATAGCCTTACAACATCTCGCTCACGACCTCCCCAGTGAAATCACAAACCCAGAGCATCACCAACGGCAGGCCGCCTTCCCCGCTCTGCTTGGCAGAGAAAGGGAGGGGGAAGTGGTGATATTTCCTGCCCCTCCTTTTCCTGGCTGAATCACATTGAATAAAGGGACATCTTGCCCTGGCCATGGGGTGACCAGCCCCCGTCCAGTAAGCCGTTCCTGAAGTGAGCATGGCTTACTGCATAGCCTGCCAGGAAGGGTTGAGTCCTTAGGCCAGAAGGTCCTTCGCCTGATCTCAGCGATATAAGATGGCGGTCGTTATGCTCGGCAGCGAGGGGAAAGGCATTCGGCACATGCTCAGAGTCTCATGGTGTCACAAAATCCAGTGCATGAGAGGGTGCCGTGGAAAAAGTCAGGAGATGGAGCTAAATGGAGGAGAAGCCCAGCTACAAGATCCTCTTTTTTGTTTGTGGAACCGGTTTTTTTTCCTCCCCAGAGCAGCTTATTGTATCGTTTCCCTCCTCCACTTTACCCTCACAACACCAACCCTGAGAGGTAGGCGAGGCTGAGAGTGCGTGACGTGCCCAAGTTCACCTGGAGAGCTTCCATGGCAGCTCTTCACTCACCCCTAGCTCTTCCCACTGATCAAGTATTTTAAAGAGCCAGCCAGTTTGGGAGCCAGTTTGGTGTAGTGGTTAGGGGCGCGGACTCTAATCTGGGAGAACCGGGTTTGATTCCCCCACTCCTCCACATGCAGCTGCTGGTGTAATCTTGGGTCAGTTACAAGTTCTTTCAGAGCTGTTCTCTCAGGAGCAGTCCTCGAAAGAGCTCTCTCAGCCCCACCTCCCTCACAGGGTGTCTGTTGTGGGGAGGGGAAGGGAAAGGAGATTGTAAGCCGCTCTGAGACTCCAAATGAAGGGTGGGGTATAAATCCAGTCTCCTCCTCCTCCTCCTCCCCTTCTTCTTCTTCTGAAAAAGGCCTCATAGTCTGAACCTCAAAAGACCTCACAATATCTGCCCAGAACCTCCTCCCTGTTGCCCTCCACAGACAACATTGTGTGCGTTAAGTGCTGTGAAGTCACTTCCAACCTATGGCGACTCTATGAATTAATGACCTCCAGAACTCCCTATCATGAACTGCCTTTCTCTGGTCTTGCCAACTGGGGACTGTGGCCTCCTTTATTGAGGCGATCCATCTCACGTTGGGTCTGCCTTGCTTTCCTACCGCCTCCAGCTCTTCCTATCTCATCTTTACCGCTTCTACTTGAAAATCCTCATTTCGATTTTTTTTCCTTCTCCCTTGCGTGACTCGGACTCACGGCCTTAGGTTTCCTCAACTTTAATTGTTCCAATAAAATGTAGGCATGTCAACTGTTACTTGTGCGCAAATAAATCATATGATACCCAGCAGAACCGGGCACTGTACACCAAATAAATTAATAACCAAATAAATTGCTTATAATGCCCCTCGATGGTACAAAGAAACCTACAAAAGCAATAATGAGAAGCAGAGAACCGAACAACTGGCAGAAATATGAATTAAGATCAAAAGCGGTACTGGCTCAAGACAGCTTGTTTCCCGAGTTCCCGCTTGCCACACTGCCTTTTGACTCTCTCCGCCCCTCTCCGCACACCTCGGCCTGCTCTGTCTCCACTCTGAAACTGGAGAGACCGTCCTCTCTCCCCCTTCCCCCTTTAAAAAAAGCAGAGCAAGTCACACGTGCCCCACAGTGGGAGGCCTCCCGGCAATCCCTTTCATTGCCTCCTGGTGCCTCAGGTGCCAGCAGGAGGAAAGGGGAGAAGTAACGCATGCCAGGATCATGCCAGTGCTGGGCCGGCATGCAAACATCACTCCTAGTTAAAACCAGAAGTAATATAGCGGGTTCTGTTGTATTTCACAAAACCTCTATGATAAAAACCTAAGAGTTTCAACCCGAGGTGATGTAAGCACACCAACGCACCAGGCCTGCCCCCCCAATTTCTCCTGGGGATGGCTGGCTGCGGCCTAGCAGCCCTACGTAGGACTTCCCAAACTCTCGTGAGACCCCTTCTTCTCCCAAGAGTTTGGTAATTATTTCAGTTGCCCAGGCAATCCTCCCTGTTACCGGGGTCGCAACCCGAAATGTTTCCCGAATTCTCGCATGAGGGAGGAATCTCACAAGAGTTTGAGAAGATCCACAGTGGATATGTGGCTTGTCATGCTGTTTTCTTTAAAAGGGTGGGGGAAGAGCGGACAAAGAGTATTCACTGTCCGGTCCCCCAAGTGAAGGTGACAGAGATGGCAGATAAGAACATAAGAACATATGAGAAGCCAGTGTTGGATCAGGCCAATGGCCCATCCAGTCCAACACTCTGTCACACAGTGGCCAAAAATACCAGGTGCCATCAGGAGGTCCACCAGTGGGGCCAGGACACTAGAAGCCCTCCCACTGTTGACCCTCCCAAGCACCAAGAATACAGAGCATCACCTGCCCCAGACCGAGAGTCCCTACCCATACCTTGTGGCTAATAGTCACTGATGGACCTCTGCTCCATATATTTATCTAATTCCCTCTTGAAGCCGTTCATGCTTGTAGTCACCACCACCTCCCGTGGCAGTGAATTTCATGTGTTAATCATGCTTTGGGGGAAGAAGTCCTTCCTTTTATCCATTCTAACCCGACCACTCAACAATTTCATGGAGTGCCCACGAGTTCTTGTATTGTGAGAAAGGGAGAAAAGGACTTCTTTCTCTACCTGCTCTATCCCAGATGGGAGTTGCAGCCTTTGGGTTGGCAAATCCATAAAGATATTTTGTTGGAGCCTGGGGATGTCAGTATTTGGGGACAGGAGGGACTTCAGCAAGTACATAGAATCATAGAATCTTAGAACGTTAGAGTTGGAAGGGACCTTGCAGGTCATCTAGTCCAACCCCCTGCACTCTGCAGGAGCATAGCCGAAAGATAGCCCTGCATACCTACAACATACCTGAAAGATGGTTGTCTCCATTTGAAAACGTCCAGCGAAGGAGCATCCACCACCTCCCAAGGCAGACTGTTCCACTGCTCAACTACTCTTACAGTTAGGAAATTTCTCCTGATATTCAGCCAGCAACAACTCCCTTGTAATTTCCACCCATTAGATCTAGTCTTGCAATCCGGAGCAAGAGAGAATAGATCTGCTCCAGCTTCTACATGACAGCCCTTCAAATACTTGAAGACTGCAATCATGTCTCCTCTAAGCCTTCTCTTTCCCAGGCTAAACATACCCAACTCTTTCAGCCTTTCCTCATAAGACTTGGATTCCAACCTTCTCACCATCCTGGTCGCCCAGTGTACAATGCCAAAGAGTCCACCCTCCAAAGCAGCCATTTCCTGCAGGGGGACTGATCTCTGTTGTCTGGAGATCAGTTCTAATACTGGGGAATCTCCAAACCCTACCTGGAGGCTGGCAACCGAGTGGCAGAGGTGACAGACAGGTAGCTGGGCCTGGAGGCTGGCAATGGGCAGAATGACTGGCGCCTGCCCCCTCAATGCTACCGAAGGCCACTGCCTCCATTTACCTAATGGCAGAGGCCGCCCTGATAACAGGAAACAGAGCGGGGAATGTTACATTCCCCTCTGTCCCAGTCTGTTCCGCCTTCTTCATCTAATGCACGCTCCTTGGGCTTCGCCCAGGAAAATCTCTCAACGGGATCTAGACTTCCATATATTTTATATAAGACAAACACGCATCGTAATCGATAAAATAAATAAATTCGCCGTTGTCCAAATGCTATTAGGGACTTGGCCGAGAACCAAGAGCCTCATTACAGCGTTGCCTCCCAAGCGCAGAGAAGTGCTTTGGGCTCCCAGAGCTTTCTCGCTTTTGGCTGGAGACCTTAGGAGACACTGGCCCCAGTTGGTGGCAACAGCGAAAGGTTAACCACAGCATATATAATTTAAAGGCTTTATGGGAAATTTACTACCTAGGGGATTTTGTAATGGAAGAAGAACGTGCTTGGAGAGCCTTTTCTTTGATCTTCGGACCCCTGTTTTGACCCGGAGGGGTAAACTGACCCTCCGAATAGACATAACACACACACACACACATAGTCATTTCACCTGTTAGAAATGCCCACTGATAAGAGCAGGACACAAGCTAGACCAGTAGACCAGAGAAACTGGGTAAACTGGAATCTCCCCCCCTGGGGTTAATGGCTCCTACCCAGCGAGATAATCAACGGGTACTGAATCAGGAACGCTGCATGTTCCATGAGGGACGAGGAGAGAAGAGAGAGAGAGAAGAGAGAGAGAGAGAGAAAGCCAAAGGCTTGGCTTCGAGATCTACGGGCTGGTTTGCGCCTGACCTGGTGCCTAGCCCGAGCACACGAGCAAGGGCGCAAAACAAGACCGTGCGCTCTTCCTCGCTACATGCAAAGGCTTACAAAGTGCCTTCGGCCTCTCTCCCCCAAATTCGACACCTTCTGCGCAGCAGGCCCGTAGCCAGGATTTTTAAAGGCAGGGGGCATTTGAATTTCTTAGGGGGCAGGGCGGAAGGCTGTGACGCCCTGGGCTGGATGGGGAGTCAGGGGGCCTTGCCAGCAAGTCAGGGGGCCTAGCCCCAAGATGCCCCGCTGTAGCTACGGGCCTGCTGCGCAGCCTCTGTGATTAACTCCTCAGTCAAACTCAACGGGAATCTTGGTATAGGGTTGCCAACCTCCAGGTGGCGGGGGGAGAGATCTCCCAGAATAACAGCAGAGCGGATAGATCAAGACAGGCAGCCATGTTAGTTTGTCTGCAGCAGCAGAAAAGAGCCAGAGTCCAGTGGCGCCTTAAGAACTAACAAAATCTGTGGCAGGGGAGGAGCTTCCGTAAGTCGCTGCTCGTCTCTTCAGATCAGCAGATGAGAAGACAAGCGGTCAGTTCCCTTGGAGACAATAACAGCTCTCGGGGGTGCGTCCTGTGGCATTATTTTATGTGTCGATTTATTAAATTGGATCTGCCAGGCCGCCCTTCCCTACAAGCAGGGCCCAGGGCGGCTTACAACAAAGTAATATACAAATTCTCAAGTTAAAATATCTACATTTTGGTGTAGTGGTTGGTGCAGTGGTTAAGTATGCGGACTCTAATCTGGGAGAACCGGGTTTGATTCCCCACTCCTCCTCTTGCACCTGCTGATGTGACTTTGGGTCAGTCACAAGCTCTGGCACAGCTGTTCCTGAAAGAGCCTTTTCTGTCAAGAGCTCTCTCAGCCCCGCCTACCTCACAGGGTGTCTGTTGTGGGGAGGGGAAGGGAAAGGAGTTTGTAAGCCGCTCTGAGACTCCAAGTGAAGGGCGGGGTATAAATCCAATCTCTTCTCTTCTTCTTCATTTAAAACCAACCGATAAACAACAATAGGTAAAGGCAGCATACGTGTACATTACAAGATGGTGGAAAGAATTTCGGCTCCCCAGCCTCCCCGGGAGGGAGGGGTTATGAGGGACAAGAGTGCCAAAAAGTTCCCCATCCGCTGTCCTCAACCAAAGGTCCAGCAGAATGTATCTGCCTTGCATGTCCTGTGGAAAGGTAGTAGCTCCTGCAGGACACGGACATCTCTTCTGGAAGAGAGTTCCACCAGGCGGGGGCCAGGGCCAGAAAAGCCCTGACCCTGGTTGAAGACAGCCAGACTTCCCTTGGGCTGGGGATCACTTAGGTAAAGGTAAAGGTTTCCCTTGCTCGAAAGCCAGTCAAATCTGACTCTAGGGCTGCGGTGCTCATCTCCATTTCCAAGCCGAAGAGCCAGCACTGTCCGAAGACGTTTCCGTAGTCATGTGTCTGGCATGACTAGACGCTGAAATGCACGGAACGCTGTTACCTTCCCACCCAAGTGGTACCTATTTATCTACTTGCAATTTCTTGCTTTCGAACTGCTAGGTTGGCAGGAGCTGGGACCAGAGACGGGAGCTCACTCCGTCATGTGGCACTCGGGTCTCGAACTGCTGAACTACCGACCTTCCAGCCTGCAGTTCAGCGTCTTAACCACTTGAGCCACTGCAGCTCCCTGGGGATCACTAGGAGGTTCTTATTCCCTGAGCGTAATGCTCTTCCAGGGGCGTACTGGGAGAGGCAGTCCCAATGTAGGACCCTGACCGCTAAGGGTCAGCTTTCACATCACCTGCATCACTGGTCCTTTTAACCGGAGGTGCCAGAGACATTCTGCCTGGGACCTGGGACATTCTGCATTGAGCCACACTCCCTCCCCTGTTCCTTTACGCTCACTATCTCTGGGTTCTCCCTTAAAATCAAGCGCTCTGACACTTATATTTTGGCTTGGAGTCTTCTGAGGCACTAGAGTAGAAACAGTCCCACACTCAGAGCTCTTTCTGTAGCAGGAACTCCTTTGCCTATTAGGCGACACACCCCTAATGTAGCCAATCCTCCAAGACCTTACAGTAGCCCCTGTAGGAAGAGCTCCGTAAACTCTTGGAGGATTGGCTACATTAGGGGCATGTGGCCTAATATGCAAAGGAGTTCCTGCTACAAAAAGAGTCCTGTCCACACTGTATGGCATTATGCTTTTATGAACTGGGATCTATGCACACAAAAATGCTCGCTCTTGTAATGCTTGCGCCCAGGCACTTGGGAAGAAGAAGAAGAAGAAGAAGAAGAAGAAGAAGAAGAAGAAGAAGAAGAAGAAGAAGAAGAAGAAGAAGAAGAAGAAGAAGAAGAAGAAGAAGAAGAAGAAGAACAACAACAACGACAGCAACAGCAACGACAGCAGCGACGACAGATTGGATTTATACCCCTGCCCTTCACTGCCCAAAGGCAGTCTCAGAGCAGCTTACAAACTCCTTTCCCTTCCCCTCCCCACAACAGACACCCTGTGAGGTAGGTGGGGCTGAGAGAGCTCTTGACAGAAACTGCTCTTTTCAGGAACAGCTGTGCCAGAGCTTGTGACTGGCCCAAGGTCACATCAGCAGGTGCAAGTGGAGGAGTGGGGAACCAAACCCGGTTCTCCCAGATTAGAGTCCACACACTTAACCACTACACCAAACTGGTGATGGTCTGAGCCAGACCATCTGGTACTGACCAGCAGGAGAGCTTTGAGGCTGTGAGTCGTGGTTCCTTCGAGCACCGTTACCCGGAGCTCCCAGATATTGAACTGGGAACCTTCTGCATAGGCATGGGGCATGCTCTTCAGCAGAGCTACTCCCAAGCCTGCAAGAGATGATTGCATTAGGCTGGAGGATTTTGCTTACTACCCTGGGTGGTGGGGAGGTTGCAACCTGTCTTGGACGGGGCGGGATAAATTGGGGGATGACGCAGACAACCGCAGCAGAGGTAAGAAACCCGGTCTCCTCTTTTTCCTTGCTTTAGGAACGGCTTAGTTTGGCTGGCTGCCCCCGATTCTCTGCCAAGAGCAACACCATCGGCGGCGGCAGACAAGGGAATCCCTGCCAAATCTGGTGCACCTCCCTTTGGGTTCACGGCCTCTCTTGCCAGCACAGACGCTTTTAAAGTGAAGCTGGTAAGCCTCCCCCCGAGGAGACGGCTTCTCCGTTTTAATGGATCCAACTGCCAGCTCTGCTGCGAGCGGAACTGGAGCATCCTAACAGCCAGTCTCCCAGGGTGGGCCTTTCCAGCCTTAGCTCTGGAGCCAGTCCAAAAGACGAGAGGACATCTGAGCATATTCAGGGCAGTGTTCCCTCTAAGCTGAGTTAGTGCGAGCTAGCCTCCGGCTCACACATCTTTGTCTTGGCTCAGGAAGGAGGGCTCCAGAGCAAACTCCTTTACGCAGCAGTCAAATGTCTCGCTCACAACTTTCACGCCAGCCGCTCTCAGAGTAGAATTTTTGCTCACAAGATTCCACAGCTTAGAGGGAGCATTGATTCAGGGGCCCTCTTCTTCTGCAGAGAGGAAGGACTCTCCAGACGAGGGATTCAACATCCCCCCCCCTCTTGGAAACAGCGTTGCCATCCTCCAGGTGCAGCCTGGAAATCTCCCACAATTACAGCTGGTCTCCAGACTACAGAGATCAGTCCCCCCGAGAGAAAACAACGGCCTTGGAAGGTAGACTCTATGGCAGGGGTGGCGAAACTGTGGCTCGGGAGCCGCATGCGGCTCTTTCACACATCTTGTGCGCCTCCCGACAGGGCGGCTGGGGAAGCTGAAGATGATTAGCAAACAAATATCATCGGACCAATAAATATCATGATCAATACCTGCTTTTACCCCTTTTGTCATTATTTTTGGGCCGGTCTCATTTAATGTTAATAAGAAGCAAATTTGCATGTTTTCCAATTAAAAAAAAAACATGTCATATCTGTTCATGTCTTGTGGCTCTCCAACATCGGATGCTTATTCTACGTGGCTCTTATGTTAAGCAAGTTGGGTCGCCCCTGCTCTATGGCATTAAACTCCACCAAAGCCCCTCCCCTCCCCAAACCCCATCCTCCACAGGTGCAGAAGAGACCACCAAACTCCACCTCCTTACCTCTTCTCTTCGGCTTGGAACGAGGAGCCCCTGAGAATGTTCACCGGGCGGCCTCCGTTCTGCGCTCCTCTGCTCCTCTCGCTGAGACGGTCCCTCCCTCCCCCCGCCCCCCGCATTCGAGCCCACCGGCTATTGTCCTTGACTCATCCTCCGTAGACAACACAAATGCGTCTGCTTGCGAGGGAGGAGATGAAAGCGGGGCAGTTTTGTTCCCAGCACGTCCTTCCCGTCTGGTCGTGGGAGCCGGCTGAAGTTTGAAGATGACTTTACAGCCAGAGAACCCGTTTGGCAACTTCTGTCTGTGATCAGCAGGGGCCAGAATATTTTTGCACAAAGGGACATCCCCCCCCCATACACTCATACACTCACAGCCATGCAAAGTGGTGACGCCAGGTGAAAAGCCACATATTTGAATGCACGGAGCTGACTATGATTCTATGCGACGAGGACGAAGAAGAAGAAGAGGAAGAGGAAGAGGAGAAGAAGAAGAAGAAGAAGAAGAGGAAGAAGAGGAAGAAGAGGAAGAAGAAGAGAGGAGGAGGAGGAGGAGGAGATTGGATTTATACCCCGCCCTTCACTACCCAGAGGAGTCTCAGAGCGGCTTACAAACTCCTTTCCTTTCCCTTCCCCTCCCCACAACAGACACCCTGTGAGGTCGGTGGGGCTGAGAGAGCTCTGACAGAAACTGCTCTTTTTCAAGAACAGCTGTGCCAGAACGACAGCTTGCCCAAGGTCATCCAGCAGCTGCAAGTGGAGGAGCGGGGCATCAAACCCGGTTCTCCCAGATTAGAGTCTGCGCACTTAACCACTACACCAAATGACAAAAAGGCTATTGCGATCTTGGGGTGTATCGACAGAGGCGTAACATCCAGATCACGAGATGTGAGAGTCCCGCTGTACACTGCACTGGTCAGGCTGCACGTGGAGTACTGTGTGGACTTCCGGAGGCCTCGCTTCAAAAGGGATGTGGACAGCATGGAAGAGCAGAGGAGAGCGACGAGGATGACAGGAGGCCTGGAGACCAAGAAGCCCTGCGAGGAAAGGCTGAGGGACTTGGGAATGTTTAGTCTGGAGGAGAGGAAATTGGGGGAGGCAGGATTGCTCTCTTGAAGTATTTGAAGGGCTGTCGCTTAGAGGAGGGCAGGGAGCTGTTCCTCTTGGCAGCAGAGGAAGGACTCACAAGAATGGGTTTAAATTAAGGGCGGGAAGGTGCCGGCTGGATATCAGGGGAAACTTTTTTGATAGTAAGTGCCACAGTGGAATCAGCCGCCTAAGGAGCTGATGTGCTCCCCCTCCCCAGCGGTCTTCAAGCAGCAGTTGGACAAATACTTGTCAGAGGTGCTCCAGGCTGATCCTGCATTGAGCAGCGGGGTTCACCTAGATGGCCTGTCTGGCCCCTTCCGACTCTGTGATTCTATTCTATCACTTCTCTGGAGTCAGAACACTGATTCGCCAACATCTGTCTTGTCTACCCTGAAAAGCAGCCGATCTCCAGAGTCTCCAGTCAAGGCGTTTCAGAAGACTTCCGACCTGACCCTTTTAACGGAAGATGTCAGGGACTGAAACTGGGAACTTCTGGATGCAAAGTCGATGTTCCGCCATGGAGCCATGGCCATCCCTGTGCCGATCAGCACATCTGAAAACCCTGGTCCCACTTCTTCAGCTCCTGCCGTCCGTACAGAAGATGCCGTGGTGCCCCCACACAGGGTGGCCAGCAGCGTTCCCTCTAAGCTGAGTTAGTGTGAGCCAGCTCACAGTCTTTTAGCCTCCGGCTCACACCTTTTTGTCTTTGCTCAGGAAGGAGGGCTCCAGAGCAAACTCATTGATGCGGCAGCAGCCAAATCGCTCGCTCACAACGTTCATGCCGGGAGCTCACCGAGTAGAATTTTTGCTCGCAAGATTCCACAGCTTAGAGGGAACATTGGTTGCCAGTAGGCTTCCCAAATACTTACCTCGTGCCCGCGGGGGATGGATACGTCCTGGCAGGACCATCCCCAGGGGAAGGAAAGACGTGCCGCACAATGCCGTCGCCAGGAAGTGACACTAGGTGACACTCTGGTAATGCGGCTGGAAACTCAATGGTACCATCGAGTTTTCAGCTCCATTGCCAGAGCGTCGCCTGGCGTCACTTCCTGGCGACGAGATGGTGCGTTACAGGGAGGAATGGTCCAGCCGGGGAGCATGTTTCCCCCGCCCCCATGCGGTAAGTACTTGGGAAGCTTAGTTGCCAGCGAGAGGTCAGGAAATTCCTGGAGGTTTGGGAGAGGTGCTGAGGGATGGCAGGGTTGGGAGAGGGGAGGGGGTTCAGTGGGGTTTAACACCATAAAGTCCACCCTCCAGAGCAGCCATTTTCTCCAGGGGGACTGATCTCTGTAGTCTGGAGATCAATTGTAATTCTGGGAGATCTCTAGACCTTGCATGGAGATTGGCAACCCTGGCCACACATGACTTTTTAAAGGGGTTCACCAAATCCACAAAGGAGATGCCTGGTCACCAGCAGCCCCTCATGGCTATGGATCGCTTTCACATGAGGTTCAGTTGAGCCACGACAGCTGTACATGGGGCTTCCGTGTACGGAGGCAGTATCGCTCTGAGGAGCAGAGGGTCAAACGATAGAGAGAAGCAATCTCCGTGCACTCCACTTATGGGCACCCACTGGCATCTGGAGAACAGCTGTCTGAAACAGCATGGTATACTCAGAGGGTCTTCGATCTGACCCTGCCAGGTAATTCTTTGTATGTTTTACGTCATAACGCTCACATTTGGAGCCATGCTCCCTAACAGCCAGCTGATGCACGTTCCAATTTTTGAGAGGGGAGCACTTTTTATAAAGGGTGGGGGAAACTATGCTGCTCCAGAGACATCAGTCTCGAGGCAAATTATGGACATGTCCCCCTGTCAATTTAATTCTCAGAATTAAACCCTCTAACCCAAATGTGTACATCAAGACAAGGAGTTTCTCCAGATTTGACTTTGCAGATTTCATGCGAATCTTCTCTTCATGGGCGCCAGAGTAAAGGTTGTGATATGGGCAGAAGGTGAAAGCACGGTGTCATTACCATGAGCGGCGTCACAGATGCTGCCCAATAGGCACCCATGGCATTCATACGGCCTCATTCCAAGCAACTTCACATTGCCGGTGGTATCACTGCTGCTGGAAAGTGCTGTCAAGTTGGAGCTGGCTTACAGTGACCCCATAGGATTTCCAAAGCAAGGTGCTAACAGAGCTGGTTTGCCATTGCCTTCCTCTTCGTAGCAGCCCTGGACTTCCTTGGTGGTCTTCCCTTTAAGTACTATCCACACTGCTTAGCTTCTGAGATCTGACAAGATGGGGCTAGCCTGGGCCATTCAGGTCAGGACCAAGTTGTTGTCATATGGCACTGTGTGAAGAATAGCTAGGAGATTCTAAGATTGTCTGGCAGTCAGAAGTTCCAGCTCTTTAGTGTTATGCACCACTAGGTGGTGAGCTAGACTTTTGCTTTTAAGGCAAGAGATGTTATAAAGGTGGTTTTACCATTCCCCGTCTCTGCATCATGCCCCTGGTATTCCTCGGAGGTTGCCCTTCCAAATACTAGCCAAGGCTGACTTTGCTTAGCTTCCAAGATCTGCTGAGTTCCGGCTAGCCTGGGCTATCCAGGTCAGGACTTCAGGACAGGGCACTGTCACTAAATGAGGAAATATATGCATCTGAAGCCCTACATGGCTTGGGACCAAGTTATCTGAAGGACCGTCTTTTTCTGCCCAGGAATTAAGATCCTGGGGAGAGACCCTTCTGACTGTCCCATCAACCAAAGACGCTTGTTTGGTGGATACGCAAGTACAGAGACTTCTCAGTGGCAGCCCCACGATTTCGGAACAACCTTTCCAGGGAGGTGCGCCTGACCCTTTCACTGTTGATCTTTAGGAGACAGTTGAAGATGGTTTTATTTAGACTGCATTTGGTTAAGTTTGGGAGCAGTCCTGAGCAGTGATTTTAAATGTTGGTTTTTATCAGGGCTTTTTTTTGTAGAAAAAGCCCAGCAGGAACTTATTAGCATAATAGGCCACACCCCTGACAGCACAGTTCATTAGCATATTAGGCCACACCCCTATGTTGCCAGAAGTGTGGTCATCCAGCCACACCCACCTTCTGCTTCTTATTCTGTTTGCCTTGTTTGTTGTCAAAACCCAGGGCTTTTTTGTAGCAGGAACTCCTTTGCATGTTAAGCCACACATCCCTCATGTAGCCAGTCCTAATGAGCTTCTACTGTTGGGTGTGGCCTATTATGCTAATGAGTTCCTGTAGGGCGGGGCCAACTCAGGAGCCAGCCGGAACTCCGGAACTCCAGAACTCCGTTCCTGTGCGTTCCTGCCCCAAAATAGCCCTGGTTTTTATGTTGTTCATGTATTGTATTCTGTGCATTTTATCTGTGTTTGCAAGCCACCTTGAGCTCTGTAAGGAAGGAAGTGGGATAATGAGTTCAAGGTGTTGGTTCTAACCTTTAAAGCCCCTTGCAGTCTGGGACCAACGTATCTTAGGGACTGCATCTCCTGGCACCCCCAAAGAGCACTACACTCTCTGAACAACAACACACAGCCGATCCCGGGGCCAAGGAGTGTTTTCCTGGCTTCAGCTAGAGCCAGCCTTTTGGCTGCAGCTCCGGCTTGGTGGAATGCCCTTCCAAATGAGATCCGGGCCCTGCAGGACTTGGCACAGTCCTGCAGGGCCTGTAAAACGGAAGTGTTCCACCAAGTGTATGGGTGAGGTCAGGAGAATTTTCCATCGTCTACAGTTTCCCCTGCCTCTTCCTTCCCCTTCTTCTCCTGGGACGGTGTCACAGTTTTATTACGTGCCACCTGATAAACTGTAGACATTTGGAATTGCTTTAAAACGGTATGCTTTTGATCGTATTTGTAATTTTGTTTGTTGCAATGTTGTGACCCGCTCTGAGCCCCACAACAGCGGGGGAACGCAGGATACAAATTGAAGAGATAAATAACGAACGAGCGAATGTTTGAGATAGATGATAGACAGGTGATTGATAGATAGGTGGGTAGATAGGCAGATGATAGGTAGGTAGGTGGGTGGATGGATGGATGGACAGATAGACAGCCCTTCCCCCTTGGGCTAGGAATGCCTACAGGAGGCACAGCATGCAGGGGTGAGAGGCGGGACCCTGCACTGCAAATGGGCAGTCAAACTGCACAGTGGTTGAGAAGGAGAAGGAGGAGTTCTCTGCAGCCTCCAGTGGATGGAGGAGGAGGAAGAGGAAGATTTATACCCTGTCCTTCACTCGAAGTCTCAGAGCGGCTTACAAACTCCTTCCCTTCCTCTCCCCACAACAGACACCCTGTGAGGGAGGTGGGGCTGAAAGGGCTCTGAGAGAACTGCTCTTGAGAGAACAGCTCGGAGAGAACTGAGACTGACCCACGGTCACACCAGCTAGCGTGCACGTGGAGGAGTGGGGAGTCAAACCAGGCTCCCCAGATTAGAATCCGCCGATCTTAACCACTACACCAAACTGGACTTGGATTTCCCAGAGCCATCTTCAGGGTGGCTGTTCCAGAGGGAGCCATTAGCCAGTGGGTCAGACCTGCCGATTCCGTTTGGACTTTCTGTACCGTCCTTTGCAAGGCAGGGGGAGCGGGGCAGCCACTTAGCAGCACTTTCAGAAATCACAGCAGATTGCTGCTATTGCTTTCCTTCAGGGCTGCCCCAGTTCAGGTTGCTCCATAACTCCTTGCACAAATGCCCACCTGGGGACAAGCAGGATTACCGGATGAGGAAGCATCCTTTATTTATTTATTTGGATATTCTTATCCTCCTCCTCTCCTGCAAAGAAGAACCTCAAAAGGGCCTGGGAAAACAAAAAAACAGCGACATAAAAAGAGACGAGTTCGAGTTCAGTCGCTCCTTGGAGACCAACAAGAGCTTCAGGGCAGAAGCTTTTAAGAGTCAAAAAGGGGGGGTGGGAGGATATGGAAAAGAACGCCTGCAAAGGATGCAGAGGTTAGGGTGTATATTGTAAGCAGCTCGATCGGAGCAGAGGGGGAAGGGCTTGGTCCTGGTGGCAGTACAGATGCCGATTAGCTGCCACCAGGCCCAAGCCCTTCCCCCTCTGCTCCGAGCGCACTAGTGAGATAACAAACAGCAACTTACAAAAATCACAGGGCAAAGAAAGGTGGCGGCGGCGCGGCGGCGGCAGCCAGGAGGAGGGGCTGAGCTGCTGGAGATGACGGGACAGCCTCCCCGGCAAAGAGCGGCAGCATCTGAAAGCTCTTCGTGCAAAAGTAGCACACTGTTTTGCAGGATGAAAACAAAGCGCGCGCTGGGGGGGGGGGTGTTTTGTCCCGATCCAGCAGATCCTCCGCGTCCCTCTTCTCCTTGATCTTGTCTGTTTCCGCCCACGCCCACCCGCGCTGTCTTGCTCCCGTCCATCAGCCCTCCTTCCTGCGCCTCTAATTAGCGTCCTCAGCTGCCCACACACGGACCACACATTAGCCCTTCCCCGGGCTAATGAGCTCCCTTCACAAAGCACCGGTCCCTGGCTGGCATGTCTCACCGAGCACCCTGGAACTGGGAGAGGCGGGAGTTATTGATCGGGTCTGACGCCAGGAGATGCGTACGTGGGTGCCAGGCCCCTAGCCAGGATTTTGTGGCTTGTGGGGCAATTTTTTTCCGGGGTGGGGTGGGGCCTGAAGTCCTCAGTGCAGAAAGAAAAGCCATTTAGGCAACAGAAAGCTGTTGCCAGGATAGATCTCCCAACTGCAAGCTTGTCAACCAATTCAGATGACAGTTCTCAGCTGCTGCAAGTTAATCGGCTCTGCCAGCCTAGGCAACAGTTCTGATGACAAGCAGGGCAGGTGGGGGTGATGACTTCTATAGTCAAGAAAGCCCAGGCTTGGGCAGAAGAACTCTCTTAAAGGAGACCAGTTTTTTTTGACACAGAGTTAGAAGGGAGCCTAGAGGTCACCTACTCCAACCTCCTTGCTACAGCACCCCACTCGGCTTAAAGGAGCACACAACTTTTAAAAATGATTTAAAATGTTTAGGGGGAGAAAGCATTTATGGGATAAATTCTTGTGGGGCTGTGCTTTTAAGAAAGGGGGCAGAGCCCCCCCAAAGCTCCGCCATAGCTACTGGCCTGGTGGGTATTAAAAAAAAAAAAGCCACCCAGATAATAATAATAGTCCTTTCCAGATGTTACAGTCACATGTACCAGGAGCTGACTGGCCAAGCACAAAATGGGAGAGCGTGCTACCTGCTAACAAGAACAAGAGTTTAATAGGTTCAGAGGCCAATCAAATAACATACATGCTATCCACCTGAAATGCATGATTGCCTTGTTGTGTGAACGGGAGCAATGCATGTATTTATCATGCACCTACAGCTTTGGTATGCAAATAAAACTAACCCCTGGATTTCCATTCATGCTCACATATACAATGATGCTCACACAACAGAGCGATCACAGAGGATCGGGGGGGGCGCGTGCCCACTCCTGTTACATGCAGGAAGTGGTAGATTCTTGCCCTCAGCCTACCTCATTTTGATTGGCCTCACTGATGCTCTGCCTTCTTTCACAGGGCACACCCCATTTATACAGTCACTGCCACTCTACCATCCCGTAGATGTGCAAATAACATTGGAAGAAAGGTGTCCATTTTGCACAACTTATAGCCTGAGATAACAGAGTCTGGAGGGAATTGAGGATTTCACATAGGAAGGAAACTAAATCAAAGTGGGATTGTTTATATTGAGTTAGCAAAATGGTCCCCATCTCCAGATTTTCCTGGCAATCCTGTCAAAAGCCAGCAGAGCGTAGAGGTTAGGATGTCAGACGAAGACCATGGAGGCCCAGGTTCAAATCTGTACTCCACTGCGAAACTCCCTTTATGACCTGGACTGCCAATCTCTTTTATAGCCTCACTGACCGCAAAATTTTGTCTGGGGACAAGTCAGAGGAGGGGGCAACCTGCTGTGAGGGATAAAAATGTGATAATCTGATGGTTCCTCTAACAAATGCCCGACAAGACAAAAATATAAATGCAACCTTTTCCCCACATGGAGATGTGGAAAGTGGGGTGTCCCATCTGGGGCTGCCAACCTCCAGGTGGAGTTTGGAGACCTCTCAGAATTACCACTGATCTCCAGCTGACAGACATCATTTCCCCTGGATAAAATGGCTGCTTGGGAGGGTGGAGCCTGGGGTCCCTAACCCCCTACTGAGGTCCCTCACCCCCCAGCCTCTTGCCCCCAAATCTCCAGGAATTTCCCAACACAGTTGCCAACCACACCCACTGGATTCCTGCCTGTTATGTGGCCCAAACAGTGCTGACTATTTCAAATGGCAACCAGAATGCAGTGGGAATTTGAGAGCCAAAATTTACCACCTATGTCTGACAGGAAAGCCCAGCGTGTCGATGAGGACTCTCCCTTTTGCCTGGCATGGGCGTCTGGGGACGGGCCACTCCAGACGGAAGGCTCCACAGTTCCTTCCTGCGGCCCAGCCCAAAACGGCACAAGCTGCAGGCTGACCCAGGCCTCGGGCCAAAGGAGCAAGACAATGAACACTTTCCTGTCAGCAGAAGCCGAAGGGAGGCCAAGGAAGGTGGGCCTGGGATGATGAGGGACCGAAGAGGCCATTCCACAGGACACGCACCTCCCTTCCTTACCTCACCACCTCCAGCTCTTCCCGTCTCTACCTTTCTCTCTTCCAAGTCCTTGAAAGAAATGACGTCTTCTCCCTCCTGGGGGTCTTGTTAATGCTCACAAACCCACTCCACCCACAAGCGAAGAGGCACGCATCTTAACTCCCACGAGAAGCCGTGCCCTATCTGCAGGGCCCTCCTGTAAGAGGACAGGAGGAGGCTCACGGTGCTTCAGACGTCCTGGTTTATCAGGGGACCAATCCATCAGGCGGAATCCATTTCCTTCCAATTATCCCGCTGACAGGCCAGATTCATTTTTAAAAGAAATCAGGATTCCTTAGATTCCTGGCCCGTCTTACTGATGCGCACAAAGCAAACTTTTAAAATGTTCTTGCATTTTTTAAGTGCACAGTGCCAAGCTGATATTAGTTTCTTGCTACCCGACACTGAACTTTTAAACCTATCTTTTTAAAAAGTCTTTTTTAAAAAAAAACATTTCAAAAGGGGGCGGGGGGGAATTGTATGCTCTCATTTCACCGTTGTTGAAATTGTAAGATGGTCAGTGTTATCGATGCCACGAACATGAAGTTGAGCAAACTCCGGAGCAGGGCCTGGCATGATCTGGTCCATGGGGTCGTGGACTCAACTGCGCGACTGAACAACAACAACAAATTTCATGGTTTTAGATAACGATCTTTGTACATTTGGGCCCTTGGGAAGGCAAAGAGCAGAGATGCTGGTCATTTGCAACAAAGGAGCCCCTGCAAATCTACTTGCGATCTGAGACTCCAGGCTTGCCACTTTATACAGTGAGATGGGGCTCCCTCAGTGCATTGGGTATGTGTGTGTGTAAAGTGTTGTCAAATCGCTGCTGACTTATGGCGACCCTGTAAGGTTTTCAAGACCAGAGACAAACAGAGGTGGTTTGCCATTGCCTGCCTCTGAGAAGCAACGCTGGGCTTCCTTGGTGGTCTCCCATCCAAGTACAAACCAGGGTCGACCCTGCTTAGCTTCCGAGATCTGACCAGATCAGGTTGGCCTGGGTCATCCAGGTCAGAGGATCCTTACGGACACAGAAACCTACCAGACTGCCCTTTCCGTTAGCAAGCTCCACAGAAGATGGTGATTCTTGCAGTATCTGTCTGGACGGTCAGAAATAACTTTGCAAAGGAGTTAGTTGCACAGGCTAGTACAAGGAGTGTATGTTCCACCATTGTGATGGGCGTAACCCCCCCTTTTACCTCTCCTTTCCTGTACCTAAGCCTCCTTACAGCTCCTGACCACAGGCGGGTTTTTAAGTTCGGCACGTCCTGCCAACTTGCGGAGCTCAAGGAGCACCTCACCAAAATTCTGCATCCCGACCACTACTGCTGCTGCGCATCTGGAGTAAGAGACCAAAGATCCTCTCATCTTATTCTGTGATGGATGAATGTCACTCAGAGACAGTTGGATTACACCCTTCCTGAGAAAAACAGCAGGTACATGTAAGGATTGGATAAACCTATGGAGCAGAGGTCCATCAGGGGCTGTTAGCCATGAGGTGTAGATGGAACACTCAGTCTGGGGCAAGTGATGCTCTGTATTCTTGGTGTTTGAGGGGGCCACGGTAGGAGGGCTTCTGGAGTTCTGGCCTCACTGGTGGACCTCCTGGGTTTTAGCCACAGTGTGACGCAGAGTATTGGACTGGAGGAGCCACTGGCCTGATATGGCTTTTCTAAGAACATAAGAGAAGCCAATGTTGAATCAGGCAATGGCCCATCTAGTCCAACACTTGTCACATAGCGGCTATACCAGGTCCATCAGGAGGCCAGCATGGCCGCCGACTCTCCTCTTCTTAAATCTCCTCGTCTTTTTAGCAGAAATCTAGAAATAGCGCGTTCCATTGCCAAACCCTTAGCCCTTGTGGTCTCTTTAAGCCATTACAGAGATGGGTTTTAGTTTCCCATGCTGTATTTTAATGCTTACCGCTTTGTGTTTTATCTTGCATCTGTACTGACTTTGCTCAAGACCTTCGGTCAGAGGAGCGTAATAATAAAGGAAGGCGACGGACTTAGTACCGCTTGGACGAAGCGCTAACTTCTCTGCCACAAAACCTGGAAACGGCATCCTAAGTAGGGACAGCGCCTATGAGAATGCATGGATCTGTCTGGCGGGGAAAGTGGATACAGACCCTGCTTTAACTCTCACTGAACCCTCTTCCACAGACTCCAGTCCACAAAGTTCCATGAAGCGATGGCACAATTATATTTCCCAGGAGTCTGGCTTCAGATCAAGTACATTTTGCTCTGTAGTCTGTCACGGACTGCTGTAAGATGCTGGGCAACAGAAACCAAAGGTCTGATCCAATAAGACTGCATGCCGGGATTATGTGTGATATGCAAGGAGCCAGGGCCCAGTGGTAGAGCATCTGCTTGGCATGCAGAAGGTCTCAGGTTCAGTCCCCAGCGTCTCCAGTTAAAAGGATCTGGCAAGTGGGTCACGTGAAAGGCCTCTGCCTGAGACCTTGGAGAGAGTCTTAGACAGTAGAAGATTGGATTTATACCCCGCCCTTCACTACCCAAAGGAGTCTCAGAGCGATTTACAATCTCCTTCCCCTCCCCACAACAGGCACCCTGTGAGGTAGGTGGGGGCTGAGAGAGCTCTTTCGAGAACTGCTCCTGAGAGAACGGCTCTGAAAGAACTTGTAACTGACCCAAGGTCACACCAGCAGGTGCAAGTGGAGGAGTGGGGAATCGAACCCAGTTCTCCCAGATTACAGTCTGCACTTCTAACCACTACACCAAACTGACTCTACGGATAGGTTTTTAGGTGGAGCCAGGGCAGAGAAGAGTGAGGTCTGCAGATGTCCCCTGGGTGAGGCAGTTCAAGAACAATCCTTGGGCTCCTGGGAAGACGCACTGCATGTCTCTAGGGTACCAGACCTCCTCATTCAGCTCCGGGGCACAGAGGCCTTTGATGTATTCCTGGGAAAACAGGGCAGAAAGCTCACGATACCGTAAAGCCAAACAACGTAGGGCAACTTTAGAAGTGCAGCTGTTAAGTCAGGGAGGAGCACCTGCTTGGCATGCAGAAGGTCCCAGGTTCAATCCCCGGCATCTCCAGTTAAAAGGATCTGGCAAGTGGGTCATGTGAAAGACCTCTGCCTGAGACCCTGGAGAGCCACTGCCCGTCAGAGTAGACAGGAGTGACCTCGACAAACCGAGGCCCTGATTCAGTATACGGCAGCTTCATGTGTGTTTTATGGTGACAAAATTCCACTGGGCCGCACCACCTCTTCAAAGCAACCAGGTGTATTGAGATGGCCCGGAAGCCCAGGTCTGATCTCGTAAAACCACCCCAGTGTTCTCACAGGTAACGTGCAGATGGCAAAAGAGTCCCCTTGCGGAGCTGCAAGAGCTGCGGGGGCTTCTGAGCCGAGGAATGTTCATTTTTTTTTAAAAAAAGAAATCATCCAGAGTCGGAGGGGGGAGGAAGAACACGGATTATTTCTTCTTCCTGAGGCCGTTTCCGGGATCCATTTCGAGGGACATCGAATTATGAGACCCGATCTGGATCCCTGAAATGTCATGGCCGGAGATATGGATGCCGCCGCCACCTGGGGAAACGAGAGAGAGAGAGGAGAAAAGAGAAAATTCTGTTCAGTCCCCTGAGCGGTGAAAACAGCCGGTCGTCCGACTAAGTGGGTGGAGGAAAGCAGTTACAGTGCGCCGCTTCTCTGTGTTGCCTTCACCCTCGCCACAGGTATCGAATTAGTTTAGCAAGACTAGGAATGCTGGGCCTGATCCGACAGTCATTTCCGCCAACAGAAGAGATTTCTACCAGCAGAAAGGATAGTACCTTGCCTTTCTCGTTCCTCTGGAACCTGAAACACCCTCCCTGAAATGCTGCTTCTGGGGAACAGGGGATGCCTCTCCCCCAGAATAGTTAAAGGTGGGAGCCAGAGGTCTTCAGCGGGAAAGGGGTGGGCTGGCAAAAATCAACCCCCTCCCAGGGCTATTTTTGGGCAGGAACGCACAGGAACGGAGTTCCGGCTGGCTCCCGAGTTGGCCACGCCCAGCAGGAACTCATTAGCATAACAGGCCACACCCAACAGCAGAAACTCATTAGGATTGGCTAACATGCAAAGGAGTTCCTGCTACCAAAAAAGTCCTGGGTTTTGACAACAAACAAGGTAAACCGAATAAGAAGCAAAAGGTGGGTGTGGCCAGATGACTCTTCTGGTAACATGGGGTTGTGGCCTAATATGCTAATAAGCTTTGCTGCCAGGGTGTGGCCTAATATGCTAATGATTTTCTGCCTTTAGGTGTGGCCTATTATGCTAATGAGTTCCTGCTGGGCTTTTTCTACTGATTTGTCTTGACTTTGCTCAAAACCTGCTGTTCTACCCTTAGAAAACTAGGAAAGAAAGGAGTGTCTACCTCTTTATTTTGGCTTTTTTCCCATTGGGAGTTTGTTTGTTTGTTTGTTTACGATCAGGGAGTATTCCAAAATATGATCCCCCCTTGGTTTTCCACCTCCTGTCTGAAGGGGCACAGTACCGGCTTGGGGGCGATTCTGCAACTAGCATTCGTTCCGCATTTTCTCGACGGGGAGGGAAAAGTGCAGCTCAAAAGCACATTCAAAGACCTCGGGGCAACGCCCTACTGACTGCAAAGGCACCCCTGAACGGCCATCAAAAGGCTGTAAATCTATGCAGAAGGGACCATAAAACCCAATGATCAAAGGAAGTGAAAGCTGCGTGCAATGCAGAGGGGAATTTCCGTTCCACCCTGGGTTTGCTAAAACAACGGAGGGAAAATCCAATGCAGAATTGCCATGGGTCTCTTTCACCTCATTCTCCCACATGTGCAAACTAGGCTAAGGGTCAAAGTTCATGGGAAGCTGGGAGTTTTGTGATTGCAACTCTGAATGTTTAATCAGGACCTAGAAAGCTGCTGTGCCCCCAAATCTAGATCATGGCTATGGTGCTGGGCAGGAGGAAGTGAATCTCATCCATGCTGTTTCCCAAATGGAAATGCTCACCTCCAGTACATTTCAAGCCCCAACAGGAGAAAAAGAGAGAGAAGCACCTATACGATGCCAAGTTTATTTATTTATTTATTTGCCTCCTGGGGCTTCAAGCAGACAGAGAAGGGGTCGTTTCTGATCTGGAAAATGGGATGGGACCCAGCAGTCAACTCCCTATTCGCTAGTGCCCTGATCTATACTGCACAAGCTTTAGTGGATATCTAGGACCACATATTCCTCTGCAGTTCAATACCCAGATTTTTGTGCTTGATGCTCTCAAGCATCACACCATCTTGTTCTTGATCACTGCTGGTTGGGTTGCTTCATTTTTGGCTGTCCCAGGTACCCGACGCCCTGAACCTGGATGGGCCCAGGTGAGCCGGATCTCATCAGATCTCAGAAGCTAAGCAGGATCAGCCCTGGTTACTACTTGGGTGGGAGACCACCGGAGAAGTCCAGGGTTGCTATGGAGAGGCAGGCAACAGCAAGCCACCTCTGAGCATCTCCTGGCTTGAATACCCTACAGAGTCACTGCAAGTCAACTGTCCTTTCCACCACCAGGTACTCACTTCCATGGGGAGAGGCTTGGGTGAAGTAGGGCAGGAGGGACTGATCCATGGGCAAAAATCCGGCTTCACTCGGGTACTGGCCATAGAATGATGACTGGAACAGGGAGGGGGAGGGAGAAAGAGAGAGAAAACGAGGGTATGAATATGGAAAGCGAGGACACGACACAGGTAACCACCTGGACTGCTTCTACATTACAGTTTTGATTGACCGATGGATTGAGTTGGATTTCTATCCCACCCGCCCCGCAAGCAGGCTTGGGGCGGGTCACAGCACAAAAATACAAACCACGCCAGTTTTAAGACGTCAAAACATCGCACTGAAAACCATAAAACACAGTATAATGATGGTGTTCTTAAAATGTCCTAATATGCTGGCTCCGCACGAGGTAAAGAGTATAATTTTAATACAACTATAATTTTAACAGTTTAAACTATGATGTTATTACTTTTGTAACTTGTCGTACACTGCCCTGAGCCCACCTCGTGGAGAGGGTGGTATAAAAATCTAAATAATAAAAACAACAATAATTTGAAACCAACAGTTTTGAAATAATAATAATAATTAATATTATTATTATTATTATTATTATTATTATTATTATTATTATTATTATTATTATTATTATTATTATTTAGATTTTTACACCACCCTCTCCACGAGGTGGGCTCAGGGCAGTGTATGACAAGTTAAAAGGAAATGACATAATGGTTTAAACTGCTAAAATTGTAAGTTAAACTGTTAAAATTGGGCTCTTATTAAAATTATACTTTTTACACCACGCAGAGCCAAACAATAATCCGAAATCCGAGCGTTCTGAAAACACGCTCCTTTCCTCACCAGCCGCTGTGCTTGTTCCGTACAAAGAGGAGAGGGCTGCTAACACACGCGGCTTCTGGCAAGCGGAAGAACAGCTGCCAGCCCGCCTCTCCCGAGTGGATAGATTGAAGAAGAGCATTAATATATCATCGGCAGGCTCCTCTCATCGGTCACGCTCAGCTGCCTGGAGATCACCAGCTTCTTCAGATAACTCTGCCCTTTCTCACAGTGCCAGGCTTAACGTTGAGGAGTCCTCAAGCCCACTGGGGAAGAGATGAGGGGATGGGCATCCAGAGCCTCCCAGACACCCACCGATTGCTTTCTGCTTACGACCACGGTGTGAGGGGAAAAGCCAGCTTGGTGTAATGGTTAAGAGCGGTGGTGGAGTCTAACCTGGAGAACCAGGTTTGATTCCCCACTCCTCCTCCTCCACATGAAGCCAGCTGGGTGACCTTAGGCCAGTCACAGTTCTCTCGGAGCTCTCTCAGTCCCACCTGCCTCACAGGACGTCTGTTGTGGGGAGGGGAAGGGAAGGCGATCGTGAGCCGCTTTGAGACTCCTTCAGGTAGAGAAAGGCGAGGAGTAAAAAAACAACTTCTTATTCGTCTTCCTGGTGCTTACAGTGCTGGACTAGGGAGACCCAGGTTCAAATCCCTACACTGCCAGGAAAATGCAGTGGATGAATTTGGGCCAAACACTCTCTCTTGGCCTAACCCTACATCCACGGGGGTTCTTGTGAGGACTCAAGAGGAGAAGGAGGAACTACGTCAGCTGACCTGAGCTTCTCGGACAAACGGTAGGATTAACGAAGAAAAGTGAAAGATAACAAGTCCCCGTTGAAACTAACCCTAAGCCCCCATATTCTAAGGCTTGGATTCCTCGAGAAGGTCAGGAACACACCCGCCCTCATAGCCTTCCGAAACTGGTGTAAAACCGAACTATATTGGAGGGGTGACAAAGACAATCGCTGTTCTGTGCTGTTCCTGGCTCCTCTTTTTTTCCTTCTGGCTTTATTGTGACAGACTGTTTGTTTTAAGGTTTGCCATAAGCCGCTTTGGGTCTCGGTCAGGAGACAAGTAGGTCCTCGGGGATTCAAACAAATACCAAAGTTCACGTACCGGAACCGAGACAGGCAATCCATTTAATCTCCGCCTCCCCCTCTGTTTCTCATCTCCTTTGCGCCAACCATAAACTCCCCAGGGGCAAAGACCGGCCTTCTCGTACTCTGAGAAGCACCGGGAGCATTCAGGAACCCAAATGGAACCATTGGGGTGCAGCCATTCGAGAGTTAGACTAGGATAGGGCAGATCCAAATCCAAGTCCTGACTCGGCCATACGAAGGGTTGCCTGCTCTGAGTTGGGAAATGCTTGGAGATTTGAGCGGAGGGGGGGGGACGACAGCCGGGGGAGGGCGGAGTTTGGGGAGGCGAGGGACCGCAGTGGGGTATAATTCCATTTTCTTCAGAAGCGATTCTCTCAGATCACTTGCGATCCCAGGAGATCTCCAGCCGTCACCTGGAGGTTGGCAACCACCGCCACGAGGCCTGGGCCAATCGTTCTCAGTCTAAACTGTTTTGAATGACTGTTGTTAGGACAAAAGGGGTGTGTGTGTGTGGAGAACCTTGTGTGATACCCTGAGATCCTTTGGTGGGAGGGAGGGTTAACAGTGAGATAGATTCTAAAATCATGGGACCGGTAAGGAGCTCATGGGGGGGGGGAGATGAAATTCCCTTCCTTCACTGGTCCCCGAATTATAGAATCACAGAGCTGGAAGGGGCCAGACAGCCCATCAAGTCCAACCCCCTGCTCAGTGCAGGATCAGCCCTAGAGCATCTCCGAGAAGTGTTTGTCCGGCCGCTGCTTAAAGAATGCCAGGGAGGGGAGCTCAACACCTCCCTCGGCGGCCCATTCCACTGCGGAACAACTCTGACTGTCAAAAAGCTTTCCCTAAGATCCAGCCGGGACCTTCCCGCCCTGAATTTAAACCCATGAGAGGGAGTCCTCTCCTCTGCTGCCAACAGGAACAGCTCCCTGCCCTCCTCTAGGCGACAGCCCTTCAAATACCTCAAGAGAGCAACCCTGTCCCCCCTCAGCCTCCTCTTCTCCGGACTAACATTCCCAAGTCCCTCAGCCTTTCCTCACAGGGCTTGGTCTCCAGGCCCTGGATCATCCTCCTCGCTCCTCTCTGCACGTGTTCCCTTTTTCCTCTCTCGCTGCCACCACTTCCTCCTTCTCCCTCCTTCCCACTGGCGCCTCCTTGCTCCTTTGCCACTGCCTCTTCCCTCCACCGCCGCCTTCCCTTCCTCGCCGTCCCGCCGTCGCTGCCTCCTCCACCTTCCCTGCTTATCGCCTCGCTCCCTCCCCCAACTCTCCTGCCTCCTTTTCCTCACCCTCCCTTCGGCAGCGGCTCCTTAACTTTTCCCTTGAAGTGCCCGTTTATTAGGGGTTGCTAGGCAACCCCACAAAAACCGACTGCGGTCGCTCAAGATTTTGATCTGCACTTTCTTTTTTGCAAATTGCTATACCCACGGAGGTGCACATACGGCTTCTTTGTTGTGTGCGTGTACCTGCATCTGCGGATTTTCTACAGACCTCGGGGGTTCTCGCATCTGTCCCTGGCCCTATTGTGCAGATTTTTTAATCCGCACACTGGGGGCGGATTCAGAATCTGCTATATAGATGGTCCAAGCAGATGGGGTCCGTAACCATGAGGCCCGTAATGCAAAGGCAAGAGACGGCCGGATTGTTCTGGACTCTCAATTAGATTCTGAAGAACAAAGCAGCCCCTGAGAATACAGAAGTCAGTCGACTGCAACCTAAAATAACCACAGCTGGCGAGACGGGAGCCAGATAAATGCATGTATTACAGAGGGGGGTGGTGAATCGGTTCAGATCTCTTCTGCTCCACATGGCCACTAGGCGGCTTTACGTGAGCCGCTTACTCTTTTCTTTAAAATGGGGCTAATGATAATAGTTTACCTTCCAATCTAGACGGTTTGTTCAATCTGTTCTGTGATTTTAAGAATGCATAGGCCCATGCAGTAGTTTTAAATTCTGTGCGTTTCCTAAAACTTATAAGATTCATGTAAGTTGCTGTAACTGATCTTGTGCTGGTCACCAACCGTATTAATAAATCTGGATTGATTCCCTTCCAACGTTGCTGTAAAAGATTGCACGCACAGCGCACGGAATACTCATAAGGACATAAGAGAAGCCAATGCTGGATCAGGCCAATGGCCCATCCAGTCCAGTGCTCTGTCACACGGAGGCCAAAAATACCAGGTGCCCTCAGGAGGTCCCCATTGCATGACTACAAAGTGTTATTTGGGAACCGGGCCTGCTGATTTTCCTGACTGCCTTGGGATACAAGAAACAGGTACGTGGTTCAAGCGCCTGGCAGGTCAGAATTCATTCGGGAGAGGGGGCTACTTTTGCCTGGGCGTTTCGGGAAAAGCGTGTTATGCGGAAATAATGGAGAACTGCCTTTCTAGTCCGTTCCAGTCCCTTCCTCCTGCCACCGCCGTTGCTTTCCCAGCCTCGGCCCTCTCCCGTTATCATCCGATGCTCCCCGATTCTCTTACCTGTTGAAAGGGGAAGATTCCAGGGTGATACGGTGGGAATGTTCTGTATGGATACATGTCGGAGAGGGGGCGTGGCTTACCTTCTGCAAGCAACACAAAAGGAGAAGAGAAAAGGAACGGGCTGCTTCCCCTTTAAAAGTTAACATTTCTCACAGCGGTCTCCCTGTCTCCAGCCCTCCTATCAACTTCCCCTGTGAGAGCCAGCTGTTTGACAAGTCAGCAAGTCACAAACGCCACCCCTGCAGCCGTGCAGAGTTATGCCGTGCTCCGTTTGTGTGTGAATGTGCGCGTCCGTTCACCAAAGGGGTATGCGTGCTTAATGGGAGGCCACTGAGGAGTCCTCCCCCCGCTCTGTATTTGGCACTACAGATCTGGCTCCTCCTCCTTACCATAGAGATCCCTCCAGGGCTAGCTCCACAGACAGACCCTCGGCCCTGAGAGCTCCCTATTGGAAGGGCTTTAATGACGGCCCAGAGGCATTCTTCCCATCATGCCCCACTTCACGGCTGAAGCTAGGAAGTGCCAGGGGAAGGAAATGGCTGAGCACAGCTCAGAATGGAGCTAAGCTTCCTTACGAATTTGGACAAACGAACACATCAGAGCTGCACTATACGAGGCCAGACCTGTATTGTATACTCAGGCTGACAAGCGGCTCTCCAGGGTCTCAGGTGAAGGTCTTTCACATCAACTGCTACCTGACACTTTGAACGGGAGATGCTGGGGATTGAACCTGGGACCTTCTGCATGCCAAGCCAATGCTCTACCACTGAGCCACAGGCTCTCCCCAGTTGTTTCTCCGCAGTGGGCAACCTCCTGCCCTTGTGCTCCTTTCTCCACAGTTACTCCGTGGAGCAGTGGGAGAAACAGTGGGTGGGAAAACAACATGGACGCTGTTGTGACATCACTTCCAGGTGAGAACCCAGAAGTGACATCACAGTGCCTGAACCGCTCTAGGAACTTCCCCAAATTTCTATAGCCTTTATCATACAGATTATGGGAACTGTAGTGCTAGAGTGTCATGTAGCACCTGGAAGCAACATCACAGTGTGAATGACACCCCCCTCCCCGGCTCTAACCTCCAAACACTCCTGTGGTTGCCAGTGCAGGATGACAACCATAGGCTTAAACCATAAAATCTCATTATTTCTGTTCCAGGGGAGCCATTTCTGCCCCCCACCTCAAGTTGAAAGCATTAAGAGCCAGCCCCTCCTTAGAGGAGAGTGGGAAGAATACCTGAGGGTCTGGGCTGAGACCGCATATTCACCCTTGAGACGGGAGTTTCGTTGCCGTGCCCTTCTTCTCCCTTGAAGAGTAAAATCAAGAACGTGAGTGGAGATTGGCCAACCCTCAAGACCCCACAACAGAGCATTTACCCCAAGGACTGTCAGGAACAACCTCAACACAAACAAAGGCATGACTGTCTATCCCAAAATCTTGGCCTCTCTGGCTGGTGTCAACAGCAGTCCTCCTGCCAAGGTTTGTCACAAGAGGAGCCATCTTTAATTCCGTTTCAAAAGCGCAGCCGCCATCTTGGATTTGATCAAACGTGAGCCCTACTGCTACAGCACTTCCGTAGAACAATTCAAGAGGCCACCCTTGCTGTTACGGTTCCCAAGAGAACCGTCGGAGGCCAACTCAGAGCTGGGGTCCCCAGCCACCCATCTGAGCCACCACACTTCCACTTGGGTCTTCTAGGGAGATGCTATCCAGCTCCTCAGACCAGCTGGCTCCATTTTGATTTTTCTAGTCTTTATGGGAATCAAAACTACAAATCTTTATCGTCATGCCATGCTCTCCTTCCTCATGCCACAAATTCCGATTAAAATTACTGAATCTGATGACTTTACTTTAGCGTCCATTCTGGCCCCCGCTTCTTCTCAAGAGCATTTAGAGCAGTGGTTCTCAACCTTCCTAATGCCGCGACCCTTTAATACAGTTCCTCATGTTGTGGTGACCCCCAACCATAACATTATTTTCGTTGCTACTTCATTACTGGAATCTTGCTACTGTTATGAATCGTAATGTAAATATCTGATATGCAGGATGTATTTTCATTGTTACAAACTGAACATAATTAAAGCATAGTGATTAATCACAAAACAATATGTGTTTTTCGATGGTCTGAGGTGACCCCTGTGAAAGGGTCGTTCGACCCCCAAAGGGGTCGCGACCCACAGGTTGAGAACTGCTGATTTAGAGGGATCCTTTAAATGCTTCTGAGAAGAAGTGGGGGGGTGGCAGCGCCCCTCTCCCTTCCTCCTGCAAGATTTAAACACCCCCTACAGCTGATCGGCGGGCCATGTGCTCCCCACCGATCAGCTGAAGAGCCCTTAAACTTTGCAGGAGGGGAGGGAGGGGGGCGCACACCACCACCCCGCTTGTGGAAAATAATGGCAGCCCCACCAGAAAGAAATGTTTGCCCCATAAGCCACAAAACCCCGACTCCAGGGCTGCATGCATTGCACACGGGGTTGCCAGCTCTGGGTCAGGAAATTCCTGGAGATTTGAGGGCATAGCCTGAGAACAGAGGGGTCTGGGGAAGGGGGAACCTCAAGCAGCCGTGGAGTCCACCCTCTTCCTACAGGAGAACTAATCTCTAGAGTCCGGGGATCAGCTATAATTCTGGGAAGTTGCCGGGCCCCACCTGGAGGCTGGCAGGCTATATTAAAAGGGCAGTAAGAAACAAACAAAACTGGCAGTGTCCCGTGATGAAAGCTGGCAAGGCAACAATGGAGCTGCGACTGCTAACCGGCAGTTCTGCATAAGCACAATCAGACTGGAGTCTGGCAGCCCTTCCCCACGCTCGGCAGCTCTGCAAAGGATTTGCAACCCACCTTACAAGACCTGGACAAAGCTTGACTGTGGGAACTGTGATATATAATGGAGGAAAAGAACCTGCCACGGAGGTTCCTGGTTTGTTCTGTCACTCTGCAAGAACCAGAAAGGGGGAGGGGCAATATGTACATACCTAATTTTCTACCTAAATCCTAAAATCCTAAAAGAAACCAACCCTGATTGTTCCCTGGAAGGCCAGATCCTGAAGCTGAAGCTCAAATCCTTTGGCCACCCAATGAGAAGGGAGCCCTCACTGGAGAAGACCCTGATGCTGGGAAAGACTGAAGGTCAGAGAAGAAGGGGACGGCAAAGGATGGAGATGGTTAGACAGTGTCATCGATGCAATGAACATGAAACTGAGCAAACTTCAGAGGACAGCGGAAGACAGGACGGCCTGGCGTGATCTGGTCCATGGGGTCGCGAAGAGTCGGACTCGACCGTGCGACTGAACAACAACAAATTTTCTGCCCACTAAATTTCCGCCCGGACCTGAATGGCCCCAGCTAGCTTGATCTAAGCAGGGTTGGCCCCGGTCCGTACTTGGAGGCGACGCTCCCTCTAAGCTGTGGAGTCTTGTGAGCAAAAATCCTACTTTGTGAGCTCCTGACATTGAAGCTGTGAGCGAGCGATTTGGCCGCTGCATGAATCAGTTCGCCCTGGGGCGCTCCGTCCTGAGCCGAGACAAAAATGTGTGAGTCGGTGGCTAAAAAACTGTAAAAAAACCGCCCTGCTAGCTCACACTAACTCAGCCTAGAGGGAACACTGCGTGGATGGGAGACGACCGGGTCCCTACTAAGGAAGTAACAATAGCGAACCACTTCTGACCGTCTCTTGCTGTGAAGACCCTACGGGGTCACCGTAAGTTGGGACGCAACTTGATGGTACGTTTCTCCCCCCACTGTTCTGCCCGCAGTACTCCTAACGGGCAGGGTCTTCTCAGAGTCCTCGGCCTGCCCTCGGTCTCCTGTGCTCCTCTCTCAGAGCTCTTAAAACGGCCCCTTCGCCCTCCGCCCCACAAAGTTGATAACCATTTCCTTACTCTCATATGAATCATACTAGAACTCCGGTGAAAGAGCGGGGAAGATTTGGACGCTTGGCTCCTCTTCAGACCACTTCCCGTGGGTGAGGCTGCTGAAAAACAGTCAAAAGGAGGGCGTCCAATCATTTTAAGTCACCTCGTGGTGAAATCTCCCCATTGGCTCCTCCTCCCCACCCCGCCCCCCGGCATTTATTTGCTTAATGTGTCTGTCTGTATTAATCTATTTAGTGCAACTTGATATTATGGCTTACAGCATTCAGAAAACTTCCAAAAGACTGCTAAAAAGCAGAATAATTTTTAAAAATAAGCAGCAGGTTAAAAACAAGGACAAAGTTCACTGCAAATTTCGACCTCCAAGCTCACAACCCTGCGTATCTTTAATCTTTAATCTCTCTTGCAATGTCTAGTTGTAATCTAACATATGGTCACTGAGCTCTGCTCTGTCTGATTACTTGATTCATCATCCATTTAGCACGAAAACTGTTTTCACATGTAGTATTTGTACTATTACCTATATTGAACAACTGTTTCAAAAGCGCCCTTCTTCTCCCTTGAGTATACTGGTATTTCATTGAATATGCTTGCTAGGTTAACTGCATTGAATTGACTTCTCGAAATGCTTTATTATATTGCTATTAAGCTCTGCTCTGATTTATAAAATGAATAAAAAATAAAATTAAAAAAAACCCAAGGACAAAGCAATTATAATGATCATATACATTAACTGATAGGCACCAGACCAAAAAGGCCGGCAAGACTTTCAGGGCAATTAAGTAATTGTCATACGGCATTGAGTGTAGACTAGATGGGGGATCCTAAGATTGCCCGGCAGCTAGAAGTTCTAGCTCTGGCTGTACTACACATAATGTCATACAATGATAACAATCATAATACTAATGCTGTCACAGTGTCAAAATGTTCCACTCCTGCTGCCTGGGATCCAAGCCATAACCTTTCATCTTCCATTCCTCCTCAACAAACGTTTCACTGTTATTTGTGCATCAACAAATCACTATTGTATGTCTGAACAACACACATTTTACGGCCTGCTATGTAAAGTGCATCTAAAATCTGTGCAATGCAAGTACAGTGAAAAACAGAGAACTGAAATCATTGATAAAATATGAAGAAAGCGAATGAAGCAGGAAGAGGAAGAGGAGGAGGAGATTGGATTTATACCCCATCCTTCACTTGTGGTCTCAGAGCGGCTTACAAATTCCTTTCCCTTCCCCTCCCCACAAGAGACACCCTGTGAGGTAGGTGGGGCTGAGAGAGCTCTTTCCAGAACCGCTCTTTCAAGAACAGCTCTGACAGAACTATGGCTTGCCCAAGGTCATCCAGCAGCTGCAAGTGGAGGAGCGGGGAATCAAACCCGGTTCTCCCAGACTAGAGTCCGCACACTTACTCACTACACCAAACTGGTTCAAAAGAAACCAGAATCATTTGCTCATCCTCAAGAAGCACCTCGGTTTCACTCTATTCCACAGTCATTCAGCTCCGATCTACTTCAATAGTGTTGTGAAGAAGTTATGCTGGCCGAACTCTTATTCTCTGAAGTGGGTGGGGGGGACTCCCAAAACACCACTTTATAAATTCAACTCACTATTTTGTATGGACGGGGATTCCTGCAAGTGCATAGTCTTAAAATGTTCTTCTATTCCAATGGATTGTGACGGCTGGGAACGGACACTTCTGCGTTTTAAACTGCCGGAAGTGCTTTCCTCAGATGTCGGACTGGAGTCGAGTCTAGTTCCCCTTGTTGGAGAACTGTCCATCTTCATCTTTGGGGAAGAAAATGAGAAATCAGTGTAAATATTGAGGTGGACGGGAGACCGTTTCCACCGAAAGATGGCGGGGTGTAACAGAAACTGGGCTGGACAAAGAGGGGAGGAGACCTGGGTTCAAATATCCCGCTCACCATGAAGATCGTTGAGTGACCTTGGGTCGGTCATGATGCCTAACTTTCCTCACAGAAACCCACAACAATCCCGTGGACCACAGTTCATCCCAGCAGCAGAGCTGTGACCAAATGCTTCAGATGTCAAGCGTCAACTGTGCGGCTGTGGTAATGACTCTTACTTACACGCTGGCCCTCCTTGACGTCCCACCACATCCCCAGCGGCCAGCATGGGCGAAACAGTATTTTGCATGAACTGAGGGCACCTCAGGGAAAGCCCACATGACTACTAAAGCCACAGCCTCAAATGTGACAATCTTAGCAGGAAGAATGATTGCCAGTGTTGGGTTGAGAAGTTCCTGGAGATTTGGGGGTGAAGCCTAGGGAGGTCAGAGTTCAGGGAGATGAGAGACCTCGGTGGTGAATAACGCCACAGAGTCCAACCTCCATAGCAGCCATTTTCTCCAGGGGAACCGATCTCTGTAAGTCTGGAGACCAGTTTTAATTCTGAGAGATCTCCAGGCCCCACCTGGAGGCTGGCGACTCTGTAGAGAAGCCTGAAAGGCAAAATGGCAGCATTCTTTCCTCAAGACGGAAGAGAAGTCCCTTTGTTTTTGTATTATGTAGGGCTGCTGAGAGTCGCTTGGGGACACCCCCCTCAGCAAAGCTTCCTTCCAGGGGCTCCCTCTCAATACAGACTCGCCCTCAACGCCCTGTGAAAATAAATCTCTTGACTCGCAGTTGCCATGCTTATGAATAGGTTCTCTCTCTGCATACCGTGAGGGTTTTTTTTCCTCATTGCACCCCTTACGTGGACATCTTCCGTCTCCTCCAAGGTACGCCCAGTGTTGTGCACGGCCCTCCCCCTGCTCTCCTCACAACCACCTCGTGAGGAAGCTTAGACACGGCGTGGCTAGCTCAAGATTCTGCCCTTCCTCACAATAAACGGGAGGCTGAATGTATCAGAAAGTGGCCAGGCAGTCCTGAACTGGGACGGCATTTTTAAGGACGCCGCCTGGGACTTTTTCAATTTGGTTTTTCCAAAAAAATGCGTTTTTCTACTCTTGTTATCCTGCATTTTTACTGTTTTGTCTATCTGTCTGATGGCTTTGCGCCTCTGTTGTACATTGCCCAGAGCCTGGCGCAAACTAAAGGGTAAAATGCTTCTCTGTATCATTAGAGAATTCTTTATGTTTTGGGTGGTGTATTAAGTATGGTGCTCCTTTGCAGCTTGCAGCACTTCATGCCTGTGAAGAAGCAATAACAGAAGGACGAACCTGATGAAGGACACGTAAACGGATATTGTACTAGAACTCCGTCGTCTGTCTGGATTGTTTCTGAAATTAGGAGCGGTATTATTTTGAACGTGCTGCGAAGTTGTATGCTTTACTTTGTAGAATGATTGTTGCGATCGTGCTGGTAACTGAAATTCTTACATAGCATGTATAAAAGAACAAACAAAAAGTGTTTAATTATACATGGCGATTGATTGTTTGATTGGCCAATTATACACCATGGTCTTGTTCGTTGTGTGCAAACTAGGATGGGGCAATTAATAAATCAAATAATAAATCAAAAATAATAACACAATATCACTGTGCAACGGTGGCGTCTTGCCCAGGGTGACCGTGACCCACGGAATGTTGTCCTCCTTTCAACCTGCTACAGCAATCCCGTACAGACAACTGCATGATCGGGCATTTCACTGGGCGCAGATGTACGGCAAAGTCTACCTTATCGCTACGGTGAACGACAGGGCTACCGCGGTGAAGAGAATTCGCTCTGGTGGAGTTCGGTCACTTAAATGGGCTCAGTCCAGAGCAGATGTGTGGCTAAATTGATAGTAAAATAGTGCTGTGAGAGACCAAGATATCACTGTCCTTGGGATGCTATGCGGAGCGCCCCTAGAGCATTTCTGCCACCTGGTGGCCGCCTGCAGACTCGCCATCGAAATGTCACACACTTCCTTTCCCCTTACCAAAATATCTTGGACTTCGCGCACGGCCGCCACAATCTGCTGCTTGTAACAGGCGTAGATCTCCTCTGTCTCGTGGCTGCATTCTGAAGGGAGGGAAAATGGGAAATAAAAATTAGGCAAGCGTGCCTCTGTTTCCCCGTACAGCCCCCAAACTTTGAACAAACGGGTGTTTTTTATACCGGGGGGAACAAATGTTCCCTATTTCTTTATTTCCTCAGCATTTAAATTGGCAACGTGTGCATGTCGCGGAGATTTTGTACAGCTGCTTTGGTTCTCTGCTTTTGATACATTTCTTTGTACTGCAAACACATGTGCTGCTGTTTGTGTATGGCCTTGGTACGAGTTGTACGTAGAACGCGCAACATGCAAAGACCCCAGCTTGGTGCAGTGGTTAAGGGCGCGGACTCTAACCTGGGAGAACCGGGTTTGATGCCCCACTCCTCCACTTGCACCTGCTGGATGACCTTGGGCAAGCCACAGTTCTGTCAGAGCTGTTCTTGAGAAAGAGCAGTTTCTGTCACTCAGCCCCACCTACCTCACAGGGTGTCTGTTGTGGGGAGGGGAAGGGAGAGGGGTTTGTAAGCCGCTCTGAGACTCCCTTGGGTAGTGAAGAGCAGGGTATAAATCCAATCTCTTCTTCGTCTTCATCCCTAACTGAAATCTGAGCGAAAGGGACCCAAAGGAGAAGTTGACGTGTGGGCCTCTGCCCCGAGATTGGTTTCCAATGGACCCATTCCTGAAACTGGGGCTGCCGTTCCTTCCCTGGAGGAAAGGTATCTGCTGCTGCCAGCAGGCACTTCCCTGATGCCGCTCAGTTGGCCGGAGATGGGGAAAAATGGGCAAGAAATGAGGAGGCGGGACCATCGGCAGCATCCCATCAAGCTGACCTCACTTCCTGTGCACCCAGAAGCAATGTCAGTGCTTCAATGGGGACTCTCTGGCATTCCTGGGGCAGCACTGATGTCACTTCCAGGTATACGGGAAATGATGTCAGCGCATGGCTGGTGATGTCATTATGTAGCCAGTGAAGGTCCCTCTGCTCTTAAATCCTCCCACTGGTTGTCAGACCCTGCTTAACATAAGAACACAAGAACACAAGAACATAAGAGAAGCCAATGTTGGATCAGGCCAATGGCCCATCTAGTCCAACACTGTCACACGGTGGCCAAAAATACCAGGTGCCATCCGGAGGTCCACCAGTGGGGCCAGGACACTAGAAGCCCTCCCACTGTTACCCCCCCAAGCACCAAGAATACAGAGCACCCCTTGCCCCAAAGTCCCTATCTATACCTTGTGACTAATAGCCACTGATGGACCTCTGCTCCATATGTTTATCTAGTTCCCTCTTGAAGCCGTCCTTGAGCTTGAAGCTCAAAGTACTAATGAAAAGAAGGTCGCCTTCGAACAGGCGTCAAGCACCTTTCCTCCTTTGGCCAAATGTTCATAGGCCACCTCTACAGTTCTGGGGTTGAGAAAAAAGGTTTCTGCGTCAGACTGAGGCAATTCAGCCTCTAAGTTCCCTTGCTCGAAAGCTAGTCGAATCCGACTCCAGGGGGCAGTGCTCATCTCCGTTTCAAAGCCAAAGAGCCAGCGCTGTCCGAAGACATTTCTGTGGTCATGTGGCCGGCCTGACTAAACACCAAGGCGCACGGAACGCTGTTACCTTCCCACTGAAGTGGTACCTATTTATCTACTTGCAATTTCTTGCTTTCGAACTGCTAGGCTGGCAGGAGCTGGAACTAGAGACTGGAGCTCACCCCATCATGCGGCACCCTCGGGTCTCGAACTGCTGAACTACTGACCTTCCACAGCCTGCAGTTCAGCCTCTTAACCACTTGAGCCACCGCAGCTCCTAATTCAGCCTCTAAGCAGGACTAAACCCTTCTGCCAAACCGTGGCCGAGGACAGGGGGGAGGGGTCACGCTTACCTCGGAAAGAGGGCCTCTGGGCCCTGTCGTTCTGCCAGCACCGTTTCATCAGCCTGATCAAGTCTTCCAGTTTCTGCACTTCATGGACCTTCTTCTCCAGCTCCTCAACACCGGGCCTCTGCCCTTGGGGGATGAGGATTCGGACCAAGGAGCTTAAATTGACAGGGTGGATGTCTAAGCAGGGATGGAGACACTGGTGTTAAATTAGGGCTGTACTGGCAATCGGCGGGGTGTGTGTGTGTGTAGGCCTAGGCAGCATGATGCTGATGTCACTTCTGGTATGGCCCGGAACTGATATTGATAGACTTATGATTCTTTGTACAGACATCTGGCCAACTTATCCTATCTCAGCACATATCCGATGGCCAGCCCAGGGTACATTTGATTTTAACGTGATTAATAAAGGTAAAGGTAAAGGTTCCCTTGCTCGAAAGCCAGTCGAATCCGACTCTAGGGTTGCGGTGCTCATCTCCGTTTCCAAGCCAAAGAGCCAGCGCTGTCCGAAGACGTTTCCGTGGCCATGTGGCCGGCATGACTAAACACCAAGGCGCACGGAACGCTGTTACCTTCCCACCGAAGTGGTACCTATTTATCTACTTGCAATTTCTTGCTTTCGAACTGCTAGGTTGGCAGGAGCTGGAACTAGAGACAGGAGCTCACCCCATCATGCGGCACCCGGGTCTCAAACTGCTGAACTACTGACCTTCCACAGCCTGCAGTTCAGCATGTTAACCACTTGAGCCACCGCAGCTCCTAACGTGATTAATAAGCTTCTGCATAATGCTGTTCTCATTCCAAATTCGGGGAGACTGAATACTTGGAACTCTGGAACTTTGCTGCAAAACTAAGAAAGAGTGGTATAGAGAAAAGACATTCTGGGTGCGTTCAGACAGTGTGCTGGGATGGTTTCAATTGCTCCGGTCCCGATGCGCTTGGTTTTTTTTTAACCCGGAGAATCGTGATCACACTGACCTCCCCGCCGTCCGCACGCAGGTGGGGTTTTTTTTCCCTCTCAGTTTGAGCGTGCGCACAGGCTGCCCTCTCTCGAGCTAAAATTTCCGCGCGTGCGCAGAACAGCGATGTCCACACTTTAAACTTTAAATGAACACTTCTCTTTAAACTTTTACCCCGAAACTGGCCTTCCTGAGATCCCGGACTCATCTAAATGCTTAAACTAGGCACCATTTAAACTTTTATTAACTTAGGAGCGGAGCTCTGCCCAAGCACGCACCGCCAAGGCATTAAAAAAAAAAAATGGCAGAGGAAAAGCGGAAGCTTGAGGCAGCTTTCCAGAAGGGAGGGGGGTTGAAGCACCCGGAAGTGGCTCAATGAGCGATCAGACGTCAGAAAAGTGTGGCTTGAAACCAGAGAATCAGGAAAACACCAACTGACTATGTGGTATCAGAATACTCCGTTTTAAAGGGCGTTTGATCCGGAAAGCGACAGCTGGGGACGGTGCGCAGACGTTGGGTGTGTGAACGCGCACGTAAAATCCGTTCCTGAAGTGTGCCGAAAGCGGGCTGAACGGCGCGTCTGAACGCACCCTCTGAGTTACCCTTTTGTCTCCAGAGGCCACTCAAGGGAAAGACGAAATACCCCAGACTTTGAGAATGCCCGAGATGATAGAGTAGACTCGGGCTCAATTGTTAGTAAAGATAGGGCTCTGGCTACCATCTGCCCTCCATCCCAGACATCCAGTCACAGTTTAATCCCAGTAGCAGTGGTGGATCTGGTAAACTTAGTGTCACCCCCCACCGTATGAAGCTGTACAGTCCACACAGCCAGCATTACAGGATTACCAGATCACTGGGAGCTCTGATACCGAACTGGTTGAGGCAGGCTCCAGTGACACAGCCAAACCCCAGGCACACACTTCAACAGCCTCTTCCCGACCTGCACCTGACCCATCCCTCTTCCAAGGTCCTCTAAGCACAGAGGACACAGTTCCTGTTTCATCAGCCACCACAACAGACTCTGTTTCCCATTCCACTCCTCGAGTGAGGCTACGATATTGCTTCATAACCAGAGATGTTGCTGCTTCTCCAGCCGAGGTGTGTGTCCCATTCCCCGTCCCCCCCGCCACCTGGTAAGTTCTCCTGCTGGCCAGCTGATTGGCAGCAGGGCACGGGGGATCCCCCGATCCAGCCCGGAGGCTGGCAGCTCTGTCTTAAGTAGAACACTACAGAGGCTTGTGGATACGTAGGGCAAGGTCACCCACATGGGCTTAACCCTCCGAAAGGAGGGTTCAAGATCTCAAACAAGATCTCAAACAAAAGGCCCAGTACAGTTAATGGGCTATCAAGATGATCGAAGATGGACAGAGCATACCTGCCCTAAAATAATCCTGTGTAGTTATTGGATGCCCTGACCACGATAGCTCAGGTACAGCCTGGCAATCCTCATTAAAGAAACAGTCACTAAAAACTCGGGCCAGTTGAGAACCCCTGAGTGAAAGGAGCAGAACTCACTTGGATACGGTTCTTCGCCGGTGGACAACGACCACGTGAGGATTCCGTAACTGAAGACGGAGGAGAAAGCCGATTAGGGGCACAGGAAATACTGAAAGGTCACAGGGCAGAGCAAAGTTTTCAGTTATTCTGGCCTATCCTCCATCTCCTGGACTTCTGGGCGCTCAAAGGAGAGGTCAGGTAAACCCCAGAGCACGACTGGGTGGGTACCAATGCAGCACTGCTATGCACGACATCCAATAGAAGGCATAGAGCACTGAGAGAGACTAGGATAAAGGGTCTCCCCCCCCCCATTTGACCTACAATGTGTTCCTACTCCTCAGTAGTGGCTTTTATACCAAACTGAGCCGCCGCTCTAGATGTCCCTTTGGCTCTATGGTATGCCAATAACTACAGCACCCCCTAGTGAGTGACTGAAGTAACACAGCCCATATTCACCTGTAAACATCTGTTCCCGGGGTTGGCTTGTAATTCAGATCGGTGAAGGCCTCCGGAGGCATGAATTCCAGCGTCCCGCCATATCCATCCCCTTCCCCGCTGCTGAGACTAGTACGTTGGGTGGTCCCGCGTTTGAATTTGGACAACCCAAAATCAGCTACCTGAAAGGGAGGGATATTAAGAATGAGACACCCGAGATCTTTCTCCGATGAGCTGGAAATAGTGGTTGCTTGTGTAATGCAGCCAATAAGACGTGTTCCCCTCTGAACCATGGGATATTTCCCATGGTAGGACACTTGCAGTTATTTCTTTTAACTGCAATCTCCAAAACCGCGCAGAATTTTTACACTGGCTAGGCTTATTGTTTTACCCTCAGCAATTTTATTTGGAAGATTCTAAGGTATTTCCCTTTGCCAATAGACTTTGCCCTTGTACACATGAAACGATTGAAACTGTGTACCATGTGCCGTTTGAATGTTGTTATTATGCTTCCATTAGGAAACAGATTTTATCACCAATTTTCGGTAGAGTGTTAGATTGTTCCGGGCCGAACAAACTGCTATTTCTGTTGAATAGCACTGAGGAAGACATAACCGAACTCGTGGCAAAGTTTTTACTGGCTGCTGCCTGTATACGTAGCAAATTTTATAGGCGCTCAAAATAGGGTAATTTTAAATGGAATTCTATTCCATGCCGAATCTGATTTCTTTTTTTTAATTTTTCAGATATTATGTCTTTACTCTTATGAAATGCCATTAAAGGAACGGTTTGTGTGTGTGTGTGTAAAAAAAAAAATGCTATACTAAAACCACAAAGTGTTTGTGAAACAGCAGAGCATCCCCAGTGATGCACTGATGTCATTTCCTGTGTGCCAGAAAGTAACATCAGTGTGTTGCTGACATCGCCAGAGAGCCCTCCCTCCAGTAAGTCTCCCACTCATTGTCATGGCAACCCTAGCACCCAAGTAGGCGTCATATAACATTTCCCAGAATCCTTTGCATCATGCAGATAGCTGGGGTCAATGTCGAAAGGATTCACTAAATGCCAAAAGGTGTGGATATATGATAAAGGCGCTCAGCTCCTCTAGGGGGCGCTCACTCCAAACGGGCTCCTCCCATTAAGGAAAAGGAACTCTGTGGCTCACCCTGACATGCAGCTCTCCATCCAGCAGGACGTTGCTAGGCTTGAGGTCCAGGTGTAACAGCGGAGGACTCAGGCTGTGCAGGAAATTCATCCCCAGCGCCACCTGGTGGAGGATGCGGAGTCGCAAGGCCCAAGGCACAGACGGTACCCGATCCCGTAGGGTGGACAAGCTGCCATTCTCCATGAACTCCATCACAAGGCCCAGTCTGGGGGCAGCATCTCCCAAGCCTGCCGCCTTTGCGTCCGTCTCCACTTCGTCCACAAAGAGGCCAAAGAGGCGGAGGACGTAGGTGAAACGCGCCTCGTCCATGGCACGGGCTTCGTTCAGAAGTTCCTCTCGGGTGCAGGAAGCATCACTGCAGAATGTTGCGGGGCGGAGAAAAAGATGTGAGTGGCAGGAGGAAAAGGGACTCCTGAGACCCGGACCGCTCTGGTCGTGACCCCAACCTGATATGGTCAACCTGGTAAATCCCACAGCCCCTATATCTGAGCCACAGCTTAAGGACAGAGCAACTGCTTGCCCTGCAGAAGCTCAGTCTCAGGCAGGGCTATTTTGGGGCCGGAACGCACAGGAACGGAGTTCCGGCTGGCTCCCGAGTTGGCCACGCCCAGCAGGAACTCATTAGCATAACAGGCCACGCCCAACAGCAGAAACTCATTGGGATTGGCTACATTGGAGGGGTGTGGCCTAACATGCAAAGGAGTTCCTGCTACAAAAAAAAAAAGTTTCGACAACAAACAAGGTAAACAGAACAAGAAGCAAAAGGTGGGTGTAGCTGGATGACCACGCCTCTGGTAACATGGGGGTGTGGCCTAATATGCTGATGAGCTGTGCTGTCAGGGGTGTGGCCTGTTAGGCTAATGAGTTCCTGCTGGGGTTTTTCTACAAAACCCCCCTGATCTCAGGTGTTTCCTGTTACCAGGTGATAGCTGAAAGACCTTAACCTGGAAAGCCACCGCCAGTCAAATTTGGTAGGACCTCTGCTCGGTCTTGCTATCTTTGCACCTCGTTGAGTCCCGGTAAGTACTGGGAAGGGCCTGCAGCTCAGGGACTGAGCACGGACAAAACGTCCCCCCTTTCATCCCCAATACCTTGTGCCGAGAAATGACCTTCTCCGCTTGGACAGCTTGTCAGAGCAGACGGTGCTGACTGAGCCAGCTCATGGATCAACTCAGAGGAGGACAATTGCATGGCCTGTTGGTTCAAGTCCCCCCAAAGACCGCATCTATTTGGATTGGGATCGCAAGTCACCGTTCTGTGGTGGTTCTGATCCAACCCGGAGGGTAGGATTCAGATGGTGGTGCTGGGGGACTGCTGCTCAGCCCCTTGACCTTTGCTCTACGGGGTCTCGCAAGGTTCTACCTTGTCCCGCGTGCTCTTTAACGTCTACATGAAATTGCTAGAGGCTTACAACCTCCTTCCTTTCCTCTCCTTACAACAGACACCCTGTGAGGGAGGTGGGGCTGACAGAGCTCTGAGAGAACAGCTCTGAGAGAACTTCAGATCTGAGCAGTGAAAGCTCACGAAAGGTCCACGCCCTGCCACGAATGTTGTTAGGGGTGCTACTGGACTCTGGCTCTTTTCTCCTGCTGCAGACAAAGATGGCTACCCATCCTGAGGAAACCGCTAGGGGAGGTCATTCAGAGATTCGGCTGAGCCGTCACCAGCATGCAGACGACATGCGGCTCTGTCTCTATGTTTCGTCAGCATCTTAACTCTGTTTTTAATTGTTTTGAAGATTTCTGTTTGGTTTTCAAAGGTGTACGTGAGGGCCAGGAATGCCGGCGGAAGAAGATCCAGTGCCCCGTGCCAGAGACTGGGGCAAAAGAGGAGGCTTTTGGGGGCAGGGCGACTGAGAAGGCCCAGGGTGACCAGTTTAAAGAGACCGAGCATCAACAGCCTGAGGCTCTACAGCGTGGGAGGGGACAGCCTGCCTTCCTCTCCAGAGACGAGTTCAACTGTGGACATCAGAGCAGAGGTCATTCCTGGGCGCAGAGTTGTGAGGAATCTTTCTGAGGACTCTGGAGGAAAATATCCTCAGTTCTACAGGAGGAAAGGCATCAGGGGAAAGGAGGAGGAGGAGGAGATTGGATTTATACCCCACCCTTCACTCGGAGTCTCAGAGTGGCTTACAATCTCCTTCCTTTCCTCTCCTTACAACAGACGCCCTGTGAGGGAGATGGGGCTGACAGAACTCTGAGAGAACTTGTGACTGACCCAAGTTCACCCAGCAGCTGCATGTGGAGGAGAGGGGGAATAAGAACATAAGAACATAAGAACATCAGAGAAGCCAACGTTGGATCAGGCCAACGGCCCATCCAGTCCAACACTCTGTCACACAGTGGCCAAAAATATCATGTGACATCAGGAGGTCCACCAGTGGGGCCAGTGGAATCAAACCCAGTTCTCCAGATTAGAGTCTGCCCACTCTTAACCGCTACACCAAACCATACAGTCACGTATTCAGTTGCTCCCCTCATTCCTGCCACCCCCGCTTTTCCCTGTCTGTTAGCCACCCACAGTCTTCCCACCCCTATATGAGCTTTCTCATCTGCAATGTGCAATACTGTTTTCCACATCGATATTTGTAGTCTCCCTCCTTTTCTGTTGGTTGCTTCGTTCTGAGGTCAGGGTATGGGAATCCCACAAGCAGAAGACGGGCTCTCGTGGAAGCCCAATGACAGTGGAGCTCTGGCACTCCGGAACGATGGTGACTCCCTCGCCCAGCCAATTAATTCCCCCATTCCTCAACCTGCCCTTCAACCATCACCACTACCGGCTGAGAATCTTCACCGCAACATCGATCCCCCAGTCTTGGTGCCGAGCCCGGTAGATCGTCCCAAAGGCCCCTCTGCTGAGGAACTGGAACTCCTTCATGCAGTCGCTGGTGATCCTCTCGTAGAACTTGGTGGGACTGGCCATCCTGGTCAGGAGGGTTCAGCCACCAGATGTGAAGCTCCCTCAGTTCCAATTCATGCTCAGGAGAAGTCTTAGAGCAAAGGGGGAGAAAGAAAACAGGCCACTTACCTCAGAGAAGAAATGTTGGATCAGGCCAACGGCCCATCCAGTCCAACACTCTGTCACACAGGGGCCAAAAATATCAGGTGACATCAGGAGGTCCATCAGTGGGGCCAGTGGAATCAAACCCAGTTCTCCAGATTAGAGTCTGCCCACTCTTAACCGCTACACCAAACCATACAGTTGCGGAGCCACTGGGATGCAGTGGTCAGAGTGTTGACTTGAACCAAAGGAATCCTGGGTTCAGATCTCCACTCAGCCATCTCTCAGCAACCTTGGGCAAGCCATCGCCTACCTTGTAGGCTGGTTGTGAGCATTAAGCAAGATAATTCAATGTTTGCTACCTGGAGATAGGATGTGTCAGGGGCAAATGGGATAAATAAATAATCGGTCTTGGGCTTGGTCCAGATAGAACACGGAACCATAATGTAGACTAAGAATGGTTTTGGGGAACTGGGATCTGGCTCACAAATGATCATCCGAGTCCTAGTTTGCCTCAACAAATGCTGGTTTTACTTTGGCCTGGGTAGCCCAGGCAAGCCAGATCTCGACAGATCTCAGAAGCTAAGCAGGGTCGACTCTGGCAAGTACTTGGATGGGAGACCTCCTTGGAATACCAGAGGTGGGAGGTGGGGGGCAGGCTTTATTCCACCACCTCTCTGAATATCCTCCAGGCCCCCAGTAGGGGTCAGTCACCAGAGGTCGCCATGACTTCCAGGTACACACACTCACACATACACACGTACATGCAAAAAAAAAAATGGCTGGTTTTGTTGCCTTTATACTTTCCCCCACTGAGACCCAGGGGGTATCCTGGTCTGCTCTGAAGGGCGGGTGGTGCAGGACAGCAGGCCAGGATTGAAGCCAGGAGGTCCCCCTTTGTACACAACACAAAAATATAGCTGTGACTGATAAACCAGCATTTCAGATCCTAGTTTGATGTGCCGTAGTTATCCATGCCTGACTCTTTGCCCTTTGGCGCCTCGGATGCAGCTAAGCGGGGTGGATTGTATGCCACCTTTAGAATCCTAGAATCACAGAGTCGGAAGGGGCCAGACAGGCCGTCTAGTCCAATCCCCTGCTCGGTGCAGGGTCAGCTTAGAGCATCCCTGACCAGTGTTTGTCCAGCCGCTGCTTCAAGACTGCCAGGGAGGGGGAGCTCAGCACCTCCCCAGGCAGCTGGTTCCACTGTTGCACAATGCTGACTGTAAAAAAGGTTTCCTAACATCCAGCTGGTACCTTCCCGCCCTTAATTTAAACCCGTTATTTTGAATCCTGTCCTCTGCTGCTGCCAACAGGAACAGCTCCCTGCTTTCCTCTAAGTGACAGCCCTTCAAATACTTAAAGAGAGCAATGACAGGTTCCTTCTGACAAGATGGCCAGTGTCCCGTCCTGTCCCCCCCACCCTCCTGTGAGATAACAGCCTTTCTGGCTTCTCTTGTGCCATCTTCAGCCATGTTTCTCTGTTACTGGTTTTTATTCTTGTTTTAATTGTTGCTTAATTGGTGTTGTACACTGCTCTGAGCCCAGCTTGCCGGGGGAGGGCAGTTGAAAAATCTAAACAAATACATCCCTTCCAGTAAAAACTGGAAGTGACACACAGACGCTCTAGCATTTTACAAAAACTCTATGGCACAACTGGAGTTCTTGTAAGCGTTGAACCATCCACAGGTATCACTTCTGTTTTTTTACAGGAAGTGACATAGGCATGCCGGCGTTAACACCGGTACCCTAGGCTCTCTCACACACACCCAATTTCCCCCGGGGGTTGCTGTCTGCAGCCTGGCAACCCTGTGGTTGTGTGACTGGCCCACATTCAGACAGCCACACTTACAATGCAATCCTAAGCGAAGTTAAACCTTTCAGAGCCTTCTGACTTCAGTGGACTTGGAACGGTGTTAACTCTGCAGAGGATTGCAGTGTAACCTGAGTTAGTTTAACCGTGGTTCTGCTTGACAGTGTAACCGTGGTTAGTTTAACTGATCTTCCATAAGGTAGGTCTGCCTTGCCAGCTCTCAGGACAGAGGCCGGTGTTGCACAATAGCTAAGGGACTGAAGGACCACGAAGAGGACCGCCAGTTTGAATTTGGCCACTTCCAGAAGTGCAGTAGCTAATTTTAGGGCAAGCTCTTCTCTCTAAGCTGCATTTTCCCAATCTGCATTACGATAATAAAGGCAGTGGCCTACCCTTACAGGGTTGGTGCAAGGAGTACAAGCAAAGCACTTTGAGCCTACAGACGTAATCTGTCAGTCCTATCATTGTCTCGCCTTGTACACTTTTCAGCCAACTCACCTATAACAAAAGAACCTGCTTGATCTGAGCCTATTTGCTCAAAGTCAGGTAAAAACTCGTAAGAAGAACATAAGAGAAGCCATGACGGATAAGGCCAGCGGCCCATCCAGTCCAACACTCTTGTGTCACACAGCGACCAAAACCCAGGTGCCATCAGGAGGTCCACCAGCAGGGCCAGAACTCCAGAAGGCCTCCCACTGTTGTCCTTCAAGCACCAAGAATACAGAGCATCATTGCGCCAGACAGAGTGTTCCATATACCTTGCAGCTAATAGCCACTGATGGACTTCTGCTTCTGCTCCATGTTTATCCAATCCCCTCTTAAAGCTGTCTAAGCTTGTAGCCACCACCACTTCCTGCAGCAGTGAGTTCCACGCAGGGCCGGCTCGCCTGTTAGGAGAGCTAGGCGCTCGCCTAGAGCACGCCGGCCGCAGGGGCGTCAAACTGCACCGCCCCCACCTCTTCCCTGGCTTGCCTGGGGGCCTCGCAGCTGCAGAGCGCCCAGGAAAGCCGGCGTTGGGAGGGAAGGGGCGGGGGTTAAAAAACCCCGCCTCTTCCCTGGCTTTCCTGGGGGCCCCGCAGCTGCGGAGCACCCAGGAAAGCCGGCGCTGGGAGAGAAGGGGCGTGGTTAGGGTTCCCCCCGGTCTCCAGGCCCCACCAGGAGGTTGGCATCCCCAGTGGGGTAGGGGCCACAAGCTGGCCTGCCTAGGGCGCCCAGACACCTGGGGCCGGCCCTGGTTCCACGTGTTTCTTACTCTTTGGGTGAAGGACTTCCTTTGATCTTTTCTATGCCTACTGCTCATTAATTCCATGGAGTTCCCACGAGTTCTTGTATTGTGAGTAAAGGAGAAAAGTACTTCTTTCTCTGCCTCCTTATCCCATGCCTAATTTTGAAAACCTCAGTCTTTGTTTCTTCAAGCTCAAGTGCCTAACCTCTTTAACCCTTCTTCATAGGGAAGGTGTTCCATCCCCTTAATCATTTTGGGCTGCGATCACACACGCTAAATAATCCACTTTCAACCCACTTGCAATGCACCTTCCAACTGGATTTTGCCAGTTCACACAGTAGAATCCAGTTGGAAAGTGGAGTGAAAGTGGATTATTTAGTGTGTGTGATCACAGCCTTAGTTGTCCTTTTTTGCACCTTTTCCAATGCTATAATATCTTTTTTGAGGTGCGGTGACCTGAACTGTACACAGTGTTCAAAATGAGGCTGCACCATAGATTTAGACAGGGGCATTATGATACCGGCTGATTTGTTTTCAGTTCCCTTCCTAATAATCCCCGGCACAGCAGTTTGCCTTTGTTATTGCGGTCGCACGCTGAGTCAACGTCTTCAACGAGTTTTCTACCATGACTTCAAGACCTCTCTCCTGGTCAGTTACTGCCATTTCAGACCCCATCAACATATACTTATAGTTAGGATTTTTGTCTCCAGTGCGCATTACTTTGCACTCGTCCATGCTGAACCTCATTTGCCACGTTGATGCCCACTTGTCCAGCCTGGACAGATCCCTCCGGAGAATCCTCCCTGGTCCTCACCTCCCGGAACAACTTAGTGTCATCTGCAAATTTAGCCACTTCATTGCTTACTCCCAACTCCAAATCATTAATGGACAAGCTAAAAAGCAGCGGACTGAGTACTCAGCACCAAAAGAGCCCAAATCCAGCGACAGCCTAAGCCGAATCTCGCAACCCGCATCCCTTAAGGAAAGGAGCCAGGCCTTGTGTTTTTGTGATATTTATTCTACTCTGAGGACAAGGAGCCTGCAGCTCTCTCTGTGCCAGAAACTGTCATCTCTCTGGCTTCAGAGAGTTGGGCGAATACTGACCCCACCGTTTTAAGACACAAGGACTAGGAACTTGATTTTAAAAAGGCATCCCAAGATACTAAAAAACCCCGAATCCTGCAGCCAAGACTATTTCCGGGCAGCTTTTGGACCAGCAGAGCTGTAACAGTCACGCAGCCCTGGTGAAAGATCTGGAAAGAAGCAAGTCACCTTCTAGTGAATGGACCTGAGGGTCCAAGATGCAATCCAGGATGCCTTCCAGGATAGACTCCTGCAGCTTTCCTTATGCTTTGTTTTGTTTTGTTTTAGATTTCCGTGTTCCTCTCTCGTTTCAAACGGTGGCGTGGGGGCAAGGAGGCATCTGACCCAGATCAGGAACAGTGTGGCGAGATAATGTGTGTGTGTGTGAAGCTGTTGGGAACGGCTTGGGAACGGATCTTTGGCCTCATCCGGCGCGGAACTCCTTCGAGGTACAAGACCCGGGCCCACACCCAAGGTATGGCCGGGGGTGCCCGCCTCCTTCCTCTGCTGTACCAACCCAAGGGACTTGCACCCCCCCCCATACCTTTGTCCTCCGGCGTGCTCCTTTGCAGCAGACGGGGGGTAAGTTCTCACTTCAGGCCTCGACATGGGGAGACATTTTCTGGTTTGAATTCCGCTTCCCTTCCTGGGCAGAGAGCCGCAGCGCTGGCAGGAGATCCCTGCTGGCTTTCTCTTTCACAATCTCGTCGCTTCTCTTCTTGGTTTCCTCTCCCCACCCTCCCCCTTTCTGGGAGGGTCCTGCCCGTGACTAATAAAGCCGGAAAAGCGAACAGCGGCCAGAGAGCCTGCGATGGAATCCCCATGGGCGGGGGCAGTCTACCTTGAAGGGCCACCAGCTAAGCTATTGATACTGCCTCCCCCCCCCAAATCGAGGTGGGAGAAACTGCAGCAAGTCAAAGGTCGGCTTTTCACACGGATTGTCAAAGGCACAAGAACTTTGCTGAAGGTATCACAAAGGGAACGGAGAAGGCTGATTCGTTCCTGGGTATGTGTGGGTGAGCACGTGTATCTCCGTGCCAAGCACATCACCAAGCCAGGCGTGAGCTTTGTTCTGATCAATCCTTAATTCCTCCCAGGGAGTAGGGGTGCCAGCCTCCAGGTGGGACCAGGGGATCAGTGTTCCCTCAAGTTAGTGTGAGCTAGCTCACAGGTTTGTAGCCTCCAGCTCACACATTTTTGTCTTAGCTCAGGAAGGATGGCTCCAGGGCAAACTGATTTATATAGTCGCCCAGGGCTATTTTTAGGCAGGAACTCACAGGAATTCCAGCTGGCTCCCAAGTTGGCCACACCCAGCAGGAACTCATTAGCATAATAGGCCACTCCCATCAGCAGAAACTTATTAGAATTGGCTGAATAAGGGGTGTGTGGCCTAACACACAAAGGAGTTCTTGCTACAAAAAAAGCCCTGGGTTTTGAACAAACAAGGTAAACAGAATAAGAAACAAAAGGTGGGTGTGGCTGGATGACCACACTTCTGGTGACATGGGGGTGTGGCCTAATATGCTAATGAATGGTGCTATCAGGGGTGTGGCCTAATATGCTAATAAGTTCCTGCTGTTGGGAGTGGCCTATTATGCTAATGAGTTCCTGCTGGGCTTTTTCTACAAAAAAGGCCCTGCAGTCCCCAAATACGCACATCGCAAAGTAGAATTTTTGCTCACAAGACTCCACAGCTCAGAGGGAGCATTGCTGGGGGACCCCCCAGAATCACAGCTCTTCAGACCATAGAGAAAGCAGTTCCCATAAGGATGCCACCCTCCAGGTGGGACCTGGGGAATCCCCTGGGATTACAGCTCATCTCCGGACTGCAGAACTCAGTTCCCCTGGAGAAAACGGATGTTCTGGAGGGTGGACTCTGAGGCACTGTACCCCACCTGAGGTCCCTCCCCAGGCTCTGTCTCCCAAGTCTCCAGGAGTCTCCCAACCTTGAGCTGGCAACCCTACCCCACCCCACCCACCGTCTGCTGGTGGCCAGGAGGGACCTGGCAACTTTTAAGATGGCTCTAAAAGGGGATTAGAAAGATTCGTGGAGGAGAGGTTCGTCAACGGCCACAAAACATGGGTAACTAAAGGGAACCTTCACAGGAAGGGTCACCCAGCAAGCTTCCAGGACAGAGTGACGATTCCAGTCTGGGTCTCCCAAATGCTAGTCTGATGCTCTAACCGCTACACTATGCGACTACTACCACACACTCACTCATTCTTTGTCACACATTCCCCCTCCCCCCAGTTACATGGCTGTCCCATCGGACACAACAGCCGCCTTGGTTATCAGTCTCCGTGTCTTGACACCCGATCTGGCACAGCCAGGGGGAAAGTGCTTGTCTAGGTAGGCACTCCACGTATGTTCCATCCAGTGTTCCCTCTAAGCTGAGTTTGTGTGAGCCAGCTCACAGTCTTTTAGCCTCTAGCTCACACATTTCTGTCTTCGCTCAGGAAGGACGGCTCCAGAGCAAACTGATTTATGCAGGAGCCAAATCGCTCGCTCACAACTTTAATACCGGCAGCTCGCAAAGTAGCATTTTTGCTCACAGGACTCCCCAGCTGAGAGGGAGCATTGGCTTCCATCCCATATAAGCCGGCCTTAACGTACCACATTTTACCCCTTTGCATGTAAAATTGGGCACACCAGCAAACTGGGTAACAGCACGGCTGGAGAGTTCCGCCCGGCCCAATACAACCAAGGAACCAGTGTGGTGTAGTACTAGAATGTTGTGCAAAGACGGTGTAACACGGGTTCAAAACACCCACTCTGCAGTGCAGTTCAGTGGGAGAGCTTCGGCAAGTCTTTCTCACACCAAGCAATTTCACGAGCAACGGTGGGAGGATAAAGGACGGGGGGGACACACCTATATACGCTGCCCTGTCCTTGGAGGAGGAATGGGACAATTTTAACAAAACAAAACAAAACATGACTGTGTGGCTTTTAAATATAAGGGTATCAATTTCACCCTCACTCTTCACCTGTAGAAGTTAGACTGTTTAGAAGCATTCTAAGACATCACAGCAACTCAGCCAGCACTGTCAGGAAAGAGAGAAACTGGAGGTTGCTCTGTATTAAGATGAGCAACAGGCCTGGAAGAAGTTTTAACTCTCCCTCTCTCACACATAGAAACACACACACACACAAGCAAAAGATTACTTCCACATTTCTCCAAATCCTTTTCTGCTTTGCAGAAACTTCCCTTTCTTCGACGCCTCCTAACCAAACATTTTAAAAAGCCACACGCGGTTGCACAAGAAGTGTTATTTCCTTTACGTTTTTATGCATTTAATTACAAAAGAACATTCTCCCCCCCACACACATATTTATCAAAAATATAAACACCAACCCCTCCTTCCATCCAGATTAAGAGAACTGATTGCTCTCCCCTCCCCGCACGCATAATTTTCATTGCTGAGCCTCAATTTCCACCCACCACCCCGGACCAAAACACGGGGGGGACGCAGGCTTCTGTGCACCCCTCCCCCAAAAAACACTTCTCCACCACTGTGACGCATTTCATTTCCTTCTCATCCTTTCCCGTCTTTCTTTTACGAGCCTCTCACAGAAGAATGCCGGGGAAGGGAGCTATAAAACTAGCCGGGATCTCACCTGTGTTCTCAATTCCCAGTTGGGAGTTTTAACAGGATGTGGCTAGTTAGCAGAGGCAATTAGGGAGAGGCTCGTTTCCTAGAGTTGCCAACTTCAGCTTGGGAAATTCCTGGAGATTGGGGGGGGGAAGGCTGGGAAGGGTGAAATTCAGGGCGGGGAGGAAACCGAGTGTGGATCAGTGTTCCCTCTAAGTTGAGTTAGTGTGAGCTAGCTCACAGGTTTTTTAGCCTCCGGCTCGTGCATTTTTTGCTTCGTTCAGGGAGGAGGGCTCCAGAGCAAACTAGTTTATGCAGCGGCCAAACCGCTCGCTCGCAACTTTAATGCCGGTAGCTCACAAAGTAGAATTTTTTTGCTCACAGGACTCCACAGCTTAGTGGGAACATTGGTGGGGATGCAGTCTCATATAACTCCCCCCTTCCAAAAGCAGACATTTTCTTTAGGGGAACTGATTCTGTAGCCTGAGATTGTGAGTAATTTCAGAAGACTTCGGATTCACCTGGAGGCTGGCAACCCTAGGATATCCAACTTAATCAAAAGTTCCTCATCGAGGTCATCCAGACTGAAAGCCCAGACGTTGAAATCTGGCAGCCCGCGTTCCTGACGCACAAGTCCCGTCCATCTGGTCATTTCTGCTGCGATCGATACTCCAGGGGACGACCGAAGGGCCTCTCGTCACTGGAATTCCTGTTCAGACCAGGTATGGCTTCTGAGTTTTCATCAGCCATGTATTTTCAAGCTTATTTCCTCAGGCGTAAGGACTAGAAAACCGATTATTTAAAAAATATACATATATAAAAGCTGAGAAACTCAGGCCGGAGAGAGAGGCTAAAAAGAGAGAGTTCACGGCAGAATCTTCAGCTGCGGCGCTGAGTGCAAATTCCCTCCGACTTCAAAACTAGCATGGCAAAGGTAGACTGGGCTGTCACTCATCGTCTTCCCTCCACGCTACGGGAGGGCTGCTCACCTTTTACATTTGAAAAAAGGTGTTGCGCTGACATTTACCTGTTCATTCGTCGCCTTAGTACTTCTTTTTTAAAAAAAATTAAAAAAGGAGACCTTCTAAAAAGTGCAAAACTGCTGGAGGGAAGGAGGTCTGTTGGCGACGTCACAGGTACCAGCCGGTCAGTGCTGCTCAAAGCCAGCTTCTGCTGTTAAGTTTGCAGAACTTGTTTCCCCAGAGCTCAGCCCTGGAGGGGAAAGAAGCCCACATGGATTTGGCACCACGTTTCCAAAGCAGCTCTGCTGCTTTTTTTAAAAAAAAGGTTGGCTGTCTTTTCACCCTGAAGCTCCCATAATATATGTATACACAGGCCTGGTGAAACCTACCTCTTGCATTGACTCTAATAAAAACGGAGTGTCCGTGAGGACTAGCACCTCCAATTAGCTCCAGCAATAATCATCCTGCCCCGCGTCTTCTAGGGACATGCCGCCCCCACTTAGAACTGAAAATACAATCAGTAATGCAAAAATACATCATCCTGTATCATCCTTCTGCCTCTGGTATAAATAGCTCCTGCGAACACAGTGGCAGTTTCTTCAGCAGGGACCCAATCCCAAACCATTTCTGGACTGGAGGGAGATAGTCGGCTGTTGGGGAAAGCGGAATTTACTTCCGACATTCCTCAGAAGGCTCTTTGCACCACAGGACGGGGTAGAGGTGAAGGATGGGGAGACATCAAGAGAGGCAACGTTTTAAAAAGGGATCCCTTGGTGTTGGGTTTTCTGCCTTCGCCACCCAGAAACTGGTACCTTGGAGAAGCCAAAGCATGTGTCATGGATACACCACATGCGCAGCACATACATGACTTCTTGTGATGGGCTTCCTGCCCAGCAGGTCCCGTGCTGCTACCTGAAGGTTCAAAAGGCGAGTCGTGGGTTTGTAAAAGTTGAAGACCACGGCTCTAGAACACAGGTGGCACTCCCCTAAAGCTCTGCTTGGCAGGTCAGATTGACAGCCCTGGCTAAGAGCGTTCTGTCAGCCTTTAAGGTGCAACCGGATCCTTGCTCTTTTCTCCTGCTACGGACAGACACGGCTACCCATCCTGATCTATGGCCCCGGCTAAGCTACACTCAGATCTTCTGCTGCTGCTACTGATCTTGTTGAGAACGCCATTGGACAAAGCGCAAATCTTCCTCACGCCTCTCTCATCCGACCACTGGGAACCAACCATCTGGGACAAGAAGCGCCCGGAAAGCCTTCTGTGGCGCGAAAGAGACGAAAAAGGAAACGGGGTCATGGATGGGAACGAACTGGACAGCACAGGGATGGGTGGGGGCAGGAAGGCTGGGCAGGAGAGAGATTAGACCTGGGGATCCCCAGCCTTTTTGAGCACCTGTGGGCACTTTTGGAATTCTGACATAGGACGGCGGGCGCAGCCGCAAAATGACTGCTACGGGAGGCGGAGCCAACCGCAGAATGGCTGCCGCCGCTTCCCCCCACAGCCACACAGGAAAGATCCTTGTGCTGTGGTGGCCACTGTCGCCGAGGCAACGTTCTTAAGCACCCGCACAGCCAATCAAATCGCCAGTGGCCATTCAGAAGCCTTGCTGGGCAAAAACCCGACCTGGCCCCGCCCACTTTCTATAAATACTTGGGGTGGGGGCCCCTGGGCCAGAGAGACATAATGTACTGTTGTTGACCAGATGTTCTCATTCAGATGGCCAAGCAGAGCAGGTGAACCCACGGAACTCAATTGCCGTGGGTCCTGTGATATGAAGATGAAGAAAGAGAAGGAGGAGGAGGAGATTGGATTTATACCCCGCCCTTCACTACCCAAAGGAGCCTCAGAGCGGCTTACAGTCTCCTTTCCCTTCCCCTCCCCACAACAGACACCCTGTGAGGTAGGCGGGGCCGAGAGAGTTCTCTCGAGGACTGCTCCTGAGAGAACAGCTCTGAGAGAACTTGTGACTGACCCAAGGCCACACCAGCAGCTGCACGTGGAGGCGTGGGGAACCCAACCCAGTTCTCTCAGGTTAGAGCCCGCGCTTCTAAGCGCTGCACCAAACTGGCTCTCCGTTAAGGCCACCAAAAAGAGATCTGATGAACAGAGGAAAGATTCCACCTCTCGGGACGCTAACAGCCGATGCCAGTCTTCAGTCGGATTCTCGTTTATTTCCGGCAGTGGCTGTCCCTGTCGTGTTGGTCTTTCGGGCCTCCCAGAGGCTTCTAAGAAGGAAGTCCGTGGAGAATATTAAAAACTGCAGGATGCACCACTGCTTTGATCCCCCGTGGCACTTCTGATTGACATCCTTACAGAAACACTAAGAGAACGAAAGGAGGCACGGATAAAAATAAAGGGGGAAAGGAGATAGGCAGGAAGCTCAGAGGCAGACAGGTCAACGCGAGATTTCCTCAGATGAGAGAATACGTTGCTCAAGGCGATTCTCGCCGTCGGCAGCTTCCTCCACATCGCCTGCCTGAGCCGAGCCTCCGATTGTCTGGGAGGATCTGGGCGCTGCGGGATCCGGCGGTTTCTCAGCTGTGCCCTCCTTCGCAGGACGGCTCGGGGAAGTCAGTCAGGTCCCTGCCGATGATCTCGGTCACTGAGGGGAGGAAACGGTTGTGAGGGGTGAAGAATGACGACGTCGAAACGGTCTGGCCTAAGGAAGCGGGCCCACTGCTGGGGGAAATTCTGCCTAGCACCTGCTGCGTATGCCAGGGCATACCAGGAAGGGGGGGCGGGGAGAAACGGACCTGGAAAAGAGCCCCGCCACTGGTCTATCCTAGCCCCCCCACAAGCAGCGAGGGCTGGGGGCTGTCATCCCTAGTCCTGTACCTACTGGGGGGGGAGCCCTTTGAGTCACTTTGAGTGGGTCCCGGCCCCACTGCTGGACCTCCTGAGGGCACCTGCTATTTTTGGCCACTGTTTGACAGAGTGTTGGACTGGATAGGCCATAGGCCTGATCCGACATTGGCTTCTCTTATGTTCCTCCCCTCAAAAAGATTTCAGTTTCTAATATCTGATTCTTGACCCCTGAGGTGAATATTTACTATACGGGGCGGGGGGGGGGGGAGCCCAAGTCTAGCTTTACCTTCCTCCAGCGTGATCCCATGGACGGGCAGGTTAGCCCGGAAGCTGCCGCCGAACCCCGATTTCTCCAGCTCTTTGGTGTTCAGCTCCTCGGGCCCCAGCTCCAGATCTGTCCACTCCGGAGTCCTGTCATCGCCGTGGGTCTCTCTGTGCCCTGGTGGCTGAGGACCCAGTTGAGGGCTGGGGGACTGGAAATGGGGAGGAGGGCGGCAATCCAGAGGAGGGAAGTGGGGCAGGTCACCCGGAGTGAGGAGGGGCACAGAGAGGCGACTGCCCCGATAGGCCTCGCTGGACGGGAAACGGAAGGAAGCGCTGTAACGGGGAGGGGTAGGGAATGAGCAAGGGCCCCACTCCGGGCTGTAGGGGGAACAGGGCGGGGAGCGCTCCGGGCCATAAGGAAAGGGAGGTCTAGAAGGAGAGAAATCCATAGAGCTCTGGAGGGGTTGTGAAGGGAACGGGGTGCTTTGAGAGGGAGGTGGGAAACTACGGAGCGGTGAATCCGGAAGGGGCTCTTCCTTGAAGATCACTATAGAAAAACAGAGAAGAAGAAGAAGAAGAGAAGAAATTGGCTTTATACCCCGCCCTTCACTACCCAAAGGTGTCTCAGAGCAGCTTACAAACTCCCTTCCCTTCCCCTCCCCACAACAGACACTCTGTGAGGTCGGTGGGGCTGAGAGAGCTCTTGACAGAAACTGCTCTTTTTCGAGAACAGCTCTTGTCAGAACTATGGCTTGCTCAAGGTCATCCAGCAGCTGCAAGTGGAGGATTAGGGAATCAAACTCGGTTCTCCCAGATTAGAGTCCGTGCACTTAACCAGTATACCAAACTGGCTGAAGGAAGTGGGATCAGCGATGTTAGATCAACTTAGGGGTCCCATGCCCTCGAGGGTGGTGGTGGGAGAAAAATTAAAATGAAAAGAATTAAAAAGGGGGGGGGGACATGCCGTCACTTCCAGTAAAAGAAAAAAAAATCAATGCAAATGACATAGGTAGCTCTAGGAGTCACCAGTAACTCTATGGTAAAACCACAGATTTTCCATTAGCTCTTGGGATTTTCCTAGTAGTTCTAGGAATCACTGGAAACTCTGGTTTTACTACAGAAGTTCCATCAAATCTTTCAGCGACACTATGTCAGTTCCGTTTTTCTTCTGGGAAGTCACATGGAACCAGTGTTCCCTCAAAGCTGAGTTAGTGTGAGCTAGCTCACAGTTTTTTAGCCTCCGGCTCACACATTTTTGTCTTCGCTCAGGAAGGTGGGCTCCAGAGCAGACTAACTTATGCAGTAGCCAACTTGCTCACTCACAACTTTAATGCCAAGCAGCATTTTTGCTCACAGGACTCCACAGCTTAGAGGAAGGCATTGCATGGCACCACAGCTAGTATTGTGCCCACCCCACCCCAAATAACCCTGCACACAGCTCTCCCACCAGTTGCCGTCTGGCAACCCCACATTAATGACCCCCCACACACCCCATTTCTTCCCTGCCCCTGGTTTATGCCTTTACATACCAGGTAAGTATTTGAAGGCCTGTGCGGGACTCCTTTTCCGGCGCCCGTTGGAAATGTAGAAGTACGTCTGCACTGGCCGCGACGTTCGCTTGTTGTTGTATTCGGGGACTGTGACGGTCAATGAGGTCTGCAGAAGAGAATGACGCATGCCGTTCTTCAAAGTCCTCAGACTGCCTTATTGCCCATAATCCCTTCTTCTGAGCGGCTGTAGCCCTGGGAGCTTCTCCTTGCATTACCGGGCGTGTCTCTGTAACTCAGCCCTGACCTGGATAGCCCAGGCTAGAGCCCAATCTCGGAAGCTCAGCAGGGTCAGCCCCAGCTAGCATTTGGAGGGGAGACCTCCAAGGAATACCAGCAATTGGGAGGCGGGGGCAGGCAATGGCAAACCACCTCTGGGTGGCTCTTGCCTTGAAACCCCTACGGGGTCGCCGTAAGTCAGCTCAGCGGTGACTTAATGGCACTTTCCACCACCTATATAACTCAAAAGAAGAAGAAGAGATTGGATTTATACCCCGCCCTTCACTCGGAGTCTCAGAGCGGCTTACAAACTCCTCTCCCTTCCCTTCCCCACATCAGACACCCTGTGAGGTAGGTGGGGCTGAGAGAGCTCTGACAGAAACTGCTCTTTCAGGAACAGCTGTGCCAGAGCTTGTGACTGACCCAAGGTCACATCAGCAGGTGCAAGTGGAGGAGCAGGGAATCAAACCCGGTTCTCCCAGATTAGAGTCCGCGCACTTAACCACTACACCAAACTGGCTTGAGAGAACAGCTCTGAAAGAATTTATGACTGACCCAAGGTCGCACCAGCCGCTGCATGTGAAGGAGTGGGGAATCAAACCTGGTTCTCCCAGATTAGAGTCCGCGCACTTAACCACTACACCAAAAGGCATTCAGGGGGAACAAGAATATATACAAAATGTAGATTTTTAAAAACAAAACAGGATAAAAGAAAAAAGCCAAAAACCCCATACTAAACATTCCTATAGCCTTTAAAACTAAAAGAAATTAGGGACCGATCAAGAAAGCGGCATCTCAAGGAAGGCAGGAGGCAAGGGTTCCAGTTCTCTAAACTCAGGCTGATTATGGTCTTGAAACCTCAGGGCCAGAGGTATATACATTCGGCAGCCGTTGGTGGGACATTCCGGTCACTGCCTCAGAGAAAGCCAAGAAGATGGCAATCCCTAGAGCGACTGGGAAAAGACACTAAGAGGGAGTAAAGCAAAGGAACACGATGCACCGATTTTCAAAGAGAAATCAGACACGATGCGTTTGCAGGGAGATGGGTGGGGAAAATATCCCCATCTGGGCTCCTCACCTCCGTGCTTTTCAGCCGATTGATGCTCGCTTCCTCTTCCCACTGGAGCTTTCCATCTGAAATCAAAAAGCAGAGACTGATTGACCAGGGACAGGAGGCCCGGAGGCAGCACAGTGTGTGGATGACTGGGACAGAAGGGAAAAGAGAACGGGCAGGGAGAGAAAGCGTACAGGGAGGAAGCCACATCAGAGCAGATTTCACGAAGCGTGAGCCTCATGCAGAGAGACGGCATGCCGCGATGAACGCTGAGTACGAAAGGATTCACCGGGACTACACGTATTCTGCTCCGAAGAAGCCCTTACGAAACGGGTGTCGGAGCAAGCCCGTCTGCAGGCTCGCGACCTTTATGCGACTTGTCTACAATCCAATACTAGTACAGGAGAGACACAAAGAAGGTTCACTGTTTGTAAGAACTTGAGGTTATTGGACTGTGCTTGTCAACATCGTGGAATCTTTTTTCCCCGATGTTTATTTTTGTATGAATGTACAGAAACCTATCGGTATCAGTATTGAGCGATTTTTTGAGAATCTACGAAAGAGGGATATCCCCTTCGTAAATCTATCACGGTTGCCAATGACTGTTTTCTGCTCACTTATCCCGTGATCTCTCTTTGGTTCTCCTGATTCTGGAAGTGATGTCAGGCTGTTCCCAGGGACACTGTGGTTAAACCACAGTTTTGGCTGAATGGCAGAGCATCCCCGGCAATACAATGAGGTCATTTCCGGTGGCACCGGAAGTGATGTCAGTGCATCATTAGTGACATCATTGTGTTGCCGGAGAGCCTCTCCCCGCCCCCCAAGTAGTGAATCTCCTGCCAGTTGCACGTGGCTGACAACTTTAAGAATGGGTCTTAATGTCTCAGACTGAAGCCCCGTCAAGACTAGCTTTCTGTTTCTCAGACGGCTCTCAGAAGTTTACAGGAAAGTCATGTTGGAAACGGCAGACCCCTGTTCTCTGTCCCTGATAACCAGCAATGAATGATATAGTACCATTGCACATGGAGGCTCCATTCCTAGTCTTTACAGCTATTGATAGGTAAAACTGAGTTGTCTAACTCTTTTCAAAGCATTTCAGGCCAAGGTGGTGACTGCTGCCACGAATTAATGCTGGCTCACTTACCAGGGCCTCGTTCAATGAAGACAACCTTGGACTCAGGCAGGAAGTTGGCGCCAGTAATCACCATCTCCTCACCCCCATGTATGGAGCAGGCGGTGAGGCTGTAGCTTTCCACCTGGGGGAGCTCTTGAGCAGAGCGCTGGGCTGGAAACAAACAAGGACCAGGAAGAAGGTATCAGGAGGAAGAGAGCATCATGTGGGGAATAGGAGGGCTGAGGCACTATTACTTTGGTGTAGGTACCAATGTGCAATGTGCGAAACACGACAAGGATGACTTTTGTGGCCGTGGCTATAGGTGAGAGGGGCCGTGGCTTAGCCCCCCCGGCAACTTCAGTTAAAGTATTACTAGACTTTCTCAGAACAGACAAAGATCCCACAAACATTTTAGTCATGCCGGCCACATGATCACGGAGATGTCTTTGGACAGCGCTGGCTCTTCGGCTTTGAAACGGAGATGAGCACCACAACCCTAGAGTCGGATTCGACTGGCTTTCGAGCAAGGGAACCTTTACCTTTACTTACCACATGCAAGCTGTATAGGCTCAATAAAGCCTCAATTTGCCCCGTGGGAAAGAAAGAGAAGGTTTAACTCTTTAACTCCCACTTGGTCTAGATAATCAAAACCAGTTCCTTGCTCTGCCGTTAGCGTTTTAAAGAAGAAGAAAAGACGTGTCCTTTAAAAACAATTTTTTTTTCTCTTTAAGATGGTAAGAAAGCAGGAAGTTCCATTCCGTCTAGAAAAGCTGAGTGGAGATTTAATCAAGACATTTTTAGCCTGCCTTTTTCCTAAAAAAAAAAAAAGGACTCAAAGCAGGTTAAAATGAATTTTTAAAAGACTTCAGAACAATTCTTAAAAACCTTCACATAGCTCAGATTAAAACAAACTAGTTGCCGAAGAGTTAAAATTTCCTCTCCCTTCCCTGCATGGCCCAGAGGTAAATTGAGGCAACACCAGCCAATTGCAATCAAACAGAAAGACGGAGATAATGATCTTGGTCTGTTCTTGCCCTCACGGAAAACCCTACCGGGTCGCCATAAGTCAGCTTTGAGTCGACGGCAGTTTTCACCACCAACAACATGCATATTTCCCTGGTCAAGTCTCTGGAGAATGAGAATAAATAAAACTGAGCTCAATGAACTGATAAGTCTATTTTCAGTTTCAGAGCAGGAACAGGGAGACCTGGGTTTGAATTCCCACTCTGTCACGGAAGTCTGCTGGGGGGCTCTGGGCCAGTCACACACTCTCAGCCTAAGTTTCCTCCCGGCATCGATGCGTGGGTAAAAAGGAGGAGAGGAGAACGATGTAAGCTGCTTTGAGCCCACATTGTGGAGACAGGCAGGATAGAATTGCGGAAACTGGTAATAAATATAGCCAGGGCTATTTTGGGGCAGGAACGCACAGGAACGGAATTCTGGCTGGTTCCCGAGTTGGCCACGCCCAGCAGGAACTCGTTAGCATAACCAGGCCACACCGAACAGCAGAAACTCATTAGGATTGGCTACATTAGGGGAGTGTGGCCTAACATGCAAAGGAGTTCCTGCTACAAAGAAAGCCCTGGGTTTTGACAGCAAACAAAGTAAACAGAATAAGAAACAAAAGGTGGGTGTGGCTGGATGACCACACTTCTGGTAACACGGGGGTGTGGCCTGATATGCTAATGAGCTGTGCTCTCAAGGGTGTGGCCTAATATGTGAGTGACCTATTATGCTAATGAGTTCCTGCTGGGCTTTTTCTACAAAAAAAAATCCCTGAATATAGCCGGGGGGGGGGGAGTTGACAAAAGGCAGGTTAGTTGGTGTGTGGGAAGGAGAGAAGAAAGCAGGGAAAGGTGGGGATATGGGGGTTGCCAGGAGGAGGGAAAGGGGGAATAGTGCACGGAGGGGGATTCAAAGGAAAGGGAGGTGCTCCCTGCAGGTCCTTAAGTACATTCATATATATATATATCTTCATGAAGCAACAGAACTTCATATGTGGGAGACCACTGAAGAAGACTGTGCAGCTGAAACACATTTGTAAGATGTTTTCTATTAGAATGTTTTCTCATTTCTGTTTTGTGCATTTATTAAAGAACGACTGCTCTATTAGGATTGTACGTTGTTTGCATAGGATTGCGTGCGTTCCTCACCCATTTTTAGTTTGCTTTGTGGGGGTGACACAACGGCAACCACCTTTGGATTCATGTGAACGCGTCAGTACAGCCAGGACCGCCTCCCTCCTCTTCCCCTTCTGACCCCGACTCACAGCATTCAATGGGAACGGAGGCAGTCTGGATGGAGACCACTTTGCCGTTGCCTTGGGGCACGTGGACCCGGAAGACCAGGCGGACCCGTGTATTCTTGCGCCCGATGTCCGTCTCCCCTTGCGGAGCTCAATGTCGGAATTCCGCAGCTTCAGGATCCCCGCACAGTCAATGCTGGTGGGGGAGAGAAAGTTGAGATTAGACGGGGCTGGGGTGGGGGGGCCCACGAAGAGAGGGACAGAAGTGGATTCTCAGAGCAGCGGACATTTATTTATTATTTGTTTGATTTCTATCCCACCCTCCATGCCAGGATATGGGGCAAACCCATCCATCCCCAACTCAGATCTCCTGCAAAATCAGGAATCCAGTTCAGAGACAGCTTCAAGAGGGAATTGGACAAACATATGGAGCAGAGGCCCATCAGTGGCTGTTAGCCACAAGGTACAGATAGAAACTCTCAGTCTGGGGCAAGTGATGCTCTGTATTCTTGATGCTTGGTGGGGGGACTATGATGGGAGGGCTTCTAGTGTCCTGGCCCCACTGGTGGACCTCCTGATGGCACCTGGTATTTTTGGCCACTGTGTGACACAGAGTGTTGGACTGGATGGGCCGTTGGCCTGATCCAACATTGGCTTCTCTTATGTTCTAATGTTAGATGAAATGTAATTAGGCACAAATATGGAAACTGAACATGTTTCAGAATTCATCCCCCCCCCCCAAATGTCAAATTTTATTCTTCCCCAAATGGCAAGCTTTGCTTTTGAAAACTGACTTGGACAGCGTTGAAAGTATTTTCAGAAAGAAACCAAAACCCTAAACTCCAAAGCATTTAGAATTAGGAATGATTTAAATCAATCAAATTAGGAGTGGCCTGGCATGGAACTACAGGGCAGGAACAGCCGTACCGCAAAACGGTTGCAGAGTCCTGGATGAGTCCTGAAGGGCAATCTGTACCTCTCACCCAGCCTAACCTACCTCACAGGTTTGTTGTGAGGATAAAATAGAAAAGGGGAAAGCCATGAGCTGAGGTCCTTGGAGAAAGGTCAGGATAACAATCAAACCTCTGTGGTTTTTGGCTTATCTCCATGGAGACACTTTCACACATTAGAAGAAGAGAAGAGGAAATTGGATTTATACCCCGACTTCACTACCCAAAGGGATCTCAGAGTGGCTTACACTTTCCTTCCCCTTCCCGTCCCCACAACAGACACCCTGTGAGGTAGGCGGAGCTGAGAGAGCTCTCTCGAGAACTGCTCCCAAGAGAACAGCTCTGAAATAACTTGTAACTGACCCAAGGTCGCACCAGCAGCTGCATGTGGAGGCGTGGGGAATCAAACCCGGTTCTCCCAGATTAGAGTCTGTGCTCCTAACCACTACACCAGACTGGCTGTCTTACACTTCCATGTGTGCGATTAAGGTTTTGTTAAGTATAATGCATTGAAGAGTCAATCGCATAGTACAGAAAGACATGAAGGCACACTCCTCAGAGAGACAAGATTGGCCTCAATTCCCTGTTGAGAGCACTCAGTGTTAATTCACAATTTACACATGCTGATAACATGCTAAAAGATGCTACATCATTAGACTTATGTTACACATTCCCCCACCCCGGTAAAGTTGCCAGCACTGCCTTGGCAAATGTTGTGGGTAGCTGAGTGCAGTGCCTGGGCAGGGTGGAGTTCAGGGACGTTATGAAGCCACTTTTGAGTGATGCTCTAGGAATTTCCCCTCATCTCTGTGCTAAAGTCCATAGAGACATGGGGAAATTCCTAGAGTGTCTCTGTAGAGACCATTTTCTGACCATTTCTTTCTCCACCTCAGTTTCTTAAGGGCAGTGGGTTGGGGCCGAGGGCAGGAGTTGGCCCGCCAGTGGTGGGCAAAGGGCATGCCTAACCCCGGGTCAACTCTCACTTGGCAGCCATGTTGTTCTCGGGCAGCAGGGACATCTCCAGGACTTTGGTGCCGTTGATGATGGATTCGTAGCTGGTGGTGGCCACCATCTTGCCAGTGATGCGGTGCACCTGGTAGAAGGCATGGGGCCGCAGGTTCCGCTCGTCCGCTGTGCCGATGAACATTTGCAAGGTCAGAGGTTTCTCATCGTAGCCTGAGAGCTTGTGCGGGAGAGAAGAAAGGACAGTAATAAGCTTCTAGTCCTTAACCTTTTCATGGGTTTACCCACAGAATGATTTTTTAGATTCACCTGTGGATATATGAGAAACTATGATGCCATTCTTCTCTGAATCTGTTGTTGATGCCACAACAAACATTTCTTAAAAATGACTGGTCCTGATCAGAGCTGACAGTGGATAATTTTTTTAAAATCCTGGGTTTTTTAATTCAATGCGTATGCTCCATCTACCAGATACGCAGAATCATAGAGTTGGAAGGGAGCTCCAGGATCATTTAGTCCAACCTTCTGCACGATGCAGGAAATTCACGAATACCTCCACCCCACAACCCCAGGGACCACTGTTCCATGCCCGGAGGAGGAGGAGGAGGAGGAGGAGGAGGAGGAGGAGAAGAAGAAGAAGAAGAAGAAGAAGAAGAAGAAGAAGAAGAAGAAGAAGAAGAAGAAGAAGAAGAAGAAGAAGAAGAAGAAGAAGAGGAGTTGGATTTACACCCCGCCCTTCACTCAGAGTCTCAGAGCAGCTTTCAAACTCCTTTCCCTTCCCCTTCCCACAACAGACACCCTGTGAGGTAGGTGGGGCTGAGAGAGCTCTTTCCAGAACTGCCCTTTCAAGGACAGCTCTTATCACAACTATGTGTTGCAGCTGCAAGTGGAGGAGTGGGGAATCAAACTCGGTTCTCTCAGATTAGAGTCTGCACACTTAACCACTACACCAAACTGGCTCTCCAAACTACACCAAACCGGCTCAAAAAACCTCCAGGATCTCCAGCCAAAATGGCTTGGAGAAAAATTGCTTCCTGACCCCAACGTGGCAATCAGCATTTCCCTGGGCGTGTAAGAAAGGGCCACAAGAACGACAATGGTGTGTTACAATGTGACAGGCAAAAATAGCTGCCTGCCCCAAGGAGTTTACAAGACAACGGAGGAAAATGAGGGAGGAGTCTTTCTCATTTCACTACAGGCAGGCAGGCAAGAGGTGGTCACAGAACTGTGTGTCTCAGGCAGCGCTAAGAAGCACCTCCGGCTGTGACACCCTAGAATGTTCACAAACACTATTAAGCTGCTGAGGGAAAAGGTCCAGCTGTGAAACACTGGAATGTCAGGGAATGTACTCATGCACTCACTCGCAGTTCTCTGGGGGCCAGGCTCTGAGATTTGAAATAGATCCTGGGAGCTCAGATTAAGCCCTGTAGCTGTGGACCTACGGATGGGACCTCCGTCCCCTGACAGAATGATGTCACAGCAGCGCTTCCTGTAGATGAGTCCCTCCCTATTTCCCCCTGCCGCCACCGTTGCTGCTGCTGCTGCTTTTTATCCGGAACCCTCCCTGGCACTGGCCGCCGCAGCTGGAGACGTCAACCATTCGGTGGTCTCGCCTCAAGGCTGCCCAGATGTTTCCCATCAGAAGCCGAGACTGCCAGCTGTTGTCAATTTGACTCTTAAAGGGAAACACACCCTCTTTTTTTTTTTTACCACCACCACCACCTTTCTCGTGTCGTGGAAGATGGAACATTCCAGAAAGGGCTAGAGCAGTAAAGAGAAGCAGCTTTTTAGGCCTCTACGGTTCTGCCAGGTTTGGGGAAGGGGAGGTGGGGAGACCAGCTAAAATGCCCGAGAAGGGCCTTGCTTCCAGAAGAAAACGGGAATTTGCCAGGCGGCGGCGTTTGGGGTGGAATTTCCCTTGTGTGGCCCCCTCCTTCACCGTTCACCATGAGTGACGCAGAGGGATGGATGCAGAGGGACAGCAGCCCCATGGTGCTAGGAAGAGAGCGTGAGAAAGAGCAGACCCAAGATCCCAGTTCCAGGGGAATGTGGTCGGGAAGGAGGATGAGGCGTGCGCGCGCACACAGATACACACACACACACATACACAAACACAACCCCCCTGCCTTTTCTAGTGGGAGAGGAAGACTCCTGTTCCCTAGTCTAGCGCGTACTGCCAGAGCCACATCCAGAAATCACGCAGCTGTATTCGCCTCAAACTGGGAGACACACAAAGAACAGAATTTGAAAAGGCTCTCAGATTTCTTGCGGCTTAGGCTTCTGGGGGCCGAAGCCCGGGGGGCATCCGAAGAAGTGAGGATTTCCACGAAAGTCCCACCGAATTTCCGCCGCAATCAATCTGGGAGGCCCTCGAGCTGTCACATGGCTCCTTGTGGGGTGTCCTGCAGCCGAGTGCCGGTAGGGGACTACTTTCGTTAGGGGTTCTGTCCAACATCAACGCCCCCAACCGACTTGGGTCGCCAACTTCCACATGGGGCCCGGAACCTCCCGGAATCACAACTGGCCTCCGGACTACAGAGATCAGTTCCCCCGGAGAAAATGGCTGCCTCGGAGGGTGGACTAGGGATGCCAGCCTCAAGGTGGGGCCTGGAGAATCTCCCGGAATGACAGCTCGTCTCCAGAGTACCGAGATCACTTCCTCTGGAGAAAATGGATCCTTTGGAGGGTGGACTCTATGACATTGCCTCCTAATGATGTCCCTGTCCTCCCCAGGCTCCACCCCCAAATCTCCAGAAATTTCCCAACCTGGTGCTGACATCCCTACTCACCCACCCAACCCCAATGGTGGCCAGAGGGGGGCGCTCACCCTGAGGGTGGACTGTGTGTCATTATACCCTCTCCTTCCCAAGCCTTGCCTTTCCAAGTCTCCACCCCAAAGCTGCAGGATCTTTCCAACCCAGAGCTGGCAAACCTACCGCCACCCCTTCCCACAATCCCCCACCCCTTCCCACAATCCCCTCTCTCCCAAAAGACTTGCGCTGCACCTTCCTTTGACAGGCAGGCTGGCCAAATGCTGCCCACGCATCCTCCTCTCAAAACTGAAAACTCCCTTCCTTATTAAATGCAGAAATCTCGTTTTGGTAGGCAACTATTTCACTTTTGTAGGGGGGGGGCAGTCTGTGACATTTGGAGTTGCTGTTGTTGTTCTTCACACAGCAGCGCAAGCCTTTGAAGTGGGAATAATTTTCATCTTTCAGATTTTTGGAGAGGGACTTGAAAGCCAACACACACACCCCCGAAGAAAAAACCCCAACTTCCTGGCTGGATTTGTCTGGCTGGAAATGCCAAATAAAAATAGATTTGGAATTGACTTTGGGGAAGGGGTGGGGGAGAGAAAATAGGTGGAATATAAGAACATCCAGGAAGTCAATAAACCATGTCGAGAGGCAACAGGGGCCGGAGCTTGACGCTAGCTAAAATCCAAAGAGCACAGGCACAGGACGGTGCTTAAAAATACACACTCGAGAGAGCGCCCAGCCAGCCTTATCCCTTTGAGGCTGTGATTTATGCCATGTCAACAGAAAGGCACTCCGTACATGCTCAGAAGTACTCTTGGCACATTCGCCACGGGATTTCTCAGAGTCAAAGGTAGGCCCATCAACAGCAAGTGATCCGGATGGCTAAATTAGAGTTGCCAGGTCCATCAGAAACGCTGGTGGGCAGTGTTCCCTCTAAGCTGAGTCAGTGTGAGCCAGCTCACAGTTTTTTAGCCTCCGGCTCACACATTTTTTGTCTTCGCTCCGGAAGGATGGCTCCAGAGCAAACTCATCAATGCGGCAGCCAAATCGCTCGCCCACAACTTTAATGCCAGTGGCTCACAACGTAGAATTTTCGCTCATAAGACTCCACAGCTTAGAGGGAGCATTGCTGGTGGGAGGATGGGGGGACATTCCGGGACCAGGAAGTGACATCGCGTGATGTGCCCATGTCACCCGGAAGTGATACAGGCACATTGGCGACATTGGGGGGGGGGTGATACTCTGGTTTTTGGGCAAAACTCTCTGGTAAAATCAGCCTCAAACCATAGAATCTTGCCCAAAAACCAGAGCGCCCCCCCCCCACCACTGACATACCTAAATCCCTTCTTGGTGACACAGGCACATCACGTTTATTTCCAGCTTTGGGGGGGGGGGTGGATTTCCTCCTGACAGCTACCTGGCTGGCAGCAGGCAGGAGCCCACAAACCCGGGTGATCCCCCAACAGGGGGAATGGAAACCCTGGGCTAAATGGAAGCCCCATGTTCAGAAACCGCATACCTTTGAATACCAGCTGCTAGAAGGGAGGAGGAGAAGTTGTTGTTTTCATGGCCTGCCTAGTGAGCTTCCCAGGGGCCTCTGGGTCGGCCACTCTGAGAAAGAGGATGCTGGACTAAACAGACCGTTGTTCTGTTTTACATTTTCAAGGCATAGCATCTAACACAACGTGTTCCCCTTTCTGACCATATGGAGGCAGGCAGATCGAATATCTCAGAAGGGACCATCGCCAGTATCACCCCAGCCAAATGGGCTTTCCCAGACACCGACGGCGGGAAGGGCAGTCACGATGCAGCCGACTGACGGTGACCCCTCAGAGGCTTTTCAAGGCGAGAGAGAAACACAGGTGGTCGGCCACTGCCCTGCCTTGGCACAGCAACCCTGCACTTCCCTGGTGGTCTCTCTTCCAAGTATTAACCAGGGCCAGCCCTGCTTAACTTCCGAGATCTGACAAGACTGGGCTACTCTGAACCATCCAGGGCGGGGCTTTCCAAACATTAGGTAAAGGTTAAAGGTTTCCCTCGCTCGAAAGCCAGTCGAATCCAACTCGAGGGATGCGGTGCTCCTCTCCGTTTCCAAGCCGAAGAGCCAGCACTGTCCGAAGACTTTTCCGTGGTCATGTGGCTGGCGTGACTAGACGCCGAGGCGCACGGAACGCTGTTACCTTCTCACTGAAGAGGCACCTATTTATCGACTTGCAATTTCTCGCTTTCGAACTGCTAGGTTGGCAGGAGCTGGGGACAGAGACGGGAGCTCACTCCGTCGTGCGGCACTCGGGTCTCGAACTACAGACCCTCCGGTCTGCAGCTCAGCGTCTGCAGGTCTGATCCACTGCAGCCCCAGCAGCAAACCCAGGTATGTGACCACATGTCCCCTTGACACAGAGTTGTGTCCCATTCTGCCTCTCCAATAAGGATACTTGTATGGAACGTCTATTTCCAACATGCTTTACAGAGCCTGTAAAAGAGATCACTGGACGGAGCTCCATCATTGGATGGAGGTAGAATGTAGGAAGCTCCTTTTCTATAGCCCGACAATTGGTCCGGCTTCCTCCAATTCCTCTCCCCTGGCTGGCAGTGCTCCCAGGGCCGGCTCGCCCACTAGGTGAGCTAGGCACTCGCCTAGAGCACGCCGGCCGCAGGGGCGCCAAAAGGCACCCCCCCACGAAAAGCCCCCCCCTCTTTCCTGGCTTGCTTGGGCGCCCTGCAGCCGCGGAGCACCCAAGCAAGCCGGCGCTGGGAGGGAAGGGGCGGGGGTTCCCTGGCTTTCCTGGGAGCCCCACAGCTGCGGAACGCCCAGGAAAGCCAGCGCTCCGCTGCCCCCCTGGTCTCCAGGCCCCACCGGGAGGTTGGCATCCCTGGTGGGGTGGGCGCCCCAGGCTGTCCTGCCTAGGGTGCTCAGACACCTGGGGCCGGCCCTGAGTGCTCCAGATCTGTCTTCACAATCTGCTCCCTGAAACTGGGGGTGCCAGGGGTCTTGTCCATGCAAAGAACCTGGGGCCTTGTCCATGCAAAGCACAATCGCAAACACTGACCGGAATCCTCCCCCAAGGTTAAAATGTCAAGCAACATAGTAATACAGGCGGTGTCAGGCAAGCCGTCCCCCATCTATAGACCAGGCCCAGCCGAGAGGGTAGTTGTAGCATCGCTTGAAGAACAGCTTGAAATAGAGGTTAAAACGTCGCATAATGTAGTGGTTACAGTGTCGAACTAAGATCTGGGAGATCCAGGTGCAAATGCCCCACTCTGCCATGGCAGCTCGCTGGGTGACCTCAAGCCAGTCGCGGACCCGCAGTCTAACCTACCCCACAGGGCTGTTGTGAGGATAAAACAGAGGGGAGGAGAGTCGCGCAAGCTGCTTTGAGGGGGAAAGGTGGGGTATAAATAAAGTTAAAAAAAAATGTACAGTTCCCAACTCCAGCTTGGGAAATTCCAGGAGACTGGGGAGGGAACTCAATCCTGTTAGTCTCCAAGGTGCTACTGGACTCATCCAACAGGAATGTGATGCCGTTCTCTTCCTGGCTCTACGGAAGGAGGAGGAGGAAGATTAAACCCCGCCCTTCACTCAGGGTGGCTTACAATCTTCTTTCCCTGACACCCTATGAGGTAGGTGGGGCTGAGAGAGCTCTGACAGGAACTGCCCCTGAGAGAACAGCTCTGAGAGAACTTGTGACTAACCCAAGGTCACCCGGCTGGCTGCATGTGGAGGAGTGGGGAGTAGAGTCCACCGCTCTTAACCACAACACCAAACTGGCTCTGAAGTCTGGAGATGTTGTCATTCCAGGAGAACTCCGGGAACACTCGAAGCTGCTAACCTTACTCTTATGTCAAGTTAGACCATTGATCCACCAGGCTCCGTGTTATCTGCTCTAACTCTGGCAGGGGCTCAGAATGATCATTCCCAGGGCTATTTTTGGGACGGAACGCACAGGAACGGAGTTCCGGCTGGCTCCTGAGTTAGCCACGCCCAGCAGGAACTCATTAGCATAACAGGCCACACCCAACAGCAGAAACTCATCAGGGGTGTGTGGCCTAACATGCAAAGCAGTTCCTGCTACAAAAAAATACCTGGGTTTTGACAACAAACAAGGTAAACAAAATAAGAAGCAAAAGGTAGGTGTGGCTGGATGACCACACTTCTGGTAACATGGGGTGTGTGGCCTAATATGCTAATGAGCTGCGCTGTCCGGGGTGCGGCCTAATATGCTAATACATGTCTGCTGTTGGGTGTGGCCTATTATGCTAATGAGTTCCTCCTAGGCTTTTCCTACAAAAAAAAGCCCTGGTCGTTCCCAACACCTGATGTGTGAGATCCTTTCCCCAGCGATGCCAGGGAGTGAACAGGCAACTTTGGGCATGTGATCCCAACGCTCTGCCCGCTTGCAGAAATCGGCTCTGCCAGTTGACCGCTGGGGGCAAATGTGAAACCAAGGACTGACAAGCTCTTCACCCCCATCTGGCACCAGCTGCGATTATATACCTTCACCACAGGATGCCCTCCCGGAGTGGCCTTCACCGCGCCCCGGCTGCCCTCGGTCTCGTAATGGGCGCGGTGGTGTGTTCGAGGCTGCACCTCAATCTTCAGTTCGTACTGCTCGTATTGACTGGGGAGGGGCCAGTCCAGAGGCGGGAGTGCGGAAGACCTGGGAAGGTGAAGAGAAGGACATTGAATTTCTTCTTTTATTAGATTAAACACTTCTCGGCCTCCCGCCTACACCCCTGCCCAAGCTGACCAGGTGGGTCATCACCTGCGCTCCCTCTAAGCTGGGGAGTCTCGTGAGCAAAAATTCTACTTTGTGAGCCACTGGCGTTAAAGTTGTAAGCGGGCGATTTGGCTGCTGCATCGATGAGTTTGCTCTGGAGCCGTCCCTTCCTGAGCCGAGACAGAACGTATGTAAAGGTGAAGGTAAAGGTTCCCTTGCTCGAAAGCCAGTCGAATCCGACTCTAGGGTTGCGGTGCTCATCTCCGTTTCAAAGCCGAAGAGCCAGCGCTGTCCGAAGACGTTTCCGTGGTCACGTGGCCGGCATGACTAAACACCAAGGCGCACGGAACACTGTTCCCTTCCCACCGAAGTGGTACCTATTTATCTACTTGCAATTTCTTGCTTTCGAACTGCTAGGTTGGCAGGAGCTGGAACTAGAGACGGGAGCTCACTCCGTCATGTGGCACTTTCAGGTCTCGAACTGCTGAACTACCGACCTTCCACAGCCTGCAGTTCAGCGTCTTAACCACTTGAGCCACCGCAGTTTCCAAACGTATGAGTCGAAGGCTAAAAAAACTGTGAGCTAGCTCACACTAACTCAGCTTAGAGGGAGCACTTCCTCAGCTCTTCTACGGCTCATCTTAACTCCTGATCCCCCTCCTCCTCTGGAAATCTCCAGGAATCTAACCCCTCCACCACCATCTTCTCAAAGTTACCAAAGAAGCAATCCAAGGATAGACCGCTCCAGTTGGTCAGCCGCGTTTGTCTGAAGTGGCAAAACCAATTTAGAGTCCCGTGTGGCACCTTTAAGGCCAGCAGACGTTTATTCAAGGTATGAGCGTTCGCGTGCCTGCACTCTTTTCCAAATGCACTTGAATACACCTTGGTTGGTCTTAAAAGGTGCCGCTGGACTCCAAACCTGTCCTAAGGGAAGACCAGTTTGCTTTGAGGTCTGATGAGGCTAATTATACGGGGCCGTTCGTCATCTGCACAAATCAGGCTAAAGGTCGGTACGCACTATGGATTCGGGAATTGTGAATCGTGTGAGCAAGCAGCGTGGATGGCCCCCCAGGGCACGAGAAACCCTTCTGAATCAACCGCTTACCTTAACAGGGAAGGAGACAAGGATGTTTATGCCCGCTCCGGCCCCCCTCTCTGCTCCCCGCCCCCCCTGCAGGCAGGCAGCGGGGTCTGGGATATGTAACTGGAGACACCAGCCCTTCTGCCTGGGCTGGCTTGACAACTTGTTTTTATACAACAGAACCTCTGGCAACTCGACCAAAGAGCTTACGGGGCAGCTGGCAGATTCCGACTGGCTGGGCGAAGGTTGGGAGGGGGAGATCCAGGGCTGCCCCCACCCCGCCCCGCCCCGCCTCTAATAGGCAGCGTCTCCAGACTGAGGTTGGCTCATTTGGATAGAGGAATTCAGATGTTGGGGGGGGAGCCGGGAGCTGTGTCGGGGCAGCAAAACCGGCAGTTGGGGGAAAGGACAGCCAATTGCTGGGAACGTTACGCTGGCCTGATCCAGTTAGCTCTTGGAAGCGAAGCAGGGGGTCTGCCCTGGTTTGTATTTGGATGAGAGACCACCAAGGAAGTCCAGGCTTGCTGTGCCGTGGAAGAGGAGAAGAGATTGGATTTATACCCCGCCCTTCACTACCCAAAGGAATCTCCAAGTGGCTTACAATCTCCTTTCCTCTTCCCCTCCCCACAACAGACACCCTGGGAGGTAGGTGGGGCTGAGAGAGCTCTTTCGAGGACTGCTCTTGAGAGAACATCTCTGGAAGAACTTGTGACTGGCCCAACGTCACGCCAGCAGCTGCAAGTGGAGGAGGGGGGAATCGAGCCCGGCTCTCCCAGATTAGAGTCTGTGCTCCTAACGACTACACCAAAGAGGCAGGCAGGGGTGAACCACCTCTGTCTCTTCCCTTGAAAGCCCTAAGTCGGCAGTGACTTGACAGCACTTTAGTTTGCACCACCACCACTGATTTTAGACCAAATGGGTCTCAGAGGCTTTGGCAAAGGATCTGCAGCCAGTTTGGTGTAGTGGTTAAATGCGCGGACTCTAATCTGGGAGAACCGGGTTTGATTCCCTACTCCTCCGTTTGCAGCCGCTGCATGACCTTGGGCAAGCCACAGTTCTATCAGAGCTGTTCTTGAAAGAGCAGTTCTCGAAAGAGCTCTCTCAGCCCCACCTACCTCACAGGGTGTCTGTTGTGGGGAGGGGAAGGGAAAGGAGTTTGGAAGCTGCTCTGAGATTCTGAGTGAAGGGCGGGGTATAAATACAATCTCTTCTTCTTCTGTAATTGGGAAGTCAGGAGGGCTATGAAGCTCTTGATGTTCCCATAGGCTTTGGGACCCTCTTTTCCCTGCCTGCCATGTAATGTTGCCAACTCTGGCATGGGAAATTCCTGGAGATTTGGGGCTGGAGTCTAGGGAGGTCAGGGTTTGGGGAGGAATGGGACCTCAGCAGGGTATAAGGCCACCAAGCCCACTCTCCAAAGCAGCCATTTCCTCCAGGAGAACTGTGGTCAGGAGACCAGTTGTGACTCTGGAGATCCCCGGGCCCCACCTGGAGGCTGGCAACCCTAACAGCACTCTTCCTGCCGTTCTCGTTCCAAGCTCTCCATAGGGACAGGAAGACTCTCGTGGGGCGCCAAGGCAAACCTATCCGCAGGGCCGGTGCCAGGGGTCACAACGGCAGGCCAGATGCCAAGGAACAGGGCCCTGCAAGCGACCCGGAGACCTTGGCCCATCCACTCCCGCGAGGGGACGGGAGGCGGCCCCAGAGGCTCCGGCAACGTCAAAGGGGCGTCCCGCTTCCTGAGAACGCTCTCCCACCTCCCGATGGGAAGGGTGGCAGGAGGAGGCAGCGAGGATTATGGGACCGTTCGGGCGATCTCCCATTTCCTGGCTGGAGAGACGCCGGAGGGAGTGGAGCCCTGTGACGTCCTCCTGGCCTCCTTAGTCCCGCTGGCAAGGGCCCCAGGGAGGTAATGCGTGTGAGGGAGTGAAGGAAAGCGTGCACATTTTCGTACGTGGGAGGTGAAGGCTGGAGGAGGCGGAGGCAGCCCAGTGCTTCCCTTCGTGGGGGGAGTGCTACTGAGTGGCGACCCTCAGCACTTCAGTTCAAGAGCAGCCAGGGCAGGAAACACGCCAAGATTTAACCCTTCCTGATCTTCAGTCAGTCTGGTGTAGTGGTTAAGTGCGTGGACTCTAATCTGGGAGAGCCGGGTTGGGTTCCCCACGCCTCGACTTGCAGCTGCTGGATGACCATGGGCAAGCCACAGTTCTGTTGGAGTTGTTCTCTCAAGGACAGTTCTGGAAAGAGCTCTCTCAGCCCCGCCTACCTCACAGGGTGTCTGTTGTGGGGAGGGGAAGGGGAAGGAGTTTGTAAGCCGCTCTGAGACTCCGAGTGAAGGGCGGGGTATAAATCCAATTTCCTCCTCCTCCTCCTCCTTTTCCCCTTCTCACTGAACCACACCGGCTTTCCCGAATTTCCAGCTGCTTCTAGGGGAGGCAATCAACAGCTACTCGCCTGGTGAGATCTGTCTACACCCGAGAACGATTTGATAAACTTGCAGGAGGGAAACAGTGGGGGTTACTCAACAAACAGACGGGTATAATTCTGCATAGGCGGGTGGCCTACGGCATGTTTGATATTTAGCAGCCTTTGTGAAGTGGCTGGCCAGGGCTGTTTTAAAGGGTCTACCCCAACTGTCACATCTTTCTGGTGTGCCCCTCCACGCTCCGCTCCCCCATTTTAATATCTGTATTTTGACGTGCTCTGAAACCACAAGGGGCTTGGGGAGCATGTGAAGAGTGTGGAGATGGGCTGCAGACGTGGCATGGCCTATCCAAGTCAGAAAAGACCAGCCTCGTCACTGCAGCCACCTTACACGGAATCAGACCATCAGTCCATCCAGGTCAGCTTTGTCTACTCAGACTGTCAGCAGCTCTCTGGGGTTTCAGGATTGCCATCCTCCAGGCAGCACCTGGAGATCTCCAGCTGTTACAACTGATCTCCAGGCTGCTTTGGAGAATGAACTCGATGGCCTTATAGCTTACGGAGGCCCCTCCCCTTCCCCAACCCTGTCCTCTGCAGGCTCCGCCCCCAAAAGGTTCCCTTGCTCGAAAGCCAGTCGAATCCGACTCTAGGGTTGCGGTGCTCATCTCCGTTTCAAAGCCGAAGAGCCAGCGCTGTCCGAAGACATTTCCGTGGTCATGTGGCCGGCGTGACTAAACACCGAGGCGCACGGAACGCTGTTAAATCTCCCTGTATTTCCCAAACCCTATTTCAGATGGAGGTTTTCCATATCACCTACTCCAGATCCTTTTAACTGGAGATGCTGGGGATAGAACCGGGGACCTTCTGCATGCCAGTCAGAGGCTCTTCCACTGAGCCACGGCCCCTTCCCATTGAGGCATACTACATCTATGGAGGTGGTGGTGGCGTTCTTGCTCCAGCACTGCTATACTCTTCTAGGACTTCAGTCCACCCTAGAATATAGAAAAGGGGGCAGCTGCAGGCACCACCACCACCACCACCCCGGGCACGCATTTAGGCTCAGAGAAGAGATGCCAGAAGGCCAAAGGAAGCAGAGGCGTAGGTCGGACTCTTGAGTCTCGCCACTGGTCAATTAAAGTTGGTTAAAATGGAAAGTGAGAGACCCATCTGCAAGGAAGTTCATCCTAAAAGCAAACAATCCCGACCCGCTAAGAGAATTTCAGGGGGCAGTCCTATAAGAATTGTCAGCATTTAAAAAAACAAAAGAGAAAAAAAAAATCCTTCAGGTCTTCTGCGATTCTTAAGAATAACGTCTACCGGCTCAGAGAGATCAAACTGGGCTCCTTCCTCAGCTAATAGTAAAGGTAAAGGTTCCCTTGCTCGAAAGCCAGTCGAATCCGACTCTAGGGTTGCGGTGCTCATCTCCGTTTCAAAGCCGAAGAGCCAGCGCTGTCCGAAGACGTTTCCGTGGTCATGTGGCCGGCATGACTAAACACCAAGGCGCACGGAACGCTGTTACCTTCCCACCGAAGTGGTACCTATTTATCTACTTGCAATTTCTTGCTTTCGAACTGCTAGGTTGGCAGGAGCTGGAACTAGAGATGGGAGCTCACTCCATCATGCGGCACTCTCGGGTCTCGAACTGCTGAACTACTGACCTTCCACAGCCTGCAGTTCAGCGTCTGAACCACTTGAGCCACTGCAGCTAATAACGGGAGCAAAAACTCATTCATAAGGAAATATTCAGTCACTATGTTTTAGATACTCACAATATCATGACTATCCTCTGTCCTCAGTCGGCCTTTCGCCACAAGTAAATATTAGGGAAGGAGATAAGTTTCCTGAACCCTGAAGCTAGCAAATTAGATCTTTTAATTTGACTCCCCTGGTAACCCTAATGGAACTACATGTGACATGACGTTCAGACCCATCGCCTGATTGACACATGAAACAGAACAGGGGTCTCCAACTTTCTCGAGCCTGCAGGCAACAGCTGAATTCTGACACCGTTTGGTGGTTGCGGAGACAAAATGGCTGCTTCAAGGGGCGGAGTCATACCGCAAAGTGATACCGCAAAGATCCTTGTGCTGCAGTGACAGGTGCTGCCAGAGCAACACTATTAAAAATGTGAACAGCCAATCAAATATCCAATAGCCAATCAGAAGCTTCGCTGGGCAAAAGCCTCATCTGTCCCCACCCACTTTCTAAAAAACACCTGGCAGACACCCGGGAAGGTGTCAGCAGGCGCTGGGATGCCCACGGGCACCACATTGGAGACCCCTACAATAGAATGATAAAGCAGTACTAATTCAGAGCTCTACATCTCATGCATGTGTGAACCCAGCCTAAGAAGACTGAGCTAAAAAAGGCCACTGTTCTGAACCACGATGGCTATTTTTACATTCCTAAGGAGAAACTAGAAGCAAACATTGCTCCTCTCTACTGGAGGTGCCTCAGCTTTTGTTTACCTGAACACAGGACTGTGGCCTCCAATACGGGCCTTGGACCAAGCCAGTGGAGAAGGTACAGCCAGGTAATCCATCCCTTCTTTACGTGCCACGCCGAGTCCAAAGCCCCCAGGGGTGCCGCCCCCATCCTCTCCGTTGCAGCTCCCGTCCTCTTTCCGGGTGAGTGCCACAGTCTGCTCTGTTGAGGTCTTCCGGGCTTTTTGGGGAATGCTCTCCGCTGGCCGGGTGCCGGCACAGTTAAAGGGGGCCACCTCACCGCCGCCCTCCACGGATTCCCCTGGGGCCTCCTCTCCGAGGCTTCCCCGCCGAGACAGACAAGGGGATGCAGACGAGTGTGTTTCAGAGCTGGAGTAGCGCCGCTTGCCACAGGGGGAAGCCGGGCGTGGGCCCAGAAGCATCCACCCGTCCTCCGTCCCCCGGCTCGGAGAATAACTGGAGCCGTAGACTGGCCATGACTCATCAGCAGATGACCAGGGCTTGGGGGAACCCCGCGGGGAGCCCAAGGGCGACGTGAGGGCAAACCGTGCTGCGGCCTCGTTCAGTTCGTGCTCCACGTCATCCCCAGCGGGCGCCTCGTCATCCGAAAAAAAGCTCCACGGGGAGGCACTACCACTGCTGGCAGGGCTAGGTGTGAAGAAGCCAGACGCTGGCGGTGCCTCGCGGTATCCTCCAAAGGCCTCCAGGAGGAGATAGTCACGCGGCGAAGAGTCCCAGTCATCTTCCTCGGTCCGTCGGCCAGGGGAAATGGTCGTGATTTGTATGCTCGGACACTCTAGGATCCGGGAGCCTCCGAGACGCACACGCCGTGCCGGCTGACTCTCAAACGTGTCTCCATCCAAGTCCGCTGGACGGGGAGGGGGGGAGTGCATCCCAGCTCGGCTTCCACCCGGGTGCAGCGGACACGGGATGCCCAGAGGAGAAGCGTAGGGAGGGGGGTCCCCCAGCGTCAGCGAGCAATAGACAGGGAGGCTGTCCGTATCCAGATCTGTAAAAAGACACCATGTTATTTGTGTTGATTCACGGAAAATGTTTACGAACCACTGTTCCCAAACTTCAAGAACGAGTGTTATCATATAAATACTATAAAACAGACATACTGCTAGAAAAGAAATCGAGGGTCAGTGAGGAATTGTAAGCCGGTGGGAAGGGATAAATGATTTGAGAAATGTTCCCCTTTTTCCACACGCAGAGCACTATCAGAGTCCGAAGGCCTGAGCAGCCCAGACTTCTTCCACCTCTTTCTGCTGTAGTTGTTGTTTCCCCCTTTCACCCACTCTTAACAGCTCTCAACATGCCATGCCTCCAGGACCATACTCAGTCCTCAGCAGACTTTATTTGAGGGGTTTTGTTGTTTATTTTAATAAGGGCTGCCATATTTCAAAAAGCAAAAAAAGGGCCCGACGGGCTACTTCAAACAAGTGATCCCTATGACAACTCTTGTTTTAAATACCTTATCATTTAAGCAAGGAGCTGCGGTGGCTCAAGTGGTTAAGACGCTGAACTGCAGGCTGTGGAAGGTCAGTAGTTCAGCAGTTCGAGACCCGGTGCCGCATGACAGGGTGAACTCCTGTCTCTAGTTCAGCTCCTGCCAACCTAGCAGTTCGAAAGCAAGAAATTGCCAGTAGATAAATAGGTACCACTTCGGTGGAAGGCAACAGCGTTCCGTGCGCCTTGGTGTTTAGTCATGCCGGCCACATGACCACGGAAACGTCTTCGGACAGCGCTGGCTCTTCAGCTTTGAACGGAGACGAGCACCGCAACCCTAGAGTCGGATTCGACTGGCTTTCGAGCAAGGAACCTCTACCTCTACCTTTATCATTTAAGCAATGGTAATTGATATTAACTAGGAATATTCCTAACCTTCTAATCCAAAAAGAGGACATTTTCATCAGTCTTTTAATAAAGATTCCAAAAGAAGACAGACATCAAAAAAGAGAGAAGACATATCCTCTACAAAGAGGACATCTGGTAAACCTATTTTAACTGACAAAAGGCACATTTTTAATGCACACTTGGAGGATTCCTGGTACACCAACATGGCACAGTGAATACAGTGTTGGACTAGAACCTTAGAGACCTGGGTTTGAATCCCCACTTTAACTATGGATGCTCGTTGGGTAACCTTGGGCCAATCACAAACTCTCAACTAGGACACCTCACTGAGTTGTTGTGAGAAAATGCAGGAAGGGCGGAAAAAGTGGAATCTTTCCTTATATATAATGGAGTAGTGGGGTGGCACTTTCTGAACATTCCACATCCTCCTAAATCAGTTAGCTCCAAAATCAGTTAGCTCCATGATGTGTCACTCAGAAGCTGTCCCTATCCACTGGCTACGTTGCCTGAATTCCGCCCACAGTGCGCTCCATTAGCCATTGGCCTGTCAGCCGCCACTCAAGTACTCATGTGCCATTGGCCAGATGCTGGGTCTGCTCCTCTTCCCCACCCACTCCCACTTCAGCCACTGTTCCCTGTCAGAATATACTCTCTCTCCTGAGGAAGACACTTTGCCTGCTTGGCTCCTTTGTGGGACTAACTTTTCCCTCAGTGGCTGTTGGTAGGCAACCAAGTTTGGTTCTGTCAGTAAAAGGTCCTTTCCACACCTATTTTGGCCTTTGGGAGAAAACTCATTGGGCCAGTCCTGACTAGGGTTGCCAGCTCCAGGTAGGGAGATTCCTGGAAATTTTCTGGTAGAGTCTATGGAAGCCAGGGTTTGGGGAGGGGTGGGGCCTTAGTTGAACAGAATGCCATAGAGCCCACCTTTCAAAGCAGTTATTTTCTCCTGGGGGGGAGATCTGTTGTCTGGGGTTAATTTGTGATACCTGGCGATCTTCAGGCTCCACCTGGAGGTTGGCTACCCTAGGTGTATTAGTCAGTGCTTCAGAGCAGGGTCTGCTAGATCCAGGTTCTTGCTGTGGAAGCTGACCAGGTAATTTTCAACCAATCACAGACTTTCAGCCTAATCTACCACACAGGGTTGTTGTGCAAGTCAAAAGGTGGAGAGACGAATGATGAAGGGTAGAAGGAAAGCTGAAGAGTGAGGGGAAAATAAAGGTAGGCTGATGCTTGGCTGGAAAGGAGATAGGGCTGCCAACTCCTGGTGAGAAATTCCTGGAGATTTGAGGGATGGAGCCTGGAGAGGGTGAGGTTTGAAGAGGGGTGGGACCTCAGACAGGTACAATGCCATAGACTCCACCCTCCAAGCCAGTCATTTCCTCCTGGGAAACCATTGTTCCCAATCTCCAGGTGGGGGCTGGAGATCACTCAAAATTACAACTGCTCTTCAGGTAGCAGAGATCAGTTCCTCTAGAGAAAATGGTGGACTCTCTGTCATTATACCCTGCTGAGGTCGCCACAGCAAATTGACGCTGCGTGCCCAAGGCCTTGACACTCTCCCAGAGCCTCTTTCTAGAGCTCGTTGTATTTATTTCAATGACGGACCTTATCCTTAGTATAAATAAATACGTGCAAATGCATGCACTCTGATATGTGGTTAAAGGGACAGACTACCCACACTCAGTCACACACACGAAGCTGCCTTATACGGAATCAGATCCCTGGTCCATCACAGTCAATATTGTCTACTCAGATCAGCAGCAGCTCTCCAGGGCCTCAGGCTGAGGACTTTCACATCACCTCCTACCTAATCCTTTTAACTGAAGATGCCAGGAATTGAACCTAGGACCTACTGCATCCCAAGCAGATGCTCTGACAGTGAGCCACGGCCTCTCCCCTCAGACAACACAGCCGCTACAACCACTGCATTGTTCAAATGCCTTTGGAATTAAAAAAAAATGTTATACAGCCTTTCAGAAAAGATGAGTAAAGATGTGGCACTTTAACAACAAGAAAGGCACTGCTTCTAACAGCTACCATCTGATAGAAGGAAGAAATAAGCAAACAACCAGTGAGACAGGTTTTGAGGCATCAGCCACCCTTAACTAAAGATGGGGCAAGTGTCATCTAGTTCACCCTCATGTTTATTCCTCTGTCTCCTCCCCACAGTGCATTCTGGGAAATGAAGTTCCCAGAATGCCCGACATCAACAAAGGCACGGGACCTCGGGGCTCCTAACTCGGGATTGGGAAATTCATGGAGATTTGGGGGTGGAGCCTGGGGAGGAAGGGGTTTGAGGAGGGGAGGAACCTCATCAGGGTATAATTTATTTATAATGCCATAGAGTCCACCCTCCAAAGCAGCCATTTTCTCCCGGAGAACTGGTCTCTGTAGTCTGGAGATCACGAGGCCCGATATGGCAGCTGGTAACCCTAGGTGACCTCAAAAACCATTCCATGCTCAAGTCCAAAATGAGCCACGACACCCCTGAAAAGACAACTAAACCGAACCTTCATGTTCAGAGGCAGCGCTTCATGTTCAGAGGAGACTCTGGCTTCCATGCCCTGCCAACAAGCCTTCTGGGGCACCTTGGATGAAACAGGATGTTGGACTATATGGAACTTTGGTCAGGTCCAGCCTGGCTGCGTTTCTCTTAATTGCAGATAAAATGCAGAACGCACCACTCTCTACATTCTACAAAGAAATTTGGAACTTCAAAACGAAACGTCCTTCCGAAGTCCCAAAAGTGAGGTGATAACCTCCAAGAACTCCACTATGAAGAAACAGATATTGTTTTAAATGACAGTAATCAAAGACCACAGAACTTAGAAGACGGAATATTATGAGAAAACAGTCTGAGGTGCGTGAAGGAAACATTGTAGAAGTTTAATCGGTATAAAACAATAAACATTCGTTATCGGTTTATTAAATTATGTTTTATTTGCCTAGGAGTTCGAGGAGACGATAGCAATCGTTTAACAAGCAATCACTGGCAGTGAATAAGAAAATAATTTTATTTATATTAAGTAGACACTGGCAGTGCTTATAGAGTATAATTGGAAGGAACAGTTTGTATACCATTCCAAAACTGTATGATATTTGTGTTATGAACATATGATGTGGAAAATAATAAAATATACTATAAAAAAACCCACGAAACATTCATGACTACTGTATAGGGTTGGCAGATCCTCCCAGGCCACCGGTAGAGAATGGGGAGAGAGTAGACTTGCCACCAGCTCCGGGTTGGGAAATGCCTGGAGATTTGGAGGTGGAACCTGGGGAAGACAGGGGCCCCAGTAGGTACAATGCCAGAGTCCACCCTCCAAAGCAGCCATTTTCTCCAGGGGAACTGATCTTTGTAGTCTGGAGACGAGCTGTAATTCAGAGGGATTCCCAGGTCCCACTTGGAGGCTAGCATCCCTACGACTGTAGAAAGGGTTCATCACATTCCACAGAGCCACCAATGAACACTCAGTTTATTGGAAATGTGGCCTTCAGTAAGCTTTCAGAGGCGTATGACCAGCCATGCCCCTAATGGGAGAATTCTTTTCAAAAGTTTTGACAGTAGATACATTATTATTATCAGGGCTATTTTGGGGCAGGAACGCACCGGAACAGAGTTCCGGCTGGCTCCCAAGTTGGCCACGCCCAGCAGGAACTTATTAGCATAACAGGCCACACCCAATATCAGAAACTCATCAGGGTTGGCTACATTAGGGGTGTGTGGCTTAACATGCAAAGGAGTTACTGGGTTTTGACAACAAACAAGGTAAACCGAATAAGAAGCAAAAGGTGGGTGTGGCTGGATGACCACACTTCTGGTAACATGGGGGTGTGGCCTAATATGCTAATGAGTTGTGCTGTCAGAGGTGTGGCCTGATATGCTAATGAGTTCCTGCTGGGCTTTTTCTACCAAAAAAGCCCTGATTATTATTATTATTCAACAAAATCCATCACTATGTGCCCAGTTCTGTTGACTGGACACAATGATTAGCTTACGCTCTAATCTGTCCTCTTCTTCTCCACCTGGCTTTGAAAAATTGGTAACTTCCTAGGATGGGTCGCTCAGCGGTCCACCCCTTAGCCTTAAAAAGAAATCAAGTTACTAGTCCACAAAAAGGCCTGGCAGGTCTCCGGCTCCTGCCTCCCTGTTTAGAAATGAATGGCATGTGGAAAGAAGCAGGAAAGAGAGGTAACCACTTTGGAGGACATTTGAGCTTGCTGGAGACATTCAAGGACATGATAACTAACAGGCCTCCAGTTACCATCCTCCCAAAGTATGAGACTGTTGATGCGGTGGGATTATACATAAGGGGTCCTGGAAAGATCCAACTTCGCGCCCTTCCTCCGCCCAGGACAATTCCGTGAGCGTTCCAGCCCCATCAGAGGGATTTAAAATAGTTGGTTTGAAAAGCAACTAGCAGCAAGATAAAAAGTAAATACAGACAAGATTCTTTCTCCTAGAAAAAACAAATATTTGGGCCAACATATTTAAACAAACAAAATAGAGAGAGAGAGGGAGGGAGGGAGATGAAAGTCAATGTGTTCCATTCCCTCCCTCCCTCGCTCTTTCTTTCTTCCTCCCTCTCTACCAGCCGCCACCCCAAAACCTGCTTCTAATTTAACGTCCTGTTTGCCTACCCCATTTTTGCCATCTGCTCTCTCAGCGGGGGGTGGTCCCCAGCGCCCAAATGGCGCCCACCCAGCTAGAGCTTGGCATACCCCCTTACTCACTACTCCCCCTAGTGGCAGCCCAATGCTCCTGCAACACTAAATTTTTTCAGAACTCGCCGTCCAGCGTGAACAAGCAGCCGCAATTTGCCTCGCAGTCGGGGAAGGAAAACACATCTGAAAATTCACAGCCCGCATGCTTGCAGGGAGGGATGATGAGAAACCGGCAATCCCAGAAGGTAGGATGGAGGAAAGGGATGCTGGGCCAGAAAGGAATCCGATGAAATCCCCAAATGCCTTTTTTTAAGGGTGCCTTTGAGAGCACACTCCTGCCAGCCTAGCAGTTCGAAAGCAAGAAACTGCAAGTAGATAAATCGGCACCGCTTCGGTGGGAAGGTAACAGCGTTCCGTGCGCCTTGGCGTTCAGTCATGCTGGCCACATGACCACGGAGAAGTCTTTGGACAGCGCTGGCTCTTCGGCTTGGAAACAGAGATGAGCACTGCCCCCTGGAGTCGGATTCGACTAGCTTTCAAGCAAGGGAAACCTTTTCCTTTACACCTTTGAGAACACAAAGCATTTCACACCCATTTGCTCAGTTATCTGCACAACAGCCTTGAGAAGCAGGCCCACAGTTATTCACCCAACATTGCAAACTGAAGCAGAAAGACAGTAATTTGCCTGCATCTACTCAGTCTGCAGCAGAGGCAAAGTCTGAAGCAGAGTATTTTAGTTCACAACCCTTCCCCTTCCCAGGATGCTGTGGTGGAAAGGGCCATCAAGCCACAACTGACTTAGGGCGACCCTCTAGGGTTTTCAAGGCAAGAGACATTCAGAGGTGCTTTGCCACTGCCTGCCTCTGTGTAGAGGCCCTGGACTTCCTTGGTGGTCTCCCATTCAAATACTAACCAGGGCTGATGCTACTTAGCTTCAGAGATCTCATGAGATCCAGCTAGCCTGGGCTACCCAGGTCAGGGCTAAATAAAAACAATGTCCACTGCTTGGATTTAGGGAGTCCCTTGGTTGAAAAGGGAGAAACAAAAAAAAAAAAAACCAATTCATTTCCTCCCCCTCCACAATGTTTAATTTCATTATAACTCCCCAACTAATGATAAGCATGTTATTGCTCGCAACGGTCAATTCATTTTTTGTTGTGAATGCATTTTAGTAGGATCGTAATAGTATAACGAACATCTTTGTAATTTATTCCCCCAATTTATCTCTTTTTTTTGGAGGGGGAGGGTAAAACTGGAAATCAATACCCTCCGCCGAGACCGGAGCAGCGCAGAGCAATGAACCCATCCTAGCTAAAGTGGAACTTCCATGGTCAGAGGTAATATACCTTCAAGTAGCAAACACTGGGGAATAAGCAACTGGAAAGGACGGTTGGCATCAAGGCCCTGCTTGTGAGCTTCTTGGTAGCATCAAGCTACAGTTATGGCCAGCGTGCATACTGGTTAAAGAGGCCAGAGTTCAAATCCACCCTTCACTTAGGAAGCTCAGCAGCCAATTTGGGGCCAGCTACACTCTGTCTGCCTAACCTACCCCGTAGGGTTGTTGTAAAGACAAAATGGTGGAGGAATTACATATGGTACTGTAGTGTGATATAGAGCTACTGTGGTGTAGTGGTTAGAGTGTGAGACTAGGCTCTAGGAGAGCCGGATTCGAATAACCATTCTGCCACGGAAGCTCGAGCCAGACACATACTCTCGGCCTCACCTAGTCCACCTCACAAGGCCGTTGTGAGAATAAATGCTCTGGATCCCCGTTAGGAAGAAAAGCAGGGCATAAGTGACGTACATAAATCAAAGTAAACGGCTTGGCGGAAGGGCGGGCTAAAAACACAATGAAGAAACCAAAGGAAATCAGTCTAGCCGCTGTCAGAAGCAGGACACCGGGCCTGCGGTCCACTACCGTAAGGGCTTGTACATTCTTGGCTCCGTGGGGAGGGAGGGGGCCGCCCTCCGGCCCCCGTGTTCCGGTTCCATTCACCGCCTAAGCCAGGAGCGAGATTCCAACCCCCCTCTTCTACCTTAAGGATCCAGGAAGGTTTTTGGCAAGCAAAGGTGGGCTCCGAAAGCTTCCTCCGAACTTGGCCAAACGCTCTCTGGGCCTCCACCCTGTTCTGCGGGCCAGAGACAAGCCCAGGATTGGGAGGGGCTGCCATCTGAACCCAATTAAAGGGCCATTTCCCAAAGCCCCAGGCTCCACTGGCAGGGACCCCCGTTGCCAAGGAAACGGGGCCTGGGCCAAGGACGAAAGGGAAAATGGCACCGTTGCAAGGGAGATAGTTGAAACCGTATGTGAGAGGCAGGCAAGAGACGTGCCCCCCACCCCTTTGCCGCCACGCCTCCCCGCCCCCTCCACCAAGGATGCAAGGGCTTGGACCCAGGCCAGTCTGGAGGGGCTGGATTCAGCGGGATCCTGAGGCCTTCTCCGCTCCCATCTGGATTTCATTCGAACCAGACACCGCCTGCCCAGAGACGGTTTGACCTTTCTCTCTGGAAAAGAACCCAGTTTCCTACCTTCGTCTCTGGGGCTGCCGGCTCCCTCCCAGAATCGGTCTCGGCCAGAATGTGGGTTTATCCGGGCCGTACATTTGCGCTTGGAAGAACGTCGCCTCCTCCCCGACCAAAGGGGCCATTGCGGAACCCGGGACGGGGCTGGAGTCGTAAACCAGATCACGAAAAAGCAGCCCTCCCCCCCCCCGGGTGTTGTCTATTTTTCAAATATGTGTGTCACGCAAACCGCACTTTTCTATTTTGGAAAGCCAGGCTTTGAACACCAGATGCGACCTTTCGCGTGTTAAGCTCTTCCGAGGGGACCACTTCTGAGAAGGCAGACTCCGACTCAGGGACGCTCGTGTCCCCATAAATGTTAGTTTTTAAAGGTTACTTTTGCTCCAACAGCCTGACCTTCTGGAAATCTTTCTGAATATATTTAATTATCGGGAGGTGGAGTTCAGCTTTTGGGGAAGACAGCACACACACACAAAAATCATAATGAGAGCAACTGCCTGAGAGAAATGCAAGAAAAGAGAAGTTGTTTTGGACAGTCAGAACCAGTGTTCCCTCTAAGCTGAGTTAGTGTGAGCTAGCTCAGAGTTCTTTAGCCTCCAGCTCACGGATTTTAGCTCAGGAAGGATGGCTCCAGAGCAAACTAATTTATGCAGTAGCCAAATTGCTCGCTCACAACTTTAATGCCAGTAGCTCACAAAGTAGAATTTTTGCTCACAAGACTCCAAAGTTTAGAGGGAACATTGGTCAGAACGGATGTGAAAAGGGGGGCGGGGGGAACCAAATTATGATTTTGGTGCTAGTCCTTAAGAAAGTACCATCTTGTCATTAGAAACACAGTTGTCACAAGAGGATACCCTACCACCTAAGTGTTTAGATACTGCAGATTTTGGGCCAGCCATAATCAAGGGTGCCACCTAGCCTATCTCATGCCCCTGATAGAACAAAGTTTGAGTCCAGTGGCACCTTTAAAACAACAAAGATTTACACAAGGTATAAGCTTCCATGTGCCCACAGACTTCTTCAGATACAACGAAATGGAAATTTGCCAGTCCATACATATAAACAGAGAGCGAGAGCAGCAAATTAGCATACAGCATAATGAAGGCGTTTAACAGATTCAAGGACCAAACAGGAATAACAAGCTAATTCATATGGTTACCATTTGTTTGGGTTTTAATTGTGGGGAAACAGAGTGAAGAAAGAAATATGTCAAAATTGGAGACTGATGGGCAGATGTGTCCTTAACTGTGGAATGCAGAGAGTAATTAACGGAGACTCTGCCATTACGCTCCATGCGTCTCCTCTCAGACATGGAGGCGACCTTACAACATCTACCTCTTTGAAGTTGGAGAGACTGGCTGTGTAGAGTTATCTCCCCTGTCCCCAGACCAGAGAAATACATTACTCAGTCTCTTCACGAAGGGCTGCAACCAAGTTTCGACTGTCCAGGAACTCATATTTAAAAATAAACAAGAGGCTTGTGGCATCTTGAAATGAACAAGTTTTCTATTCCAGCCTGAAATTTCATGGGCTAGAATCCACTTTGCCAGATACAACCTTCCGGTGCACATTGCATCATCTGAGGCAGGTCACAGGTGAGGCAAAAAGACGCACTCTGCCTGAAGTTCATTACTGGTTTTCCAGCTGTCTTTACAGCCACTCATCTACATTTTCTAGGTTAGCCAAGTTGGCAGGGCGGGGAACCATCTTACTAGCTGGGGAAGAGCATTGTTGCTCTTTGCTCACAGCTCTTCACAGACATGTGGAGGCCAGTTTCACAACAGACGTACGAGGCAGGCCAGTCTCAATTTATAAACAACAAGGCCACGACTAGGAAATGGTGGTTCACCTCACACAAGTTCAGAGCTGCAACCGGAGCCTGGGATTTTCTGGATCCTTGCTCCAACTTCTATTTTTAGTTATTTTTAAAATATATCATTCATATAGATTAGACCATAAAGAGAGCCAATTATCAATCCTGGGGAATCCAAAGCTACAACATCCCTTCGACACGGAGTTCTGTGTGACCCGTAAACTTGCAACCACAAACTTTGGTCAACACATCAAACTCACGCAAACCGCACTGGGTTGCCATTTTTCTAAAAACAAAAAAAAGAGAACAGACTACTTCAAACAAGTGTTCACTATGACAAATCTCATCTTAAAGACCCCTACAATTTAAGCTGTGCTAATTGCTACAGCATTCTGTGCACCTTGGCGTTTAGTCATGCTGGCCACATGACCACAGAAATATCTTCAGACAGCACTGGCTCTTCAGCTTGGAAACAGAGATGAGTACCACAACCCTAGAGTCGGATTCGACTGGCTTTCGAGCAAGGGAACCTTACCTATTTGCTACTAACTAGGAATATTCCTAACCTTCCAACTCAAAAGGGAAATTTTGGTCCTTTTTTTTTTTTTTTAGAAGAGCCCAAACGAGGACAGAGAAAAAGAGAGGGCATGTCCTCTTAAAGAAAAAGGGGGATATCTGGTAACCAGTGTTCCCTCTAAGTTGAATTAGTGTGAGCTAGCTCACAGTTTTTTAGCCTCCGGCTCACACATTTTTGCCTTAACTCAGGAAGGATGGCTCCAGAGCAAACTAAATTATGCAGCAGCCAAATCAACTTTAATGCCGGTAGCTCACAAAATAAAATTTCCGCTCACAAGACTCCACAGCTTAGAGGGAGCACTGCTGGTAACCCTAAAACTGCACCTTTTCCCCATGTGCTGTTAAAGGCACGCTGAGAAGAAACAAAACACCCATGCAAAGTTGCTGCAGATAACTCTTATTCACTCTTCTTGCTGGTCTTACAATCCGCTTTGCAATTCTTACAGGCAAACCTCCCCCCCCCACAGACACATGCACTGCAAAAGGGTGGAATCTTTCATGTCACCTCCCTCCCCCTCATCCTAAAAAGGGAAAAAAAGCTACCTCCGGCAGATGCTCTCTTTAAAAAGCGGCTCTTCATCCCTTCCTTCCGAAATATCATAAAACAGAGCCCCGTCCCAGCCAAAAGCAGTGCCCCCCCTCTCCAAAGCAAAGCCCCTCACCTTCCAAGGGGACCCCCATGCCGGGGGATTCTTTCTCCTCTTCTCCAAAAATCAGCTTAAATTCCAGATCTTCATCTTCACAGTTCGAAGCCCCCATTTTGGGGGGAGGGTGGGGTGGATGCAGCTTAGTGGAGGGGGGGAACAAACCGACTTCTCCCAAAAAATTATTCTTTAGCCACTTATTTCAGCAAAACGGAGAGGGGGGATTCTCCCCCGATTCCCCCTTCGCACTCAATGCCGCTTTCTGCCTGCCGCTTTCCCCCCTCTCTGTAATATATATATTTTTTTTTCAAAAACCAAACTTTCCCAAACAAACTTTTCCCTCTCCTCCGAGCGCCCCCTCCCCGTCCCCCTCTCCCTGCTGATTGGCTGCTGGGAAAAGCCGAGCCCTGCCCCCATGTCACACGAAGACACGCCCACCGAGGGGGAGGAAAGGAGGGGAGACCTGGACGGGTCTATTTCCCCCACCCCACCCCCAGGAATGGAGCCTCAGTCCCTATCCTCCCTCCCCTCTCTCAACAGATGGAACATTCTACCTGGAGCTCATTGGAAGCCTGCCGGAGGAGACCCGCCCCCGTTTGTCTGCCGGCTATGGAAGGTTGGCCCCACCCAGGCAAGGCTCTTAAAGGCGCGGGGAGCGGACGGCCGCGCTGCTATTGCTCGGGAAAACAATCGTGATGTATGAATAATAGTTGCGCCGGGAGGCGGGAGCCACGTGAATGCAAGCATCACGCACGCTCCCGTGGAGGGCAAGGAGGAGAGGTGTCGCTGAGCCATCCGACAGATGCACAGAAATGAAGACGGTGGTGCACAGTTCCGGCATCCCCGAAGCAGCAGCTCTCGGGCTGGTGTAGGCTGGCCATCGGCCCGGAGTTTAGCCGAAGGGATGGCTCTGAACCGGGGGTAGCCAGACTTTCTCAGCCTGAGAGCTACATAGAATAAAAGTCAGGTGTCTGAGAGCCGCAAGGCATTAACAAATATTACAGGCACGTTTTCTATTTTAAAAATAGGCAGATTGGCTTTTCGTCAGCATTAAATGAGACGGTGAAAACAGCATTAAGGGGTGAAAACATATTTAGAATGATCAGGGCTTTTTTTTGTCGAAAAAGCCCAGCAGGAACTCATTAGCATAATAGACCACACCCAACCGCAGAATCTTATTAGCATATTAAGCCACACACCCCCATGTTACCAGAAGTGTGGCCATTCAGCCACACCCACCTTTTGCTTCTTATTCTGTTGACCTTGTTTGTTGTCAAAACCCAGCCCTTTTTTGTAGCAGGAACTCCTCTGCCTGTTAGGCCACACACCCCTCATGCAGCCAGTCCTCTGCTGTTGAGTGTGGCCAACTCAGGAGCCAGCTGGAACTCCCTTCCTGTGCCTTCCTGCCCCAAAAATAGCCCTGAGAATGATATTTACCTGTCCAATTGTATTTATCTGTTTGCCGATGATATTTGTTTGTCTGTGTGAGAGAGAGAAAGATATAAAGGTGGAAAGAATGCAAGAGGTGGAGAGGGAACCAAGAAAGCAAATAGATGGGAGGGAGGGAGAAGGATGCCTCTCTTCCCCAGCTGCCCTGCTGGGAGCCACACAATACCTGTGAAAGAGCCGAAGGTAGCTCCCCAGCTGCAGTTTGGCCACCCGTGCTCTGTGTGTCCAACAGGTTAATTTGCAGGAAAGAGAGGTGCAGATTTGGATTCAAGATGTCAGGAAGATACCTCTTGCCAGGGATGCCAGCCAGGCAGAAATGATGCATTTGTTACTTTGATTTCCTTTTAACCACTTTTTTTTGTTGTTCTTTGCCGCCCTGTATATTTAAAAAAAAATCTATATTCTCTAAAATGACTTTTTTTTTTTAAAAAAAAGTGCCTGGGGGATGTGGTTTGTCAAGAACTACTATTTTTATTTTGTCTTGTGCCAATTGGCAGGAAAGGAAAGGGGCAAGGCCGTTTGGGAGGTCGACAAGTTTGTTTTATTAGGCCTTTTTAAAGATCCCGCTTTTCTCCTTGGCCAGGGACTCCCAACTGGCTTCTCACCCTGTCCCCCTCCGTCCCCCGCACAATCCCTACAACAACGACCCTGTGAGGGTGAATTCAGGTGGAGAGCCATGTTGGTATGAAGCCACAGAACAAAGCTGAAGCCCAGTGGCACCTTTAAGACCAACGAAGTTTAATTCTGGGTATACGCTTCCATGTGCATTTGGGGAAGTGCCCATGCGCATGAAAACTTATACCCAGAATTAAACCTTGTTGGTCTTAAAGGTGCCACTGAATACAAACTTTGTCCTGTGAGGGTAAGTTAGGCTGAGAGACTAGAAGAGGCCCTAGGTCACCTGGCAGACTTCCATCGCGGAGCCAGGGATCTGAATGTGGTCATCCTAGGTACTAGGACGCTCAGCCACTAACCATGCCAGCTGCATGGCTCTGCCCCATAGGATCTGTTTCTGTATCACACCATGGGTGCGTTTAAATTCAATGTTCTATACCCCAGCTGCAAGCTTTTCAGACAGAGAAGGGACTATATGTTTATCTATAAACATATGGAGCAGAAGTCCATCAGTGGCTATTAGCCACAGGGTGTAGATGGGAACTCTCAGTCTGGGGCAGGTGATGCACTCTATTCTTGGTGCTGGAGGGGGGGCAGTGGGAGGGCTTTTAGTGTCCTGGCCCCACTGCTGGACCTCCTGATGGCACCTGGTATATTTTGGCCACTGTGTGACAGAGTGTTGGACTAGATGGGCCACTGGCCTGATACAACATTGGCTTCTCTTATGTTCTTATGACTTTTCCCAACATAAATACCCAAACAGAGTATATTGGCTACAAGAACATGCGACAAAGCTTCTCATCCTTATCCTGTTCCCAAATAAAATCACATGCTCATTTATTGATTATGTGTGTGTGGGTGCATGCGCCTGGAACTCATGGTTGACTTCTGGCAACCACCAGTGGGGCATGGACATTTCAGAGAGCTGGCTTGGTAACCCGCCTCTGCGTCCCAGCCCTGATATTCCTTAGAGGTCTCCCATCCGAGTACTTGCCAGGGTCGGCCCTGCTTAGCTTCCAAGATCTGACGAGGTCGGGCTTCCCTGGGCTACCCAGGTCAGGGGCCAAATGCTCATTTAGTGAGTAATTTTATCAAGGAGGAATTTTATTTATTTTGTTTTGGCTTCCTTTCCAGCATCCTGCTCGAGGCAGCTTAAACCCCCCACCCAGTTTTCCCTGCCCCCTCCCAGATTCCATCCAGTCCTGCCACACTCACGGCTGCTCACCTGCCTGGCCTTTGTTTTCGTTTTAATTGTTGCTTTGCCTGAGTCACAAGCCGTAATCGGTGTCACATTGCAATGGCTGGGGAGAGAGAGACGTCCCCGTCATTAAGGCAAAGGTCCCGAGTTATTAAGGGACATGAATGTTCTTTTGTCACATCCCCGGTCGTGTTCCTGTCCTGCAAAACCAAAGGGACTGGCCATTAAAACCCAGAAACTCATGACGTCACCTGCGGAACTCTGAGCAGCTTTCCTCTGTAGCTGGGCTACACAGACGCTTCCTCCAGGAAAAGGCAAAACTACTTTCCCCACCAGGTGATCTTCAATCTTCGGGCTTCACAAACCGGTTTTTCACACGCATTTGCATTTTTTAAAATTTATATCCCACTTTCCTCCCTAGTTGGGACTCAAAGCAGCTGAGAAAATCGTTTTCCGATCCTCCATTCTCTCACAACGACACTGTGAGGTAGGCCAGACTGTCACATGCCCCACGGGGATTTGAAGTGAGGCTCTTAAACCAGGTCTCCCAGGTTCTGAGTACGATGCTCTATCCCCAGAGATTTCCAGTCTTTTTGAGCCCGTGGGCGCCTTTGGAATTCTGCCACAAAATGGCCGCTGCAGGAGGCGGAGCCAGCCGTAGAGTGGCTGCCACAGCTTACTTTCAGTCACACGGCGTCACTGGGGCAGCTGCCGCCAAAGCACTGTTTTTCAAAATCTGCACAGTCAATCAAACCTCCAGTGGCCAATCAGAAGCCTTTCTAGGGGAAGAGCCCCACCCACTTTCTCAAAACACTTTGCGGGCACCGCGTTGGGGTCCCCTGCTCTATCCAGCGTGCCCCGCCGGTTTTCGTATCAGCATCCCAGAGAAGGGCTGCTGTGCAGGCTGGGGGCTAGAAGGGAAAATGCCAGCGACCCAACCTAACCCCAGGCTTCCAAAGTGGGGTGGAGCTCAAAGAATGCCATCCTGTGATTATTTCCCCTTCCAGGCTAGGCCTGCACGGGTGAAGGCAATTTGCAGACAGGCTCCAGTCCCTGATTAGGATTTGGGAAACAGGCCTGCATTCAAATCCTCGTCCATAAAAAGTTCCCGGGGCTGCGGCATTCCATCTAACCTGCTTCACAGGATTCCTGGGAGGATAAAGAAAGGACATGTATGCCGTCTTGAGTTCCTTGGAGGGAAGAGGGATAAAAAGTCTGGAACTGGAGCTGCTCCTGAACCCGCAGGTTCTTTGGGTCTGAACTTCGTTTCTTGGTGGGAACTGGAAAGTTCAGTGTTTGCCCGGGATCAGTCCACCCCGGAAATCACACCTTCTGGCCAGGATTCCCAGAGAGTTATGGAGACGATGGCAAATGTGATGCACTTTGAAGAAGAGATTGGATTTCTACCCCGCCCTTCACTCGGAGGAGTCTCGGGGGCGATTTACAATCCCCTCTCCTTTCCCCTCCCCACAACAGACACCCTGTAACCAGTGTTCCCTCTCTCAGCTAGTTAGTGTGAGCTAGCTCACAGTTTTTTAGCCTCCGGCTCACCCATTTTTGTCCTCACTCAGGAAGGATGTCTCCCGAGCAAACTAATTTATGCAGCAGCCAAATCGCTCGCTCACAAGTTTAACGCCCGTAGCTCACAAAGTACAGTTTTTGCTCACAAGACTCCACAGCGTAGAGGGGACGCTGCCTGTGAGGTAGGTGGGGCTGAGAGAGCTCTGAGAGAACTGCTCTTGAGAGAACAGCTCTGAGAGAGCTTGTGACCGACCCGAGGTCACCCAGCTGGCTGCATGTGGAGGAGTGGGGGATCAAACCCGGCTCTCCAGATTAGAGTCCGCCGCTCTTAACCACTACGCCAAACTTTGCACGTGCACAGAGGCAACACCATCCTCTTGTTTTTATTATTATTACCTCTGCATTCCCAGGCTTAACCACTGACACCCAAAACCAGCTCTAGAGCTGGGGCTGATCTTTAGTTACTTGACGTTAAGCTTTTGGTGGGGACAAAATGGGCCGGAGATGTGTGCTGAGCTGGATTTGACTCTCCAGCTGGGAGAGTGGGGGGGATGTTGTGTGTGGCTCAGGGACAGCAGAGCTCAGGAATGGGGGAAAGAGGGGAGGCCAGGGCAGGGACGGCTGTGGATGTGCAGCCTGCAGCTGCTAAGACCTCACCTGGGGATTTATGGGGTTACCAATCTCCAGGTGGGGGGGCTGGAGATCTCCCCGAGTTACAACCGGTCTCCGGGCTACAGAAATCAGTTGCCCCTTGCAGAAAATGGCTGCTTTGGGAGGAGGGCTCAGTGGCATCGTAGGCTGTGGCCCCCCCCCCAGGGTCCCCCCCCAAAGACTCCAGACATCCCCCAACCCAGATTGTATCCCTGCTGAGCAATGTTCCCTCTAAGCTGTGGGATCTTGTGAGCAAAAATTCTACTTTGCGAGCAGCCGGCATTAAAGTTGTGAGCGAGTGATTTGACTTCTACATCAATTGGTTTGCTCTGGAGCCCTCCTTCCCTGAGCTAAGACAAAAATGTGCGGGCCAGAGGCTAAAAAACTGTGAGTTAGCTCACACTAACTCAGCTTAGAGGGAACACTGCTGCTGGGTACCCTGCGCTGCCCAAAACTTCATCCCCCCTTCCCTCCGGGCTCTGCCCTCGGATCACCAGGAAATTTCCAAGCCGGAGTGTACAACCGGAGATCTCCCAGAATCCCCCACTGATCCCCAGACTCCAGAACCCAGTTCCCTTGCAGACAATGGCTGCCTGGAGGGTCGATTCATTGGCATTCCACCCGGCTGAGGTCCCAGCTCTGCCCAGACTCCCCACCCAAATCTCCAGCAATCCCCCAACCCAGCGTCAGGAGGCCTCCCAGCCAGTCCAGACTCCGAGGGGTTAACCTGCTTTCGTTTCCCCATTTCCACAACCCACGAGGGAGTCTGACGCATGTGGAGTTTGCAAAACAGAGAAAACTGCCCAGGCCGGAGCATGCTCTGCCTCCTCTCCGTCCCTCTTTCATTAACTTTAATCAAAACCATCCGTCTTCTTGCGGGCGGAGTCAGCGGAGACCGAATGCCAGGCCTCTTTCGAAAGCCTTCCCCAGAGGCTGATCTAAGCTGGACTCGGGAGGGGGCGTCTTCGAGCTGCCCTAGACGGCTCCCTCCGGGGGGTCAGCCCCCTCTCTTCGTTCCCCCAGCCCAGCCAACCCGCTGGCCCTCCCCAGTTTTTCAAGCGTCTGTTTTGGAGGCCAACATCTGTCTGGTTTCCCCATAAAAGCCAACGTTCCCAGCAGCCAGACGTGGAAACTGCTTGTCGGTGAGATCCGACTCCCCCTCCCCTTTGCTTTCTGTATAAAAACTCAGGCAATCCTAGGGCTTCCACCGCATGGCTTGGAAGGGAAGCGGGATAGGGCTGAATCTGACCGGCCAAAGGGGCCTGAAAGTGAATCATACTTTTGGTCCATCACAGTCTGTTGGTCTGCCCAGACTGGCAGCGACTCTCTAGGGTGTCAGGTAGAGGTCTTTCATACCACTAAGGTAATGGGTACCCTTGCTCGAAAGCCAGTCGGTTTCCCTTGCTCAAAATCCAGTCGAATCCGACTCTAGGGGGCAGTTTCCAAGCCACAGAGCCAGCACTGTCCGAAGACTTCTCCAAGCGTCAGATGTTTGAGAGCCGCAAGTCATGGACGAATATTGCACGGTTTTATTGGAAAATATGCAAATTTGCTTTTTATTAACTTTAAACGAGACTGCCAAAAATTTGTCCAATGATATTGACTTGCTTGCTAGTGATATTTATTTGTCTAAGACAGACAGAGAGAGAAAGAGAGAGAGAGAAGCAAAGAAAGCAAATAGATGGGGGAGGGAGGGGGAAGGAGAGAGAGAGGTGGAAAGAGAGAGAAGGAAGGAAGGAAGGAAGGAAGGAAGGAAGGAAGAGAAAGAGAAAGAAAGAGAAAGAAAGAGAGAAAGAGAGAGAGAGAAAGAGAGAGAGAGAGAGAGAGAGAAAGAAAGAAAGAAAGAAAGAAAGAAAGAAAGAAAGAAAGAAAGAAAGAAAGAAAGAAAGAAAGAAAGAAAGAAAGAAAGAGTTGTGTCCTAAGACCAGGAACAAGAGCAGGCCGAAAGCAGCCGAGCTCCATTCCTGAGAACAATAGGGCTCGCCAAACGGGAGCCAATGGGAACATTGGAGGGAGATTCAAACCCGCCAATAGGAATGTGGGGCATTCCCCCCCTACTGTATATAGTTGGCCTCCAGCCGTTACTGTCTTGTCTTTGTTGTGTGAAGTACAAATAAACGCGTCTTCTCTTATGTCGTCATCCGAGTCATGAGGCACCGAACCCAGTACTTTACAGGAAGGAAGGGAGGAAGGAAGGAAGGGTGGGTTGTGTACTCAGGGAAAGCCCGCGCACGTGGTCGGGCAAACATGCAGTCCAGCGAAGGAACCCGAGATTCGCTGCCAGAGACAATGGCCCGAACAGATCCTCGTGCGCACCTATAGGAACGCTAGGATCCTAGGAGGGACCTATGGGTCTAAGGGTGAAATGTAAATATCCAATCACGGGTGTGGGTGGGTGTTTGGGTGTGGTGTGAGTTGCGAATATAAGCCGGCCTGCCAGCCGGCAAAGGCATCTCTTGTTCTTCTTCTTAAATAACATATGAGCTGAATCACTCCTTTTTGCATCAGTCTCAGTACAAGGAAGGAAGGAAGAGAGAGAGAAGGAAGGAAGTTAGAAAGGAAGGAAGGAAGAGGATGGGGAGCCTGCTGGGAGCTGCACAATACCTGTGAAAGAGCCACATGTGGCTCCCGAGCCGCAGTTTGGCCAGCCTTGCCCTAAGCTGTGGAGTCCTGTGAGCAAAAATTCTACTTCTGTGATCTTCCGGCATTAAAGTTGTGAGTGAGCAATCCGGCTGCTGCACAAATCGGATTGCTGGGGAGCCCTCCTTCCTGAGCGAAGACGAAAACGTGTGTTTGAGCCGGAGGCTGAAAAACTGCGAGCTAGCTCACACTAACTCAGCTTAGAGGGAACACTGCGTCCCACCGAAATCCGCACCCATCTCCGAAGCCCTGAGCCCCCTGACTCAGGAAAGCTCAGACCGCATCTTTTGTTAAGTCTTTTAAGGTGCTACGGGATTCTTGGTCTTGTCTACATCCATCTCAGTTTATGAGACAGGGTTTTGAAGTCAGAGGCGGCCTGGTGACATCCCGGCATAATAAAACTCCTGGAACTTTTCCTTTTTAGAAGAAGAAAAGTAATAATAACAACTGAAGATATGCGGGGGAGGAACAGAGAGGCCGCAGGCCGAGAGTGGCTGGGCTATTCAGACATGGGCTTGGTGCCCCCTGGTGGAGGGAATGAGCGCTGCTTTCTTGGGGTCGTCCTGTCAAACTGCAGCAGACTCAAATTTGGTTCCGCCGCTTCGTACCCACCTAAAACAGGACAGGTCTTCTTCACGCACAAGGACTCTGTGGAAGGGGAAAGAGACCTGCGCTCAACGGAAAGAGGCATTTTACAACAGGGGCTCCAGACGACTTTTTTGGCAAGGCGGCCGAACTTCTGGCTTAAGCCGCACTTTCCTTATATGACGCCGCTCATTCATCATCAACTTTCCTCCTCTTTGTTGTTGCCACCGGGGCGGACCAATGCTCCCTCTAAGCCGCGGAGTCTTGCGAGCAAAAATTCTACTTTGTGAGCTAGTGGCATTAAAAGTTGTGAGCGAGCAATTTGGCTGCTGCGGAAATGACTTTGCCCCGGAGCCCTCCTTCCTGAGAGAAGACAAAAATGGGTGACCCGGAGGCTGAAAAAACTGTGAGCTGGCTCACACTAACTCAGCTTAGAGGGAACGCTGGGGCGCACACTCCTGGATGGAAGCCCTGGCTTCTCATTGACTGCTGGGACCAGTGTGGAGTCCTGCGAGCAAATATCCTACTTTGTGAGCTGCTGGCATTAAAGTTGTGAGCCAGCAGTTTGGCTACCGCATCAATTAGTTTGCTCTGGTGCCATCCTTCCTGAGCTAAAAGAAAAATGTGTGAGCCGGAGGCTAAAAAGCTGTGAGCTAGCTCACACTAAGTCAGCTTAGAGGGAACGCTGGGGCGGACACTCCCGGATGGAAGCCCTGGCTTCTCATTGACTGCTGGGACCAGTGTGGAGTCCTGTGAGCAAAAATCCTACTTTGTGAGCGGCTGGCATTAAAGTTGTGAGCCAGCAGTTTGGCTACTGCATCAATTAGTTTGCTCTGGTGCCATCCTTCCTGAGCTAAGAGAAAAATGTGTGAGCCGGAGGCTAAAAAGCTGTGAGCTAGCTCACACTGACTCAGCTTAGAGGGAACACTGGCTGGGACTCCAAACGGAATCTGGAGATGGGGGCGGGGGGACGACGTTCCGGGGCTCATATCCCCTCCCACCCCACCTACGTCATTTTCCCCGCCAGCAAAACCCCTGCCCGCTACGGCTGATCAGAGGAAAGCGGATGGGAAACTCCCAGCGAGAAATCCCCCAAACACACCTCTCTCTCTCTCTCTCTCTCTCTCTTCCTCTTTTTCAGCTGTTTCTTTCCCCCCTTCCGTCTCTCCATCCTGATTGGCCCCCTCGCCTCCCCGCGCCTCTTCCGATTGGCTCTTGCTTGCTTCCCCTTTAAACCTGCAGAGACTTCCTTAAACAGTTTCAAGAGAGCTTCTTGCATGTGGCTGGAAGCGGCCGGCGCGGCGGCGCCTCCTCCCGGTAAGGCAATCGGGGGGAAAGGGTGGGTGGAAGTTCAGGGTTGTTATCTGGTTGCAAGGACGCCAGATTCAGGCATCTTCTTCTTCAACGCGGAGGAGGAAAGTTGGGGGGGACTCCCCCTCCCTCTATATCCTGTCCGATCTAGATGCAAACATGCCGGCTAAGTCCGTGCAAGGACTTAAATCTGGGCCGAAGTGTAGCCTGCCGACTTGTTAGTAAGTCTAAAGGGTCTCTATCTGTATACTATTTGATCCTGCCTTTCCACCAAGGTGCTCAGAGTCGCTCACGCCTCCGTGTTTGGTTTTCACAACGGCCCTGTGGGGTAGGCCAAGGGGAACGAGAACGCCTATCCCAAAGCAGCCCGATGAGCTTCGTGGCTGGGGACTAGTAGGGCATTAGAATCACTGCCACGGAACGTTTAGGAATTATGTGAGGCCTCTCTGAGTATGTGCAGAGTGCCTTTGGGGAACGACACAAGTGGGAGATTGGGGGCTGAACGAGGGTGAATTGGGCTGGGGTGGTAATTTGGAAGGAGGCTTGCTCGCCCTCAGGCCCATGTTGCTTTATTTATTTGAGTTCTGTATGCAGTGCACTCTAACCACAGGTTCTGTAAATTGTTATGATTTTATAAATAAAGAAATGTCATATTCTCTGTTGCCAGGCATATAGATCTCCTGGGGAAATGGCTGGAAAGGAGGAATGGAAGTGAACAAGGCACACTTAATAGATCCTTTAAAATATCCCTAAAAGATCAACATGCACACCTCAAATTGCCTGTTGGGAGCCGGGAGGCAATAGAATCATTGGGGGAAACTACTGATCTGTCCAAAATGCCCCCCCCCAATACATTATCTCAGTCCACAACAACCTAGTATGGGAGGCCAGGTCTGTTTTTGCTGACAGAAATGCTTTTCATCTTCTAGACCATCATATACATGTGGGGCCGATCCATTGCCTTTGCAGAAATGAGACCTTTGTGCCTCCAGCCCGGGTCTTAAACCAACAGCCTTTTCTAGCTAGGGTATGACGTTTGAAAAACCCAAAAACTGGGACCGGAGAAAATAAAAAATGTCTCAAGAGCTGGCCAATCACACTGTCTCAGACTAACCTACCTCACGGGGTGGTAGAGAAGAGGAGAATGATGCTGTAAACTACTTTGGATCCCCATCAGGGAGAAAAGTGATGTATAAATAAAAATGGAATTGCTTAATTTTGCATAGAAACATCACGTATTTTATGGACTTTTTTAACCCCTCCTTTCCCCCCAGCCATGTATTTTAATTTTATTTAGGGGATTTCTAACCCGTGTGTTTGAATTAAAACAAAAACCAAACCCATAAGGTGGTTCATAACCCCTTAATGTTGACTAAATTTAAATGGCAAAGCAATACGAAACCATAAAAATACCCCAGTTACTGCAAATATGTTGATGATTCAGTGCAGATTACGGTTACAGGCAGAACACAAGGAAAGTTGCAGGGTCCCAAAAGACAGTATTGAGACTGAGAAGAAACTTTAAAAAAAAAAAGCAAGCACTACATCTCAGTAATTCACCCAGTGCCAAAATAAACAGAGATCACAGGTGGCAACATTAAAAATAAATAAATAAAGATCACGTCAAACCTTTTATTAGGTCCACTTTAGGGTTGAAAAATTCTGCCAGGCTGGGCAGTCCCAATATATAGTACAAATATGTATCTCAAAGTTTATGATATACAGACATGACCACACTAAACCAGACCCGGTGAGGATCTCTCAAAACTGGTAGTCCACAAATAAAGTGACAGGAAAAAAGATCAAATGCATTTCGGCCTTGTCTCATATTGTTGGTGGATGTATGCGTGCACAGCCAGAAGGGAATGAACTGCCAAGATTCGGCTGATATAATATCAACTTTGAGATACTTATTTGTACTATATGTTGTCTATTGAGGACTACCTATTCTGGTGGCTTTCTGTCTAAAGGCTAAACTTAAGGATTGTTTTTATTTATTTATACGTTTGATCATAGAATCATAGAATGTTAGAGTTGGAAGGGACCTTGCAGGTCATCTAGTCCAGCCCCTTGCACTCTGCAGGAGCACAGCCGAAAGATAGACTTACAACATACCTGAAAGATGGTTGTCCAGCCTCCGCTTGAAAACGTCCAGCGAAGGAGCATCCACCACCTCCCAAGGCAGTCAGTTCCACTGCTCAATCACTCTTACAGTTAGGAAGTTTCTCCTAATATTTAGCCGTCAGGGCTCTTTTTGTAGCAGGAACTCCTTTGCATATTAGACAACACACCCCTAATGTAGCCAGTCCTCCAAGAGCTTACAGTAGCCCCTGTAAGAAGAACTCTGTAAGCTCTTGGAGGACTGGCTACATTAGGAGTGTGTCACCGAATATGCAAAGGAGTTCCTGCTACAAAGAGCCCTGTTAGCCAGTAACAACTCCCTTGTAATTTCCACCTATTAGATCTAGTCTGTCAATCCAGAGGAAGAGAGAATAGATCTGCTCCATCTTCTACATTTGATTTCTAATTTGCCCTCCCCTACATAGTGGGGCTCAGGGTGGGGTACATCATAATAAATAGTTAAAAAAATAACTTTACAGTATTAAAATAATCATTTTGTCGACAGTGGCACTTAATAAAATCAAAGCACTGCAGATGGCAACAGTCGAAGGGATAAGGGAGAGGGAACAGAACCACAAGAACAGCAGCCGGTGCTCTTCGCTGTCCCTGTCCTTGCCCACAGGCCTGGTGGTTTCAAGTCCCACAGGGCCCAGGTCTCACAGGACAGAGAGTTCCACCAGGTTGGGGCCACGGCTGAAAAGGCCCTGTCCCTAGTCACGGACAATTGGGTGGTTTTCAGGTCAGGGACCACTAGCTGGTTGTCATTAGCTGAGCGTGATGCTCTTTGAGGGACGTATCGTTTTATAAAAATTTAAGTGCACCATATAACCAATTGATTTATTTTGCTTAGTTTATTTTTATATCATTTGTGTTCCACTTTCATGATGACTTAATTCAGTTTTGGGCGTGGGTCCCCCCCTCCCTTTTGGTCTGGCCTGAATGAGCTTCACGGCCAAAGGGAGATTTGAACTCAGGTCCCTCTGCCCCTGGTCCAACCACTGTACTCCCCAGTTGGGAGAAGAGAAACCTGCAATGAGATTTGTTTTTACCTCTACAGCCTGCCCTTCTCTGCTCCGGCCAGTTTGCTCACGAGCGGGTTCGGTCTTCCTCAGGAGGCCGACGGGGTCTTTTCCTTCCCTCGCTTCCTGTGAGGCGGCTGCTCTGCCTTGATCTCCTCCCTACAACGGCGATGAAGCCTCATCGGCATTTCATAGCTGTGAGAAGCTTTTCAGGGGAAGCCAAGTCAGGCGGGGAGGTGAAGGTCTCCAAAGGCAGCCTCCTGCGTCAAGAAGATGCCCGCCGGGCCTCCTCAGAGGGGCATTTCTGGGCCAAGGTCTTGGACACGGGAAAAGTGGTCCGAGTCTCTCCTTCTTCAGCTGTCCAGGAACTGACCGGCACCCATGCTGGGCTCTTGGAGGCCGTGACCAACGGAGAAGAACGCCTGGGACTCTTCAGTCAGGAACGGCTGATGCGAAGGCTCAGCTCCCTCCAGAGTGGGGACCCCGTCCGGGTCCAGATCACCTCCTCCTCTGGGCAGAAGGTTCAAGGCGTTGTCCGATACCGGGGGCCCGTAGAGAAGAACAAGCGTGATACAAGCATCATCTTTGGGGTAGAGCTGGTGGTAAGTTAATGGCACAAATGAGGGGAAGGTGAGTTAACTGTTTAGTTGTCTGCAAGAAAGTCCCTAAGCTTCAACAGGCGTTTCAGGACGAAACGATTTCTTTGTCTTGAAATAAAATCTCAAGTTTCTAGTCCTTGGCATGCTGGTAGTGCCCTTGATGTCAGTGGTGTTTCACGGGGGGGGGGGGGGTTAATTGTCAGAGTATGGTGGTGCTATGTTTAACAGCAAAGTACAAGGTACAGAAAGATAGAAAATACAGGTGCGTCAACATCACATTGCTCTGACCTGAATGGCCCAGGCTAGTCAATCTGATCAGGTCTCGGAAGATAAGCAGGGTTGGTCCTAGTTAGTACTTGGACGGAGTTAATGGTGTGGAGGAGGGGGAGGAGGAGATTGCTTTTATACCCTGCCCTTCACTACCCGAAGGAGTCTCAGAGTGGCTTACAATCTCCTTTCCCTTCCCATCCCCACAACAAACTACCTGTGAGGTAGGTGGGGCTGAGAGAGTTCTGAGAGATCTGCTCTTGAGAGAACAGCTCTGAGAGAACTTGTGACTAACCAAGATCCCCCGGCTGGCTGCACGTGGAAGAGTGGGGAGCCAAACCCGGTTCTCCCAGATTAGAGTCCGCGCTCCTAACCGCTACACCAGACTGGCTCTGATTGTATCAGATTGGTCCTTGTGACGAAGAGCATGCTCTATCTCTTTACTCCAGGGGTCTTCAACGTGGTGCCCTGGGGCGCCGCGGTTCTCACCGATACCTTTCCTGGCCCACACCGAGCATTTTTATAGAAAGTGGGTGGGGCAATATGGGGCTGTTTCCCAGCGAGGCTTCTCATTGGCCACTGGAGATCCGATTGACTGTGCGGATGAAAATAACATTGTTCCGGTGGGAGCTGCCACCAGTGTTGGTTGTACTTTCTCTCTCTCTTCTTTCCTAGTGTATTTTTTTTTAATTACGCCTCTTCTCCCCTGCACCTACGGGTGTGGCAATTTTGCAGCTGGCTCTGCCTCCTGCAGCATCTATTCTGTAGCTGCACCCACCACTACCCTGTGTCAGAATTCTAAAGGTGTCCCCAGGACCAAAAATGTTAGGGGCCCCTGCTTTACACAGTGCATACCCGACTTGAGAAACTCCCTGCCACAGAATGGCCAAAAGCTTAAATGTGACAGCCTAACCACTCCCCCTGACCTTTGCACACCTCTTTTTTCCTGTCGCTCTCCGCCCCCCCCCCGCCCCCCAGGGTTCTGCCACTGGGAAAGGCTTCACCGATGGCTCCTTCAAAGGCCAGAAGTTCTTCTCCTGTCAAGAGAACTGCGGGGTCTTTGTGCCCGTCAACCGTATTGAGCCGGACGACTCAGCAGAGGGCAGCCCTCCGGCGCCTCCCAGGGGCACTGCCAGGGAATGCACGAGGATCCAGTTGACGTCTGGAGATCCCTTGTCCTCTCCCCGGCTGGAGGCTGGGGATCGTGTTTCCTTCAAGATGGAAGACAGCACCCCGACGGGCACAGTGGTGTACTGCAACTACCTGCCCAAGAAAATGGAGGTCGGGGTGTTTGTGGGGATACACCTGGTAAGAGGCGGCCGATTTCCTCCTTCGTCCTATGCTCAGAGGCACCACGAAAGGGGGGTGTCATGACCCCAGGGGGTCGCCATCTTCCGCCGCCTGGACTTACAGTCCCTTGAGAAGGCCCAGGGAACACCCTCTCAAGCCCATCCAAAAATGCCCCTTTTACATTTGAGAAAACACAAGCGTGATGACCAGGCAGAGTACTTAACAATGGTTTATTAAGAACAATACTGGGGCAAGGCAAATAAGGCAAAGTGCTTTAAAAAGGTATAACAGTATTGAAAGGCAAAAAGAGCACAAAGCTAACGCAGCTACCTATTATTCCTTAACTGGTACTACTTAAAGCCAGGGCTATTTGGGGGCAGGAACGCACAGGAACGGCGTTCCGGCTGGCTCCCGAGTTGGCCACGCCCAGCAGGAACTGATTAGCATAATAGGCCACACCCAACAGCAGAAACTCATTAGGACTGGCTACATTAGTGGTGTGTGGCCTAACATGCAAAGGAGTTCCTTCTCCACAAAAAGCCCTGGGTTTTGACAACAAACAAGGTAAACAGAATAAGAAGCAAAAGGTGGGTGTGGCTGGATGACCACACTTCTGGCAACATGGGGTGTGGCTTAATATGCTAATGAATTCCTGCTGTTGAGTGTGGCCTATTATGCTAATGAGTTCCTGCTGGGCTTTTTCTGCAAAAAAAGCCCTGCTTAAGGCCTATCTTCTTACCAGGCCTCACTGCCTGTAACAGTCACTCTGACTAGTGAGGGACCTTTTCCTCTCAGACTAGCTCTTCTCCCTCAGTGACTCCGTGAGAGGGAAAACCGCAGACAGCAAGATCCGTTTCCTCCCAACACACAAGAGTTTATCACAGTCCCCTTCAATTCACTCCTGTGTGAAGAAAGACACCATTTTCCTACAGCTTAAGACACACCTCCACCAGAACGCAACAGTCTCCTCTCAGAATCCCTGCAGTCCCAATGGCTAAAAACCATCCCCAAGCATTGTGGGGATTGTAGGCTGTCTGCTTTCCACCGTCAGACAGGCCCCTCCTATAGTTTAGGCCTCTAGGGGGCTCGGGTCGAAGGACAGATCATGACAAGGGGCTCGGGTCGAAGGACCCCCTTTCACAGGCCTTGAGCTCCCTGGAAGGAGGGAGAAGGTTAAAAAATGTGCTAGATAGTAAAATGTAACCGGTCTGTTAAGTCTTCCAAAGGGAGATATTTTTTTTCCTTTTAAATGGAAAATAATCGTCGTATCTGAAAAGGCACAGAGTGCCTTATTAACTTACATATTGGAATCTGGGGGCTACAAAATGTACCACTTGAACCTGGGGTCAAGGAATTCTTTTCACTGACCCGCCAAGACAGTGTCTGAAGATGAAGTGGAGGCTGTCAAACGATGAGGGCTAGAAACATGGTTTTATGTTACCTTTTATTTTTAAAAAAAAAGCTGAAAGAATTAAGGAGAACATTTCTGTGTTTGCTAAATTCCACTCAACGATCCACTTTTGCAGCTGGTTACTAATCAGATACGAGCAATTAGGACAGAGGAAATCTGTATGTGGGCAGAGGAGCACTGAAAGAGAGCCTGCTAGCCTCTGTTCATGGACAAATTAGTGACTGAGGGCGGGTGGTGGTTGGATTTTGGAATTATATAGCAGGTAGTGGCATGGGATTGGCTCTTTGGTGTCACCTGACCACCAGGGAGGATTTTGGTCTATGGCCTCAGTGTCTTAGCTTGACAACTGCATCCCGAACTATTTGAATGCAAAGTTATTACCACCTCCTTGCCCCAGAAGCAACTATTTATACGTTTAAAACTTCTCCTAGGACAAGCCAGTTGGCTCCTGGGATGGTTATCTCAAAGAACACAAGCTCTGCCATATCCCAGCGCCAGAGTATGGGATTCTCTTGCCGATTTCTAAAGTACAAAAAGGTAAGTCCCATAGTATCAGACAGGAGGAGAACAACCGGGTTTGCATTGTGTATAAGAATACGCTATTGTGGTGGCTTTTCCTGCTTCACTGCTCTGGTGGGCAAGCTGCCCTGGTACCCACGCTCCCACTGCTGCTCAGTGAAGCAGTGGGAGTAAATTGTAGGGGGAGACAGGCATTGCAGAATGGCACTTCCGTGTTATACCCAGAAGTGATACCATGTTGTTGTTTGACACTCTAGGAATTTCCCAAATATCTATGGTAAAACTATAGAGATTAGGGTGATGCCTAGAGCACCATTTGGCACTGTGATACTCCTTCCAGGTATGAACCTGGAAGTAACATCACAGTCTCACGCGGTGCTTATTTCTGCATTTGCCCGTCTCCCCAGTGCTTCTGGAGCATTGTGACTGTCATTCTGCCATAGCCAATGGCATTACTGTTTTGTGGTGTTATTTCACTGTCCAGCCAATAAAAAGGCCTCGGTAGGGCTGTTTATAGTTAGGCTGCAAATTAATCTTATAAGGCGCATCAGCCAATGGTGCTCGAAGTGTGGGTCAGGACCCAACAGGGGCTGATGGACTTTCTCACAGGTGAGTCACGAGGCCAGGTGAAGGAACAGGCTGAGATGGCACAGGACACACTCAAAGAATCCGTGGCCAGGTTGGGTTTATCTCTGCAATGATGTCCAAAATGGCCTTGAAATACAGCTTGTTGTGCCCTGACTTGGATAGCCCAGGCAAGCCCGATCTTGTCAGATCTCGGAAGCTAAGCAGGGTCGACTCTGGAAAATACTTGGATGGGAGACCTCCTTGGAATACCAGCAGTCGGGAGGCGGGGGCAGGCTTTCTTCAGCCACCTCTCTGAATATCCTCCAGGCCCCCAGTAGGGGTCAGTCGCCAGAGGTCGCCGTGACTTCCAGGTGCACGCCCGCACACACTCATGTATAAAGGAATACCCAAAGAAAAAGAAATACAGCTTGTTTGCTTAGTAAGGCCATGTATGTACTAAAATTGGAAAATAAAATATAATCTTGGCAAGTTTTCAGTGAAGTGGGATTCTTGTGTGTGATGTTGCAAGGGGGGGCAACATAGCATGGAGTGATTTTGCAAGTGAATCCCGAAGAATACAGTAAGTTTCAAAGTGGGTCCCGGATCAAAAAGTTTAAGAAACACATGCACATCCCGGCATAAACTCTGCATGTCTGTTTGGTTTCTCTTTCATGCTTCTGCTACTCATGGTGGCAAAGCTCTGGGACCTGCAACCCTGCCATCCGACCACTGCAAATCCCTCCCTGCCCCTCTTAGCCTATGAGATTGGACCAGGTGTTGTCCACACATGGCATCAGTCCTCAGGGCCAGGAACTTGCTCTTATTTTTTTTAAAAAAAACTCATAAGGCTCCTCACTGCCACGCTGGATACTTGTGGGGGTTAATACACATCATGATACACAGGAGGAGAGCCAGTTTGGTGTAGTGGTTAAGTATGCTGACTCTAATCTGAGAGAACTGGGTTTGATTCCCCCACTCCTCCACTTGCACCTGCTGACGTGACCTTGGGTCAGTCACAAGCTCTGGCACAGCTGTTCTCTCAAGGACAGTTTCTGTCAGAAGTTCTCTCAGCCCCACCTACCTCACAGGGTGTCTGTTGTGGGGAGGGGAAGGGAAAGGAGTTTGTAAGCCACTCTGAGACGCCTTTGGGCAGTGAAGGGCGGAGTATAAATCCAATCTCTTCTTCTTCTTCTTCTTCATAGGGTAGGTACGGTTTAATGACAAGGGTGTTGGATTGATATCAGAGCGATCCGGGTTCTGATCTCAGTACAGACATGGAGCTCACTGGGTGATCTTGTCCAATCATCACCTCTCAGCGTATGCTGCCTCACAAGGTTGTTGTGAGAGGGGAAATTAAAGAGGCAGAGTCCCGTATGCCACCCTGAGCTTCTTGGAGGGAAGGGCAAGATGAAAACATGGCAATGTTCACTTAATTATCTTTCCACCTTCTCCAGAAGAGCCCAACAGGAGCCCTGCGGCCTTGGACAGCAATTCATCCTCACCCACCTCGGCCTTTTTTGATTGCCCATCCCCCTCGTCCATCCGGTATCCCCCGAGGATGGAGGGGTGTTCACCGAAGGAATCCCTGTCCCTGTTCCCTCCCCTCGGCTCAGAGAAGCCAAAAAAGACACTTAAACTTGCTGAGAGGAACAAGGAGGAGCAGGAGGCAGGTGAAGACGATGAGGAGGAGAAGGAGGACCGATACGACCACCATCTCCTGGAGATCAACTCCATGGTGGAGGTTAACGATCCACCAATCTACGGGGTGATCCGCTGGATTGGGGATCTATCTGACACAGATGAAACAATTGCTGGTCTGGAGCTGGTAAGGACAATGAGGGGGCAGGGCAGAACACGCCTTAACCCGCCTTTGTGTTTTTCCTTGTATTGTCAGTGTGAGGTCCTGCAGTAACCACTCAGTGCACAATAGTCCTTGAACAGGTTTATTGGCAAAGTATGGCTTCTGGACAGGTGAGCACCTTTGCAAGAACTGGCGATCCATTGCATGGGACAAGGGAAAAGAAATTAGGGTCCCACCCTCAGGCATACATCACATATAGGCACCTAGGCTACTACAGGTCATGAGAGAATATATGGCCCAGCTAGCTATCTTAAGGCTCTTGTCTCCCACGGCCATGGACCCAGCTGGGCACACGAGCTACATGGGGGCTGCATAGGAAAAGTCACCGACGAAGCCGCTACAATACTCTTTCCATTCATTCACATGCTTCCCTCCCCTTAGGAATGTCAGGGAGGATACGGTGCTGGACAGATGGGCAAAGCAAGCGGGATTCCAAAAGCAAAAATAATGGCGTTAGCAGCACTGGCAGCATAAGGCAGCATAAGGCATTGGGTTACAGATATTGGAGGATTGATCATGGTACAGATGCAAGCATCATTTCACAGGAAAAAGGTCCAAACCTGACAGAACTCAAAAGAGACTTGGGTTGTTTTTTTTTAATGATGACTGCAGAAATGGGCTCCACTGAAAAAGCTTTATGTTGTGGAGGTGACCTGAAAGTTCTCTCTACTTTAAGAACAAGCATATGCCAGTCTACCCTTGGAAATGCCGCACGTCTTGGAAAATCGGGGCTGTGATTGAAAATATGGGTTGAGTGTGATGCAAGGCTACAGGGGGTCGGGAGCACCTGACCTGCCAAGACAGCCCCTATGAGGAAAGGCTGAAGGGTCCGGGACTTTTCAGTTTAGAAAAGAGTTGACCAAGGGGGACATGATAGAGGTTTTAAAATTATACATGGGGTGGAAAGAGTTGACAAAGGGAAATTTCTTTCCCTCTATCAAAATGCTAGAACTTGAGGGCATTCAGTGAAGCTGATGGGCAGTAGGTTCAGGAGGCACAAAAGGAAATACTACTTAACACAGAGAGTGATTGAAATGTAGAATTCACTGCCAGAGGATGTTGTGATGGCCACAGGAATAAACAGCTTTAAATGGGGATTAGAAGAGGATAGGACTTATCAGTGGCTACTAGCCTTGTTGACTGGGGGGAACCTCCACTTTCAGAGTCACTAAGCCTCTGCATCCCATAGCCAGGCGGCAACATCAGGGGAAGGCCTCGGCCTCTATGCCCTGTTGTTGGCCATCTAGCGAAACAGGTTGGCCACTGTGTTAGATAGGATGCTGGACTATAGATGGACCATTGGTCTGATCCAGCAGGGCTCTTCTTATGTTCTTATATCTGCTTTGTATGCTTAGGAGGAGCCGCTGCCTTCAGGCTGCACAGATGGACAGTACAGAGGGATCCGCTACTTCCGTTGCCCACCCAACAAGGCCCTCTTTGTCAAGTTGCGTCACTGTCGGCCCGACTCCCGTTTCGGCATGGAGCAGAATCTGGAGAATCCCGTTTTGCGGTGCAATTCCTTGGGTATGGCACAAACTTAGGAGGGCAGTGAGAACTCGAGGCCTATTTGGTTTGTTTAGTTGGTGATTCTCAAACTGCATGATGGGGGAATTCCAGAAGCGTCATCATGGTCCAGAAAGCAGAATTCATCCTTAAGCTATGTCCAGCTGGTGACAGGCCGGGAGACGTGCATTCTGCCTCCTTGCTTGCAGGTCTGTCTCTGGTGCTCAAAGGGTGGAGGTGAGCCTCCTTGCTTGCAGCTTCTGTCTCCGGTGCTCAAAGGGTGGAGGTGAGCCTGGTGGACTGGTCCTAAGACGAGGAAGAAGAGATTGGATTTATATCCTGCTCTTCACTTGGAGTCTCCGAGTGTCTTAAAATCTTATTCCCTTCCTCTCCCCACAACAGACACCCTGTGAGGTAGGTGGGGCTGAGAGAGCTCTTTTGAGAACTGCTCATGAGAGAACAGCTCTGAGAGAACTTGTAACTGACCCAAAGTCACTCCAGCAGCTGCATGTGGAGGAGTGGGGGAATCAAATCCAGTTCTTCCAGATTAGAGTCCGCACCCCTAACCACTATACCAAACTGGCTCTCTTAATCAACTGAGTCTCACCTGCTGCATCAGGGCTGGGGGGTGGCTCTGGATCAGCTGTTGGCTGTGAGCCTTGAAGTCTGTAGCTCTCTGATTCCACTAGGCTCAGGACTGTCTACACAAGGCTCCCCTTCACCTGAGGAATCCCTTTCTGTTCAGCGATCCTCAGCAGCCCTTGTCTCAAGCTGAGGCTGGTTTGTCTCAGTAGAGCTTGTCTCAGGATGAGGCTGACCCATGACACTGCTCAGTACGGTCAACCTTACAAGGATGTTGTGACGGCAAATCAAGAGCCAGGCATGCTATCCTGAGCTCCTTGGAGGGATGGGTAGGCAGTGTATTTGCTGTATATATTCCCTGCTGACTCCGGGCAGATGGGATTGGATAGAACAATAAAAATGGTTTCCCTGGGTTTGGATCAAGGGGAGCTCAAACCCTTCATCTGCATATCCTTTCACCTTTCTTCCTCCAGATTTCCATGTGTATGCCAGTGCGAAAGTAGAAGAGGACACTCCGCCACCGCCACTGGGTGATCGCGACGTAGAGCATCTCTTGGGATGGAAGAAAGGAATCCAGGGGCACTGCAATTCCTGTTACCTGGATGCCACGCTTTTCTGGTGGGTACAAGCTGTGGTGGCATGGGCAACCGCCAGAATACCTGAGTTCAGTGGCTTCCTTGTCCACGAGATCTCTGGGTGCAAATTCCTATCCTAGGTTTGTCTTTTAGAGTGCCTGCTAGACATTGCAGACTCTTGTAGCACCCAGCAAGCTAACAATGACAGAGTCTTTGATTAGCTGCATTCCCCGCTTGAATCCTGAAGGCTGTTCTCTTTAATTCCACCTTGTGCAAAGCCCCATAGGTATCCACAGTGCGTCCATTGCGCATCACAACTGGCCACAGAAAATGTGCTCCTGCAGTTAAGAGCTCGGTTGTCTCAAAATTCCCTGCACCCCATTAATGCTACTCTTCATTCAGAACTGGATACAGATGCAAATATTCGTCCCTCTCTTTTGCTGTTAGTATGTTCACTTTCTCCTCGGTACTGGATTCGATGCTGCTCCGCCCGGCGGACAAGAACGATGGGGAGTCGTACACTGAGACGCGGGACCTGCTGAGGACAGAGATAGTCAACCCTTTGCGCAAGTGAGTTTGTGCCGCTGTAGAACCTTCCCTGTTCTCCTCCAGGAGCGAAATATAGCACTGAAACTTCAATGTACGGACCCATTGTGCTAAAGCAAGGCACCGACAGACATCAGGTGAGCACAGGAAACCAGTTTGAATGTAGGATCACATGTGGTAAAAGGTAACTTCTAATAATGTCATTTTTCTGCAAAGTCACTCCAGAATTTTCACTTCAAAATAGTGTGTGTGTGTGTGTGTGTGTGTGTGAGAAATGAGCAAATTTGCATGTAATTACATGTTTTCCTTAATATATATGATAAAGTATGAGCTGTTCACGATGGCTACTTTACTTCTGAGACCAAAACGGTTCCCCCAAAAAACATTTCAGAGGTAAATCTGAAGGCGGTGCAGTTATTGTTGGTTTTTTTCTCTCTGGGTAGGAATGGTTATGTCTGTGCTACCAAAGTCATGGCTCTGCGGAAAATTCTGGAAACTGCCGGGCATTCTTCAGGCTTCACCAGTGAAGAGAAAGGTGAGTGAAAAGTATGTGCGTATGCGTGAGAGAGAGTGAGAGAGTGGAGTTTGGGCAGCTGTACAAAGGAAGAAGAAATAAGAGAAACAGAAAGTCAAATTTGTTAAACCATCATCATGCCTTCCTCCAGCAAAGGGATTCAAGTCTAACGTATTTCTGAAATTCAGCACTCAACTTAAGATACAAAGCATATCCCAACTGCTGCTGACAGAGCTACCAGATGGAGGGTAGGAAGCAACTAGGCCCCTCCATCATGCCTGAATTCAGTTCTGGGTGAGGAAAGAAAACAGTTGTATTTGTATAGTTTTAAAAATATATATTATTCTTGTAGCAGCTAGAATGAAGTAATGTTTACAGTACCAGGCTAGGATCCCCACTCAGCCATGAGGCTCATCAGGAAATGTTCGGCCTGTTGCTTTCCCTCAGCCTAATTTACCTCACAAGATTATTGTATTTATTTATTTATAACTTAAATTTATAGTCTGCCCTTCAGACTCTGAGAGCCAGTTTGGTGTAGTGGTGTAGCGGACTCTAATCTGGGAGAACTGGGTTTGTTAGCCACTCTGAGACTCCTTCGGGTAGTGAAGGGCGGGGTATAAATCCAATCTCCTCCTCCTCTTCTTCTTCTTCTTCTTCTTCTTCTTCTTCTTCGCCTCCGCCTCCGCCTCCGCCTCCGCCTCCTTCTTCTCCTGTGAATGCATAAGACTCAGGGCGGTGAACAACAACATTGGTGATGTGAAATCATTAGTGATGAAAGAAACAGTCTACATAATACGTAATTATTGTGGGGGCATACATTCACCAGCCTGAGCAACTTGGAAGGAAGGGTAGGGAATAAAAAGTATGGATAGATATACTGGAAGCCCATTTTGTTTTACTAGCAAGTCATCCGAGAGGGACCATGGCTCACTGGCAGAGTACGCAGAAGGACCCAGGTTCAATCCCTGGCATCTCCAGTTAAGAGGATCGGGTAGGAGGTGATGTGAAAGACCTCTTCTGCCTGAGACCCTGGAGAGCCACTGCCAGTCTAGTAGACGTTACTGACCTTGATGAACCGATGCCCTGATTCGGTATAAGGCAGCTTCATGTGTTCAAACTCCTGGCAGGGCCTAGCACCCTCTTGAGATTATGACTGCTCTCTGGACCACAGAGATCACTTCCCCTGGAGAAGATGGCCATTTCTGAGGGAAGGCTCTATGGCATCACATCCCCAACGGGCCCCCTCCCATCCCCAAACTCTGCCCACAGATCTCCAGGAATTTCCCTGCCTGGAGATGGCAGCCCAACCCGCAAAACACAAATGGGGTTAATTAATAAAGGACATAATTCCTGACTGGATTATAACAGCCCTCGCCAATGATAAAGCCATAAAGGAAATGAGGAGTTAGGACGTGGAAAGAGTGGTGTGGGGTGGCTGGCGTGTTTGAATGAGAGGTGTTGGGTGAGTACCTTCCCTCCTCTAGTTGGGTAGGGCCTTCCCTCCTCTAGTGCCACGGCCTTGTTTCTTTCTTACCACAGACCCAGAAGAATTTCTCACCCTGTTGTTCCGAGTCCTGAAAATGGACCCACTCTTCCAGATTCGGTGAGTGACCCTCAGGCTGCAAGGGAAGAAGAAGGGGCCACTTTTCTTCTCTGTTTGTGCCACCTGTTTCTACCCCATTTCCCTCAAAAATTACTCTTATGACGCCTTGCTGGTAAGGTGCTTTCAGAATCACCCAAAATAGGGCATTAATGTTTCCCACCTCCTGTTAAGGACCCTGGCCAGGGGCTCTGTAGGTTCTCAGAAATTCTCAAAGAAACGATCCAAGAGATCTACTTACAAGGAGGTCTTTAATAACACATCAAAGTTACAGAAGATGCAGGCTCGGCTTCTGTCAGCTGGGCCTTGAGCACGCACGCACACACAGAGCGAAACTTAGCCAGACCTTGAGACCAGAGGCCTGACTAAAACTACACGTCTTGGATGCTAAATGCCGGCTACGAGTCAAAGAATTATTAAGCTATCCCAAACACTTGGATGAGCCAGCCCATCTCGCACTTGGCGTCCAGTGGGAGGAAGAAACAACCCAGGCTTCGAAGATAAGCATGAGAGAGAGAAAATTCCCCTGAGAGCACTTAATACTGTCCTCTCACAAGACTCAGGGCAACTTAAGCACCAGCGTGTAACAAAGATGGAGTCACCCAGGCCATACACACACAGAGACACGCCCCAGCATGCAAAACTGCCTGCTTAATTGTACTGACAGAAATGTGTAGATAATGGCACAGTTATTTTTATGATTCTGTTGCATCTCATTTTACTTTGTGAGCCACACAGAACAGGTCTCTGGAGTGGCGGCCTGTAAAATCTGTAAATAAATAAGCAGGCAAGATGTTTTTCCCCCAGGCTTAGCAGGGTATAGTCCAAAGGAGAACAGAACAGCAAGCAAGCAGGAGTCACTGTGCTTTTATGGAACCAAATCAAAGCCCTTCCAGTCCTCCAGTGATTGGTCTGTCTTCCCAAACTATGACTTACCAATCACCAGTCACCACAGTTCATTTGGGAGGCAGGTTCCGCTAAGCAGAAAACGTCCCTGTTGGTCGCATATCTGCCAGGTCACTTTCTCCCCTCTCCCTCTTTCTTGAACTCTAAACCAGACAGCCATGTGCCAGAGTAGCTGACAAATCTGAATGTTTCCAAATATTACCCGATGTCATCGTTGTTATTTTTCCTCAGGTCAGGTGAGTTATACTAAGGATGTTCAAGAATGGGATGTATTCAGCTTGGATTCTGACTAGCTAATGTCTGATTGCCCATCCCTGTTTAATAAGAAGACAAAGCATTAAAGAACAGATCCTTGCCAGCGGGTCTTCCGTAAAGGCATGCCATATAAACATGGCTATGTGGAACTCTGTGCTAAAATCAAACTGTATGAAAAGTATGCACCAAGCTAATTAGTGGGACAGGTGGGGAGAAGGGCTTTGGGCGGACGCTGACGCCTGCCACCTTACTGATAATCTTATTCTGCTTTGTCTGGGCTTCTGAGATCTCATTAGGAATTTACCTCCTTTCAAACCTAGCTTTGTGGCCTTGAGGACTATAAACTTAGGTTTTATTTTTTTAAAAAATGAAGCAAACTTAATACACAAACAATTCCATCCTAAGAACACTTTTCCGGAAGCGAGCCCGACTGAACCGAGTTATTGAATTGAGTTGAGCGGGATCCTGAGTAGACCTGCTTAAAATGCCCCTCGACGTTGTCTTAACTAGGGGTATTTCTACCCAATATCTTGTTGCCCATTGTGCAGTGGCTTGTATTCCAAAATGTTTACATGGGCGGAGGTGATCATAACCTAAAGGGGGGGAAGAACCAATTCATGGCTCCCATTGGCCGTAACTCTCTTGTCTTCTCTTATCCCCGTCTCTTCGTATCCGACTCTCCTTTCCTTCCCCGCAGCCCCCATTCATATTAGCGTCTCCCCTTCTCATCCTGTTCTCTCCCCTTCCCATCAAGCTCGGCCGGTAAGGACCCCCACGGCTGCATTTTCTACCAGATCTTCACCGAGGGGCACCCGACCCAGGCGGTGCCTACCGTTCAGCAGCTGCTGGAAGGGTCACTCGTCACTGCGGACCTCAAGTTCACCGAGGTGAGATCCAGATCCAGACGGATGGTCGGACGGCCATTTTGCCCACATCCTGTGGTCCCTCCACTTGCTCCGTTCTGTAGTCCAAGGCCCTTAAGACCGTGAAGGTCCACCGTTAATGGAATGGATCTGCCACATCTGACTCCATTGTGTTGTAGGATACTTAAAGGTAAAGGTAAAGGTTCCCTTGCTCAAAAGCCAGTCGAATCCGACTCTAGGGTTGTGGTGCTCATCTCCGTTTCAAAGCCGAAGAGCCAGCGCTGTCCGAAGACATTTCCGTGGTCATGTGGCCAGCATGACTAAACACCAAGGCGCACGGAATGCTGTTACCTTCCCACTGAAGTGGTACCTATTTATCTACTTGCAATTTCTTGCTTTCGAACTGCTAGGTTGGCAGGAGCTGGAACTAGAGACGGGAGCTCACCCCATCATGCGGCACTCACGGGTCTCGAACTGCTGAACTACCGACCTTCCACAGCCTGCAGTTCAGCGTCTTAACCACTTGAGCCACTGCAGTAGGATACTTAGCAGAGTGCTTAAAGCACAGCAGAAATAATGAAATTAGGGAAGGGTGACATAGGAAGAAAAACAATAAGAGTCTTAACTCAGAGGTTCCCAAACTTATTTGGCCTACCGCCCCCTTTTCAGGAAAAAATAATTTACTCAGTGCCCCCCCTTGGAAATCTACCTTCAAGAAGTGGACGAAAAGATGCAGTGACAAATTTGCACGCATTAAAAAGATGTTGTTGTAAGGAAAGAAAGATGTCGTCGGCCTGAAGCCAGAGGCCAGCAGCAACCACCGTACAATAGCCCAGCGGCAACACCAGTCTTACAAGGGTGCACATGCATTTGCAGTTTGCGAATGCATGGCTGTGAGGACCTTTCTCCACCTCCACCTCCCTCCCTGATCCCAGAGAAGACCGGGAGAAGGCAGGAAAAGGCTGCTTTCGATAGGTTCTGGACTCTTCTTGCTTTATGCTTCCACCACCCCCTTATTTTTATTCACTACCCCCTCAGTTGCACCCAAGGCTCCTACCACCCACCTGGATCATTCCAGTGCCCCCCGGGGGCGGTATTGCCCACTTTGGGAACCAGTGGCTAACTCATTTTTCCAGTTCTAACTCCATCTTGTCGTCTTCTACTCTGACTCAAAGAACAAAGGAGAGGTAGTCCCCCTCCTAAAGCTCCACCCACCCCGGTGTACGTGCAGAATAGCATGTACCATCTACCAATATATTGATTAGGCAGTAGTCATATCTTTAGGTCACCTCATTAAGACTAATACCTCTCCCTTCTTGGCAGGGAGATTCTAATTGACACCCAATTGGTTCTAAGCTAACTAGCTAACATTAACATACAGAGACTTTAGCTTAACCCTTTCATGACTGAAGGGATGACACTTGCAAAACCCAACACGTGGTTTTTGGGACAACTCGGTGGAGCCGTACATGAGTGCCACAAAAGTGTCCATCAGCAACCACCCATCCCTTCTCCCCTCCTGTTCCCTGCCAGGCCCCCTCCTGTCTGATCCTGCAGATGCCCCGGAATGGAAAGAACTTCAAGGCCTTCCGTACCATTCAGCCCAGCCTGGAACTTGACCTCACTGACCTTCTGGAAGACAGTAAGGAAAGAGAGTGAAGGTGGGGATTTGTGGAGAAAGAGGGCGGATTTCTTGGTGAGGACACTGGGCACTGGCCAATCAGTGCTGTGCACAGCCCACTTCTCTTTTCCAAGGGGTAGAGTTAGGTTTTTCAGAATGGTGCCTTTGGACAGAGCATGGCAAGACTGCTTCCATGTTAGCCTCACTGCTCTAAAAGCATTTGGTGTCTTTGGTTGCTGAGTCTCTTGTTTCTTTGACTGACCGGAATGTGTCTGACTGATCCATTTGCAGCCCCTCGGGAGTGCTGTATCTGTCAAGGGCTGGCTGTGATGGAGTGTCTGAATTGCTACGGGGATCACAGCTTTGGCTTTGGACACATCAAACAGTTCTGCAGGATGTGCAGCCAGCAGGTATGTCAGCGGGTGGGCTTCTCAGGAGGTGAGACCCCACTAGCAATGGCTTCGGCCTCCTGCAGCGAGGAAGGCACCTTATGTGTGATTTGCAAGATGGGTCCATAAGAGTCAGACCTTAGTCAAGTGGTTATGTACAGAGAAGGTAGATCCCCACAGATGAAGCCTCTGCTATTTTGGTGTAGTGGTTAAGTGCGCAGACTCTAATCTGGGAGAACCGGGTTTGATTCCCCACTCCTCCAGTTGCAACTGCTGGATGACCTTGGGCGAGCCATAGTTCCGTCAGAGCTGTTCTTGAAAGGGCAGTTCTCAAAAGAGCTCTCTCAGCCCCACCCACCTCACAGGGTGTCTGTTGTGGGGAGGGGAAGGGAAAGGAGTTTGTAAGCCGCTCTCTGAGTGAAGGGCGCGGTATAAATCCAGTCTCCTCCTCCTCCTCCTACTCCTTTCACCTGGAGGTGCCAGGGGACTGAATCTGAGTCTTCATAGAAAGCTGGCACTCCACCACTGAGCACTGACTCCTCCTCTTCTTCCTCCTCCCCTCTCTTATTGTTGCGGCGCTTGGCTTGCCTTTGCAGGTTCACAAGCACCGTAGCCGGCGCTCCCACCAGCCCCGCCCACTGCATCTGCCCGAGGAGCTGTCCCGCGTGGGCCGTCTGCCCGACATCATCCCCCGCCAGACCATGCAACTCTTCGCCGTCCTCTGCATCGAGACCAGCCACTATGTGGCCTTTACCCGCCACGGCTCCGGTATCCACCAGTGGCTCTTCTTTGACAGCATGGCTGACCGGGAGGGTAAGCGGCCACAAGGAGAAGGCCGGAGCCTCTTCCTGTGAGGAACAGGAAGTGCGACCCCTGGGGGCGGAACTCTTTAGGGGCTGACGAGCTTACCTGTGTGTTCATCTTTTGACTTCTTCCAGTCCTCCATTTCTCTCTCTCGCCTTCTCATCTATTCTAGATTTTCTGTATTTTGCTTCAAGTCGCATTCTCCTCTTCTGTTTCTCCTGACTTCTCCCCTTCGTTCCTTGGTGTTCCAGGTGGCCTCAATGGCTTTAACATCCCTCGCATTACGGCCTGTTTGGAGGTGGCGGAATACTTGGAAATGTCCCCGACGGAGCTGCAGGGCCTGGACCCCAAGTCCCTGCCCCCCTGTGCCCGCCGCCTGCTCTGCGATGCCTACATGTGCTTCTACCACAGCCCTTCCCTCAGCCTCTACAAATAAGCTCCTTGCTGAAGAGCACAAGGATTTTAGCCGAAGCCATCAGGCCGTGGCTCAGGGGGCCTGGAGTGAACCTTGTTTGTCGGCGTGTAGCAGGATCTGGGTCTTCAGCCAGAGCAGCGGTGGCACAGGCCCGACCCGGTGAACAGCCCTGGAGATACAGGCAACAGCCACAGACAGAACCCGTTTCTACCTATTTCTAACTGAGAGCCAGTTTGGTTTAGTGGTTAAGTGCGTGTACTCTGATCGGGGAGAACCGGGTTTGATTCCCCACTTCTCCACTTGCACCTGCTGGATGACCTTGGGCAAGCCATAGTTCTGTCAAAGCTGTTCTCCCAAGAGCAGTTCTCGAAAGAGCTCTCTCAGCCCCACCCACCTCACAGGGTGTCTGTTGTGGGGAGGGGAAGGGAAAGGGAAAGGGGCTTATGAGCCGCTCTGAGACTCCTTTGGGTAGTGAAGGGCAGGGTATAAATCCAGTCTCTTCTTCTTGGTGGGAGTGTTCTCAACCCTGACTCGATTGGAAGTAATCCCAGCCATGATTGGCTGCCCTGCGGCTGTGTTAGGAAGGACTAGGGTGGCCAGCTGTCGTTCGGGAGATTCCTGGAGATTTGTGTGTGGGGGGTGGAGCCTGGGGAGGGCAGAATTTGAGGAAGGGAGGGAGCTCACAGGTATGTGATGCTCTAGAATCCACCCTCCCAAGCTGCCGTTTCCTGCAGGGGAATTGATTTCTGGTGGGTGGGGATCAGTTGTCATTCTGGAAGGACCCCAGGCCCTACCACGAGGTTGGTAACCAATAAATATGCATTGCAAGAGCTGTATATATATATTAACGTATTCTATTTGTAACTGTCATTCTATGAAGTGCCTAATGTGCTATGATTACATCCTTATCAGGTACATGTATTCAGTTCATTCAGTTTAATAACGACCAGACAATTTCACATCAATATTTAAAAAAAGAATCAAGCCCCAGCGGGAGTTTCCAAAATTGCAAGCCCGCTTCTACTTGCATGAAGTCTCCCAAAAGGGGGGAAGCTTTCAGTTCTATTCTGTTGATGCTTCTTGCCGGTCCTACGAAAGACACATTGTGCAGCTAAGGTTCATGGATGGAATGCTCTTGTCATTCTCAAAGGCTGCATGCGAAATTGACTGGTAGTTGTTAAACTGAATGAACTGGATACTATGCCCCTGATAAGGATGTAATGATAGTGCTATTATATCCTGTTAATACATTTTCTTTAAAAAAAAAAAAAAGGATGTAACGATAGCACATTATGCACTTTATAGAACGACAGTTACAAATAGGACACGTTAATATAGACATCTCTTGCAGTGTGTATTTATTCGTTACCAGACTTTCCTTAACAATGCAGCTTGGCTTGCTACACCTACCAGGAGGCTGGCGACCCTTGCGAGGATGGGCTTCTGTGGAGCCGTTTCCATGACGTCCGCGCTCCCCGGAGTTCTGTCCTACCTGCTCCTCTCCATCCTAGTTCCCCGTGGATCGGTGGTAGGGCACGGTGGGTTGTAACTGAAGGAGCAACATTTGGCAGGTGGAGAATGATGACAGTTGTGTGTGATAACAACTCCTCTCATTTGGACCCCTTCCAGTCTGGGTTTGGGTCTGGTTGTGGGGCTTGGTTGCCCCGGTGGATGACCTGCACCATGGGATGGACAGGCGGAGTGCGACTTTGCTGATTCTCCGGGACCTCTCAGCGGCTTCCGATATCATAAACCCTGGTACCCTTCTGGACCCACCTACCTGAGCTGGGATTGGGAGGTGGTCCCAGTCCCAAATGATGTGGTGCTGCTCAGTCCCTTGGGCCACATCCCCTGTGCTCTTTGTCATCTAAATGAAACCGCTGGTGAGGTCATCTGGAAATCAGGGCTGGGTTGCCCCCAGTAGGCGGATGGTGCTCTCCTCTCAGGCTTCCAGCCCATCCCGGGGAGGCTGTAGGAACCATGAACCGGTGCCTGGAGCCAGTTTTGGAAAGGAGGTGGGCTAATAAACTGAAGCCTAATCTCAACCAGATGGGAATGCTACAGGTCGGCGGAAAGTCTGACTTAATTTGGCAAGGGGCAACAAAAAACAGCAACTGTGAGCCGAATTACCTGCAGAAGTAAATACAAACCAAAAACGATAGAAGTATAAAATGCAATAATGCATTATTGTATTTTATACTTCTATCGTTTTTTTGTTCCTGAGGAAGGACCAGAAGTCTGAAACACTGCATACTACCTAGGAAAAGTGTTGGATATCTACTCTGGACTTTTTTTTTTCCCTTTTATGGATCCTGTGAACTTCTGTATTTTCCAGTGATGGATTATATGTATAGATTCATTTCTGACTGCATGTGCATTTCACTTTGTTGAAGTCTCCTTTTGTATTTACTTTTGCAGGTAATTCAGCTCACAGTTGTTGTTTTTTGTTGTCCCTTGCCATTTGTTGCTGTGTGCGGTACTGTTTGCTAGGGATTTAATTTGTCATCCGTTCTGGATGGGGTTGTGCTCCCCTTTATGGAACAGGTAGCGTAGCCTGGGGGTGCTGTTGGAGCCAGGCCTAGTGCTGGATGAGCAGAGGGCAGCTGTGACCAGGAGTGCCTTTCACTAGCTGCCACCGGTTAGCCAACTGAGGCCTTTCCTGGGTGGAGGAGTTGTGGCCGCTGTGGTGTATGCTCTGGTTATGCCTAGAATTGCAAAAACAACAACAGACAGCAGAGTAAGAGAGCTGCTGTAACCAAATACATTAAACTCCAAAAATGGGCTGGATCTCAGAGGCTCCCAAATCTCTGAGTTCCACCAGTAAGAATTAACAATTATAACTCTATTGAAAGTAATACAACACTGTAGTCAAATACAACACCAGTACCAATGAACTCACAAAAATTACAAGAGTCCGGTTGCCAACTGACCAAATAGAATGTAGTTAAGCGATACAAGGTCCTGAGGGCTATACCGGGACCTTGTATTGCTTTTACTGTTACCTCTGAATGTATAGCTCCTCATCGTTGCTGTTATTTCTGAATGTAATTACTCTGCATTGTTATTGTATTGTTCCCAAGTGTATAGGATGTCTCAGCTATTGGTTAGTTTGATTGCTTAACTACATCCTGTTTGGTCAGTTGGCAACTGGATTCTTGTCATTTTTGTGAGTTCATTGGCACTGATGTTGTATTTGACTACAGTGCTGTATGGTTACTGGTGCTGGTCTCGACCTTCAAAACCCTATATGGTTTGGGGCCATGTACTGTCTTATGAATCCACCTAACCGCTATGATCACCTTCGGAGGGTTTGCTTTTGGGTGCCACGGCTACCGCGGTTAGGCTGTTGGCAACCCGGTAAATGCCGGAACTCCCTCCCCGGGGATGCTCGTCTGTCTCCTCCTGTTGCCGTCTTCTGCCGGTGAGGGAAGACTTGTTTTGTTTGTCGTTCCCTCAATGATCCCTCCTTCCCAGCCGCTGTTTTAATTGCTGTTTTTATGGTTTGTACATATTTTAACTCTTGTTTAATTGTTTCAACAGTGTGTGTTTGAGCCAGGTTGATTTTTATGGTTTTAAAATACGTATTTTTGTATCCTGTATGTTTTAAATGGTTGGCTCCCTCGGTGGCCCTTGAAAAGGCAGAAGGGCGGTATACAAAGTTTTGCAAACAATAAAATAATAGGAATAGTCTTCTTCCATGGTGGTGATGGTTAGCCGGGACTGACTTGTTCTTCCCGCTTGCTTCAGAGGTGAGGCCGTGCAAATGATTTAATGCTCGGTCCCCGCGAGAGGGAGGAGCCCCCGCTTCTGCCTGCATAGCAACGGGGCTTCTCTAGAGCTCCCACCTGCAACTTTTCTGTTGCTGCTACTGCTGTCATAACAACGACTTGGCTGAAGAACAGGTGTCATTCATGCTCCTGCTTTGTGACTTCATCTGATCTCCATGGCCCGGCTCTTCATCTGCCATACGGCTGAAGGTTCGCCACTGCCTGCCAATGCTCCCTCTAAGGTGTGGAGTCTCTGTGAGCAAAAATTCTACTTTGTGAGCTAGTGGCATTAAAGTTGTGAGCGAGCGATTTGGCTGCTGCATCAATTGGTTTGCTCTGGAGCCCTCCTTCCTGAGCTAAGACAAAGATTTGTGAGCCGGAGGCTAAAAACCTGTGAGCTAGCTCACACTAACTCAGGTTAGAGGGAACACTGCCCATGGTCTATTGAGCAAGGAGACAAAGGTGCAAACACCACTCCTCTGTCCCTCCGCTGTACATACCCTGGCTGTTGTTATTCTAGGGTAGGGCATTTACACTTAAAATTACAATGTTCTATCAGCCAACAGTTACCTTAAGCCTCTGTCTGGGCTGTCTGCCCCTTGTTCATTCCACATGGTAACAGCAGCCAGCAAGATGGAGCCAGCCAAAATGGACCTCATTCCCCTTTCTGTCCAGGGAATGTATATCCTATTTTTGCCCCACCCCATGGGCAATGCTCTCTCTGAGCTATGGAGCCTTGTGAGCAAATATTCTACTTTGTGAGCTACTGGAATTGAAGTTGTGAGCAAGCGGTTTTGTGACTGCATAAATTAGTTTGCTCTGGAGCCCTCCTTCCTGAGCGAAGGCAAAAATGTGTGAGCCGGAGGCTAAAAACCTGTGAGCTAGCTCACACTCAGCTTAGAGGGAACACTGCCCATGGGTCAGTCCCCATTTTTCTGTTGTTTCCAGGAAAAGATAAAATCTAGCATTTGCCCTTCCTGTGTCTCTGTCTTCTTTTAGGTGTCATGTTTTTACCAGGGTGTGGCATGGCCCCTTTCTTGTTCTCTGCCAGCTGGATGCATTTGCAAAACCCAGACCTTAAGTACTGGTGGACACCTGGCCCCTCTCTTCAGGTCGGGGAGGGGAGTCAGTCCCTGCAATCTCTGTCGGGAGCTTGGACAGCACAAATTAGTAATAATGAGATAATAATAATAATCCAGGCCCACTGCGGAGATACCTACAGTTTTTTGTGTATTTGCTTTTGCTATCATAATATGTTTCTCACTGGGCTTCAAGGCAGATTGCGGAATTTTGAAAACAGTGCAGTAAAGGCTGGTATGAGATATAAAATAAATAATGCAATAAATCCGGATTACAGCACTGGAGAACAACAGATTCTTCAAAGTGCAATACAGCCAGTGTACTGAAGTATGAAGGGGGAGGGGGGAAAGATAACTTCCTAAAAAAACCCGAATCAGTCAATTACACATTGTCCTCTTCCCATGTGGCTTTTGTCCATGCAAGTCCCATGACCCCCAATTTAGCCTTTGGATCCAACCTGTTTTGTATGCAATGTCAGAAAGGCAGTATAGGGATGTATCAAATCTACGAGAAAATGGGATTTGTCAGGATAATTAGGGGAGGGAAGGTGGTGTGGTCTAGACAGGTGTCATCGGAACTCGGAAGCTAAACAGGGTCATCGTCACCATCATCATCATCATAGACTTTTATTGGCATAAAATAATATTACAGTAAGTACGGTCAAAAACAATCGATTCAAAATAGCACATCCCAGAGTAAAGCTACATTAAAAACTAGGTGTTAAAAACTCTTGCCCTTTGCTTTCATACAAGTGAGAGGAACTCGGCTACAGATGCAGTGATTTCAGGGGATCTGTCAGAAAGCAAGAAGTTGAACTCATGGCCAACAATCTTTGCAGCAGATAAGAGAGGGCCTATCAGGTGATGACGTGGGAAAGAATAATGGGGGCAACGAAGAAGGACGTGTTGCATTGAGTCAGGTTCGTTATAGAAGCAGGTGCAAACTCTGTCCTTAAAAGGGGTGCCCTTGAAGCTGACTGTCAAAACAGCTGAAGGGAATAAATTAAACCTGGCCAACATAAAGACTCTGCGATGAAGAGGGATTGTCAGATTGTGAAGATACTGAGCCTTTGAATATTGTGGAGAGGGGAGGCCAAGAAAACGAGGGGAGCAGACTCCAGAGCTGCCGCTAAGCAGGGTCAATACTTGGAAGGGAGATGCCAAGGAAGACTCTGCAGAGGAAGGCAACGACAAACCACCTCTGCTGCTCAGTTGCCTTGAAAGCCCCTTGGCCGGGGTCGCTATAAGTCGGCTGTGACTTGGTGGCACTTTACACACACAGGGGATAATAGATTATTTGCTGACAAGAAGGTAAGTGTGTGCATGGGGCAAGGCAGGACCTGTACGTGTAGAATACATTTTTATAGTTTGGATTCCACAGATCTGGTCCGTTTGCATCAGTGAAAGGCATCAGGGGGAGCACTGCCATTAGTGGAATGGATGTACAGGATATAATCCTCAATAAACACAGTCAAATGCCAAAACAAAGTTGGAAAAAGGGTCTTGTAGGTTAAGAAGAGGGAATGAAAAGTTGGTGAGGCCATTGCATGTGGAGAGGACTCTGAAATGAAACGATGTTTTTGCTGTCTATGAGAAAAAAGGTCGGTGGAGGATGAGTTCAGTATCATTCCTTGGTGGTGAAATGGGTCAAGTAAACATGGACACTGGCATTCTCTGTAAAGAAACATATGCATCATGTCTACTCACGCAAGAAGAAGAGAAGAGATTGGATTTATATCCCGCCCTTCACTACCCAAAGGAGTCTCAGAGCAGCTTACAAACTCCTTTCCCTTCCCCTCCCCACAACAGACACCCTGTGAGGTAGGTGGGGCTGAGAGAGCTCTGACAGAAACTGCTCTTTTTCAAGGACAGCTGTGCCAGAGCTTCTGACTGACCCAAGGTCACATCAGCAGGTGCAAGTGGAGGAGTGGGGGAATCAAACCTGGTTTTCCCAGATGAGAGTCCGCGCACTTAACCACTGCACCAAACAAGTCTCAGAGGTAGATCGGGCTCAGAGACAGCACTGTCCAGAAGCCCACATAATGAACTTCAGTGACTTGATTTTTCATGTCCAATGGCTTATTACTCATGGTGGGCAGCTGGAAGCCCATGCTGCAATTCAGGATGAGTTCACCAAGACATCAGTGCTCATCTTTTCTGTTTAAAGCCCCATTTTTGCAGCACCCTGGACAGAGCCCCATGGATGTCCTTATTGCGTAGGGTATAGATGATAGGGTTGAGCAGCGGGGTGACCACCATGTAAAAGACAGCTAGTTCTTTGTCATGACCGGGAGCTCTGTCGGACCCTGGTGTCAGGTACACGACAATAAGGATGCCATAGAACAAGGTGACCACTATCAAGTGGGAGGCACACGTGGAGAAGGCCTTGCGCCGCCCAGCAGCTGACCGCATTCGTATCACAGAAGAGAGGATGAGAATGTATGAGGTCAGGATGATAAAAAAGGGAAGCACGACGATCAGTGCAGCCACTATAATAACGGTGCGCTCTGTCACACGTATGTCAGTGCATGCCAGTTTCAACACGATGGGCATGTCGCAGAAGAAGTGATTGATGCGGTTGGGGCCGCAGTAGGGAAGGCGGAGGATGAAGCTCACGTTTATCGACGTGAGAAGGAAGCCACTTGCCCAAGAGGCTGAGGCAAGCTGAACCTGACGCCACCTACCCATGGCGATGACATATAGCAGAGGATGGCAGATGGCCAAGTAGCGGTCATAAGCCATGGCGCCCAGCAGGAAACACTCGACGCTACCCAGGCAAACAGTAATGTACATCTGGAACATGCACCGGATAAAGGAGATGACTCCGTTTCCAGACAGAAGGTGAGCCAGCATCTGAGGCATGCTGGAGGTGACAAAACAGATCTCCAGAACCGAGAGATTTGAGAGGAAGAAGTACATGGGGGTGTGGAGGGAGGAGTCAACTCGCACCAACGCAACAATCACCAGGTTCCCCATAACAGTGAGTGAGTAAGTGAGGAGAATTATCAGGAAAAGAAAAATCTGCGTCTTTCGGTGGTTAGTGAGTCCCACCAAGATGAATTCTGTGATGGAAGTGAGGTTCTCATTTCCCATCCAGGGTTCCTGTCTGGGCAGAAATGGCCGGAGTCAGTGACAATCTCTGTAAATGGTGCATTCTTAAAATAGCTCATGTTTTGCTCTCGGCCATATGGAAGTGAACCCAAATCAACACATCAAACTCAGCTTCTTAATCTCTTGGAAGCTGAGAGGGAGAGCTTTGTCTCTTGATAGCTCATATCCCCCCAAACCTTGTTATTCTCTACAGTGCTACTAGAATCCATTCTAACTCTTCTTAATCTCTGTCCACCTTTCCAGTGTTCCCTTTCCTTTCCTTTTTAAAAAACTTTTTATTGAATACAAAGTCAACAGGCAATGATGAAACATTAAAGTAACAGATAAAGTGCTGGCAACACAGCAACAAGATCTATATAGCATGAAACACGGGAGATATTACTAAGACAGTATGGCCCATGTGTTAATATTACAGTAAATAAAACCTCTCAGGTGTTGGTAGCTATAAGATGGCTGTTTGTCTTTAGAGCAACAGACTAAAATGGTTTCCCTTCTGGAATCATAATTCTGAGGATTTATCTGTCATTTGATTCCCGTATTTTAAATGTTGCTTATTGAACGGCCAACTCTCCTGCTACAGACAGACAGATCCTTTTTTATTACAGAAGATGTAATCTTACCTTGGTTCTCTTCCTAGATGTTCCTCAAAACCAACGGAGTTTCTCATATCAGCGTCTTATGTTAAGATATGCAATAGCTGGCAGCTTTCTTGTGTGACCATCTGAAAGATCCCTGGATTGTCATGGATTCCAGAGAAGACCAGGCTCGTCTCTCATCTGCTCATGGAGAGCTTCTCCATGCTGTTCCCAAAAGGCCGTTGTCCATCCATTTTATAAAATGGCAAGAACTTCTGGAATGAATTTGGATACATGCACAGATGGAGAAACACACAGGTCGTCCCGCTGGCTGGGAGCATGCAGCTTATTTGGTTAGCCATCAGAGTTTCTGCTTTAAAAAAACCACTTGAGTCTAAGAAAAGGATAGGAGCTGCTTTGGAAGCAATGGTCCGCCAAGCTGAGCACTGCCTGTCTTGACAGGTGGCAGACTTTCACAGCAGATGTCCTTCCATTCTTGCATGCCTGCGGTGATGCCAGGGAACTCATATGTGCTTCTAAGCTCAAGTTCTTAAACCACCTTGGCGGGTGTTCCACTTGTTCAAAGTCTGAGATGAGAATCAGTTCAACCCGTTTCATAATACCTGACTATTCTTAGTGTTAAAAATGTTGGCACGTGGATGATTTTAGTCCCTGTGACTTTTCAGAGAGTGGAGGACCCTGTTAAGGTGATAAATACAATAGATCTCCACAGGGACTGCTCTGATCCCTTTGGTACTTCCCTCCGGTTCGTTAGCAGACTGTTGTTCTTTACTTCAAGCAACACATTGTCATATTGCCTGTTTGTGTATTTCCTGGTGTCTACCTGCTTCTTCTCCAAAGTAAAATTCCAGCCTTCACTTTCCTTGGCTTCTGTAGTCCAGGAAATGCTTTAGGAGACTTCAGGGTCTTCATGGAACAACAAGAACGCTTCTCCCATCATAGCATGATGCTTGGTTTAGAACCTTTCAGCCTTTTGTGCCCCACCCTACCCAATCGCAGGCATTCAGTGATGAATCTCACCTCCTATGGTGGACATATTGTGATGGTACCCACTCTCTCAAATTCCAAAAGGGCCTACTATTGTGGCAAGGAATTCTGAGATACCCCTGAATAACACAGAGAAGCAGGTCTTACAACTCCAAGGGCCTCAGATCATATGGGAACCAGGCAATAAAAGCTTCTTGTTACACACAGGTAGGAAAGCACCCACATTTACAGGGATAATTTGCCATATTGCTAGGAAGAAACAAAATGGATGACTTTTGATATCCTGAGTAGGCTTGCCAGCTCCCCAGGTAGAGGCAGGGGTTCCCTGCCCCACCAGGCCCCACCCCCACACCACTGATCAGCTAGCTGGTGGAGGAATTTACCAGGAGAGAGAGGAAGGCCCAGGCGATATGGCAACATCATTTTCAGTGTGCACAGGAAGTGATGTCATCACACAAGCGACATCCAGGTGATGCTCTGGTGTTTGGGCAAAGACCCTATGGTAGAAGCCATTTTTGCCATCGAGTTTTTGCTTGAATACCAGAGTGTCACTGAGACATTGTGACCTGATGATGTCACTATCTGTCTACTCTGGGACTGACAGCTCCATGTTGCCTGGGCCTTCCTCTCCTGGTAAGGCCCCCTCATCCCCTATTGGTTGCCAGGAGAGACCCGGCAACCCTAATCCTGAGCCATGGGGTCCTCAAAGCCAGGTGAACACCACAAACCTCATTGGTTAGATGCCGGCTGGTGGGAAACATGGGGAATCAGTCTGTGTTTCAGGACAAGTCAAGCAGAACCTCTCCCAGCTGGAGACAAAAGGGTTTGAAGGTTCTTCTCACTTCAGGAAAACTGTGCAAGCCAAGGAGCTGGGAACTGGCAGTAAAGCTGAGTGAAGTCTGCAAGGGACCACCCTGATTTTGTAAGTTCGAACTGTCTTGTGCCCATTTCTCTGAAAGAAATGCCAAGGTGAAATCCGTGACCAGAGAAACCTAGGTAGTTCTGTTTTCATCACTTTTCTTAGTTTCTGTAACACACATAGGTTTGTTCTGATATGTATTCCCATGCCTTTTGGTGTTCTTAGATGACAGGAGATCTTCCTGGTTAAACAATTTTTTTTTCTTCCTAAAGCTCTCGGACTGTGATTAAACTGCTCACCAACGGGCCTAGCCATTCAACGGCACAGAGATCAAACACCTAGCCAATATCAGGGTTGCCAGGTTTTCCCCTGCTGCAGCTTCCTGGGAACCTGGTATTTTGCCCAGAGGTGCATGAAGTACCGGGGGGGGGGGGACTGTTCCTGTGTCTTCCTGCCCCAAAATAGCCCTGTGTATGTCTGGATGTGTAGATATCTATATATCTAATTCCCAAGTGGCCCCCTATGTGTCGATATCTAAATCCGCACATCGGGGGCACCTGGGGGGCAGGGAGATTTTCCTACGCACGTGGGGCAGTCCCCATGTGTGCAGAAAAATCTAAAAAGTTTTAAAAAGTGTAGGGGGGAGATCTAAATCCCCAAAAAAGTAAGAGCGTTCCCTGCACACGGGCAGGGAACGCTCCGGGAACTCTGCTGTGGCTGGCAGCTGAAAGCCACTCAGTCCTCGCTACCGGAGCTGGGGGGGAGAGGAGATCAGAGGAGGAGGATCGCTGGAGCTGGGGGGGGGAGATCAGCGGGCCGGTGGCTGGAAGCCGCTCGGGCCTTGCCTCTGGAGCCGGGGGGTGGGGGGAGGAGGAGATCAGTGGCAGCGGAAGAGGGGGACATCACTGGAGCCGGGTGGGGGGAGGGAGGAGATCGGCGGTGGCAGCAGAGGAGATTGCTGGAGCGGGGGAGGGAGAGACGGGGGGGAGAGACGAGATCGGTAGGCCCGATGGCTCGAAGTTGCTCGGGTACCGCTGCTGGGGCCGGGGGGGGGAGGAGGTGATCACCGGAGCGGGGGGGGAGGACATCGCCGGAGCCTTCCCCACGAATATCGCGGGTCCCTCTTCTTGTATATATATATGTGTGTGTGTGTGTGTGTGTGATATTTTATTATGATCTTACGAGGAAGGGCAAAAGGGAAGAAAAGACTGGCTCTATGCAATTAAAAATGGGACAGACTTTTGCATTCACAAAGAGGACACAGAGGGTTGGCCCAGTATGATTCCTTGGTCCAATATCCATAAATCTTTGCTATATCAGTGGCCGAGAGATGGGTCAAATAAATATATACTTTTTTAAATTTTAATTTTATTTCAACAATGATAACAACAGGAACTAACAAGTAACGAAATAAGAAATAATTAACAATTGCAGTTATGGTTCCATAGAGTGGAGAACTTCGTAATGCTTGCGAGGAACGGTATTACCTGAAAACATATCATTGCTAAAAACAAAATCTAAGAAAGGAAGCCATTTCAGTTGGAAATCTGAACACTTAGAAAAGGAGCCATAACAAGGGACTTTATCTGAAATTTTATCCATAGCATGAAAATCCCAAATCTTAGAGTACCACAATGATAAAGATAACTTATTAGAAGATTGCTGGCAACAACAACTTTCACTGCAGTTGACAGAGCAGAAATAACTTCTTGGTCAAGTAAATATAACCAGGGACACCATCTTTCCCCCATCACGTCCAAAGACACAAATGTGGGTTTCTAAATTATAATATGTTCTCAACACAGGACCCAGATCTACATGAGAGTTCCCATGTCCAAATACAACATACAATCCCCACCGACATATTATTCATGATAGGTAAACAGAACCCCATGGACAAAACTGAATAGCCCGGCTTAACCTGACCTTGCCACAAAAGAGAAGCTTAAGCAGGGTTGGCCATGATTAGTACTTGGATTGGAGACCACCAAGGAAGAAGAGGAGGAATTGGATTTATACCCCACCCTTCACTACCCAAAGGTGTCTCAGAGCAGCTTACAATCTCCTTCCCTTCCTCTCCCCACAACAGACGCCCTGTGAGGAAGGTGGGGCTGAGGGAGCTCTCTCAAGAACTGCCCTTGAGAGGGCAGCTCTGAAAGAAAGGTCACACCAGCAGCTACACGTGGAAGAGTGGAGACTCAAACCTCACTATCCAGATTAGAGTCTGCACTCTTAGCCACTGCACCAAACTGGCTCCAGTCCAGGGTCTCTACTAAAAGGCAAGCACTGGCAAAATACTGCTGTTTGCCTCTTGCCTTGAAAGCCCTACGGGGTCACCATCTGACGGCTTGGACTAGACAGCATTTTCTGCCACCAAAGTACTCGTCACAGAAAGGCAGCTGGAAGAATCTGCCAAACAACTGAAAGTTGATAATATTTTTTTTAAATGTTCCATTTTCACTGCAATTTCATGAGGAAGCACCAGAAGGAAGGAAAGACTGGCTCTATGCAATTAAAAACAAGAGCAAATGTCGCATTCACAAAGAGTACATAGAGGGTGGGCCCAGTATGATTCCTTGGTCCAATGTCCCAAAATCTTTCCTACATCAGTGGCAGAGAGATGGGTCAAGTAAATATAATCAGGGACACCATCTTTTCCCCCATCACGTCCAAAGACACAAATGTGGGTTTCTAAATTACAATATGTTCTCAACATCGGACCCAGATCTAAATGAGATTAGAGATAGCACTGTCTGCAAGGTTAAGCAGTGGTCACAGTCCCCGTGTCCAAGTACAACATATATAAGACCCATCGACATATTATTCATGGTAGACAACTAGAGCTCCGTGGGCCAGTTGGGGCCAGTTCATCAAGACACCTGTGCTCGTCTTTCCCGTTTAAAGCCCCACCTTTGAAGCACCCTGGACAGAGCCCCATGGATGTCCTTGTTGCGTAGGGTATAGATGATAGGGTTGAGCAAGGGGGTGACCACAACGTAGAAGACAGCGAGTCCCTTGTCACGATCAGGAGAGGCCGTTGATCCAGAGCTCAAGTATGTAATAATGAGGATGCCATAGAACAAAATGACCACGGTCAAGTGGGAGGCGCACGTGGAGAAGGCCTTGTGCCACCCAGCGGCCAACTGCATCTTAATCACCGAGGACAGGATGAGCACGTAGGAGATCAGGATAACCAAAAATGGGACGACAATGATCAGTGCAGCCACCACGGTAACACTGAGCTCAGTCTCTCGCGTGTCAGTGCAAGCCAGCTTGATCATAACCGGCATGTCGCAGAAGAAGTGATTGATGCGGTTGGGGCCGCAGAAAGGGAGGCAAAGGGTGAAGAAGCCGTTTACGGAAGCAAGAAGGAAGCCACCGGCCCAGGAGGCTGAGGCGAGCTGCACCTGGCGCCACCCACCCATGGCGATCACATACAGCAGAGGATGGCAGATGGCCAAGTAGCGGTCGTAAGCCATGGCAGCCAGCAGGAAACACTCGACGCTACCCAGGCAGATAATCATGTACATCTGGACCATGCAGCGTTTGAAGGAGATGGCTCCGCGTCCAGAGAGAAGGTGAGCCAGCATCTGGGGCATGCTGCAAGTGACGTAACAGATCTCCAAGACAGAGAGGTGCAAGAGGAAAAAGTACATGGGGGTCTGGAGGGAGGGATCCGTTCTCACCAGCAGGATGATCACCAGGTTCCCGATGAGGGTGAGGGAGTAGATGAGGAGGACGACCACAAAGAGCAGAATCTGAGTCTGTCGGTGGCTAGTGAGTCCCACTAGGATGAATTCTGTGATGGAAGAGAGGTTCCCAGAGCCCACCCTGAGCTCCTGCCTGCAGAGAAAAGATAAGTCAGTGACATTGCCTGGGAATGCGACCACTGTTAAGCCCACTATACTTCGCACCGGAGTGAGCCCAAACCGACACATCGAGTCCAGCATCTTAATGTATACCCAAACGCCTTCCTTCATTTTACGTTGTTCCTTTTCCTGGATGTGTGTCTCGTATGCCTTTCGGTCCAAGGCTCATGTTTATTTTTTCCTGCAATGCCTTAAAATGGCCGCCACTCTGGAGTGATAACTCTGAGGGATATCTCTGATCTGACTCCCGCCTTTTAGATATGCCACCCTCCGTTACAGAATTTGCCTTCATAACATGTTCTAATCTGTACACTTTATCCATTAGCTAACCAACAAGCAAAAAATGTCCTCACCTGGATCGCCTGGGCTAGCCCGATCTCGTCAGACTTTGAAAGCTAACGGTTAGAGTAATGTGACTCGGCATGCCTGGACATTGGGTATGTGTGGGAGGGTGCTACATTGCTCCTGATGTGTACATGTGTTACCTCCTTAATGGGATGTCTGTCTTTGTTCTTAACCTGGGAGCTTCGCTCTAACCCAGGGGTGGCCAAACTGTGGCTCGGGAGCCACACGTGGCTCTTCCACACATGTTGTGCAGCTCTCGGCAGGGCAGCTGAGGAAGGAAGGGGAGGCATGCCTTGCCTATTTGTCTTTCCTTCCCCAGCCAGTGTTCCCCTCCCTAGGTAGGCTTGAGGTGGTGGAAGCAGAGAAAGCAACTTTAACTTTAAATGCATTCTCAAAGCACACATACACCCTTGCACTGGCCAGCTTGGAGAAGGCAATTGTCTCTTTAAATTCCTTCTCCAAGCCAAGCTAGCTGTCCTTCCTTCCTTCCTTCCTTCCTTCCTTCCTTCCTTCCTTCCTTCCTTCCTTCCTTCCTTCCTTCCTTCCTTCCTTCCTTCCTTCTTGCCTGCCTCCTGTCAGGTAACCCTGCCACAGCTGGAATGCAGGGGGCATCCTTCTCTGTTACAGGAATGTGGGAGTTGAGGGGGTCCTCCTTTCTCACTGCGATTTACCATTGTCTGTTCTGTTTCTTATCATTCTGCCTGACCTGGGGTCTCAAGCCACTAACTCACAGCGCTGGGAAATGTAATGGGTCTGGGTTGTTTCCTTAAGCTTGCCCGCTTGCCTTTCACACGCACACGCTCTGTAACTATTGGCTTAGCTATGGGGGGGGGTAGTTTGAATGGGTTATAACTTAGCCTACTTTCTGTTTCAAGTTATCACTGACACAGAGTATGTACATGTGTCTCCAGCATTGCCTAAATAAATGCTATCTTCTGAAGAAGCCTGGTGTTTGAGGGACTTTCTGGGGAACTTGACACCTCCCTTCCTCCCTTCCTCCCTCCCTTCCTCCCTTCCCCCCATCTATTTACTTTCTTTCCAACTTTCTCTTTTTCTCTCTCTCTCTCCCTTCCTTCCTTCCTTTCACTCTTTCTCCCCCTCCCTTCTTTGTTTTTCTCTCTCTCTTTCTTTCCACCTCTTTCATTCTTTCTTTCCACATCTCCTTCTCTTTCTCTCTCTTAAAAAAATAAATGTCATTGGCAAACAAATAAATATCACTGGACAAATAAATATCATTATCGGTATCTGTTTTACCCCTTTTGTTGTTACTTTTGACAGTCTCGTTGAATGCTAATAAAAAGCAAATCTGCATATTTTTCAATAAAAAGCATGTAATATTGTTCATGTCTTGCAGCTCTCAAACATCTGACATTTATTCTATGTGGCTCTTACGTTAAGCAAGTTTGGCCACCCCTGCTCTAACCCATTCTGTGTGTGTGTGTGTGTGTTTGTCCTTTTTTCTATATCATTATGCTCATGGTTCTTTATAGAGTTACATCCATCTATAAGTCTCTCCTGCAGAAGCAATGTCCTCTTACTTGCACACGTGTGCCGCCGGATCACTTGGCTGTTTCAAATAGGGAATAGTATTCTTTAGATTAAAATTCTTCCTCTCCTTTTGATTGCAGCATGTATGTGAACCTAATCTACCTGAATAAGTGTAAGTTTTACCTTTTGCAATCTACTTCTTGGGAGTTTATTTACTGCATGCAACATCACACTTCTATGGCAGGGCAAACTCAGCTATATTAACGAATACATATCCTTAGTATTAGGTAGGGTCAACCCTGGTTCATAGTTGGATGGAAGTCCACCAAGGAAGTCCAGGGCTGCCAAGCAGAAGCAAGCTATGGCAAATCACCCTTGAATATCTCTTGCTTTGAAAGCCCTATGGGATTGCTCAAAATTGGCTGTGATATAATGATGAACAAACAAACAAAAAATGAACAAAATCAGCCAAAATCCAGAGTTCAGTGCTTAAAAACACACTTGTCAGTTAATAACTCCCCAATTAATTGGAGAGTAAGAACCAGAGAAGACGATTCTATCAATCCCACCAGTATTAGATGAAATGCCCAAACAAGCTCCTTTCCTACACATTTCCTATTGCTAAATGTAATCCTACCTTGGCTCTCCTCCCAGAGATTCCTCAAACATTACAGAGTTTTTCATGTCAACAGCTTACATTAAGGTATATAATGGCTGGCTGGCTGACTTTCAGGTAGCTTTCCAGTGCAACCCACTTGGAAGATTCCTGAACTGTCAAAGATTTCAGGAAAGACCAGACCCATCTCTCATCCCCTGATGGAGATCTTCTCCATGTTGTTCCCAAAAGGCTGCTGCCCGTCCATTTGATAAACGGCAAGATCTTCTGGACTTTGGACAATCACCAATGAAGAAAAAGAGTTGGCATCATGCTGGTTGGGAATATGCGGCCATCACATTGGACGGGAACACCCTGTTCAATTTCTTTGCCGTCAGTGTTTCTCTGACAAAGAGACTCGTATGTAAGAAAAGGTTAGAAGCTACTTTCAGAGATGTGGTCCACCAAGCCTAGCACCATCTATCATGATAGGTGGCAGAACGCCACAGTCTCAGGCAGATACCCTTGTCTTCTTCTCTGCTGTTCTTTGGAGTCGAGGAGCCAGGGACCTCATGCATGCTAAGGAAGTGCTTCACCAGTAAGCTCTGCTTCTTCAACCAGCTTGTCAACGGCTCCCCCAACCCATCTGTACAGTCTTCGAAGATAAGAGTCAACCTAACTGGCTTTGCTGAACATCTAACTATCGTCAATGTTAGGACACTGCCAGCATGTGACTGTTGCTTTTCCCTATGAGCTGCCCATGATTTGCGAATGCAGTTAGGTAACAAAGACAGTAGATCTGCTCCATTGGGAGTGGTCCAGTCCCTTTGGTACTTCTCTCTGGCTCATTAGTCTGTTGTTTGTTACTTCAACCTCCTGGATAGCTCAAGAGCTTATACCACTATGGGGGAAAGTTCCTTAATTTTGGATCTTCTTTTTTTTTTTTAAGTTATGCAGTGCAGATCTTCATACAGTTTGCAGGTTCTTGATAATGAAGACAAACAGAGGAAAAGGAATTTTATTAATTCATTTATATGCCACCTGTTCACCAAGGATGGGAAAAGAAGGAACAATTGAGATGTTTGTCTTTTGGTTCTTTTAGGGCTCTTTTAAGTTCAGCGTCAATATTCTTCTTTCTAATGTCTAAATGTTATTGTTTCCTTTCTGACTATTTTATAACTGTCTGACATTGAAACTAAATTAAACCACCGGTGTTCCCCATGGTGGCCTATATGGTGTATTACAAAGACACCTTATAACACATATAACAGCCTGCCCACTAAGGTCGTGGTTAGAGGATGTGCCCTGAGTGTCCTCATATACTGAAAAAGGTTAGGTCTGCACCAGAAACAGGGTCTTTTTAGTAGGGGCACCCCACACCTTCCCTTCAAACAGAAGTTTGCCTAGTTCCATTCCATCAAGCACCAGAGGTAGATTTTTTTATTCCTCTAAGGTTGCGATCACACATGGGAGATAAAGTGGGGGGGGGGGCGAGGCTCTTCCCTCTGGAAGAATTTGACCCACAGTTGATCACACCTCCTTTGAAGCTGCAGGCACAGCCCATCAGTGCGTGATCAGATGCAACTGCGGGTGAGTCGGGGGGGGTTGTGCTGGTTTTTTCCTCATGCGCTTAAACAAGGAATTGATAAATCGCACAACCACACTGAGGGCTCCCTATGGAGTTATGCTCCTGCAGAGTGCAGGGGGTTGGACTAGATGTCCTGCAAGGTCCCTTCCAACTCTAACATTCTACGACTCTATGATTCTATGATTGTCTGCAAGCCTGCATAATGAACTTCCATGCTAAACATGGTTATAATTCCCTTCCCAAACATAGCATTTAACATCTACTACGATATTATTCATGGTAAGCAACTGGCAGTGAACGGACAAAATCGGGTACAGTTCGTCAAGACATCCATGCTCATCTTTTCTGTTTAAATCCCCATCTTTGCAGCATTCTGGACACAGCCCCATGGATGTCCTTGTTGCGTAGGGTATAAATTATAGGATTGAGCAGCGGGGTGACCACAATATATAGGACTGCAAGTTCTTTGTCACGATCAGGAGCTGCGTCTGACCCGGGTGTCAGGTACACAAAGATGAGGATGCCGTAGAATAAGATGACCACCATCAAGTGGGAGGCACACGTGGAGAAGGCCTTGCGCCACCCGGCAGCTGACCGCATTCGTATCACAGTCGACAGTATGAGCACGTAAGACGTGAGGATAACAAAAAAGGGAATGACAATGATCAGTGCAGCCAATATAATAATGGTGAGCTCTGTCACACGTATGTCAACGCATGCCAGTTTCAACATGATGGGCATGTCGCAGAAAAAATGATTGATGCGGTTGGGGCCACAGTAGGGAAGGTGAAGGACAATGCCCACATTTATTGAAGCAAGAAGGAAGCCACTTGCCCAAGAGGCTGAGGCAAGCTGAACCTGACGCCACCTACCCATGGCAATGACATATAGCAGAGGATGGCAGATGGCCAAGTAGCGGTCGTAAGCCATGGCACCCAGCAGGAAACACTCGACGCTACCCAGGCAAATCACCACATACATTTGAAAAGCACATCGGGTGAAGGAAATGGCTCCGTTCCCAGCAAAGAGATGAGCCAGTGTCTGGGGCAGGCTGGAGGTAACATAGAGGATCTCCAGGACCGAGAGATTTGAGAGGAAGAAGTACATGGGGGTGTGGAGGGAGGAGTCGCCTCGTACCAACATGATGATCACGAGGTTCCCCACAATGGTGAGGGCATAGATGAGGAGGATGACCAGGAAGAGAAGGATTTGTGTCTTGCGGTGGTTGGTGAGTCCTACCAGAATGAATTCTGTGACAGAAGAGAGGTTCTCAGCCCCCATCGTGGTCTTCTGTCTGCAGAGAAAGGGCAACAGTCAGTGATATAGTCATGTATAGCTCTCCGTCACATGGAAGTGAACAGTTCAGTTCAGTTCAGCACCTTTCTTGGCACAGATTGAAAGCACGACAAGAACCACAATTTTAATATGCAAAAGCCAATATTTGCTCCAGAGCTTTAATGCTATATCCACTAATCCACATAATAATCGAGAAATACCTCACTACTGGGAAGGTAATATGGGGGCACTGGTCCAGTAAAAAGAAGGAGACAAGCCTCTTTTCTGGATAGTTATGCCTGTTGTGCAAACATCCCATACTTTAATATACAGTCCACAGTGGAAGAAAACGTGAGCCATCAGTTCTGTTTTTTCACAGCTACATAGATCCTTTCATGGTAAGGAACATTCACAAATCTCCCATAGAGAACCATGCTGATGGAAGGACATTGTAAACACAAATAGCCCATCAAACTCAACATCATGAGCTCAGTCAGAACAAAAGCAAGAGGCTCGAGTCTTCGGTGTTCCCTTTCAGAATGTATGCCACAAGTGTCCCGTAGTATGAGGGCATAGAGTACAGAAACTTAATAGTGTTGCTCTGCTGTAGTAAAGATAATCCCAACCTTCAGTCATGATGGGTTGGACCCTTCAGTCATGATGGGTTGGATCCAACCAGGTTTTCCCCTTCTGAACAAGGGAGGAGGGGGGCTTTTGGGTTACCAAAAAAGGAGAACCAGGAGACCTGCACGGATGAAAAGCATTTAGGATAGGGGCTGTAGAAAGGTGGGCAAGATTGAAGTCCTGTAGCAACTTAAAGACCAACAAGATTTCCAGGGTATTTCTTGAAAGGTTATACCAGGGAAATCTTGTTGGTCTTTAAGTTGGTTTTAAGTTGCTACCAACAAGATTTCCATTGTATGCACTTTCTTGAAAGTTTATACCCTGGAAATCTTGTCTGTCTCTAAAGACTGGGACTCCTCAGCAGTTTCTAGTGTCAACTACTACAAGCCATGGTAACTACAGGAGTCAGGACACCACCCCATCCAGAGGCAGAAAAATGCTCAATACCAGTGCCAGGAGGCAATACTGGTGAGGATCTTGACCTCTGTTAGCTGTCTTGATTTCTTTTATGCTGTGGGCCACCTTTTTTTTTAAGAACCAGGGGAATAACCTAGGATCTGTAATGTTATCCTCAAGGTAGGAGGCTGAACGTAAAACAACTCTTCAGTGCTGACTGTGTGAACCCATTGCAAGTAAGGAGAAGGAGATGCCTACATTCCCCAAAATCCTGAATGCCTCCAAATTTGTAGATGGTTACCAATGTGAACTAGGGCTGCCAGCTCCAGTTTGGAAAATTCTTGGACATTTGTGGAGGGGACACTTGAGATGGCAGGGTATGGGGCAGGATGGACCATCAGTGGGGTATAATGCTATATAATCCACAAAGCAAAGCAGCCTTTTTCTCCATGAGAACTGCTTGCCGTAGTCTGGAGATGGGTTGACATTCCAAAGGATCTCCACACCATACCTGGAGGTTGGCAACCCCAGTATGAACTAAACCATGCCGTGCAAAGCATAATTCTGCAGCAAACCACCAAAAATGTGTAAAGTGCCATCAAGTCCCAGGCAATTCATGGAGACCCCAGCCAGGGGCTTTCAAGGCAAGTGAGAAGCAGAGGTGGTTGGCCATGGCCTTCCTCTGCAGAGCCTTCCTTGGTGGTCTCCCATCCAAGACTTATGGAGACCTTAGGAAGGGGCTTTTGAGGCAAGTAAGAAGCAGAGGTGGCTGGCCATTGCCTTCCTCTGCAGAGTATTCCTTGGTGGTCTCCCTTCCAAGTACTGACCCTGCTTAGCTCCTGAGATCTGACAAGGGTCCTTTCCGCACTTGGATGTCATCCCTGGGTTTATCAGAGTTCAACTCGCAACACAATACCTTGCATTTATCCCTGGTTATAACAGCGTCCATTTATCTGGGGACAAGTGTGGGGCGAAACCAGGGTGACCTCCATGTAATGTGGAAACAAAAACAAATACCCTGAGATAATTACAGGGGCGAGCTTGAGTGTAGAGAAGAATGTAAAAATACCCCGAGATGATTACAAGGGTGAACTCGAGTGTAGTGTAGAATGTAAATTCGGGGACAGGGCTGAACCAGGAATCACCCAAGATCAGGCTATACCACGCCATCTTCCCTCCTTCCCTGACATTAGTTCTTGAGAAACTGATGTGAACATAAGAACATAAGAGAAGCCAATGTTGAATCAGGCCAATGGCCCATCTAGTCCAACACTCTGTCACACAGCGGCCAAAATATACCAGGTGCCATCAGGAGGTCCAGCAGTGGGGCCAGGACACTAGAAGCTCTCCCACTGTTGCCCCCCCCAGCACTAAGAATAGAGTGCATCACCTGCCCCAGACTGAGAGTTCCCATCTATAACTTGTGGCTAATAGCCACTGATGGACTTCTGCTCCATATGTTTATCTAATTTATTGCATGCAATTGGTTTGATCAAGGTGGGCACACTTTCAAAGAACATTGGTTTTTCTTCTTATCTTTTATTTAGGCTGTCAAGTTTAGAGAAATTAAGGGGGAGGAGAAATGGGTGAGATAAAAGTGCCCAAGCCCTCTTCAAGCAGTGTATTAAGTGAAGTCAATACCTTTTCAGGATGGAGAATGCCCACAAATCTTAGCCACATGAGTAAGATCTAGAGCAGATGGTTCCAATAGGCCCACTCTCAGAAGCATCAACGACCTAAACGAGTTCCACACCTCCCTCTTGTACACTGCAACATATAAACTTACCTCAGTTCTCCACCCAGGCGTTCCTCAAACAGTGACACGTTTTTCATGCCAGTGGCTAACATTAAGGCATGCAACAGCCGGGTGGTTTTTAGTCTGCTTTCTGGTGCCAGATGTTGAAAAATCATGTGGAAGATGACTGGATTGTCACTGGTTACGGGGGACATTTTTCTCTCACTCAGTGATGGAGACTTTTCTATGCTGCTCTGAAAGAGCTGTTGACTGCCGTTTTCTTCTTCCAGTACGAACACTTCAAGCTGGAAAAGGACAAGATCCTCTGTTTGGGGATACATTGTAGGATTGATTGAGTCTCGGAGCCTCCATTCCAAAGAGGATGGAAGAAAACAGTGACATCCATCTTTTCCAAAGAGGTCCTTCAAGGCTCAGGCCAGTGCAGGAGCTGTTTTGAGATAAATGGTTCATTGACTCTATCTGCATCTGGACTGGCAGCACAGCTTCTGGGTCTCTGATAGATAGACTTCCATAACTTAAAACCTGAGATCTTTAAACAACAAGCCAGAGATTTTATGCATTCCAAGGATATCCTTTAGCACTAAGCTCTGGTTACCAAACCCCCTTGAGAACAGCTCATACAACAATTTTTCAAAGCCTTTTAAGATAAAGAGTCCACACAACCAATTTTCTTCAACTGTTTGGCTATTCTCAGCATTAGAAGACTGACAGCATTGTGGTGTTTTTCCCTGTGACCTGTCCAAGATTCAAGGATTCAGTAACGTAATAAAGACTGTGGATGTACTCCATGGTTACTACTCTGATCCCTGCGGTACTTTCCCTCTGGTTCATTAGCAGTCTGTTTGTTCCTTTAACCTCCTGGGTGTCTCAAGCACGTAGAGCACTTAGAAAAGAGTTATATAATTTTGGAATTTTTTTTCTTTTTTACTTTGCAGGTTTTGAAATGATTTGTAAGTTGTTGGCAAAGAAGAAGAAGAGAGGAAAAGGAGTGTTCATGTTTATTTCTTTCATTTATAGCCCACCTGGGCATCAAGACACTGAGAACAGGGATGAACCAGTCTGCCAGTTTGGGGCTCTTTTGGGATTAAATCCAGAGTTTACATTTCCCTCTCATAATTTCTTTTTTCTTTTTTAATTCCAAGTTTGGTTGTATTTTTTTCCAATTGTTGTTTATAAGAACATTAGAGAAGCCAATGTTGGATCAGGCCAATGGCCCGTCCATTCCAACACTCTGTCACACAGTGGCCAAAAACACCAGGTGCCAGCAGGAGGTCCAGCAGCGGGACCTCTATTACATCCACTAACTCTATGACATCAAATCACAGGAACACCTGAAGCTGCCTTATGCGGAATCAGACCCTTGGTGTCCATCAGAGTCAGTATTGTCTACTCAGACTGGCAGCAGCTCTCCGGGATCTCAGGCTGAGGTCTTTCACATCACCTCCTATCTGATTCTTTAAACTGGAGATGTGGGGGATTGAACCTGGGATCTTCTGCATACCAAGCAGGTTGCCACGGGGCCACTGCTCCTCCCCTTCCAACTCCAAAGTGCTGTTCTTGCCCTATGGAGCCCTATATGGTCTGGAACAGGAGTACCCCAATACGCCCTTATATCCCCGAGGGGGGCACTTTGCTGCACCCTTCTGTGGGCATTGGACATGACACCGATGTTCCATTTCATTTTTAAAGTCTGCTCTGTTGATTCAAGAGCTACTGACTAGCAATAGTAGCTTTTTAAAGTTGTCATTTCGCCGGGTGAGGTTGTGATCAGTGGGGTAGCCCTTGATGGAGGAACAGAACGAGAACGCAAGAACATAAGCAGAGCCCTGCTGGATCGGACCAGTGGTTCATCTGGTCCAACATCCTGTCTCACACAGCATCCAGCTGGTTCCCCTGGGGATCCAACAACAGGTCACAGAGGCTGAGGCCTTCCCGGATGTTGTGTACTGGCACTCCTTTGTGTCTCCCTTTAGTGAGGCACCCTTTAGTCACCATGGCTAGTAGCCACTGATAGACAGATCCTCCATGAATCTATCTAACCCCCTTTTAAAGCTGCCTGTGCCTGCGGCCATCACTACATCCTCAGGCAGAGATGAATGATCTTCTTGTACCTTCCTCTCCTAGTCATTATCTTTCAATCCATGAAGGATCTCTCCAAGGTGCCCTTCAAGGCTGTATCTCACAAGCTTAAAATGCCAGCTTCCTTCCCCCCCTCACACCAGCCATTGACAGAGACAGAGCGCATCTGGATAGGATGTACTGAATGCAGGGGCGGATTAAGGCTCACTGGTGCCCTCAGCACTGACCAATCTTGGTGCCCCCCTCCTTTCCACCCTGACCCCGTCCATTCTAGTTGTTGACCTGTCTGACCAGATATACAAATGCAGGTTGCAGCGATACAAAAATTTATCCATCTGATAACACAATATACTGTACAAACTAAGCCAAGCTTTGGCCACATAAAGTTCTACAAAAACGCAATACGGCGTCTATGTTAATATTTCACAAGTTAAATGTATCAGAGTTCCAATGTTCATGACCTGAAAGGCATCTTTCCGCATTTCATTTTCGCAAAATCACTGATAACATCCTCGAAATTAATACTTCTCAGAATGTCCGCTTCAACTGTTAATATACACAGTGAGCGGAGTCTTTCTTGAAGCATAACTGATCTATTTGGGTTTTTTACACGTTTCAGTGGTGAGAAAGACCTCTCTGTTGTGCAGCTGGTGAACATTAATGTTAAAAATATTCTTAAGGCAATTTCAGCATTTGGAAAGGCACTCTCTAGTTTGTCTTTTGTAATTGTGCTGTGAAGTTCCATGTGAGTGAAAGATGTTTTCTTGGTTGTTTTAAACTTATGAAGAACATACGAATAGAACTGCTGAAGCTCTGTAGACAAAGTGTTGTTCATGTCATCTGGATAAGCATCAATGAGTGTCTGACAAGTCTTTGAGTACCTTCCACTTTGTGATAATTGGGAATTAGCACCTTGTTGGGTGGCATTAGGAACATCTGTCAGACAAGAGAATCTGTCTGCTATTTCAGTGTACGCCTTTCATCTCCTCCTCATTTTTGTTTCTAACCTTTCAACAATTACATAAAAAGTGGAGATACGGAATTTGTCTCTGGCACTGAGAATGACCTCTAGTGCATTTCCATCATTGGGCATTCTCTTTCTTATACGCTTACGCGTTTGAGTTGCTTTGTATTCTACATCAGGGAGCATGTCATTTGCAAGTGATTCAAATCTCTCAAACTCATCTCTTGATGTGTGCAACTGGTCTGTCACTACACAGAGACAGGGGTCTCTATAAGTTGGTTGTGACCGGATGGCAAAAAAAAAAAAAAAGTTCAACAGCTGGTTGGCAATTGTGGCCAAATATGGTTCCTTGTGCCAAGGTTCAAACTTCCTTGCTATACCACCAGAAGAGACATTCAATCAGGTAAATAATAATCAGTGGCACCATCTTGGCCCCATGCCGCAAATGTACATAGCATTGTCTATAAGCCCATGTAAAGAACTTCCAGGCTAAGTAGTGATTAGAATTCCCTTCCCAAACATAGCATTTAACATCTACTATGATATTATTCATGGTAAGCAACTGGCAGTGAATGGACAAAATCGGGTGCAGTTCGTCAAGACATCCATGCTCATCTTTTCTGTTTGAAGCCCCATCTTTGCAGCATTCTGGACAGAGCCCCATGGATGTCCTTGTTGCGTAGGGTATAAATGATAGGATTGAGCAGCGGGGTGACCACAATATATAGGACTGCAAATTCTTTGTCTCGATCAGGAGCTGCATCTGACCCGGGTGTCAGGTACACAAAGATAAGGATGCCATAGAATAAGATGACCACTATCAAGTGGGAGGCACACGTGGAGAAGGCCTTGCGCCTCCCGGCAGCTGACCGCATTTGTATTACAGTCAACAGTATGAGCATGTAAGACGTGAGGATAACAAAAAAGGGAATGACAATAGCCAGTGCAGCCAATATAATAATGGTGAGCTCTGTCACACGTATGTCAACGCATGCCAGTTTCAACACGATGGGCATGTCGCAGAAAAAATGATTGATGTGGTTGGGGCCGCAGTAGGGAAGGTGAAGGACGATGCCCACATTTATCGAAGCAAGAAGGAAGCCACTTGCCCAAGAGGCTGAGGCAAGCTGAACCTGACGCCACCTACCCATGGCGATGACATATAGCAGAGGATGGCAGATGGCCAAGTAGCGGTCATAAGCCATGGCGCCCAGCAGGAAACACTCAACGCTACCCAGGCAAATCACCATGTACATTTGAAAAGCACACCGGGTGAAGGAAATGGCTCCGTTCCCAGCAAAGAGATGAGCCAGTGTCTGGGGCAGGCTGGAGGTGACATAGAGGATCTCCAGGACTGAGAGATTTGAGAGGAAGAAGTACATGGGGGTGTGGAGGGAGGAGTCGCCTCGTACCAACATGATGATCACGAGGTTCCCCACAATGGTGAGGGCATAGATGAGGAGGATGACCAGGAAGAGAAGGATTTGTGTCTTGCGGTGGTTGGTGAGTCCTACCAGAATGAATTCTGTGACAGAAGAGAGGTTCTCAGCCCCCATCGCGGTCTTCTGTCTGCAGAGAAAGGGCAAGAATCCGTGATATAGTCATGTATAGCTCTCCATCACATGGAAGTGAACAGTTCAGTTCAGTACTTTTATTGGCATAGATTGAAAACACGACAAGAACCACAGTTTTAATATACAAAAGACAATCATCACCCCAGAGATTTAACATTATATTCCCTAATCCTCGTAACAATTGAGGAATACCTTGCTACTGTGGAGGTCATATGGGGACGCTGGTCTGATAAAAGGAAGGAGACAAGCCTCTCTTCTGGATAATTATGCCTGTTATTAAAATATCTCGTACTTTAATATAAGGTTCACAGTGGAGCAAAATGATAGCAATCAGTTCTGGTTTTTTTACTGCTGCATAGACAGATCCTTTCATGGTAAGGAACATTTGCAAATCTCCCATAGAGAATTGCTGATGGAAGGACACTAGAGACATAAATAGCCCATCAAATTCAACATCATGAGCTCAGTCAAAAAATGGCAAGAGGCTTGGGTCTTCAGTGTTCCTTTTCAGAATGTATGCCACAAGTGTCCCATAGTATGAGGGTACAGAGTTCAGGCACATAATAGTGCCCCTCTGCTGCTGTAGAAATGATCCCATCCATCAGTCATGATGGGTTGGATCCAACCAGGTTTTCCTCTTCTGAACAAGAAAGGAAGGGGGCTTTTGGGTCACCAAAAAAGGAGAAGCAGGAGACCTACGTGGGTGAAAAGCATTTAGGATAGGGACTGTAGCTAGGCAGGCCAGACTGAAGTCCTGTAGCAACCTAAAGACCAACAAGATTCCAGTGGTATTTCTCAGAAGTTTATATCCTGGAAATCTTGTTGGTCTCTAAGGTGCAACTGGACTGGAACCTTGCCGTTCTACTGCAGACCAACACAGCTACCCACCTGAAACTGTAGTAAGGAGGGAAATTCAGTTGAGTCAAAAAAACTGACTGGATCCAACCCTATCAGGGTTAACCGTCTTAATAAAACCTGGGACTCCTCAGTAGTTTCCAGTGTCAACTACTACAAGCCATGGTAGATACAAGGCACCACCATATCCAGAGGCAGAAAAATGTTCAATACCAGTGCTGGGAGGCAATATTGGCGAAGGCCTTGGCCTCTGTTGGCCCTCTTCTTTTCTTATATGCTGCGTGCCACTTTTTTTTTAAGAACCAGGGGAGAAATCTAGGGCCTTTAATGTTGTCCTCAAGGCAAGAGGCTGATCATAGAACAACTCTTTGATGCTATGTGAACCCATTGCAAGTGAGGAGAAGGTGATGCCCATATTCCCAAAAATTCTGAACGCCTCCCAGTTTGTAGATGGTTACAGATGTGAACTAGGGCTGCCAGCTCCAGTTTGGGAAGTTCCCGGACATTTAGGGAGTGGGGAACTTGAGATAGGAGGATATGGGGCAGGATGGACCACCAGTGGGGTATAATGCTATATAATCTGCAATCCAAAGCAGCCCTTTTCTCCATGAGAATTGCTTGCCATTGTCTGGAGATCGGTTGTCATTCCATAGGATCTCCATACCACACCTGGAGGTTGGCAACCTCAGTATGAACAAAACCATGTCTGTGCACAGCAAAATTCTACAGCAAAGCACCAAACGTTTTCCCTGACCTTCTGTGTGTAAAGTGCCATCAAGTTGCAGCCAGTTCATGGAGACCCTCAGCCAGGGGCTTTCAGGGCAAGTGAGAAGCAGATCGGCCATTGCCTTCCTCTGCAGAGCCTTCCTGGGTGGTCTCCCTTCCACATACTGACCCTGTTTGGCTCCTGAGATCTGACAAGAGCAGGCTATACCATGTGACCTTCCTTCCTTCCCTGACATTAGTTCTGGAGAAACTGATGCGCGATTGGTTTCATCATGGTGGGAACACTTTCAAAGGGCATTGGTTTTTCTTTTTCTCTTTTATTTAGGCTCTCAAGTTTAGAGAAATTAAGGGGGAGGAGAGGCAGAAAGGGATAAGATAAAAGTGCCCAAGCCCTCTTCATGCAGTGTATTAAGCGAAGTCAATACCTTTTCAGGATGGAGAATGCCCACAAAATCTTAGCTAGAGCAGATGGTTCTAATAGGCCCATCCACAGAAACATCAATGACCAATATGAGTACCACACCTCCCTCTGGTATACTGCAACATATAAGCTTACCTCAGTTCTCCACCCAGGCGTTCCTCAGACAGCAACACATTTTTCATGCCAGTGGCTAACATTAAGGCATGTAGCAGGCGGGTGGTTTTCAATCTGCTTTCTGGTGCCAGATGTTGAAAAATCATGCGAAAGCCAACTGGATTGTCACTGGTTACGGGGGATATTTTCTCTCACCCTGTGATGGAGGCTTTTCTGTGCTGCTCTGAAAGAGCTGTTGACTGTCATTTTCTTTTTTCCAGTATGAAAACTTCAAGCTGGAAAAAGGACAAGATCCTCTGGAATGAATTACGTGCCATATTACTGGTTGGGAATACATTGTGTGGGTGATTGAGTCTCAGAGCCGTCATTCCAAAGAAGATGGAAGAACACAGTGACATCCATCTTTCCCAAAGAGGTCCTTCAAGGCTCAGGCCAGTGTGGGAGTTACTTTGAGATAAATGGTCCATCAAATCTGTCTATATCTGGACTGGCAGCATGGCTTCCGGGTCTCTGATAGATAGACTTCCATAACTTAAAACCTGAGACCTTTAAGTGGCCAGCCAGAGTTTTCATGCAATTCCAAGGATATCCTTTAGCACTAAGCTCTGGTTACCAAACCCCCTTGAGAAGGGCTCATACAACAATTTTGCAAAGCCTTTTCAGATAAAGAGTCCACACAACCAATTTTCTTCAACTGTCTGGCTGTTCTCAGCATTAGAAGACTGACAGCATTGTGGTGTTTTTCCCTGTGACCTGTCCAAGATTCAAGGATTCAGTAACTTAATAAAGGCTGTGGATGTACTCCACGGTTACTACTCTGATCCCTGCGGTACTTTCCCTCTGGTTCATTAGCAGTCTGTTTGTTCCTTTAACCTCTTGGGTATCTCAAGCACGTTAGAGCACTTAGAAAAGAGTTATATAATTTTGGATTTTTTTTTCTTTTTTACTTTGCAGGTTTTCAAATTATTTGTAAGTTGTTGGCGGAAGAAGAAGAAGAAGAAGAAGAAGAAGAAGAAGAAGAAGAAGAAGAAGAAGAAGAAGAAGAAGAAGAAGAAGAAGAAGAAGAAGAAGAAGAAGAAGAAGAAGAAGAAGAAGAAGAAGAAGAAGAAGAAGAAGAAGAGAGGAAAAGGAGTGTTCATGTTTATTTCTTTCATTTATAGCCCACCTGGGCATCAAGACACTGAGAACAGGGATGAACCAGTCTGTCAGTTTGGGGCTCTTTAAATCCAGAGCCACATTCCCCTCTCACGATTTCTTTCTTTTTTTTAATTCCAGGTTTGGTTGTATTTTTTTCTAGTTGGTGTTTATAACTCTATTACGTCCAATCACATGAACTCATGAAGCTGCCTTATACTGAATGAGACCTTTGGTCCATCGAAGTCAGTATTGTCTACTCAGACTGGCAGGGGCTCTTTGGGGTCTCAGGCTGAGGTCTCGCACATCACCTCCTTCCTGACCCTTCTAACTGGAGATGCTGGGGATTGAACCTGGGACCTTCTGCATGCCAAGGAGATTGCCACTGAGCCCCCATTGTTCCCCTTCCAATTCCAAATGCCATTTTTGCCCTATAGAGCCCTATATGGTCTGGAACAAGGGTACCCAAATCCCCACTGAAGTCTTCACTAAGGGACCTCTTCGGTGTGTCCTTGTATCCTGAAACTAGGTGGTCATGCACAAGAGGCAGGGCCTTTTCGGGATTGGCACCCACCCTTTGGGATTTCCTTTCCACAGAAGCTTGCCAGGTGGCAAATTTAAGTTGCTTCAAGCACCAGGCATCTTTTCATTTTTTCTCAAGATTTTTTAGACCCCATATAGTTGATGTTGTGGTAGGAGTTCAGTTTGGCTCCGGCTGGTGGCAAAGACTCAGACAAGACTGGTCAGAAAGAAGCAACTGGTTTATTCCACTGCAGCTGAAGGTTTCCCCAGCTCTCCATCTGAAGGACCCGATACTTAGTTTTCGGCGACGTAATATACACTCCCAATTATTTTGCCTCAGCAATGTTAGGCTTCTCTGTTCTGTTTATCTACCACCAGTAATTTCCAGTTCATTTATCCTAGCCAAACACATTCCTATTTAATCTGAACAAGACACCCCAACGAACGACTGTCATCCCTGCTGGCTCGCCCTCCCTGGTTTGGCCTTCAAAGATTCTTTCCACCTCAGCTATTTCTTGACTAATTTCTTTGTTCATCAGTCTCCGGGTGGTGGCTGGAGATCTCCCGTTATCCCGCACAACTATTTATTTTACTGGGTTTTTTTATCCCTCACAATTTTAAATTCCACATCAGTTGGAATTTTGCCTTAGGATGTGGTTTGAGGTGGCATTTCCGAGCTTGTGGGTCTTAACCCAGAAGTGGGCCGTGTGATCTGCACGAGTGAAGCAGAGAGGGACAGAGGCCGGACACTGCAATGGGAGTGGTTGTGTGTGGGCAACAGTGAGCTTCTTGGATTTTATCCTCCCCTCCCCGGGTTACGCAAGTTCAGCGGTTGCTTTGAAGCCTCTCCTAAATTTTCCCAGAGAGGGGACCGCTTTGCTGCAGCCTTCTTTGGGCTTTGGACATGACACCAACATTCCATTTCATTTTTTAAGTCTACTCTGTTGATTCATGAACTATTGACTAGCAACATTAGCTTCTTTTCCATGTTTCATGTTCTCAGTCTCCGCCTCTTCCTTGTGATAGTGTGTGGGACCCATGAATGTATTTTATGTCCAAACCCAACCCTCAAACCAAGCCCCTCTGGCATAGTATGTGCAGCAAACAACTCACGATCCCAGACAAAATATGTACAAACTAAGCCAGACAAATTCTGTCTTAAAATTTTGGGTTAAAACCTGATGAGTGTTGATGTGGTGGCCCCCATTTTCTCAGAGAGTGGGCGTACAATAAGAAGGTGCACTTGATTAAGACGTCCCTTTAATCTTAAATCTCTGCTGTGCTCGACCAACCTGGAAACCATAGGGATTAGTTTGCTGTTGCTAAAATAACAGAGAGTCTTGGGGAACTTCAAAGACTATCGAATTTATTGCTGAAGAAGTTTTCACAGTAGGTTCCGGATCACACACAAGGCTGTTGAAATGGGCAATTAGGGGAACAGGATTCGAGGGGCCTTTGGCACTCTGGGGAACCATAAATCATACAATCAGTTGTCACATGAAGTTTGAGTTGAGTCTGGATGGAGCAAGGAGGTCTTTGCCCAGGGCCTGTGGTGGTCACAAAAGATGAATATGCAGCTGTCACCTCTTTTGGAAACACCACAGGCAGCTTAATAAACGTTATCTTGCCACATTTAACATACAGGGAAATTTCCCAATGAGCAACTGACTTAGAGAACCGCCAGTGCCAGGAGCAAGTGTACCCAAGCTCTAGCAAGTCTGCCAAAGCTTAGGGCCCACTTAGCTCAGACCTTTAATCAGGAATGGTAACTCCTAGTTTTGATGGTCACCTTCCTGCTTCATCTTCTGGTAGTTTTGGTTCTCCCATTTCCCTTTTTGGCTTTCCTCCTTTCTCTCACCTTTTCAAAGATCCAAGAATGGATTATAATATGACTTTGACATGAATCCCAAAAGACAGGGTCAGTTCCCAAGTCCACGGGGAGAATTTCATGGTGAACTTTCATGATCAGGCTCAAGACTTCAGACTCTCTGGCCTAATGTTCATGGTAGGCCACTCTCGGGCAGCACCAGGACCAATTAAAGCAAGATGCCAACTGGAATGATTTCATGTTTTGGTGTGTGTGTTTCTTTAAATGTTTAGTTTGACTGCAGTAATGTAAGGAGAGTGATAGAGGGAGATGAGTGTGATGTGATTTGCTGATGACAGAGAATGTGCGTAGAGGTGTGTCTCTGAGGTGATTCTGTGTTTTTTTTTGGTGAGAGAAGTGTGGAGAGTTTTTGAGTTTAGCCTATATGCCAGAAGAAGCAGTTTGAGTCTATCCTGTGTGGTTAAGACAAACCATTTAGCTTGTGTAGCTAAGACAAACAGTTTAGCTTGTGTGGCTAACAGAGGCAGAGTTTAGCCTGTGTGGCTTAGGCTGTCAGAGCTGAACTTTGGTGTTTTGAGAGACAGTGTGTGACACCCCGCTTTATCAGTTATATTTATAAATCCCTTTCTTCAACAACAGTTCAAAATACCCAGGAATTTATTTTATTCTTTTATAAATTAGTCATTATTTGTTAAACCTATCTCAGCAGTCAGAACAGTCCTTCCTCAGGGCCACATAGTCCTCTGAAGTGCCCAGACACAGGGTCATTCTACCATAATAGAGAAATTTGGTATTTTTAATTCCTGGTGGCAGCAGTAAACTATCAAGTTTATGTGAACATAGTGTGTTTTAAAGGAAAAAGAGTCTCCCCAGTAAGGAGGATATCACACCGTTAACCTTTTCATTTAAAGCCTTCGAAGCACCTTGACCACTGCACCATGGACATCTTTATTCCGCAGGGTATAAATGATCGGGTTAAGCAGGGGAGTGACCATGATGTAAAAGACTGCAATCTTCTTGTCAAAATCAGAACCTGAACCCAACCCAGGTCGCATGTACATAGTGATGACAGTACCATAGAACACAGTGACCACTATCAGGTGGGAGGCGCATGTGGAAAAGGCCTTGCGCTGTCTGGCCATTGTCCTCATTTTTAACACTGAGGACACAATGAGCCCATAAGAAGTCAGAATAACAGACAATGGACCCAGGAGGATCAGTGCAGCTGTCCCCAAAACAACCTTTTCCGTAACATGGGTTTCAGCGCATGCAAGCTTCAGCACGGCTGGCAACTCACAGACAAAGTGGTTTACGTGGCTGGGGCCACAGAAAGGATGGCAAAAGGTGCAGCTCACATTTATTGTTGCAAGAAGGATGCCTAGTCCCCAGCAGAAGGATGCCAGCTGCAACTGGCGCCACCTGTCCATGGCAATTGCATATAGCAAGGGGCAGCAGATGGCCAAGTAGCGATCATAGGCCATGGCACTCAGCAGAACACATTCGGTGCCACCCAGGGTCAATATCAAGTGCATCTGAACTGCGCAGCCTATGAAGGAGATGGTCCGGGTCCCAGACAGAAGGTTCAACAGTGCCTGGGGCAATGTGCTGGTGACATAACACATCTCCAGGGCTGCCAAGTGAGTGAGGAAAAAATACATGGGGGTATGGAGGCGAGAGTCGGCCCATACCAGAATGATGACCACTCCGTTGCCCACAAGGGTGAACAAGTAGATGACAAGGATGACCACAAAGAGCAGAACCTGCATCGTGCGGTGGTTGGAGAGCCCCAGCAAGATGAACTCCGTGACAGAGGAGAGGTTCTGAGTCACCATTCTTGGTTTCTTGCCTGCAGAGAGAGAATGGAAGTGGGAGAAAAAGTGGCCGTCTCTGAGAATAGGGCAACCTTAAAAAATATATATTGTGCTTTGATCTTCCCATCGCTGTTGTAAACGCAGGACAAATCTCTCAAATTCAGAATCTCCACCCAATGACAGCCTATGAGGAAAGGCTGAGGGACTTGAGAATGATCAGTCTGAAGAAGAGATGGTTGAGGGGGGACATGATTGCTCTCTTTAAGTATCTGAAGGGCAGGGAGCTGTTCCTGTTGGCAGCAGAGGATAGGACTTGCAATAATGGGTTTAAATTAAGAGCAGGAAGGTACCGCCTGGATATTAGGAAACACTTTTTTTATAGTATGAGTTGTGCAACACTGGAATCAGCTGCCTAGGGAGGTGGTGCGCTCCCCCTCACTGGCAGTCTTCAAGCAGTGGCTGGACAACCATTTGCCAGGGATGCTAGTCTAGGCTGATGCAGCACTGAGCAGGGGATTGGACTAGAAGGCCTATATGGCCCCTTCCAACTCTATGATTATATGATTTTTATCTTTATCCTTCCTTCTTGAAGGCAGCGTTCATGGCTTTTACTTCCATTTTATCACCCTCAGTCTATCTCGAAGTCAATCAGTCTATCTCACCGCATAAACTACTCGATCAAATTGAGCCGATTGAGAATACCACCAGGACCAATACGTAAGCGGTGGTACGGTTGGTTTTAGGAATCTCCACTCTGCACTTTGTTTCCAGCACCTTCGAAAATGGTTTTTGATTGTTCTTGGATGTTTTATGTATGTTTTTAATTGTATCTATAAATACATTTTACGTAAGCCGCCCTTAGCCCGCCTCGGCGGGAAGGGCAGGGTATAATTTGAACAGCAATAAATAAATAATCCTCGCAGTAATGCTGTAAAGAGCTAGATTTGAGTCCAGTAGCACCTTACAGAACAAGAAGATTTTCGGGGTATGAGCTTTCAAAAGGCAAAACTCCCTCAGAACTATGACGCCTTTGAGGATGTGACTGGCCCAAGGTCGCCCTGTGAGTTTCACAGCAGTGTGAAGATTTTCATCCTGGTATCCCGGATGCTAGATCGACACTGTGCCGGTACCTCTCTCTTATTTTATGTGGTTAAGTGTGACGTAAGTTTAAATTTCTTGTCGTTTCTTTCGCTCACTCAAAGTATCTCTTGCTGCCACCAGGAATTTGGTTCCAGTCTTCAATTAACTTTTCCCACACTTGTGTGCCCGAGCTCTAAGGCTCCTTCGTTGGTCTATGTGGTACTGAGGGTAAGACTCTGGGTTAGCAATAAACAAGATAAAACTTTATCAGTAAAAGAACCGTATTGGTTACAAGACGTTTTGTTAAGTCGCTTAGTAGAATCTTTCCCTTTTACTCAGGTCTCTGTCAGCTTTTCCCCCTCACACTCTTACAATACTCTGACAATATTAGATTTTGCCTAATATGCCCCTGGAAGTACTTTTCTTTCTCCTTTAGAATCTTAATGCCTTTCACAGCGCCTCTGTATGATTCTAATTAGAAGACTGCTTCTCAGACTCTGTGTAGATTGACCACAACTGACAGCTCCTGACTGCTCCAGCCTTCGGACTGAACTGCACTGCCTTCTCTCTCTCCACACCCACACCCACACACTTCCTAGCTCCGCCCACACACTTCCTAGCTCCGCCCACACACTCTCAGTCACCAACCAACCAATCACTTCACTCACTCATCTCCCTCTTTCACCCCCCTTGTTCTACTGACACTTAGCAAACATTTAAAGAAACACACACATGTAACTGGAAATCATTACAGACGCGTTATCCACTACATTGCTCTGGCTCTTCTCTTGATTCTCCGGGTTTCCTTGAAGATAGTCTCAGGCCATGTTGGTCTGCTGCAGAAGAGCAGATTTTAAGCCCAGTAACACCTTAAAGATCAACACAATTCCCAGGGTATACACTTGTGAGCGTCAAATCTCCTTTGTAGCTGGCAAAATAGGAAAGGACTCAAAATCTTGCTCTTCCAGGTCTCCCTTCTCTGAACTTACCTACCCTTTCCTATTGTGAGGGGAATCCTTTGTTTGTTCTTCATTTTCCTCCTCCCCACCCCTTTAAAAAATGATTTCTTTAGGGCCGAACTGAATTTCTTGGGGTGGAAATTCTGTAGCAGAAAAGGTGATTTCTCAGGGAGTATGCTTTCTTTAAAAGAAGGCAGAAAGGGTCGCCTGTACTACGAAATCAGGATGAGATAAAAGTGCCCAAGCAGTTTCCTCCGAGCGATTCTGCACTAAAATTGAATTCGGCTGTCTTTTTAATCCAGCTCCCCTCCCCATTCTGCACTAAAATCAAATTCAACCTTCTTTTTATTCCAGGTTTTCTCCACCATTCTGCATTACATTACTTCCCTTCTGTGGTCAGCCAGGTTTCAGCCTTCTGTTGGCCCAGGTTATCTGGATATTGTTTTTGCCGTGGACTTAAATTGCCTCAAGTCGAACTCTGGGAAAATTCGGAGTGGCAGGCAAATGCAGAAAGGACTGATGCCATATGAACAGTAAGTCCACATTTTAGCCAACTTTTACTGTCCATGCTGTACCTAACCATGTGACCATGCAGAATCTTGGGGATTTTTTTGTACATTATTATGAGCTCCTGGGGGGGGGGTGACCTCTCAGAGAAGGGGAGAGGCAAAGAGCTTCTTCAAAAAGCAGCTTCTTCTTTTCTTTATATCGTTATACTTTGCTTTTTCTCCTCGAAGGGGAGCCCAATACAGTTGATAGCCCCAATCTCCCCTCCTCCGTTTTATCCTCACGCCGATCACTCTGTGTAGCAAATTTATTGCATATGGCTGATCACTCTGTGACACACATTGGGCTGAGAAGGAGAGTGACTGGCCAAGGTCACCCAGGGAGGAGGAGAATGAAGGGAAGAAGAAGAGGAGGAGGAGGAAGAGGAGGAGTTGGATTTATACCCTGCCCTTCACTACCCGAAGGAGTCTCAGACTAGCTTACAATCTCCTTCCCCTTCCCCTCCCCTGTGAGGTAGGTGGGGCTGAGAGAGCTCTTCCGAGAACTGCTCTGGAGAGAACAGCTCTGAGAGAACTGTGACTGACCCAAGGAGGAGTGGGGAATCAAACCCAGTTCTCCAGATTAGAGTCCGCTGGAGAACTGGGTCTGCTAGAGCCTAATCTAGCTCTCTAACCACTTCAGGACGAAGACTACTCCAGATCTGAAATGCCCATGATGTCGGCTACCTGAGTACAGAAGCCTATCTGCATCAGTTAAAAATAGCCTGTTACCTGAATATCCAGTGACATATAATTTTACCTGCATTCTTCTCATTGGTGTTCTTCTACAGCCAAGATGGAAGCTTGCACGCCGCTCAGGTTCTGTTAAGGTGCACAGCAGCTGAGCGAGTTGGGTTCAGCTATTTAATTCAAGATGATGGGAAACTCTTTGGAAGGTCAGGGGACTAGGAGAGCATCTGGGGCGAAAATTTACAGCATTTCTCACATGGGAAGGGATGGCCGGTGAATTCTTTCCCCATGCTCTGAAAGTTGTCCGCAGTAGCACCTGAGTAACTTAAAAGTGTCATGCTTTCCCCTCCACTCCCGTAGGAACGCCTCTCAAATTTCCTAGGTGGAAAAATGGCTCATGTGTCAAAGTGTCAAAAACTCCAATGGAATGAGTTATGGACCATGGACACATGCTGCCACAGAAAATCTTGGACACATTTTCTACTTAGTTTGTTACTGTTTGTTATCAGGGTCTCTGTTTCTACGAGAAAGGCATACGCAAATAAATAAGTCAGAAGGACAGCTGTTTGCTTCCAGGAAATAGCAGGAAGAATGTTTGGATCTGTTGTGCTACAGGGCATCCAACTACCTGTTCAAGCTCTGGCGGATGTTTCCAAATTGTTCCGGTAGCAGCAAAACTTTCGTTTCCCTGACTCCGGGAATCTGCTGAACTGTCTGGAATACAGAAGCCTTCAAGAGCCGAGGTCCCTTCTGATTAAGGAATGGGTTCCTGGCTCGGTCTTTAGCTTGCTCCTGGACAAGCTGGATAATAAGCTGTGCTGCTTCTCCCTGGTTGGCCACTGGAAGGAACGTCATTCCAAGTTCCAAAACAACAAATATCTGCACCGCCGGGAAATACTGATCACTGATCTGAGTTTTCTCAACTAGGACAATTCCTTGAAGACTGTTGGCATTCCTAAAGCAGCTTGTACTGTTTTACTGGCTCTCACTGCAATAAATTAGATGGATCGGTAGAAGCTGCTTTATGCTGTGAAATGGTCCACTTAGCCTAGCATCATTTCGTCTAGCAGCATCTTTCCAAGATTCCCAGCAGATGTCCTTCCAAGCCAGGTTCCCAGAGCTCCTTTAGCAGAAAATATGAGGAACTTCATACATGCAGAGCATTAGCTCTTTGCCCAGGAGCCCAGCCTCTTGAACCATTGTGGCCAACCAGTTTGCAGATACTTCAGATGTAACAAGGAACACAATCTGGCTTCCCCCACTGCCTAAGAAATCTCAGTTTTGGAAGACATGACAGCAAGCTGCTTGGGGTTTTCTTTTTTCTCCTTCCTGGAGCTTCTCAAAGAATTGAGGATTCGGGAAGATGATGAAGACTGTAGATCCGCCCTCCTGGGACTGCACCAGTCCCTTGATGGCTTTGGGTGATTAATGGTTGTTTGTTAGCTCAGCCTCTTGGGGTCTGTTGAGTAAACTCAATTGATCATTAGCTATCTGGAGGGAAAAGTTCTTTGCAGTGCAACACCAGAGTTCTACCTTTCTAAAACCCTTAGGGTGATTCTGCATCGGCTTTTCCCTCTATGGTTTTAGGTAACCCACGTTGGAACAGAAATTCCCCTCTGCATTGCGTGCCGCTTTCACTTCCTTTGATCATCGGATTTTATGGCACCCTCTACACTGCATGCCACTTTCGCTTTCTTTGATCATCGGGTTTTATGGTACCTTCTGCATAGATTTATGGCCATTCAGGGGCGACTTTGCAGTCAGTATGGCATTGCCTGGGGTTGTTTGAATGTGGTTTTGAGCTGCCCCTTTTCCTCAGCATTGAGAAAATGTGGGGCGAATGCTAGATGCAGAATTGCCCAAACTTCAATGGACTTGGAAGGGTGTCACTTTGCATGGGATGACAGTATTAGTTTTGCATTATTAATTTACTCCCATGATGCACATATTCTGGTTACTAAGGAGAGGTCACACAGTCAACTGTAGCTTCTCTGTGGCTTCTAGCATGCTGAATGTGTGTGTGTGCGTGGGAGTTATTTGTGGAGCTGGGGGGAACCTGGAGCAGAATGTTCAGTGCAGATGGGACCGGGTAGATATGAGGGTGGGATTTTTCAAAGATAGGCAGTATTTGGCAAGGATGCCCACTGCCTAAGCATCCTAAGAATCAACGACACAAGGGCATCATTGTGCAATGTTGTGCAATACCAGCTATCAATGGGCCAAGAGCCAAAAAAATGACACAGTATCAGGTAATGTTGCAAAACTTCTTTATGACTTTCCCCTCCCAAAAGGTGTATGCTTATGTATTATGTTTGGATGTGGTAGCCCATTCCAATTGGTAGCTTGTGCTTTTTATGATGTCATCAAGGTGACTGAAGCCAATTTTTCCTACATTCATAAATGGAGGTATAGCCTGTGAACCAAGAGACTAATTCCAGATTTTAAAGCACTATTAGAAAGCTAAAAGGAGCTGCGGTGGCTCAAGTGGTTAAGATGCTGAACTGCGGGCTGTGGAAGGTCAGGAGTTCAGCAGTTCGAGACCCAAGAGTGCTGCATGACGGAGTGAGCTCCCATCTCTAGTTCCAGCTCTTGCCAACCTAGCAGTTCAAAAGCAAGAAATTGCAAGTAGATAAATAGGTACCACTTCAGCAGGAAGGTAACAGTGTTCCGTGTGCCTTGGTGTTTAGTCATGCTGGCCACATGACTACAGAAACGTCTTTGGACAGCGCTGGCTCTTCGGGTTTGAAACAGAAATGAGCACCACAACCCTAGAGTCAGATTCGACTGGCTTTCGAGCAAGGGAACCTTTACCTTTACCTTTAGAAAGCTAAAAAAATGCCTACACAAATAACTACTACTACTATTAACTACAAATAACTAATACTAATAATAATCTATTACTGTTTTCATGATATGGCATAGATCAAGGGAAAAGTCCATTTCCCCTCCACATTTTGTACAGTTTACTGCATATGACACTTAACCTAATCCAGTTAATCATCTAAAGTATATTAGACAATTATAGCCTATTCCTTTGCCTTTCCAATGAGCCATAGTATGAAGAAATTTATTTTGATATGCCATAGTTAGGTACATGAGAATGGGTCCATTTTTGTAACTGCAAAAAAACATATTTTAGTTTTGTAAGTTTAGCAGCAGTTCACTATGCATGCATTTTTATTTACAAGGGTTCCATTATCATTTCACAGCTGCTAAAACTGAATATTTTATCTAACCCATTTTTAATGTTCATCATCACTGTAATCATCTTCTGCGTCCTCAAGTTCAACTGCAAAGACCAAAGCTGCTGCTGCTGTTTTCCTGGTGTAGTTTACACATTGCAGGGCAAGTAAGTCCATAGGGCACGCATGAGCAGTTTGGCAGTTGACAGGAATGCCCAAAATTTTTGAAAGAGGGATTGCACAGTTAGATATTTTAATCATTTCTCCATATTATTTGCTTCCTTTTGTTTAACTGAGGTTTAACTATCATAAGGTAACACTTTGGACAAAATATACATGTCAGTAAACCAGCACTGGAAGCCAAGATGGAGAAGATCTCCACAGCCACCGTGTACTTCCCTTTGGTGCTCAGATAGGTTGGAACAAAAGACAACCAAACACTGCAAAACATCAACATACTGAAGGTGATAAACTTGGTTTCATTGAAACAGTCTGGCAGTTTCCTTGCTAGGAAAGCCACATTCAAGCTTATGATGGAAAGGAGTCCAATGTAGCCAAGAACAATACAGAACATAGTGGCAGACTCTTCCTTGCATTCTGCAACTATTTCTTCTGTAAGAGACTGCGTGTCCAGATTGGGGAATGGAGGGGAGGTTCCCAGCCACAGCACACAGATGCCTACTTGAATGAGGGAGCAGGAAAAGACAATGGAGATGGCCAGTCTTTTCCCCACCCACTTCCTCATGCTGGACCCTGGTTTGGTGGCCACGAAAGCCACCACCACAGTGATGGTTTTGGCCAACAAGCAGGAAACAGCCACCGAGAAGATGATGCTGAAAGCCGACTGCCGGAGTAAGCAGGTCAGCTTTGTCGGCTGTCCAAGGAAGGGGAAAGAGCAGAGGAAGCAGAGCAGGAGGGAGATGAGAAGCGTGTAGGTGATCTCTCGGTTGTTGGCTTTGACGATGGGGGTCTCTTTGTACTTAATGAACATTCTTAGTACCAAGACTGTGATCAGGGTAAAAAAAATGGCTACTGAGGCTAAACTGATTCCTAAAGGTTCTTCATAAGACAGATAGCTTATTATCTTGGGAATGCAGCCATCTTGGTTCTTGTTTGGATACTGATTCTCTGGGCATTTGATACAGTTGTCCATGTCTGGAAAAAGAGAGAAAGACTGCCCACCTGAGTGTGAGTACACATGTGATATAGTGCAAATGATCATGGCTCACCTTCCGTGAGGTTGGCTTGACATAGACTGACCTCACCACCAGATGCAGACATCTGGAAACACATTTAAGATGTTCTTTCTGCTGTTGCTGGATGATCTTTCTGAAGTCTTTTTGCTATCTCTTTATTGTGCTCAAAACATTTACCATTTCCATTGGGTTTGTTATTTTACCCAGTCATAAAGTATACTTAGGAGCTGCGGTGGCTCAAGTGGTTAAGATGCTGAACTGCAGGCTGTGGAAGGTCAGTAGTTCAGCAGTTCAAGACCCGAGAGTGCCGCATGATGGGGTGAGCTCCCGTCTCTAGTTCCAGCTCCTGCCAACCTAGCAGTTCGAAAGCAAGAAATTGCAAGTAGACAAAAATAGGTACCACTTCAGTGGGAAGGTAACAGCGTTCCGTGCGCTTTGGTGTTTAGTCATGCCGGCCACATGACCACGGAAATGTCTTCGGACAGCGCTGGCTCTTCGGCTTTGAAACGGAGATGAGCACCGCAGCCCTAGAGTCGGATTCGACTGGCTTTCGAGCAAGGGAACCTTTACCTTTACTTTAAAGTATACTTACCTGCCTTTTCATTTCTGTAAGTAGCAGATATAGGAAAGGCAACCATGGCCTCTCCTTAGATAATTATAGCCTTCTATAATTGCTAAAAGGAGCTGCGGTAGCTCAAGTGGTTAAGACGCTGAACTGCAGGCTGTGGAAGGTCAGTAGTTCAGCAGTTCAAGACCCGTGAGTGCCGCATGACGGGGTGAGCTCCTGTCTCTAGTTCCAGCTCCTGCCAACCTAGCAGTTCGAAAGCAAGAAATTGCAAGTAGATAAATAGGTACCACTTCGGAGGGAAGATAACAGCGTTCCGTGCGCCTTGGTGTTTAGTCATGCCGGCCACATGACCACGGAAACGTCTTCAGACAGCGCTGGCTCTTCGGCTTTGAAACGGAGATGAGCACCGCAACCCTAGAGTCGGATTCGACTGGCTTTCGAGCAAGGGAACCTTTACCTTTACCTTTATAATTGCTAAAACATCAGAATTTACATGGTACTTTAGGATTTTGTGCTATTTTATATTGTTGTTTTAAGTGGTTTTTGGTGTAGTGGTTAAGTGATTTACCTGTAGGGTCAGTATGGCAATACAAGTTGCTGACCAATGCAGAGAATTCAGTGGGGAAGTCTTAATTGTTCAAGTCCCATCATACGTTATATGCACCCTTGATTTCTCAGCATGTGACCCACAGCTGAAATCTGTGTGGTGAATGGACAGCCTTGGAAACATGGGCCTTGTGTTGACCCTTTCCCCCAAATTTCTGATTCTGTGCAAAAATTGCCCTAACCTTTCCTATGGGAATGATACAGAGCCCTGGTTTACCAACTTACTGCATACACAGCATGGTACATTCTCATTAAGATATATTATCATTGGAATTAGCACCACATGCAGCCTGAAGCAGGAGAAGTTCTTGCAAGGTACCACGTACCCTTCTGGTTTGAAATCTTCCCATCTGGGCACAGCTCACAGTCATAGCAGCAAAATTTCTCGCCTTCCTTCCTTTTCTTTAGGTAACCAGGAGGGCAGTGGTCATTGCACAGAGAAAGGGGAGGCACCTGTACCAAAACATGAGAAGATTTTAGGATGGGCCTCAAGAGGCATTATTTCTTGTTGAGGAAGAAATACAGCAGTGAACAAGTGATATGGAATGATGGAGAATGTGACGGGTTGGATCCAGAGCTTCTGTTCTGCTAACACAAGAGCCTTTGTCTGAGGCAAAGAGACTCCCACCAGCACCAATACCCCTGTTCTGATCCAAGAGGTTGCATGCCAGCAGAAGGGCCTGTGTGCCTTTTGTCAGGGGAACAGAACTTTTTGTATCTAGCCCTATGACAACAACAACGTTCTAGAACTTTCCTGATCATGATGGATGGTAAAAGGTAAAGGTAAAGGTTCCCTTGCTCGAAAGCCAGTCGAATCCGACTCTAGGGCTGCGGTGCTCATCTCCGTTTCAAAGCCGAAGAGCCAGCGCTGTCCGAAGACGTTTCCGTGGTCATGTGGCCAGCATGACTAAACACCAAGGCGCACGGAACGCTGTTACCTTCCCACCGAAGTGGTACCTATTTTTGTCTACTTGCAATTTCTTGCTTTCGAACTGCTAGGTTGGCAGGAGCTGGAACTAGAGACAGGAGCTCACCCCGTCATGCGGCACCCGGGTCTCGAACTGCTGAACTACTGACCTTCCACAGCCTGCAGTTCAGCGTCTTAACCACTTGAGCCACCGCAGCTCCCTGATGGATGGTACATTAACAATAATATCTCCTGTAAATTGTGCTTGCGAGAACTTGGGATATTCATATTAAAGTGGCAGTATTGCATGTATGGACAACGTCCTATCCCCTCTTTGGAAAAGCTTTTTGGAAACGGATGTGTAAAGGCCGACAGGCTCTGCCAGAGGCACAATGGCAGTGTCCTGTTTACAGTCTCCATGCACTCACTTTGGAATTGAACTGTTTGAAAAGCTTATCTGCTATATTTTGAAAACAACAAACTGACTGAGCTATTTTAAAAGGTGATCTGCTGTATTTTGAAAACAACAAACTGACAACATTTTTCGACACAGGCACTTTGTTCCTTTAAATATATTGGATGAGAATGGAAAAGATTATGGACTGAACATGTATGTATTAGACTTCGGAACTGTTGTATGAACAGAGTATATTGATATTAGTATCTTTAATAAGTGTTGGGTATTTATGATATATTTCTTGTAATATGTTCACTGTTTTTTCCTTGTATTTAGCCTCTTTCCATGAATCTCTGTTTGATTATTTATCTAGTCAGTTTGGTGTAGTGGTTAAGAGCGTGGACTCTAATCTGGGAGAACTGGGTTTGATTCCCCACTCTGCCACATACAGCTGCTGGTGTGACCTTGGGTCAGTCACAAGTTCTTTCAGAGCTGTTCTCTCAAGGGTAGTTCTCTCAGAGTTCTCTCAGCCCCACCTACCTCACAGGGTGTTCATTGTGGGGAAGGGAAAGGGATTGTAAGCCGCTCTGAGACTCCTTCAGGTAGTGACGGGTGGGGTATAAATCCAATCTCTTCTTCTTCTTCTACCTGGAGGCTGGCAACCCAAACTGGCCCCTATGCCACACTAAGTGCTGAAGAAGGGGAGAGCAAGAGCTTGCAAGAGGGGTTAGTGCGAGGGTGGGAGAATGGGTGTCGGGCAGGAAGCCGAAGCTAAGGGGAAGAGAGGAATAGGGGAAGAAAAAGCTGGAGAGAGGAATCAAGATGTGGCATGTGGGAAGGAGATATCCCCTCCCACGTAATTCCTCAGAGACCCATCACTTGTAAAAGGCATGATCCAATAAAAAATAAACCATTACAAACCAAGGAATGGCGATAAGATTAGCACTTGAAAAATAACATGAAAGCAGCCCAGAAACTCCTGCCATCAACGCAATCCTCCTCCCTTCAGAGATTACAACCCTGCTTCAAAAGAACAGCCCTACAAGTTGTAGAAAAAGTTATTAGTAAAGCTGTCTAATCTCTGTGGTGAGTGGGTTCCAGAAGGTAGGCCCAACCGCCAGACAGGCTCTGTTTCTCATAGTTGTTTATCTCTGCAGTCAGAGGGAACCACTAATAAGTAGTAGACAACTTTCTGCCCCACAAACCATCCTTAGGCAGAATATGGTGTCCCATGAGAATGCCCGAGAATACCCTAGAATTCATACCTGGTTAAAATGTCTTTGCCACACAATTAAATTTTCATGAATGATGAATTTGTTTCCTCCAGGATCCACTCTTCCAACTTTCATTCTAAGGGAAGACTTGTTTGGGAATATGACCAAGTTGGTTATATCGTATCCAGTTTCTATTTCCCCGTTATCATTCAAAGACACGAGTTCTCCAGCTGAGTTGTTAAACGAAATTCCCCGAAGAGACAGATGTAGCTTGTTGAAAGAGGGGGGAGGGGAAGAAGGCAGTTACAAGATATTGGGAACTGATATCAAGATTTCTGAACATGTGAGGTAGCAAATACACTTTTCTGTTGTTTCATTCAGATCTAACTCGCAACTATTTAGCGTGACCGAATCTCAACATTATCCAGGTTCCAAGTCTAGGAAGAAATATGCAGCTATAAAACTTTGCCATTGGATAGTGTATTCAACACCATTTTGCCATGAAGAAGAAAGCTGGACGCTGCCTTGCCATATACTGGTCTGTTCATTGACACAATGCAATTATACCATGAATACGATACCTGCCAAGATTGGAGATCTTGAAGTTCAGCTCTTTTATGTCCCACTTCTGTTCTCTGATTAGAGGAGTGCATAGCCTGCAAAGCATGTGCCACGGTGTAGACAGCATTACCGATACCATAACTGTGGCCAGTCATGGGCATTTCAAAAACAGCCATAGGAAGGCTCTCCAGCCTCTCCACCCCAGTACATGTTTCATTGTCTTTCATTGGCTCTGTAGGATCTGGAAACGAACAGTCAAATGCTTGCGCCCAGAAATCCTTGAGGAAACCATCTCCTGGTGCCCAATAAGGTTTTACAACCCGAAGATATTCCCGGAATCTGAGGAATTCATTTGCCCGCGTTTGAAAGGAAATTGCACCTTGGAAGAACTGGAGATCTGCATATCTGAGAAAACCCGTTGATGCAAAATCAGTCTCGCCCATCATAATCCACACCTTCCTAAATGACTCGCTTTCTTTATATCCTGGGACACCAATCAACAACAAAAACATCATGATATTAATGGTCAAAGCTTCTCCATAGAGGATAAACGTATGGGTTTTGTTCTCTTTGAAAGGGCTGTAGATGTCTGCCAAGAAAACATTAACATCACCCACATTGTTCCAGTTTGTTTGCTGGGGGATTCTTCCTGTGACAGATGAACAGATTCCATTTTGGGAGAGCAACGGCTCCACAGTCTTTAGGAAATGGGCCCCAGAGGCAACATCCACAACAAAGAGTCCAACCCAGGTCCATCCAAAATGAAGGAGCAGATGAATCATGGCCATATACTGATGAGATTCATTTGGGACCATGCGGTAAAAGACAGGAAACTCTTTTGTATCCCTCTCCACTGGGGCAAATGACCCGTATGTGAGCTGGAAGGAAATGTGAAGATATACTAGAAAGAGGGTGTAGTGTATCCAGCTCAAAACATGTGCTCCAGCCAGCCATGCGCTCGGACCGGTTCCAGCCGGTCCGACATGCGGCCGGGCGAAGTGCCTGAGCTTCGGTCCAGAGGACAATGGACGGTAGGATCCTAGCTCCCTCCCAATCGGGGAGCAGGAATCCTAGGAGATAACTCAGTCAATGTAAATAGTCCAATCACGGGGTGTTGTGTGTGTTGGGGTGTGGTTCCTTTGGGAATAAAAGCCTGCAAGCCAGCTTCACTTGTCTTGTTCTTGAACTAATAAAGTATGTGAGAGCTGAAATCACTCATCAGTCTCAGTACTTTTCAGAAGGTAAGAGAAATGTATGTGTGTGTGTGTGTGGTTGTTTATAGAATAAATGTTTCCTGAAGGAATCTGCAAGCTCGGCAATGGTCAAAAAGTCCAGGACTCTCAGTTTTCTGACTATTTCTCAAACTGTGAGAATATGTCTAAACTAACTTCCACTTCTTCATATTTCCTGTTTCCTGTGGGGGCGTGTCCACTCTCCGTTTGGCTTTGTTCTTTCATGCCCCAGATGGCTTTCTTTCATTCTTCCTTCTCGAACACCAAAGAAGGTGATGCTGAGAGGCAACCTGTTGATTCCACGGCACTTGTGCCAAAGAGACCCACAGGGTTCCAAGCAATGCTCCCTCTAAGCTGTGGAGTCTTGTGAGCAAAAATTCTACTTTGTGAGCTACTGGCATTAAAGTTGTGAACGATTTGGCTACTGCATAAATTAGTTTGCTCTGGAGCCCTCCTTCCTGAGCTAAGACAAAAGTGTGTGAGCCGGAGGCTAAAAAACTGTGAGCTAGCTCACTCACACTATCTCAGCTTAGAGGGAACACTGGCTTCAACTTCTTTCCTATGCTGGCTTAACATCACTCAAAACCACTGGAAGAGGCCATCCTGTGGATGACGGTGAAGGGTCATCAGAACGATGCTGAAAGTCTGTTTTCATCCACTGGGCAGACAGTGTGAGGTAGTGTTTTCTTGCCTGACCGGGACTAAAGGTAAAGGTTCCCTTGCTCGAAAGCTAGTCGAATCCGACTCTAGGGTTGCGGTGCTCATCTCCGTTTCAAAGCTGAAGAGCCAGAGCTGTCCGAAGACGTTTCCGTGGTCATGTGGCCAGCATGACTAAACACCAAGGCACATGGAACGCTGTTACCTTCCCACCGAAGTGGTACCTATTTATCTACTTGCAATTTCTTGCTTTCGAACTGCTAGGTTGGCAGGAGCTAGAACTAGAGACGGAAGCTCACTCCGTCATGCGGCACTCTCGGGTCTCGAACTGCTGAACTACTGACCTTCCACAGCCTGCAGTTCAGCATCTTAACCACTTGAGCCACTGCAGCTCCGGGACTAGGGAGATCTATATTCAAATCTCCACTCTGCCATGAAGCTCAGTAGGCATCTTGGGCCAGTCACTTTGTGTCAACCCAAAGTACCAAACAGGGTCACCCTGGTCTTGGATCAGCTGACCAGGTATATAAGAACATAAGAACATAAGAGAAGCCAATGTTGAATCAGGCCAATGGCCCATCCAGTCCAACACTCTGTCACACAGTGGCCAAAATATACCAGGTGCCATCAGGAGGTCCAGCAGTGGGGCCAGGACACTAGAAGCCCTCCCACTGCTGCCCCCTCCAGCACCAAGAATAGAGGGCATCACCTGCCCCAGACTGAGAGTTCCCATCTATACCCTGTGGCTAATAGCCACTGATGGACTTCTGCCCCATATGTTTATCTAATTCCCTCTTGAAACTGTCCATGCTTGTAGCTGCCACCACCTCCTGTGGCAGTGAATTCCATGTGTTAATCACTCTTTGGGTGAAGAAGGACTTCCTTTTATCTGTTCTAACCCGACTGCTCAGCAATTTCATGGAGTGCCCACGAGTTCTTGTATTGTGAGAAAGGGAGAAAAGGACTTCTTTCTCAACCTGCTCAATCCCATTCATAATCTTATAAACCTCGATCATGTCACCCCTCAGCCGTCGTTTCTCCAAGCTAAGGAGCCCCAAGCGTTTTAACCTTTCTTCATAGGGAAGGTGTTCCAACCCTTTTATCAGTCTAGTTGCCCTTTTCTGCTCTTTTTCCAATGCTATAATATCCTTCTTGAGATGTGGCGACCAGAACTGTACACAGTATTCCAAATGAGGTTGCACGAATGATTTATACAGGGACATGATGATACTGGCTGATTTGTTTTCATATGTGATCCAAGGAGGCAATCATACAGCCTCGGGGCCTGCAAAGTCTGAATTTGTAAGTGGATTCCTCAGTCTGTTCAACTGAGAACCAGCATGGTGTAGTGGTTAAGGGCCGCCTGCAGCCTCTAATCTGGAGAACCGGGTTTGAGAATTCCCCACTCCTCCACATGAAGCCTGCTGGGTGGCCTTGGGCCAGTTGCGGTTCTCTCAGAACTCTCTCCACCCCACCCGCCTCACAAGGTGCCTGTTGTGGGAAGAGGAAGGGAAGGTGATCATAAAGCTGCTTTGAGGCTCCTTGAGGTAGAGAAAAGAAGGGTATAAAACCTACTCTTCTTCTTGTTGTTTACCTGCGAGGCCCGACCTCAGTCTCAGCTTGGTGCTCCTGCTTGCCTTACCAAAACAGACTTTGTGTAACTTGACCCTGCCTGTTCCATCCAGATTACACATCTGGCCTCCTCAGTTTGGCTTCCTCATCCGTACTTTTGATTTTCAGCCTGTCTCTGACCCTGGAGTACATGAAGCTGTGTTCACATAAAGCTGCCTTGTACTGAACCAGACTTTTCATCCATCAAAATCAGCATCGTCTCCTCAGACTGGTAGCGGCTCTCCAAGATCTCAGGCAGAGGTCTTTCCCAGCTCCTACTGGGAAAGGAGAGCCAGTTTGGTGTAGTGGTTAAGTGCACGGACTCTTATCTGGGAGAACGGGGTTTGATTCCCCACTCCTCCACTTGCACCTGCTGATGTGACCTTGGGTCAGTCACAAACTCTGGCACAGCTGTTCTCTCAAGGACAGTTTCTGTCAGAAGTTCTCTCAGCCCTGCCTACCTCACAGGGTGTCTGTTGTGGGGAGGGGAAGGGAAAGGAGTTTGTAAGCTGCTCTGAGACGCCTTTGGGCAGTGAAGGGCGGGGTATAAATCCAAACTCTTCTTCTTCTTCTTCTTCTACTGCCAGATTCTTCAACTGGAGATGCCAGGGATTGAACCCTGGAACTTGTACATGCAAAGCTGATGCTCTACCACTGAGCCACGGCCCCTCCTCATATGGGACTGCTCAGGGAGCTGTTCCTGTTGGCAGCAGAGGATAGGGCTCTCATAAATGGGTTTAAATTAAGGGCAGGAAGGTAGCAGCTGGCTATTAGGGAGAACTTTTTTACAGTCAGCATGCTGTCATGACATCAGGACATACAGTTCTACCAGATGCTGCAGACTGAGCAGGAGGAGAGAACTGGCAGTCTTTAAGCAGCGGCTGGACAAACACTTGTCAGGGATTCTGTAGGCTGATCCTGCATTCAGCAGGGGGTTGGACTAGATGACCTTTATGGCCCCTTCCAGTTCTGGGATTCTGGGATTCTTTGACCCAAGTTCTTCTAATGAACTCTGTGGTTCAGTCAGGATTTGAACCAAGTTCAACTCTCATTATATCGCACTAGGTCTCATACAACATTTCCCTGTAAGAGTTGAACCGGCAGGGACGAAAGATTCAAAATAACCATGCTGTTCATATAAAGGTGTGTGGGGGAGGGTTAATGTTCTTTTGAATGGGTTAATAATACAATACTCAGCTTGTGGGTCAATTGTCTGAGCGAGTAAATATATTAATATGAGACGTGTGCATTCTGTGTGTGTTTATGCAATTCATATTTTGCAGAGCTTTTGCAGGGCTGCTTTGATGATTCAGGTCTGTGGGTTTCCCCCCCTTAAAATTAAAGGAATCGACTACAATTTCTGGGACATGCTTTTAGGACAGAAACTTCCTAAATAGATTTACGCTGCTTGAAATGGCAAAGAGTCACCTGGCACCTTAAAGACAGCTGCAACACTTTTGTGTATTTTTGGTTGCAGCAGACCGACACAGTTACCCTTCTGGAATCTGCACTGACCCTCAGACACATGTCACCACACACACACATCTTACCTGTGGAGTCTTGTAAAGTCCTAAGATGTCTGCCATACGGTGTGAGACATCCCCACCGAGCCCCCCAACAACAGCTATCACATTTCTCTGGACATCACATTTGTAGTTGGGGACAAATGTGTGTACTCTAAAGAGCAAGTCCAGAGTGGTCCGATAGGTCATCCTCTCATCGTAGTAGCTGTCATAGATGTGGAAACCGAGGGTGAGATTGGGCAAGATCTTGGGATTCTTATTAATCTCATTGACTGCAAATGCCAAGGCCAGGACATGTTGGTAGAACTTGGTTATCATTCTGTAAATAGTATTAAGTGCTCTTTAACAGAAGGACTTTATCATGCACCAAGTGATTTTTGCATAATTATGAAGAAGAAGAAGAAGAAGAAGAAGAAGAAGAAGAAGAAGAAGAAGAAGAAGAAGAAGAAGAAGAAGAAGAAGAAGAAGAAGAGGAGGAGGAGGAGGAGGAGGAGGAGGAGGAGGAGGAGGAGGAGGAGGAGGAGGAGGAGGAGATTGGATTTATACCCCGCCCTTCACTTGGAGTCTCAGAGCAGCTTACAAACTCCTTTTCCTTCCCCTCCCCACAACAGACACCCTGTGAAGTAGGTGGGACTGAGAGAACTCTAACACAAACTGCTCTTTTCCAAGAACAGCTGTGCCAGTGCTTGTGACTGACCCAAGGTCACATCAGCAGGTGCAAGTGGAGGAGTGGGGAATCAAACCCGGTTCTCCCAGATTAGAGTCCACACACTTAACCACTACACCAAACTGGCTCTCCGAACTGGTCCATTCAGGGTCCTACTTTCTCACTTTTCATTTGATATCATTATTTTTGAATTACTAAACATCTTATTCTGCCCAAACGACACTTGATAACGCATCAAAATACTAACCATTGAGCTATTCAGAGAATGCTGGCAAACTACCTTTCAAAAACGGCCATCCAGGCTGTCCTTGTCTAACATAAAGAACTCCTAGTAGCAGCCCCAGTAAATCACTCAGCAATTCTGCATTGGCATTTCCCTCCATTGTTTTACCAAATGTGCAGCTCAAAACCACATTCAAATACCCCGGGGCAACGTTGTGCTGACTGTGAAGACCAATGCTCCCTCTAAACTGTGGAGTCTTGTGAGCAAAAATTCTACTTTGTGAGCTACTGGCATTAAAGTTGTGGGTGAGCAATTTGGCTACGGCATAAATTGGTTTGCTCTGGAGCCATCCTTCCTGAGCGAAGACAAAAATGTGTGAGCCGGAGGATAAAAAACTGTGAGCTAGCTCACACTAACTCAGCTTAGAGGGAACACTGGTGAAGACACCCCTGAATGGCCATAAATCTATGCAGAAGGTACCATAACACCCGATGGTCAAAGAAAGTGAAATCAGCATGCAGTATAGAGGGTACCATAAAATCTGATGTTCAAAGAAAGGGAAAGCAGCATGCAATGCAGGAGGGAATTTCTGTTCCATCGTGGGTTTGGCAAAACAACAGAGGGAAAAGCCAATGCAGAATCGCCCACTGTCTACATTTTGTCGTGTCACACAATGATTAGGAAAAGCTAAGGTGAACCAAACCTTTACGACATTTTTGTTTCAGAGTATCCCCTCTCAGGTACAAACGATCGCTAGGGTTTCAGTGCTCACAAAATTCACAGGAGGAAAAGTGAATAGACCGACTTACTCTGGCACCTCAAATAAACTCAGCGAAGGCTGTTCTTGAAAAGACGTGATGTAAAATGGATAAAGGATCTGTGAAACAATCCCACCAATAAGGAAGTCCCCTGGCTGGAACCATTCATGCGGAACAGGGAGAGGATCCTTGGCAGAGCACCGTAGAGCGTTTACGTTCCGCCACACGAGAACTGATAGAAATATCATTAACGCCTCCCTCACCATTCTACCCACAAATCTCTCTGTGTGCAGAGTCTCCTAAACTCATATACAGCTCAGGGGACTACTTTGGATAGCTGCTGCTTCAGCCGACCTACTTCATAACGGGAAACATACGGGCCTTTTTTAATCAAAGAGGAAAGCCTCGGATGCTAGCGGGATGGCATAGGGCCAGAATTCAAATCTTCACAAACAAGTTTGAACAGACAGAGCCCTGCCAGCCTCTCACCCTTGACTCCAGCTCTTGGTACCCATGGCTGGCTGGCTGGCTGGGTTTATAACCCCATTCAGATGTGCTTCTTGATCGTTTCCTGCCCCCCTTCTGGAGCCTCTGTTGAGAAGAAATTAGAGTGGTTTACATAATTGTAAGGGGAGAGAATTCCCTCAGGGTTGAGGTCTGAAGAGCAAAATCGATAACTTGTTTTCTTCCTTTCAGAACCTCCCCCTAGAGTGAAGCTGATATTGTCTCTTTTTATTTCTATTATGTTTATGTCATGCTTTCCTTCCAAGAAGCTTCAAGAGGTGATTATGGGTGGTTGTCCCCTCTTCCATTATCTGCACTACAAGACTTGTGAGGTAGGTTAGGCCGAACAAGAGTGACTGGCCCAAGGTCATGCAGTAAGCCTCATGGCTAGCTGAATTGGGACTTGAACCTGGAGTCCCCCAGTCCTAATTCAATACTCTAACCACTACACTGTAGGGCTGCCAGGCTTCCTACTATGGCAGGAGGCCTCCCACTGGCAGCTGTCCTTGCCAGTCACCACTCCAAGCAGTGGCGCCCGCCCCACCCCCCCAAAAAAGGCGCCTCTGCCCCGTGTGGTCCTTCGTCACTTTAAAGAGAAAACCCAGAACTGATGTAGGGGTAGCTCTAGAAATTGCTGCAAGTCCTAGAGCTACCTTATGTCACTTCAAGGTTTTTCACAGACATGACATAGCGGCACACAGGATGAGGCAGGCTGCCCATGTCCCTGCTTCTGAACCTCCCACCGGTTGCCAGGTGCAGCCTGGCAACCAGGGCTATTTTGGGGCAGGAACGCACAGGAACGGAGTTCTGGCTGGCTCCTGAGTTGGCCACGCCCAGCAGGAACTCATTAGCATAACAGGCCACACCCAACAGCAGAAACTCATGAGAACTGGCTACATTAGGGCTGTGTGGCCTAACATGCAAAGGAGTTCCTGCTACAAAAAGAGCCCTGGGTTTTGACAACAAACAAGGTAAACAGAATAAGAAGCAAAAGGTGGGTGTGGCTGGATGACCACACTTCTGGTAACAAGAGGGTGTGGCCTAATATGCTAATGAGTTTCTGCTGTTGGGTGTGCCCTATTATGCTAATGAGTTCCTGCTGGGCTTTTTCTACAAAAACAGCCCTGCTGGCAACCCTGCTACACTTGTTCTATTGACAAATATCCCTTATGCTATTTTCTCAGTGTTCTTGCATGCATGCTGCAAGATGCCACAATCAAACAGGCACACACTGAGCCTCTTCTCAAGTACACAAAATATAACTTTCTTCAGAATAAACAAAACAAGGCCTGCTAGAGACCTTCTATAAAATATCAGCCTTCAGGCAGCTCTTAAACAAGTGATTCGGCTTTATTAACCAGAACAATCAACAAGGACAACACCACAGAAGCTAGCTCAATTTATACTCTTTTGACCTATACAACCATGCCCCCGAGGATGTTAAACACCAATCATAACTTGTAGATAATGACCAATCGTTGTTGCTCCCTCCAAAACCATCCCTAAGCTCTGATTGGCCCACTGTGCAAAGTAGCCAATCGGAATGTGCATTTTAGGATACCAGGCCTCTATGGAGCTATGACTGAAGCTCAGGCAACTTAACTGTAAGCAGGGCTCTTTGTAGCAGGAACTCCTTTGCGCATTAGGCGACACATCCCTAATGTAGCCAATCCTCCAAGAGCTTACAGTAGCCCCAGGTAAGAAGAGCTCTGTAAGCTCTTGGAGGATTGGCTACATTAGGGGTGTGTCGCCTAATATGCAAAGGAGTTCCTGCTACAAAAAGAGCCCTGACTGTAAGTATTAACACAATACATAACACCTTCACAGCAGCTTGTCTGGCCAGCTTACCTGGAGCTTTCTGTAAAACCTGGGCTGGCTCTCTTACAGAATCTGGTTCCTTGGAACTACAATAAAACTTGAAGTGGATTTCAGAATATTGCATATACCCCTTATTATACTCTTGTGTTATTTTTGTAACGTGTATATGTTATATTTTGGGCAGTAGAGTAGGGTTGCAGCTGCCTGGAGAAAAAAAATTCTGTACCTTTAATAGAGGCTGATGTTGTTTACCTCCATGCAGTAAACACATTAAGCATCTCTTAAAAGGGACAGGACATTTTTTTTCTTCGGGACTATAAACAACCCTACAGTGGAGGCCAGAGACCCCCTTGCTTTGTGCTACTTTACAACATGGAAACTGGGTTCTGGAGCTCGGGTTTGGCGAGTACTGGGTTAACTGAGACCTATGGCTCTCATACCTTTTGCTGAAATGCCGTTGGAGGTATACTTGTTGTGAGCAAAAAGAAAATCTACATCCCCCCCAAAAAAGAGGAGGGAAACTAAACCAACCAAGCAAAAACTTCCAAAGGAAGTTTAGAAAACTCATGGAGGGCCAAAAGTTAAAAACATAAGTAAGTATAGACAAAAGCGTGTTTATTTCAAAGACATATAAAAACCTCCTAGGGGCCCAAGTAAAGCCTCATAAAATGTAAAATGTCTTTGAAATAAACACTCTTTTCTCTATACTTATGTTTTTAACTTTTAGCCCTCAGTAAGTTTTCTAAGCTTCCTTTGGAGGTTTTTTAAAAAGAAACTCCGACAGGGCAATCACTATGCCCAGAATAATTTTATCATTGAGCATTTATGAGAAATATTAGAAATTTGGAAGACAGTGGGCAGTAAACTGTCCCCTTGCATTGCTCTATTGGCTGTGGCAGTGATAAGCTCCCGTTCCCATTGGAGAATCTATCACTTGCTTTGTCTTCAGGAACGGATGTTAAAGTTTTTTTGCACCCCAGAGCTATTATGGCTGAACTATCTTGACCTCAGTACCAAAGTATTTACAGAAGGCCACCTGGCAGCCCATGAAAGCCTGGCGACCAGTCAGGCAAGACTTTAATGTTTCAACGTCGGTTCCAAGCCCCATCTTTGGATCACTTTGGCCACCGCCCTGTGGACATCTTTGTTCCGTAGGGTGTAAATGATGGGGTTGAGCAAAGGGGTGACCACAATATAAAAGACGGCAATTCTCTTGTCTAGGTCGGTGGCTGTGCCTGACCGAGGCCTCATGTACATGGAGATGACAGTGCCGTAGAATAAGGTGACCACCGCCAAGTGAGAGGCACAGGTGGAGAAGGCCTTCTGCCGTCCGGAAGCCGACTGCATTTGCAAAACAGAGGACAGGATGAGGCTGTAGGAGGTCAGGATAACCGAGAGGGGAACCAGGAGGATCAGCACGGCTGCCCCAAATATAACAGCCTCTGTAACGTGGGTGTCAGCACACGCGAGTTTCAGAACTACCGGCAGCTCACAGAAGAAGTGGTTGATGCGGTTGGGGCCACAGAAAGGGAGGCGAAGGGTGCAACCCACATTCATTACGGACAGGAGGAAGCCACCGGCCCAAGAGGCTAAAGCCAGCTGCAACTGGCGCCATCTGCCCATGGCAATGGCGTAGAGTAAGGGATGGCAGATAGCCAAGTAGCGGTCGTAGGCCATGGCGCCCAGCAGAAGGCCCTCAGTGCTACCTAGGGATAAAGCAATGTACATTTGTGCGGCACAACGGGTGAAAGAGATGGCTCCGTTGCCAGCCAGTAGGTGAGCCAACATCTGAGGCACCGTACTGGTGACATAACAGATTTCCAGGCTGGACAGGTGGGTTAGGAAGTAGTACATGGGGGTGTGGAGGCGGGAGTCCACCTGGATCAGCATGATGATCACCAGGTTCCCCACCACGGTCAGCAAGTAGATGAGGAGGATGACCACGAAGAGCAGAATCTGAGTCTTGCGGTGGTTGGAGAGTCCCACCAAGATGAACTGGGTGACAGAGGTGATGTTCTCAGCCCTCATCCTGGGCTCCTTTCTGTGGAGGTGGGAGAGAGGAATATTTTCTCAGAAAGGGTCTATCATAAAAGAAAAAGCTATGCTGTGTTCTACAGAAGAACTTAAGAGGAGCCATGTTGGATCAGGCCAATGGCCCATCCAGTCCAACACTCTGTGTCACACAGTGGCCAAAACCCAGGTGCCATCAGGAGGTCCATCAGAGGGATCAGAACTCCAGAAGCCCCCCCCCCGGTTGCCCCCCAAGCACCAAGAATACAGAGTGAAAAGTACTGAGGCTGGAGACTCAGCATAGTGAATCAGCTCTTGTTTATTGGATTACATCAGGAACGAAAGATAAACTGGCCGGGCAGTGACCGGCTTATATGCGTACCCCACACCACACACACGCCCATCACCCGTGATTGGCCTTATTTACAAGCCAACACTTCAATAGGTCTACTTTCGGATCCAGGCAAGCCCATAGGTGTGCCTTCGCATCCGAAGTGGCTATTGTCTTAGGAACGAAGGTCTGAGGTTTGTCGGACCGCCACCTCCGTGGCGGCCATCTTCTACAGCTAATCCATAACACAGAGCATCACTGCCCCAGGCATAGTGTTACAGGTTATTCCCGCCCCCGGGAGTAAGGAATTGCACTTACACTCAGAAGCACTCCGCTCCAACTTTTTTCTGAGAATGCAAAAGAGCCCAAGTTGCAAAAGGAAGCAGAGATCTAGGAGAGCTGCAGATGAGGGGACTTGGGGCAGGCGCCATGTCTGGACTGTGATTTTTTAAAAGTCCGAAACCCTCTTTCGTGTAAATTGTCCCAAACACCATTGCAATGAACAGCATTGTGCAACAGAGGCCTTCCAGAATTTAAGGGGAGAGGCTCAGCAGTGGAGCATCTGCTTGGCACGCCGAAGGTCCCAGGTTCATCCCCTGGCATTTCCAGTTAAAAGGATCAGGTAATAGGTGATGTGAAAGACCTCTACCAGGTACCCTGGTGAGCCTCTGCCAGTCTGAGTAGGCAATACTGATCTTGATGGTCAAAGGGTTCATCGGGCAGCTTCATGTCTCTGTATTTCAGACCCATTCCTCCATTTGCAGCTTTCGTTAAAGAGAACCACATTCCCCTTTTCTTACACAGATGTAAGCAGATGTATGGGCCAACCTGCATTTAGCATTTTTACCAAACCCACACTGGAACAGAAAAAGCTGCAGTTCAAAACCACATTCAACTATCCCGGACCAATACTGTACTGACTGCAGAGTCACCCCCGAATGGCCATAAAACAGCCATAATTCTATGCAGACGGCCACCATTAAACCAGAAAGCAGCATGCAGTCTGGTCACTGCCATAAAATGCAACACTCAATCAAAGTGACAGTGGCATGCAATGTAGGTGGGAATTTCTGTTCCAGTGTGGGTTTGGTAAGACAGCGGAGCAAATGCTAGATGCAGATTGGGCCATAAATAGCTTGTTCTCTCGTCCTTACTTTATCCCCGCTGCTGGTCTGTGAGGTAGATGAGGATCAGGCTGAAATAAAGTGACGCATTCTCGGTCTCCAAACAAGTTCCACGGCAACTGAGGGTTGTGAACTTAGGTCTCTCAGACCTTTGTCTGACAGAAGAAGAACCTGTTGCTGTTGGATGGAGGTGTAAAGAAAATGGTTTTCCCGGTCTGGTTACAAACTAAAATCTTTGGGTCCAAGGCCTGGGTCTGATCAGAGGCCCCTTTCCATAAATCTAGTTGCCATTCCATTGAATGGTGGTGCCTGGTGACTACTTGACATGGCTTTGTCAGTGGTCCCCGTGCAACCCAGCAATGGCATTCCGTCTTGATTCCTGCCTCGATGGGCTGATTGTGTGAACATCTTGCTTTGCTGAACTGACTACCTCTGCAGACCTGGAAAGGGTAACTAGAACTGTGTCTTTATGTGTTTAGCTATGCTAGAAAATGCTTAGACTTTGTTGTTTTATTCCTCCACCATCTAGTCTCAAGTTTAAAATATTTTTGCACTTTGATAAACAATTATATTTTTACTCTGCCATGGTTTTTGCCTTCAATTAACTTCAAAGCCTAAATCCAAATGTCTTGACCTTTGACCACCTACCAAAGTAACTATTTTGTCTTGGAAACTCAGACTGCAGTCCCACTCTGCAGGGCTGACTTTTCTTGTATTTCCCTGAGAAGCCGGGAGACTTGGTCTTTCAGTCCTGGGCTGCTGGGATAGAGAGAAAGACCTGGTGGCAACCTACCAAGACTTGGGTGAGTTTTTAGACTCTCTCAAGTATTTTGTAACTTTGCTTTGCAATGCAGTCCCCTTGAACCAAAGTGTCTTGCCCTGGCTGGGGCTGGCACTTCTGACAAGAGGTGGTGTGCAATTCCGCAGTGTGTGTGGATGCCAGGGTTGCTGTTGGTCGCCTCCAGTTTCCCTTGGCACAGCAGGCTCGGGCAGTGTGGCCAACCTTCCCACAGTTCCTGCATATGGCATCCCAGAACCAACAGGATCTCCACTCGTGGGGCTCCCCGCAGATGGCCCATGGCATCGATATGGCAGTGTCGACGATGTGTGGTGGGGCAGAGGGGTGACCGCTGTGGCATGTAGGATGCTGAAGTTGCAGCACTTCTTCCTCTTCCTCCTAGGACGTGGCCGCATGGTGGGCTGCAGTGGTAGGCCTCTGCGATGATGGCAGGCTTTTTGCTTGCTGCGCCTCTGGAGTGAACTGGTCAGTGGCCCCTGTGGCGAGGGCTAATTCCATGGCCTCCTTGAATTTGGGATTGCCTTTGGCAAGGAGCTTTCATTCTCAGAACCAGTTTGGTGTAGTGGTTAAGCGCGTGGACTCTTATCTGGGAGAACTGGGTTTGATTCCCCACTCCTCCACTTGGGTTAGTCACAAGCTCTGTCAGAGCTGTTCTCTCAAGGACAGTTTCTGTCAGAAGTTCTCTCAGCCCCACCTACCTCACAGGGTGTCTGTTGTGGGGAGGGGGAGGGAAAGGAGTTTGTAAGCCGCTCTGAGACACCTTTGGGCAGTGAAGGGCGGGGTATAAATCCAAACTCTTCTTCTTCTTCTTCCCTCAGGCCACACACCAGCTGGTCACAAAGCATGTCCTTGAGGTTGTGGGAAGCTGCAGTACCAGATGATCTGTCAGAGAGCTGTAATGTAGGTTGTGATTGATTTCTTTGTGGCCTGGTTCCTTGTGTGGAACGCGTGGTGGGCAGTGATGACAGATGGCTTCGGAGAGAAGTGTTCCTTTAGCCAATACAAAATCGTCTGGTACTCGATGAATGGGCGATCTCGAAGGTCGAGTGGCCGCAGACTCAGAAGAAGGTGGTGCACTTCATTTCCTCCTCCTTGATCTTGGAAGAACTCGAACCGGGAGATGTACGACTCCAAGTCTATTGCGGTGGCAGTACTGACCAATGTTCCCTCTAAGCTGTGGAGTCTTGTGAGCAAGAATTCCACTCTGTGAGGTACTGGCATTAAAGTTGTGAGCGAGCGATTTGGCTGCTGCATAAATTAGCTTGCTCTGGAGCCATCCTTGCTGAGCGAAGACAAAAATGTGTGAGCCAGGGGCTAAAAAACTGTGAGCTAGCTCACACTAACTCAGCTTAGAGGGAACACCGGTACTGACCCTGTTTTAGCTCCCGAGATATGACAAGATCAGGCTATACCATGTGACCTTCCCCCTTCCCTGACATTAGTTCTGAAGAAACTGATGTGTGATTGGTTTGATCATGATGGGGATGCTTTACATAACATAAGAACATAAGAGAAGCCAATGTTGAATCAGGCCAATGGCCCATTCAGTCCAACACCCTGTGTCACATAGTGGCCAAAAATACCAGGTGCCATCAGGAGGTCCAGCAGTGGGGCCAGGACACTAGAAGCCATCCCACTGCTGCTCATGCCCCAGGCACCAAGAATACAGAGCATCACCTGCCCCAGACTGAGAGTTCCCATCTATACCTAGTGGCTAATAGCCATTGATGGACTTCTGCTCCATATGCTTATCTAATTCCCTCTTGAAACTGTCCATGCTTGTAGCTACCACCTTTCAAAGAGCATTGGTTTTTCTTTTTACCCTTTCTTTAGGCTCTCAAGTTTAGAGAAATTAAGGGGGAGGAGAGGCAGAAAGAGATACAGATAAAAGTGCCCAAGCTCTCCTCAGGCAGTGTATTAAGCGCAGTCAATACCTTTTCAGGATCGAGAATACTCACAGATCTAATAGGCCCATCCACAGAAGCATCAATGACCAATATGAGTACCACACCTCCCTCTGGTATACTGCAACATATAAGCTTACCTCAGTTCTCCACCCAGGCGTTCCTCAGACAGCGACACATTTTTCATGCCAGTGGCTAACATTAAGGCATGCAACAGCCGGGTGGTTTTCAGTCTGCTTTCTGGTGCCAGATGTTGAAAAATCATGTGGAAGACAACTGGATTGTCACTGGTTACGGGGGACATTTTCTCTCACCCTGTGATGGAGGCTTTTCTGTGCTGCTCTGAAAGAGCTGTTGACTGTCGTTTTCTTTTTCCAGTATGAAAACTTCAAGCTGGAAAAAGGACAAGATCCTCTGGAATGAATTACGTGTTGCATTACTGGTTGGGAATACCTTGTGTGGTTGATTGAGTCTCGGAGCCTCCATTCCAAAGAGGATGGAAGAACACAGTGACATCCATCTTTTCCAAAGAGGTCCTTCAAGGCTCAGGCCAGTGTGGGAGTTACTTTGAGATAAATGGTCCATCAAATCTGTCTATATCTGGACTGGCAGCATGGCTTCTGGGTCTCTGATAGATAGACTTCCATAACTTAAAACCTGAGATCTTTAAGTGGCAAGCCAGAGATTTCAAGCAGTTCCAAGGATATCCTTTAGCACTAAGCTCTGGTTACCAAACCCCCTTGAGAAGGGCTCATACAACAATTTTGCAAAGCCTTTTAAGATAAAGAGCCCACACAACCAATTTTCTTCAACTGTCTGGCTGTTCTCAGCATTAGAAGACTGACAGCATTGTGGTGTTTTTCCCTGTGACCTGTCCAAGATTCAAGGATTCAGTAACATAATAAAGACTGTGGATCTACTCCATGGTTACTACTCTGATCCCTGCGGTACTTTCCCTCTGGTTCATTAGCAGTCTGTTTGTTCCTTTAACCTCCTGGGTATCTCAAGCACATTAGAGCACTTAGAAAAGAATTATATAATTTTGGATTTTTTTTCTTTTTTACTTTGCAGGTTTTCAAATAATTTGTAAGTTGTTGGCAAAGAAGAGGAAGAGAAGAAAAGGAATTTTCATGTTTATTTCTTTTATTTGTAGCCCACCTGGCCATCAAGACTCTGAGAATAGGGACCAACCAGTCTGTCAGTTTGGGGCTCTTTTAAGATTAAATTCAGAGTCCATATTTCCCTCTCATAATTTCTTCTGTTTTTAATTACAAGTTTGGTTCTTTGGGTTTTTTCCCATTTGTTGTTTATAACTCTATTACGTCCAATCACATGAAAACACGAAGCTGCCTTATACTGAATCAGACCCTTGGTCCATCAAAGTCAGTATTGTCTACTCAGACTGGCAGCAGCTCTCCGAGGTCTCAGGCAGAGGTCTCACACATCACCTCCTTCCTGACCCTTCTAACTAGCTCTGCACTGCCTACCTCCGAGTTTGGTGTAGTGGTTAAGTGCGCAGACTCTAATCTGGGAGAACCAGGTTTGATGCCTGTAATGTATCCACAGGAGAACATGGGCTCTGGACAGCCATGTGCTTGGACTGGTTCTAACCGGTCCACCATGTGGCCAGGCGAAGGGCCTGAGCTTCGCCCCGAAGGACAATGGACTAGTGGATCCTGACTCCCCTCCAATGGAGGAGCAGGAGTTAATCCAATCAATGTAAATAGCGAATCACCGGGTGTGTGTGTGTTTGGGGTGTGGGTCACTTGGGAATAAAAGCCGGCCTGCGAGCCGGCTCAGTTGTCTTGTTCTTCATCTAATAAAGTATGTGAGAGCTGAAATCACTAGTAAGTCTCAGTACTTTTCACTGGCGACGAAGGTGGGATGCCAACTCCCTCCATGAACAACGACCACGAGACAAGCACCGCTGACCGCCCCAACGCCGAAAGCACCGAACGCCGCCGCCGAGCTTCGTGTCCGCCTCTTCGGTTCCTGGGCACCGCACCGCTCCCTAGCACCGCTGACCCCGAGAGCAGCCTCGCTTTCAACGCCGCCAACTCTACGCCTGAACCGCGACCTCCACGGGTGAGCACCATGGCCGCTAGCAACGAGAGCTTCCCCGCCTTCGACATCTCTCGTCCCGCACACTGGGAGACCTGGATCGAGACGCTGGAGCGTCACTTCGAGATCCATGGCATCACGGATGCGGGTACGAAGAAGGCCTATCTCCTGCGCTACTGCGGCATCGAGGCACACCTCCTCCTGAAGGACCTGGTAAACCCCTCCTGCCGAAAGACGCGGCCGCCACCTACGACATGCTGGTCAAGGCGTTTACTGACCACTTGGCACCAAAGCCCACCAAGTTCGCGGAACGAATGGAGTTCTTCGCGAGAATGCAGGGCCCCGACGAAACATCTCCGGAATTCCTGGCCGGACTACGCCACGCAGCCACAAGGTGTGCCTTCCCCAACCTCGCAGATACCCTCCTAAACCAGTTCTTGGTGGGGCTGAAGGAGGCGAAGCTGCGCCGCAGGCTCGTCAGCCGGGACGACCTCACTCTGGAGGCCGCCATCCAAGAAGCGGCCGCCTACGAGAAGTCCCACGCAGATCGCCGGCCTAAGACGGTCCATCGCCTCCAGGACTCCGGCCCCTCGGATGACTCGAACGATGAGGAGGTCCTACAGGTGAACCGCCGATCACAGCCACGCACCCAACGCAACAGGGGATCCCCCGCACCACCAAACCAGCCCAACGCATCTGCCTGTGCCAGCTGTGGCGACGCTCACGAGCGCCGGACCTGCCGTTTCCGGGACGCCGTCTGCAGGACCTGCAACAAGGCCGGACACCTCGCCCGAGTCTGCCACTCCAAGGGCAAGCGCCTGGGATCCACTGCCCAGCTGGACGCCGCAAGCCTGCACACCGTGACGACACAGCGCCGGCAGACGGTATGTAACTTGCCCCCTGAAAGCCCGGACAAGGTGCATGTGACTGTCCAAATAGAGGGGTCCCCCTGCCAAATGGAAATAGACTCAGGGTCCTCGTTCTCTATAATTTCCGCGGAGACCCTTAAAACGCTATGCCCCAAGGGGGGACCCCGACTGCACAAGCCACGGGGTTGAAACTGACGGACTTTAACAAAAACCCAGTGGCAGTCCGTGGCTGGGGCAAGTTTCAAGTCCGATTTAAAGGGTTCTCGGGCTTGCTGGACCTGTTGGTTGTGGAGGGGCGCCTCTCAAGCCTCCTGGGACTGTCGTGGTTTGGGCCTTTGGGACTCCAAATAGCAGGAGTAAACCACCTCGGGACCGCTGACTGGGAGGCAGTTTGCCGGGAGTTCCCCAAAGTATTCGATGGGACCCTGGGGAGGTACAATGGGACCCCGATTTTGCTAGATCTGGACCCTAATGTACGACCCATCCGCATAAAGGCACGGCCCCCTCCCCTAGCCATGCGGGAAAAAATAGAGGCCGAGCTCGACCGCCTGGTCGCCCAAGGCGTGCTGGAACCGGTCGCGTCAGCGCGCTGGGAAACCCCCATTGTAACGCCAATTAAACCGAATGGGGCTATACGCATTTGTGCAGATTACAAATGCACCATAAATAAGGCTCTGCAGGACCACGCCTATCCGGTCCCGGTAGTGAGCCATGTCCTGGCCTCCCTGACGGGGGCCAAAGTTTTCGGCAAATTGGACCTGGTGCAGGCTTACCAGCAGCTGCCAGTGGACACGGCCGCTGCGGAAGCGCAAACCATCACCACCCACAAGGGGGCTTTCCGGGTCAATAGACTGCAGTTTGGGGTTTCAGTGGCGCCAGGGATTTTTCAATCTTTCATGGATTCCCTCCTGAAAGGAATTCCAGGGGTCCAGCCCTTTTTAGATGATGTCATCATCGCGGCACCGGACTCCACCGCCTTCACCGAACGGCTGCGTCAGGTCCTACAGAGGTTCAACGAGGCTGGCCTCAAGGTGAAGAAGGAGAAATGCCTCCTGGGTGTGCCCCGCATCGAATTCCTGGGGTTTGCAGTCGATGCACAAGGCATCCACCCCACAGACGAGAAAATTAAAGCGATCACACAAGCCCCGGTCCCCACGTCCAAGCCGGAACTCCAGGCCTTCCTAGGCCTCTTGAATTTTTACCACGCGTTTCTGCCCCAAAAGGCAACGGTGGCTGAACCCCTCCACCGGCTGCTGGACAAGGAGGCGCTGTGGGCCTGGAAGCCGGAGCATGCGGCAGCTTTCCAGGCGGTAAAAGACTTGTTGGTCTCCAACGGGGTGCTGCACCACTTCTGTGAGGCTTTACCTGTGGTTCTGGCGTGTGATGCGTCGCCCTATGGGGTGGGGGCGGTGTTGGGGCATCGGTTGCCGGATGGCCGGGAGGTTCCGGTCGCCTACTATTCTCGGACCCTGTCTTCTGCGGAGCGTAATTACACGCAGATAGACAAGGAGGCACTAGCGATAGTGGCGGGGGTTAAAAATTCCACCATTATCTCTATGGCCACCCGTTCGAGATCCTTACAGACCACAAGCCTCTCCTGGGCCTCCTTGCGCCCGATCGACAGACGCCGCAGATGGTCTCGCCCAGGGTTCTCCGCTGGTCCATATTCCTGGCGGGGTACTCTTACACCCTCACCCACCGCCCGGGAAAGGCCATGGGTCACGCGGACGCGCTCAGCCACCTCCCACTGCCCGCAACGGACCCAGACCCGGCCCCCGCCCACGTCATCGCACTCCTAGAATCGCTGCCCGATCGCCCAGTACATGTCAAGGAGGTGGCCCGCCTCACGGGCCGCGACAGGGTTCTCTGTCGGGTTTTGAACTGGGTGGGGAGGGGATGGCCGACAGCTAGACAAGACCCGGAGTTTGCGCCTTTTGTCACAAGGCGCGATGAGCTGTCGACCTATAAGGGGTGCCTAATGTGGGGAGGCAGGGTGGTCATTCCGAAACCACTACAGGAACGGGTACTGAGGGACCTTCATGAGCACCACCCTGGGGTAGTCAGGATGAAGGCTCTGGCGCGGGGGTATGTCTGGTGGCCAGGGTTAGACCGGGATATTGAGGACATTGTAAAAAGGTGTCAACCCTGCCAGGCCTCCCGACCCGCACCCCCGACGGCCCCAGACAGGGCCTGGGAATCCTCTCACCGCCCCTGGTCGCGCCTGCACCTCGACTTTGCGGGCCCGTTCCAGGGGCAGCTGTTTTTTATACTTGTAGACGCCTACAGTAAGTGGCTAGAAGTAGAGCCGGTACCATCCACCTCCTCCCGGGCGGCCATCCGAGCGATGTGGCGGATTTTCAGCTCGCACGGACTCCCCGACACCCTGGTCACCAACAACGGGACGGCCTTCACGTCTGGGGAGTTCCAGGAGTTCACCCGCCAGCACGGGATTCGCCACATCAGGTCGGCCCCGTTCCACCTCGCCACCAATGGCCAAGCCGAACGCATGGTGCGGACGGCCAAAGAGGCGCTCCGTCGGACCAAAGGAACGGACTGGGACTTCAGGCTGGCGCACTTCCTGTTCGGCCAGAGAACGACGCCCCATGCGACAACCGGCCGGAGCCCGGCGGAACTATTGATGGGCTGACGCCTCACCACCAGGCTGGACCGGTTACATCCCGAACGAGCGCCCGAGCGGGAGCCCTGCACGGAAACGCCAGCGGCGGCGCGAGGGTTCTTCCCAGAGGACCCGGTGTACGCATGGAACTACGCGAGAGGGCCCCCGTGGATTCCCGCCCGAGTAGTCCGGGTCCGTGGCCCCCGGTCCTACGAAGTCTCGGTGGAAGACGGCCAGATCCTGCATCGCCACATCGATCAGCTACGTCGCCGGGTGCTACCCCTGGAGCCGGATGAGGGGAGGAGTGGGACGAGCCAGCTCAACCAGACGCGGGGGCGGACGCACCTGAGGAAATCCCTGTGGACTTCAACTCCGGACTGACAGCCACCGCAAATGATACACCGGCCGAGATGGTGAGCCCAGCCCCGCCAACACCAGAGCGGCCACCAGTCCCCACAGCCGCCCGGGAGGCTGTCAGTTCCCCCATGCCAGAGCCCTGTCGCTCCACGCGAGAGTGGCGGCCCCCCAGCTATTTGAAAGACTATGTGTGTGGGTGTTTATCGGACCAAGGGGGGAGGGGTGTAATGTATCCACAGGAGAACATGGGCTCTGAACAGCCATGTGCTTGGACTGGTTCTAACCGGTCCACCATGTGGCCAGGCGAAGGGCCTGAGCTTCGGTCCGAAGGACAATGGACTAGTGGATCCTGACTCCCCTCCAATGGAGGAGCAGGAGTTAATCCAATCAATGTAAATAGCGAATCACCGGGTGTGTGTGTGTTTGGGGTGTGGGTCACTTGGGAATAAAAGCCGGCCTGCGAGCCGGCTCAGTTGTCTTGTTCTTCATCTAATAAAGTATGTGAGAGCTGAAATCACTAGTAAGTCTCAGTACTTTTCAATGCCCCACTCCTCCACTTGCACCTGCTGGATGATTTTGGGCAAGCCATAGCTCTGGCACAGCTGTTCTTGAAAAAGAGCAGTTTCTGTCCAGAGCTCTCTCAGCCCCACTGACCTCATAGGGTGTCTGTTGTGGGGAGGGGAAAGGAAAGGAGTTTGTAAGCCGCTCTGAGACACCCTTGGGTAGTGAAGGGCGGGGTATAAATCCAATCTCTTCTTCTTCATCATCGTCTACAGAGTGAAATTCTAAAATTGTGCAGAGCCTGACTTCCAGCCCTTCCTGTCTCTGAATTTCTGTTTTCATGAATACAGAAGTGATTATTAACAGACTCCATACTCATAAAAAGAGAACTAATAGCAGATTGTTGGGTTTCAGAAAGAAACTGGGTCACGAAGAATGAAGAGAATTGGTCTCAACAGCACTGACTGCTTTCTCATAAGAAAGCACCTTTAAGAAGAAGAGGAGATTGGATTTATACCCCACCCTTCACTACCCAAAGGTGTCTCAGAGCGGCTTACAAACTCCTTTCCCTTCCCCTCCCCACAACAGACACCCTGTGAGGTAGGTGGGGCTGAGAGAACTCTGACAGAAAATGCTCTTTCAGGAACAGCTGTGCCAGAGCTTGTGACTGACCCAAGGTCACATCAGCAGGTGCAAGTGGAGGAGTGCAGAATCACACCTGGTTCTCCCAGATTAGAGTCCGCGCACTTAACCACTACACCAAACTGGTAAGACCAACAAAGTTTTATTCAAGGTATTAGCTTTCGTGCGCATGCACATTGCTTCAGACCAACACAACCACCTGAATCTTTCTCGTAGGAAGTTAGGCTGCCCGCTGCCAGACTGTTGCTATTTCCTTAAAAGCCACCTGGAGGCAGCAGTGAGTAAACCTCAAAAGGAATGCAGCACAAGATGGATAACCTGGAAAAGAGGAGTAATCCTCAGTGGGGTCTAGCAACTTGAGACCTGGCCCAGCTCGATGAGTCGTTTGTTCCAGTGGTAAAAACAAGGGCCAAGTGGGGTCATTTCATCACACATGCAAGATTCAAGACTACTGGCAACTCACAGAAGATACAGCCGATGTCTGTTATCTTTCACCTTAACCACTCCTTGTGCATTCCTGGTTGGTAAAAATATGGAATTTTGCTGACTCATTTTCATTTCAAGAAATTCTGCTGAGTCCTGCAGATGTATTGAGGTGTTGGAAAGGTTGAAGGCAATCCAACTGTTTTGAATATTTATGTACGTACTAGGGGGGGGGAAACAATAGCAAAAGAACAAGTGGTTAAGTTGCCTGCTTTGAGGAGCGCAATTGTCTTTATTCATGCTCTAGATGTGCATTTGTAAATACAGCATGCATTACAAAGACAGTAGAATTCCCAGGCATTCTGTCGTTTAATGGAAACTAAACGTGGTGCCACTGGGCACGGAATTTCCCATTGCTCAGGACGTAGGTAGGAGGGATCAGTGCACTGGATCGACTAACTCCCTTAAATATCGGTGGACCCCGAAATCCCATTCTACCAGGCCCGTAGCCAGGATTTTCAAATCCAGGGGGCCTTTAAATAAGTCGGGGGCACCCCACGCCCCCCCCCAAGGAGTGCCACAAATAAAATTTAAAAATGGAAGTTGGGGGGCCTGGGGGCTGGATGGGAAGTCAGGGGGCCTTAGCAGTAAGTCGGGGGGCCAGGCCCCGGAATGCCCCACTGTAGCTACAGGCCTGCATTCTACTAAACCTTTCTCCAGGGAAGGAAGACTTAAGACTTGTGCACACATTACTGTGAATGTATGTAAGTCATGTGAGTGTTTACTTTTTTATCAGCTTTTTATCTCCCCGTTCCTCCAAGGAGCCGGAGGGGTGATTTCCATTATTTCCCCTCCTCCATTTTATCCTCACAAGAACCTTGTCAGATAGATCCGGGTGGGGAGCCCTGTTGGTCTGGAGCGGTAGAACAAAGTTTGAGTCCAGTGGCACTTTAATCTGAAGACTTATACCTCGAATAAAACTTTGTTGGTCTTCCAGGTATTGCTGGAGTCCAACTTTGTTCTGCTTGTCAGATAGGGTTAGGCTGGCAGAACGTGTCTGGCCCAAGGTCACCCAGCATGCTTTGCAACCACTTTGGATCCGTCGGTATCACCACTATCCTACATATCCTTGTACATCTATTTGCAAGAAACAGCCTATGTGGGTTTACTGTAGATATTAAACTCAGAATTGGTACTTTAGGTAAATGTGGAGTTTATGTCTCATGTTCAGCCAGTCCTGGTGTAGTGGTTAGGAGCGTGGACTCTGATCTGGGAGAACTGGATTTGATTCCCCACTCCTCCACATGCAGCTGCTGGTGTGACCTTGGGTCAGTTACAAGTTCTTTCAGAGCTGTTCTCTTATGAGCTGTTCTCGAAAGAGCTCTCTCAGCCCCACCTACCTCACAGGGTGTCTGTTGTGGGGGGGGGAAGGAAAGGAAATTGTAAGCCACTCTGAGACTCCTTTGGGTGCCTCTAGGAAGTCCACAAGCTGGGTGACTGCAACAGCTTCCCCGGCCTGCGCTCCCCAGCAACGGAGATAAAGAGTGGTACTTGAGGGAGCAGAATACTGGAAGACAATGTTCCCTCTAAGCTGTGGAGTCTTGTGTGCAAAAATTCTACTTTGTGAGCTGCTGGCATTAAAGCTGTGAGTGAGCGATTTGGCTGCTGCATAACTTAGTTTGCTCCGGAGCCGTCCTTCCTGAGCGAAGACAAAAATGTGTGAGCCGGAGGCTAAAAAAGCCGTGAGCTAGCTCACACTCACTCAGCTTAGAGGGAACAGTGCTGGAAGAGAGTAGATTAGGGGATCCAGGGATCCAGTGTGGCAGAAGGGAGACATTAGGGGCAGCCCAATATGAATGGACAACAGTCCCTTGATAGAAATGATGCTGAAAAGCAGTTAGGGCTCTTTTGGGATGATGTGGACACATTGGCTGAGTTCAGACTGACAGTTTGAAGCGGGAGCCAGTGGTGGCAAAAAAGCCCTGGAACAAACTGTTCCGGGTTTCCCCGGTCACACGGGGGCCGACTGATGCAAGAGCATACTGGGAGGAGGCGTGCGGGAGCGTTCAGACTGCTGGTCCAGAGGTGTGGCTGTAAACAGCTTTTTCCTGGTAAATCAGCTGGATGCCTATGCCTATGTGTGTATGAGCGCATGAGCGCTCATGCTCTCATACACACACCGGCATCCGGCCGAATTGGGGAAGATCCTGTTGCACCAGCTCCGCATTGGGCAGTAGAGTGGAGCTCAGCCAATCATATCTCTGCTGTCTTATGCGCAATGTGGGTTGCTCCAAGCTTTTTGGCTGAGCAGTCACACTTCCGGGAAGCGGAATGCAGCAGGATAAAGGCACACTCCAGGATTTGCTACCACTTTCAACAGGCATCTTTTAATCCTGGGAGCGAAGCGGAACAGCACGGGTTGCCTACGGGTGGGGAACGCCAGGCAGATGTGCCTATGTGAATGGCCCCTTTAATTCTTTTGGGAAACGTGGCTGAAACATGGCTATAGCGGGGCAAATTGCCAGTCCGAACTCAGCCAGTATTGCGATTCAACAGTTCTGACTTATTCTCTGGATCAAAGAGCAGTCTTCTTCTTTTCCTGGCCATAGTCACAAAATGCAACTGAAAATTAGAACTGACATTCCCCCCCCCCATCAATTGCCTACAAAAGTCATTTTAGTAATATAAGTGCTACAAGAGGCGGGACCCGCGATACTCGCTGGGGGGGGATATTCTGGCCTGCCAAGCTTCCCCCTTTCTCCCTCCCCCCTAGCAGTGGTGGCAGCAGCAGCGGTGAGGCTGTCTGTCCGCCAAGTTTCCCCCTCCCCAGCAGTGGAGGCGAGGCCGGCTGGCCTGCCAAGCCTCCCCTTCCTCCCTCCCCAGCAGCAGCAGCAGTGGAGGCGAGGCCAGCTGGCCCGCCAAGCTTCCCCTTCCCTCCCTCTCTCCCTCCCAAGCAGTAGCAGTAGAGGTGAGGCAGGCCAGCTGGCCTGCCAAGCTTCCCCCTTCCTCCCTCCCCAGCAGCAGCAGCAGCAGCAGCAGCGGAGGTGAGGCTGGCTGGCCACCCAAGCCTTCTCCTGCCCTCCCATCCCTTGTGGTGGCAGTGGTGGAGAGGCAGTTCACAGAGCGTTCCCTGAGCATGTGTAGGGAACGCTCTTTTACTTTTGGGGGGATTTAAATATCCCCCGTATACTTTTTTCAACTTTTTAGATTTTTCTGCACACCTGGGGACTGCCCCACGTGCGCAGGAAAATCTCCCTGCCCCCCAAGTGCCCCCGATGTGCGGATTTAGATATCCGCACACAGGGGGCCACTTGGGAATTAGATATATAGATTAAGAGAGCATAAAATGGCAAAAGAAGAGTGCATAATGTATGAGTGATGTAAAGATGGCACATGGAAATGAAGAAACAGAGAATGCAAGCAACAATAAGAGGCAACATTGAAAGGCTTATACCAACAACAGAAAACCAAAAAAGAACTGGGAAAAGTACACTCATACAGCACTATCTTAGATACCGCAGAATTAACTTCTTGGCTGAGCAGAGACATGAACTAACATGGCCAAAGCCAACACTTAAGTCATTCTGGGATGTTACCCATAACGGCGCCAAAACAAAACCAGACACATCAAGGAGCACATTAGTATTTTGATTCAAGCTATATTTCTGTGGAGAATCTTGTTCACTGCCTTGTGGATATCCTTGTTCCGCAAAGTGTAGATGATGGGGTTCAGGAGGGGTGTGGCCACCGCATAAATGACAGCAGTGTACTTGTAACGATCAGGGTCTGTGCCTGACTGGGGCCTCAGGTACATAGAAAGGAGAGTGCTGTAGAACATGGTGACAACTGTCAAGTGAGAGGCACATGTGGAGAAAGCCTTCTGGCGTCCTGAGGTAGACTGCATTTGTAACACAGTTGACAGAATGAGTCCATAAGAAACCAAGATAACAATAAGAGGGGTCACTAGGCCCGTTGCAGATTCAAAAAAAGCAAGCCCTCTGCAACCTGAGTGTCACCACAAGCAAGTTTCATCACCACTGGGATTTCACAGTAGAAGTGGTTGACATGGTTGAGGCCGCAGAATGGATAACGGACTACGAACAGTACAGTTACCGTAGCGAGGGAGAAAGCAGCTAGCCAGGAAGCTGAAGCAAGATACAGTTGTTGCCACCTGCCCATGGCAATGGCATATACCAGGGGATGACAGATGGCCAAGTAGCGGTCATAGGCCATGACACCTAGCAGAAAACATTCAGTGCCACCCAGTGCCAAGACAATAGCCATTTGAACCATGCAACGGGCAAAGGGGATGGCTCCATTTCCAGACAGAAGATTAGACATCATCTGGGGCATGGTGGTAGTGACATGACACATCTCCAGGCCCGACAAATTCATCAAGAAAAAGTACATAGGAGTGTGGAGGTGGGAGTTTGTTCGCACCAAGATGATAATCATCAAATTTGCCACAAGAGTAAACAAGTATGTGAAGAGGATTATGAAAAAGAGAATAATCTGTGTCCTCCGGTGGTTGGTGAGCCCCAGCAAGATGAACTCTACTGCGGAGGTGAAGTTCTCTGTTCCCATCTTGGCTTTCTGCCTGCAGTGAAAAAGGAACTATAAGATAAAGTGACACTCTTTAGAAATGGGACAATTTTAAAACAAGGTGTGCTTTAGTCTGTGTGACATGAGGAACACAAAACCAACCCATCATCCTTGACATCATGATTGTGATCCAGTCATTCAAGGGATTCTGTACCTGATACTAGGGATCTGCATTCGGTTCGTCCTAACTGAATGCTCCCCCGAAAATGGCCCATTCGGGCCCCTTGCAGGCTCCTGAGGGCCAATTCAGATTCTCTGATCTGAATCAGCTTGCCGCTGAATTGCCGCCGAAATTCGGCAGCAGTTGGGCTCTATTATATCCTATGGACCATTGAAGTCAATGGTGAAAACATAGGGTATATTCTGGGGGCTGGAGGGGAGGGGGTTTGAGGGAGATTCAGAAAAGGGCAACTGCAATGATAAGAGGAGGATACTGACTTCAGTGGCCCATAGGATATAATGGGGCTGAAATTGACATTCGGCTCAGGGAAAGACTCTGGAATAGGCTGGTACTGCCAAAACTGGCATGCGGGAGCCTTTCTACCCTCCGAAACTGATTATGCTCAATTCGGTTCCACCGAATTGGGCACAATTTTTTTTTTTTTGCACACCCCTACCTGAAACTTCAAATTTCCTTCACCAGCATCAGGCTCAAGACTAGGGATAAATATTCGGGAAACCCGAATTGATTTGGCTCCATCATACCCTATGGGGACTGATAAGGTATTATTCAGATATTTATTCGGCTTAGTGTATACCAAGCACACACCCCTACTCAAGAATTCTTAATTGTGAAGATAGTTTCAGAGGGTAGCTGTGCTGATCTGTAGCAGAACAGCTAGACTGGAATCTAGGAGCACCTTAGAGACCAACCAGATTTCAGGGAGTATAAGCTTTCAGGAGTCAAAGCTCCTTTCATCAAACCTCTTTGGCCCCTTCTGATGGAAGGAACTTTGACTGTTGAGAATCTTGTTGGTCTCTAAGGTACTATTGGACACTGAAATCTAGCTGCTCAACTGTGAAAGACTTCTCTATATGATCATTAAAAGGTAAAGGTTCCCTTGCTCGAAAGCCAGTCGAATCCGACTCTAGGGTTGCGGTGCTCATCTCCGTTTCAAAGCCGAAGAGCCAGCGCTGTCCAAAGACGTTTCCGTGGTCATGTGGCCGGCATGACTAAACACCGAGGCGCACGGAACGCTGATCATTATGTCTTAATAAATTCCTCATTATCCCTTCTAAATTTTTCATTTTCAGCATGGCTGAGCACAGGTATCGTTCCCCATGTAAAATCTTTGGAAATTTGGAAGCCGTGAAAAAGAACGCAGGTCACCCCCACCCCTGAAAAAGGGAGCAGAAATGTTTGGTCAGAATTGAAATAGATATAAAACATCCCTCTCAAACCAACTCATTTGTGTGCTTCTGTAACATAAAATGCATCATTTATTACTTTAGAAGGTACTCTTTGGCATTTTTCCTATCACATTAAAGATGCTGAACCACTGAGCCATGGCCCCAGGCACAGCCCTCTTGCCAGTCCTGTGCTCAGCCAACACCTGCTGCTAAGGAGGGGGGGGAACAGGCATGGGTCCTACCAGCTCTTCTGCTCAGTCTTGCTCAATTCCTCTGCCCACTGCAGACCCATCCTGCTTGGTTTTATGCTAGTAGGTCCCACAGTAAGAACATAAGAACATAAGAGAAGCCAATGCTGAATCAGGCCAATGGCCCATCTAGTCCAACACTCTGTCACACAGCGGCCAAAATATACCAGGTGCCATCAGGAGGGCCGGCAGTGGGGCCAGGACACTAGAAGTCCTCCCACTGCTGCCCCCCCCCAGCACCAAGAATAGAGTGCATCACCTGCCCCAGACTGAGAGTTCCCATCTATACCCTGTGGCTAATAGCCACTGATGGACTTCTGCTCCAAATGTTTATCTAATTCCCTCTTGAAACTGTCCATGCTTGCAGCTGCCACCACCTCCTGTGGCAGTGAATTCCATATGTTAATCACTCTTTGGGTGAAGAAGTATTTCCTTTTATCTGTTCTAACCCGACTGCTCAGCAATTAAGTCCCTGCCATAGCCTTTTCAGGTGGCCAAAGAGGACTCTCCTTTCTCCTTCACCAGTGGAAAAGCTGGCAACACCCAACCCACTGTTTCCTGAGCTCAGTTCGGGAACATATTTGTCACATCTGGATCAGATAGGAGGAAGAACATGCCTAGAATGCAGAGTCCTCATTTCTGCACACCCTTGGAGAATTAAGAAAATATAAGTATGGCCAAACCCCAAAATATAAGCTAAGAAGATGTGCACGACATGAATGTCAAACTGTAGAGTATAAGCTTACCTTCAGGTGTCTCCTGGGTGTTCCTCAGCAGCCAAGGAAGACTTTCTCATCTCACAGATACCTGCTAAGGTGTCCGGCAGCAGAGCAAGTTTCAGTCCAATTTCACAGGCAAGATGTTGAGAAATTACAAAGATGTTGAGGCACCGGGCAGCTGTGCTGGTCTGATTCAGAACTAAGTTTGAGTCCAGTAGCACCTTTAAGACCAACAAAGTTTAATTCTGGGTACAAAACTGATAGCCAGAATTAATCTTCATTGGTCTTAAAGGTGCCACTGGACTCAAACTTTGTTCTAAGGAGAGTCACCGACCCATCAATGAGCAGGGCAGAGCACCCATCACCTGTTGCAAAGAGGTTATTGACAGAGCTTTCTCTGTGCTTTCCTGAAATTAGGAGGCTGACTGTGGTCAGTCTCAGAAGGCAGAACGCCAGGTGTCTTGTGTCTCTGACATGGTAGCAGGAATCATCTAGAATTGCTTAGCTGTAAAATGGGAAGGGGGTGGTCTGAAGAACCTGTACACATATGCCAAAAATGGGAGATGGTTCTACTACTGATTGGGAACATGCTACTTAGCTTGTTACTGTTGTCTGTCAGAATCTCCCTTCCAAGAAGAGAAGGAAGCCCGCACACCCAGCTTTTCTAAGGTGGTTCATCTACTCCAGGATTACAGATGCTTCTTTATATTGAGTCAGCCCAATGGTTCTTCTAGCAAGGCACTGTGTCTCTCCTGGCTGAATGGCAGGTCTTGCGTACAGTCTGTTGATGGCTTGCTACTTTAGCTCTTCTGTATTGAGATTCCAGGGAGTTTATATGTGCAAGGCATGTATCCTTCCCCTGTGCTGTGACCCTAAAGCAGGTCTAATATGCTTCTTCAAGCAATTCATTAAGTCTTGTAAGATGCCAGTCAATGTAACCTGGTTTGTTGAAACCCCCAACTATTTTGACAGGTACAAGGGTGACAGTATCTCATCTTCTTTGCTCCTAGTGATCATTGACCACTTGAGGATTTGGTACGATAATGACACTGTGGATGCCCTCCCCTGGGATATGTCCATTCCCTTTGGTCTTCTCTTCTGGATCATTAAAAGTTTGCTGCTTGAATCACCCAAGGGCTTAACATAACCCAATGGAAACGTTCCTTAGTTTTGCATCATTTACACTGCTGCAATCATGCAAGTTTTCAAATAATTTGTAATAGCTGCCCAAGGGAATAAAGGACAAGTTGGTTCTCTTGAATTTTACACATGTGATAGAAAACTATTTGGAATACAGGTGGGTATCCTATTGGTTAGTGGCAAAAGGAAACCAGGCTGCCAAAGAAGGTGGTGGCTAGACACCATAAAATTCAACACCAGCCTGAGCAGGGAATGACTCAAAGAAGCAGTGCAAGATTGGAAAAAAGAGGAGAGCTGGCCCAGAGAATCGCCAAGTCAAACACGACTGAATGGCTAACAACAACAACATCTGTGTTGGTCTGAAGCATCAGAACAAAGTTGGAGTCCAGTGGCACCTCTAAGACCAACAAAATTTTATTCTGAGTATAAGGTTTCCTGTGCATGCACACTTCTTCAGAAATGTAGTGTGCATGCACACAAAAGCATACACCCAGAATAAAATGGTGTTGGTCTTAAAGTTGCAACTGGACTCAAAACTTTATTTGAAATGCAAGTTGCCAGTGCTCAAGCAGAAGTGAGTGTCTCTTTTATTTTATCTGGTGGAGAGGTCCTCAGCATTGTTATGCCAATGAGTGTTCTTTCCAGAAAGGGCCGCAGCACCACAAAATGTCCACCCTGGGCCAAAATATTAGGAGATTCCAAACCAGGCACCGACCTGCAATGGAGGCTGCTGCCTCTGAACAGATGCTCTTTGCAGAAGCAAAAGTAATGAAAAGGGTGCTTTGACTGGGATCACTGGTCTACTGCATTCCTATCTATCCAGGGTTGGAGCCAGGCCCGTAGCCAGGATTTTTTAATTGAGGGAGCCTTTAAATAAGTCAGGGGGCACACTGCACAGACCCCTGCACACACTTCCAAGGGAGCACCTGGGCTGGATGGGAAGTCAGGGGGCCTTGGCAGTAAGTCAGGGGGCCAGGCCCCGAGATGCCCCACTGTAGCTATGAGCCTGGTTGGAGCCAATGCAGGCCTGCAATAGGCAAAATGCCCCCTGGGCTGGCCCTGAATCCTGGACACCCCAACTCACTAGGGAAGGGGCAGCTGGAGCAGGAGAGGCCCGGCAGAACACTGGAGGCTGAGGAGAGCCTGGATCAGCAACTGGAAGCAGCAGTGATGGCGGAAGGGAGGCCAAGGCAATCACCGTCTCCCCCAGGATCCCTGACACCACCGCTGAAGTCTGGAAGTTCCGCAAACCAACACCCCCAGACCCCGCCTGATGGGCAGTTGTCTGGTCCACTGAGGGGGAAGGAGGAGGAGTTCAGATGGGTAGTGAGAGGTTCAGAAGGTGTTTTCAGACAGCAATTCGGGGAGGAATGACCTGGCGACTCTTGGCTGCACAGTAGAACTCTCTGGGGGAGGAGGAGCAGCAGGGTGAGCCAACCCCCCCCTTCCCTCCCGGTCTGAGGCTTCCAGAGCATCCCCTCAATGCAACAGTCACCACGGCAGGGGGCGATGTACCCCTAGGGGTGCAGCCTAGGTGTGACACTGTCATATTCTATTCTATCCATTCCCCACTCCTTGAGTTCTCTTTTTTAAATAACAGCAACAACAACAACAATAATAATAATGCTACACCGTCTTTCTTTCATTCATTGTGGCCTGGTTGTGTGTCCCTCTGGACTCGTGTCAAGAGTCTCGTTTGTGGTCTATAACAGGATCGCTGCAGATGTTGGCTGCCCATGCCTTGGTTAGGCTCGGCACGCTTGGCTGATGTTTTCTGTATGGTCGCTGCACCTTGTGCCAGCACTGTCCAAATGAAACGATGATACAGCCGTGTTTGGGTTAAAAGAGGCTTTAGCAAATGGTTGATTCGCATCATCACAATTTGTCTCTAACTTTCAGGACAGATTGGAATTACATAGACCCAGAAGCAACCATCCTTTTGGGGTGCTTCTCTGGAATGCTCGTCCTACCTTGCACATTAACTGTGCCAAGAGATGGACTCTAGGACAGCTAGGTGGACAGGGAACTGGTTGGAGAACCGCACTCAAGGAGCCGTTGTCAGTGGCATTTCATCTGAATGGAGGGAGGTGCCCAGTGGGGCCACAGGGCTCGGTTCTGGGCCTGGTAAGGTAAAGCTAAAGGTTCCCTTGCTCGAAAGCCAGTCGAATCCGACTCTAGGGTTGTGGTGCTCAAAGCCAAAGAGCCAGCGCTGTCCAAAGACATTTCCGTGGTCATGTGGCCGGCATGACTAAACACCAAGGCGCACGGAACGCTGTTCCCTTCCCACCAAAGTGGTACCTATTTATCTACTTGCAATTTCTTGCTTTCGAACTGCTAGGTTGGCAGGAGCTGGAACTAGAGATGGGAGCTCACTCCATCTTGCGGCACCTGGGTCTTGAACTGCTGAACTACTGACCTTCCACAGCCTGCAGTTCAGCGTCTTAACCACTAGAGCCACCACAGCTCCTCTCTGGGCCTGGTACTCTTCTATATATTTATAAATTATCTGGATGAGGGTGTGGAGGGGCTACTCATTAAACCTGCAGATGACACCAAATTGGGAGGAGCAGCAAACACACCAGAAGATAGAGAAAGAATTCAACAAGATCTGAACGCACTGGGAAAGCAGGCGGATGTGAACAAGATGCAATTTAACAAGGATAAGCGCCGAGTTCTACATCTGGGTGACAAAAATGAGGAACACGCATACTGGATGGGGGATACACTTCTGGGCAGCAGTGTCTGTGAACAAGATCTTGCTGTACGGGTGGACCGTAAGTTAAACATGAGCAGCCAGTGTGACGCAGCGACAAAAAAGGCTAATGCTATCAACAGAGGCATAATATCCAGACTGCGAGATGTCATAGTCCTGCTGTACACTGCATTGGTCAGGCCACACCTGGAGTACTGTGTGCAGTTCTGGAGGCCTCCCTTCAAAAAGGATGTGGACAGAATGGAGAAGGTGCAGAGGAGAGCGACGAGGATGATCAGGGGCCTGGAGACCAAGTTCAGTCTGGAGAAGACGAGGTAGAGGGGGGACATGATGGCTCTCTTGAAGTATTTGAAGGGCCGTCACTTAGAGGAGGGCAGGGAGCTGTTCCTGTTGGCAGCAGAGGATAGGACTTACAATGATGGCTGGATATTAGGGAAAACTTTTTTTACAATAAGAGTTGTGCCACAGTGGAATCAGCTGCCCAGGGAAGTGGTGAGCTCCCCCTCCCTGGTGGTCTTTAAGCAGCAGCTGGACAAACACTTGTTGGGGATGCTCTATGCTGATCCTGCATTGAGCAGCGGGTTGGACTAGATGGCCTCTAGGACCCCTTCCAGCTCTGTGATTCTATGAGTCTATAAATTTCCATCCCACTTTCTCAACGTGCTGCACAGGCAGATCAGTGTTTGGTTGATTCTGCACAGCACCAACAGCGTTTCCTCCCCAGCTCTCCCTGATGCACAGTGGGCTGTTTCAGGAAATGCCCTTTAGTCTTTGATTAGGGTTAAAGGTAAAGGTAAAGGTTCCCTTGCTCGAGAGCCAGTCGAATCCGATTCTAGGGTTGCGGTGCTCATCTCCGTTTCAAAGCCAAAGAGCTAGCGCTGTCCGAAGACGTTTCCGTGGTCATGTGGCCGGCATGACTAAACACCAAGGCGCACGGAACGCTGTTACCTTCCCACCAAAGTGGTACCTATTTATCTACTTGCAATTTCTTGCTTTCGAACTGCTAGGTTGGCAGGAGCTGGAACTAGAGACGGAAGCTCACTCCGTCATGCGGCACTCTTGGGTCTTGAACCGCTGAACTACTGACCTTCCACAGCCTGCAGTTCAGCGTCTTAACCACTTGAGCCACCACAGCTCCCCTTGATTAGGGTTACCATCCTCAAATTAGCACCTGGAGTTCTCCTAGAATTACAAATACAAACTACAGGGACCAGTTCCTCTGGAAGAAACGGCAAGATGAGATGGCAAACTCTATGATATACCATAGATTCTAAACGAATCAGTTGTTCTAGAGTGGTTTCAGAGGACAGATACTCTAGGACTTATTCTCCTATGATTTACTAGGGTTGCTATAGCCTTAGTAGGAGACCTCCTGCCAACCCGGTATTTTTCCCACCTGCACCTAAAGTTCTGGTAGGAGGAAGTGGGTTTTGTGTTGTTGTTGTTGTTGTTTCGAGAAATCAGGGTTCCTGCTGGCACAATGTCACTGCCTGTGAAAAAGTGGAAGTGATGCCATGGGATGCTCTAGGTAGGATTTATAAAAACTCTATCGTTTTTTCTGTATCCTAGAATGGCCTGTGACATTACTTCCCATTTTCACAGGAAGTGATAACAGCGCACCCCTCACAACACGGCCACCCCATGGGAGACACCCACTGAAAGATTCTAAGCCAAGGTGTATCAGTGGATTTCTTTTTTTCGCCAAAGGGGGGAAATTTCACCGCGCTTGTTTGTTTTAGCAGATTGACGCCAATATTTCTTAGGACGCAGCACGTTAAAAGAAGAATAATCAGAAGGCAAAGTACAGTACGTGGGACAGAAATGAAACATCTTCATGGTAACGATAGACATTCCAGGACAGTTTCCTACCAAAGCGTGGAGGGATTCTGAATCAACAACTGAAGGCTATTTCAATAATAGCTGCAGCCTATTAGAGTAAATGCTTATGACGCTATAACGCTCTGTGCATTTCTGAAGACAGCACCAACTCAGAGACCAGTGACTGGACGTCAAAGCTGAAGACAAGATCTCTTATGTCCAAACCCAACATGGAAGTTACTCTGGGTTAAAATTCAAAGTAGGTAGTATTCTTGAAGATACCACCTCCCCCTCAACAACATCGGGCCTGTCAAGCATCGCTTCAGTATTTTTGTTCAAAGTCCGTTCTTCGCAGCATCTTCTTCACTGCCCTATGAATGTCCTTGTTCCTCAGAGTGTAAATGATGGGATTCAGAAGAGGGGTGATCACAATGTAAAAGACAGCCGTTTTCTTATCCCGGTCGGGGGCGGAGACCGATTGGGGCCTCATGTACATGGAAATGACAGTGCCATAGAACATGGTGACGACCGCCAAGTGGGAGGCGCAGGTGGAGAAGGCCTTGTGGCGCCCCGAGGCAGACTGCATGCGTATCACAGAGGACAGAATGAGTCCGTAAGAAGTCAGGATAATAGACAGGGGGCCCAGCAGGGCCAGCACGGCCGCCACAAACAGGATAGCTTCTGCAACACGAGTGTCACCGCAAGCAAGTTTCATCACCACCGGAAGTTCACAGAAGAAGTGGTTGACGCGGTTGGGGCCGCAGAAGGAGAAACGCAGTGTGCACAGCACATTTATCACAGCGAGGACGACAGGGATTCCCCAGGAGACTGAAGCAAGCTGCAGTAGACGCCACCTGCCCATGATAATGGCATATGTTAGAGGATGGCAGATGGCCAGGTAGCGGTCATAGGCCATGACCCCTAGGAGAAAGCATTCGGCACCACCCAGGAAGAAGGAAATGTACATCTGGAGCATGCAGCGGGTGAAGGAGATGGCTCCATTCCCGGACAGCAGATGAGCCAGCATCTGGGGCATGGTGCTGGTGACGTAACAGATCTCCAGGCCTGAGAGATGCGTCAAGAAGAAGTACATGGGGGTGTGGAGGCGGGAGTTTGTCCGCACCAGGACGATGATCAGCAGGTTCCCCACAAGAGTGAGTGAGTAGATGAGAAGGAATACAGAGAAGAGAAGCAGCTGGGTCTTCCGGTGGCTGGTGAGACCCAGCAAGATGAATTCCGTCACAGAGGTGAGGTTCTCAGCTCCCATCCTGGGGCTCTGCCTGCATCGAAGGGGAAAATGTAGGAGACTGTGACATTCTTTGGAAACGGGACGACTTGAGAGCAAGCTGTATTTTACTCCCTAAAACATAGGAACTTAAAAGGAAACCCTCACCAACCTCACCATGGTTTAGTTAAACCTGCTTCCCTACTGCCACGGCTCAATACCCTCTTTCCAGAGCGTCCCATAGGATCCCTGCGTTCGCTTTTGCAAATGTTGACTTGCAATGCATCTTAGAGAATGTACAAGATTGCAGTTTGCCACGCGACTGCCAATGGGAATGGGAAGAAAAGAGTCAAAGGGTCCAGCTAGGCATAGTGACTGGTGCTTTTTCGTCCAAGTTGCTTGTAATAAGAGACAGCCCACGGTGTTTAAATGTTGTCCTTTCCCATCCATCTTTAGTCGAAGCAATCCTTCTCCACAGGGCTCTTTTTGTAGCAGGAACTCCTTTGCATACTAAGTGACACACCCCTAATGTAGCCAATCCTCCGAGAGCTTACAGAGCTTTTCTGACAGGGGCTACTGTAAGCTCTTGGAGGATTGGCTACATTAGGGGTGTGTTGCCTAATATGCAAAGGAGTTCCTGCTACAAAAAGAGCCCTGCTTCTCCACAGTTGCAGTCACAAGCCCCAGAAAAAACGGTTGAGGGGGAGCAAGGCTGTTTCCTCCAGAGGAATTTGACCCGCAGTTGCACGATCACACCTCCCTTTGAAGCTGCGGGCGCAGTCCGTCAGTGTGTGATCAGACACAGCCAGGCCCGTAGCTACAGTGGGGCATCTCGGGGCTAGGCCCCCTGACTTACTAGCAAGGCCCCACAACTTCCCATCCAGCCCAGGGCCCCCAAGCAGCAGCAGGTGCAGGGAAGGAGATGGGTATTCCTGTAATTTGATTGGCCAGTGCCCCCTAAGAAATTTAAATGCCCCCCGACTTAAAAAATCCTGGCTACGGGCCGGGACACAACTGCGAGTAATTTTTTTTGGTGCCTTTTTTCCCAATGTGCTTAAATGAGGGATGATGAATCACACCTCCGCACCGAGGGCTCCCTACGGAGTTTGTGATCATTTGCATACTGCAAAGGGGGGGGGAACAATGGCACAGAGTCGGGACGGCCTGATCAGAGCGATCAGACACGGGAAAGTCCATCCATGGCCCGTCGCAACCCATTTACTACCGGAGTTTCCCCAGTGTCTTTTAACTCCGCTTCTGTGGTGGAGCAGAATGGGTTGCTGACGGCTGCGGGGCGCTTCCCAGTTGCTGTTGTCTGATCACGCCCTTTAAATCCACCCGGCATTTGCACCCATGTTGGGTCTAATTGTGCGTATGATCGCAGCCCACTACCTGCTTCAGTGCAATAATGTAAAATACTGAAGGAGCTCTTTCTTTGTTATGACGGTTGACAACGCAGAGCCCCAATTCCGATGGGGACCAAAGGACAGGGAAGGGAGCTTTCATACAATTTTCACAGCCATGGAATGGAGCTAGCGTTTGTCCTGCTGGGTCTTGGTCAAGAGCGAGTTAAAGGCCTTCATGTCTTCCCCCAAAGGCACCATGGAGCCATTTAATTTTGGGATATTGGCATGTGGGAGAGACCTCCTACATGCCAAGCAGATGCTCTGCCACTGAGCTATAGTCCCCTTTTCTTTCTCCCCAACCAACACTGTGCATGGCCAACTTCTGCAGCTAACGAGAAAAAAATCTGGGTTGGATCCTACTAGCTTTTCTGCTCAGTCTTGTCCAATTCTCCAGCTCACTGCAGGCCTAGTTTTATACTAGTAGGCCCCACCGTCCCTTCCATAGTCTTTTTCGGTGGCCAAAGAGGACTCTCCTTTCTTCTTCACCAGTGGAAAATCTGATAGAACCCAACCCATAGTTTCTTGACCTCAGTTCTGGACCATAATGATTATATGTGGCTCAGACTGTGGTAAAAAGATTTCCATAATGCAGAATCCTCATTCCTACATGCCCTTAGAGACATTATAGAAGGAAACAGAAGTATCTCCAGGCCCCAGAATTCAAGCTAAAACAACAAGGTATGTGCAACATGAATTCTGAACTGTAGAATATAAACTTACCTTCAGGTACCTCCCCAGGTGTTCCTCAGCAACCAAGAAAGAGTCTGTCATCTCACAGCAGTAAGGTGTCCAGCAGTGGAGTGACTTTCAGTCCAATTTCATAGGTAAGGTGTTGAGAAATTGAATAGATAGTCACTGGTCTGTCAGTGGACCAGGGCAGAACATGCAGCACCTGTTGCAAAGAGGTTACTGACAGAGAGATTCTCTGTTTTTCTGAAATTAGAAGGCTGAGTGTGGTAGATCTTGGAAGGCAGATGTCTTGTGTCTCTGATACAGCAGCAGAAATCAAATAGAATGCCAAATAGGGGAGATGGTTCTGCTACTGACTGGGAATGTGCTGCTTAGCTTGCTACGATTGTCCATCAGAATCTCCGTTCCAAGATAGAAGGAACACTCCCAGATTTTCCGAGGTGGTCCATTTTAAGGGTTACCGTAGATTATACTGTCAGCCCAATGGTCCTTCTAGCCTGGCACCGTCTCACTTGGCTGGCTGGCTGGCAGCAGCTATCTGAGGTTTATAATAGAATCTGTTGATGGCTTGCTTCTTTAGTTCTTCTACACTGAGATTCCGTGGAGTTTATATGTGCCAAGCATGTACTCTACCCCTATGCCGTGCCCCCAGAGCAGATCTAATATGCTTCTCCCTACGATTTATAAAGTCTTGTAAGATGCCAATCAATGTAACCTGGTTTGTTGAAATCCCCAACTATTGCGGCTGGTGCAAGGATGAAAATACCTTCTCCTTTTTGTTGCTCCCAGTGATCATCGAACACTTGAGAATCCGGTAAGATCATGGACTGTGGATGTCCTCCGCTGGGATATGTCCAGTCCCTTTGGTCTTCTCTTCTGGCTCATTAACAGTTTGCTGCTTGAATTGCCCAAGGGCTTAACAAAACAAAATGGGAACATTCCTTAATTCAGCATTATCTGTGTTGCTGCTACAATACAAGTCTTAAAATACTTTGTAACGTCAGCCCAAGGGAATAAAGGACGCCTTGGATCCTTCAATTAATTTGTTTGTATTTCATCATGGCCCTAGGGAACCACAAGTCTCTGTAAGATAGACTCAGCTGAGATGGAGAAACTTCCCCAAGCCCACGCAAATGAATATCTGAATGTAATGTAAGGAAAGAGAGTCAGGACGTTGGTCAGCTTTTGTGCACATTACCAAGAATATTAAGCTGGGGAGGGGGGTGGGTGGACAGATGTTAAATAAAGCTTGAAATTCTTAGGTCCATAATCAGATCTTTCCAGCCTGTCAAGATGCAGAAGAAATTCTAACAGTCATTGGTTGGACTCAAACCATTCTGTTCCAAATGATTTTCTATCACAATATGGAGAGTTCAACACAACTTGTCAGATTGCCAGTGTTCAAGCAGGAAGTGTGCCTCTGTTTAGAGGACAGGTCTTCAATCTTCTTATGTCCACGGATGCTCTTGGGTTTTTGAGAAAGGGCCATAGGCAACACCACAAAATGGCCACCATGGGGCACTGACCAATCATAAGATGTTAAGAAATCCCAAGGCAGGCAATGACATGCAACAGACGTGGCTGCCCCTGAATGGGTGCTCATTGTAGATGCAAAAGCAATGAAGAGGGTGTTCTAACTGGGATCACTGGTCTACTGTATCTTTATACTATTTCCCAGAGGTTTTTTTGTGTGTGCGGATACCTATTTCCACCAACAGAGGGCTCACTCTCCCCAACAGCTTTTCCTACATAGTCAGGAAATTTCCTGGATCTGCAGAAAAATCCAAAAAGTGAAGGAAAAAAACCCCTTCAGGAACAGTTGAATTCCCCCAAAAACAGGTCCGTAGCCAGGATTTTTTAATCCGGGGGGCCTTTAAATAAGTCAGGGGCACCCCACACACACCCCTGCACACAAAACCAAGGGAGCACCTGGGCTGGATAGGAAGTTGGGGGGCCTTGGTGGTAAGTCAGGGGGCCAGGCCCCAAGATGCCCCACTGTAGCTATGGGCCTGCCCCCAAACCTTTTGAAATGGCCTCTCCAGGAACCTAACTCCAGGCATCAATGGTGAAAGATTAGAATGTTGTTGGTGGGGGGGAGGCTTCTAACTGGCTCTGTCAATAAAAGGGTGGGGGAAGGGCCTTTTCCAGGCCTCTTTTGGCCTTGGAGGGAGGGAGGGAGCCTTGGGGCCAGGTGGGGAATTCCTAGAGGTTTTGGGGTGGAGTGTAAGGAGGGCAGGATATGGGGAAGGGAGAGGCCTCAGCTGGGTATAATTCCACAGAGTCCACCCTCCAAAGCAGCCATTTTCTCCAGGGAGACAGATCTCTGCTGTCTAGAGTTCACTCTCCAGGCCCCACTTGGAGGTTGCCAACCCTAGGCCTGGCAGCAGTCTAGGGTTGACAGGTCCCCCCATGGGCACTGGCAGGGGATGGGGGGTGGTAGGGTTGCCAGCTCCAGGTCAGGAAACTCCTGGAGATTTGGGGGTGGAGCCTGGGGAGAACAGGGACCTCCATGGGATACAATGCCCTAGAGTCCACCCTCCAAAGCATCCATTTTCTCCAGGGGAAGTTATCTCAGTAGTCTGGAACTGAGCAGTCATTCCAGGGGATCCCTAGATCCCACCTGGAGGCTGGCATCCCTAGGCAGCACCCTCTGGGTGACTTGATACCACCTGATTTGCATGACTCAACTTGGCCTGGCCACTTGCTGCTGTTCAGCAGCCACCCTATGAAAGCCAGTGTGGTGCAGCAGAGCTTCAGAGTAGGGTCTGCAAGACTCAGGTTCAGATCCCCACCTTGCGGTGGAAGCTGACTGGGTGATTTTGGACCAGTCACATACTTTCAGCCTAACCAACCTCACAGCGTTGTTGTGCAGATAAAAAGGAGGTGAGAATAATGTAAGCTGCTTTGGTCCCTACTGTGGAGAAAGACTATAATTTTCCTTGGTAGAGGCTTTGGGGGAGGGGGGTGAAGAAGAAAAGCTGAAGACAGATAAAGGCAGATAAAGGTAGGTTGGCTGTTGGGTGTGAAGGAAATAGGGTTGCCAACTCCAGGTTGGGAGATTCCTGGGCATTTCAGGGGTGGAGCCTGAGGAGGGTGGGGTTTGAGGAGGGGAGGAACTTCAGACCGGTATAATGCCATAGACTCCACCCTCCAAACCAGCCGTTTCCTCCATGAGAACTACCATTGCCAACCTCTGGGTGGGGGCTGGAGATCACCCAGAATTACAACTGTTGTCCGGGTGACAGAGATCAGTACCCCTGGATAATATGGCTGCTTTGGCGGGTTGAGTCTATGGCATTATACCCTACTGTGGCTGCTTGCCTCCCCAAGCCTCACTGTCCTGAGGCTCCATCCCCAGAAGGGAGAAAGAGTGTGAGACAGGTAGGAGTAAAGGGGAGGAAGCAAAGGTGTGAGGAATGGGATGACCATCCCGCAAGTTTCTTGCGGGTCTCCACTTGTTCCTATCATAATTCTGTCACGGGGTCACCAGGAGTCGATTAAGACTTGACAGCACACTTTATGTTTATAAAAACATGCTTTAACAAGCAGGAATCATGTGCTCCTTTATCTACCGTAGCACTGTAGCATCGATACTTTAGCTGATTCTGCATCTGGAATTCGCTCCACATTTTCTCAGCACTGAGGAAAAGGTGCAGCTCAAAACCACATTCGGATACCCCGGACCAATGCCATACTGACTGCAAAGTCACCCCTGAATGGCCATAAAATGGCCATAGATCTATGCAGAAGGTACCATGAAACCCAATGATCAAAGACAGTGAAAATGGCACGCAACGCAGAGCGTACCATAAAATCCGATGATCAGAGGAAGTGAAAGCAGCATGCAATGCAGAGGGGGATTTCTGTTCCAATGTGGGTTTGCTGAGTTCTTCTGACTTGAGACGCTGCTTTAATGTGCTCCTCCAAGCAGCCTTTAAGCTATTCTTAAGTGTCGATCAATATCACTTGCTATTGTTCCGATCCTTTAATCTGATTGTCACTGGAGTAACAATATGCTATTTTTCTTTGTCCCTGTGTTTTTTCAGGACTTGAAGATTCAGTAAGAGAACAGGTCACTGATGAGCTTCACTGGGATAGCTCCATCCCCTTTGGTGCCAACTTCAGGGTCAGTGAGCGTTGCTATTTGAATCTCTTTGGCCCCAAGGGCTTCATATGGCACAATGGAAACATTCCCCAATTTCACATTTCTTTTATGATGAAGTTTTCAGATACTTTGCTGTGCCTTCTCAAGGGAATAAACTACACAGAGGATCTTGCTATTAATTTGTTTGTATCGCATTATAGCTCTAAGTATGTTTTTTTGGTCTCACAACAAGCCCTCTGAGAGTCAGACTAGATTGAGACAGAGAGGTTCTCCCAAGGACAGGGGGAATTTTCTCAGCTTTTGTTCACAGTGTTGACAATAAGAAACTTCATTTTTTTTGTATGAAATAAATGGCGAGAGTCTTGGGTTTGAAACAGACAAGACCCTGGAAGAGCCAGAAGCCGTTCTTCTTACCATCTTGAGATGCAAAAGGAAATTGTTGCATCAATTGGTTCAGCTTAAACCACCGTGTTTCCAGGTGTTTCTCTTGTATTACAACATCGACAAAGTTCAACTGAATTTGCCAGGTTGCAAAGGCCGTGGTCAGAGACTAAATAATCCACTTTCAATCCACTTTCCAACTGGATTTTGCCAATTCACGCAGGAAAAATCCAGTTGGAAAGTGCACTGAAAGTGGATTGAAAGTGGATTATTTAGTCTGTGTGACTGCAGCCAAAGTCTGAGCAAAAGTGTGTGCCTGCCTTTTTCCCCTTGTCTTTGCAGAGGTTCTCAGGTTTGTTAAGCTCATGGACACTCCAGTAATTCTGAGAAAGGGTATCACCACAAAATGGCTGTCTTGGAGCACAGGCCAATCACAAAATGTTGGGAGATTCCTAAGCCTAACATAGCCCTGGGGCACAGGCCAATCACAAAATGTTGGGAGATTCTTAAGCCTAACATAGCCCTATATTGGGGGCAGCTAATTCTGAACTGATATTCTCTACCGAGGCAAAAGCAATATCTAGGGCCAGGGGCACCATCGGCACACACAGAGATGGGACAGCAGGCAGGGCCGAGGCTTTCTGGCAGGGCCCACTTGCCCTCGAGCCTCACCATCACCAGATGTTGCCGGTGAAGGAGTGGTTGAACTTCTGCCACGCACAGTGGTGGTGTCTCTATCTGCACACACCGCCTGGCAATATTAGGGAAAGGGACATCTAATATGGATGGGCTGGATGGAAGGCATGAATGGGGGTCCCAGTGGAGGTCAGAGGAGCAGAACCCCCCCCCAAATATGAAACCAGCTCTGCCTAGGGTACACAGCTGTGACATGCAGACCTTGGGCCTACTGTGTTTCTACCATAATTCTATTCTATTTGGTTCTCTTCCTTTTTGTGTTGTCTTTTAAAACAGTCCTTAGTTTATCAGCTGTCATTCTTTTGTGACTTGGGTCAGACATTACGCTCTGATTCAGAGTGTGATCCCTGGGAGGGGGGCTCATACGAAGTGTCCCACGGTGCTGTGTAACACGACAGCTGCAGTTGTTGGCTGACCATCCTTTGGTTCAGCTGACGGCTCTGGGTTGTTGACTGATGTTTTCTCAGTGTGTTCAGAAATGGCAAATCAGAGACAATTTAAGAGTGGTGATTGACGCAATTGAAAATTATGACAAACACCCAGAAAAAGAAGTTGGATTCCTCTTTCTAGATGCGGAAAAAGCTTTTGACAATTTAAATTGGGAGTTTATGCTGCAAGTTATTGAAAAAAATGGATATTGGACAGTCTTTTTTAAACATGATTGTGGCAATATATTCAGAACAAAAAGCGGCTTTGAATATAAATAAAGAGAGGACAGACTTCTTCCAAGTCCAAAAGGGAACACGTCAAGGCTGCCCGCTATCCCCGTTGCTGTTTATTTGGATATTGGAAATACTATTGACAGCGATAAGAAAAGATAATAGTATTGAAGGACTTACAACGAAAGGATTTGAATATAAATACAGGGCGTTTGCAGATGACGTAATGTTTATGATTCAGGATCCTATTGAGAAAATACCACATCTGATGGAGAAAATTGAAGAATTTGGTTCAGTTGCGGGTTTTTACGTTAATAAAAATAAAACTAAGGTGATGTGTAAAAATATGACAAACCAAAGACAAATAGAACTTCAAGAGAAAATTCAATGTGAAGTAGTCACAAAGACTAAATATCTAGGAATTGAATTAACCATGAAAAATATTGACCTGTTTAAAAACAATTATGAAAAGGTGTGGCATAGGATTCAACAAGACATGAAGAAATGGGACACTTTGAATTTATCATTGATGGGAAGAATCGCAACTATAAAAATGAATATCTTACCGCGATTGATGTTTTTATTTCAGACCATTCCAATATTAAAACAAAGGAAAGTACTGGATTCGTGGCAGAAAGAGTTATCTAAATTTGTATGGGCAGGAAGAAAGCCAAGGATTAAAATGAAAATTTTATGTGACACAAGAGAGAGAGGAGGCCTACAACTACCAAATTTAAGACTGTATTATGATGCCGTCTGTCTAACATGGCTGGAACAGTGGATTAATCTTGAGAACAAGAAGTTATTGGCTTTAGAAGGACATGATAACAAATTTGGATGGCATGCATATTTATGGTATGGAAAAGTAAAAATGGACAAATTCTTCAAACACCACTTTGTAAGACAATCACTGTTCGAGACATGGATGAGATATAGAAAATTCTTCTCAGAAGAAAGACCGCTTTGGATAGTACCAGCAGAAGTGATTAACCCATATTCAAGAAATCAAGGGTTAGATTGGCTACCTTATAAAAATCTTTTAAAATTAGAAGGGAAAAACTTTGTGTTAAAAGACAGATTTGATGTTGAATTTGAATATGACTGGTTGAAATATAGACAGATTTATGACTTATTTAAGACCGATAAAAGAGAACATGGTTTTAGGGAAAAGAATATTGAAATTGAAACTGTATGGCTTGAGAAAGGGGGAAAAAATGATTTCTAAATTGTACAAGGTTTTATTGAAATGGTATACGGAGGATGAAACTGTAAAAGAGCAAATGATAAAATGGGCTGTAAATGTTAATAATGAGATATTAATGACATCTTGGGAATATTTGTGGAAAAAGTCAATGAAAATTTCAACTTGTGTAAATGTTAAAGAGAATTGCTATAAAATGATGTATAGATGGTATATGACGCCTAAAAAAATTGCTATTATAAATGAAAGTATGTCTAACAAATGTTGGAAATGTAAGAAACATGAAGGGTCTTTTTACCATATGTGGTGGACATGTGATAAAGCAGTAAAGTATTGGACTGAGATCCACAATGAGATACAAAAAGTTTTGAAATGTACTTTTAAGAAAGACCCACAGATGTTATTGTTAGGTCTTAAAATGGAAGAAATAAATGTAGCCAAGAGAACTCTACTATGGTACTTGATTACAGCAGCTAGACTGACTTTTGCTCAATGTTGGAAACAAGATAAAGTACCTGAAACATGGGAATGGATTAAAAAGACGTTGTTTATGGCAGAAATGGACAAATTAACAAGAAAGCTAAACAATGAGGAAGATGAAACTTTTTTTGAAGACTGGAAAGACTTTCAAGAATACTTGTTGAAAAATTGGGATATTAAACGTGGTTTGATTTGTTTTGATAGTTATTAAGAAGAAAATGATAGAGAATTAGACTTTTGAATTGTTACCGTTAGTAAGAGAAATTAAGTTTAGAAGTAACTGTAATAGAATAAGAGAGACATTAAGGGGGTTGGAGCAGTGCGGGAAGCCTTGTTGGGGGGGGAGAGGGAAAAAAGAAAAATGGATGTGTATTGGTATGTTTAAAGTATATGAACATGTGATATATCCAATAATAAATTGTATTTACCAAAAAAAAAAAAGAAATGGCTCTCCCGTTAAGCATCCATGGTCCCTGCAATAAATATATCTGAGCAATGGAGAGGTGGGCCCCATTTTCTATTTACCAGACTTAAAATTACATTATTTTCCTCTGGGCAAAATATCCAGCACTGCCCTACTCTACTTCCCCACTTACAGTTCTTTTATTGTTTTAGCCTCATCTTGATTTACAACGTCCTTGTGGGGTGGGTTAATCTGAGAGAGAGAGAGAGAGCGGCCTGTATTGTACCACCCCATTAAGCCTAAGAAGCCTGCAACATCACCAACTCCAGCACTGACCTGGGAGCATCTCTCTGCTTTGCTGAGGGCTTGCCAATGGACCTGGCTTTGCCATTACAAACTGTTCAGCAGGACATGCAGTGATTGTGACAGTGCTACCTGGGACAGCCAGTTTGGTGTAGTGGTTACAGGTGCAGGCTCTAATCTGGGAGAACCGGGTTGGATTCCCCGCTCCTCCAGATGCAGCTGCTGGCGTGACCTTGAGTCAGCCATAGTTCTCCCAGAGACATTCTCTCAAGGGCAGTTCTTGAAAGAGCTCTCTGAGCCCCACCTACCTCACAGGGTGTCCGTTGTGGGGAGGGGAAGGGAAAGGAGTTTGTAAACCGCTGTGAGACTCCTTCAGGTAGTGAAGGGCGGGGTATAAATCCAATCTCCTCCTCCTCCTCCTTCTTCCGGTGACTACGTGGTCTTCTTGCAAAGGCACAAGAGCCTTGCTGGAACCAGAGAGCTGGCTGCTCTACTGATGAGACCTGCTTTAAGCATTCCCAAGACTGCTCAGGAAATGTGCAGATTGTGTCACCCTCTCTTTGAATGGGATCCGGTGGGCAGGGAACAGCTCCCAGCCCATGCTCTTGACTGGTCCCAGCTGCCTTTAGGATGAATGGGATTCACACTGGAAAGGGAATGAGAGATATGCTTGGGGCTGGGTCTTCAGATTGCACATCCCCCTAGATTGTGGTGTCTAATAAGCCATGCAGTCGGCACGAGGCAGGGAAGACCGGGGATGTTGCAGAACAATTGCTGGGATAAATAGCGGGAGGTGGGAGCAGTGGGCTTCAGTGAGTGTAGCAGGAAGTGGGGCATGGCAGCCCATATGACTGGCATGTGAACAACCAATCGCTGTGAGTGGGTCATCCTATGTGCTTTGTTTGACAGTCAGCTGTGCCTGGGACTCCTTCCTGTGCTTCCTAGAGGCATTCAGGGCTTGCAGCTTGGATGTATGATCTGCTGTACTTCAGGCCTGGACACATTTTCTTCGGATCGTGGAGGCCGCCCCAAAATTTAGGACCCAAATTCATTTTTCAGCCTTCAGGGCTCCATGTTTTAAGCACCACATTTCCTGATCACTGCTACCACGAAACATAATCCTGACCTCTTTTCACAGTTTCTCATGTTGCACACACTTTTCAGAGAAGGCACTGCCTTAAAAGAGGGTGTTCCCGCCTGGACGAGAACGAAGCTTCTTCTTCTACAAGAGTACCCGCCGTCTCTTGTTTTTATAAGCACATTTTTTTAAAAAAAAACCTGCTTCCAAATTAATCAGGGGCACTTTTCAAACTGATCAAAAGCTTTTAATTGGTTAATCTAAACAATGAACAGCAATTGAACACTGCAAATCTACTTCGAGAGACAATGACCATTTTGATTGCAGCTTTCGTACTGTTGGAAAAACAGTATGCAAAAAAAGAGTTAATAGTAAATTGAATGGCGGTACACCAGATAGGACAACTTTGTAACTACGACGAGCATTTTGTTGGAGTGAGCGACTTAGCATGCCTGGACACTGGTGGACGCGACTTCACCCTAAATGTGTGTTGGTGTTATTTCCTTCAATGGGATGCCTCTCTTTGTCTTAACCTGGGAGATGCCCTCTGACACTCCCCCACCCCCGTGTCTTCTCATTCTCCCTTCACATAGTGTTCCATGAAGACACATGTCTCTGCAGGTCCTTCCTGTAGATACAATGCCGTCATACTCCCATACATATGACGCTGGATTAGCTGGACAGTCGTGATAGGGAAAGTACTCTTTAGAGTAGGCTTCTCTCCTTCCTTCCTTCCTTCCTTCCTTCCTTCCTTCCTTCCTTCCTTCCTTCCTTCCTTCCTTCCTTCCTTCCTTCCTTCCTTCCTTCCTTCCTTCCTTCCTTCCTTCCTTCCTTCCTTCCTTCCTCCTTCCCTCCTCCCTTCCTCCCTCCCTTCCTTCCTTCCTTCCTCCCCTCCCCTTCCCTTCCCTTCCCTTCCCTTCCCTTCCTTCCTTCTCTCCTTCCTTCCTTCCTTCATCCCCTCTCCTTCTCTTCCTTCCTTCCTTCCTCCCCTTCCCGCCCCTTCCTCTCCCTTCCTTCTCTCCTTCCTTCCTTCCTTCCTCCCCTCCCCTTCCCTTCTCCTCCCTTCCTTCTCTCCTTCCTTCCTTCCTTCCTTCCTTCCTTCCTTCCTTCCTTCCTTCCTTCCTCCCCTTCCCTTACCTTCCCCTCCCTCCCCTTCCTTCCTTCCTTCCTTCCTTTACCTGATATTTTTGTACTCTGTGTGTTTGTGTGCTCACACCTGGAAGTCATGGACACCTCTGGCAACTCCAACTGGGGCATGGAGGATGTTGAGAGAGGTGGCTTGATAGCCTGCCTCTGCCTCCTGACTCCTGGTATTTGTTGGAGGTCTCCCATCCAAGTACTTCCCAGGGTCGGCCCTGCTTAGCTTCCAAGATCTGATGAGACCCTGCTTGTTGGGGCTCTCCAGGTCAGGGTGCTTCTATCTCTGCTTTTGTCTGCAGCCTGAGCATGAACTACATCTACTTGAATAGTTTGGTGCCAGTTTGGTGTAGTGGTTAAGTTCATGGATTCTAACCTGGGAGAACCGGGTTTGATTCCCCACTCCTCCACTTGCACCTGCTGGATGACCTTGGGCAAGCCATAGCTCTGGCACAGGTGTTCTTGAAAAAAGAGCAGTTTCTGCCAAGAGCTCTCTCAGCCCCACCTACCTCACAGGGTGTCTGTTGTGGGGAGGGGAAGCCACTCTGAGACACCTTTGGGCAGTGAAGGGCGGGGTATAAATCCAATCTCTTCTTCTTCTTCTTGAATAAATGTAAATTTATCTTTTTGCAATATACTCCTCGGGAGATTTATTTACAGCACTCAGTATCACACTTCTATGACTGGGCAAAACTCTGCTATATTAACCAAATATCCCAACACATTTGACTACCATAACAGTCATATGTTCAAAACTCTGGGGAAAGTTCTCTAGCTTACACCGGTCCATGACCATCGAGCGACACATCAGTATTTTTGTTCCAGACCTTTTCTCTGCAGCATCTTAGTTGCCGCCCTGTGGATATCCTTGTTCCGCAGGGTGTAAATGATCGGGTTGAGGAGAGGGGTGACCACCACATAAAATACAGCCGTTTGCTTATCACGGTCAGGGGTTGTGCCCGACCTGGGTTTCATGTACATGGAAATGACGGTGCCGTAGAACATGGTGACGACTGCCAAGTGGGAGGCGCAGGTGGAGAAGGCCTTGTGGCGCCCCGAGGCAGACTGCATGCGTAACACCGAGGACAGAATGAGTCCGTAAGAAGTCAGGATGACAGAGAGGGGGATCAGGAGGGCCAGCACAGCCGCCACAAACAGGATGGCTTCCGTGACGTGAATGTCGCCGCAAGCAAGCTTCATCACCACCGGCAGCTCACAGAAGAAGTGGTTGAGATGGTTGGGGCCGCAGAAGGGGAAACGCAACGTGCACATCACATTTATCACAGCGAGGGAAAATCCTCCTGCCCAGGAAGCTGAGGCGAGGTGCAACTGGCGCCACCTGCCCATAGCAATGGCGTATTCCAGGGGATGGCAGATGGCCAAGTAGCGGTCGTAAGCCATGACGCCCAGCAGAAGGCATTCAGTGCCACCGAGGGACAAAACAATGTACATCTGGATGACGCAGCGGGTGAAGGAGATGGCTCCGTTCCCGGACAGGAGGTGAGCCAGCATCTGGGGCAAGGTGCTGGTGATGTAACAGATCTCTAGTCCCGAGAGGTGCGTCAAGAAGAAGTACATGGGGGTGTGGAGGTGAGCGTCCGCCCGCACCAAGATGATGATCACCAGGTTCCCCACAAGAGTAAGCGAATATATGAGGAGAATTACGAAAAAAAGAACGATCTGTGTCTTCCGGTGGTTGGTGAGTCCCAGCAGGATGAATTCTGTCACAGAGGTGAGGTTCTCAATTCCCATCCTGGTGCCCCACCTGCAATGGGAGGGAAAATTATGGAGGTCATAAGAACATACGAGCCCCGCTGGATCAGGTCAGTGGTCCATCTATTGCAGTCTTCTACCTCATACAACAACCAACCGATTTCTATGCAGGGCCAACAACATGACATAAAGATGAAGGGCTCCTGGCACTCCCTGTGATAGACCTATCCTCTAGGCATTTGTCTAATCCCGTTTTAGAGCCGTCATAGGCCTTGACACCGAGCCGGCCCTTTTTAAAACTGGCTATGCCTGTAGTCCTCACTACATCCTCTGCTGGCAAATTCAACATTTTATTCACCCGCTGACTAAGGATTTCCTTTTGTTCGTTGTTGCCCATCAACTTCATTGGATGCCCCCAAGATCGAGTGTTTTGGAAGGTGGGGGGGAGTTCCATCTGTCCACTTTCTCTAATCTGTGCACAATTGTATAAACCTCTGTCATGTCCCCCCTTAGTTGTCTCTTTTCTGAATGGAAAAGTCCTTGACTCTTCAGACTTTCCTCACAGGAAAGATGCTCCAACCCCTCTAGTGCTCTAGGGCCTCTAGTGTCCTGGCCCCACTGCTGGACCTCCTGATGGCACCTGGTATATTTTGGCCACTGTGTGACAGAGTGTTGGACTAGATGGGCCATTGGCCTGATCCAACATTGGCTTCTCTTATGTTCTTATGTTATGTTCTCAATCGTCTTGCTCATCCTCTTCTGTACTTCTTCCCTTTCTGCAATGTCTTTTTTGAGGTACGGTGACCAGAGCTGTGCACAGTATTCCAAATGAAGCAGCGCCATAAACATGGGTGGATTAAGGCTCACTGGTGCCCTACGCACTGACCGATCTTGGTGCCCCCCCTCCTTTCCACCCAGACCCAGTCCATTTTAGTTGTTGACCTGCCTGACCAAATATACAATGCAGGTTGCAGCAATACAAACATTTATTCATATGATAACACAGTATACTGAACAAACCAAGCCAAGCTTTGGCTACGTAAAGTTCTACCGAAATGCAATACGACATCTATTTTAATATTTTACAAGTTAAATGTATCAAAGTTCCAATATTCATGACCTGAAAGGCATTTTTCTACATTTTTTCACCCTTTTCCCAACTTTGCGGTGCCCCCTTTGGCCCTGGTGCCCTGAGCACGTACTTCATCTGCTTAATGGTGAATCTGCCACTGGCCATAGATCTTTACAGGGGCACTGCAATATCGGCTGTTTTATTCTCAATCCCTTTTGTAATGATCCACAATACAGAGTTTGCCTTTTTCCCTGCTGCAGCACACTGGGTTGACATTGTCATTGAGCCATCCACTATGACCTACTATGACCCTTCCCCCCCGCAGTTGCAGCACATACAGACCCAGCAGCATGGGCTTGAAGTTAGGATTTGTTTGTGCATCGCCTTCCTCTTACGTACATTGAACTTAATTTGCCACTTCCTTGCTTACTCCCCTAATTTGCAGAGCTCCTCCTGGGGCTCTTCACAGTCATCCTTGCTTTCCACAGTCCTGAATCATTTGGCATCATCTGCAAGCTTTAGTCACTACCCTGTTCGCCACCGGTTGCAGATAATTTATGAACAAATTAAATAGCACTGGGCCCAATACAGATCCTGTGTCTCTTTATCCCCGTCAGTATATCCCTACCCTCTGCTTCCTTTTGTTCAATCAGTTTTAATCCATAAAAGGACCTGCCCTCTTATCCCATGACTGCTAAGCTCAATCAGGGGTCTTTGCTAAGGTACTTGGTTGAAAACCTTCTGAAAGTTCAAGTCTATCAGGCCACTGTTATCTACGTGCTTGTTCAGTTTTTCAAAGAATGCCAAATGGCTGGTGAAGCAGGACTTCATAGAATCATAGAATGTTAGAGTTGGAAGGGACCTTGCAGGCCATCTAGTCCAACCCCCTGCACCCTGCAGGAACACAGCCAAAACCCCTACATACCTACAACATACCCATAAGATGGTTGGCCAGTCTCCTCTTGAAAACGTCCAGCGAAGGAGCATCCACCACCTCCCGAGGCAGTCTGTTCCACTGCTCAACCACTCTTACAGTCAGGAAGTTTCTCCTGATATTAAGCCAGTAACGGCTCCCTTGTAATTTCCACCCATTAGATCTAGTCTTGCAATCCGGAGCAAGAGAGAATAGATCCACTCCATCTTCTACATGACAGCCCTTCAAATACTTGAAGACTGCAATCATGTCCCCTCTAAACCTTCTCTTTCCCAGGCTAAACATACCCAACTCTTTCAGCCTTTCCTCATAAGACTTGGACTCCAACCCTCTCACCATCCTGGTCGCCCTCCTCTGGACCCGCTCGAGTTTGTCAACATCCTTCCGAAAATGTGGTGCCCAAAACTGGACACAGGACTCCAGGTGGGGCCTGACCATAGCAGAATACAGCGGAACTACCACCTCCCGTGATCTGGACACAATGCTTCTGCTAATGACTTCCCTTTGCAGAAGCCATGCTGATTTCCCCCCTCAGCAGACATTGTTCCCCTATGTGCCTACTAATTCTGTCTATTTGAGTACAGTTTCTACTAATATGCCTGGGACAGATGTTAGGCTAAAGGACCTGAAACTTCCTGGTCCCCCTCTGGACGTTTTTAAAACTTGGTGTAATATTTGCTACCTTCTGACCCTCTGGTACAGTGCCTGTTTGCAGTAACAAGTTACTTATACTGGTAACTAGACCAGTGATTTCTCATTTGATGTTTCTAAGAACCCTTGGACGCCATCAGGACCTGGAAACTTCTTGGCTTTTAATTTGGCCCGTGGTCCTAGAACTTCATCTTGTCACCTCAATTTGACTCAGTTCAGCAAGGTCTCACATAGATCATTGTCTTCCTACTTTAATTCTTCTGACTCGAGATGTCAGAGAGCTTATCCGTGCAAACCACATGCTCTGCCAGTAACTTGGTTCCTAACCAGATTTAACATGCTCCTCCAAGCAACCTGTCAGTTCCTCTTAGGTGGAAATCAATGTAACCTGGTTTGTTCAAATCCCTATCCACCCCGATTAGTACAAGAGTTGCATTATCTTACCTTTTTTTCTTCTGACAAGATGGCAGAGACCTTAGGCACGTGCACTCTACTTCTAAGCCTCAGTTTCTCACCAGCTTTAATATGCTGCTCCCAAGCAGTGTTTCAGCCCTTCTAAGGTGATGGTCAATGGAATCTGCTTTGTTCAAATCCCGAAGTATTCTGATTGGTACTGAAGTAACTATATACAATCCCTTTGTTTCTCTGATTGTCAAACACTTGAGGATTCAGTACAATTATGGACCACGCACGTGGTCCACTAGGGTAGCTCCACTCCCTCTGGGTCATTAACAAAGGCACCAAGGGCGTCACGTAGCGAGACGGAAATATTTCGTAAGTTTGCATCTTTCCCACTGCTTTTGTGGCGCAAGCTTTCAAATACTCGTCAAGGCCTGCACAAAGGAATAAAAGGCAAAGAGGAATTTGCTGTTAGTTTTGTTTGTGTCTCATCATAACTCTAAGAAGCCATGAATGGTCTTTTAGAAACCACCCTAGACTAGTTCAAGGTGGGGTGGTGGTTAGTGGAAGAGCCTCTCCTTCCCATGCAGAATTTCCCAGGTTCAATCCCTGGCATCTCCAGTTAAGGATCAAGTAGTAGGTGATGTGAAAGACTTCTTCCTGAGACTCATGAGAGCTGCTGCCAGTCTGAATAGACAACTCTGAACCTGATGGGCTGATGGGCTGATTCAATATAAGGCAGCTTCATAGATGTTCATGTATGTGTGTGTGACTTTCCCAGGCCACACGTGAGCTCCTCATAAGAATACACACACAATTCTGGATTTCCACATTCAATCCAATGTTCTAATTGTTAATTACCTCAGTTTGGTGTAGTGGTTAAGTGTGCGGACTCTAATCTGGGAGAACTGGGTTTGATTCCCCACTCCTCCACATGTAGATACTGGTATGAGCTTGGGTCAGTCATAAGTTCTTTCAGAGCTGTTCTTTCAAGGGCAGTTCCTGTCAGAGCTCTCTCAGCCCCACCTACCTCACAGGATTGTCTATTGTGGGGAGGGGACGGGAAAGGAGTGTGTAAGCCTCTCTGAGACTCCGAGCGAAGGGCGGGGTATAAATCCAATCTACTCTTCTGCCTCCTCCTCCTCTTCTTCTTCTTGAAAAGGGAATGAAATGTTTTTTCAGTTTCCCCCTCACAATGCTAAAAATAAGGAACTTGGTTTTTTGCATTAGATAAAAGCTGAGAGTCTTGGGCTGAAAACAGACAAAAGAGTGGGAGATCGATCATCTGTTCTTCCTACCATCTCAGGATAGAAATGGATTTTTTCATATTCATCGGGTCCAGTCAAATCCCAGGGTTCTGGACATGTTTCTTTCTACCGCAATATGGCGCAAGCTGAATCCGAATTTGTCGGATTCCCTGTCAAACTTTTAGTAAAAGTAGGCTTCTGTGTTATCTTTATTCTCCATTGTGAAGGTCGTCAGCCTTAACTGAGCCTCTGGACACACTCTGAATTTGGAGGGTGGATAGCGGTTGTCACCACATAATGGTCAATCAAAGCGGGTTGCTCGGTATCATGGAGAGGACTAACAAACTTAAGGTTTACGAGTAAATTAAAGACAAATCCAAAGGATGCAACTGGCATGGAAAACCTCTCTATAATAATAAAAAGATTCTGTCCATCCATCTGTGACAAGCACAACACCTCCGAAAATAAAGCTACGCATGTCAAAACTTGCCGCTGGTTTCTGGTGCCGTATGTGAACGAGATCAGGACAGTCTGGGCTGCACAGTCCCTAGAAATCCCTAAACCCACTTTGGGCTGGTGGTTTTTTCCCATTGGAAAGTATGGTTGTCTCTGGGAGGCATAACTCATCCAAAAATAAAGCTAGGAGCGTCAAAATGGACCACTGGCTTAAGAACATAAGAGAAGAATACAGCGCATCACTTGCTCCAGACCGAGAGTCAGGGGTGGCCGCGGCGATGAGGACGTCATCGAAGAACGGCGTCACTCCAGGGATCCCTTTTAACAAGGAGTCCATTAATTGCTGGGAAATCCCCGGGGCAACGCTCACCCCAAACTGTAGGCACTTCACCCTGAAGGCCCCCCGATGCATCACAATAGTTTGTGCCGTGGCTGTAGCCTCATCTACCGGCAACTGCGGATAAGCCTGTGCCAGATCGAGTTTCCCAAAAATCTTAGTGCCAGCCAGGGATGCGAGCACATGACTAACCACCGGAATCGGGTATGAATGGTCATTTGGGCCTTGTTTAGTGTGCATTTGTAGTCCGCACATATGCGGATGTCACCATTTGGTTTTACTGGGGTCACGATGGGGGTTTCCCAAATGGCATGCGACACGTGTTCCAATACCCCTTGTGCCACCAAACAGTCCAGCTCCATGTCGATTTTGGGTCTTAAGGCCAGCGGAGCAGTGTGGAACCTCATGTGGATGGGGGTAACTGAGGGGTCAAGTTGTAGGGAGACCGGGGGCCCTTTGTAACATCCCAGAGCCCCATCAAACACCCTCAGAAATTCCCCACAAATATCAACATAATCCTGCGGTGTTCATTTATTCACCCCCCCACCGACAGTGATGCTCAGCAGTGCAAACCAGGCCCGCCCCAACAAGCTGACCAGGTTTCCCTCCACCACCACCAAATCCAGGAACCCTTAGAACCCCCTATACTGCACGCAAAAAGTACCCATGCCCCGGATCAGAACCATGTTCCTTTGAAAGTCCACAAGGCTCAGGGGTGACGGGCACAGGCAGGACCCCCCACTAGGATAAAGTCTCTTAAGTGTCTCTGTCGAAATGATGGAAGCTTGCTGCAAGAACCAGACTGAGGCCACCAGGTGTAGCTGTAACACTGTTTAATTCACAGTCCAATTCGGTTTACAGTCAAAATCTTCCAGCCGGCACTTACCAACCTGCTCAGCTTCCTGCAGCCTTCTCCACGAGCCCCTCCTGCCTCACCGAATGCCTCTTTTATATGTTTAACTCTGGCCTCAGGCTAAGATCATCTTCGGTCAAAAGCAGATGAAACCCCATTCAAAGGGTCACCCAGCACTGGTCAAACAATTCATACTTCTTGGCGGTGGAAAGTGCAATCAGGTCACAGCTGCCCTGAAAAACTCAGGGCTGCTGCAGCCTGTGTGACCTGGCATGTTCTTTCATAAAGGTGGGCTAGCTGCTGAGATGATGGCCAGGCCCTGGCCAGCAAAACTGCAGGGCAAGTAGGAAGAATGAGAAGACCCTGATATTATGAATGAAGGGGTTTTGAGTGGTTTTAAGGGTGAAAAGGGCACCTTGAATGGGACCTAGGAACAGGTAAACAAAGTGAAGTTCTTAGAATCTGTGCTAGATGCGCAGAGTGGTTAACCCCCGGCCAAGGCTGGGCTGATGGATTTTAGACCAATGAGGGTTTCTGGATTGTCATCAAGAACAGCCCCACATAGCCCTGTGTAGTGGTGTAGTGGTTAAGTGCGCGGACTCTAATCTGGGAGAACCAGGTTTGATTCCCCACTCCTCCACTTGCACTTGGCTGGACGACCTTGGGCAAGCCGTAGTTCTGATAAGAGCTGTTCTTGAAAAAAGAGCAGTATCTGTCTGAGCTCTCTCAGCCCCACCTACCTCACAGGGTTCCTGTTGTAGGGAGGGGAAGGGAAAGGAGTTTGTAAGCCACTCTGAGACTCCTTTGGGTAGTGAAGGGCGGGGTACAAATCCAATCTCTTTGTCTTCTTCAAGCACATCCACACACAAAATGATCAAGAGAGAAAGGAAGGAAGGAAGGAAGGAAGGAAGGAAGGAAGGAAGGAAGGAAGGAAGGAAGGAAGGAAGGAAGGAAGGAAGGAAGGAAGGAAGGAAGGAAGGAAGGAAGGAAGGACCCCACATAGAGTGACTGGTACAAGGTCACCCAGTGAGTTGTATGAGTAACTGAACCCAGTACTGTCCATTGGGTTCTAGTCCAGTTCACTAACCACTGTATTGTATTGGCAACTGGCAAGCCAAATGCTTAAATGTTTATTCAGAGTCTGGCCTTCAGAACAGCTTGACCAAAGCCCTGTGGATATTCTTGCTGTAAAGGAAGTTTGTAACAGGGTTGAGCTGAGGGATGAGCACGCGGTAAAACCCATTAATCGTCTAGACAGAATTAAGAGCTGTTCCAAACCTATGTATGCAAATATGGAGTCACCTAACTCTAAACTGCTATTGTAGCTGATAAAACCACATAATGTCTGTTACGTATGCCACTCAACAACAGGATTTCAGAAAAAAGTGATTTCAACTTTATTTAACAGCAACTCCAACTCAGGAACACACCACCACAAGAGCAGAGCACAGCTCCCTTTTTAAACCATCCTGGGCTGTCAAAGCCACACCCATAACATGTTAAAGACCAATCATAACACAGGGATAAAGGCCAATCAGGATTGTTCCCTCTTTGCTACATTTTCACACAGTGATTGGATATTTACAATGGTTTCTCAGAAACCAGCCAATGGTAATGCGACAGATTTAAGACCACATTCAGACTGAAGCTTAACATAAGAATACATAGGATGGATTCACACTCCAGTACATAACAATGTCCAAATCAAGGATGTTTTCACAACTGATCTAGTCTGGCCTTGTAATCAGGGTCTCTTTGTACCTACCATTTCTGTCATCCCCCAAGGCAGACGGGCATGGATTAGCAAGTTGCCACACCATTTATTTACTTTCAGTTTCTCATCCCACCTTCTTCTCAGTGTGGATCGGAAGAGACGTGCAAAGAAGATAAAACCATAGTACCTCATAATACATAGAACAACAAGAAAACAAACTATTTACAAGCAGTGCAAAGTAGCATACAAATTGCAACACAGACCAGCTAGCGATATCAATTGGCAGACGTTAACCCTCAAGCACCTTCAAAAGGAGTCTTAAAAAGTTCTCCTTTGTAGAGTTTTCAAGCTATGTTCCATCTGACCGAAAAAACCAAGGACATGATCGCAGTACATTTTAGCTGGCCTTGTCTAATCACTGTGAACTTGGAACCTGGTTGGTGTGAAGATTGTCCCCATAATGTACAGTTTATCAGGAAAGTTATAGACAAGTTATAGTTACAGACAAGGTTATGGAGGATATGTGTGCATTTGTCAGAAAGGACATTTTGGGAGCTGGGGCAAGAGATGCTGAGAGTATCTAGGAGGAGTTAGGTCAAAGCTTGGAGAGTTCTGTGGAAGTTTGGCCATGTGCTGTCTAATGAATCTGATGCGGCATGAGTGGATTTGCCATTGGCACAGATACCTGCAGCTAAGGCGCATATAACAGAGATCCTATTAAGTCTCCCTATTATATTATCCAAGGAAAACAAAACCATATGGTGAAACTCCTGTAATTTCTCACTGGTTGTGGAAATAAGAACTGTTACATCCTCTTAACCACAGGTCCATCATGCAGATTAGGGCAAATGGCAGGTATCACAAAAGCTGATAAATGTGTTTTATAGCTGAGGAAAAATTAAATTGCCACTGCCTGAACTCCACATTTGACCGAAACTAGCAAAATGGGGTGGCAGGTCCTAAGCAATTCCTGGCCTAATTAAGCAAGACATCAGTGCTCAGTTCTTTTGTCCCAAACCCCGTCTTCTCAATACCTTGACCACTGCCCTGTGGATCTCTTTGTTCCGCCAGCAATAAATGATGGGGTTGAGTATGGGTGTGACCGCTATGTAAAGGACAGCTGTTTGCTTGTCGCGATCAATAACTGCATCCCCACCAGGTTGCACGTACATAAAGATGAGAATACTGTAGGACAGGGTGACCACCACCAGATGGGAGGTACAAGTGGAAAGTGCCTTTCTCCGTCCAACTCTTGATGGCATTCGAAACACAGAGTAGAGAATAATCCCATAGGAAGTCAGGATAACAAAAAAGGGACCCACAAGGATCAACGTAGACACCATTAAAATAATGGGCTCTGTGTAGCGGGTTTCTTTGCAGGTATATTTAAATACAACTGGCTGTTCACAGAAGAAGTGGTTGATGCGGTTGTTCCCGCAAAAGGGGACAGAAATAGTGCAGGTCACATTGAGTGAACCGAGGAGAAACCCAGCTGCCCAGGAAGAGGAGGTGAGCTGCCGTTGGCGTTTCCTGCTCATGACAGCAGCATAGGCCAAGGGGCTGTAAATGGCCAAGCAGCGGTCGTAGGCCATGGCTCCTAGGAGAAGGCATTCGGTGCATCCCAGGCAGGTAGTCGAGTACATCTGGGCTGCACAACGGGTGAAGGAGATAGCCCCATTTCCAGTTATCAGGTGAGCCAGCATCTGCGGCATAGTGGTAGTGACAAAACAGATCTCTAGACCAGAAAGATGGGTGAGGAAGAAGTACATGGGGCTGTGGAGGCATGGGTCAGCCCGCACAAGCATTATGATCAGCAGGTTCACCACAATAGTGACCAAGTACGTAAGGAAGAATACTACAAGGAGCAGCATCTGAGTCTTGCGATGGTTGGAGAGTCCCATCAAGATGAACTCTGTGACAAAGCTGGTGTTCTCAGGCCTCATCCTGGCTTCCTGGTGGCAGAGAAGATGTAACAGTTAGGCTTTCTGGTGCAGCCTTGAAACACACTAAGGTAAACCCCCAAACAACCTGTCAAATTCAACACCATTAGGGGCTGCACAAAAAATAATAATTAAAAAATCTATTTTTTCAGATTTGGGAATATTGGATCCCCCCCCCCAAAAAAAAATGACTATTTCTGTTATTCCCAAATTCTAATACTGGTATGGTATTCAGATTCGTGACTTTTCACAGAATCCTGAATTTTTTCAACTCCATTATACCCTGTGGGGACCATTTTAGTCAATGCCAAATCAATCTGGGGGTATCTGGGAGGTCTGGGGACTGTTTTTTGAGTAGAGACATCATGTTTGCAGCATAGCTGTTGGTGTCTCTTCTCAGAAGAACCACCAAGTTTCAATTGGACTCCAGGGGACCCCTGAAGAAGGTACCCCATCTTCCATTGTTTCCAATGGAGGGGGAAAATAGCAAAAAAAAAAAAAGCAAGGGCAATAGAAGCCCAGCAAAACAGAATCAAATCCTAAAGAATCTCTGCAGTAGAAACTGAAGGGGGGCATTTTTTTGCAAGCCCAGCAGAACCAGTGCAATGTACAGAGTGCCCAGCAGAACCCAGTGCCCTTGTGGCAATGCCAGTGAAACAGAACTGATATCAAGCACAGAATCACAAGCCAAACAAGGGGGGATGGATTACAAGGTCAGCAGAACCAATGCAATGTAGTGCCTAGCCAGAAAAACCCAGTGCCACTGTGGCAATGCCAGCTCTACAATGAATCCAAGCAAAGGAGGGGGGTTGCAAGCCCAGCAGAACCAGTGCAATGTACAGTGCCCAGCAGAAACCAGTGCCATTGTGACAATGCCAGCTCAACAGGATTAATGTCAAGCACAGAATCACAATCCAAGCAGAGGGAGGGGGGTTGGAAGTCCAGCAAAACCCAGTGCCATTATGACAATTCCATAATAAAGAGGAATCACAGTCAATATAACATGTAAAGTGAGAACAAGAAACTGTGATATACAAACTAATAAAGAATGTAAAGCAAAAATTATGGGAAAACCGAAAGTGTTGTCTTTTCTTATAATTAGAAAATTTTTAAAGTGCTAAATACAAAAATAGCTTTATGTAGAAAGAATTGTGTACAAATCATATATACCAATTAACATAAGAGAGACCAATTCATAATGAATATGGAATGAAGTCCAGTGAATGGTACTATTCTCAGAAATGAATCAAGTTCTATAATCCAAACATAAATATTTTTGCGAAGACTCCAATCCAAATGCTCTGCAGGCAACCAGATGAGTAGGGATGAGATATCCAGAATACATTGTAGCTCCTTACAAGTAGTAGAACTTTTCTTCAGCCAAAAATCCAGGATGGATTGATGTATAAAATATGGGGTGTTACCCCTCCTTATACAAAATCAATATTATGTCACAAGAAATCTTACAGGCTCACCGTGAAGAATACTGGGACACGAAGTACATATTTTTCTCTAGCTAGAGGTAAACCTGCAAGCTTAAAAGAACTGATCTCAAAGCAGAGTCACAACAAATCGAAGCAAGGCAGGATGGGAGGGATTTTGCAAGCTCTGTGCAAGACAGTGGGAAGGGAACACAAAAGGATACTGGCAAAGGGGGGGAAACGGTCTCTTGAGACTGGCAAGGCTAGTTTTTGGGGGTCTTTTCTTTTATATGAAAGTGCTATGCAAAAGCAGTCATGATCTGAGGAACTCCGTTTTAAGATAAGAAAAAAAAATACACAAACTGAACTTTTGTTAGCATTGATAGTTAAATTGTCCAGTGCGTGAACAGTGTGAAGAACACAAATTAAACACTTCTATGGCAGGATCTTGGAGCACCAATAAAATAAGAGCTTAAAAGAAATACAAAAGATGAAAATAATAGTTAGAACACTGGGGAGGAAGGAGGGGTCACCAAGCAGCCCTCCCTGCTGCTCTAGCAATGTAAAATGCATGGGTCGTTACTTTATTAGCATATAAAATTGTACTGGTTAGTACTTCTGTGATGGTTATCATATAAATGCCTTCATTTTCTACAAAACCAATTAGCTATCTTTAATGCTTTAAACTAAATTAAAATTCCAGATGTGTACTGTAACCATAGGAAGGGAAGGAAGCATGGTATAGCCCAGGGGTGGCCAAACTTGCTTAATATAAGAGCCACATAGAATAAACATCAGATGTTGGAGAGCCACAAGACATGAACAGATATTACATTTTTTTTTGGAAAATATGCAAATTTGCTTTTTATTAACATTAATTGAGACTGCCAAAATAATAACAAAAGGGGTAAAAGCAGATATTGATAATGACATTTATTTGCCCAATGATATTTGTTTGCTAATGATATTTAGCTTCCCCAGCCGCCCTGCCAGGAGCTGCACAATATGTGTGAAAGAGCCGCATTCGGCTCCCGAGCCACAATTTGGCCACCCCTGGTATAGCCTGATCTTGTCAGATCTCTGAAGCTAAGCAGGGTATTTGGATGGGAAACCACCAAAGAAGGCTCTTTAGAGAAAGGCAATAGCAAACCACCTCTGCTTCTCACTTGCACTCAAAGCCACATACTTGGGTCTCCATTAGTCAGTTGCATCTTGATGGTGCATTTGTAGGTCTGTACTGTAAGCATGGTTTAGTGAAACCCTGCTGCCTCCCTACAACTAAGACAAGGTGATGTATACTCTGTGGACTGAGAGGCACCAGCTGAATGGTCTTGTCACATTGGAATCTGAATTTCTGGAAGGGCTGGGAAACTGCCTTCTCCATGGTTAACTTCATATATAAGTTATACTCAACCCTGATTAATAAAACCACGGTTTGCAACCCACTGTTAAAACTACATTTCTGACCATGAGTCAACTTTAGGGATGGGCACAAACTGGCTGACGAACTAATGTTCATTGTGAATTTTGGCTAGTTCATGGTTCACAAAGCGATGTTCATTAACTGAAGAACAACCATGAATTTCCATGAATTTTGATACAGTTCATGGCGGTTCGTATGCCCCTGCCTTCTGCTCTTTACGAAAAATAGCTGTTTGTTTTAAATGGCTTGGAGCCATTTAAAGCTTTCTTTTTGCTCCCTGCAAAAAGCCATGGGAGCAGAGAGCAGGAGTTTAAACTATAAATGGCTTCCAAATCAATACAAACTGGGTCAGTTTATGAACCAACTTCCTGGTTCGTACAGGTTCATGGTTCATTCCGTGGTTCAGCTGTAAACCATGAACTGAATCACAAAACTGTGTTTATGCCCATCCCTAGTGCACTTCTTTCTTGTCCAAGTTACAATGTGAAACTGTCCAAACTATTTACATTTTGCTCTGATTTTTTCTTTAAATTAGGAGTTTATGCAACAGTTCTCCATGATATTGTTTAGAAAAACAGTTTGAGACATTGGAAGAACTCTTTCTTAGCTATGAAGATTGATCAGCAGGCTTGATTCTGATGGGGTATATGGTGTTAGGGAGGGTGGATTGAGCATTCCCTTCGATGACATTTTCAAAACCTGAAATGAGCCCCAGTAATCTCCTGTGTTTCCTTTTGGGGCAAACATGCAGGTTCTGGTTAGAATCTGGTTATGGACGTTTACGTTCATTCCAAGAGCTCAAAAGGGTAATTTCAATTTGGTACAAGCAAGATGCTCCCCCACACACACACAATAGTGAGAGTCCCACTCTGGATTTGTCATACCTGCTCTATAAAAGTGGAAAAAACCTCCTTGGAATTCATTCATGGCAGAACTCTTACTGTGAAATATGATCCTTTTGTCAGGACAGGGCTGCCTCATCCTTTCACCACCTAATCAAAAGCACATTCTCAAAGCAACTTTCTGCATCCCGGATAAGAAAATAAGACCCATAAACTATCTTAAAGTACTGTTTGTCTTGAAAGATAAATCTATTATAAATATTTTTGTTTGTGCCTGTGTACCTGTAGCAGCCTTAATAGCTTAGACTAGCCCAATCTTGGCACAGCTCAGAAGCTAAGCAGAGTCTGTACTTGGATGGGAGACTTCCAAGGAAGACTCTGCAGGGGCAGGCAATGGCAAACCACCTCTGCTCACCTCTTGCCTTAAAGATCCTCTGAGGTGGAACGTCACAGGGTCACCAGGAGTTGGTTAAGACTTGACGGCACACTTTATGTTTATAAAAACATACTGTAACAAGCAGGAATCATGTGCTCCTTTCTCTACTGTAGCACTGTAGCATCAATACTTTAGCTGGTTCTGCGTCTGGAATTCACTCCACATTTTCTCAGCACTGAGGAAAAGGTGCAGCTCAAAACCCCATTCGGATACCCCGGACCAATGCCGTACTGACTGCAAAGTCACCCTTGAATGGCCATAAAATGGCCATAGATCTATGCAGAAGGTACCATGAAACCCGATGATCAAAGACAGTGAAAGCGGCACGCAATGCAGAGGGGGATTTCTGTTGCACTGTGGGTTTGCTAAAACAATGGAGGAAAAGCCGATGCAGAATCGCCCCTTGTTGCTGAGTTCTACTGACTTGAGACGCTGCTTTAATGTGCTCCTCCAAGCAGTCTTGAAGGTATTCTTAAGTGTCGATCAATATCACTTGCTATTGTTCCGATCCTTTAATCTGATTGTCACTGAAGTAACAATATGCTATTTTTCTTTGTCTCTGTGTTTTTTCAGGGCTTGAGGATTCAATAAGAGAGCAGGCTGCTGATGAGCTTCACTGGGATAGCTCCATCCCCTTTGGTGCCAACTTCTGGGTCAGTGAGCGTTGCTATTTGAATCTCTTTGGCCCCAAGGGCTTCATATGGCGCAACGGAAACATTCCCCAATTTCACATTTCTTTTATGATGAAGTTTTCAGATACTTTGCTGTGCCTTCTCAAGGGAATAAAGTACACAGAGGATCTTGCTATTAATTTGTTTGTATCGCATTATAGCTCTAAGTATGTTTTTTTGGTCCCACAAACAAGCCCTCTGAGACTCAGACTAGATTGAGACGGAGAGTTACTCCCAAGGACAGGGGGAATTTTCTCAGCTTTTGTTCACAATGTTGACAATAAGAAACTTTCTTTTTTTATATGAAATAAATGGAGAGAGTCTTGGGTTTGAAACAGACAAGACACTGGAAGAGCCAGAAGCCGTTCTTCTTACCATCTTGAGATGCAAAAGGAAATTGTTGCATCACTTGATTCAGCTTAAACCACAGTGTTTTCAGGTGTTTCTCTTCTACTACAGCATGGACAAAGTTCAACAGAATTTACCAGGTTGCACATCAAAGGCTGCGGTCACAGACTAAATAATCCACTTTCAATCCACTTTACAACTGGATTTTGCCAGTTCACACAGTAAGAATCCAGTTGGAAAGTACACTGAAAGTGGATTATTTAGTCTGTGTGACTGCAGCCAAAGTCTGAACAAGAGTGTGTGCCTACCTTCTTTCCCTTGTCTTTGCAGAGGTCATCAGCTTTGCTGAGCTCATGGACACTCCCGCAATTCTGAGAAAGGGTATCACAACAAGATGGCTGCCTTGGGGCACGGGCCAATCATAAAAAGTTGGGAGGTTCCCAGCCTAACACAGCCCTACAATTAATCTTTCAATTTATTAATCACTCACCCCACGCGCCTGCAGGCTCTGAGTGATGTACAGTTACTCTTTGAGACGTGGGACTAACAATGTTATATAAGGGGTAGGGAGGACAACATGTAATTCTTTAATTCCACACACACTTGCAGCTGACGGAGGATTCGGCTCTGCCTTCGGACTAGTCGTGTTCCGATTGGCGTTTTTTCAGTCGGCTGACTTTGGTGACATCAGGCTTTTACAATGGGGGCAGCTAATTCTGAACTGATATTCTCTACCGAGGCAAAAGCAATATCTAGGGTCAGGGGCATCATCGGCACACGCAGAGATGGGACAACCAGCAGGGCCTATCACCAGATGTTGCTGGTGAAGGAATGGTTGAACTTCTGCCACAGTGGTGGTATCTCTATCTGCACACACCACCTGGCAATATTAGGGAAAGGGACATCTAATCAGCAGAAGGTGCACCAAAAGGCAAGGGAAGGAAGAAACCCCAGGCAGATGGGGATGTGGACGAGCCTGGAAGGAAGGCATGAATGGGGGTCCCGGTGGAGGTCAGAGGAGCAGAGCCCCCCCCCCAAATATGAAACCAGCTTTGCCTAGGGTACACAGCTGTGACATGCAGATCTTGGGCCTACTGTGTTTTTATCATAATTCTATTCTATTTGGTTCTCTTCCTCTTTGGGTTGTCTTTTAAAACAGTCCTTAGTTTATCAGCTGTCATTCTTTTGTGACTTGGGTCAGACATTATGATCTGCGTCAGAGTGTGATCCCTGGAAGAGGGGCTCATAGGAAGTGTCCCATGGTGCTCTGTAACATAACAGCTGCAGATGTTGGCTGACCATTCTTTGGTTCAGCTGATGGCTCTGGGTTGTTGACTGATGTTTTCTCAGTGTGTTCAGAAATGGCTCCCCCATTAAGCATCCATGCTTACTGCAATAAATGTATCTGAGCAATGGAGAGGTGGGCCCCATTTTGTATTACCAGACTTAAAATTACATTGTTTTCCTCTGGGCAAAATATCCAGTACTGCCTTACTCTACTTCCCCTCTTACAGTTCTTTATTGTTTTAGCCTCATCTTGATTTACAACATCCTTGTGAGGTGGGTTAATCTGAGAGAGAGAGCAGCCTGTATTGTATCACCCCAATAACCCTAAGAAGTTTGCAACATCACCAACTCTAGCAGTGACCAGGGAGCATCTCTCTGCTTTGCTGAGGGCTTGCCAATGGACTTGGCTTTGCCATTACAAACTATTCAAGAGGACATGCAGTGATTGTGACAGTGCTACCTGGGACAGCCAGTTTGGTGCAGTGGCTAGGAGTGCAGACTCTAATCTGGGAGAACTGGGTTTGATTCCCCACTCCTCCAGATGCAGCTGCTGGCGTGACCTTGAGTCAGTCACAAGTTCTCCCAGAGCTATTCTCTCAAGGGCAGTTCTTGAAAGTGCTCTCTGAGCCTCACCTACCTCACAGGGTGTCTGCTGTGGGGAGGGAAAAGGAAATAAGTTTGTAAACCACTGTGGGACTCCTTAAAGTAGTGAAGGGCAGGGTATAAATCCAATCTCCTCCTCCTCCTCCTCCTCCTCCTCCTCCCTGTGACTATGTGGTCTGCTTGCAAAGGCACAAGAGCCTTGCTGGAACCAGAGAGCTGGCTGCTCTACTGATGAGACCTGCTTTAAGCATTCCTGATACTGCTCAGGAAATGTGCAGATTACGTCATCCTCTCTTTGAATGGGATCTGGTGGGCAGGGAACAGCTCCCAGCCCATGCTCTTGACTGGTCCCAGCTGCCTTTAGGATGAATGGGATTCACATTGGAAAGGGAATGAGGGATTGTCCAAGGCCCACCCAGATATGCTTGGAGCTGGTTTTTCAGTTTGCACACACCCCTAGATTGTGGTGTCTAATAAGCCATGCAGCTGGCACGAGGCAGGGAAGACCAGGGATATGGCAGAACAGTTGCTGGGATAAATAGCAGGAGGCGGGAGCAGTGGGCTTCAGTGAGTGTAGCAGGGAGTAGGTCATGGCAGCCCATATGACTGGCATGTGAAGAACCAATCACTGTGAGTGGGTCATCCTATGTGCTTTGTTTGACAGTCAGCTGTGCCTGGGACTCCTTCCTGTGCTTCCTAGAGGCATTCAGGGCTTGCAGCTTGGATGTGTGATCTGCTGTACTTCAGGCCTGGACACATTTTCCATGGATCATGGAGCCCGCCCCAAAATTTAGGACCCAGATTCATTTTTCAGCCTTCAGGACTCCATGTTTTAAGCACCACATTTCCTGATTATTGCTACCACAAAACATAATCCTAACCTCTTTTCACAGTTTCTCATGTTGCACACACTTTTTAGAGAAGGCACTGCCTTAAAAGAGGGTGTTCCTGCCTGGACGAGAAAGAATCTTCTTCTTCTACAAGAGTACCCGCCGTCTCTTGTTTTTACAAGCACATTTTTTTAAAAAAAACCTGCTTCCAAATTAATCAGTGGCACCTTTCAAACTGACCTAAAGCTTTTAATTGGTTAATCTAAACAATGAACAGCAACTGAACAATGCAAATCTGCTTCGAGATACAATTACCATTTTGATTGCAGCTTTCATATTGTTAGAAATACAGTGTGCAAAAAAGAGTTAACAGTAAATTAAATGTCAGTACGCCAGATGGGACAATTTTGTTGTCTGCTGTGTCTGTTGTGGGGAGGGGAAGGGAAAGGAGTTTGTAAGCCGCTCTGAGACTCCTTTGGGTAGTGAAGGGAAGGGTATAAATCCAATCTCTTCGTCTTCTTCTTCAAGCACATCCACACACAAAATGATGAGGAAGGAAGGAAGGAAGGAAGGAAGGAAGGAAGGAAGGAAGGAAGAGAAGGAAGGAAGGAGAGAGAGAGAGAGAGAGAGAGAGAGAGAGAGAGAGAGAGAGAAGGAAGGAAGAAAGAAAGAAAGAAAGAAAGAAAGAAAGAAAGAAAGAAAGAAAGAAAGAAAGAAAGAAAGAAAGAAAGAAAGAAAGAAAGAAAGAAAGAAAGAAAGAAAGAAAGAAAGAACCCAACATAGAGTGACTGGTACAAGGTCACCCAGTGAGTTGTATGAGTAACTGAACCCAGTACTGTTTGTTAGGTTCTAGTCCAGTTCACTAACCACTGTATTGTATTGGCAGCTGGCAAGCCAAATGCTTAAATTTTTATTCAGAGTCTGGCCTTCAGAACAGCTTGACCAAAGCCCCATGGATATCCTTGCTGTACAGGAAGTATGTAACAGGGTTGAGCTGAGGGATGAGCACAGGGTAAAACCCATTAATTGTCTAGACAGAATTAAGAGCTGTTCCAAACCTATGTATGCAAATATGGAGTTACCGTGCTCTAAACTGCTATTGTAGCTCATAAAACCACATAATGTCCAAATCAAGGATGTTTTCATATCTGATCTAGTTTGGCCTTGTAATCAGGGTCTCTTTGTACCTACCATTTCTGTCATCCCCCAAGGCAGACAGACATGGATTAGCAAGTTGCCACACCATTTATTTACTTCAAATTTCTCATCCCACCTTCTTCCCAGTGTGGATTGGAAGAGACTTGCAAAGAAGATAAGAAGATAAAACCATAGTACCTCATAATACATAGAACAACAAGAAAACAAACTATTTACAAGCAGTGCAAAGTAGCATTACAAATTTCAACACAGACCAGCTAGCGATATCAGTTGGCAGGCGTTAACCCTCAAGCACCTTCAAAAGGAGTCTTAAAAAGTTCTCCTTTACAGAGTTTTCAAGCTGTGTTCCATCTGTCCGAAAAAACCAAGGACATGATCGCAGTACATTTTAGCTGGCCTTGTCTAATCACTGTGAACTTGGAACCTGGTTGGTGTGAAGATTGTCCCCATAATGTACAGTTTATCAGGAAAGGACTGAGTTACAGACAAGGTTTTGAAGGATATGTGTGCATTTGTCAGAAAGAACATTTTGGGAGGTCAAAGCTTGGAGTGTTCTGTGGAAGTTTGGCCATGTGCTGTCTCATGAATCTGATGCAGCCTGAGTGGTTGTGCCATTAGCACAGATACCTGTAGCTAAGGTGCATATACCACAGATCCTATTAAGTCTCCCTATTAGGCCCTGGTCACACCGCAAAGGTAATTGCGCTTTGTTCCTGCTTTGTTTAAATAGGGAACAGTTTTCTTCGCATTGGGCTGACTAGATGCAGCCAGCCCCTCTCTTACAGCACCCGCTCGCCTGCTGCTGCGCCGTCCCTCCAGGCGATCCTGCTGGCCACAGGGGAGGCTCGGGCGGCTGCTGCTTCTGCCACCACTTTGGGGGAGGTGCCACTGCCGCTGCTGCCGCCATTGCCCCACAAAAACAGGCTCTGCCATCTCCGCCGTCTCCGCCATCCTCCTTGCCGGCCCTGTCCAGGCTGCCAGAGCCCCCGCCTCTCATTCCCGCCTCCAGGGCCGACTTTGTGCACTTTTTTTAAAAAAGCTTCCGGTTTGAGTGCTTGACTAAACATGCGCTTAATAAATCCATTATTAAATGTTAAATGGATTTATTAAGCGCATGTTTGTTCAAGCGCTCAAACCGGAAGCTTTAAAAAAAAAAAAACCGCTCATAGAGCGGTCAGATGGCCCTAATCACAATCATTGCAAAAGATGGGCTGTCCAGATGGGCGAAATTGCGCATTCAAACTGCAAGTGCCAGGAAAACACCTCATTTTCCAGGGGTCAGGAAAACCCGGCAGCATTGTGAGAGTGAGCCTGCTTCGGGGCGGGAGGTGGATTGGCGCATGTGAACGTGAAACTGACATGTGCGAGGGAACAGCAGCAAACCCCGATCAAAACGTCAGTGTGACCGGGCCCTTATATTATCCAAGGAAAACAAAACCATATGGTGAAACTCCTGTAATTTCTCACTAGTTGTGGAAATAAGAACTGTTACATTCTCTTAACCACAGGTCCATCATGCAGATTAGGGCAAATGGCAGGTATCACAAAAGCTGGTAAATGTGTTTTATAGCTGAGGAAAAATTAACTTGCCACTGCTTGAACTCAACATTTGATCAAAACTAGCAAAGTGGGATGGCAGGTCCTAAGCAATTCCTGGCCTAATTAAGCAAGACATCAGTGCTCAGTTCTTTTGTCCCAAAACCCCCGTCTTCTCAATACCTTGACCACTGCCCTGTGGATCTCTTTGTTCCGCCAGCAATAAATGATGGGGTTGAGCATGGGTGTGACCACTATGTAAAGGACAGCTGTTTGCTTGTCGCGATCAATAACTGCATCCCCACCAGGCTGCACGTACATAAAGATGAGAGTACTGTAGAACAGGGTGACCACCACCAGATGGGAGGTACAAGTGGAAAGTGCCTTTCTCCATCCAAGTCTTGATGGCATTCGAAACACAGAGTAGAGAATCAGCCCGTAGGAAGTCAGGATAACAAAAAAGGGACCCACAAGGATCAACGTAGACACCATTAAAATAATGGGCTCTGTGTAGCGGGTCTCTTTGCAGGTGTATTTAAATACAACAGGCTGCTCACAGAAGAAGTGGTTGATGTGGTTGTTCCCGCAAAAGGGGACAGAAATAGTGCAGGTCACATTGAGTGAACCGAGGAGAAACCCAGCTGCCCAGGAAGAGGAGGTGAGCTGCCATTGGCGTTTCCTGCTCATGACAGCAGCATAGGCCAAGGGGCTGTAAATGGCCAAGCAGCGGTCGTAGGCCATGGCTCCTAGGAGAAGGCATTCGGTGCATCCCAGGCAGGTAGTCGCATACATCTGGGCTGCACAACGGGTGAAGGAGATAGCCCCATTTCCAGTTATCAAGTGAGCCAGCATCTGCGGCATAGTGCTAGTGACAAAACAGATCTCTAGACCAGAAAGATGGGTAAGGAAGAAGTACATGGGGCTGTGGAGGCATGGGTCAGCCCGCACAAGCATTATGATCAGCAGGTTCACCACAACAGTAGCCAAGTACGTAAGGAAGAATACCACAAAGAGCAGAATCTGAGTCTTGCGATGGTTGGAGAGTCCCATCAAGATGAACTCTGTGACAAAGGTGGTGTTCTCCGTCCTCATCCTGGCCTCCTTACTGCAGAGAAGATGTAACAGTTAGGCTTTCTGGTGCAGCCTTAAAACACACTAAGGTAAACCCCCAAACAACCTGTCAAATTCAACACCATTAGGGGTCTGAACTGGCAGAGATGGACCAAGAGAGAGATCTTGGAGTCGTAGTGGATAATTCAATGAAAATGTCTAGACAGTGTATAGCTGCAATAAAGAAGGCCAACGCTATGCTGGGGATTATTAGGAAGGGAACTGAAAACAAATCAGCCAGTATCATAATGCCCCTGTATAAATCATTGATGCGACCTCATTTGGAATACTGTGTACAGTTCTGGTCGCCACATCTCAAAAGGGATATTATAGCATTGGAAAAAGTGCAGAGAAGGGCAACTAGAATGATAAAAGGGTTGGAACACCTTCCCTATGAAGAAAGGTTAAAACGCTTGGGGCTCTTTAGCTTGGAGAAGCGACGGCTGAGGGGTGACATGATTGAGGTTTATAAGATTATGCATGGGATTGAGCAGGTTGAGAAAGAAGTACTTTTCTCCCTTTCTCACAATACAAGAACTCGTGGGCACTCTATGAAATTGCTGAGCAGTCGGGTTAGAACAGATAAAAGGAAATACTTCTTCACCCAAAGAGTGATTAACATATGGAATTCACTGCCACAGGAGGTGGTGGCAGCTACAAGCATGGACAGTTTCAAGAGGGAATTAGATAAACATATGGAGCAGAAGTCCATCAGTGGCTATTAGCCACAGGGTGTAGATGGGAATCCTCGGTCTGGGGCAGGTGATGCACTCTATTCTTGGTGCCGGAGGGGGCAGCAGTGGGAGGGCTTCTAGTATCCTGGCCCCACTGCTGGACCTCCTGATGGCACGTGGTATATTTTGGCCGCTGTGTGACAGAGTGTTGGACTAGATGGGCCATTGGCCTGATTCAACATTGGCTTCTCTTATGTTCTTATGTTAAAAAATAATAATTAAAAAAACCTATTTTTTCAGATTTGAGTATATTGAACAAAAAAATGACTATTTCTGTTATTCCCAAATTCTAATACTGATATGGTATTCAGATTCGTGACTTTTCACAGAATCCTGAATCTTTTCAACTCCATTATACCCTGTGGGGACCATTTTAGTCAATGCCAAATGAATCTGGGGGTACCTGAGGGGTCTGGGGATTGTTTTTTGAGGTAGAGACATCATGTTTTCAGCATAGCTGTTGGTGTCTCTTCTCAGAAGAACCACCAAGTTTCAAAAAGATTGTACCAGGGGGTCCAATTCTATGGATCCTCGAAGAAGGTGCCCCATCTTCCATTGTTTGCAATGGAGGGAAAAATAGCAAAAAAAGGAAGGGCAATAGAAGCCCAGCAAAACAGAATCAAAGTCCCAGAGAATTTCTGCAGTAGAAACTGAAGGGGGGCATTTTTTGCAAGCCCAGCAGAACTAGTGTAATGTACAGAGTGCCCAGCAGAACCCAATGCCTTTGTGGCAATGCCAGTAAAACAGAACTGATATCAAGCACAGAATCACAATCCAAACAAGGGGGGATGGATTACAAGCTCAGCAGAACCAGTGCAATGACAGCAGCCAGAAAAACCCAGTGCCACTGTGGCAATGCCAGCTCTACAATGAATCCAAGCAAGGGAGGGGTGTTGCAAGCCCAGCAGAACCACTGCAATGTACAGTGCCCAGCAGAAACCAGTGCCATTGTGACAATGCCAGCTTGACAGGATTAATGTCAAGCACAGAATCACAATCCAAGCAGAGGGAGAGGGGTTGGAAGTCCAGCAAAACCCAGTACCATTATGACAATTCCGTAATAAAGAGGAATCACAGTCAATATAACGTGTAAAGTGAGAACAAGAAACTGCGATATACAAACTAATAAAGAATGTAAAGCAAAAATTATGGGAAAACCGAAAGTGTTGTCTTTTCTTATAATTAGAAAATTTTTAAAGTGCTAAATACAAAAATAGCTTTATATAGAAAGAATTGTGTACAAATCATATATACCAATTAACATAAGAGAGACAATTCATAATGAATATGGAATAAAGCCCAGTGAATGGTACTATTCTCATGAATGAATCAAGTTCTATAATCCAAACATAAATATTTTTATGAAGACTCCAATGCAAATGCTCTGCAGGCAACCAGATGAGTAAGGATGAGATATCCAGAATACATTGTAGCTCCTTAAAAGTTGTAGAACTTTTCTTCAGCCAAAAATCCAGGATGGATTGATGTATAAAATTAGGGGTGTTACCCCTCCTTATACAAAATCAATATTATGTCACAAGAAATCTTACAGGCTCACCATGAAGAATACTGGGACATGAAGTACATATTTTTCTCTAGCTAGAGGTAAACCTGCAAGCTTAAAAGAACTGATCTCAAAGCAGAGTCACAACAAATCGAAGCAAGGGGGTGGGTGGGATTTTGCAAGCTCTGTGCAAGACAGTGGGAAGGGAACACAAAAGGATACTGGCAAAGGGGGGAAACAGTTTCTTGAGACTGGCAAGGCTAGTTTTTTGAGGTCTTTTATTTGAAAGTGCTATGCAAAAGCAGTCATGATCTGAGGAACTCCGTTTTAAGATAAGGGGGAAAAAGTACACAAACTGAGCTTTTGTTAGCATTGATAGTTAAATTGTGTGAATAGTGTGAAGAACACAAATTAAACACTTCTATGACGGGGAGGGCAGAGGGCAGGAAAATGGCCAGTTTCTAAAGCTCTTGCAATATGACTTTTTTCAGTAGATATTTGTTTTCTCCGGTGCTTATTGATGAGGAAGTATGTTACAGGATTGAGACATGGTTCTGCACAAGTTGAATGCATTATGTATATCTGTGCCGTTAAGTTGTGATCAACTTATGTCGATCCCAGCCAGGGGCTTTCAAGGCAAGTGAGAAGCTGAGGTCGTTTGCCATGGCCTTCCTCTGCAGAGTCTTCCTTGGAGGTTCCCCCAACCAAGTGCAGACCCTGCTTTGCTTCCGAGATCTAGTGAGACTGGGCTATGCCATACCATTCCAGTTCCCCTGAATGAGTTACTAGAATATTATTTTAGAACTAACCATTTAAAAAGTGCAGTTTGGGAATTTCCCCCCCTCCCAAGATCAAGGTCACCTTCGCAATGAGGCAAACTGCCTGCTTAAGGAAGTTCTGGAGTATTTTTACCCTGGGAGAATTTTAAGGGAAAGTTAACTTTTTTTATTTTATTTTAACATTAGTGTTCATGTGCTAGAGACCGACAACTGCAGTCTGCAACCCGCCTTATGAAACAGAGCCTTACCTTTGTGTTCCTCCTGGGCAGCCCTCAACAACCACGATTTTTTTAAAAAAAAATGTTTTATGTTAATACATAAAACAGTCGGCTAAGTCTCAGTCAGCTTTCTCCCACAACATACTGAAAATAGATTTAGAAGTTCACTGGACCATTAGCAACTTTATGGGGAGACATGCACCATCTCTCACAAGCGTTGCTGGTGGGAGTGATGGGTCACCACTCCGTGGTGCAGCTGTGTCTGTGGCAGGATCTTGGAGCCAAACGTGCAGGGGCTCAGCACAAGAGCAGAAAGCATCTAGAATTTTCTAGCTTACCATGGCAAGAAGCATTGTAAATTAATATGGATGCAGAACTGCAGCATAGGTAAAGGTAAAGGTTCCCTTGCTCGAAAGCCAGTTGAATCCGACTCTAGGGTTGCGGTGCTCATCTCCATTTCAGAGCCAAAGAGCCAGCGCTGTCTGAAGACGTTTCCGTGGTCATGTGGCCGGCATGACTAAACACCAAGGCACACAGAACGCTGTTACCTTCCCACCGAAGTGGTACCTATTTATCTACTTGCAATTTCTTGCTTTCAAACTGCTAGGTTGGCAGGAGCTGGGACCAGAGACGGGAGCTCACTCCGTCGTGCAGCACTTGGGGTCTCGAACTGCTGAACTACTGACCTTCCACAGCCTGCAGTTCAGCGTCTTAACCACTTGAGCCACCGCAGCTCCAACTGTAGCATACAGGTATCTAAATTATTGTTTAACATCTTAGAAATATGCCACTTAGCTTGCTGTTGATGATCATTAGACTCCCCATTAGAAGGAAATTGGAAGGAAATCTTGATGCCCAATTTTCCCAAGTACCTGTAACACCATAAGAGTTGCATTGTGCAATGATAAGAGTCGCATTGTGCAGCAGATGATCCATTTGTGCCAGCAGTATTGCCCTTGACTGGCTGCAGTTCTCCGGGAGCTCAGGTGTGTGTCACTCCATGCCCCCTTAGGTGAGCTCCTTCCACCGGAACGACCAGAGATTCTTTAATCTTCTGACCATACACAATAGCTCACTAAGCCCATGTTCTCCAGCCTCTTAGACAGATGATTCTCCAACCAGTTTTAAAGCTCTACAAAGTGATGGTCGATATAACCTAACTCTTTTTCCGTTTTAGGTAATGGAGAGGCAGCTTTCCCTCTTTATGATCCTAAAGGCATGAGGATTTGGGAAGGTAATGAAAGCTATGGACCTCCTTCACAGGGACTGCTTTGATCCCTCTGGTACTTTTACTGCATCATTAACCTTTTCTCTTTTATGGCTTCAACATCTCATTGGGTCTCAAGAGTTTAATGTCATAATGCAAGATGTTGTGTGTGTGTGTAAGAATCTGTGAGTTGTTCAAAGAAAGCAGTGGAGAAAACCATAAGGTGTGTCTCACTGAACTCTTTCCAAGCATTTGTATGGTGTGATTTTTTTTTTTTTTCATTAAGGCATTTCCTCTGCCTTACCTTTGTTTCTGCTGTGAATCTCTTGACAGTGGAGAATAGGAGACAAAGTGAAACGTTAATGCTTATACATTTCATTTATATCATAGATTTCATTTCAAGGAGAGTACCTGAGATAAGCTAGGCTGGGGTCTCCAACAGATAGCTCATGCACTGGTGGTAGCTGACCGGCTTCTGTAGAGTAGCTTATGCATCCCCTGGGAGGACCAGGAAAGGATCATGCAAAGCTCTGTTCTGGCCCTTTAAAAATAAAGCTTTTGTTTCATAAGATTTTTCTCTGGCCTTCTTAACGGATAGTTCAATTTCTGGCTGGTTCTAGCCCACATCTGTTTTGGGGACAAAACAAACCTTGGGACATGCTGGGGGGATTATCTTGGGATAGTTTTCATTACTCAGAAGTATTTCTCTTTAATGAAAGAAGCTGACAGCAATGATGAAGGCAAGTGTCCAAAGCCATCCCTGCCGAGCACTGGAGATCACTATAGATTTTATTATATGCTTCTCGTAAGTACTTGTACTGACCCTCCAAGAAAGCTGCCACACTGCCATTTTTCTTTAGGTTGCTGAGAATTAAAAACTCCCCCCCCCCCAGTTAGAAAGGTGAGATTCTCAGAATTCTGTATTCTGTAACAGACATTAGTCTTGGAAGCATGATTTTGATTAGTCACAGCAAGCTGGGCTTGAACACCTAAATGCCTCCTTCCCTTCTCAGGTGGCCTCAATCCATATTACAGTTGTGTATACAATTTACTTTTTTTTTGGGGGGGGGGGTATTTTTATATGTGCATGTGTACATATGTGTGCACCTGAAAGTCATGATGACCTCTGGTGACTGACCCCTACTGGGGGCCTGGAGGATATTCAGAGAGGTGGCTGAACAAAGCCTGCGCCTGCTTCCTGGCTCTGGTATTCCAAGGAGGTCTCCCATCCAAGTACTTGCCAGAGTCGACCCTGCTTAGCTTCCGAGATCTGACGAGATCGGGCTTGCCTGGGCACTAGACACACAGGTGACCTTGAGAAAAAGTCACTTCCAGCTATGTCCAGACTGATAAAACAAAGGAGAGTACAGCTTACGGCTGGCCCCATACAACAGAGACCAGCAATTGCCCTGACCTGGATAGCCCAGGCAAGCCCGATCGCCTCAGAGCTCAGAAGCTAAGCAGGGTTGACTCTGGCAAGTACTTGGATGGGAGACCTCCAAAGAATACAAGGGTTGGGAGGCAGAGGCAGGCTATCAAGCCACTTCTCTGGACATCCTCCATGCCCCAGTAGGAGTTGCCAGAGGTCGCCATGACTTCCAGGCATGAGCACACATGCATGTGTGCACACTTACACACACAAAATGCAAAAATACCAACAACCACCCCTCCCCGAGATCAACAATGGGCAACCCCATGCTTGAGTTGTCCCTCCTCTCTTGCCAATACAGAAGTAAGGAACCTGACGCTGTAAAAATGGGACTGGCCCACCAAAATCTGACCCATCTAGGAGACCCCTGTTTGGTGTAGTGGTTAAGTGTGCAGACTCTAATCCAGGAGAACCAGGTTTGATTCCCCACTCCTCCACTTGCACCTGCTGGATGACCTTGGGCAAGCCATAGTCCTGTCAGAGGTGTTCTGGAAAAAGAGCGGTTTCTGTCAGAGTTTTCTCAGCCCCACCTACCTCACAGGGTGTCTGTTGTGGGGAGGGGAAGGGAAAGGAGTTTGTAAGCCACTCTTGAGACTCCGAGTGAAGGGCGCAGTATAAATCCAATCTCATTGTCTTCTTCTTTTTCTTCTTTTTTATTTAAAGTAAAAAAAAAACCCTTTGTGTTTGTGTCCTTTATAAAGTTTATATCTCCGCTACCTGGCATTACATTTTATGACACACATGACCCAGCCCAACAAGATCTCATTTATATCAGATCCAGCCCTTGTAACAAATGAGTTCAACATCCCTGCTCTAAGGCCCCTTCGTTGGACTATGTGGTTCTGCGGAGGACACTCTTATTTTTTAAAAAGTATATGACGCTGGGTTAGCAATAAACAAGATAAAACTTTATTTGCACAAGAAGCATATTAGCTACAAGACGTTTCGTTATTTGTCTCTTCAGTGAATATCCAGTCTTTATGTTGCTATGTTGCTCAGTAAAATCTTTCCCTTTTATTCAGGTCTCTGTCAGCTTCCCCCCCCCCCACACACACACACTTATAATACTCTGACAATATTAGATTTTGCCTAATATGCCCCCTGAAGTATTTTACTTTCTCCTTTAGAATCTTAATGCCTTTCATAGCACTGAGGTATGATTCTATTTGGACGACTGCTTCTCTGACTCTGTGTAGACTGACTGCAACTGGCAGATATTGGTCGAGTCTGCATTTGCATTTTTAAATCAGTTTCGTGCTGCTGTGAGGCTGTCTTTCTCTATGCTTGATGGTGTCACCGCAGCACGAAACTGATTTAAAAATGCAAATGCAGATTCGACCACTGGCTGCTGACTTCAGACTGAACACTCTGCCTTCCCTCTCTCCACACACACACTTCTTAACTCCGCCCACACACTCTCAATCACCAGCCAATCACCTCACTCACTCATCTCCCTCTTTTACCACCCCTTCTTCTTCTGAAGCTTACCAACCGTTTAAAGAAACATGCACTTTTAACTTGAAATCATCACAAGGAGCTTCTTACTTCAGAGGAGAAATCCCTTCTGCTGGAAGAAGGTGCTGCACTTAGTTGAGTTGTACAGTAGGAGCATTCCGTGCACCTTGGTGTCTAGTCATGCTGGCCACGTGACCACAGAAACGTCTTCAGACAGCACTGGCTCTTCAACTTAGAAACGGAGATGAGCACTGCCAGGGATCTTTTCATAGCAGGAACTCCTTTGCATCTTAGGCGACACACCCCTAATGTAGCCAATCCTCCAAGAGCTTACAATAGCTCCTGTAAGAAGAGCTCTGCAAGCTCTTGGAGGATTGGCTACATTAGGAGGTGTCGTCTAAGATGCAAAGGGTTCCTGCTACAAAGAGCTCTGAGCACCATGTCCTAGGGTCAGATTTGACTGGCTTTCAAGCAAGGGAAACCTTTACCTTTACGGTAGGATAAAACCTGGTATTTCTTTCAGGTCTTCCAGATTCTATTTTGCTTCCGGTGCAATGGAGTTAAAATACATTCCCAACAGAAGTTCCAAATAGAGATTAGGGTGAGAGATAGGATTCCCCCAGAAACCTCAAAAATCCTGTGTGGATCTTAGGGCCAAGCAAAGTCTCGATGTTCTCTGTCCAAACCCAGTGCTGCAACGACTTTGCATATGGATTCAAAGAAAGCCACTGGCAACCACCCTTGAAGAAGATACCAGTGTCCCTATTTCTACTCAAAGGTCTGTCGTTGCAGTACCTTGGCTACTGCTCCATGGACATCCTTGTTACGCAAGGTGTAAATGACAGGGTTGAGCAGTGGGGTGACCACAATGTAAAAAACAGCAATTTGCCTGTCATGGTCCGGAGCTGTACCAGAAGCAGGTCTCATGTACATAGAGATGACGGTGCCATAGAACAAGGTGACCACTATAAGATGGGAAGCACACGTCGAGAAGGCTTTGCGCCTTCCAGTGGCTGACTGCATTTTCACCACAGAGAAGAGAATGAGCCCATAGGACGTCAGGATGACCGAAAAAGGACCCAAGAGAATCAGCCCGGCCTGCACAGAAACGACAGCTTCTGTGATGTGGGTGTCACCACATGTGAGTTTCAGCACCACTGGCATCTCACAGATGAAGTGGTTGACTTGGTTGGGGCCGCAGAAGGGGTGGCAGAAGGTACAGCCCATGTATATCATGCCAGAGAGGAAGCCACCTGACCAGCAAGCTGAGGCCAGCTGCAACTGATGCCGTCTGTCCATGGCAACAGCATATTTTAGAGGATGGCAGATGGCCAAGTGGCGGTCGTAGGCCATGACGCCCAACAGGAAGCATTCCGCGCTCCCCATGGACAATACCACGTACATCTGGATCGCACAGCGGGTGAAGGAGATGGCTCCGTTCCCGCTGAGGAGGTGAGCCAGCATCTGTGGCTCGGTGCTGGTGACGTAGCAAATCTCAACGCCTGAGAGGTGCGTGAGGAAGAAGTACATGGGGGTGTGTAGGCGGGAGTCGGTCTTCACCAGCGTGATGATCAACAGGTTCCCCAAAAGGGTAAGCAAGTAGACGATGAGGATGACCACAAAGAGCAGGATCTGTGTCTGTCGGTGGTCGGTGAGGCCCACTAAGATGAAATCTGTCACAGAAGTCAAGTTCTCGGCCTTCATGTTTGCCTCCTGCCTGTAGTGAGAGAGCAGCACAGAGATAAGTGATATTTTCTGGGAATGGGACGATCTGTAAGAAAGTCATGGTTTAAATGCTACCAAGCCAGGATAAACCTAAAACCACTTTATAGAATCCAGCACCATGCTCTCAGTCCAGTCTGTAGAAAAATACACTTTCCTTGCTTCTCTGGGTTTTCCACTTGAAGAGTCCTCTCAACTACCTCCAACGATGTGGAACGTCTTTTATTTGACTACATCCCCCCGCCCCAGTCTTATTGGAACATTTTTAACTTAGGGGGACTTTACTAATGTTTATGATTTTACTAGCATTTATGATTTAAGTCATTTTAATTGAGAGTTCACTTTGTGAGCAAAAGTTCTACTTTGTGGGCTACTGTCATTAAAGTTGTGAGCGAGCGATTCAGCTACTGCATAAATTAGCTTGCTCTGGAGCCCTCCCTTCCTGAGCTAAGAAAAAAACATGTGAGCTAGAGGCTAAAAAACTGTGAGCTAGCTCACTCTAACTCAACTTAGAGGAAACACTGGTTGGGAGAGCTTGGTAATATAATGCAGTGTACTCGGTACAAGGGGAAAGAAGGCGGCATGGTATAGTCCAATCTTGTCAGATCTTGGAAGCTGAGCAGGGCCGGTACTCGGATGTCAGTCACAAGCTCTGGCACAGCTGTTCCTGAAAGAGCAGTTTGTGTTAGAGCTCTCTCAGCCCCACCTACTTCACAGGGTGTCTGTTGTGGGGACGGGAAGAGAAAGGAGTTTGTAAGCCACTCTGAAACTCCAAGTGAAGGGCAGGGTATAAATCCAATCTCCTCCTCCTCCTCCTCTTCTTCTTCTTCTTCTTCTTCTTCTTCTTCTTCTTCTTCTTCTTCTTCTTCTTCTTCTTCTTCTTCTTCTTCTCTTCCACATGAAGCCTACTGGGATGACCTTGGACCAGTCATGGTCCTCTCAGAACCCCCCTCAGCCCCACCTGCCTCACAAGGTGCCTGTTGTGGGGAGAGGAAGGGAAGGCGCTTGTGAGGCACTCTTGAGACTCCTTCAGGTAGAGAAAAATGGGGTATAAAAACCTACTCTTCTCATTCTTCATTCCGCTATGCCACAATGCAAGGCTTTTTGTAACAATCCTAAATCCTCTTACATTTAGGATTCACAATGTACTCAAAGTTAATATAATAGTATTTACTACAAGAACGAAAAAGCCCAAGAAATACAAGTGCCCAGTAGTCTGTTCCCCATTGCAGAATATAGCCTTAACTTTGTGCTTCCCCTCCCGGGTGTACTCAACAAGCTTGCTCTGGAGCCCATGCTACTAGTTTATGTTGAGTGAGGGAAGGAAGGACCCTGAAAGCCAGCATTCTTTTATAAGATGCTTTAAGCTAGTCCTGCATTGGGCAGGGGGTTGGACTAGACGGTCTGTATGGCCCCTTCCAACTCTATGATTCTATATGATTCTATGATGGAACGTCAGCACACATTTCACGGCATTGTCAGTGACTTCAGGGGAAAGCCAACACAAATCCCTCCCACAAGTGCCACCGATGGAGAGTTTCTCTTGAATGTTTTGAAATGGCTGCTTCTGCCAGATTCTCAACAGCAGAATGCATTTAGAATTCTCTAGCTGTTCGACAGCCAGACCTGAACATCCCTGAAAGTTAATGTTCGGCTTTGGACACAGGCGCACTCTGAAAAGAAGTATGGATGATGTATTACTAGTTGGGAATATCATACTTAATTTTCTACCGATAGACATTAAAATGTCCCCAGCACCATTAGAAAGAAAGTGGTAGAAAACAATGACGTTCAGAATTTCCAAAGAGGATCTCAGTTCGTCTAGCCGAGGACTTCCTATTTCAATTTGCAGCTACGCTCCATGGACTTAGGTAGATACCTGAGATCTGTGCATTAACTGGAGATAACTTGGATCTTACGCATGAAAAGGCAGTAAGGTGCAGAGCAGGCTATAAACTACCTTGGCTGGTCCTTCTCCATCCAATTTGAAAAGGCTTCTAAGATGAGAATCGATACAGGCTGGCTTCTTCAAAACTGTCCTGCTGATTTCAAGAACAGAAGATGGGGAGCATGCTGGCTTTGTCCTTACTGTGACTGCTCTTAAAAGCTGGTTTGAGATTCATTGAGACAATAAAGACAGGGGATCTAGTCCACAGGGACTCCTCTGATCCCTTTGGTGCTTTCATTTGTCCGAAAGGGTTTGCTGTTTTGTACCTTCAACCTCGTGGGTGTCTCAAGCAATTAATGCAGATATGGGTGGTGGGGAATATCTCCTTTGTACAAAACAAAGGGAGTTTAACAATTTCCCTGACCTATCAGAGTATGTGTGGGTAGTGGTTAGAATGTCTGACTAGGGTCTAAGAGTCCCACATTTGAATGCACCATCTGCCACAGAAGCTTGCTGGGTGACCATGGGTGGCCACACATTTTCAGCCTAACATACCTCACAGGGTTGTTTTTGTGAGGATAAAAAGGAGGGGTAGATCCCGCCATCCTCCAAGGAGCCTTCCTTCAGCCTAAGAAACCTTCCTGCAACTTAAGTGAACACACGAAGCTGTCTTATCCTGAATCAGACCCTTGGTCCATCAAAGTCAGTATTGTCCACCAAGACTTGCAGTAGCCTTCCAGAGTCTTAGGCAGGGGTCTTTCATACAATCTGTTACCTGATATTTTTACCTTGATATATCAGTGGTTGAACCTGGGACCTTCTGCATGCCAAGCAGATGCTCTGCCAGTGAACCACAGCCCTCCCCAATGGAAGAGCCTCTTAATCTGTAGAAACAGGGCCGGCTCGAGGAGCTTCTGCGCCCTAGGCAGGCGGAGATGCCAACCTCCCGGCGGAGCCTGGGGGCCTGTGCTGGACCACTGCCACCTCCTGTGCCCCAGCTGGCTGGCCGGCAGGGCATTCTCCAGCTGCCGCCACTTCCTCTTCCACCTGAAGGGGGAGAGGAAGGGTGGGCGTGCTGGGCCACCACCACCTCCTGCACCCCGGCTGGCCAGTCGGTGGGGCATTGTCTGGCTGCCTCCTCCTCCTCCTCCTCCTGAGGGGGGAGGGGGAGGGTGGGTGCACTGGGCCGCCACCTCCTCCTGCGCCCCGGCTGGCCAGTCAGCGGGGCATTGTCCGGCCGCCTCCTCCTTCACCTGAGGGGGGAGGGGGAGGGTGGGTGCACTGGGCCACCGCCTCCTCCTGCGCCCCGGCTGGCCGGCCAGGTGTCCTGTTACTAGCGGCAGCGGGCAGCAACAGCAACTCCCCACTGGTCGCTGCCATGCCGCTGAGGGGGGAGGGAGGGCGATCTGTGGTGCACAGGAGCACCCCAGCCGGGACAGTTTGGTACCCCTGAGGGCCGGCGCGCCCTAGGCACACCCCTAGCTCGCCTAGCAGGAGAGCTGGCCCTGTGTAGAAAGTCTCCTTGGACTGGAGGAAGGCTTCAAACTTTACTCAGTGGTGAATTGGAGAGGGGTGACATTCACCACACAGTCATATCATCACAGTCTCTCCCATTATCTGTGTGTCTGAGCGGTCAATTTGCAACTGATTTATGGCAACCCCAGCAAGGGGGTTTCAAGGCAAGTGAGAAGCAGATGTCATTTGTCATTAACTTTCTCTGCAGAGTCTTCCTTGGTGGTCCCCCATCCAAGTATCGACCCTGCTTTGCTTTCAAGATATGAAACCTCCAGATAAAGTGCAGAAAATAAACAAGTATGTGAAACATTGGTTTGCTACCAACAGATATTGGATTATATCAAGAGGCTGATACCATTACTCCTGAGGAAGATTGGGATGGAATAAGTATATATCCAGGTGATTATTGAGTATGATAATTTTTCCTTGTAATTATGTTAAGTTCTGTTGAGAGTAAGATGGACTGTTCCTTGTTATCTTGCAAAGCTGCAGTTGACTTATTATACCTTGTAATTGTGAAAAATTGTGAAAATTGTACTGAGAGTAAGATGGACTGTTCCTTGTTATCTTGCAGAGTTGACTTATTATACAAAATGATTTTTACTAGATGCTCTTGTCACAGTTGTTGTTTGTTGCATTTTCCACTTGCTTTCAAGATCTGGCAATGTCAGTCTATACCATACCATACCATACCATACCATAGGTCTTGGAGAGAAGGAAAGGATGGATGTCGCTTCGGCTGGTGTCCCCCAAGGTCACTACTTAGAATGAGGGCAGCACGTCCTCCCCTGCTGCTACCATATTTAAAGGAGGTTATAGTACAAAACTTGGGAGAGCAACTACAATTGGGCACTGAAGAAGAAATAGAAACACAAATCGATTCTATCTATAGGAGAAACTGCAAACTTACGCAAAAAGACATAAACTACCCCGTGAAGTCCATATTAAGTTCCATAAAAGAGAAATGAGGAATAAAATTCTTAAAGCTGCTAATGAACATAAAGTAACAATACAAGGAGCAGAAATCAGAATACTAAAAGAGACACCCTGGAGGGTTAGGGAAAAAAGACAGAGCTACCAAATCCTTGTTAATATATTAAAGAAAAATGGAATCACATATAGATGGCTGATCCCCGAAGGATTATTATTTCATTATGAAGGAAGAAGACATAAAATTGACTCGGTTTTTAAAGCGGAGAACTTTTGGAAAAACATGGTGAGGATCTAGGTTGGGATAGAGAAGAAAGTGGAGAAGGAGGTGAGAAAGAAGAAGGAGAATTTGGAGAGGAAGTGGCAGAATTAGAAAAAGAGGTAGTTGAAAAAAAGAGGGAAAGAAAGGGAAAAGAGGACGAGGTGTCACTCCCTCACAGGTTTTGACCAGATTCCAATACAAGGCTAGGGAGAAATATAATAGTAGAGAGAGATATAACAACGACAATCATGAATAAGGGGCTGAAAATTCTCTCAATTAACGTGAATGGCTTAAATAGCCCTATAAAAAGAAGGAGAATTTTCCAACAAATAAATAAATTGAAAGCAGACATAGTATGTTTACAGGAAACACACATAAAACAGGATGAAGTGAAATACCTCTCAAGGAAAAGTTTGGGTAACGCGTTTATTGCATCAGATATTAAGAAAAAGAGAGGTGTAGTGACATACATTAAAGAACATATTACTGCCGATTATCTGTATGCATCGCAGGATGGAAGGATTATTGCTACGGTAATAAATAGAAATGGAAAAGAGTTGTTATTGATTAATATTTATGCCCCAAATCAGAATCAGGAGAAATTTTATAAAGAAGTTCGGGAGTATTAAAAATGAAAGAAATTGATAACATTTGTATAATTGGGGATTATAACGGAGTTTTTGAACCAGATTTAGATAGGAAAAGTCAGGGGAAACCGAAGAAATCAGGAATGAAATTACCAAAAATCTTTATACAAACAGCAAGTGAATATAATCTAGTAGATGTATGGAGATCTAGATATCCTAAGAGAAAAGATTATACGTTCTATTCTGCACGGCACAAAGCATGGTCCAGAATTGACATGGTGTGGGCGTCGGTGAAATCACTTAAAGGGTTAATAGAGATAGACATTCTACCGAGTACATTTGCAGATCACAATCCAATAATGTTATCTTTAGAAGATACAAAGAAAACTGGCAGATGGAAACTAAATATGGAATTATTTAGAGATAAGGAGTTGGTTACAAAAGCGAAAGCAGAAATAGCTGATTTTTTTAAAAGGAACTTGCAACCGAATATAGCTATTGATGTTGTATGGGATACATTTAAAGCTTTTACAAGAGGGTGGTGTATTAGTCAAGAAGCATGGAAAAACAAGCAAAGGAGAAGTAAATATGAAAATCTTTGTAGGCAGATAAGACAGGAAGAAGAAAAGGTGAAGAAGAATGATGAATTAGTTGAAATAAAAGCTAAGTTAAAAATTTTACAGCATGAGATGAATCTCTTGCTATCGCAGGAGTTGGCAAGGAAAATGGAATTTACAAAGCAATATCTTTATGAGAATGCTAATAAGCCATCTAAGTGGCTAATGTATAAATTAAGGAAAGAGAGGGATAAACGTATGATATTGAAATTGAGAAATGGAAAAAATGAAGAAAAATTTGAAATGCAGGAGATGAAAAAAATAGCAGAAGACTTTTTCAAGAAATTGTACCGTCAAGAATCCCAAGACGTGGAGGAAATAGTAAATTACTTGGAACAAAATAGCAAAGATGAATTTAGTGAAGATCAGAAACATATACTGAACCAACCCATAACGATGTGTGAAATAACAGAGGCTATAAAGAAACAGAAAAAGAAGAAAACACCGGGGCCTGATGGCTTGCCGGCTGAGTTATATCAAATTTTTGAGGATCAGATTACGTTCCCTTTGAAAGATCTGTTACACCAGATTGAAACAACAGGAAAAATGCCGGAATCCTGGAAACATGCAATCGTCTCCTTAATACATAAACCAAACACCGAGAGAGAAGATATTAAAAATTATAGACCAATATCTCTATTAAACGCAGACTACAAAATTTTTGCTAATATACTGGCGGCCAGATTTAAAAAGGTATTGATACAAAAGATACATCCGGACCAATCAGGTTTTTTGCCGAAAAGACAGATGAAAGCAAATATACGTACAGTGATTAATGTTTTGGAATACTATGAACAGCATGTAGAGAAACAGATGGTATTAATGTGTGTGGACGCTGAGAAAGCTTTCGATAACCTATCCTGGGAGTTCTTGATACAGAAACTTAGATTATGGGATCCTGGAAAGAGGTTTATTACATTGATCCAAGCAATTTATACTAAACAGTTTGCCCAAGTTTCAATTAATGGAGAAATGACACAATCCTTTGAAATATCAAAAGGTGTAAGGCAAGGTTGTCCTTTGTCGCCTCTGTTATATATATACGCTCTGGAGACACTGAATGATGTAATAAGGAGAAATAGAGCCATACAAGGGCTAAGAGTACAAGGGGAGGAATATAAAATACAGGCTTTCGCAGATGACCTTTTATTTATTATAGAAAATCCCTTAGAATCTATGACAGAACTATTACAAGATATTAGAGGATATGGTCAAAAGGCGGGGCTTAAGATTAATAATAAGAAAACGAAAATGTTGACTAAGAATTGTTCAGCAGAAATAGCATCAAAGTTGCAAGAGCTAACGAACATGGAAATAGTTAAAAAAGTTAAATATCTGGGTATAACTTTCTCCAATAAGTGTTCTACGCTTATGGAAGATAATTATAACAAATTGCTGGAAGATATTAGAAAGGATTTGAATAAATGGAAAGATCTACATATTTCCATGTTGGGAAGGATCGCAACGTTGAAAATGAATATCTTACCTAGGTTTTTGTTTTTAGCACAGAACATACCAATACTTAAGAGGATGAACTATTTTGAAGAATTAGATAAAATTACTAGAAGATTTGTTTGGGCACCTAAAAAGGCAAGGATAAAATGGAAGGTTATGCAAGATAAAAAAGAAAGGGGTGGGTTAGGAGTTCCAAATTGGAGGCTTTATTATGAAGCGGCAGCATTAAATTGGATACGAGAATGGATAGTCCTGGAAAATACTAGATGTTTAGCATTAGAAGGTTTTGATCTCTACATGGGATGGCATGCTTATATCTGGTATGGTAAAGATAAAGTACATACCAATTTTAAACATCATTATCTAAGGGATGCGCTGTTTAAAGTTTGGGATAATATAAGAAGGCGCCATTATAAGAAAACGCCATTATGGGTATCACCATTAGAAGCATTTGTGAAGCCTACTCTTGTTACAGAGATACATAGAGAAAAATATGAAAATTTGCTGGATAAAAGGGAAAAATTAAAACCAAAAGAGGTTCTAGAAGGGAAACACAACATCAATCTATCATGGTGGGAATATACCCAGTTGAGATCTAGGTATGCTAAAGATATGAAAGAGGGGTTTGAGAGAAACAAAAATGAATTGGATAAGATATGGCTGTCCTCAAGCGATAAGTTGATACAGAAGATTTATAATTGGTTATTGGACGAATATATGAGGGATGAAGTAGTAAGATCATCCATGGTGGCATGGATGCAGGATATGGGACATACAATAGAGCTTGAAGAATGGTATAAGGTTTGGAATAAGATGAAACTTCTAAGGGCAGTACCATATAAAGAAAACGTCTATAAATTACACCATCGGTGGTATTGGTCACCCGATAAAATTGCAAAATGTCAGAAAAACAACTCTAAAATTTGCTGGAAATGTAAATCGAACGTGGGCACTTTTTTCCATATGTGGTGGAGATGCCAAAGAGCACAAAAATATTGGAAAATGGTTCAAAAGATAATAGAAGAAACATTAGGTTTAATGGTGGAACTTAAGCCGGAGATCTATTTGTTAAATATGTTGTCAGAAGAGCGACAAACGCGTCAAGAAACTTATACTTTGTTGTATATCTTAACTATCTCAAGGATTTTGTTTGCTAAATATTGGAAGTCAGACAAAGTACCCACTAGAAAGGAAATTGCCTTAAAACTTATGGAAGCAGTAGAAATGGATAGGATACATGCTGAAATAAATGGTATCGATGATAAAACCGTGTTTAAAAGGTGGTCAGGAGTAAAAAAATGGATAAAATGTAATATAATGTAATAAGGACTCAAAATATAAGAATGTGAATGTATAAGTTTATTGTATATAATGTTAAAACTCCAATAAATATATTTATAAAAAAAAAAAAAAAAGATCTGGCAATGTCAGTCTATACCATACCATACCATATCCACATCCACTCTCACCCGTTACTAGAATGTGAATAGTCACCTTGGATCCTTGGGTTGGGTGAAAGGTGGAGCATAAGAGTATTCTAAATAATTTATTTTATTTATCTCATAATTTATTTCATCATCCTGTCACAATTTATTTCATAAATAAATAAAATAACCCAGATTGTGAGAAGGCATATCTGGCATACCAGTGCTCCACAACTATCTTTATTTCTGTCTGGAAACACACTTTTTTTTTTTGCCATATTGCTATACAAATTATGGCAGACTCCAGACCAAGTAGTAAGCAGACTGTTACTGAAGCAAAGGGAAGCACCTAAGGGATTGTACAAGCCTCTGTGGAGTAGAGCCGTAATCCTTATAAATTTACTGAATACAATATTGCGTTGTAAGAAGTCACGGGGACGGGGCCATGAGCCAAGAAAGTTTCATAAATTGCTTGGAAGAGCCCATGTTAAGGTCGTTTAGGAACCAGAGCTTAGTGGCGGAGGATATGCTTTGCATTAGCAGGTAAAGGATCTCAGGAAGCAAGGCAAGGAGGGTCTCCACCAGAAGCTATGGAGAACCGCTGCCCTAGAAAATGCTAAGCTAGATGGACCATTGGTGCTAGCAGTCATGAAGTTTTTTGGTTAATTAACAACCGAACGAACATGTCATTCCTTCTTCCTGCTGCCCCTCTAATGGAGGTGATGGTGACCATCCATAGAAAGCTGCCAATAATGTAAATTAAACCACGTGCATCTTCTGGATGTGTGAGTGTGATTCACTCCAGAGGACCTCCAGAGAATGAATTACCATTTTAAAGACAGGAAATTCTCGTTGGTTCTGTGCTCTCACACTGAAAGAATAAGCCATCAGCCTTTTTTGCCCTACCTCAGGCCGACTTTCTTTTAGAAGCAGCACAGGGAAGTTTTCCTTCAATAGATCTCCACAAAAGACAGCATTGTTTCTCCCACATAGTCACTGGCATTAATGCAATGATGCTTCAACACCTGTCCACAGGAAGCTGACGTGCCCCTATTCAACTGCTTGTGCTGAGGTGAGTGGAATGAAACCCCCCTCAATTGTTGAGGTCACATCTGTTAGATGCACAACTGTTGTAGGTTGTGGTTTGGAGATCCAATTTTGTGAGGAGGTGGGGAGGTGGTTTGAGTTGGCACCTGACAGAAGCATCACCTGCCGTTTTTGTTTGACTTCATAATGATGTGGGGCTTTTTTTTTTTTAATCTTGAAAGGTTTATTTCGTCCAATGAAAAGTGCCACGTATCACATTCCTCTCTCCTTTCTGCTAGAGGCCCTCTTCATTTTATAACTGCTAAACTGTGGAAGGGTTTGAAGCAATATGTGTAGAAAGGAGACGCTAAAGTTAGCCTCAACACATGGAATGTATTGCATGGGATACCTTGCACTTAAATGCACATATCTGATTTTAGAACTGCGATTGCCAAAAAGGCAAAGCATCACTACACTGTTGCCTTTTCCAAGGGCGGTCTGTTCTGCCCTCCAAGTAGCTGAGCAACTGCTGACAGGACAGGGTTTGTAGGTCTTGGAGAGAAGGAAAGGATGGATGTCGCTTCGGCTGGTGTCCCCCAAGGTCACTACTTAGAATGAGGGCAGCACGTCCTCCCCTGCTACCATATTCTCTCATTCCCCACATGCTTGGCAGCAGGGCTGGCATCAGAATGCCCTGAAGCTGGGCAGCTGCTATGGACCAGGCTTCTGGCATGGCCCACTAGTTCAGATCCCCTCCTTGTGTACCTCCTCTGCCTCTTGCCCAGGAATTCTTCCCCCACCTATTCACTTACAAGTCCTCTTTGATCCATGCTCTGGGCTTCCATAAGAACATATGAGAAGCCAAGGTTGGATCAGGCCAATGGCCCATCCAGTCCAACACTCTGTCACACGGTGGCCGAAAATACCAGGTGCCCTCAGGAGATCCACCAGTGCAGCCTGTCACCATGTGGTGTGTGGGTGGTGTGCAATGCTCCCTCTGAGCTGTGAAGTCTTGTGAGCAAAAATTCTACTTTGTGAGCAACGGGCATGAAAGTTGTGAGCGAGCGATTTGGCTGCTGCATAAATCAGTTTGCTCTGGAGCCTTCCTTCCTGAGCTAAGACAAAAATGTGTGAGCTGGAGGCTAAAAAACCTGTGAGCTAGCTCACACTAACTCAGGTTAGAGGGAACACTGGTGGTGTGCAGCGGTGCTCCTGGAGGTCATAGCAGCAGAACTCCCAGCCATAAGCACAATCCAGTACTCAGAGAAAGGACACTCAAGTGGCTGTGAGTACAGGCATTGAGAAGGATGCAGGGGCAGATGGGGGCATGCAGGTAGGTGGACAGGAAGAGAGATACAAGTGGGGGGATGATAGGAGGGGAAAGTGCCCCTGGTACTCTCTTCCTGTGGTCGCCCAGAACCTTGAGCTAGCTCTACAGTAGACATTTCCACCAAGTAAGCAATTCTTTCTTGCTGGAGCAAGGCATCAAAGTTCGGGGCTTTAATATTTGCAAATGAAGTATTTCTTGGTATGGATGGGATGAATGCTTCTCACTGACGTGCTGCATTCAGTTCAGTCAAATAAGCCAAACTGCTTACAGGGTTGGGGTGGGGCGAACCATAAATGTGTTTTCATAGTAATTTTTTTAAAGTTATTTAATTCAGAGTTGCTGCTGTGTTCCTTGTCCTTTGCACGTTTGTCTCTTCCTTTTCCACCTTTCGAGCTGTCCTTGTTGCTTTATGACTCAATTAATGTGCTAAAGAGTCTATAGGAATACACCTGCAAAAGGAGACACCACTAAAGGTGCACATTCTAGAGTTTTGGAGCTGAAAATCTACATGAAAATCACTGCTTGGGGTCTCCACCATGATTTTTGGGACAGTTACACAAATCTAGGATTCCTGGACATTTTGGAAAACACGCCCCGCTAAAATATCCATGCAGTTTTTCATGTTTGGGTGCAGCCACAGGGGTCTTGTTTTTCGTTGATTCTCTGAGTTTCCCAGGCAGTTCCTGTCCAGCACAAGCAGCTGGTTGATGCTAGATGCAGTAAAATTGTGCAGCTGAACTGGGTCTTTCTGGGGGAAAAAATTAGAACCTTTTCAAGATGAGCTGACATGAAGGATTTTGCAGATTATCCAAACAACCAGAAAAACTGGTCTGGCAAATCAGAGACACTCCAGTTGTTGTCATCTGTACAGCGCTCATACTGAGTGTGAGGGGCTGGATTTTGGGTTGACAATTCTAGTGCTTCTCGTTTGCCTTGAAGAATCATAGAATCACAGAGTTGGAAGGGATCTCCAGGGTCATCTAGTCCAACCCTCTGCACAATGCAGGAAATTCACAAATACCTCCTCCCATGCCCCCAGTGACTCCTGTTCCACATCCAGAAAATGGCAAAAAAAACCCAACAAACCCTCCTCCAGGGTTTGGCCTGGAGAACTAATGCTACCTGACCCCAAAGTGGCAATCAGCACTCCCCTGGGCATGTAAGAAAGGGCCATAAGAACTAAGCACTGAGGCTACCCTTCCTGCCCTCCCTCTCATGATCTGCCTAAGTTCACAGAATCTGCATTGCTGTCAGACGGCCATCTAGCCTCTGTCTGAAAACCTCCAAAGAAGGAGAGCCCACCACCTCTTGAGGAAGCCTGTTCCACTGAGGAACCGCTCTATCAGGAAGTTCTTCCTAATGTTTCACCGAAAACTCCTTTGATTTAATTTCAACTCGTTGGTTCTGGTCTGACCTTCCGAGACAATAGAAAACAGCTCTGCACCATCCTCTGTATGACAGCCCTTCAAATATCTGAAGAGGTCATCATAAATTAGTTGGCACTTGACAGCACATATATACATGTATTCTGGTATTGTAAGTGGAGTTGCCTGTTTTGCGGGTTGTTCTGTTCACGGTGTATGCCACTTTCTCTCACTGCTGCTCTTTCTCTACAAGCAGGAGGCCAGGATGGGGTCTGAGAACCTCACGTTTATCACCGAGTTCATTCTGGTGGGACTCACCAGCCATCGACGGACCCAGATTCTGCTCTTTGTCATCCTCCTCTTCATCTACATTTTTACGGTCATGGGGAACCTTGCGATCATCATGCTAATCTGGGCCGACCCCCATCTCCACACACCCATGTACTTCTTCCTGAAGCACTTCGCAGGCCTAGAAATCTGTTACGTTACCACCAGCATACCCCAAATGCTGGCTCACCTCAAGGCTGGAAATGGAATCATTTCTTTTAGCCGTTGTGTAGCCCAGGTGTATGTCAGTACGTGCCTGGCTGCTGTTGAGTTCGTTCTGCTGGGTGTCATGGCCTACGATCGCTACTTGGCCATCTGCTGTCCCCTTATCTACGCCATTGCCATGGGAAGGAGTCGGCAGCTAAAGCTGGCTTTGGCCTTCTGGGCGGCTGGCTTCATCACTGGTCTCATACATCTGATCGGTGTCCTTCACCACCCCTACTGTGGACCCAACCGCATCAACCACTTCTACTGTGAGCTGCCTCTCGTGCTCAAACTAGCATGTGCAGATACCCACATCACAGAGGCCATCAATTTTATGGTCACAGGGGTGATCCTCGCAGGTCCACTTGCAGCTATCCTGGCCTCCTATATACTAATACTTTCCACTGTGTTACAAATAAAGTCAACCGCTGGAAGGCGCAAGGCCTTCTCCACGTGCGGCTCCCACTTGCTGGTGGTTTCTTTGTACTACGGTACTGTTGTTGCCATGTACCTGAGACCCCGGTCGAGGTCAGCTCCTGACCGGGACAAACAAATTGCAGTCTTTTACGTGGTGATCAGCCCAATGCTCAATCCTGTAATTTATACCCTGCGCAACAAGGATATCCACGCGGCAATGGCCAAGATGTTGCAAAAATGGGGCGTTTGAACGCAAAAGAGAAACAATGTAATTGGTATGTAGCTCAAGAACTAGTTTCCCATAACAAGGTCGAGTGGCTAATGTGCTTTGTTTGGATGTACTATTTACTTGATTTAGTAGCTCCAGTGTTCAAAAGGTTCAGTGGTTGGAGCATCAGGCTAGGCTTGGACGGACACATGTTCAAATCCCCAGTTGGCCCTGACGTTCACAGGGTGACTCAAAGTTAGGGTGCCTGATTCCAGCTTTGGAAATTTCTGGAGATTTTAGGCAGCACCTGAGGAGTGACAGAGTTTGGGAAGTGTCACTTTTAATGGACAATTATGGTTGGCAGTTGGTGGAGAATGGTGTCTCCAGTGATTTCCTTCAGGGCAGAAATGTCTCTAATGACTTCCTTCCGGGAGGGAGGAGTAAAAGCCCAACCAATGAAAGTGCTTCTGGTTTTACTGCCCAGGGTTGATAGAGAGAAGAAAAAGAAGAGATTGGATTTATACCCTGCCCTTCACTCGGAGTCTCAGAGTGGCTTACAAACTCCTTTCCTTCAGGCCCGTAACCAGGATTTTTAAGTCAGGGGGCATTTAAATTTCTTAGGGGGCACTGGCTAATTAATTTAATCCAGGGGAGAAGGCCATGACACCCTGGGCTAGATGGGAAGTCAGGGGGGCCTTGCCAGCAAGCCGAGGGGCCTAGCCCCGAGATGCCCCACTGTAGCTATGGGCCTGCTTTCCCTTCCCCTCCCCACAACAGACACTCTGTGAGGTAGGTGGGGCTGAGAGAGCTCTGACAGAAACTGCTGTTTTTCAAGGACAGCTCTTGTCAGAAGTATGGCTTCCTCAAGGTCATCCAGCAGGTGCGAGTGGAGGAGTGGGGAATCAAACCCGGTTCTCCCAGATAAGAATCTGCACTCCTAACTACTACACCAAACTGGCAACATCTAAGCACTGGTGATGTCTAAGTGTTGCCCTTGTTCAGTGTTCTCTAAGATAGCACTTCAAGCTTCGGCTCTCTAACATGTTATCCAGGGACAAAGCTCAAGACAGAGGGAAACAGATGTTTAAAAATCAACTCCCCCACCTCAGAGGACCTAAACTTTGCAGTACAGTTCCGGGAGAACGCCATGCCCCATCTGGAGGTTGAAAACCTTACTTCAGATCAGTCAGGTTAGGGTTGCCAGCTTCCAGGTGGGGTCTGGAGATCTCCCACTTTTACAACTGATCTCCAGGTGACAGAGATCGGCTCCCCTGGAGAAAGTTAACAGACAAAAGGAGTTCCTGGGAAGACTTGATAAGATAAAACAAAATACAACCGTGAAATATATAACAAAGGCTATTTTGAAATTTTCTTTAAAGCCATATACATGAAAAAACTCAAAAGGTTACACTATTTCCCATGAAGATTTTGACTGAGAATTCAAACAAGAATAATCTTCCAAACTCTGAAAAACACGAGTTAACAATATCCTTGGCTATGAAGTCCACTTAGAGGATTTGATCCTTGAATCACAGAGGCTAGGACGCGTTTGGGCGGTGTGTTCCTTATTCCTGCTCACTCTATGAACTGAAATATACATTAACAAGACATTTATGAAGCCTAGAGACATTTACAAAAGTCATACTTAAAACTACTTATTTAAAAGTATTTTCATTTCCTGTGTCTCATCCTTCTGTAGCCTGTTACTTACAATTTAAAATTGGATTGTTTCCAAAGTTTCCTCCAACTGACTACTCATGACTGCTTTGAATGGTGGACTCTGTGGCATTGTACCATGCTGAGGCCCCTCCCGTCCCCTCAGCCCACCCTCTCCCGGGTCCTCCCCCCAAAGTATCCAGGTCTTTTCCAACCCAGACCTGGCAACCCTAGCCTTCACTTGGCCTGGATATAATTGCCAGCTTCAAGGTGGGAGCTGGAAATGTCCTGGAATTACAACCGATCTCCAGGTGACAGAGATCAGATCCTCTGGAGAAAATGGCTGCTTTGAAGGGTGGACTCTATGGTATTGTACCATGCTGAGGCCACTCCCTCCCTCCCCAATCCCCACCCTCTCCTGGCTCCACCCCCAAAGTCTCCAGGTATTCTCCAACCCAGACTTGGCAACCCTACTCACAGTCTTTCACCGTATCATATCTTAAAGGGTTGTTTTGAGGATAAAATGGAGAAGAGAAGCTCTTGCTTTTTCCTGCTTGGTGGGAGGGTCAGGGGTGAAATGGATGACAAGACACTTACCTAGTTTTGGACGAGTGGGAAGTGAGATCCTGGGAGAGCCAGGTGGAGAGCCCTCGACTTGGAGCAGGACTGAATTAGTATACAGTAAATCTGGACTCTAGAGCACAATTTATCCAGAAAGAAGAAGAAGAATCCTGAGGTGACAGATTAGACTCTAGAACATCAGACTCTAGGGTCAGAAATAATATGTTTAATTCCCTTCCCCCAATTAAAATAATTTCCTCTAAGCAGATATCATCCAGCATACCAAAGCCGGTGCTAGGCTGGACTTCTTTCTTTTTCTTTTTGCTGATATACAAATGTAAATGTTACGGGGAGACAGTAAAGAGGCACTTGGCACCTTCTGCCACATGTGGTGGACTTGTAAAAAGGCAATACAATTTTGGAAAGATGTACATCCAGAAATTTAGAAGATTTTTAAAATCAACTTTGAAATGGAACCAGAGACTATGCTGTTGGGAATTCTGTCAGACAATATTGAAAGAACGCTTCATGAATTGCTTAGATACATGTTGACTGCGGCCAGAATAATATGAGCAGCCCAATGGAAAGCTGAGGGACGCCCAAACAGCAAAAACTGGAGAGATAGAATGGCAGAATATGTGACCATGGCCAAATTACCAAACTATATAAATAAAAGACCGGTCAGAGAATTTGGACAAAAAAAAATGGGGAAATTATTATGCTTATTATAAGTAAAGATGAAAAATTAGTGACTTGCATTAAAGCTACTATTTTTTTATTTGTATTTTTTGTCAGTATAATGATAGCTTAAGCACTAATGTAACTGTACTGATATAATTACGGTTATAGATAATACTACAATGGTTATAAATGTGAGTGAAAAAATGCTATATTCAAGACCATAGAAAGTTTTTGATACATATATGGACCTACATATTTGGACCTAGTTTATTGCCATCCTTTTTTATTTTTAGAAATGCTTTTAAAATGTACTTTTTGATTATAGTTTGATTATGACAACAGTAGTGGTATTAAGACGTAATGGAACATATAAGGTAATAATCAATGTCCAACAGTTAATAATAATAGTAACTAATGGTAATATTAATAGTAACTAATGGTAATAAATACTATGTATTTTAAAAGTTTGTGTTAAATGCTCTATGGCTGAGGACACACTGGCAATTTGCCCTGCTATAGCCCCGTTTCAGGAACATTTTAAAAGCGGATTAAAGGGGGCATTCACACAGGCACATCTGCCTGGCGTTCCCCACCTGTAGTCAACCTGTGCTGTTCCACTTCGCTCCCGCTTTGAATAGATACCTCATAAAAGTGGTAGCAAATCCCAGAGAGCGCGTTTATCCCGCTGTATTCTACTTCCTGGCTGTGTGAATGCTCAGCCAATAAGCCGGGAGCAACCCGCATTGGGCAGAAGGCAGCAGTGGTATGATTGGCCATGCTCTGCTCTACTGCCCAATGTGCCGGTGCAACGGGATCCTCCCCCAATTGGCTGGATGTACTTTACCAGGAAAAAGCTGCTGACAGTGTCATCTCCGGGCCAGCAGTCTGAATGCTCCCGCATGCCTCCTTCCAGTATGCTCCCACAGCAGTCGGCCCCGTGTGGCCGGGAAACCCTGGAACAAACTGGCTTTTTTGCCATGACTGGCTCCTGCTGCAAATTACCAGTCTGTCCTCAGCCTGTTTCTCTGATGTTGATTGTCCTTGTTATGAATAAGTTATAACTGTAATATCTATACTTCCCTTTTCCCCTTGTTTTCTGTGTCCCTATTTTAATTTTTAAAAACAACAATAATAAAAACACCTGTTTTTTACAGAAAGAATTAAATGGGCTTAGAAAGCTATAACTTTTGTTAGAATTTGTCTGTTAGAGACCTCTAGTCTCTCAGGACTTATCCAAGGAGATGAGGATATGGTCATGGACAAAGAAAGAATCGTGGAGATCACCAGAGTCTCACTTGTTGCTCAGTGCAGGGGGTATACGCAGTTGGATAAATATGTTTTTAAAAATAATATAAGCTTACTTGTTGGAACTGAGAAATAGAATTTCCAGGTCACGTCCCATTTTTATGCTGATGAATGTCCTAGGAAATGGCGGAATCACCAGGCCGTCATTTGGCCAGACTATCACTTGCCCCGATGGATTATTACTGGCCCTCTTTCCCCATTGTACAAAACTCATTTAATTTATATCTTTGAAGTGATTGGTCACAAATCATAATAGATGAAAAAATTGAATCTGTACTCAGTGCAGCTGCCAGAGTCTACCAAGGTATGGCAATGCATGTTCTAATCTGCAGGTCTATGGAAGTAATAAATTACTGATTGGTTGGTTGAACCTGTACCCAGGTTCTGATTGGCCCAGAAAGGTAACTCCCCAACTAGGAAAGGAGTCTATTAACTCCCAAACTAGAAAAAGAGTTGAGAGCCAGCTGTGCTGTAGTGGGTAAGAACAGCAGACTCTAATCTGGAGAACCAGGTTTGATCCGCCATTCCTCCACATGCAGCCAGCTGCATGACCTTGAGCTAGTCACAGTTCTCTCAGAGCTGTTCTCTCAAGAGCAGTTTTTGCAGAGCTCTCTCAGTCCCACCTACCGCACAGGGTGTCTGTTGTGGGGAGAGGAAGGGAAGGAGTTTGTAAGCCACTCTGAGACTCCGAGTGAAGGGCGGGGTATAAATCCAGTTCTTCATCATCATCTTCTTCATCTTCCTGGGAACAGCTCTGTCTTGGTATTTCTCTACTGGGGACAGGAACAGCTTCTTGGTCTCCAGTCACCTCAGTCTTGGACCTCCTCCCAGAAATATGAATGTGTAAGATTCTTAAATTGAGATTAACAAGCACCCATGTTCTGTTACTAGTGTTCTGCCTGAATTCTATCTGCCTATAGAAAGATCCAAGAACTATGCTTTTCTAGAATGTATGTGTAGTTTATAAAGTTTTGTTAAGCCCATGATCACTGGCCTAAAAGGACTGGGCCCTGTGGGAAAATTTCACCCATGTTGCCTACAGTCATCTGGACACATTGCTGAAAGGGCAGTTCAAACAGAGAGACAGGGAAGAGGGGGAGAAGAATCTGAAATCCCTTTTCTGCTTGCCCTCATGCACAAGTACCTCATGGTCTTTTCAGGGGAGCATAAGGGGGTGGAAGTCTGGACTCCAGACGATCCCTAGAAAGATTCCTCTGAACAGCAGCAGTCACTCAGTTGTAATTGTACAGGACAGGAGAGGGGTTTATAGGTTTAGGGTTTTTTATTTTTATGATAAGCCAAGCACAGTGACTGACCTGGAGTACAGTTGTCAACCTCCATGTGGGGCCTGAAGTTCTCCCAGAATTACAGTTGATCTCCAGACTACAGAGATCAGTCCTTTGAGGCCCAAAAGTACTCGATGGAACAGGAATTACAGTTGATCACCAGACTACAGAGTTCAATTCACCTGGAAGAAATTGCAGCTTTGGGTGGTAGTGGGCTTTATGGCATCACATCCTCACTGAGTCCCTCTCTTTCCAAATTCTGTCCTCCCCAGGTGCAGCCTAAAAATCTCCAAAAATTCCCACCACAGGAATGATTGACTCTTACCTTGTCTCACAGAGTGAGCTTCAGGGCCAAGTGGGGATTTGAACTGCAGCCTCTCTAGGCCTCGTCTCACCAGTACACCACCCTGATTCCCAACTACTAAATCCAGAAATGTATACTATACCCATAAGCTACAATTATCCACTCTAACATGAAGGCATGTGAAGCTGACTTATATTGAATCAGTCTACTGAGGATGGTAATGGCTCTTCAGGATCTCGGGTGAGAGTCTTTTACATCACCTACTAGGGGTTTGCAGTACAAAATTCTCAAGCTGAAGATATGCACAGAAATTGTTGTTTCAGGTTATTACTGCAATTTTCTGGAATGGTAAATCAAATCCAACGTGTCCAGGAATTACAAAAACCCCATCCCTCAAACAATCTATCCCCCCGCCCCCCCGGATGCTTACCAGCAATGCTGCATGTGCTTGTGTTTTTCTTTGATTTTACTGATTTCCCTAACAAAGGAATTTCCCCTTACAATTGGATCCTTGCAAAGGAGAAGCACAGAGTACTCTCAGCCAATCACTTTTGGAGACAAGGTGTATAGAGCTGCCATTCTTCTTCACTATCTCCTTTATGGAGGTGGAGCCCTTTTTTCTCTGCAAATGAATGCCTGGAGGAACCTTGTTCAGGGTGTCACAGAAGTTTACCCCATGGTCCCACTCTCTTGAAACTTGGGTGGTGTTCAGAGGACTGGCAGCCCACATTTCTCTGCAATTTTGGAGACATTTGGTTGAAAAACAGTGACTACCCCCCCCCCATAAATATCCTCCACAGGGATTAATGGGAGAGGTGCTTCTCAATCTTTTGGCTAAGATCAAGTGTGTTGATTTGCTTTTGGAATGCTGGTGCCCAATGCCATTTTTACTCATCTATAGGAATCAGTGGAGAGAATTGTGCTTATGCCAAGCAACAGCTACTCTGGGAGTTCTATAAAATTGAGCTCCTTTCTCCGATTTACTTAAACACTGGGGGATCATTAGATTAGAGCGAGGACTATATTATATGCAGATTTGGTGCCACTATCTTTAAAAACAGCTGCCTCACACCATCTGATATATTCCCCATTGAAAATAGTAATCCTGAAGCTTCAGAACTTGAAAACCACACAAGTTTGAATCTTGAACCAGAAATGTCCTACATCAACACAACCTTGTTCAGGGTCTCATAGAAGTTTACCCCATGGTTCCACTCTCTTGAAACTTGGGTGTGTTCAGAGGACTGGCAGCCCACATCCCTCTGCAATTTTGGAGTCATTTGGTTGAAAAATAGCAACTACAGCCATCCCCCCACTAAACATCCTCCAAAGGAAGGACTTCTTGGCCATTTGCCTAAGATGAAGTGTGTTGACTTGTTTTCAGAATGCTGGTGCCCAATGCCATTTTTACTCTTCTATAGGAATCAATTGAGAGAACTGTGCTTATGTCAAGCAACAGCTACTTTGGGAGTCCTATAAAACTGAGCCTCTTGCTCCAATTGAACTTTTGGGGATCATTAAATTAGAGTGAAGGCTATATTATATGCAATTTTGGTGCCACTATCTTTAAAAAAACAGCTGCCCCACATTCCCCTTTGAAAATAATGGTCCTGCCTGAAGCTTCAGAACCTGGAAACCAGATGGGTTTGAATCCTGAACCAGAAATGTCCTACATAAACATAACCAATTACCGGGGGGGATCCTCAAACATCAGATACAAAGTAATAATGACTTCTTTTTCTTGGTGGACACCCCGTCACCTACTGCCTGGTCCTTTTAACTGGAAATGGCAGGAATTGAACCTGGGACCTTCTGCATCAAAACCAAGGCTATTCTCCTGAGCCACAGCCAGTGTTCCCTTTAAGCTGAGTTATTGTGAGCTAGCCTCTGGCTCATACATTTTTGTTTTAGCTCAGGAAGGATGATTCCAGAGCAAACTAATTTATGCAGTAGCCAAATTGCTCATTCAGAACTTTAATGCCACTAGCTCACAAAGTAGGATTTTTGCTCACAAGACTCCACAGCTTATAGGGAGCAATGGCCACAGCCCCTCCCCAGCATATTAGGTTAAGCTAATTCTTGAGTGACATCCACACCAATGACTTCATGTTTCTCTTTTGTGTTCAGCTCCTCCCATCTTCGCAATATTTTGGCCACTGCCGCATGGATGTCCTTGTTGCGTAGGGTGTAAATTATCGGATTGAGAAGTGGGGTGATCACTACATAAAAGACTGCAATCTGTTTGTCTATGTCAGAAGCTGAGCTTGACCGGGGTCTCAAAAACATGGAAACAACAGTACCGTAGTACAAGGAGACCACCAGCAAGTGGGAGCCACATGTGGAGAAGGCCTTGCGCCTTCCAGCAGTTGACTTCATTTGCAACACAGTGGAAAGTATTTGAATATATGAGGTCAGGATAGCTGCAAGCGGACCTGCGAGGAGTACCCCTGCCAACACAAAGATGATGGCCTCTGTGATGTGAGTATCTGCACATGCTAGTTTCAGCACAAGGGGCAACTCACAGTAGAAGTGGTTGATGCGGTTGGGTCCACAGTAGGGGTGGCGAAGGACAGAGACCACATATATGAGAGCAGAGAAGAAGCCCCCTGCCCAAGAGGCTGAAGCCAGCTGCAGCTGCCGACCTCGGCCCATGGCAATGGTGTATACCAGGGGATAGCAGATGGCCAAGTAGCGGTCATAGGCCATGACACCCAGCAGAAGGAACTCAACAGTGCCCAGGCATGTACTGACATACATCTGGGCTGTGCAGTGTCTGAAAGAAATGATTCCATTTCCAGCCTGGAGGTGAGCCAGCATCTGGGGCATGCTGGTGGTGACATAACAGATCTCTAGGCCTGCAAAGTGCTTCAGGAAGAAGTACATGGGCGTGTGGAGATGAGAGTCAGCCCGGATGACCATGATGATCCCCAGGTTCCCCATGACTGTCAGTGTGTAGATGAGAAGGATTATGACAAAGAGCAGGATCTGGGATCTTCGGTGGCTGGTGAGTCCCACCAGAATGAACTCCGTGATAGATGTGAGGTTCTCAGATTTCATCCTGGCTTCCTGCTTGTAGAGAAAGAACAGCAGTGAAAGAGAGCAACATTCACTGGCTACTGGAGAGCCCTTAAAAAGGCAAGTTCACTTACACCATCAGCATAGTCAACCCAAAAGCCAGCTCTTAACACTCAAGTGTGATGATCTCTGTTCAAATAGCTGCAGGATTCTCCGTGATTTGCATTATGATTTGCTCGAGTGAACATGGTGGTTTCGGAACTAGACTGAACCTTGGAACTGCTCAAGTGCAGGTAAAATCTTTCAAAGGTGTGGGGATAACCTTTTCATACAATGGCAGTCCATCAGCTCACGTCACATCTGCAATTAATATAGTGGAGAGAAGTGCCAACACTCTTCTGAGTTGTTGTTTTTTAAGAAATGAGGGCTTAGGTTTAGTCCCGGCAGCTTTAAAAAAAAATTTCTGCCAAAGTGTTGACCCAACTTACCTATGGGATGCAAATATTTTTAAATAATAATAGTAATTATAAGACACTAGAGAAAGTACAATCTAAATGTCTCAGAGCACTGTTTAATGTACAGGGCTAACGTGGTCTTAACACAGGAGGCTGGCGTACCAAGAGTGGAATTGAAAATTTTAATAATTGTGGTCTACTATTGGTTGAGAAGCCACCCAAAGCCTATAGGACTGACCCCCCCACACTTTTATTTTCTACTCCATATCCAGATCGTTCCATCAGAATATTGGATAAGTTATGTACCATTGGATTATGCCCAGTAAATCTTTTGGAAATTGGTATGAGTAAAGCAAAATCTTTGGTTCATCAGCGCTTGATCGATGTTGAAGCTCAAACTGATGGAGCACTTTTGCCCAAGATGTATAGTAACCTAAATCTTGGCCTGGATTTGCAGCAGCACCATATCTCTCTAATATCACATATGAAAAATACAGACAGGCCTTTTCTAGGGTGCGTTTTGATGCCATCCCTTCCAATATATTGCAAGGAAGGTATCTCTGCTGGCCTATCCATCAGAGATGTTGTCCATGCTCAGATAAAGAAGTTGAAACAGTCACCTTCTTTTACACAGTAAACTTTATTCCTAAGAGAGACACCAGTTAATATTTCCTTTACTTTCTCAATTTAAATCCTTGGATAATTATCTGAAATTTGCAGATACTGTGCTCCTGAAATATTTGCTGGAAGATACCAAAAAGTCGGTAACCTTGGTAGTAGCAAAACATCATTTTTTTAGTAATAAACAAGCAGAAGTTTTTAACAAAAAGCACAGACTGAGGAAAGTTCTCATCTGGGATTTAGAATGTGGGATTTTGATTACAGTTTTAAAATAGATGGGGCTTCTAATTGTACTATTTTATTTTGTTTCTGTACTGCTGGTCAATTGGCCATAATAAATTTGAAATTGAAATTGAAATTGGAACTGCTCAAATGTGATGATGAAGAAGCTCAAGCAGTATGCTGGCATTTCAGTGCCCACATAATGGGTGAAACCGTGGGGAGACGTTATGGTGGCTGTTGGTGTTATGGATTTTCCTACCTTTCTTTATTAGCTTCCTTAACCAGTGGCCTTAAGCCAAACGTACAAACAGCCAGTATGATGTTACGGATTTTATTATGACATCTTCCTTCAAGATCTTTGTTAGCATTTGCCTGGAACCGGAGGTGCCTGTGGATACCAGAAATCGAAATTTCTGCCAATTGTTGCTGTTTTTAGGAATTTTAACTTTGAATGCACTAGTATTTGTATCTGGATTTACTGCTATGTTTATATTTTACCTGTTGTGACCCTCCCTGAGCCTAAATAAATAAAGAAATAAAGATGGGTGTTTCTCTAGCAATGATTTCCCTGCTTTGGAGTATGGTGTGAGAAGACAGTGAAGGAGCAGCAATTTTCTAAGTGGCTGAAAGTTGAAAAAGGAAATTTAAAATGCAAAATATAACCTTACCTCTGTGTGTCTTTCAGGAAATCCTGATCAACCAGTTAAGAGTTTGTCATGTACTCGGCTCCTGAGGAAACAGTCAACCGCTTCAATCCATTTCAAAGTTTCTAATGCAAAATGTTGGTTTACAGGACTTTCAGAACAATTGTGAGGAAGCTGATATAACTATTGATGAGTCCCCATGGTCTTTAAGAAAGACTGCCCAGAGGGGTCTCGGTACATTTAGAGAGAGTACTTTATTCCTCTTAGATGAAATGTATAGCCTTTCCTACCTCTATATTGGCAACGATCATCTGAAAATGGTCTGAAACTATTTACATGAATGAATGAAAACACACACAACTAAATATGTGGATCGTGAAAATTACTAAAGCCACTAAGCTTGCCAATGCTGTTCTCCAGAGCCTCCATTAGAAAGGGGGTGGTGTGATGCCCAGCTTTTCCAGTGAGGTCTCCTGGACTGGGATAGAAGCAGTTTTATATTGAGACATACAAATGGTCCCTCAGTCCAGCACTGTCTGTTTTGGTTGGCAGTGCCTTTTCAGACCTTTCTGTGCCCCAGTCGTTCAGCTGGAGGTGCTAGGGACCTTCAGTCACAGTCCTGTAGCTACAGTAGGGCATCTCGGGGCGCAGCCCCCTGACTTACTACCATGGCCCCCTGACTTCCCACCCAGCCCAGGCCCCCTGACTTCCAATTTTTCATTCGTGGTGCCCTTTTGGGGGGATTGGGGGTCTCTGTATGGGATGCCCCTGACTTATTTAAAGGCCCCTCAAATTAAAAAAGTCCTGGCTATGGGCCTGTTCAATCATGCAAAGCATCTGCTCTGCCACTCACCTGAGCCACCTGGAAAGGTACGCCTCCAGCTGATTTTTCAAGCTGTTGCCAGGGATGGTAAATGCAACCTAAGCATTCTCTGCTAGAAGGAAGAGATGCTTTGTCTCCCGGTGGCTTCTCATACTTAGTGGAAAAGATGCAAGGATTGTCTAAGCTAAAAAAGACGATGGCGTTCCTCCGCAGGGACTGCTCCAATCCCTCTGCCTCTTTCTTCTGGCTCATTAAGAGCCTTTTGCCAGTTACTTAATTTTGTTGTCTTCAAATAAGAAATTATGAAATACAAATGGCCTCCTTTGACTACATAATGCTGGTATATAATTAGGGTTGTCTGCATTTTATGGGTAAGATATGTTCTACTCATCTGGGAATGGACTTACTACTTGCAAGCTTTCTGTAAGAAGTTTGGATAAAAGTCTCTCTTGTCTTCCAGGAGCGTGCCATTGTCTCGAGTGGTGCCATTGCCATTTCCAGAGTCATGCCCAGGGCTAAACAAGGGAGTGACCTGAACATTATGTAGAATGCAGACATTTTCTTGTTCAGGTCAGGAAATGAGCCCGCTTGGGGTTTCAAGTACATAAACATTAAGGCGCCTGGATCTGGTAACCCTATCTAAGGCAGAATGACTTTTATGAAAGAGAAAGGCTTCCAGTGGTGGAGAAAGTGGAGACATAAGAACACAAGAGAAGCCAATGTTGGATCAGGCCGACAGCCCATCCAATCCAATGCTCTGTCATTCAGTGGTCAAAAATACCAGATGCCATCAGGAGGTCCACCAGTGGGGCCAGAGCACTAGAAGCCCTCCCACTGTTGCCCCCCCTCAAGTACCAAGAATGCAGAGCATCACTTGCTACAGAACGAGCATTCCTATCTATGCCTTCCTTTTATCTGTTCTAACCTGACTGCTCAGCAATTTCATGGAGTGCCCACAAGTTCTTGTATTTACAGTTTTGGAAAGGATGCAGGCTAATAGATTGCAGCATAATAAACTGAGGCTTAAGTGCTACTGCTGGATGGAAGGTCTGACCTGGGATTTAATGTGTCACCTGTTCTGGAAGGAGTTGCATTCCCCTTGAAGAACAGATAAAAGGAAGTACTTCTTCACCCAAAGAGTGATTAACACATGGAATTCACTGCCACAGGAGGTGGTGGCAGCTACAAGCATGGACAGTTTCAAGAGGGAATTAGATAAACATATGAAGCAGAAGTCCATCAGCGGCTACTAGCCACGGGGTATAGATGGGAACTCTCAGTCTGGGGCAGGTGATGCACTCTATTCTTGGTGCTGGGGGTGGGGGGAGCAGTGGGAGGGCTTCTAGTGTCCTGGCCCCACTGCTGGGCCTCCTGATGGCACCTGGTATATTTTGGCCGCTGTGTGACAGTGTTGGACTAGATGGGCCGTTGGCCTGGTTCAACATTGGCTTCTCTTATGTTTTTATGTTAGGTCCATAGCCTGTGGGTGATGTTGGACCCAGGCCTACTGTTGGACAGGCAGGTGGCAGCTGTGGCCAAGAGAGTGCCCTTTATCAGCTTCAAGTGGCTAGCCAGCTGTGTCCTTTCCTGGACAGAAAACATCTGGCCACTGTCATGCATGCCCTGGTACAGCCTCCATCCCACCTGTTCACGCAGGTCCTATGACACCCAGAGTAGCCTTATGGGATGCCTCCCTTCTCCACTGGCGGGATTCAATCCACTCTGTCTTTTTTGCTTGAGGGCCAATAACCAGGCAGGGGTTACATCCAGTCAGCAAAATTACACAACGTTGTTTTGTAAGAGAGGAAAGGGTGGATCCCTTCTCCTCATCCCCTCACCCCAGCTGGAATCAGGATCCCAAGCAGTTTTGTTTACCATTTTAAAATGATTTGGAGGAATGTGACCACGGATCTCCTCGCCGTCCATCTAGTTTAGCTCTAAAAAGGAAACTATCATTCTTTGCTGGATTTGGCTACTAATTCACAGCACAGTTTTGGAGCTTCTTTCTGGGTATCTGATGGTAGGATTTGTGGCAAAACAGAAGAGGCGTCCAAAAGCACATTAAAGTCCAGTCAAATGTATTACGACAAAGAAAGCTTATTTTGGAATTGATTTTATCAGTCTTAAGGGTGTTCACCAGACTTTTGTTGCTATACACTAACTCAGAAACTCATCCAGTTGTACAATCTAATCACAGACATATACCTCCCTCTACTTTGTTCTATGTGGTTGATAAGATATTAGAAGGACAGCGTAAGCCGTCAGGACTTTCCTGTCCAAAGTACTGCACCAGAAATATCCAACTTCTTGGCAAGTACACATCACATAATAAAAGGATACCATCCCAAGTCCCTGATGTATCTGAGAGATCGTGCCATCCCCAAGACTACTGAAGAATTTCATGGCCACTCATCATCTCACATGGCCAAAAGCTTGAATAAGTTAAACTCTGGTGGATTATTCACAGAAAGCAGCTGGCAACTCCCAGACAACATCTGGAACAATGAATCCAGATATCAGTCCTCAGCTTGTGTGCTTAAAGCCCCATGTCTGCAGCACCTTGGATACCCCATCATGGACATCCTTGTTCCGCAGGGTATAGATGATCGGGTTGAGCAAGGGGGTGACCACAGCATAAAACAATGCGATCTGCTTGTCATAATCAGGATTTACAGCAGACTGGGGTATCATGTACATGAACATCGCCGTGCCGTAGAATAAGGTGACCACCGCCAGATGGGAGGTGCATGTAGAGAAAGCCTTGCGTCTTCCAGCAACTGATGCTATTTGTAGCACCGAGGACAGAATCATCGCATAAGAGGCCAGGATAACAGAAAGGGGCGCTATAAGGATGACCGAAGAGACAACAATAATGATGCGTTCTGTAATACGGGTGTCAGCACAGGTCAGTTTCAACAGGAGTGGTGCCTCACAGCAGAAGTGGTTCACGTGTTTGGGCCCACAAAAGGGGAGGTGAAGGATGGAGATCATATTTATCGAAGCCAGAAAGAAGCCAGTTGCCCAGGAGGCAAAGGCTAGTTGCAGTGGGCGCCACCCACCCATGGCCACTGTGTAGCTCAGGGGATGGCAGATGGCCAAGTAGCGGTCATAGGCCATGGCAGCCAGGAGAAAACATTCGACACTGGCCAAGCATGTTGCAATGTACATCTGGGCTGCACAACGAGTGAAGGAGATGATTCCATTTCCAGCCATGAGGTGAGCCAGCATCTGGGGCCCAGTGGTAGTGACAAAACAGATCTCCAAGCCTGACAGATGCATGAGGAAGAAGTACATAGGTGTCCGGAGTTGGGAGTCAGTCTGGACCAGCACAATGATTATCAGGTTCCCCATTACGGTAAAGGAATAGGTAATAAGGATTACCACAAAGAGCAAAATCTGTGTCTTGCGATAATTGGTAAGACCCATCAGGATGAACTCTCTAATAGAAGTGCTCAGTTTCCATCCTGGCCTCCTATTGGGAGAGAAACGGCCACCTTGAACAATACTGGCATTGTTTGGGAATGGGATAGTCCCATTCTTTGGGAATGGGATAGTCCTAACAAGAGAGGATTATGCTACCTGGACCATCAGAGGCAACAGAAAACAGGTTCTGAAAACAGACCACATGGTAGCAAGCTCCTACTTAACACTTCTTGGGTATCTTTATGTATGCAAGTCCTGTCAAGTCAGAAGTTACTTATGGTGACCCACCCAGCAAGGGGCTTTCAAAACAAGTGAGAACCAGAGGTGGTCTGCAATTACCTTCTTCTGCAGAACCTTCCTTGATGGTCTCCCATCAAAGGGTTCATCTTCCAAAATCTGATAAGATTGGACTATGCCATACCATTCCTCATCCCCGTTTATACTTCTAAGGTGGTCCTAAATTGTTAGAAGCTTCCATAATTTCAACTCCTTGTTTTGAAGTGTTCTTTGTTCTTCAGACACCAGCTTACACCACCCCTCACATAAGGATGAAAAAAATTCTCCAACCTGCTCTAAAAGGGCTGTCCATATCGGGGGTCTCCATAGCTTTATCTGTTGCATTTTGACCCATTTTTGGCCCAAAATTGAGCTCTCAAACAGTTTGTACCATTTTAAATTAAGATATACAGGAATAAAAACAAAGTTTAAATGGTGCTTTGCATGAAGATATGGATCCGTGTATGGTGCAAAGATGCCTGGCTGTTTCTTCTTCCTCTTACTTCATGGATGGTAGTTGACAACCGAGAAGGAGAGGTTCATAGCTGGACCCAGGAACAATGGAAGGGTTGTTGGCTGCTCCCTCCAGAAAATGTGGTGCATTCCTCCTGCATGAGAGCAGAAAGTGTATGGAACTTCCTAGCTATAAACCAAGAAGCTATGCAGATCCTCTGGAATTAACCGGGGGCTTGAAGCCATGAACACCACTAACATATCGATAGGGAACAATATTAGCTTTTGGAAATATGCTACTTAGCATTGTATTCTTGGTCATCAACATTAAAAGAAAGATGGAATAAAATTATCACACCCACATTGGCCAAGGAGGCCCTTGCCTCTATATTTGTGAAATAAGCAGCTTTATACTAAGTCAGAATAATGGTTGACCTGGACTAGCATCTTTCTCTTCTTTAACAAACCCTCTGCTAGGCTTTGTCGGATGAACCTTTACCTGCAGATGGGAAGTCTGAGCTCTCCTGCTCAGTGCTGGTTCTTCAACAACCTTCAAAAATACTCCTTCTTTTTAGCTGTGGATCACTACAACCTCACTTCTAGGACTACTTAAGTATCTCAGATACTTGACAGCAAGCTGGCCCGACCCCGATCCAAGTTGGTGCTGAATGGAGGTAATTAGTTTGGTTCCCTTGGGACACGACATTTATTTCCACTGAGTCCTACTGAGTTCCATCTCACCCAATGTTCTGAATTTGAATGTCAGCAGGACTCCAAAGCCCCATTCCCTCTTATCTAAGATGTAAAATCTAAGTGGACATACTAGGTACCTCATAGATGAAAAAGCAGGAAGGAGGGGCCGGTAGCTTAGTGGTGGAGTATCTGGTTGGTGCATAGAAGGTCCCCAGCATCTCCAGTTAAAAGGTCCAGGTGATGTGAAAGACTTCTACCTGAGACCTTGGAGAGCCACTGCCAGTCCGAGTAGACAATACTGACTCTGAGGGACCAATGGTCTGATTCGGCAGAAGGCAGCTTCATGTGTTCAGCCAGTTTGGTGTAGTGGTTAAGTGCGCGGACTCTTATCTGGGAGAACCGGGTTTGACTCCCCACTCCTCCACTTGCACCTGCTGATGAGACCTTGGGTCAGTCACAAGCTCTGGCACAGCTGTTCTCTCAAGGACAGTTTGTGTTAGAGTTCTCTCAGCCCCGCCTACCTCACAGGGTGTCTGTTGTGGGGAGGGGAAGGGAAAGGAGTTTGTAAGCTGCTCTGAGATGCCTTTGGGCAGTGAAGGGCAGGGTATAAATCCAATCTCTTTTCTTCTTCTTCTGTTCATGAATACTATCACTGATAAATAATTCCATAACCACCTTAAGAGGTGCTCCTCCAACCAATTTGTGAAGACTTCTGCGGTGACAACCAACTTAACTTGGCTTCTGCACCTGCCTGACTATTCTCCGTGTTAGAAGACTTGACAGCGTGTTGATTTTTTTTTTTCCTCCGTTTGGGATGTAAAAGGCTGCCGATTTCAGCAGGATAATTTAAAAAGTGCCTCTGCTCCACAAAGATTGCTCTGATTCCCTTGGCGTTTTTTTAACTGGATCATTAATATTTGTTGTTTGTTATTTCAGCCTCTTGGGTCTTTGACATTTAACACAGCAATATGAAGAAAATGTACCTGAACTTGAGGGTGGGAGGAATCCATACAGGGTAAATTGCCAAGTTCTTGATTCATCAGTTTCCATAACCCAGGTTTCCCATTAACTTTGCAAATTTCCTGACAAATGAGGACAGTGGAAAAGTATCTAACATTTTTAAATATTTATTTAATCTTCCCTCCCAGGAGTTGAGAACAGTGCCTCAGAGCCCAGTCTATCCCCATTCACTCAGAAATAAGTCCCACTGAGTTCAGTGATCCCTACACCCAAGTAACTGAGCGTACCACCGCAACCGTAGTCAGACAACAACCACACAAGAATTCCATGGATGGAGGAAATGTTAGTTCAGAGGAAAATCATTTTTCCTTCCCATGCAACCCTTCTGGTAGCTTTCCCACCTCTTTTTTTAGAAAATCAGTAGAACCAGGTATGGCTCTTTTTGTAGCAGGAACTCCTTTGCATATTAGGTGACACACCCCTAATGTAGCCAATCCTCCAAGAGCTTACAGAGCTCTTCTTACAGGGGCTACTGTAAGCTCTTGGAGGATTGGCTACATTAGGGGTGTGTCACCTAATATGCAAAGGAGTTCCTGCTACAGAAAGAGCCTTGATGTGACATATTCAGCTGAACTCTTTATCTCGATGGATAAACAAGAGCGGTACCCCTGCGACAACTTGCGCTAAACGTTTAAATAAATCTAATCAAGCGTAAACATAAATCATTTTGAAGTCTATTTGTTTATATATAATATGATTTTCTTATATATACCAAATAACAGAATCACATAACGAATCAAATATTTATCTCCACGAACATCAATGTAGTACGTTCCGTACAAGATGGGTTCCAATGACAAAATTAAAAAGAAGACGAAGAAGAGAAGAGATTGGGTTTATACCCCGCCCTCCACTCAGAGTCTCAGAGCAGCTTACAAACTCCTTTCCCTTCCCCTCCCCACAACAGACACCCTGTGAGGTAGGTGGGGCTGAGAGAGCTCTTTCCAGAACTGCCCTTTCAAGGACAGCTCTTGTCAGAACTATGGCTTGCCCAAGGTCATCCAGCAGCTGCAAGTGGAGGAGTGAGGAATCAAACCCGGTTCTCCCAGATTAGAGTCCGCACACTTAACCACTACACCAAACTGGCTCTCTTTTATTCTTTTAGCACAAATTGTTACAGTGGTACTGTCCTTGTTTATACATTTGTATTATACATGGTAATCCTCCTAGCAAGTGAACTCTTTATCTCTACATCTCATTGTTTCTCCAGTAAAAAGGACTGAGGATCTTTACTTTTTATTGATCTCCACAATGATGAGAGCTAGAAACTTGATTGTTTTCAGTAATGTGTTTAGATACCCAGAATGCCCAGTTCTCCACTGACTGCTTTTATGGAAAGGATATACACTGAGCCTTCCAACCCTATAGTTGCAAGAGAAAACTTTGGAAGTGGAATTTAAAAGAGTAAATATTTCTTGTGTTACCTTTAGCTGTATCTTGCTTGCTGCAAAATAAGTCTGTTACCATAACTGAAGGCCTGATCTCTCTCACCCACACATACACACACAAACCTCTTCACTTCCTACATCAGCCTTCCACCTAATGGTCACAACAGTCTTCCACAACACTCCATTCTGTTGCTAATATTTATGTACTACAAACAGAGACTTTGGCTGCGGTCACACACACTAAGCAACCCACTTTCAATCAACTTTCCGGGTGCGTTCAGACGGGCAGCTAATCCCGCCATTATGCCGGCTCATATTTGATCCTGATCTTTTTAATCTGTCCTCGCACGACCAGACATCACCCGGGGAATCGCCTTGCCATGTGCTGCTTCTGCTGTGGAGTGTCTAAATGGCATCCATGCGTATAGGCGTGATATAGCGGCCTTGTTTATTTGCGCATGCACAGAATCAAGATTTTTTTTAAATGATGCCCGTTCGGGATGGTCTGACGTCAGACCATCCCGAATGGGCGCCATTTTTTAATCGCGTGCTGGAACGATCAGATGGGAGAAAGTCCGTGAATGGCCCGCCGGGAGCAGAAAACTCCAGTTTTAAAGTAGTACCTTTTTAGTACGGCTCCGAAGCACAGCAAAACGGGATGCTCATGGAAGACGGACATTTCCCAGATGTTGATGTCTGGACATTACATTTAAATCCACGAGGCATTTGTGCCTCACGCAGATCTATAGAGCCGTCTGAATGGACCCTCGGTCCACTTTCCAACTGGGTTTTGCCAGTTTACAGCAGTGAAACCCAGGTGGAAAGTGCACTGAAATTGAACTGAAAGTGGATTATTTAGTGTGTGTGTGTGACCACAGCCTTTGTCTCCTGTATCCCAACTCAACACTACAATCACCCAAGCTAAACAACCCTAGTTGGCAACTGGCAACTGTAGTGCAATACTCAGATTTTTGGCTCTAAATGATGTCTTCGCAGCACTTTGGCTGCTGCCCCGTGGACATCCTTGTTCCGCAAGGTATAAATGACAGGGTTGAGCAGAGGGGTGACCACCGTATAAAACACGGCAATCCGTTTGTCATGATTGGAAGGGGGGTTTGACCGGGGAATTAAGTACATAGAAATGACAGTGCCATAGAACACAGTCACAACAACAAGGTGGGAAGCACATGTGGAGAAGGCTTTGCGCTGACTGGTGGTTGATCGCATTTTTAACACGGAAAACAGTATGAGCCCGTAGGAAGTCAGGACAACAAAGACAGGAATCACAAGGACAACAGCTGCCATGATGAAAACAACGGCCTGTGAAACACGGGTGTCATCGCAGGCGAGTTTCAACACCACTGGCATCTCACATATGAAGTGGTTGATGCGGTTAGAGCCACAGTAGGAGTGGCGAAAGGTAACCCACGCATATATCATGCTAAAAAGGACGCCCGCTGTCCAACAAGCACAGGCCAGTTGCCACTGACGATACTTGCTCATGGCGACGGCGTACGTCAAGGGATGGAAGATGGCCAAAAACCGGTCATAGGCCATGACGCCCAGCAGAAAGCATTCTGCAGTGCCCATGATCAATACAACAAATACCTGGAGCGCACAGCCAGTGAAGGATATGATCCCATGCCCTGCCAGGAGGTGAGCCATCATCTGTGGCTCCGTGCTGGTAGCATAGCAGATCTCTATGGTTGATAGGTTCATGAGGAAGAAGTACATGGGTGTGTGGAGGCGAGAGTCGGACTGAACGAGCAAGATGACCGCGGCATTCCCTGCTACGGTGAGTAAATATGTGAGGAGGATGACCCCAAAGAGTAGAAACTGTGTCTTGCGGTGGTTGGACAATCCCTCCAAGATGAACTCTGTGGCAGAGGTGAAGTTCTCAACCCCCATCATGTTATCCTGTCTGCAAAGAAAGGGCAGCTGTAATACATGGCTATAATGCTTTTTTTGTGCACAGAACAATCCTAACACAAGTTATCCTTTTCTCTATGACATAATGGAATGTCAAGGCATCAAATGCAAACCAAGGCAGGCCTGTAGCTACAGTGGGGCATTCCAGGGCCTGGCCCCCCTGACTTCCTGCCATGGCCCCCCTGACTTCCCATCCAGTCCCAGGCCCCTCAACTCTCTGGGCCACCTGGAGGACTCCCCACCACCATCCCTTCCCCAAGCACAGCTGGCTTCCCCGTGTAGGCAAGCAGACTGCGAATGCTGCAAAAGGGAGTTTTGAAAATTTTTATTTTATTTTTTTATTTTGTGATGCCAGGGCCCCCTGACTTATTTAAAGGCACCCTGAATTACAAAAATCCTGGCTACAGCCCTGAACTGAGGCATCAAAATCAGTCAACTTCCAGTACTTTATGGAAGCCGTCACAAGATGTTCTGCTTTGGTCATCAGCGTTCATTCATCTGAACAGACCACCGAAGGTTATCCACTTTGACATGTCTTCCTTATTGGTCCTTGTGCTTTAAGTTATGCAGAGTTACCCTCGAGAGGTTCTGCATTTTGACTCTGTGCAGTGGTCCCATTACACCATGGTCAGCATGAGTCGTGGGTCCTTGTTTCAACCAGGATGAGATTCTCTCTATAAAGTGCAGCCATAGTTTGACTGAACCAGGTGGCCCGAAGCCCTACTGGGAAGACTATAGCAAGAGGTATCAAGAAAACACCTTCACCATGGATTACTATGCTCATTTATCACAACTATGTTACCCTAAATGATGGTTTGAAGTCCCCTGCAAACCACACTTTGTTTCCTGGTTTGCCAGAAACCCTTAACCATGGACTCAATATGCAGACATAATGCTCAACCACAGCTGAAGAAAACAAGCTGTGTTGTTTCTGTGCAGAATCTCTGTTGTTGTTGTTGTTTTCTCCTGCACTACTTACTAACCAATGTTTTCTGTTGGGTTTCTAAAGCCGTAACCATTTCAAAAGAGCCTTTCTTCTGTGGCCGCCATTTTGCTGACTTGGGAGGAGATACTAATTTTGTCTCCCCTCCCCTGTACTATTTCCCACTCCCAAAAAATCATCTCCTACAAGCAATGGTTCTGAGAACCATGAAAGGCACCCAGAGAGAAGGGGGGGAGGATTCCTTCACTCCTCCCACATGTTTGGAAGGACTCTGGGTAGAGCATCAGCTTGGCATGCAGATGGTCCCAGGTTCAATCTCTGGTGGGGGGGAAATGATCAGGTAGTAGGTGATGTGAAATACCTCTGCCTAAGAGAGCCAGTTTGGTGTAGTGGTTAAGTGCACTGGCTCTAATCTGGGAGAACTGGGTTTGATTCCCCACTCCTCCAGTTGCAGCTGCTGGATGACCTTGGGCAAGCCATAGTTCTGAGAAGAGCTGTTCTTGAAAGAGCAGTTTCTGTCAAGAGCTCTCTCAGTCCCACCTACCTCACTGGGTGTCTGTTGTGGGGAGGGGAAGGGAAAGGAGTTTGTAAGCTGTTCTGAGACTCCGAGGGAAGGGCAGGATATAAATCCAATCTCCTCCTCCTCCTCCTCCTCCTCCTCCTCCTCTTCGTTTATTTATTTTATTCGATTTTTAACCTGCTCTCCCTGCACAGCAGGCTTAGAGTGGGCTACAACAGCGGCAAACATCAGCAATTAATTTAGCATAAATAAAACATAAAACACAGTACAACTATTAAAGTCTACAGCATCAGATAATTGACTAACACTACCAATAGATGGCAGTCTGTGGCACAAAAATAAAATGTCAAGTCCCTAAAAAAATCATCTTCTACAAGCGATGCTTCTGAGAACCATGACAGGCAACTGCTGGTCCAAGCAGACAAAACTGGAATTGATGGACCAACGGTCCGATTTGGTATAAGGTAGTTGTATGTGTTTCTAATATTCTCAAGACAACCTTGATTAGAACAGAAATAGCTCCGACCCCAGAATTTTGAACTGCTGTTTTCCATACCTCTTTTGGCAGCACAATGTCCAACTTGCTTCAACCTCCTGTAAGGGAAACGTATGGGTCTGGTCCCAATGAGCAATGTTAAGAGGAATTCTCTTTGTTCCCTTTATCTAATTTCTCCCTGAACTCCATCGATCAATTTCTTTTACTTCTTCTTGGAGCCTGTTTTAAAACAAACCCGTTCTGATAGAAGAGAGAGGGGAGGGGAGAAAGGAACTTCTATAGGATTTCAGAATTTAATTCTGCATATGTTCAGAGGCAGACAGTGTCTTCTCACATCTTTCTTCCATCCCATTAGAGCACTACCCTGTGGGGTGTAACATAAAAAAACTCCTGCAAGGGAGTTACGAAAAGGGTGCGTGGAGGTGTAGCAGATAATTACAGACAGAAAATAAAAAAAGAAATTCCTCTTTTGAAAGAGAAAAAAAAGGACATGAGGAATCAAGGGTCATATCTTAAAAAAAAGGCTTGGGGGGGATTCCACTCCCCATAACAATGTTTGTCCCAACCGGGGCAGATGGAATGCAGAGGAAAAGGTTTTGATGCGCTTTCCACATCCCCACGGGTATCTCCCTGCGTATTTCAGTGCCAATTCCTGCAATCTATAATAGATCCTTTAACGTTTTCAAGAATGGCATGTCATGTCCTGATCTGGACAGCCCAGGCCAATCTCGTCAGATCTCAGAAACTAAGTGAGGCAGAGTATTTGGATGGGAGACCTCCAAAGAATACCAGGGCCAGGAGGCAGAGGCAGGCTGTCAAGCCCACTTCTCTGAACATCCTCCATGCCCCAGTAGGAGTCGCCAGAGGAGGCCATGACTTCCAGGCACAGGTGCATGCATGTACACTCACAAACACACACAGAGATGAAGAATGGCATATCATGAGCAGTCCCACCCTTAGAGATGAGATGGATTTGTTATTTGTCCAGAGGGGTGTCTTTAATGGTTGCTGTAGAAAGAGAATAGCAGTTGCCAGCTGTTCTGATGAACTGACCTGGCCTGCTTCTCTGCCTTGAATAACATCTGGGGACAGACGACTCAGGAGGTCACCACGTGGATTATATAAATGCCATCCGTTCTAGTCTGCCGATCACGCACTCTTAAAGGCTTATACAGATGCTAGCAACCAGCCAGCGACTGGGGTGGTGATGACTTGTGGGGATGGCATTGAATCAACCGCATGATGTCATTTCTGGGCTAACTTTCTAGGATTCAGCAGGAACTCTTTGGTTTTACTGGCAGCTCTAGGAAGACAAAGCTTTTTGTTCATTTGTTTCTATTTCCAGGCTATGATTTGAGATGGTTTAAAATATATAATTTCTTTCTCTTGCTAATTTGTCTCTATACATCTATTTATTTAAAGCTTTGACCTCATTGGCCCAGACTAGCCCAATCTTGTCAGATCTCAGAAGCTAAAGCAGAGTCAGCTCTGGCTAATACGTGGACGAGAGACCATCAAGGTAGTCCAGGGTCACGACACAGAAATGGGCCATGGCAAACCACCTCTGTTCATCTCTTGCCTTGAAAACCTCACTGGGTTGTCAGCTGAAACTGGATGCAATCCTTCCCCACTCCCCTGGTGTAATGTACTCAGACTTAATGCAATCAGACATAATGCAATCAGACCTGGCCGCGTGCGAGGCAAGGAAGCCATGCGGTCAGGCAAAAACATCCGAGCTTCGCTCACCTGAACAAAGGACTCAGCGGATCCTAACCCGCTCCAATCCGAGGGTTAGGGTCCCGGCCGAGAGCTTATGGAACTCTCGGCCACTGTAAATAGCCAATGTCTTGAGTGGGGTGTGTTTTGGGTGTGGGGTTTTCAGGGGATATAAACCAGCCTGTGAGCCAGGTAAAGTTGTCTTATCCTTGAACTAATAAAGTATGTGAGAGCTGAAATCACTCGTCAGTCTCAGTACTTTTCACCTTCCCTATTTAAAGAAACCCCAGAGCTGAACACACTGCTTGTCTAAAACCATTCCCAATTTTTTTTTCCTGAGAAGTTTCCTCGAAAAAAGGGGGAAAGGCATGCCCTCTTTGCAGGATATCCTGTTTTAAGCCAAGCAAATTACCACAGCCTTGAGTTGCCAATAATCTGCGGGGGGGGGGGAATCCCGTCCATTTATTTTTAGAGGCTAAATGGGGTGTGATTTACCAGGTGATGTTATTCACCTCCGTGGCATGGAAAACTCCCGCAGCCCATTTCCACACATTGAACCTTTGTGAAAAGGGAAAGGCATTTTCTCTCTTCAGGTTGTTGGCAACCCTTCCACACACATTTTCTAGGCACCTGTACTATATTTGCAGTTGTTTGGTTCTTTTAAGCACACAAGCATATGAGTCTACCTTACACGGAATCAGAACATTGGCATCTTCTTATGTTCTTAACATTAGTCCTTCAAGTTCAGTACCGCCCACAGGAATTCACTGCCACAGGAGGTGGTGGCAGCTACAAGCATGGACAGTTTCAAGGGGGAATTAGATAAACATATGGAGCAGAACTCCATCAGTGGCTATTAGCCACAGGGTATAGATGGGAACTCTCAGTCTGGGGCAGGTGATGCACTCTATTCTTGGTGTTGGAGGGGGCAACAATGGGAGGGCTTCTGGTGTCCTGGCCCCACTGCTGGACCTCCTGATGGCACCTGGTATATTTTGGCCACTGTGTGACAGAGTGCTGGACTAGATGGGCCATTGGCCTGATTCAACATTGGCTTCTCTTATGTTCTTAACATTAGTCCTTTAAGTTCAGTACTGCCTACTTAGACTAGCAGCAGCTCTTCAGGACCTCAAGTCTTCACATCACTTACCTTGTGGTCATTTTAGGTCCTTCCTGCACTAGACCTCAAATCCCAGTACAACTCCATCCCTGAACTTACATTCTACATGACACTCGAGTTCACCCCTGTAATTATTTTTGGGGGTTTTTTGTTTCCATATTACATTGAGGTCACCCCAGTTTCTCCCCACACTTGCCCTGGGATAAACGGATGGTCTTATAACCAGGGATAAATGCAAGGTTTTGTGTCCTGAGTTGAACTCCGATAAAACCAGGGATAAGATCCAAGTGCGGAAAACACCTTACTGGAGATGCGGGGGATTGAACCTGGGACCTTTTGCGTGCTGAGCAGATGCTCTACTATTGAGCCATGGCCCCTCCCCCCCAAAACAAAAGCCTCTAGTCCGTTTACTAATAGCAACGTAAAATTTGCAAGTGGTACTTTTCTCACTTGCTTAGCAAGAATCGTGTTCTCACTTGCTAATGTTCTGGTCAATGAGTATAAAGTCAGTGGGGAGACTGACATTCACATGAATGACTCTGTGTTTTTAAAACTGTGTCATTGATTTGGGAAAGAATGGAATGAGTCCTTTGTCACAAGACTGAGTGGGGAAAAACACATTTTGGCCACATGATTGCCAATTTGATTACATTTCGCTACGATGACCTTGGCTAGATTTGAGCCCTTAGTTATGTGGGCTGAAGTCCATTTATTAAAAAAATATCCGTGCGTTTAACCAATTAATAAATGAACAAAAGCAGACTCAAAGTATATGGCTAGGAGGAAATTGCTGAGTGTCGAGGTCACAAGTAAGAGACAGTGATGTGCAGTGGTTAGAACCAGTGTTCCCTCTAAGCTGAGTTAGTGTGAGTTAGCTCACAGTTTTTTAGCCTCCGGCTCACACATTTTTGTCTTCACTCAGGAAGGACGGCTCCGGAGCAAACCAACTGATGCAATAGCCAAATCCCTCACTCACAACTTTAATGCCAGTGGCTCACAGAGTTGAATTTTTGCTCACAGGACTCCACCACAGCTTAGAGGGAACACAGGTTAGACCTGGATAAACGCTATGGTCACAGTCATGAAATTCCTTGGCTGACTTTAGGGTGCTCACTTGTCTCTGTCTGACTTAGCTCATGGGGTTTGCTGTCCTGATAACAGAGCGGAGGCAAAAACCATCTAAGTAACCCTGAAGTCCTTTTAGGAAGGGTGGGGTGAGAATGCGATGGATATTAAGCATTTGAACATAAAGAAGGCGATTGCACAATTCCCTACTTAGAGCATGCCATGTACAGGGGAGGAGGAGCAGGGAGTCGGGATTAGACAAGGATTCTGTTTCAGAGAAGGTTGCTAAAATCGCAATTACTCAGACCTGTCGTCAGCATGGCGAGGCGTGAAGCAGGCAAAAGTAATGCAAAGGGACATGTTCTCAGGGCCCCTCGAAAGGCAGAGCAGGAAGAATGAACAAAACGCCATTCACTTGTGAGTGCCTGACCAATAGAAGCAGGTGAACTTTTAAGGCAGAAAACAGAGCATACACACAAGTGTGGTCAACAGTATTAGAAATCAGAACTTTTTCGAGGTAGAAAATGCTCACCGCTTTAGCGACTCAAGTGAGAGACACACAATACCATTGGAGAGGCTGAACAGTGCGATGTAATCTAGCAAGCATAGTCTCTCTCTCTCTCTCTCTCCCTCTCCCTCTCTCTCTCTCTCTCTCTCTCTCTCTCTCTCTCTCTCTCTCTCTCTCTCTCTCTCTGAATCATGCACATACAAACACAGAATCTGAGTTCCATATTGACAAACATAATCTTACCTTCATTCTTCTCCCTGGTAATCCTCAAAAAGTAAGATTTTTTTCCCCCATTACCCTGGTTTATGTACAAGAGGTCAGTCAATGTCAGTCACCTTTCTAATGCAAAAAGTTTAAAAAATACAATAAGGTGTTTCGAACTGCGCACAGATTTCAACAGGAAACTTATACCTCTTGTGTGCGGGTCAAAGTTAGTGAGTTCTTCCTTCCCATTCCGGAAAAGATACCTGTAGCAAGAGACAGGTACCCTCATGCCTATTGTCTCCAGTAGAAGGGCAGAGAAACATTTAGGATTTCTTAGATGCAAGGGATCTAGACCAGAAGATAGTTACATCTTTGGATACACACAGGCACTTCCAAAGTTATGGATAGTGTATGTTACTTTTTGCTAGTTTGCTGTTGTGGGCTATTAAAAGAAGGAAGGAATTAATGATTTCTAAGGATTTCCATCTACTCTTGGACTTCTTTTATATTCCATCAGACTAACGGTAGATTTCTCCCCGTATTCTGTCCTTTGACTGGCAGCACCTCACCAAGGACAAATGTAGATGTCCTCTGATATATCTGAGATACTTCGAATGGGCACACTTGGGACCTCATTCATGCAAAACATGAATACTGCTATTGGTATCTAATCCCATAACCATCTTAACCGATTCGTAAAGGTTTTAGGGTGATAATCGATATAGCTTGGCTTCTGCCCTTCTCTGCCTCTTCTCAGTGTCAAGGAGACATGACGGTATACTGAAATCGCTTTCTCTTTGAGGTGTGAAAGATTGACAGTTTGGGTAAGGTAATAAAGACTACGATGGTACTCCACAAGGGTTGCTTGCTGCTTTCCTGTGGGTCATTAATGTCTGTTGTTGGTTATTTCCGCCTCTTGGGTCTTAAGCATCGAACCTAGCAGTATGAGGGGGAAATGCATTTTAGCTTTCCCACAAAGGAAGGCAACTGTATAGTGCAAGTTGCAGACACCTTACTTGTGTTTTACCTGATGGTGGCTGATAAATAATTTTTTCAATTTCTTGCCTAGTGACATGAATGAAGGAATTATAGGGTTGGTATTGAGGTGTCCCTACCGACTGGTATGAGAGCCAGTTTGGTGTATTGGTTAAGTGTGTGGATTTTAATCTGGGAGAACCAGGTTTGATTCCCCCACTCCTCCATGTGCAGCTGCTGGAGGACCTTGGGCAAGCCATAGTTCTGTCAGAGCTGTCCTTGAAAGAGCAGTTCTCAAGAGAGTTCTCTCAGCCTCACCTACCTCACAGGGTGCCTGTTGTGGGGAGAGGAAGGGAAAGCTGCTCTGAGACTCCTTTGGGTAGTGAAGGGCAGGGTATAAATCCAATTTCTTCTTCTTCTTCGACTTCAGAGAGCACAGCCCTAACTCTTGACAAGTTGCTGGACATTACCTTTAAAGTCTTCCAAGTCATAGGGTCCTCAGGCTAATCAAAGTGTGTCTCCTGATCCACTTGCACGCCCTAGCTATGTTCTTCAGACAGACCTCTCTGTGTGGCGCCCTCTCCTAGGATTGTCCATATGGCAGCAGATAGGACATGGGCTTTTTCTGTGGTAGATCCGGTCCACCGGAATTGCCTACCAGAGTGGGTCAGATGGCACTTTCCACTTGTATTTAGGAAGGTGTGTCAGACAGTTTTGCCTTGACCTGGACGGCCCAGGCTAAACAGATCTTGTCAGATCCTAAAAGCTGAACAGGGTCATCCCTGGGTAGCTTGGATGGGAGACCACCAGGAAAATCCAGGGGAGCTGCCCAGAGGCAGGTAATGGCAGCCCACCTCTTACCTTGAAAACCCTGCCAGGTCACCATAAGTCACCTGCAATTTCATGGCACTTTCTACCGCCACTGTAAGACAGTTTTATTTCAGTGGGTGTCTGGTGGAGGATCGACTATGTGAGCAAATTTGGCTGCATACTTAATCTGTGCATTTTTTTAACCTGTGCGCTGTTCATATTTTCTGAATGGACCGTTACAGTGTTTTTGTGTCCTTGCAACTTGTTGTGTCATTGGCTGCCTTGAATCTAAGGAGAGAAGGTGGGATACAAATGCTTTAAAGAAAGAAATAACACACTAGTTTGGGTACTTCCTTCTTTAAGAAACTGGCTTAGGGACCAGCTAACCTGATAGTTTTGGTTGAGGGGCAGCAGTGACAGTGGCAGGTCACCCCAAAACTTCATTTGGGCCGCTTTCCATCTTCACAGCCTCTTCTTCATGGACATAATTATAACCTCCCCAACAACCTCCTGTTATTCCCACTCACCTCTGTACTTCCATTACTTATGTGTATGTTTTAACGTGTGTTTTATTTCTGTATGAGTGCATTTGTCATGACCCCAGCGGGTTGCCACCTCCAGCTGCCACCACTCTGGACTTCGGGCCCCTTGACCCTCCTAAGCCCATCCAAAATGCCCCTTTTCAAGCCAAGAACCATAGGTGTGATTGACCAGGCAGAGAACATTAAACAAATGGTTTATTTATACAGTAATGGGGAATTGAAAACAAGGCAAGGGGCTTTAAAAGATATAACAGTGTTTAGAAGGCAAAATAAACAGAATCTAACACAACTACGCATTTCACTTAACTAGTTACTATTCAAGGCCCCCTGCCTTTTATGCCAGGCCACATTACCTATTCTCACTCTATCCCAAGTGAGGGATCTTTTCCTCAGACCAGACTGTCCCCTCAGTTTAGCTCTGTGAGAGACAAGACCACAGAAGAGAAAGAACAGAGTTTCCACAGCCCTCGGAGCTTAAGTTCCCTCTCAGACACAATCTCTGGACTCTGATTGGCTACAACCATTGCTAAGGATTGTGGGTCTGTAGGCTGTCTGGTCTCCACTGGCTCTAGGCCTTTCTCCCAGGCCTACACAGATCATGACAGCATTTTATTAGGATTTCTTCTTTTAATAAAAACAACCCTTTTGGTTAACCCACTGCCTGGTTCATTTATGAGAGTTTCTCTAAGCGGTGCTGTAAAATGGGGGTGTTCTCCTCCATAATGCCTCTCACTAAAGAGAGGGGGTCTGCCTTCTTTGATGTTCCATGGTACCAAAACCAGGCATCTACTAGGCTCAGTGGGGCTGCTTATGTACCCATTAAAGATCTGCTCACCAGCCAGCAGGTCATTGACAGCTGGCCCTTTAATGGTCAGTCACCTGACAACCAGCTACCCAGTGACTCCACCCTCATGGCAAGGAAGTGGAACAGCAGGGAAGATATTATTCCAAGGCTGCTATTGACATCTTGCCAACTTGACCATGCCTTTTGGGGCTTGTGGGTAGAGGAAGGCCACAGCATGGCTAGGACCTTAGAGGAGATCTAGGGGAAAGGAGATGCCCTCCCCTAAGAACAAGCTAGTGCTCCGTTCCCCACCATCTGAGCCTCATTGGAGGGCACTTCAACCAGGGTGGGCCCTGGTGCACAATAGCTCTGGTCTGGTACCCAACAATATTCAATGTCGATCTTTTGATAGGGATGATGGAAGCCTCTCCAGTGTTTAGATCGGGGTGGGGTGGCCAAACTTGCTTAATGTAGGAGCCACATAGAATAAATGTCAAATGTTTGAGAGCCACAAGAGATGAACAACTATTATGCACTTTTACTGGGAAATATGCAAATTTGCTTTTGATTAACATCAAATGAGACTGCCAAAAATAATAACAAAAGCGGTGAAAGCAGATCTTGATAATAACATTTATTTGTCCAATGATACCTGTTTGCTAATGATATTCAGCTTCCCCAGCCGCCCTGCCAGGAGCAGCACAATATGTGTGAAAGAGCCGCATGTGGCTCCCAAGCCACAGTCTGGCCACCTCTGGTTTAGATCTTATCTTTCCCTGCATGGACTGGATCTTGCCTTTCCCTGCACTGATACATAGACCCTGCTCTTGCAGTCAAAATTTTGGAAATAGGATTTTAGCAGAGGCAACCAGATTCTGTATGCCATGTAGCTCAACATTAATTATTGCAAAATAATTATAATGACAAAAAAAATTCTTTGCCTCTTAAATCCTCCTCCCAATAACATTACCATAATAACCTTTCCAAAACCCACATCTGCATTTGTCATTTGTTTATTTGGACTAAAACTTCAGCTGCTGGTTCCAAATCCAACATCCAAATTGCCCCAGGTAACTGGTAACCTTTGTACAACATCAGGCGTCCTTTTAGGTAGAGGCACGCTCTCAACTTTTTTGTCCAAGGTTTCGTCTACACAGCACTTTGCTTGCTGCTCCATGGACGTCCTTATTCCGCAGGGTATAAATGATCGGGTTGAGCAGAGGGGTGACCACGACATAAAACACAGCAATTTGTTTGTCACGGTTAGAAGATGTGCTCGACCGAGGAACCATGTACATTGAGATGACAGTCCCGTAGAACACAGTAACGACCATGAGATGGGAAGCACACGTGGAGAAGGCCTTGCGTTGTCCAGAGGTGGAGCGCATTTTTAACACAGAAGACAGAATGAGTCCATAGGAGGTCATTATAAGAGAAATGGGAATCATGAGGCCCAGTCCTGCCATCACTGATATGATAGCCTGTGTGGTGTGGGTGTCATCGCACGCCAGTTTCAACACCAATGGCATGTCACAGATAAAGTGATCGATGTGGTTGGGACCGCAGTACGAGTGACTGAAGGTGCAGCATACGTACGTCAGACTGAACAGGAAGGCTGCCGCCCAGCATGCAAAAGCAAACTGCCGTTGCCGCCATCTGCTCATGGTGACGGCGTACAACAGAGGATGGAAAATGGCCAGATAGCGGTCGTAGGCCATGATCCCCAGCAGAAAGTTTTCTACTGTGCCCATAAACAATACGACAAATATCTGGACCACACAGCCGGTGAAGGATAGGATCCCTTTCCCATCCGAGAGATGGGCCAGCATCTGTGGCTCCGTGCTGGTGGCATAACAGATCTCTGCGCCTGAGAGGTGTGTGAGGAAGAAGTACATGGGGGTGTGGAGGCGGGAGTCAGACCGCACCAGCATGATGACCACTAGATTCCCCACTACTGTCAACACGTAGATCAGAAGAATGGCCACGAAGAGGAGCGTCTGTGTCTTGCGGTGTTTGGACAGTCCTTCCAAGGTGAACTCGATGACAAAAGTGAGATTCTCAGCCCCCATCTTCTCATCCTGCCTGCCGAGGAAATGAAATCATAACAGATGATGATATTCTCTGGGCACACAGCATTTCTAAAACTAGCTCAGGTTTGCTCCCAGGAAGGTTTGCTGGGGCAAACTGTAAACTAGCGCATCAAGGCGAGCCGTTATCATGATCTCCATCCGACCACTAGGAAAATGTTCTCACAGCAGACCTCCCTTGTAGGCTCTTCTACACGCCCTCCAAGTTTGGTAAGGAGTGGATTTACAGGGTCCAAGTTGCAGCCACTCCAAAGAAGGTGCCCCTAGGAAAGTGCTTTCTGGGGAAATGACAGGCAGTCATTTCCCCAGAAAGCACTTTCCTGGGGCACCTTCTTTGGGGGACTGTAACACAGACCCCGTAAATCTGATTCTCACCAAACTTGGAGGGCAGATAGAGGAGAGTCAGCTGTAGACCCCTGTGAATTTTGTGAATCTGGTATGCCACGAGGGGTGTTCTATTGCCTCACAAACCAAACCGGTTTGTGAGGTGGCTAAGAATGCATGAAGGTCCATGATCCATGAATGGGGCATGCCACAGACCACAAACCGAACTGAACGGGAATGTTCACTGTCACTGGAAGATAATGTTTATGTTACTGATGATGCTATGTTTGTTTTGAAAATAAAATATAATAATAATAATAATAATAAAAACTGAACTGCATTTTTCCAGGTTGTGCCCATCCCTATTACACACAGACATGTCCCCAGCACCCCTCTTGATTACCCAGCCCCTAGCAACATATGGATGTTGACTTTTAGGGGGAAATTGCATGGCAGGGGGGAGAATTAAAAAGTTCTTCAATTCTGCGGCTCTCCCCTACACTCTCTGATTCTCCATCTACCTAACTCTTCATCCTCTACAGCCACTGGTCTCCTCCTCCATATTTGCTGCCCCAGTGACTACAATTTGTAACCTCATCTTTAAAATGCTCGCAGAGCTACGTGCAATGAGCAGTCCCATTATATACAACGATGGCAATGCACTTTTTGTCAACAGAGTGGTCACTAAGGGCAATCCTGAGTGTTGAACGACGGTTGCCAACTGCCCCAAAAGATGAAGGTGACAGTCAGTTAAGGATTAAACACTCTAATGAAGGAGAAGGCTGCAAGCGGAAGATTTCCAGATGGACAGAGCTTCTTCTGGCCAAGGACCTTCCAGTAGGAGTGGTACCTATTGCCCAAGTTTTGTGTGTGTTTGTGTTTAAAGAAATGTGGAAGTAGATTGTGGATTGGAACCAGAATCCAAATTGGCACAGACTGCATTCAGTACTAGAAGCATTTCTCTAAACAAACCCAGGGTTCTTCACCCATACACACGTCAGTCTCCTCCAGACTATTGCAGACCCAGCGGCATACTTGTGAATGTTGTAAATAAACACTTCTAGCAATTAAAATGAGCATCAAGGGGACAAAACACAGAGAGCTCTGATCACACTACAAGCCTAAGGAATGAACGGTATATCCTTGGCAGTAAGAAGATATGGGCACTCAGTTCTCCTGTTTTTCACCTTTTTTCTTATATATTGTTTTATTTGACTATTTAAAGGGTACAGAATAAAAACAGACAAAAGGGAAAATGAGAAGCATAAAACATCATTTATTAAAGACATTTTAAGGACGAAGAAGAAGAAGAAGAAGAAGAAGAAGAAGAAGAAGAAGAAGAAGAAGAAGAAGAAGAAGAAGAAGAAGAAGAAGAAGAAGAAGAAGAAGAAGAAGAAGAAGAAGAAGAAGAAGAAGAAGATTGGATTTATACCCCGCCCTTCACTGCCCAAAGGCGTCTCAGAGCGGCTTACAAACTCCTTTCCCTTCCCCTCCCCACAACAGACACCCTGTGAGGTAGGTGGGGCTGAGAGGACTCTGACAGGAACCACTCTTTTTCAAGAACAGCTCTTATCAGAACTATGGCTTGCCCAAGGTCATCCAGCCAGGTGCAAGTGGAGGAGTGGGGAATCAAACCCGGTTCTCCCAGATTAGAGTCTGGACATATGGCATAATGTAAGAACATAAAACATGAAAAACAACATGGCATGTCAAAATATGGTAAGATAATCATTACTTCAACATAATATATTTCCATATATATATATATATATATATACATATATATATACAGGGCTCTTTTTGTAGCAGGAACTCCTTTGCATATTGGGTGACACGCCCTTCATGTAGCCAATCCTCCAAGAGTTTACAGGAGCCCCTGTAAGAAGAGCTCTGTAAGCTCCTGGAGGATTGGCTACATTAGGGGTGTGTCACCTAATATGCAAAGGAGTCCCCGCTACAAAAAGAGCCCTGTATATATATACACACACACATACATCATCTCCTATCTATAGGGCTAGGTAAAGAATCTTGTATGCAAGGAACATAAGAGAAGAAAAGAATTAAAAAAAAAACAACACAGCAGTATTTTTCACCTGCTTAAAGTCCACTGTGTTAACTTTGACCAGAATTTTATTTTATTTTGTTATTTTCTCAGGAAAAAAAGGTGGGTTACAGAAGGGAAGAGGGGGTGGGGGGAAATATAAACTCATCAGGTTCCTCCCCGTCTCCCCATGCTCCCACGGCTGCTCTGAGGATAAAATGGAGAGGTGGCTGCCGAAAGAAGGCTGGGGTCTAAATGTGATAGGTATGAAATGCTGATTGAGTGCTACAACCTTTATGTGGTGCTGGACAGGCTGAGGAGAATCCCCTTTACCTCATGGCACCCCCTGGACCGGGAGAGAGAGGAAATAAGGATGAGTCAAGGGTTGTGTTTAATTCAAGATTGGTGGGATACCAGTCCCTGAGATGTGCTGCCAGCCCTGATAGACACTAAGAAGGCAAAACTGAGGAAAGAGGGCATTTTCTTAGGGTCTTCCTAAGGTAGAGAATATAGAAGCAAAAATACAGCTCCCGCCCTGCATCCTGGCAGGACCAGGGTCATGAAGAGGCTTAGGTGGGCAATTTGGTGTAGTGGTTAAGTGCGCGGACTCTTATCTGGGAGAACCGGGTTTGATTCCCCACTCCTCCAGTTGCACCTGCTGATGTGACCTTGGGTCAGTCACAAGCTCTGGCACAGCTGTTCTCTCAAGGACAGTTTCTGTCAGAAGTTCTCTCAGCCTCGCCTACCTCACAGGGTGTCTGTTGTGGGGAGGGGAAGGGAAAGGAGACTGTAAACCGCTCTGAGACGCCTTTGGGCAGTGAAGGGCGGGGTATAAATCCAATCTCTTCTCTTCCTCTTCTTCTATTCAATGAGAGCTGCCAGTGGGCCTCATCATTCAACCTTAACCTAGGCTCACTATGCAATCTTGACCAAGTCGCTAGAGTTTTTTTCTAGCCCATCCCTCTGGGTTCTTTTGAGAAACTTGTTTATTTACTTCAATTGCCTTTCTTCCAAACTTGGACTCAACGTGGGAAAGGGGGCACAGATACGCTCTCTCGCCCAAGGCCTGCAAAACCCTGGAACCTGCCTTGCATCCTGATGTATTCAGTGTTAATAGAAATCCTCACCTTTTATGTTAAACAAATGGCTGGCTACAATGCTAGCAACTGTTGCCAACAGCCTGAGAAGACTGCTCAGTCAAGCCCCAGAAGGATGAGCTGAAATATTGAGGAGTTCTCAGAATCTGGACTCCAAATTGCAAAATAGCTTTACCTTCATTCTTCTGTCAAGGGAAAAAGGAAAAGATGGGTTTGCATGCCATATGTTGAGTACAGCCAGTCAACTGTCTGTCACCTTTCTAACGTACACAGATGGAAAATAGTAAAGGATTCCACAGGACTGCCTGAAGGAAAAGCTTACATCATCTGTCATATGGAGGCTCCAGGTGGAAAGGTTCTTTGTTCTGCCTTAAAAAGTGTACCCTTGGCAGAGTCTAGGTTGCCTAATGCTTTGTGGCTAGTTCCTTCAGTATCCAAATGTATCTGGGGTTTACCAGCCATAAAACAAAAGGTTAGAACAGAATTACAGCTTTGGACACATATACTCAAATAAAGAAGAGAGGAGATTGGATTTATACCCCACCCTTCACTTGGAGTCTCAGAGCAGCTTCCAAATGCTTTTTCCTTCCCCTCCCCACAACAGACACCCTGTGCAATAGGTGGGACTGAGAGAGCTCTTTCAAGAGCACCTGTGCCAGAACTGTGGCTTGCCCAAGGCCATCCAGCAGCTGCAAGTGGAGAAGTGGGGAATCAAACCCAGTTCTCCCAGATTAGAGTCCACTCACTTAACCACTACACCAAGCTGGCTTTGATGTATGTTACTGGCTACTCATTTAATATTGCTGGGGATTGGCATCTCCTTTCAAAAGAGGGATTCGTGATACCCATTGCTTTCACAAACATTCATTTGGAATGGAATGGAAGCTTCTTTATACTGAGTCAAAGCAATGTTCAGTGTACCCCAGAACTATCTCTGAATACACTTCGATGTCCTCTTACCTAAGATATTTGCAGTAGCTAGAAGACGTGACCCCTTGCTGACTTCTTTCTGCTTCAGGTGTGAAAGATTTAATGCTTGGGTAAGCTAATAAATAATAATAAGGAGCTGCGGTGGCTCAAGTGGTTAAGACGCTGAACTGCAGGCTGTGGAAGGTCAGTAGTTCAGCAGTTCGAGATCCGAGACTGCCGCATGACGGGGTGAGCGCCCGTCTCTAGTTCCAGCTCCTGCCAACCTAACAGTTCGAAAGCAAGAAATTGCAAGTAGATAAATAGGTACCACTTCAGTGGGAAGGTAACAGCGTTCCGTGCGCCTTGGTGTTTAGTCATGCCGGCCACATGACCACGGAAACGTCTTCGGACAGCGCTGGCTCTTCGGCTTTGAAACGGAGATGAGCACCGCAACCCTAGAGTCGGATTCGACTGGCTTTCGAGCAAGGGAACCTTTACCTTTACCTAAGCTAATAAAGACTGAGGAAAGACTCCATGAAGACTACTCTGATCCTTTGGGGGGTTTCCTTCTGGATCATTATTTTTAGATTGTTGTTGGTTCTCCTGAGACTCAGTTATTTAGTCTCAAAATACAAGAAAATATATTTCAACCTCAACAAAAAACCTTGAAAGAAAGACAATCATACAGTGCAGCTTGCCAAACACTTTTCTTTTTTCTCATAGTACACATATTCTAAAAAAGTGGCAAATTTTTAGCAGGATAGAAGAACAGAGGAAGAATATTGTTAATATTTTACTGAACCTCTATCTCATCCTGCATCCCAAAAGAAGGGCGCTGGACAGCCACACTCTGTATTTGTTTTATCTGGTAGAAAATGCTACTGAGTTCAATAGTGCTTACTCCCAAGGAAATGAGCATTGCATTGCAGCCATAGTCAGACAACAACACCGTGAGAATTCCATGACTCAACAAAACATTTCTTGGGTAGGAAACTGACTTAAGAACATAAGAAGAGCCCTGCTGAATCAGACCAGTGGTCCATCTAGTTCAGCATCCTGTCTCACACAATGGCCAACCAGTTCTTCCAGATGGCCAACAACAGGACATAGAGGCCAGGATCTTGACTCCTGGCTCTGGGATTCAGAGGTTTAGTGCCTCTGAATCTGAAGGTTCCCCTCAGTCACCATGGCTAGTAGCCACTGATAGACCTGCCCTCCATGAATCCTCTATGATTTAATGCTCTTTGGGCTGGAAATTCCTTAATGTTTGAGCAACAATATCCCACACTGAATTCATGCTGCCTCTCCACTTCACTTTGTGGGAAATCAGGAATGTCAGGTGTGCATCATGCCATATGTTGTGTTTGAATACCACCACATTCTTCATTCTGTTAACAATCATCCTCAAATTCTCTTCTGTTGATACCTCATTAGATACATCCCATTAGATACATCCAATCTTTAAGATGACTAACTAAAAAATGCTGAACAGTTATCTTAGGAAGCATAAAATTCCACATAATACAGCATTAATACACTGCTTTTAAAAAAGAGTAGCAACCATATTGTTTAAAGATTGTATACTGAGGGGGCTCTTTGAGCAAGAAGACCACCATCTATATCCAAACTAGAGCATCAAAAGGGAGCACAGAATAGCATTACAAATAGAGAATAAGGACTAGTAATGGGCAGTCCCTGGTGGTCATCACTTCTGTGGTACCCAGTTCTGTTAGGGTTACTTTTAGTTCTCCCATTTTGTCGAATGTGACTCTTATCATTTCATTTCATTTTGTTGTGATTGTTTCCAATGAATGTGTCCAATGAATGTGTCCAATGAATGGAACAGGCAGTGGTAGGCTGATTAACTGCATGTGTCCCGCAGGCCCCTGATATAGATCAGGCTGAGGGAGAATTCCATCCCCAAAGCTGCTGGACAAACATTTAAACTTAGCAGAAACACTGTCTTCCATGTCCAAACCCAGTTCTCAAACTGTTCACACTTAGCATCTGGCAGACCTTTGGCAAAACCAAGAGGCTTTGGCCATCTGGAAGATGTCAGTACTCAATTTTTCTGCTTAGCGCCTTGTTGTCTCAGCACTTTGGCCACTGCCTTGTGGACATCCTTGTTCCGCAGGGTGTAGATGACTGGGTTGAGCAGAGGGGCCACCATGACATAAAAAACAGCAATTTGATTGTCACGACTGGGAGATGCACGTGAACGAGGAATCATGTACATAGATATGACAGTTCCATAGAATAAGGTAACAACCACAAGGTGGGAGGCACATGTGGATAAGGCCTTGCGCCGCCCAGCAGCTGACTTCATTTGTAACACAGAGTACAGAATGAGCCCATAGGAGGTCAGAATCACAAAAACAGGGACCACGAGGACCATGGCTGCCATTACAAAAACAATGGCCTCCGTGACATGAGTGTCATCGCATGCTAATTTTAACACCACTGGCATCTCGCACATGAAGTGATTGATGTGGTTGGGACCGCAGTAGGAGTGGCGAAAGGTGCAGCATACATATATCACACCAAAGAGGAGACCTATGGCCCAGCAAGTGGAGGCAAGCTGCGATTGACGTAACTTGCTCATGACGACAGCATAAGTCAGGGGGTGGAAAATGGCCAGGTACCGGTCGTAGGCCATGATGCCTAACAGAAAGCATTCCACTACTCCTAAAGTCAATACGACAAGTATCTGGACCACACAGCGGGTGTAGGAGATTATTCCGTTTCCGGATAGGAGGTGAGCCAGTATCTGGGGCTGCATGACGGCAACGTAGCAGATCTCCAGGCTCGAGAGATTTGTGAGGAAGAAGTACATAGGTGTCTGGAGGCTGGAATCGGCCTGCACCAATACGATGATGATCAGGTTTCCCATAAGAGTCAGGACGAAGACAATGAGGATTATGATAAAGAGCAGAATCTGTGTATTGCGATGGCTGGAGAGGCCATCCAAGATGAACTCGGTGACAGAGGTGAAGTTCCAAGCAGCCATCCTGTTCTCCTGCTTGCAGAGGAAGGGAAACAATGAGAGCGGGTGACATTATCTTCATACCGAAAAACCCTAAACCAAGCAACCGGGTGGATCCTACCCCCCTATCCTACCACTCCAATAAGAAAGGGTATTAAAATATTTATACCCTAGCTTTCATTTGGGCTCAAGCCTTCCTTTATCTTAGGAGACTTCCTCCAGTGTATCTGGCTCTTTCATTGGAGGAAGGGCCAGAAGATGGAGGAAGGCTACTTTGAGGATGGTTGGATCCACCCCAGTCTTTTGCTTCCAGGAACTAAGGAATACACCTAAATCAGCCCATCAATCAGCACTGTGATGATCTCCATCCACACCAGCATGACCATTACCACTTCCATCCACACCAGCATGATCATTTACTTGATTACGAATTTTAAGCAGTGCTCCCTCTAAGCTGTGGAGTCTTGTGCGCAAAAATTCTACTTTGTGAGCTACTGGCATTAAAGTTGTGAATGAGTGATTTGGCTACTGCATAAATTAGTTTGCTCTGGAGCCATCCTTCCTGAGCTAATACAAAAATGTGTGAGCTGGAGGCTAAAAACTCAGCTTAGAGGGAACACTTCTTTTAAGGCATTCTTATTGCACCATCATGCTTTTAAATGTCTTGCATTATCTTCTCAGGTTCTACATTTTCAGCATAATCCTGTGCAGCCATAACATGACCAGAAGTTCTCAAGGTTCACCCATTGTTGAGATTTCGAACATTAAGTGTGGCCAGAGTTTAGCTAACCACTGTTCTCAGAGGAGTTCAACCTGGTTGGCTGAAGCCCTGTCCTCCTGGTGGGTGTCTGTAGGAAGACACCAGCAAGACCTACTTGCCATCTTGTAAAACAGAGAGGCTCAAAGTGGAAGGGAACTTCCTGAATCCTGGTTGACTTAGTTTACAGGTTACACTCGAGTCTAATGACCATGTTCTGCACAGCCACTATAATGAACCAGCATGAGTTCCTCCTCAATTCTCCATAAAGAGTGAGAGAGAATGTGTGTGTGTGACAGAGAGAGGATGTTGAGATCAGTATCCTAATGCCCCTGTATAAATCGATGGTATGAACTCATTTGGAATACTGTGCACAATTCTGGTCACCACACCTCAGAAAGGATATTAAAGCATTGGAAAAAGTGCAGAAAAAGGAAACTAGAATGATAAAAGGGTTGGAACACTTTCACGATGAAGAAAGGTTAAAGCACTTGGGGCTCTTTAGCTTGGAGAAATGAGTGAGGGGGTGGCATGATAGAGGTTTACACGATTATGCATGGGATAGAGCAGGCGGAGAAAGAAGTACTTTTCTCCCTTTACTGTATGGCATTGTATGGAGTATAGCCAGGAGATCCAATTCTGTCTGGCCGCCAGAAGTTCTAGCTCTTTGGTGTTATGCACCCCTAGGTGGCTACCTAGGCTTGTTTTGAGACAAGAGGTGGTTTGCCATTGCCTGTCACAGGGTCATGACCGTGGTATTCCTCGGAGGTCACCCTTTCAAATACTAGCCAAGGCCGACCCTGCTTAGCTGCCAATGAGTGTGCTATTCTAGAAGAAAGGGATCAAAGTTCTGACTTTCCATCACAGCTTTTTAATTTTTTAAAAAACAGTGTTGTTTTTATGGTGGGAAGAAAACTGAGACCACTGCAGATCACCCAGAGAGAAATGGACTGTGTGAATAATCTAGTCAGAATAGTATTCCTGAAAAGTCTTAAATAGCAGGAGGAGTGTTAACAATGCACCCACCACCACTGACCTGACTATAATTACACAGTCCATTGCATAACAGGTAATATATCTCATTGCCTAATGTTTGGGAGGGATTTGGAATAATACAGTGTAGCCTGACCTCATCAGGTTTCAGAAGCTACACAGGGTCGGTACTTGGGTGGGAGGCCACCAAGGAAGACTCAGCAGAGGAAGGTAATGGCAGAGCACCTCTGCTTCACCTTTGCCTTGAATGCCCCCTGTTGGGGTTGCCAGAAGTCAGTTTAGCAAGCCTGATATCATGTAGCAAAAACAGTATCTCCCTAATAGTAGATCAGAGAGAGAAAAAGGTTAGGGAAGACAACATCAAGAGCACCTAAGATATTTGACTGAGATTGTTGAAGAGAACATGAGAAAGAAACATCATTAGCGAAAGGATGGTGTTATTCTAAAACAGTTTGGTGTAGTGGTTAAGTGCGCAGACTCTAATCTGGGAGAACCGGGTTTGGTTCCACATTCCTCCACTTGCACCTGGCTGGATGGCCTTGGGAAAGCCGTAGTTCTAATGAGAGCTGTTCTTGAAAAAAGAGCAGTTTCTGTCAAGAGCTCTCTCAGCCCCACCTACCTCACAGAGTGTCTGTTGTGGGGAGGGGAAGGGAAAGGAGTTTGTAAGCCACTCTGAGACACCTTTGAGTAGTGAAGGGCGGGGTATAAATCCAATCTCTTCTCTTCTTCTAAAAGGAATCCCCTCCCAAGCAAAGGACTCTTCAAGTGACATCACCTGCTCAAGTATGCACGTCTACTACTTTTAAATACACCAAATAAATGCTGGGAAGTAAATTGGCTGCCCTTGACCAGGGGAGGGGTCAAGGAAGGTCCGGCAAAAGGGAGCTCCCATTACTCTCCAGTGTTCAAATTGCAAGCCCTGCTGTGAGACAATTTCAGACCTATCATTTTTGTTCTTGTCCATTGTCTCTCCATTGGTACACCTACAATACAACCCTATGGTTTAGGAATGCACTGCTAAGCACCATCTCTCCAGTAACCTCTCCAGATGTAGTTTTAACCTGCAGGAACACTGACTATCACCAAGCTGTTAGGCAGGTTTTTGCATGGCAGGGGTTAAACCCTGCCCTGAATGTGAAGGCAGCAGGCAGAACCATGAAATTTATTGGTACAAAGCTTTGCTTTTAACCAGTGTGAAAGGGGATTGTAGACTGGGACTGGAGACCTAATTTGGCACAGGCTGCATTAACTACTGGAGAAAGCCAAAAGGAAGGGGAATAGTGGTACAGAGTGCTATCCTGTCACAGACAAGAGACAAACACAGGTGGTTCTCCATTGCCTGTCTCTGTTGGACAAGCCAGGACTTCCTTGGTGGTCTCCCATCCAAGCACTAACCAAGACCAGCCCTGCTTAGCTTCTGAGATCTGATGGGAGTGTGCTAACATGGGCCATTCTGGTCAGGGAAGGAGAGAAATAGTGGGGCTCAAATCAAAGGGTGACAGTTGTTCTGGGGATCCGGGTTGGTGTCAGTAAAGTACTAATTTCCACAGCTTTTTTGTTGTTGTTGTTCAGGATGAGGAAAGACCTCCCATAGCTCCAGTGCTGGACAAACTGCTTGTCCGGACAGCTTCCAGATCTCTCCACCCCCACCCAATCTTTCCAAGGAAAAGGTGGAACAGGGATGCCTTTGCTGCATTATGCTGTTTTAAACCGAGCAAATCACCTTACCCACTGGTGGGAAGTATCTGCAGGGTCCTCTCCCCACTCAGGGTTTTCTAGGAACCTACTGAAAAATATATATTCTTTAGCTGTTGTAGATTTTCCGGGTTGTCTGGCCATGGTCTTGGCATTGTAGGACCTGACATTTTGCCAGTAGCTGTGACTGGCATCCTCAGAGGTATAACACAGAAAGACAGAGTACTCTCTGTGTCAAGGTGAGAAGAAAAATGGTAGGCAGGTACCTTGGCACAGAGAGTACTCTGTCTTTCTGTGTCATACCTCTGAGGATGCCAGTCACAGCTACTGGTGAAATGTCAGGTCCTACAATGCCAAGACCACGGCCACACAACCCGGAAAATCTACAACAGCCAATGAACTCTAGCTGTGAAAGCCTTCAACAATATATATTCTGTTTCTTTTATTAAAGAGAGAGAAATATGTTAGCAGTATTTCACCCAAATGCTCACTAAAATGTTAACCAGCTCCCCTTTCCTAATATTCTGGCCAATGAGTGTAAAACTAGTTAGATGACTGACAATTCACAGTAATGTGAGGAGACTGCTATATTGTTATATTAACTTGGGCTGGAATGGAATCTTTGTCATATTGAGAAATATAATTGGGCACTCCCCCCCCCTCTCTTTTATGTTCTTAGATTTTATTGTTTTAACTTTATCTGGATTGAGCTCTGGGTTATATTTAAAAGTCCCTTTGCTGAAACCAACGTATGTTGACTTTGCAATCCTAAAGAGAGTTACGCCTTTCTATGGCCATTAACTTCAGTACATTTAAAAGGGATAACTCTTCTTAGGTCTGCACAGTGTATCAATCAAAAAATCAAGATGGGTAGCCATCGATAGGTAGCAGTGGAAAAGAGCTAAAAGCCCAGTAGCACCTTAAAGATTAACAAAATTTCTGGCAGGGTAGGCGCTTTCGTGAGTCACTTCTCACTGCTCAATTCTTCAATAAATCAGTGAAACCAGCCAAAGAGCGCACATCTGTGACCAAAAGTTGGTTTCTTGGCCTCAGAGTCACCACAGCCAGTCAATGTGGTACAGAAGAACTGGATTAAGACTAGAGATAGGCTGTTTGGGGAACCTTTCTTTATCAATATCTCTCAGCCTTGCCTACCTCACATTCGTGTTGTGCAGGTGGAAGGAGAAGAGAGTCATATATGCCTCCTTGATTACCTGGGCGGAAGGGTGAAGTAAAATTTATTCCAATATTAAGGGACTAAACATGCAGAAAGGACATCAAACTACTCATCATGCACAACAAAGAGAGTGGGAGGGAGAGGAATGTCAGCACTGAGAGATATTAAGAAGGCAAAATTCACAAAATGGGACGTGTTTTCATTGCGTGTTTCTTAAAAGCGGGGTGGAAAGCGGCAAAGATGCGAGTCACGACATTTGTGTTCGGCAGCCTTAGAAGGTGGTAAAATTTCAAGATGGAAAATTCCTACAGTGTTAGCCACTGGAGGGAGGACCAAGGGAAGAGGGATTGTCCCCAACCAGAAGTATCAGCTAAAATGATAAGAAAATCTTCCCCTATCACAAATGATCTAGATTCCGAACTGCAGAGTATCTTACCTTCATCCTAGTCCCAGGTGTGCCTCAAAAAAGAAGTAAGACTCTTTCATGACATCTGCTTTCATCAGGGCTTGGAAAATTAGATCTGTGTTAACAAGCAAGAGGTTGAAAAATCATGAGTACCTTCTTCAAGCAGTAGCTGACATTGACTGAAATCTATGTCCCTCACATGTGCGGATGATAGGAGGAAAGCTTCCTCTTTTGAAAATGCCACAAGTGCAGGATCTTGCTTGCCTAATGCTTATTGGCTAGTTTCTCTAGTGTGAGAGGAGAAAACATCTAGGATATCCTAGCTGTAAAACAGCATACTCCACAGATAATCAAACCTTTGGACAGACTCGCATACCCAAAGAACAATGACTTTTAGCTAGCTTTCTATTGCTTGGAATTTGCATCTCCACTAGGAGTTTTGAAGAAAATCATGGTGCCCAAAGTTTCCAAAGAGCTCTTCTCCTTCTCTTGGATGTGAAATTGCTTTGGTCAGACAAATGCAGCATCCCAGCCAGAACTCTCTGTCTGGAATTGCAGAAGCTCTGCGAAGCCTCCAAGTAGATGTCCTCCCATAGCCTCTTCTCTAAGAACCTTGGCTTGCACTAAAAGACGGTCCCCTAACTACTGCCAATGAGATGATGACCAATCAAACTTCTGCACCTGTCTGACTAGTCTCACTGTTAAAAGATGTGACAGCATGCTGTATTGCTTCTCCTTCTGAAGTGGGAATGACTGAAAGTTTCAGTAAGTCAATAAAGACTGTGGCTCTGCTCCAGAAGGACTGCTCTCATCCCCGTGGTGGTTTTCATGTGGATCATTAATGTTTGTTGTTTCTTCTTTCAGCCTCTTGGGTCTGAAGCACTGAACCTACTATTATGTGGAAATATATATCCCAACTCTTCAAATAAAAAAGGAAGACAGCCGTATAGTGTAGGCTGCCCAAACATTTTACTTGCCTTTCATTATTGAAATCCCCCCTTTTTTGCAATTTGTTGCCAAATGAGAAGAACAGAGGAGGAGCATCTTTAATGTTTTAAATATGTATTGAGTTTACCTCTGTTCCTTCCTTCAAGGAGCTGAGGATGATGCTACAGAGTCCAATGCAGGGATGGGCACCAACTGGCTCATGAACCTAAACTGGTCCCAGTTCATGGTTTGCGCCATCCCACCACCATGAACCTCCCAAAGGTGGCTTTGGGAGGTTCATGCGGTTCATGTTGGCAGACAGTGTTGTGACAGCAGCAGGGCTTGTTGAAGGCATTTAAAGAGACCACGGTATCTTTAAATGCCATCTCCAAGCCATGCCACCGCTGCGGCATGACTCGGCAAGTTAACTCAGAAGGTGGCACATCTTGCAAAAGCCATTTAAAAGGAACCCTTTAAGTGGCTTTTGCAAGCTTGGACTCACACGTGGTACGGCCTGCAAAAGCCATTTGAAATGAGCATGTAAAATGGCTTTTGCGAGCTGCATGGCACAGGAGTGGCATCCAAGTGGCAAGATCACCCACATGACTTGGAAGCTGCGTCACATCACAAACCCTGAACCAGTTTGCTAAAGGGGAAGGTATGTGGACGTTTGTCATTAGAGAAGCCATGAACCTTCACGAACCTTCGTTTTCCAGTTCATGCCCATCCCTAGTCCAATGCTATTCATGCTTATTCAAAACCAAGGCCCACTGAATTCAATGGCCTGTTTGTTTTTGCCATCCAGTCACAGCTGACTTATGGTGACCCATCGGGTAGCATCCCTGCTGTTCCTTGGTGGTCTCCTATCCAAATCCTAACCAGGGCTGATCCTGCTTATCTTCTGAGATCTATTAAGATTGGGCTATGCTGGGCTATCCAGGTGAAGGCTTAATGGTATTTACTGCCAAGTAAGTGAGTGTATCGTCGTAACTGTAGTCAGAAAGCAACCCTATGAGAACTCCAGGAGTGGCAGAAATATTAGTGCTGTAGAATTACAGCCATAGTCAGACAGCAACCCCATGGGGACTCCATGAATGGCAGAAGAAAATAAATTTTGAAAGGCTCTTTTGGGTAGGAAAAAAGCCCAGATGGGGAAGTCTTCACTTTCTCCCTCTTGCCCTCTCATGGTGTACTGTGGATTGCTTCCCCACTTCATTTTATAGGAAATCAGGGTTCCAAGAGTGGGTCATACCATGTCCTAGTCGGTTGAACCTTTCATCATCACACTGTATTGTGATGCCAGATCCGCCCCCCCCCCCAAGTACACATTCTAAAAAGTGGCAATTTTGGGGGCAGGGTAGAAGAACAGAGGAAGAATATCTTTAATATTTTTACTGAACCCCTATCCCATCCTGCATCCCAAAAGAAAGGTACTGGACAGCCACACTCTGTATTGGTCTTGTTCAGAAGAAAATGCCACTGAATTCAATGGTGCTTACTCCCAAGGAGATGAGCATAGCATTCCAATCACATCATCACCACAGACCTTCATTGGCATAGCGTGATATTACAAAAGAGAAAACTAAAGAGAAAAGTAAAGGTTTTATACCACAGTGGTAGTGGGAGAAAAGGTCAAAAACAGTCACTTCAAAATAACATAACCCAGAATAAAACAGTACATTAAAACTAAGTATTAAAAACTCTTGTCCCTAGCTTCTGTACAAGTGAGAGGAACTCAGCTATAGATGCAGTGATTTCAGGGGATTTCTCAGAAAGCTAGAAATTAAACTCATTATCAACAATCTTTGCAGCAGGCAAGATGTCAGGCTCGAGTTGGCTGACCATATGCACATGTTATTTAGTGCCTTGACTTTCTGGTGTTCATTGCTTTACCTTTTCAGTTGTTTTAACCTTTTTCCCCTCCCAGAGTGTTATTTTAGCACTGATGCTCTTATCTTCCACTCTCACCTGTCACTACATTTCTAAGGGGAGGGGAGAGAGTATGTGCGTATAGGAGTAGCTTGCTGGTATAACTCTTCTATGGAGCCCTCAAGAGACTCTTTCACACAGGAAGGTGTCCTTGAGAGGAATGACTTTGATTAACGAGAGATGGACGCTATATCTGTCACGGTCCATGTAGGATTGTTGATGTGTACGAATGGAATGTGTGATTGTAACTATATGTACCTTTCCCGCCTTACACCCTCAGTTCTGACTAAGAGTTCAGTCCCTGCACATCTCATATCTTCTAATAAAACTTTCAACCAAGAAAGTGTGTGTGAAGAGTGACTTGACTGGGACTCTGACACAAGAGAGGGCGAATCTAGTGGTGATGTAGGGAAGAATAATGGGGGCAATGAAGAAGGATATGTTGCATGGAATCTGGTTCGTTGTAGAAGCAGGAGCAAACTTTGTCCTTAAAAGGGGTACCCTTGTATCTACTGGTCAAAACAGCCGAAGGACATACATTAAACCTAGCCAATATTCCAATCATAGTCAGACAACACCACCATGAGAATTCCATGACTCGACAAAACATTCATTGGGTAGGAAACTGACTTAAGAACATAAGAAGAGCCCTGCTGAATCTGACCAGTGGTCCATCTAGTCCAGCATCCTGTCTCACACAGTGGCCAACCAGTTCTTCTGGGTTGCCAACAACAGGGCATGGGGCCAGGATGTTGTCTCTGGGATTCAGTGCCTCTGAATGTGAAGGTTCCCCTCAGTCACCATGGCTAGTAGCCACTGATAGGCCTGTCATCCATAAATCCTCCATGACTTAATACCTTTGAGCTGGAAATTCCTTTATGTATGAGTAACCATATCCCACACTGTATTTCAGGCGGCCTCCCCACTTCACTTTGTGGGAAGTCAGGAATGTCAGGTGTGCATTGTGCCACATGGTGTGTTTGACTACTTTACCACCACATTCTTCATTCTGTTAACAGTCATCCTCAAATTCTCTTCTGTTGATGCCTCATTTATTGATTAGGTACATCCCATCTTTAAGATGACTAACTCAAAAAAATGCTGAACAGTTATCTTAGGATGTGTCAAATTCCTCATAAGACAGCATTAATACATTGATTTTAAAAAAGAATAGCAACCACAATGTTTTAAGACTGTATATCAAGAGGGCCCTTTGAACAAGAAGACCACCATCTATATCCAAACTAGAGCATCAAAAGGGAGCACAGAATAGCATTGCAACTAGAGAATAAGGACTAGTAATGGGCAGTCCCTGGGGGTCATCACTTCTGTGGTACCCAGTTCTGTTTGGGTTTCTTTTAGTTCTCCCATGTTGTCGAATGTGACTCTTATCATTTCATTTCAGTTTGTCGCTATTGTTTATCCCAGTAGTGAATGGAACAGGCAGTGGTAGGCTGATTAACTGCATGGGTCCCACCGGCTCCTGACACAGATCAGGGTGAGGGAGAATTCCATCCCCAAAGCTGCTGGATAAACATCTAAGCTTAGCAGAGACACTGTCTTCCATGTCCAAACCCAATTCTCAAACCGTTCACACTTAGCAACTGGCAGACCTTTGGCAAAACCAGGAGGCTCTTAGGAAGATCTCAATACTCATTTTTTCTGCTTAGCGCCTCTTTGTTGCAGCACTTTGGTCACTGCCTTGTGGACATCCTTGTTCCTCAGGGTGTAGATGACTGGGTTGAGCAGAGGGGCCACCACGACATAAAAAACAGCAATTTGCTTGTCACGATTGGGAGATGTGTGTGAATGAGGAATCATGTACATAGATATGACAGTTCCATAGAATACAATAACAACCACGAGATGGGAGGCACATGTGGAGAAGGCCTTGCGCTGCCCAACAGCTGACTTCATTTGTAACACAGAGTACAGAATGAGCCCATAGGAGGTCAGAATCATAAAAACAGGGACCACAAGGACCATGGCTGCCATTACAAAAACAATGGCCTCCGTGACGTGAGTGTCATCACATGCTAGTTTTAACACCACTGGCATCTCGCACATGAAGTGATTGATGTGGTTGGGACCACAGTAGGAGTGGCGAAAGGTGCAGCATACATATATCACACCAAAGAGGAGACCTATGGCCCAGCAAGTGGAGGCAAGCTGCAATTGACGCAACTTGCTCATGACAACGGCATAAGTCAGGGGGTGGAAAATGGCCAAGTACCGGTCGTAGGCCATGATGCCTAACAGAAAGCATTCCACTGTACCCAAAGTCAATACAACAAATATCTGGACCACGCAGCGGGTGTAGGAGATTATTCCGTTTCCAGATAGGAGGTGAGCCAGTATCTGGGGCTGCATGATGGCAACGTAACAGATCTCCAGGCTCGAGAGATTTGTGAGGAAGAAGTACATAGGTGTCTGGAGGCTGGAATTGACCTGCACCAATATGATGATGATCAGGTTTCCCATAAGAGTCAGGACGAAGACGATGAGGATTATGATAAAGAGCAGAATCTGTGTATTGCGATGGCTGGAGAGGCCATCCAAGATGAACTCCGTGACAGAGGTGAAGTTCCAAGCAGCCATCCTGTTCTCCTGCTTGCAGAGGAAAGGAAACAATGAGAGCGGGTGACATTCTCTTCATACAGAAAAACCATAAACCGCCCTGTAGGTTTTTCAAGACAATAGGGGAAAAAACACAGGTGGTTCTCCATTGCCTGTCTCTGTTGGGCAACCCTGGACTTCCTTGGTGGTCTCCCATCCAGGTACTAACCAAGACCAGCCCTGCTAAGCTTCTGAGATCTGATGGGACTGTGCTAACATGGGCCATTCTGGTCAGGGAAAGAGAGGAATAGCGAGGCTCAAATCACAGGGTGATGGCTGTTATGAGGATCCGGGTTTGGTGCCAGTAAAGTATGAATTTCCACAGCTTTTTTTTTTTTTTTTAAGGATGAGGAAAGACCTCCCATAGCTCCAGTGCTGGACGAGCTGCTGGTCTGGAGAGTTTCCAGATCTCCCCCCCCCCCAATCTTTCCAAGGAAAAGGTGTAGCAGAGATGCCTTTGCTGCAATATACTCTGTTTTAAAACCAAGCAAATCACCTAACCCACTGGAGGGAGGGCGGGAATCTGCAGGTTCCTCTCCCCACTCGGGGCTTTCTAGGAACCTGCATTGAATTTGCAGCTTTCATTTTTAAAAAAATCTATTATCTATCTGTCTGTCTGTCTGTCTGTCTGTCTGTCCATCCATCCGTCCATCCGTCCATCCATCCATCCATCCATCCATCCATCCATCCATATTCTGTCTCTTCTATTAAGGGGAATAAGTATGTTGGCAGTATTTCACTCAAGTGCTGAATAAAATATCAACCAGCCCCCACTTCCTAATATCCTGGCCAATGAGTGTAAAGCCAACAAGAGGACTGACAAATCATATTAATGGCTCTCTATGCGGGGAGACTGTTACATTGATTTGTTAACTTGGCCTGGAATGGAATGTGATCTTTGTCATACTGAGAAAGATACTTGGGTACTTTTCTGGGTTTTTGTTTTGTTTTGTTTTACTTTCTTAGATTACATTGACTATACTAACTTCATTTGGATTGAGTTCTGGTTTATATTTAGAAGTCCCTTTACTGAATCCAGTGCACATTGACTGTGCAATCCTAAAGAGAGTTACACCTTTCTAAAACCATTGACTTCAGCACACTTAGTAGGGTTAACTCTTCTTAGGTCTGCATGGTGTATCAGCCAAAAAATCAAGATGCATAGCCATAGTTGGGTAGCAGTGGAAAAGAGCAAGACTCTCGTAGCACCTTACAGACTAACAAAATTTGTGGCAGGGTAGGAGCTTTCGTGAGTCACTGCTCAGTTCTTCAATAAGTCAGTTAAACCAGCCAAAAGGCATGGATCTGTGGCCAAAAGTTGGTTTCTTAGCATCAGAGTCATCATAGCCAGTCAATGTGGTATAGAAGAATTAGATAGAGACTAGAGATAGGCTGTTTGAGGGACCTTTATTTACCAGTATCTTTTAGCCTAGCCTATCTCACATTTTTGTCATGCAGATGCAAGGAGAAGAGAGTCATATATGCCTCCTTTGTTAACTGGGTGGAAGAGTGAATTAAAATCTATTCCAATATTAAGGGACTAAACATGCGGAAAGGACTTCAAACTACTTATGGTGCACAACATAGAGATTGGGAGGGAGAGGAAAGAAGGATTACACAGAGGGTTGTCAGCACTGAGAGATATTAAGAAAGCAAAACTCACAAAAAGGGATGTATTTTCATTGGGTTTCTTAAAAGCAGGTGTAAAGCAGCAAAGATGCAAGTCATGACTTTTGTGTTCAGCAGTGTTCCGTTGGTAAAATTTCAAGATGGGAAATACCTACGGGGTTAGCCACTAGAGTGAGAACCAAGGGTAGAGTGAGAACCAAGGGAAGAGGGATTGTCCCTAACCAGAAGTATCAGCTAAAATGATAAGAAAATCTTCCCCAAACACAAATTATCTAAATTCTGAACTGCAGAGTGTCTTACCTTCATGCTTGCCCCAGGCATGTCTCAAAAAAGAAGTAAGAATCTTTCATGGCATCTGCTTTCGTCAGGGTATAGAAAAGGTAGGTGTGTGTCAAGAAGCAAGAGGTTAAAAAATCACAAGGAACTTCTTCAAGTAGTGTGTGACACTGACTGAAATCTGTCCTTCGCATATGGGGACTATAGGAGGAAAGTTTCCTCTTTTGAAAATGCTGCGAGTGCAGGATCTTGCTTGCCTAATGCTTATTGGCTAGTTTCTCCAATGTGGGAGGAGAAAACAACTAAGATATCCTAACTGTAAAGCAGCATACTCCGCAGATAATCAAATCTTTGGACAGACTCGCATTCCCAGAGAACGATGACTTATAGCCATCTTCTATTGCTTGGCATTTGCATCTCCACTAGGAGTTTTGATGTAAATTATGATGCCCAGAGTTTCCAAAGAGCTCTTCTCCTTCTCCTCTTGGATGTGAAATTGCTTTGGTCAGACAAATGGAGTATCCCAGACAGAACTCTGTGTTTGGAATTGCAGCAGCTCTGCAAAGTCCCCAAGTAGATGTCCTCCCATGCCATCTTGTCCAAGAACCTTGGCTTGTGCTAAAAGATGGTCCCAAACTACTGTCACAGGTGATCCTCCAACCAAAGACTGCCACTGAGAGGATGACCAGTGCAACTTGTGCACCTGTGTGACTATTCTCACTGTTAAAAGATGTGACAGCATGTTGTGTTGCTTCTCCCTCTGAAGTGGGAATGACTGAAAGTTTCAGTCAGGTAATAAAGAGTGTGGGCTCTGCTCCAGAAGGACTGCTCTCATCCCCCGTGGTGGTTTTCATGTGGATCATTAGTGTTTGTTTTTTTCTTCTTTCAGCCTCTTGGGTCTGAAGCATTGAACTTAGTATTAGGTAGAAAATGTATCCCAACTTTTCAAATAGAAAGGAAAAATGCCCTAGTTTGGTGCAGTGGTTAAGTGCACAGACTCTAGTCTGAGAGAATTGGGTTTGATTCCCCACTCCTCCACTTGCACCTGCTAGATGACCTTGGGCAAGCCATAGTTCTGATAAGAGCCATTCTTGAAAAAGAGCAGTTTCTGTCAAGAGTTCTCTCAGCCCCACCTACCTCCCAGGGTGTCTGTTGTGGGGAGGGGAAGGGAAAGGACTTGGTAAGCCATTCTGAGACACCTTTGGGTAGTGAAGGGCAGGGTATAAATCCAATCTCTTCTTCTTCTTCTTCTTCTTCTTCTTCTTCTTCTTCTTCTTCTTCTTCTTCTTCTTCTTCTATCGTGTAGGTTGCCCAAACTCTTTACTTGTCTTTCATGATTATTTTTTTTAATAAATTTTATTGGGTTTTCAAAAAAAAAAAAGAAAGAAAGAAAAAAGTGAGAGCAATACATTTTTAAAAAAGTTCATTCCAATATCTCATGCATAACGTGGTGTTTGCTTACAAATTTCCTTTTTTCTGCTTATTTATAATGTCTGGCAACATTTTATGTTATCATAATATTTCCTCTTCTACAAACATATATCCAAAAAAACCAACAATTTCTACTAAAAATATTCTTATTCTACAATAGAATATAAAATCTTACCATCTTTACAAACTATATAAATAACTATATATGTAACTATACTATCTTGCTAACTATACTATATTTTCTTACTGTTATATATAGATTTGTCCATGTAGTGCTATTCTTAATCAGCCTTTATAACCAGGAAAAAAAAGAAAGAGAAACCTCAGCTCGTGAGCCTCGAACCAGGCAAAGTTTGGTTTGGATTCTTGCTCGTCACTCAGTCCGTGCCCATCCCTAGTAAACACCAAAGAAGTTCCAAATGACTCCTGAATGAATTTTGGATGAATTAAGGAATTGCAGCTACATGGGTTTCTTCTCTAAAATTACTTCCCTCAGTTCTTTTTCCATATTCGCATTAATTACAATACATATATCAATATAATAACATACATTGGACATTCTTCTGTTTACTGTTTACTATTACATAAAAGGTAAAGGTAAAGGTTCCCTTGCTCGAAAGCCAGTCGAATACGACTCTAGGGTTGTGGTGCTCATCTCCGTTTCAAAGCCGAAGAACCAGCGCTGTCCGAAGACGTTTCCGTGGTCATGTGACCGGCGTGACTAAACACCAAGGTGCACAGAACACTGTTACCTTTCCCACCGAAGTGGTACCTATTTATCTACTTGCAATTTCTTGCTTTCGAACTGCTAGGTTACTATTACATACTTCCAGACTAATTTCTTCTTCACCTAAAAAGGAAAACCAAATGGGTCTGCCTCTCATATTTAACGGGTGTGATAAGATAATAGGATTCAGAATAGGAAGTAACTCTTAGTTAGAAATTAGGGATAACAGAAGTTAGTGGATTAGTTTGAGAGCACTTTCTACTATTAAGAACTTTGGGGTGAATAATGTAATAGATTGATGGAAGATAAGGTCAATAGCCTGTATTATTGTCCACTAGAGAACTTAATAAATTGTGAATTTAAAAAATAAAATAAAATTGCTTTAGTGAGAAGAAATTGCAGCTCCCCAGACAGTGGCTCACAGAAAAATATCCAGGGCCTATAGAATATTGCTGCATATATAGTATTTTACACTCTCAGTCTCATTTTGTCCCTAGCAATGGGCCTTTCTACTGCTTGGGCAAACACAACAGTAAAAAGGAGAGGTTCGGTTAGGTTGGCACCTGTATAGGGACTGGTATGGCATCAGCAAACCTGGAGGACAGGCAGCGGCTGGATCCCCAAGTTTCTGGCAGGGCCCCTGCCCCTGCCCCTGCCCACTCACCTGCCAGTGCTCCACCACCCATGTTCCCAGCTGCACACATTGCCCCGCCATTGGGGAAAGAGCTGCAGGCAGCTGTTAGCACGGGCAGCAGGAGAGCTGGTGAGCGCATCTGGGAAGGACACCCAAGCAGGTGGGAGGCATGCAGGTGGGTGGGAGACAAGGAAGGCAGGCATGGGTGGCTGGTGGTGGGCAAGGAGGTCCCTGGAAACCGTGTTGCCTGGGGCTTCCGAAAACCTGGCATCAGCCCCGGGGATCGGTGTCCTCCTTTTCTCCGAGTCCATAAATATTCCTTGAGGACCTTGTCCATACAGCTGTCTTCTTCTGCACTGCCGCAAGGGTGGAGGACGGGCACCAAACCAGAATTAGTCAATCTGCCTCCTGTGGATGCTGGTTCCACCTGCCATGGGGCACCTTGCTGGTCTCCCCACCAGCCCCGATGGGTAGGGGGAAAAACCCTGGAAGGAGCTAAGTGGAATGGCTTTACCAGGCAAGTGGCCCTGACAGAGGAGCTGGGGCTTGGATTGGATTGGCTTGCTTCTAGCTAGCCGTGGCCCACCAGGTAAACTCCCTAAAAGTTAGATGGCCAGGCCATGCAGGTGCTGGCTGCCACCAGGCACCTGTGGAGGTCAGAAGAAGAAGAAGAACAGTTCAAACGCTCAGTGCAGATATCAGTTTTAAAAGCTGTTCCCTGTGACACTGAAATCCTCCGGAATCAGCCACTCTCACATCGAACCCACACCTCTTCCTACAATGCTTGTTTGTTTGTTCTTTAAAAGCGGATGCATTAGATCAGAGGTGTCAAACTCATTTGTTATAAGGGCCAGATCTGGCATAAATGTCATTTTGTCATTCCGGGCCACGTGTGCCATAAAATGTAACACCAGGTACCAGAGATATCAACTTTATAAAGGACCCAGGCAAACCCAATTAACAATATATATTTTTAACTCAAAATACCAACAAAATCAATTGATTCCTAGCGGTGAAAGCAATTGATTTACTGGGGAACCCACAGAAGCCCCAATAAATGTATTTAATCCTATGCAAGGCTAGGTATTTCCCAAGGGATACCATAAAAGGGGAGTACTTTACACTTCCATCCATACCAGTTGCTTTCAGGCCGGGTAAGAGCCGTAGATGGGCCGGTTCCGGCCCCCGGGCCTTATGTTTGATACCCCTGCATTAGATGATCTCTCTGCTCTCCGAAATGTGAAATGTCACAATCCATTTCACCGTCTGCGGATTCTGCCTCCTTCCCACCTCATTCTACGATAGGTGTGGAAGCCGAGGCCGTCCTGTAGAAGCTCCGTTGTCCTCCAGCTGAGGATGTCAACACTCGCTTTGGTGCAAACCCACCTTCGCAGCACTCTGGCCACAGCCTCATGGACATCCTTGTTCCTGAGGGTGTAAATGATCGGGTTGAGGAACGGGGTGACCACCACATAAAACAAGGCAATATTTTTGTCGCGGTCCGAGGAAGTCGCTGACCGGGGAACCAGGTACAGAGTAATGATCGTTCCGTAGAAAAGAGTAACCACCATGAGATGGGAAGCGCATGTGGAGAAGGCTTTGCGCATTCCAGTAGCTGACCGTATTTGTAACACGGAGAGCAGAATGGCCACATAGGAGGTCAAAACAACAGAAACAGGAACCACGAGGCCTACCCCTGCCACTACAGAAATAATGGTCTGAGTGATGTGGGTATCATCACAGGCAAGTCTCAAGACTAACGGCATCTCACACATGAAGTGGTTGATACTGTTGGGACCACAGTAGGAGTGGCGAAAGGTGCACCCGACATATATTGCACCCCCAAGGAGGCCCACTGCCCAGCAACTGAATGCAAGGTGCACCTGACGCCACCTGTCCATGGCAACAGGATACAGCAGAGGCTGGCAAATGGCCAGGTAACGGTCATAGGCCATGACAGCCAGCAAAAGGCATTCAGCAGCACCAAAAAGCAAGTAGCAAAAAAGCTGGGCAGCGCAGTGGATGTAGGAGATGACTCCATTCCCAGCCAGGAGGTGAGCCAGCATCTGTGGCTCCGTGCTGGTGACGTAGCAGATCTCTAGGCCCGAGAGGTGCATGAGGAAGTAGTACATGGGCGTTTGGAGGCGGGCGTCGAACCGTACCAGCAGGATGACCGCCAGGTTGCTCATGATGGTAAGTGAGTAGGTGAGAAGGATGACCACAAAGAGTAGAAGCTGAGTCTTTCGTTGACTGGAGAGTCCCACCAAGATGAATTCGGTGATTGAGGTGAGGTTCTCAACATCCATCGTGGCCTCCTGCCTGCAGAAATAAGGGCACCAGAGAGAGAAAGTGGCATTTCTTGAGATTAGGTCCATTCTATTCTTTTTTTCTTTTTAAAGGACATTGTTTTGTCCCTGCCAAACTCGAGGAAGCACACAAGACGCTCAACAAATTCAGCATCCTGATATCAGCCCCCAAAGGAGTAATGCTCTCTACTCAGATCTCCATGATTCTGGCAGGCAACATGGAATAGTGGTTTTAGTGTCAGACTGGGATCTTTGAGACCCACGTTCAGGTCTCCACTCTGCCGCAGAAGCTTGCTGGGTGACCTTGTGCCAACTGCAGCCTCTCAGAGTCCTTAAATGGTAGGCAGAAGAACAATGGCGGGCAGATTTCAGTCCCAATAAATAAAGTTCTCATAAGCCACTGCTTTAACCATGGTCAACTTTCCAGATAAACAAAGAAGCCGTGGTCTTCCTAGCCCTGTTGCTCCCAGAGCAATCAATTCTTGCTGAACTTAATCTCTGTCTTCTGGCATGCATGACAATACTACAAAGCCGAGACATGAGAAAAACAAAGGAATTACCTTAACTATCGTCCCCAAATATCGTTGGCCTCTAAAGTGCCCTGACCTAGGTGGCCCAGACTACATGATCTTCTCAGATCTCAGAAGCTAAGCAGGGTCAGCCGTGGTTACTATTTGGATGGGAGGCCACCAAGAAAGTTCAGGGTTGCCACACAGAGGCAGGCAATGGCAAACCACCTCGAAACATCCCTTGCCTGGGAAACCCTCAGTTGGCTGCAACTTGAACGCACGTCCCACCACAAAAGTCCTCCTGGACTTGAATCCAGATGTTCTCCTGCAGGCCAACACGGCCCCCCTCTGAGACTGCCTTAACCAACATTTACTTAATTCACCTGTTCACACTGTCATCAGATTCACAGAAACTGCAACTTCAAACAGCACTTCAGATCCTGCATTCACACAGACATCAGGGAGCAAGGGGTACCAGCCTCCCCCATCCCAAGCAAATCAATTTCCCTCAGGTTGAGTATAATCTTACCTTTGTGCTTTTCCCAGGTGTTCCAAGACAGAGATGTTCATGTCACTGGTTTCAGTCATATACTACAACAGCCAAATGGGATTAAGGAAACTTTTTGATGCAATGAAACTCATTAGATTCTCAATTATTTCCGAACTCAGAGGCGTAAACATAAAAATTATTCTGAATCAGTTTCCAATCACTTTTCTCAATTTTGAGTAAGAACAGTAATCGAAGCAGAGGTTTTTCCCAGTACCTACTTCCTGAGGTCCCTTAACTGGAGAGGCCACTGATGGAACTCTGGATCTTCTCAATGCAAAACTGATACCCTGCCACCAAGATGTCTCCATAACTGGACCTTCTAGGAAAAATTTATGTTGTCTCTCCAATGAGGTCCTTGCTGCTTTGAAAGACCTTTCTATGGTAGCCTGAATATTAAGTGGTTTGTTCCTCTGCTATGAGAACTGTGTTTCCTTGTCTTACGACAGCAAGAATGACCTGAAGTCCCTCTGGAATTAATTATATACAAAAACCCCAAAATAGGCAGAAACTGTACATGTTACTGCTGCTTCATTTCCCACTGCTGGAGATCAGAGTCGCTGTAAGGACAGAAGGAAGTTATGATGGCCACCTTTGCCAAGAAGACTCTGTCCTCTAGGGATGAGAATTGAGACAGCTAGAGAACTAACCCTAACCAGAATGCTAACCCTAACCATACAGCAGACTAACACAGCTACCCTAAAAAAAACTTGAGAGAAGAGCTCCTCTAGGCAGAACTAGGCAAGTACTCTCTCTTGTCTGACTGGCAGAAGCTTCCCAGGATTTTAAGGGGATCGATTTCCTTGTCTTAAAAATTCCCAAGGGCCTTTGAGATACGTACAAAGCATATCCACTGAATTCTAGTTTGTATGTTCCTTTGGTGTAAGTTCCTGCCAGGAATCTTGAATGCCTTCTGAAACGAAGGCCAACATAGACTGGCAACTTGCTAATGACTCTCAGGATTAGAAGCCTGACAGCATGGTGAGCAGTGTCTTCTCCATCTCATCACAAAGGTTTGAAGAGTCATGAAGATAATAAAGACTTCAGCTGTCTTCCACAGGGACTGCTGTGCTCCCTTCGGGTTGATTAGCAATTTGCTGGGTTTTTTCTTCTGTGTCTTTGCATCAGAAGCCCTTAATGGAACAAAAACAAGAAAGGATGGACACTGTTGATAAAATCCTGCAAAGTTACAGAATCTAATGCCACTCATTTCAATAGGGTTATTGCCCAGATGTTCCCTCTAAGCTGTGGAGTCTTGTTAGCAGAAATTCTACTTTGTGTGCTGCTGGCACTAAAGTTATGAGTGAGCACTTTAGCTACGGCATAAATTAGTTTGCTCTGGAGCCCTCCTTCCTGAGCCAGACAACAATCTGTGAGCCAGAGGCTAAAAAACTGTGAGCTAGCTCACACTAACTCAGCTTAGAGAGAACACCGCCCAGGACTGCAATGAAAATTGCAGAAGTTGGTTTTGGCAATTGGTTTCTTGGGTCATGGCAATTGGTTTCTTGGGTACAGGGCAATGAGTTTTTGATTCACTGCTCATGGAAAGAGAGACACTGCTAAGGAGTCCCATGGCATGACTGTATTCTTGAGGAGGAAGTTGAGATCTGAGCATTACCAGAACCAGGTCCCCATTAGGGCTACACCCTCCCCCCCAATTTTTTTATTCATATTTGGGGATGGGCACAAATAATAGTAGACAGTGGTGTTCAGGTCCCCTGGTAGCATTTTGGGTTTTAGGTCCAGGTTCCTCCAGGATTCCAGAATTATTTGGGTGCCATTATTCCATTATTTTCCATGGGAGGAGGGGTACAAGTGGCTGGTTTCCAAACCAATGACACCACAGTTGCAGGGGAGCTGGTGCTGCCCGTCCCCCAAGATCTATGGGCCCCTAAAGCAGGTACTGTAACAGAAACACTGGGACCTTACTGGGGCAAGGGTGTTTGGGATCTTGGGCCCCTGTGGGTTTACATTAGAATGACCCATTCGCTTCCATTCGACATTGGACCACCCTGACCACATCGATCCCTTTTGGACAAAGAAAAATACAGTTTGAGCCAAATCACCTGTTTGTCATGGAAGTTCAGGGCCATTGCCAGGTACTTAATGGGGTTGGGACTATATTTAATAAGTCTCTGATGTGTAACAGTAGCTTCTGGCACTGGAGACAGAGCTTGGCATGCCATTTGCTAAATCAGCTTGGCTTTGGTCCAGTTCCATTGACCATAGGTATCTGGACTTTGGGGGATTTTTCTTGTTTTCAGTTTTCAGTCTTCAGTGGAAACTCAGTTCCACAGGAGGTCGGGTAAGGACTAAGGACTCCTCCAACATCGTGTTACTGTGTGGAATTCTGCACATGCTTTGAGGAACCTGCCAGCCTAAGTAATGTGTGTTTAGTTGAGTAGTTCAGCTGTATTGCTTTATATTTAAATATCTCTGCACCATGTTCTTGTGTACCTTCCCTGTATGTTTTGTTTTGCCCCCTTTTTAATCCAACCACCCTTTTCCTTTTTTGCACTCTCTTTTAGAATGAACCTTTTTATAAAGACTTTTTTTTTTACTTCACTTAGTACAATTTACTTCTCTGGGATATTTCTCTTAATTTCTTCCACACATGCTAGATTGCATGGGCACTAGATGATTGGTTATAAGGTATTTTCTTGGGTTTCTACCATGTTTCTTTATTATTGCTGTAGTACCGCACTGTAAGGGTACGTTCTGTTCTCAGGAGACCCTGCGTGGTGGCAGCTAGTCATCAGGGTGTTTTTCAGGGAACCCTTGGTCTAAGAGACTTCCCCAGCAAGGAAAGACACACAAACACCCTGCCATGACAGGTACCCCCAGCCGTCCTACTTGTAAATGAAAAAAGGGGCTCAGCCCCAAAAAGAATGTAAGGAAGCTGAAGGAGCCAACCTGAACTGCAGCTCTGCCGGGTTTTGTGCCTGACTTGTGCTGGCTGGAAGCCACCTGCCCCAGGCCGCTGCCTGGGAAATGCAGAGAATCAAAGAAAAACAAGATTCCTCTCATTGATGGGAAGCACCTGTACATAAAACACTAGATAGATTTTACAGCGGGGGGATAATTTGTAATGCCGAAACATCTCACATTTGTGCAACCATAATAGAAAATCATGTTAACTACTCAAAACAGTGATTTTTGTGTATATTTTTTCTTGGGAGTTCTGGAATGCATACTCCTAGACCCCAGTAGTCACAGGTGGGGGGACAGGAGAAGCAGGCACCATACAGATGCCTCCTATGATTGTTACTTGGAAATGCCCAATTCGTTACTAGATGCTATCAAATAAATTTGGGGTGGGCTGACTTCCTGCCTATAGTTGACAATTCAAGGATGAGTCCCATTAAGGCATATTATTAAGTGGAGCTTCTGCTTGAAATGTTGAAGAGTTGCTACTAGTATTATGCATGAATTCATTCCCCAATGTTCGGAGATTGGCTCCTGGCAGCCATTTTGTAGTTGCCTCTGCCTTTGCAGCAGCCATGTTGTGTCAGTCTTCCAAGGCACTCGCAGGCTTCGGCAGGTCGGGGACCCTGGTGCTAAGGAAAGAGGACTGGGAGGAAGAGGCAGGGAAATTATGAGTAAGTTTAAGAGTTCTGTTCCATTGAAGGTGACTTGGATGGAAATCGCTGTGGTGAAACACGGGAGGCATCAGAGCAGCTTCTTGATATAGGAAAGGGGGTTCCTTAAAAAGGCAGGAAGCTTCCAGCTAGACTGGAAGAATGGTGGCCTTTTTCTGTTGTCATCATCTACCCACAACAGCATTTTATGGGAAATACTTCTCCACAAATAAATACTCATTTCCAGCCACAGACTGGTTGGTGTGTTTGCAAATGTGCACACACTCAATTAAAAGAGCATTCTATGCTCAGTGACTTTGCTATGGACTAAGCACCTGGTTCGGCAAGGTTAAGTTGACCAGTGTCAGGATCTGCCTCCATGGAGTTAATACAGTTAACCCAGAAGAATGCATGTACATTATATATAGATTTTGGTAATGATGGATGGGAATTCTGCTGTCAGACCAGAATGACCTTATACAGTTGAATCTGTCTGCTCTCCCTGAAGGCATTGGAGCAAACTTGGGCTGCATTTTTATAAACAGAAAAATGGATGTCTGGTTTGGGTTGTTCCTTTATTGAAAAGGGTTTTTTTTAAAGATTTAGAATTTTTTGTTACACCAAGTACCCAAGAGGCCAAGGTAAACAAACTACTAATGATCCAGGAGAAGAGCACCGAAGGGACTTAAGCAGTCCTTATGGAAGAAGTCCATAGTCTTTATTATCTTCTTGAGTCCTAAAAGCTTTGAGATGATAGCAGAATCAAGCATGATACTCTCCATTTTCTAAGGCTGTGAATAATTGGATAGCTGAACAAGCCAGTGTGTTGACCCTCATCTAAGAGGGCTTTCAGTTATATTCGTAAGAGGAGAAATTCGCAGGGTGGCTTACCCGAACTTGCAATCCAGGGTATATACTTTGCATTCATCTCAAAATTCCCCAGCACTTCCAGGGCAAGGATGGACATCTATTTGAGGCTCTGGAAAGGTACTGTTAGTCAAATTCCATCCATCCAAAGCTTTTTATTGGCATATACATGAAGATAACAGTAATCTAAATACAAAATCGTGCAAGTTAGTCAAAGTAGTGTGCGGTTGTTTAGAGAGACCATTTTTGTGACTTAAGATAAAGCAGCTTCTCTCCCAGTGTTGGAGACCAGGACCTCCTTGAGAAAGATGGGCATCAGGAATAAGTTCTGTCCTTCTAACTGAGACTCTGGCCTGCATCAGTAGCAAGTTAATCAACCTCCTCCCAGCCAGGTATGTATAGGATCTATATCTTGGCAGTGTGTATACATGTCCCCCCAAGTTGTAATTAATTCTGGAGGATGTTCAGAGATTGCCCTGCTGTTTTACATCTGGGGAACTCTAGATGCTTTGTTCTTATTACTAAAGGAAGAGGCTACTAGGAGCAAAGGTACTGATATTCTGTCTCAAGCAGGCTTTTCTTCGTTGAAGGCTCCAGCAGTAGCCCACATATGATCGATCCTGTGTGTGTATAAGGTGCCATCAAGTCACAGTTGACTTATGGTGACCCTGTAGAGCTTTCAAGGCCAGAGATGTTTAGAGATGGTTTGCTATTGCTTTCCTTGCAGATATAGCTGTACAGATTTCCCTGTGCATTTACCAGCAGGTGTGTGGCAATTACCCCCCCTCCTCTTCTCTACCTGTAGCCAATAGCCTGGGCCATGCTCAGAGTCCGTAGCATCCTCTAGTGGGCTGGCAATTCAGCCTGGCCCAGGAAGGGAACACCAGCTGCAGAAAGAGGGGAAAGGCCTCCAGGCATCCAAGTGCTTCAGACCCGACAGGCTGATGGAACAAACAACAGATGATTAACAACAGAGAGGGAAGAGCCTAAGGGATCACAGCAGTCCCTGCGGAGCAGATCCACAGTCTTTATCATCTTCCCGAATTTTCAGGCCTTTGTTGCCAAGATCAGGTGAATGAAACAGTGTCCCCGCCTTCAGCTTCACGGTGGAAAGTACTGGCCCTGCCTCTGAAATCTGGCATGGTCAAGCTAGCCTGAGTTGGCCAGATCAGGGAACCTTCAGCTTAGAAGGCTTTAAATGTGAGTTGGAGGGGTTCCTCCCGGAGTGGCCTAGGAGCTGGAATTCAGAACACATTCTCTGCATGCATCACAAAGGCCACTAGCGTTTCCAGGGCAAGGTAGGTCACCTGATGGATGGCTTAGACATCTGCTACCAGTCAAAGTAGACAGTGCTGGAGGGAGGGCTCATTTTTTTCCGATTTAACATAAAGCAGCTTCTTTCCCAATCTTAGAGTCAGGCCAGGATCTCCTTGAGAAAGATGGGCATCAGGAACAACTTCTTTCCATCTTCAAACTCTGTGTGTGTGTGTGTAGCAAATTAAACAGCATACTGCCAGCCACTAATGCATATGGTCTGTGTTTTGGTTCTCTCTCTCTCTCTCTTTCTCTTGGTGCGGGGGGGGCAGCAGTGGGAGGGCTTCTAGTGCCCTGGCCCCACTGCTGGACCTCCTGATAGCACCTGGTGTATTTTGGCCGCTGTGTGACAGAGTGTTGGACTAGATGGGCCATTGGCCTGATTCAACATTGGCTTCTCTTATGTTTATATGTTCTCTCTCTCTCTGTCTCTCTGTCTCTCTGTCTCTCTCTCTCTCTCTCTCTCTTCTCTCTCTCTCTCTCTCTCTCTCTGTCTCTCTCTCTCTGTCTCTCTCTCTCTCTCTCTGTCTCTCTCTCTCTCTCTCTCTCTCTCTCTCTGTATTTTTTTTTTTGAAAAATGTAATTTTTTCTGGAGGATCTTCAGAAACTTCCAGCCATTTCACCACTGGAGAATTCTTGATTCTTTTGCTCTTAATACTAGAGAAATAAGCCTTAGGAGTTAAGATCTCAAGAACCTGATGCAAGGAGGGTTTTCGAAGCAGACCCTCTGTAGCCCTCACATGGTGAGTTGTGAAGATCTTCCTGGTAAATCAGGTTGGGACCCTCTGTGGTAGAGAAGATGTTAAACAAGTGTGGGGTGACTGGAATCTTCAAAGAACGGGTATCTAGTAGCAGTATCCAGCAGTATCTTACTGGAGATCTTGGGGAGCTATGAACAATACTGGGCTTGGTGGACCTACAGTTGCCCTCTGGGAAAGTCTCATTGTGTACTGGTGTCAGACTGTTCCTGAAGAGAAACCCAAAAGTATGACTAGGGGGAAAAAATCACAGGGGGAGGAAATATCTCACCTTGTGGCTTTTGCTTTCTCAAGTGCTCTCTTTATGATGCATGAGACACGTGAGGAGTAGACGAAGAAATCCCTGGCACTTCACCTGAAACATGGGGGTGGACTTTAAAGCAAGCCTAAAGACAGTCTTAGGAATGATTTCACTGGGAATGGGAAGCGGGTTTACCACATGGAAGGGACAACCATGAGACCTCTTGCGTTGTAATCCGTGATTGCCTCTTTGTGGATGGACTCACAGTTTAAGAGGGAGGAAAGTAGTCTCTGGACCCTCATGAGGAGAAATGCAGCTTGGGGTGGGGGATCTTTGTGAAGGGGGAAAGGTGAAGAAAAAATAGTGCAGGGGGAAATAATTCTTTATTCCCAATATCAATACCCCTACACATTTTGAGTCAAGCTTCTTCACAAGATTCTGTAGAAAGTAAATTTCTCTTAGTATCACTCTCTTTGGCCCTCCAAGGCATCTGGGCACCCAGCACCTGTCCCAGGCCTATGCCCTTGAAGGACTTTTCCATCTCTCTTCTCCATCAGCCTGCTGCCACAAACTGGTTGTTTTGGGAATTAACTGACAACAGGATCAGTACTTCCAGCCTCCCTTCCTGTGTTGCTCATTCTAAGGCTCTACCTAGTCCCTGCATTGGATAATACCCAGCAATGGGTTACCATGGGGACAGCTGACTACATTTCCACATGCCTAGAGAAATAGGGATTGAGTGGCTGATTGCCTCATTTCCCTTGATGCCCATTTTAAATAGTGTTCCAACAGTAGGACTCTAGGGGGTACAGAGCAAAAGTACCAGCATATAAAATAGTAAATTTTTAAAAATTGCCATACATGTACTCTGCATAGCAATGGATTGAGCAAGGAATACAAAATAATGGTGTAAACATGTCCCATCCCTTACTATAGGCACGCCTTAGCTGATCTTATTCCAAATCTGGTTCTTTAGTTTAGAAGTTGTGGTATTCTAAAAGTCTTCCATTACTTTGGACTCTTTATCTAGATAGCTGGCATGTTGTATGTTCCACAAGGTAATACAAAAAATAAAAATCAGGATGGAGCTTAGGTGTAAGAGCCCTTTCCTCCATATGTAGTCAGCCAAAGTGGACCTGCAAAATGGGACCACCCTCCCTCCATATTGGGGGATTTTATCTCCTCTTCTTTCCCATACCTCAATGGTCAAAGAATCCTCTCCTGAAATCTGCAGGAAGATACAATCTACCCTCTCACACCCCCAAGTCTCTGTGCCCCTTCAGATTCCCACCCAGGCGTTAGCTGGCCATTTCACTATCTTCAGCCAGGAGAGTCATTAGGATTTCCAAAAGTTTTGAATGCTGGTACCTGGGCGGTACTTAGAAGCCTGTTTTCTGCTGGGAGAAAGAAAAACCTTTAAAATGAAATCGGGTTTTTGTCACTCCCAGACCCTGAACTAAAAAAGTATTTCTCCAGAGTCTCAATATGAAGGTTTCTTTTTCTCTGCAGGAAGAAGCTTTGAATGGGGGCGAAAAACCTCACCTCGACAACAGAATTCATCTTGGTGGGACTCTCCAGTGACCGCAACACACAGATTCTCCTCTTCGTCATCCTCCTCCTCATGTACATATTTATCCTTGTTGGGAATCTAGGGGTCATAGTGCTGGTACGATTGGACTCCCACCTCCACACACCCATGTATTTTTTCCTCTCACACCTTTCAAGTGTGGAGGTCTCTTTTGTCACCACCAACGTACCCCAGGTGCTGACTCACCTTCTAACTGGTTGTGCAGAATTGTCCTTAATCCACTGTGCCTTACAGATGTACTTGTCTTTGTCTCTGGGTTCTGTCGAAGCAGTTCTGCTAGGAGTCATGGCTTACGATCGTTACTTAGCCATCTGCCATCCACTGGTATATGCCACAGCCATGGGAACATGGCGCCAGTTCCAGCTCGCCTCAGCCTGCTGGCTAGCTGGCTTTATAATTGCTGCCATATGTGTGAGTATCACCTTTCAGCATCCCTTCTGTGGCCCCTGCTGCATCGATCACTTCGTCTGTGAGATACCAGCAGTTTTGAAGCTGGCGTGCGATGACACCCACAGCACAGAATCGGTCATTGTTATGTTTGCAGTAATTGTCATTGTGGGACCCTTTTCACTTATCTTGATCTCCTATGGCCTCATTCTGTTCTCTGTGTTGCAAATGCGGTCAGCCACGGGACTGCGCAAGGCCTTCTCTACATGTGGCTCCCACTTATTGGTGGTCGTCATGTTCTATGGCACAATCTCCCTTAACTATATTATACCCCAATCCGGAATATCTATATCTGCTGATAGTAACAAGCAGATTGCTGTGCTTTACCTTGTGGTCACCCCTCTCCTGAATCCTCTCATTTACACTCTGAGGAACAAAGATGTCCATGAGGCCATGGCCAAGTTGCTGCGAAGACGGGGTTTGTGAAGAGAATTGTTGACCTTAGTCTGAAGAGTCACCATTTGGGAAGGATGACTAGTATAAATAAGGCTCTTGAACATTCAGTTTTTACACTGTCTATTAAATTTCTGGTCACATTAGATGCTGACAATAGCCCATTCTAACAGTCTAAACCCCATCATGGACCATTTCAATATTACATTTTTGTCATTGCAGGGCTACCCTTGAATCTGACTCAGAAACTGCAGTTGGTGCAAAATGCATTGGCACATCTCCTGTGACATCTTTGCAGGCACCCAAACAGCCAGTGCTTCACCAGCTCCATTCGTTGCCAATTGAGTACCAGATTAGGTTCAAGGTTATGGTATTAACCTTTAAGGCCCTAAGTGGTCAGGGACCAACGTGACTCCAGGCACGCCTCTCCCAATATGTTCCCCGAACAGCCTTACGCTCTGCAGAACAACATTTACTGGTGATCCCCAGCCCAAAAGACATCCTCCTAACCTTGACCAGAGCCAGAGCTTTTTCAGCTCTTCTCCAGCCTGGTGGAACATGCTCCCAACTGAGATGAGGGCCCTGCAGGACTTACTGAAATTATGCAGGGCCTGTCAAACAGAGCTGTTCCACCAGGCCTTTGGTTGGGATGGTGGGTGTCTCAATATATTTGGCCTCCCCTGCTCCAACCAGCCCTCTTTCAGTCAGCCTAGTCTATTTGTTATACCAACTCCTAGTATAGGCTGGGGCCTGGGCCCAGTTATTACCTTAATGGCCCTTTCCAGAGTCTTATAGAGTTATATCCCTGAGGTTTATGTGTTCCATCTTGCCAACATGTTGGTTTAGTTGGGTTTTTAACTTAAATTACATGAAACTGTTTTTATGTGTTTGTTGGTACCCTGTACCCCTCCTGAAGCCTGCTTACAGGGGAGGGTGGGATAAAAAGCTCATAAATAAATAAATAAATAAATAAATAAATAAATAAATAAATAAATAAATTCCTAGAGAGTGGCATAAATAGTTATCTCCTCCTCTAAATGAAAATTTCACAAATCATGAGAACAGGAGTTCTTCAGGACTCTTAATCAGGCTCAATGACAGGTGCAACAAATGGAGGAGGCTGTAAGGAGAGAGAGTGTGGTCTCTACTGTCCAAGTCAACAGGGCAGGCATTGATGGAGAACTAACATGCTGAAGGTTCAAGTCATGGCGTCACTAGTTAAAGAATCCTTGGTAGCAGGTGATGGAAAAGACCCTCCTCTGCTTGAGATCCTGAGAATATACCACCGGTGAGAACTGACAGCTCTAAGCTAGAAGGGCCAAAGTTCTGAAATGAGATATAGTAAACTTATTCCTGGGTTGTCACACATGGTTTGGAGTCAGTAGACAAATCATGGGGCTGGAAATATGAGGTATGGATCCAAATCCTTCTGCAGGGTTCATATTAGCTCATGGCTTTTGAGCAAGGCATCATTTCTCAACTTAGCCTACCCTCCAGCATTGCCACAAGGCCCAAGGAGGTTCAAAGGGCCATCCTAAGCAGAGTTATGCCCTTCAAAGTCCACTGAAGCCAGTGGGACTAGAAGTGCGTGACTCTGATAGGGATGGAATTGCAAAAGCATAAAGGTCACTGGAGTGCCACTGGACATTAGCCCCACATGCAAACCCATCCGGAAATTGCGACTTCTCTCCATCTTGGTCATATCGAAAATGTTAACTGCTCTCCAGACAATGAACAATGTTTAAAAAAAACATTTAAAAAAAAATAGAGAAAAAAGAAAGCAATTATTCTTTTCTAATGTATCAGAATCAACAAAAATACCTGTAGATCGGAAGGATTTCAGTGGAATGGACCACCAAAGCATGGCAAACAATATACACTGGATGTTTGTATGTGTGTGCATGCTCAATAGGGTTGCCAGCTCTGGGCTGGGGAAAACCTGGAGATTTTGGGGGTGGAACCTGGGGAGGGTGGGGCTTGGAGAGGGGCGGGACCTCAGCAGTGTGCAATGCCATAAAGTCCACCCTCCAAAGCAAGAAACTGATCCACCCTCCAGGGAAACTGATCTCTACTGTCTGGAGATCTGTTATAATAGCAGGACATATCCAGGTCCCCCCTGGAGGTTGGCAACTCTAATGCTCACCTATGGTGGAGGGACAAGGCCTGCTATTTGGATGGACTATGGTAGAGGAGAAATAAATTTAGGAATGCAATTCCTGCAGTAGAACATCTGCCTTCAAGTCCAAATAGGCCCTTTGTGGTGGGAAGTGCCTTCAAGTCACAGCCAACTGAGGGTTTTCAAGGCAAGGGACATTTTGAGGCGGTTTGCCATTGCCTCTCTCTGCATAGTGACCCTGAACTTTCTTCCTCCCCCTTAATAACTTTTATTATAAAAATTCAAACCCAGCCCGAACCCCCAGACCAACTGGGAGAGGGGGCGCAAGTAGATGTTGAACAACATTGGTGAGAGGATCGCCCCCTGTGGCACTCCACATTCCAATGGGCATTGCAGGGAGACCCTCTCGACAAGTGCCACCCTCAGTCCCCGACCATGGAGAAAGGAGGACAACCACTGTTAGGTGACCCTGTACTCTTACGTCAGTGACACGGTGGGTCATAAAATCATAATCGACTGTGTCGAATGCTGCCATTAGGTACAAAAGCAACAGCATTTCTGAACTGCCCTGATCCAGGTGGTTCAGGAGGTCATCCATGAGGGTGACCAACACCATCTCCGTCTGATGGCCAGAGAGGTAACCAGACTGTAATGGGTCCAGGATGGATGTGTCATCCAAGAAAGCCTGAAACTGCTCAACTACCACCTTCTCAACTACCTTGCTCAGAAATTTGAGACTGGGCGGTAGTTGGCTAGGACCGCAGGGTCCGGTGATGGTTTTCTCAAGAGTGGACATACCACCTTTGAGTCAACATACCACTGGACGTGCTATTGTGTTTCTCATAACAGTATAAATGCCCACTGCTAGGGACGAATCCTGCCACATACCAGCCCTTCTGAATCTGTAAGAGGTCTCACAGTGACTACACTGAAGAGTGTTGTTATTGAGACAAAGAATGATGTGAGACCAGCTGGTTGCTACGTGATCCAGAATGCACCCCAAACCCTCCATCAAGAACTCATTTTCCATGTAGAACAAAGTTTTATTCAGTTTTCATCACAACCCTATGCAGAGTCACCCAGACTAGCTTCATTGAAATAACTGGCTTTAGACTGCTGTAACTTTGCAGGATTGCACCAACAGTCTCCATCCTTCCTTGTTTTTCTTCCATTAAGGGCTTCAGGTGCAAAGACGTGGAGGAAACAAACAACAAATTGTTAATAGACCCAAAGGGAATGCAGCAGCCCCTGTGGAATAGGGCTGAAGTCTTTATTATCTTCTTGAATCTTCAAACCTTTGTGATCAGATGGTGAAGAAACCACTCACCATGTTGTCAGGCTTCTAATCCTGAGAGTAGTTAGCAAGTAGCCAGGCTGTGTTGGCCCTCATCTCAGAAGGCATTCAACAGTCCTGGCAGAAAGAGACACCAAAGCAGCATACAAAATAGAATTCAATTATTATACTTTGTACACATCTCAAAGGCCATCGGGCATGTTTAGTGCAAGGAAGGTCCTTCTGTTAAATGACCAGGAAGCTGCAGCCAGTTAGACCAGGAAGTATTTGCCTGATTCACATTTTCGAGGTTAGCTCTGTTGGACTGCTGTAGGGTTAGGATTAGGTTAAGGTTAGGCTCAGGGTTACTGGTTCTAGCTCTCTCAGTCTTAGAGGACAGAGTCTCCTTGGCAAAGGCCACCATGAATTCCATCTCTCCTTACAGAGACTCTGATCTCCAGCCATGGGAAATGAAACAGCATGCTCCGGATCAGTAAGACATACAGTTTCTATCAATTTTGGGGTGTGTAATTAATTCCAGAAGGTCTTCAGGTCATTATTGTTGCCTTAAAACTAGGAAATGCAGTTCTCATAGCAGAGGAACAAACCACTGGGCATTTAGGCTACCACAGATAGGTCTTTCAATATAGCAAAGACCTCATTAGACCTTGTAGGATAGTTGACATGGGTTTTGCCTGGAAGGGCCAGGTAAGGAGATGCCTCAGCGGTAGGGTATCATTGTTGCACTGAGAAGACCCCTGTCTCAGTCTCTGGCATCTCCAGTTAAGGGACCTCAGGACCTAGGTACTGGGGAAGACCTCTAGTTTGAGTTCTCAGAACTGAGAAAAAGGAGACAAACCTGATTCAGAACAGAGCTAATTCTTATACTTATGCCTCTGAGTTCAGAAGTCACTGAGAGTCTAGTGAGTTTCCCCATGACCTTGGAACACCTGGTATCAAAAAAAGTTCTTAATCCCATCCAGCCGTTGTAGCTTATTACTCAAACCAGTGACATGAAAATCTCTGTCTTGGATATCAAGGAACACCTGGGAAAAGCACGGAGGTAATGTTATACTCAGTAGGTGGGGGATTGATTTGCACGGAATGGGGAAGGTTGGGATACCTCGCTCCCTGATGTCTGTGCGAATGCATGACTGGAGGTGCTGTTTGAAGTTACAGTTTGTGTTAATTGGATGACAGTGCTGCAGATGAATTAAGTGAACGTTGGTGAAGGCAGTTTTCTTGGTCTGCAGTAGAACATCTGGATTCAAGTCCAGTAGCTCCTTAGACAAGATACCAGGACTGTGGTTAAGGCAATTTTCCCTGTCTTTCCTGTCTCTATCCTTACTAATGTTTACATGGTGGTGTCTCCCTGTTTCTGAGTGCCAGAAGATTAGATTTAGCAAGGACTGATGGCCATGGGAGAAACAGGGTTGAGGGAAAACCATGATATTTTTTGCATACTTGAAAACTCAACCATGGTTAAGGCGGTAAACTATGGCTTTTGAGAACTGTGCTCACTCATATATTCATTTATTTACTTCACTTATGGGGACTCAAAGCTGCCTTTCAGCGTTCTCCTCTCCTCCGTTTAAGGACCCTGTGAGGTAACTTAGCCCGAGAGGATGTGATTGATGCAAGTTCACCAAGCAACTTTCCATGTCAGAGTGGAGACTTGAACTTGGGTCTCAAAGATCTCAACCCAACACTCAAAACGACTATACCATGCTGCCTGTCATCATCATGAAGCTTCAAGTCGAGAATATTATTACTTTGGGGACTGATATTACAGTCTGAAATTTGTTGAGCTTCTTTTGTGCTTACTTGAGTTTGGCAGAGACAAAACCAGGGCTATTTTTGGGCAGGAACGCACAGGAACGGAGTTCTGGCTGGCTCCCGAGTTAGCCACGCCCACCAGGAACTCATTAGCATAATAGGCCACACCCAATAGCAGAAACTCATTAGGATTGGCTACATTCGGGCTGTGTGGCCTAACACACAAAGGAGTTCCTGCTCCAAAAAAAGCCCTGGATTTTTACAACAAACAAAGTAAGCAGAATAAGAAGCAAAAGTTGGGTGTGGCTGGATGACTGCACTTCTGGTAACATGGGGGTGTGGCCTAATAAGCTAATGAGATGTGCTATCAGGAGGTGCAGCCTAATATGCTAATAAGTTCCTGCTGTTGGGTGTGGCCTATTATGCTAATGAGTTCCTGCTGTCTTTTTCTAAACTAAAAAGTCTTTTTTAAATAAAAAGAATCGGCCTAATCATAAGAAATGCCACTTTCTCTCTCTGCTGCCCGTATTCCTGCAGGAAGGAGGCCACGATGGATGTTGAGAACCTCACCTCAATCACCGAATTCATCTTTGTGGGACTCTCTAGTCAACGAAAGACTCAGCTTCTACTTTTTGTGGTCATCCTTCTCATCTACGCACTTACCATCATGGGCAACCTGGCGGTCATCCTGCTGGTACAGTTCGATACCCGCCTCCAAACGCCCATGTACTACTTCCTCATGCACCTCTCGGGCCTAGAGATCTGCTACGTCACCAGCACGGAGCCACAGATGCTGGCTCACCTCCTGGCTGGGAATGGAGTCATCTCCTACACCCGTTGCGTGGCCCAGATATTTGTCGCCTTGTCTTTGGGCGCTGCTGAATGCTTTCTGCTGGGTGTCATGGCCTATGACCGTTACCTGGCCATTTGCCAGCCTCTGCTGTATCCTGTTGCCATGGACAGGTGGCGTCAGGTGCACCTTGCATCCAGTTGCTGGGCAACGGGCTTCCTTTTTGGGGCAATATACGTGGGGTGCACCTTTCGTCACTCCTACTGTGGGCCCAACCGTATCAACCACTTCATGTGTGAGTTGCCGGTGGTGCTGAAACTTGCCTGTGATGACACCCACGTCACTCAGGCCATTGTTTTTGTAATGGCGGGGCTGGTCCTCATCATTCCTATTTCTGTTGTTCTGACCTCCTATGTGGTCATTCTCTTCTCTGTGTTAGAAATACAGTCAGCTACTGGATGGCGCAAAGCCTTCTCCACATGTGCTTCCCACCTCATGGTAGTGACTGTGTTCTATGGAACAGTCATTTCTATGTACCTGATTCCCCGATCAGCAACATTCTCAGACCGCGACAAAAATATTGCCTTGTTTTATGTGGTGATCACCCCTTTCCTCAACCCGATCATTTACACCCTGAGGAACAAGGACGTTCATGAGGCAGTGGCCAGAGCACTGCGAAGAGGTGGGCTTGAACCAAAATGAGTATTAGCTGGAGGAGAACGGAGCTTCTACAAGACTACATCTGCTTCCATACATACAGTAGAATCAAGTGGGAACGCGGTAGAACGCTGAAGCGATGAAATGGATTGTAACATTTCACCCATCAGATAGCAGGGGGATTTTCTTTTTAAAAATACAAGCATCATGGGAAGAAGTGTTTAGATGGGATAGCTGTTGATTTAGAGGGATTTTCATTTCATATGGAATAACGAAAAACAGAACGTACATTTGCCATTTGAACTGCTGTTGCCTCTGCAGAAACAGAAATCTACAGGTGACCAGTGGCAGCTGGGGCAAGGGGTGGACATTTAATTTACAGGGAAATTTCCTAGTGGGCCATGGTGGGCTAGAAGTAAGCTGAGGCAAGGCCCAGCAATACATCCGGTGCTGCTCGGCTAGCTGCTGGATGGCCAAAGCAAGCTGGATCTTGTCAGATCTGGGAAGGTAAACAGGGTCAGCCATGGTTAGTATCTGGATGGGAGACCACCAAGAATGTCCAGGGTTGCTACTATGTAGAGGCAGGCCATGGCAAACCACCCCTGAATGTCTCTTCCCTTGAAAACCCTACAGGACCACCGCAAGATGACTGTGACTTGACTGCACTTTCCACCAATGCCTCAAGGGCTACCCAGCTTAGTTCAGTGCTGTTGCCTTCTGTTGATGTGGGTTGTACCTACCATTGACCACCACAATAGTCTCCCCATTGGGGCTGATGGGGAGACTATTATGGTGGTCAATGGTAGGTATGACCCGCATCAACAGAAGGCAGAACAACTAGAACAGAAGGCACAACAGAAGGTGAGGTTTTGACCCCACCTTCCTCCTTTGCTAAAGTGCAGAAGAAGACCGCTACGTGTACCAGATATTCTAGAAACTTTTCTGCCATTGTAGAGTAGGAGGACACTTGTCACTAGGAAGTTGCCATCCTAACCCAACTAGTGTGTTTGCCGTAACAGTAGAAATGCCTATTGCTAGGGAGAAATCCTGCCACGTACCATCTAAGATGGCGGTTCTGTGGCTGGGCCGGAGGGATTTGGGGTTAGGATGTCCACTGTCATCTCTTGACGATGTGCCTTTAACATCAGTGCTGACTGTCAAGAGTCTGGGTGTGATTTCGGTGGATTTCGGTCTCAAATGTGGCTAGGCAGACATTTTTCCGTCTGAGTCTGATTCAACAACTGGTTCCCTTCCTGTCTCACCTTGACTTAGCCATGCAACAGTCACCTTCAGATTACGTTGCTGTAACTTGCTCTATGCAGGGCTAACCTTGAGGCTGATCCAGATACTCCAGCTGCTCCAAAATGTGGCAGCACGTATTCTTACAGGAACCCCATTTAGTCCTGACATCTAGCTGCCCTGGCTCCGGGTTGAGTGCTGGATCAGATTCAAGGTTTTGGTATTAACCTTCGAAGCCCTAAATGGTCTGAGACCAGCGGTATCTCCAGGACTGCTTCTCTTGGTATACCCCCAAACAGCATGGCGCTCGATAACATCTTACTGGTGATCCCTGGCCCAAAGAGTATCTGGCTGTCCTTGACCAGAGCTAGGGCTTTTTCAGCCTTGGCCCCAGCCTGGTGGAACTCGATGTTGACCGAGACCCAGGCCCTGCAGGATCTGGTGCAATTCCACAGGTCCTGTAAGATGGAGATGTTCTGCTAGGCCTACGGCTGAGGACAGTGGCGCTTTCTATCAGGATGGTTTTCATCAGGACTGGCTTTCCTCCTCATCTTTTTTCCCTCCTGTCCCCTTTCCCCCTTGTTTGGTATGTTATTCTTGCATTTATCAATTCTATGATAATCACTTCCCCTCTAGATAAGGGGCACCATGTTATGCTTCCTGTCATGTGCCATCGTATGGAATTGAAATAGTATTGTAGGAGTTGTTTTAATAGTTTTAAATTGTGAATATTGTTATCCACTCTGAGGGGAGGGCTTGCTATATGGGCTATAAATCTTTAGATAGATAGATAGATAGATAGATAGATAGATAGATAGATAGATAGATAGATAGATAGATAGATAGATAGATAGATAGATAGAGAGATTTTCCATGTGGTCAAGTAATACAAGCCCTGACCTGGATGGGCCAGGCTAGACTCGTCTCCTCAGATCCCAGAAGCTAAGCAGGGTCGACCCTGGTTATCACCGGGATGGGAGACCATCCAGAAAATCCAGGGCTGCTACATAGCAGCAGGTGATGGCAAACCACCTCTGAGCCTCTCTTCCCTTGAAAACCCCAAGCTGTCGCTGCAAGTCAGCTACGACTTGGTAGCACTTTCCACTGTCCTAAGTAATACAAAGCAAGGAGAGCTTTGGCCATACTGAAGCTGAAGGCATTCCCTCACCCCTGGGTAAAGCACTACATACAACCAACCCCAAACTGACTTTCAGAAGGCCCAATACCATTGATTTCAGCAGGTGACGCTTTTCTAGAAACAAAATGGTTGACAGCATATGCAGAGCATTATCACTTTGCCATTAACTGTGCACTCGTAGACATATTTCATTAGAAGTGGGTCCTTCTGTATTCAATAGGATTCAACCTCAAGCAAGAATTTATAGGTGGGGCGACTGAAGAGGGCTGACTTTTTTGGTGGCAAGAATGGTGACATGGGAGGGGAACTCCAGACTTTTTCTCTTATGTCGACACTCTGTTCAACACCAGAGGTCCTGAAGATCCATAACCCGTCTTGTTTAACTTCTTGCTTAGAGCCAGAGGAAAGACTCACCTCACTCTGAGAAGCTTCTCTCCACTCTGTTATTATAACGGCAAGATTTCGCTGTGAGACACAAACATGTGAATTCTCTTCTCCCCCTTTCTAATAGAAAATGTCTTCCTCTTTGTGGATTCAATCTGTTGTATAAGCCTGCTACCGAGTGGGGTGGCTAAGGTGACTTTAAACAAACATTATACTGATTTATTTTCGCTAGCCATCTAGTTTCTCTGTCTGCGTTTCTGAATGGTCTGTTTTTCTTCCCTGGACCTGCACCCCGAGGAAGGAAGGAAGACTGACAGGCCTAGCCAGCGGATTCTTAAGGATCCACTGATTGATCTGGGAACCACGGGGTCAAAAGGACATCTTCCTACTGAATGAAGTGCTACTACAATCTGCTCTATGGCTTCAGTCCTGCTATATCTCATTCTGCCGCATCCATAGATCATCCGTGGGGCACACTGGGGTTCAGTGCAGCGTTTCCTCTAAGCTGTGGAGTCTCATGAGCAAGAATCCTACTCCATTCGCCAAAAGAGCTACTAGTGTAAAAGTTGTGAGTGAGCCTACATTAAAAAAAAAGGTAAAAAAGTCAGCATCCTGAGTACGCAAAGGAGAAACAGAATACTCTGGAGAGTCAGTATGTGTAGCAGTACTAGCTTAGGACTGAGAGACCTGGTTACAAATCCCTATTTAGCCATGAACAGTGTTGGAAAAATAGAAACCAGATTTTTTTTGCCTGCTACCCTAAACAGAGTATTGTCTGGTTTTGCATATTCTTTTTGACTTATATTTAATAAGCACAATTTTAAAAGGTACCCTATGATTGCAAGGAGCTGTGGTGGCTCAAGTGGTAAGACGCTGAACTGCAGGCTGTGGAAGGTCAGTAGTTCAGCAGTTCGAGACCCGAGAGTGCTGCATGATGGAGTCAGCTCCGTCTCTAGTTCCAGCTCCTGCCAACCTAGCAGTTCGAAAGCAAGAAATTGCAAGTAGATAAATAGGTACCACTTGGTGGAAGGTAACAGCATTCCATGTGCCTTGGTGTTTAGTCATGCCGGCCACATGACCATGGAAACGTCTTCGGACAGTGCTGGCTCTTTGGCTTTGAAACGGAGATGAGTACCACAGCCCTAGAGTTGGATTCGACTGGCTTTGAGCAAGGGAACCTTTACCTTTACCTATGTTTGCAACTCTATGAACATGTTTTTGGGATTAAGCCCCATTGCATAAAGCAGTTTACTTCCAAGTAACCTATATGGGATTTCTTCCTTTACAAATTTATGTTACAGGAGCATCAACTACTGCAAAATTAGATTGTAAGAATTTAATCTTGAAAATTTAAATGTGAACATTCAAACAAAATTAAAGATTCATGTGGAAATTGTTTTTACTGGGGAAATACTTGTAAAAAAGATTACGACGACATAGGATGTTCTTCCCTTACATTCCCTGAAAACCTTTGACACGTGAATTTTAGCACAACAAAGAACTGTATCCACTCATCTATTTTTACTCTTTTTAGTCTTTTCGAAGGACGTTTCCAGGGCACCTCAGTTTCACTGCCCCTATCTGTAGCTTCACTTGCATTACCCATTAGTTCCACATCAGTTGGTGATTACAGTAAACTTTCCACAATATCAGAGACACACAAATAAGAAATTAGGGTCTGGTTTTCCTTTGACCTGTACAGACAATCAGGTCAATTCATAATTTGTTCTTATTGTTGTATTTATTTGTATTTCTCTCCTCCCCCTTCCCTGTTTAAAAATCATGTTCGCTCCCACACAATTCCCAACGCTCCCCACACCCTGACCTCCAAGCTTGCCCAGCTCTCCTCCTCCCAACTGTCATCCTCACCATCACCACTAGCTGACGGGAGGCCATAGATGATTGCCAGGCTGTACCATTTTTTGGTATTTTTTTCATATGTGCATGTGTGCGTGCACCTGGAAGTCATGGCGACCTCTGCTGACTGACCCCTACTGGGGGCCTGGAGACTATTCAGAATAAAGCCTGCCCCCACCTCCCACCTCTGGTATTCCAAAGAGGTCTCCTGTCCAAGCACTTGCCAGAGTCGGCCCTGCTTAGCTTCCGAGATCTGACGAGATTGAGCTTGCCTGGGCTACCCAGGTCAGGGTGAACTGTACCATTTTGAACTGTACTTTGACATTTAAAAGGAAATACCCCTCCGAACAAAGAACTCCCAGGTGTAAGCAAGACGTCTTACGACTATGCAGATTTTTATTTAAAAATTGGTGAAGATTTAATATACATCTGCTTCCTCCGGTGGTCCATTTAGTCCAGCACCCTGTTTCACACAGTAGGAAACCAGTTCCTCTGGTGGTCCAGCAACAGGGCATAGAGGCCAAGCCCTTCCTCTGATGTTACTTCCTGGCCCTGGGATTCAGAGGTTTATTATTTCTCATGGTGGAGGTAGACCACTCAGTCATCTCAGCTTTCAGCCATTTCCTTTGTACTATATTCTGCTGTAGGAAGGAACTCCTCCTCAGCTAAATTCAAGTCACTTTTTTGTCTTCAGCTATTCTTGAGGCCTCCTTGAATAGTTCATGTTCTATCATCACATCCCACCAAACGGGTTGGTAGGAAAGCAGATATATACTTCCCACCCCTCATCCAAAGGGCCAAGTAGAGGGTTACACATATTAATGTGATCTCATCACTGGTAACTCAGGTGGATTAGCCTCATAGAGAAAGGCCATTGATTCAACATCTGATTCTACATCAACAATGAGAAATGCTTTAATTTTCATTTTAAACACCCATTTTAAGCATCCACGCTTCCCCCTTTTTGTACCCTCGTACCAAAGTCAACAGTTATCCTTTCCGCTCAAAGCCCCATGTTCGTACCACCTTGGCCATTGCCTCGTGGACATCTTTGTTTCTCAGAGTGTATATGATGGGGTTCAGAAGCGGGGTGACCACAACGTAAAACACAGCGATCTCCTTGTCATTGTCAGCAGAGGCCCCTGCCCGTGGTAAGATATAGATAACACTGGCAATGCTGTAAAACATGATGACCACGGTTAAATGGGAGCCACATGTAGAGAAGGCCTTACGCATTCCGGTACCTGACTGCATTCGGAGCAAAGACACCAGAATGAGTCCATAGGAAGTCAAGATCACTGAAACAGGACCTAAGAGGACCATCGCTGCAAACACAAAAATGATGATTTCCGTGACAAAGGTGTCGTCGCATGCGAGCCTCAGCACCATCGGTATCTCACAGATGAAATGTTGGACGCAGCAAGGGCCGCAGAAAGGGTGGCTAAAGGTGACGCTCACACATATGGCAGCAATGAGAAAGCCAGCTACCCAGGAGGCTGAAGCAAGCTGGAACTGGCACTGTCTTCCCATGGCGGTGGCATAGGTCAGGGGATGGCAGATGGCCAAGTAACGGTCGTAGGCCATGACGCCCAGCAGAAGGGATTCAGTGGAAGCTAGGGCCAAAGCCGTGTACGTCTGTAACGCACAACGGGTTGAGGACAATCCCGCATGACCTGCTAGTAGGTGAGCGAGTATCTGAGGAACGGTAGTGTTGATATACAAGATCTCCACAATGGAGAGGTGTGTCAAGAAGAAGTACATGGGTGTGTGGAGGTGGGAGTTGGTCTGTACCAACACGATGATCCCTGCATTCCCCACAAGGGTCAGTATATAGATGAGGAGAATGACCACAAAGAGGAGAATCTGCGTCTCACGGTCATTGGAGAGGCCCACCAAGATGAACTCTGTACTAGCATTGTAAGTCTGGGGACTCATCCTGGGCTTCTTCCTGCAGAAAACGAAAACGTTGACAGACCGAGGCACACAACGACCCTAAGCCAAGCAAGGCTTTGTTCCTCCAGCACCCATGTGGCCACAAATCAGATCAGTTCTTTAAACATCAGGATCTCAAGCTAAACAGCACAACATCTCTTTACTTCCTCCTCCAAGATTCCTTTACCTGAACATATCTCTAAGTTATAGAAACAGTATGTTAAAATATGGGACCAAGGAGTAAAATTTCATTGTATATTTGGGTTAAAGAGTGACACCCAAATCAGTAACTCAGGGAGACCGGGACTTGTTTTGTGATCTTTTGGAATGATGAAAAGTGTTGGAGGAAAAAGGAGGAGAAATCCTTTCCCTTGAGAGTTCTGTTCAAAAAAGCCCATTGTTCCTGCCCGTGCGTTGACTGTTACTTTCATTAGAGTACCACACTGGGAAAACACTTTTACAAAACAAAAACTATTGAACTTTGGGTCAAACCACACTGAAAATGCAAACATTCTTTGGGTTCCTAAAACATCATTTCTAGTGTAGGTTTTTATCATTTTACATTATACTGAGAACCAGGAAGCCCTGCCCTGGATATCCCAAGCTAACCTGCTCTCCTCAGGTCTCAGAAGCTAAGCAGGGCTGGTCCTGGCTAGTGTTTGAATGGGAGACCACCAAGGGAATCTGGGTGGCTACAGCAAACCACCTGCGTTCGTCTCTTGTCTTGGCTGTGATTTGAGGGCACTTCCCACTACCAAGCGTGGGCGGAGGGACCTGATGAGTATGAGGCCACCCATTCCAAGTAAAGCAGGGGTGGCAGTCAATTTTGTCACAAACATGGGGTATGTGGATGGAAGGGTGCTTACACCTTATTCCCCCCTCATGTCTGTCGATGCACTGGACCCACGGGGGTGGTCCTTTTCTTCCCAGCTTTGCCCACAACTCAGAATTAGAGCAGACTGCTTAAAAAGGGAGAAACTACCTCCAGTCTGAGAGAGATCTGGAAGGAAAGCATTCACGAGACTTGCATCCAACTTGGTGAGGAGCAGGCTCTTTGTATCAGAACTCCTTTGTATTAGTGACACCCCTAATGTCAATCCTCCAGAGCTTGAGCTCTTCACAGGCTATGTAACTCTGGAGGACTGGCTACATTAGAGTGTTCTATGAAGAGTTCCTACAAAGAGCCTGGTGAAAGATAACCTAGAACGTGTTCCCTGAAATATCCCCCTCCCTGATCATTCATAATCTGTTTGCAGATCTTGTTTTTGTGCTTCTGCCTGATGGTCTTCAGTAACCACAGGGGACTTTCTCAAACCACTGGTTGGGTTACAATCCACTCGCTAACACAATGTGAGGAAATCCTAAACAGAAATGCATTCATCCCTCAGTGGCTTTGGGGAAACGTATGAAGTTTCCTTTTCCTGAGTTAGACTATGTCTAGTTAGCTCAGCACTGTCCACTCACTGATAGCACCTCTCCAGGGTCTCAGGCAAGAAAGGTTTTCCATAGCGTCGACTGCCTGAGAGCCTTTTATGTGGAGATGGTGAAGTTTGTCTTGGAGATCTTCTGCATTTAGAAATCAACCATAAACTGCCCCCCAAGAAGTAAAACCTTCCCATGGCAACCACAGATGACAACTTTCTCCGTATTTTCTTGAAAGGGCTGTCCATGGCGATCTCAGGGATAGACATAAGTACTCTAATAACAATCCACAATGAGAACAGCAGACCCCTAGAATTTCCTGTCTGGTTGACTCTGGCAATGCTGTGGATATAATGTATCTAGATTTCAGTAAAGCATTTGACAAAGTTTCTCATGATATCCTTGAGGATAAGCTGGTTAAGTGTGGGCTGGATGGTGCAACCGTTGGATGGATTCGTGGTTGGTTGAAACACCATACCCAATGAGTGCTCATAAATGGCTCTGCATCTACGTGGAGGGAAGTCTCAATTGGAGTGCCACAGGGCTCGGTCCTCGGCCCGGTGTTGTTCAATGTTTTTATAAATGACCTGGAGGAAGACATAGAGGGGACTCTTATCAAATTTGCAGATGACACAAAGCTGGGTGGGATTGCTAGTTCTGAAGAAGACAGAGTCAGGATTCAAAATGATCTAGATAGGCTGGAACAGTGGGCTGAGACAAATAAAATGAATTTCAATAGAGATAAGTGCAAAATCCTACACTTAGGTACAAAAAATCAAAGGCATAGATATAGAATAGGAGGGACATGGCTTGACAGCAGTACATGTGAAAAGGATCTGGGTGTTCTGGTTGATCACAAGCTCAACATGAGCCTGCAGTGCGATGTGGCTGTGAAGAAAGCTAATGCAATCTTAGGATGCATTAACAGAAGCATTGTGTCCAAATCATGGGAGGTGGTAGTTCTGCTCTATTCTCCTATGGTCAGGCCTCACCTGGAGTACTGTGTCCAGTTTTGGGCACCACATTTTAGGAAAGATGTTGACAAGCTTGAGCATGTCCAGAAGAGGGCAACCAGGATGGTGAGAGGGTTAGAATCCAAGTCTTATGAGGAAAGGCTGAAAGAGCTGGGTATGTTTAGCCTGGGTAAGAGAAGATTTAGAGGAGACATGATTTCAGTCTTCAGATATCTGAAGGGCTGTGATGTAGAAGATGGAGCAGGTCTATTCTCTCTTGCTCCTGATTGCAAGACTAGATCTAATGGGTGGAAATTACAAGGGAGTCGTTACCGACTAAATATCAGGAGAAACTTCTTAACTGCAAGAGTGGTTGAGCAGTGGAACAGACTGCCTTGGGAGGTGGTGGATGCTCCTTCGTTGGACGTTTTTAAGCGGAGGCTGGATGACCATCTTTCGGGTATGTTGTGGGGCTATCTTTCGGCTACGCTCCTGCAGAGTGCAGGGGGTTGGACTAGATGACCTGCAAAGGTCCCTTCCAACTCTAACATTCTATGATTCTATGATAGTTATGCAGGTTGCCATTGTAACAACATTTCCCTGGGAGAAATCCCCACTGAATAATGTGGGGCTTACTTCTGATTAGACTCGCTCACTGAAACGCTCCCTCTGTTCCTTCACTGCTCAGCCTCACTGGCCTCACAGGTTGGAGAAGGGGAGAATATTGAAAGCCACTTTGAGTCCTCACTGGAAAGGAGAGTGAAGTAAGAATGAAGAAATGAAGTAAAGCAATAAATATAAAGCTGGATTGATCTTTTTTGTTCTTTCGTAGAATCACAGAGTCGGAAAGGGGCCACAGAGGCCATCTAGTCCCACCCCCTGCTCAGTGCAGGACCAGCCTAGAGCACCCCTGGCAAGTCTGTCCAGCTGCTGCTTAAAGACTGCCAGTCTTTAAATCTACTGGGGGCGGGAGGTGAAGAATCTCATTACTCAGTCCCTTTCAAAATACAAACACATTGTTTATTATTTAGTTGGTCACTTGCTTCATGTATCCTCTGCCTTCCTCCTCAATGTGGACCCAAAGTGGCTTGTCTCATCATCCTGTCTTCCACTGTGTCTTCAGAACAACCCTATGATATAAGTAGGCTAAAAGTGTGTGACTGACCCAAAGTCAAGTCACCCAGGAAGCTTCCTGGACTTAAGAACATAAGAACATAAGAGAAGCCTATGTCTGAATCAGGCCAATAGCCCATCTAGTCCAACACTCTGACACACAGTGGCCAAAATATACCAGATGCCATCAGGAGGTCCAGCAGTGGGGCCAGGACACGAATCCTCACTGTTGAACCCCCCACCCCCAAGCACCAAGAATACAGAGCATCACTTGCCCCAAACTGAGAGTTCCTATCTATATCTTGTGGCTAATAGCCACTGATGGACTTCTGCTTCATATGTTTATCTAATCCCCTCTTGAAGCTGTCCATGTTCATAGCTACCACTACCTCCTGTGGCAATGAATTCCATGTGTTAATCACTCTTTGGGTGAAGAAGGACTTCCTTCTACCTGTTCTAACGCAACCGCTCAGCAATTTCATTGAGTGCCCGCGAGTTCTTGTATTGTGAAAAAGGGAGAAAAGTACCTCTTTCTCAACCTGCCCTATCTCATGCAGGTTTCCCAGATCCTACTCTGGCACTCTTAACCACTACACCACACTACTGGCTCTCTCAGTATAAGAACACGAATAGTCCTGATTCAGGCCATTGCTCCAATAAGGCCTTACTCTCAGAGGAAGTAGATCTCCAAGACCTTCAGACAGAGTTCCATCACAGTACTACAACTAAATAACTTTACATGGAAAATACTATATAGAAGCAAGGCAAGTTCTGTACCATTGAGTGACCCAGCCCAGTCTACTACGGGGAAATATGTGCAACCTTTCATACAGAGATTGTTGGGAAATGCTGCCCATGGCAGGATCTCAGTACCTTAGGTCCTTGTGGTTTCTTCCTCCAGTGTGAGAGCAGAAAGCACTTAGAATTCTCCAGCTGCAAAATGGAAGGAAGTATTTGAAGATACTCCACGTGGATATAAAATACAGGATCACAGACATTACTGGTAGGAATTATGCTGCTTCACTTGCTACGGATGCAGATCAAGAGTCTTAATAATAAGGAGGACAGATGTTACTCCAGGTGGCCATCTTTCCTAAGGATGTCCAGACCTCTATGACTGGAAGAAGACCTTCTTTATGTTGTCAGGCAAAGGGTTCATCTAGCCCACTGCTCTGCCTCAACTGGCAGCGGAATCCCTATCTTGAAGCAGGATGTCCTTTTTTCAGAAAAAGGAAATGCCAGCAACCCTTTACAGGAATGCCCTAAATTCCACTTCCTGAGCTACCTGAAGAAGTTCTCCTCCAGCCAATGTTTAAGCCCTCTAACAACAGAATCAACGCACTGTGGCTTGTTCAGCTTCCTAAGTATTCTCAGCATTAGGAAACAGACAGCGTGGTAGTGTGTGTTTTCAGCTTTGGGGGCTTTTTTGTCCTTCAGGAAGATAATAAAGACTGTGTACCTTCCCTATGACAACTGCTTCAATCCCTTTGGAACGTTCTTCTTCATCATTAACAGTTCATTATCTCAGCCTCTTCTGGGGCCTCTGCTGCAATAGAACAGGGGAAAAGGTTCTTTAAACTTTTCAACAAAAGAAATCAACTAACCTCTCATAGAGCAGGTTGCCAACTCTGGGTCAGGAAATTCCTGGAGATCTTGGTTAGGGCCTGGAGAGAGTGAGGTTTGAGGAGACGAGGGAGCTCAGTGGGTGTAACATTAAAGAGCCCCCCACCCATACCTTCCCAAGCAGCCATTTCCTCCAGGAGAACTGATCTCTGTCTTCTGGAGATCAGTTGGAATTCCAGGAGATAGCCAATTCAGTGTAGTGGTTAGGAGCGCGGGCTCTGATCTGGGAGAACCGGGTTTGATTCCCCACTCCTCCACATGCAGCTGGTGGTGTGACTTTGGGTCAGTCACAAGTTCCCTCAGAGTTGTTCTCTCAAGAGCAGTCCTCGAAAGAGTTCTCTCAGCCCCACCTACCTCACAGGGTGTCTCTGGTGGGGAAAGGAAGGGAAGGAGATCGTAAGCCGCTCCAAGGCTCCTTCAGGTAGTGAAGGACAGGGTATAAATCTAGTCTCCTCCTCCTCCTCTTCTTCCTCCTCCTCCTCCTCCTCCTCCTCCTCTTCCTCCTCCTCCTCCTCCTCCTCCTCTTCTTCCTCCTCCTCCTCCTCCTCTTCCTCCTCCTCCTCCTCCTCCTCCTCTTCCTCTTCCTCTTCCTCCTCCTCCTCTTCCTCCTCCTCCTCCTCCTCCTCTTCCTCCTCCTCCTCCTCCTCCTCCTCCTCTTCTTCCTCCTCCTCCTCCTCCTCTTCCTCCTCCTCCTCCTCCTCTTCCTCTTCCTCCTCCTCCTCCTCTTCCTCCTCCTCCTCCTCCTCCTCCTCCTCTTCTTCCTCCTCTTCCTCCTCCTCCTCTTCCTCCTCCTCCTCCTCCTCCTCCTCCTCTTCCTCCTCCTCCTCCTCCTCCTCCTTCCCCTGAGGCTGGCAACCCTATCCTGAGTCACTTTTTGAGGCTACAGAGGTTTGTTTCATGGGTCATAACATGTCTAGCATATGATCCTCAAGGCATGCAGGGAAAGTGCAAACCCATTCATTTTGTACGGGGTAGCTGTGCAGATCCTTTTGTATGAGGTAGCTGTGCAGACTTGATAATGCCAGCTCCAGAATCCCTACAGCACGGATGTCAAACATGCAGCCCGGGGGCCAGATCAGGCCCCCGGAGGGCTTCCATCAGGCCTGCAGTGGAACTGGCCATCTCCTGCTTCCAGTGCTGCTGCTGCTGCGTCATAGTTTGCTTCGCCAGACTCTCTTAATCACTCAGAAGAAGAAGAAGAAGAAGAGATTGGAGTTATACCCCACCCTTCACTACCCAGAGGAGTCTCAGAGCGGCTTACAAACTCCGTTCCCTTCCCCTCCCCCACAACAGACACCCTGTGAGCAGTGTTCCCTCTAAGCGGAGTTAGTGTGAGCTAGCTCACAGTTTTTTAGCCTCTGGCTCACACATTTTTGTCTTAGCTCAGGAAGGAGGGCTCCAGAGCAAACTAATTTATGCGGCAGCCAAATCACTTGCTCACAACTTTAACGCCAGTAGCTCACACAGTAGAATTTTTGCTCACCAGACTCCACAGCTTAGAGGGAACATTGCCTGTGAGGTAGGTGAGGCTGAGAGAGCTCTGACAGAAACTGCTCTTTCTCAAGGACAGCTGTGCCAGAACTACGGCTTGCCCAAGGTCATCCAGCAGGTGCAAATGGAGGAGTGGGGAATCAAACCCGGTTCTCCCAGATTAGAGTCCACGCACTTAACCACTGCGCCAACTGGCTCAGCCATTTCATGTTTTAACCTGGGTCCTAGACTCAGAACTCTGAGCATGAGATTGCTGTGGTGAATGTCAATAAATCAAAAGTAGGTTTGCATCTTACAGAGCTAATGTTTTAAGTATGTTTTTTATTTTAAGTAAAAAAAATCCCTTTGTGTTTGTGTCCTTTATAAACTCTGCTACCTGGCATTACATTTTATGATACGCATGGCCCGGCCCGACAAGGTCTCATTTATGTCAGATCCGGCCCTCACGAGTTCGACACCCCTGCCCTACAGTCTTACCAATCCACTTGTTTCTATCAATCTGAACACATCTTGGTTACATTCAGGCTGTGTTGCCAACAGGCCAGCCTTGGCACCGCAGTAGGCTAATAGTAGGCCTAGATCCACTCACCTAATAACCGTATACTAAGTGGTAAATGGAACAGCAATATGAAATCTGCTTGCAGCAAAGGGGTTTTTCGTAACACAAAGGGATCGTCGTATGGGAGAAATGAAAAGAAGAAGCAACATCTCTACAAAGGGTGCCAACCTCCAGGTGGGGCCTGGAATCTCCCTGAATTAGATGTCCAGGTCGCCAAGATCACTTCACCTGGAGAAAATGGCTGCTTTGGCGGGTGGACTCCATGGCATTATTCTCCACTGAGGACCACCCATCCCCAGACTCCTCCCCCAACAGACTCAACCCCCAAGTCTCCAGGTATTTCCCAACCCAGAGTTGGCAAACCTGAAGTGTGTAGGCATATTACCGCCATCAACAAAACAAACCCCCTACTTAGTATTTGCCTAGCATAGATTTCAGCTGCGTTTCTATGGGTAATGGTGGAAAGTGCTGTCAAGTCAGAGCCAAAGCTGCATATTGTCTGTAATGTACATTGTATTAAGCAGGGCTCTTTTTGTAGAAAAAGCCCAGCAGGAACTCATTAGCATAATAGGCCACACCCAACAGCAGAAACGCATTAGCATATTAGGCCACATCCTGACAACAAAGCTCATTAGCATATTAGGCCACACCCCCATGTTACCACAAGTGGGGTCATCCAGCCACACCCACCTTTTGCTTCTTATTCTGTTTACCTTGTTTGTTGTCAGGAACTCCTTTGCATGTTAGGCCACACACACCTCATGTAGCCAATCCTGATGAGTTTCTGTTGTTGGGTGTGGCCTATTATGCTAATGAGTCCCTGCTGGGAGTGGCCAACTCGGGAGCCAGCTGGAACTCCGTTCCTGTGCCTTCCTGCCCAAAAATAGCCCTGGTATTAAAGACAATCCCCCATAACCCATTAAAAGGTGAGCTAGCATCTGGGTACAATGCTGGTGACATAACAGATCTCCAGTCTCAAGAGGTGAGAGAGGAAAAAATACATGGGTGTGTGGAGGTGGGAGTCCTCCCACATCAGCATCATGACCCCTAAATTCCCCACAAGAGTCAATGTGTAGATAATGAGAATTATCCCAAAGAGGAGAAGCCTTGTCTTGCGGTCACTGGAGAGTCCTACCAGGATGAATCCAGTGTTCAGGTGAGGTTGTTGGCCCTGACTTAGAGAACTGTTGAGAAACTGTCATTTTTAGCATTTAACACTTTCCTAATGATTTCATCTTCTTTGATGGTATCAGTTGTTCCAACACTTGCGTGATTTTTGGAAGTCGCCTACACCACCAATGATTTCAACATGGCGGGAGAAGATATGGGATCAGTTCATTATGGCCAAAATTACAGACTCCCTGGGGAGACTCAAAGATGGGAATGTGCCAACCTACTCTGAATTTGTAAGGATATGGGCTCCGGTATTGGAGTACATGACTGCAAATAATATTTTGCCAGCAAAGTTAATATATCATAAATGGCTACATTTATAAGTCACCATTAAATACAAAAGAAAACACACCAACCTCACAGATCACTATAAGGGAATGGCCCCTTCTGATAAGCTGGGGTGACACTAAAGAAGTGCCTTATGATATGTAGTTACTAGTATGGGAAAATTGGAATTACGGTCAAGTCATTGTTAAATTTATTTATTTATTTATTTATTCAACTTTCTATCCCGCTCACCCCATAAGGGCTCTGAGCGGCTTACATATATATATTAGGTACAACATTCCTATCCTAGGGCCACATATGTGCAGCGGGAGGTGGCTATCCTACCAGGCACCCATATTCTGTAGCAGGTCTTCTGTTGCGAGGGGGACAGTCCGGCGGCAACCTCTCTCCAGCGCTGGTCTTTTGTTATAAAGTTCCACCTTCCTGGCGCTTGCGAATCCACCTCCAGGCCGGATCCACTCCGCATTTTCGCGCATGCTTCGCAGCGGCCTCTGTCCACATTGGGCTCCGGCCTGATGCGTTGCTCCGCCTCTGTGCCTCGTCGGTCCGGCCTCCTTCCTTCGCCTCGCTTTGCCAGCCGCCACCATGGCTCCTCCACCGTCCATCGCCTTCTGCCGTCCGTCGCTCTCCACCGTCGCTGCTACAGGGGCGGGTGCCCCCCGCTCTAATAGCAGGTACCCCATTTATCTAATCACCCTTTAATGGGCTTTTGAACCGCTGGGTGGGCGGGAGCTGGGACAAGGGCCAGGAGCTCACCCTGACCGCGGCGGGATTCGAACAGCCGAAGCTGTTCGAACAGATGTTAAGGCAGGCATTCCTTTACTGCCTGCGCCACCGCAGTAACTAAGTTGTAACTAATGCTTATGCTTTAGTTGTAAGTTGTAACTAATGCTTATGCTGATGAATGTAAAGCTGTTAAAAACTCAATTAAAAAATTATTTAAAAAAATAAATATGCGTGCACTGTTCCTTTTAGAAAACATCCTTACTATAAACATTCGTTCTGTGTCATTATCATAACAAAAGAATGCTCACCTTCCCTAACTGCGTGAAAGAAGAACTTCTGTACCACTGAGTGACCCAGCCCACTTTACAGTATTGACACTTGAAGCCTTGATAGCTTATGGTGAAAGGGGGGGATCTCTGCTTGTTGTTTCATAAATATAAAAATAGTTTATGTCATTTCTAAAACCCATTGAAAACATAAGCACTTGAAAAGCCTAACCCAACAAGGGGCTATCCTCCTCCCTTCTCAGTCATACCTTTGGGTTTCCCTCTGATGATCTTCAGCAACCAGAGTGGAGTTTGTCATGCCACTGGCTTCTGTGCAATAGCTGTGTGGGGTTCAGTGACCTTTTGAAGGGGAGCTGCGAAAAACCTGCCCAGAAAGTTCGCTCAACTCTCAGTGACTTCAGAAGAACACCTGAAGCTGTCTTGGACTACAGCCATCTTGCTCGGTACTGTTAGACCGTTGATTTATCCTGCTCAGCAATGCCCCATCTGCTCTAAGCAAAGACATCTCTGCAGGGTCTTGGGCTAATAAAGACCTTACCCAACATCTTATAAACTGAGATTCTTTGACCTGGAGATGCTTGGAACTGAAATTGGGATCATGTGCATATACAAAGCAGGTGGTCTTCCAACAAGCCAGGATAAAGAATTTCACTGTTCCATCGGTGACTTGTAAACACAGGAACATCAACACAGAACTTTTTACTGAAGTTCACAAAGCCAAAATTTGTCTGCTATTAGTGGCAGTAGCTCTCCAGGATCCGCAGACAATCCTATCTAAGCTGTCTGAGCCCTGCTACTAGACATCCTTTCATTGGAGATGCATATGGGACCTTACATCTCTACCATCTTCTGTACCATAGTGGTCCCAACCTGATTTACCAGGGAAATCTGTACAGCCGTATTGTAGTTTTGTACTATAGTTTTGTAGACAAGCACATAGCTCTCGGTCTGTGTAATGGTGCCTTCACATGTTCTTGACCAGCACACGGAGCAGCTTATGTACAAAAGCTTACAATGCCCAGCTATTTCATGTTTTCTCCCAGGTCTTAGGCTCAGAGCATTGGTCATGAGATTTCTGCAATATATGTCAATAAATCAAAAGTAGGTCTGCAACTTACAGATACGAACCTGGACAATACCTGAACAGCATACTCAAGATTGCTACAGCATAGACATTGCCTCCAGATTTTGATGCAATAATTCAAAGCAAGAGGTATCAGTTATCAGAGACTGATAAATAAACAAAATGTTGCAGGAGTGCTAATGTTTTAAGCATGTTTTATTTTAAAGTTTTTAAAAATATTTAATTGTGTTCATCTGTGTCCTTCATAAAGTTTATATCTCCGCTTACCTGGCATTACATTTTATGAACCACATGGCTTGGCCCGACAAGGTCTCATTTATGTCAGATGCCGTTCTCATAACAAATGAGTTCAACATCCCTGTCCTAGTAGCTACCAAGACAATATGTAGGCTGATCAAGGGCTGAATATTCATTGTAAACCACCAGCATTGAAGATCTATATGCACAGCATTCATAATTTCAACTGGTGACCCTTTGGGCCAATACTAGCATTCACCTTTTCGAGGCAAAGCCCAATCTTTGCAGCGCCTTGGCCGTTGCTGCATGGACATCTTTGTTCCGTAAAGTGTAAATGATGGGGTTCAAGAGAGGAGTGACCACAACATACAGCACTGCAATTTGTTTGTCACTATCAGAGGATCTTCCTGACTGGGGTATAATATAGTTAAGGGTGGTTGTGCCATAGAACAGAATGACCACTGATAAATGGGACCCGCATGTCGAGAAGGCCTTGCGCAGTCCACTGGCTGAGTGCATTTGGAACACTGAGAACAAAATGAGCCCATAAGAGATCATGATAACTGAAAAGGGAATCAGGATGACCATCCCTGCAAACAGGAAAATTATGGCTTTTGTGGAGTGGATGTCGTCGCATGCTAGTTTCAGCACCATCGGTATCTCACAGATAAAGTGGTTGATGCAGCAGGGATGACAGAAAGGGTGGCTAAAGGTTAAGCTGATACATACTACCGACACACAGAAGCCACCTCCCCAACAGGCTGAAGCCAGTTGTACCTGGCGCCATCTTCCCATGGCAGTGGCATAGGTCAGGGGATGGCAGATGGCCAAATAACGATCATAGGCCATGACACCCAGCAGAAGGGCTTCAGCAGTACCCAGAGCCAAAGCTGTATACATCTGTAAGGCACATTGGATTAAGGACAGTCCTCCATGACCCATTAGAAGGTGAGCCAGCATCTGGGGAATGGTGCTAGTGGCATAACAAAGATCCAGGCTCGAGAGGTGAGTGAGGAAGAAATACATGGGTGTATGGAGGTGGGAGTCCACCTGTGCCAGCGTGATGACCCACAGGTTCCCCGCAAGGATGCATGTGTAGAGGATGAGAATTATCCCAAACAGTAGAATCTGTGTCTTGCGGTCATTGGTGAGTCCCACCAAGATGAAATCAGCAGTAGCAGTGAGATTGTCAGACCCCATTCAGAACTCCTCCTACAGACAGAGAAATGTTGAGAAACTGTCATTTTTAGCATGTAATGCATTTTCTTATGGATTTCACCATCTCCTATTGTACCAGTTGTGCCAACAGCTACATGATATTTTAATGAATCCTCTGAGAAAAGCCCTTGTGTGTGCACTGGTCCTTTTAGACTGGAGGATGTAGGATCATACAGTTGGAAGGGACCTCCAGGGTCATCTAGTCCAACCCCCTGCACAATTGCAGGAAATGCACAAGAAGCTCCCCCTCCACATGCCCAGTGACAGCTGTTCCACACCCAGAAGATGGCAAAAACCCTCCAAAGTGGTGATCAGCATTTCCCGGGGCGTGTAAGAAAGGACCATAAAAACTAAGCACTGTTGCAAGCCTTCCTGCCCTCCCTTCTCATGACCTGCCTAACTTCACAGAATCCACATTGCTGTCAGATGGCCGGTACGTCACTAGGAGAAACATTTACCGACAATAAACATTCATTCTGAGCCATGAGCATCACTAAAGAATTATCAGCTTCCACAAGGGCATGGTAGAAGATAAGCTATTTTTTCCACTGCAATTAGAAGAATCCCAATACTGCAGTGGGGCCATAATTCCCGTGCTCTCATATCTTTTTTCCCCATCCTGAGCTATCTCCCTTTATTTTCTAGCCCGCACTGCACTCTACAGAAAACTGGTATTTTGCTCTGCTCTGCTATTTAGGCTTCACATCTGGAAGGCCGGAAAGCTCTGTTCCAACAGATTCCACTTCTCCTCTGTTCTATTCCCCATTCCCCCACATTTAGCTTTAGCCTAAAAAGTAACTCCAGCTCCAAACTGGAGTTGCTGTGATCGATTTTTTGCTGTTGTTGCTATTATACTGTTACTTGGGATAAAGAATGTGCCATTTATCTGTGCTCTGATTTGGTATTTTCGAGTGTTTGCTTCGGAAATGAAGAAAGGTTAAAGAGGTCAAAGGGATAAGGGCTTGTGAAGTAAGGTTAAAGAGGTTAACTAATCATCAAAGCAATGGGGGGTGGACGTCTGTGGCCCTGAAAACATCAATACTGGCCCTCCAGACAAAAGTGGCCCTCGTGGGACCCGAGGTGGGGAGGAAAGCATGAAAGAGCCTGGGTTGGGGGGTGGGGTGGAAGGAGATGAGGGAAGGTGGAGCAGCGATGGTGCAGGAGAGAGAGGAGGCGGAGATCCGAGGCTTGGGGGACAAAGGGGAAGGCAATCTCCTTTTCAAAAAAGCAACTGGGATTTTGGGAAAGCAGCCCATGGGGCAGTGACAGGGGGGGGTCAGCAAATGAGGCCAGGCCCAAAAGAGGGAACCCCGGAGACCTGGAAGTCAAGGATCACAGGGTTGGAAGGAAAGGGGGGGGAATCTCCTTTTGGTAGAAGAGGAGAGAGATGGAGACTCTATTCTACCGCATCACCAACCTTATGAAATGATCCGGTTTAGTAAATGAGAAGGTTCGTAGTTCGGGGTTCATGGGGTCTCACGGACCATGAACCGGGACAAACCTCCATTTCCCCATTCCGTGCCGATCCCTAATCTTGAATTCTGTAGCTGTAAAATGACAGGAACTTTGTAAAAAAATCCTCTAAAATGAATCATAACCTTTGTACCCATAGCTGCACACCTAAAAATAAATGGCTCTTATACAGAAGGAATAGGCTACCTTCTGCCCACTGGAGATCAGAGTCTTGATACGAGAGAGGACAGAAATTATTCCTAGAGGCCAAGGAGGTCCTGGTCTCTATGGCTGGGAGAGGACCTGCATTTTTGATGAGTCAGACCCATGGACCCTCTTGCTCAGCACTTCCTACCTTGACCAGCAGCAGATTTCCAGGGCTACAGCTAGATGTCCTTCTCTGTCCTAGAAATGTTAAGGACAATGGAGATGCCTGCAAAGCATGTGCTCTGAATTCCAGGTCTTTGGCCATCTTGAGAGGTTCTCCTCCAGACAATATTTAAAAACTCCTAAGACGAGGGTCAACCCACCCTGGTTTGTTCAACTTTGTGACCAGTCTCAAGCAATAGGAAACAGGCAGCATGGCGGATGACTTTTTTTTTTCACCCTGAAATCTCAAATGCTTAAAAATTCAAGAAGAGGATAAAGCCTATGTGTCTTCTTCAGGATTGCTTCAGTCCCTTTGGAATTTTTTTTCTCAGTCATTAAAATTTTCATTCTTCCCTCATGACCTCTAATTCATGAAAGCTCCTACTGGAATAAAGTGTTGTTGTTCTTTAAAGTGCTGTTCATTCTTGTGTGTGTTTTTTTTCTCTTACCCCAGCCTCATTACTCTGAACAACGCTTACAAAATGAAGGGGGGAAAAGTTCTTGAAACTTTTCCACAATGAAGTGACAAAAAAATCACACAGGTCAGTTTTTCAGGTTACACAGAGGTTCGTTTCAGGGGTCATTAAATGTGTAGCATTTGATCCACGGCTCAGGCTAAGGTGGTAACCGAACTTGGTTTATGCATGGGATTGAGAAAACTGATAGAGTGAACTTTTCTCCATCTCCCCTACTGCCAATGGGTAACTAATAAAGTTGCCCGGCAGTAGATTCGAGGTGGACAAAATGAAGCACTCTGTTACTTAATGAGGCATTGAACTGTGGAACTCACTGCCAGTAGGCATGGTGATATGGGCCTCTGGGACACCTGGTTGGCCACAGTGTGAAACAGGATGCTGGACTAGGTGGACCGCAGCTCTGATCCAGCAGGGATCTTCTTATGTCCTTTTGAGGTGCAACTAGGGCTGCAAACTCTGGGTTGGGAAATTTTTAGTGATTTGGGGGTAAAAGGTGAGGTGGGACCCACCATAGCTAGGTATAGTGCCATACAGTCCTTCCTCCAAAGCAGCAATTTTCTGCAAGGGAACTGATCTCTGTCATCTGGAGATAAGTAGTAATTTTGGGAGATATCCAGGCCCCACCTGGAGGTTGGCAACCTAGGGGCAGCCTACCTCGTAGTCATTTGTTAAGGAAGCTTAGGCCATGGAACTAGAAAATTAACTTTCTCCATGACACCATCAGCATAGTCGGGTTATTCGGGGTTTTTTAGAAATACTCTAGATACTAGTCCGTGGTGTTGTTTAGGTTGTTAGGTAGTGGTATCCCAAAGACCACTCAGTCAGTATCTAGGCTAAACGGAGACTAAATCATCATTGTCAACACATGGCATTCAAGATCTTTATTCACAATATCCATAATTTCAACTGGGGACCCTTGGGGCCAATATTAACATTCAACTTTTTGTGGCAAAATCCAATCTTCGCAGCATCTTGGCCATTGCATGATGGACATCTTCGTTTCGTAGAGTGTAAATAGTGGGATTCAGGAGGGGGGGTGACCACAACATGAAACACTGCAATTTGCTTGTCGATATCAGAAGATCTTCCTGACTGGGGTGTAATATAGTTAAGGGAGGTTATGCCATAGAACAAGGTGACCACCACCAATAAATGGGACCCACACATCAAGAAGGCCTTGTTCAGTCAACTGGCTGATTGCATTGACAACAGAGAAAACATAATGAGCCCAAAGGAGACCAAGATGACTGAAAAGGGTATCAGGATGGCCAACCCTGCAAAGAGGAAATTGACAGCTTTTGTAGTCTGGGTGTCATCGCCTGCCAGTTTCATCACCATCGGTATCTCACAGATAAAGTGGTTGATGCAGCAGGGACCCCAGAAGTGGTGGATGAAGCTGATCCTGACATATATTGCTGCAACATAGAAGCCACCTGCCCAAGAGGCCAAAGCCAGTTGTGCCTGGTGCCATCTTCTCATGACAGCAACAGAGGTGAGGAGATGGCAGATGGCTAAATAATGATCATAGGCCATGACATGCAGCAGAACCCAGAGCCAAAGCTGCGTATGTCTGTAATGCATATTGTATTAAGGACAATCTCCCATAACCCATTAAAAGGTGAGCTAGCATCTGGGGTACAATGCTAGTGACATAACTGATCTCCAGGCTGGATAGGTGAGTGAGGAAAAAATACATGGGTGTATGGAGGTGGGAGTCCGCCTGCATCAGCATCAGTTGTGCCAACAATTGCATGAGTTTTGAGTAAATTATCTGAGAAACCTGCACATGGGTGCACTGTTCCTCTTAGAAAACCTCCTTACTATAAACATTTGTTCTGTGTCATTATCTTCCCTCCATTGGCTGAGGCTTCTCCCTCTCCTCATCCCCCGGGGAGGGGGGGAAACAGCAAGCTTACTTTGCCCAGTTCCCTCTATTGCAGGGGAGAGACACAAAGCACCTTTAAACCAAACAAATTTTTGTTCAAAGTATGAACTTTTTGCTTTGCTACACAGAGAGAGAGAGACAGAGAGACAGAGAGAGAGAAAGTTGGGGGGTTGGGGACTCATTATGCCAGGGCTCTCCTGAGTACAACTGGGTTCCCCTCCTCTTTTTCACTCTATTCATATCCTCATCATCCAGTCTTTCTCAGTAGGAAAGCAATGTGAACTATATAGATGAGGAGTAACAACAAGCCAGTGAGGTGGATTAGGCTGAGAGTGTGTGTCCAGACCAAGTTCACCCAGCACATTTCCTTTGTGGACTGAGAACTTTGAACTTAGACTTCCCAGATAGTAGGCTGATACTGACCACTATGCTTTGCTGTCTCTCTGTTCTTGCACTGCCTCAGAGGAGTTGGAGTTATTTATCTGGGGAAGACTATAGTTTTGTAGACAAGCACATAGCTATTGGTCTGTGTAATGGTGCCTTCACATGTTCTTGACCAGCATACGAAGCAACTTATGTACAAAAGCTTACAATGCCCAGCCATTTCAGGTTTTCCCCTAGGTCTTAGGCTCAGAGCATTGACAGTGAAATTTCTGCAATGAATGTCAGTACATCAAAATCAGGTCTGCAACTTACAGACACACACCTGAACAGCATACTCAAGATTTCTACGGCACAGACATTGCCCCCAGATTTTGATGCAATAATTCAGAGCAAGAGGTGTCAGTTATCAGAGAAGGATAAATTAACAAAATATTGCAAGAGTGCTGATGTTTTAAGCATGTTTTATTTTAAGGGTTTTTTTTAAAAAAAAAATCTTTAATTGTGTACATCTGTGTCCTTCATAAAGTTTATATCACTGCTACCTGGCATTACATTTTATGTCCCAGCCCGACAAGGCCTCATTTATGTCAGATCTGGTTCTCGTAGCAAAGTAGTTCAACACCCCTGTCCTAGTAACTACCAAGACAATATCTAGACTGATCAGGTGCTGAGTCTTCATTGTAAACCCACAGAGCTGAAAATCTTTATGCACAGTATCCATAATTTCAACTGGTGACCCTTTGGGCCAATATTAACATTCAACTTTCTGAGGCAAAGCCCAATCTTCGCAGCACCTTGGCCATTGCTGCACGGACATCTTTGTTTCGTAGAGTGTAAATGATGGGGTTCAAGAGAGGAGTGACCACAACATACAGCACTGCAATTTGTTTGTCACTATCAGGGGATCTTCCTGACTGGGGTATAATATAGTTAAGGGAGGTCGTGCCATAGAACAGAATGGCCACTGATAAATGGGACCCGCAGGTCGAGAAGGCCTTGCGCAGTCCACTGGCTGAGTGCATTTGGAACACCGTGAACAAAATGAGCCCGTAGGAGATCATGATAACTGAAAAGGTAACCAGGATGAGCATCCCTGAAATCAGAAAAATTATGGCTTTTGTGGAGTGGATGTCGTCGCATGCTAGTTTCAGCACCATTGGTATTTCACAGATAAAGTGATTGATGCAGCAGGGATGACAGAAAGGGTGGCTAAAGGTTAAGCTGATACATACAACTGAGACACAGAAGCCACCTCCCCAACAGGCTGAAGCCAGTTGTACCTGGTGCCACCTTCCCATGGCACTGGCATAGGCCAGGGGACGGCAGATGGCCAAATAACGATCGTAGGCCATGACACCCAGCAGAAGGGCTTCAGCAGTACCCAGAGCCAAAGCTGTATATGTCTGTAAAGCACATTGGATTAAGGACAATTCTCCACGACCCATTAGAAGGTGAGCCAGCATCTGGGGAATGGTGCTAGTGGCATAGCAAACATCCAGGCTCGAGAGGTGAGTGAGGAAGAAATACATGGGTGTGTGGAGGTGGGAGTCCACCTGTGCCAGCGTGATGACCCATAGGTTCCCCACAAGGATAAATGTGTAGAGGATGAGGATTATCCCAAACAGTAGAATCTGTGTCTTGCGGTCATTGGTGAGTCCCACCAAGATGAAATTGGCAATGGCGGTGAAATTTTCCGACCCCATTCAGACCTTTTCCTGCAGAGAGAGATAAATGCTGAAAAGCTGTCACTTTTAGCATGTAAATGCATTCCTTACGGATCTCACCATCTCCTATTGTACCAGTTGTGCAAACAGCTGCATGATATTTGAATAAGTTCTCTGAGAAAAGCCCTTGTGTGTGCACTGTTCCTCTTAGACTGGAGGGTGTAGAATCATAGAATCATAGTGTTGGAAGGGTCCTCCAGGGTCATCTAGTCCAACCCCCTGCACAATTCAGGAAATCCACAAAAAGCCCACACACACACACACACCCAGTGACCGCTGTCCCACACCCAGAAGATGACAAAAACTCTCCAGGATCTCCAGCCAAACTGGCCTGGAGAAAAATGGCTTCCTGACCCCAAAGTGACTATCAGCATTTCCCTGGGCGTGTAAGAAAGGGCCATAAGAACCATGCACTGGTGCAAGCCTTCCTGCCCTCCCTTCTCATGATCTGCCTAAGTTCACAGAATCAGCATTGCTGTCAGATGGCCGGTGTGTCATTAGGAGAAAATTTTTCCAACAATAAACATCCGTTCTGAGCCATGAGCATCACTAAAGAATTATCAGCTTCCATAAGTGCATGGTAGATGAAAAGCTATTTTTAACATCACCATTAGAAGAATCCTAATATTGCAGTGAGGCCAAAACTCCCATTCTCAAAAACACATCTATGATATAAAACTTCATTGGACTTCAAGGTGCCTCTGGACTCAAACTTTGTTCCACACCGCTGGTAGCAAATTGTGGGAAAGGAGTCCACCTTTGCGGATGAGATTTTGCCCAGAGGCTAAGAAATCACTAGCTGACTGCAAAGTGCTTTCTTTTAAATCAAATGTTTTCAGACATTGAACATCCCGCCCCCACCCTGAAGCTCTGAGCTCCTGTCGCATCATGTACAATTATTGACTTACTATTCTGAGTCATCAGCATACACAGAGAACAATCACCTGTCAGAATGGTGAATTAGAAAAGCCAGAAGTGTGGGAGCCTTCCTGACCTCTTCAGGCAGACCATTCCACTGAGAAACTGATATCAGGCTGCAGGCAACAGCAAAGCTGACTCACAAGGGAAGTGGCCAGGTGCCCTAGAGGGCACTCCCTTGACAATAACATGATTCTTTGACGTCCTGAGGGCTCCTGGAAGTTCGGGCCATGAATAACCATCCAGGATTGTGGAAGAATAACTTGCCTTCTAGGACCCTCCAGGAATCTGCCTTACGACACACAATTCCCTAGAAAACTAATGGCAAGTGAGGCCAGGCCCATCGGCCATCTCCTCACCTTTGTTCATTGGGCTTCCCAACCTGATAATTTATTCAGAAACCCAAATGGGGCCTTCGAGGCCTGCCTGGTCCTTTGTTAAACCAGGCCTAACTGGTATTCTGGGATGATAACCAAATCAGCCCGGGATGACATTTCCCATATTTCCCCATACTTTTGGAACATGGTTAATCACGCCCATATTTTGGAGCTCTACCTACCTTCCCCTCCTCTAAAATTCAGACCTTCCAATAGGATTCAAGGTTTCTTGCCTGCTGGTGGTCCATAAAAGCCACCTCTCAACCCCCAAACCATTGTGGCTGGTTTCTGGATCCTACCTGTTATTCCAGCCTCATGGTCCATCGACTTCTTTGTTGAAATCACTGAGTCTGATCCTGGCTACAAACCGAACTGCAACAGAGGGTCCCCACACCCTGGATCCATCCTTTTTTCATTTGATTTCTCTGTAGACTAGGACAGGTATATCCCGCCCCCATCGTGATCTATCGCCATTTATTTTCTAACCCACTCTGTGCTATACAGAAAATGGTATTTTGCTCCTTTCTGCTATTTAGGCTTCACATCTGGAAGACTGGAGAGCTTTGTCCCAACGTGTTCCACTTCTCCTCTGTCCCATTCCCCATTTCCCCACATTTAGCTTTGGCTTGAAAAGTTATTCCAGCTCCAATCTGGAGTCGCTCTGATTGATTTTTGGTTGTTGCCGTTATCTGTACTTTGATTTGATGTTTTTTAGTGTCTGTGTAGGACATGAAGAAAAGTTAAAGTGGTTAAAGAGGTTTTAGGGCTCTTTAGCTGGAGGAACAACAACTGAGGGGTGACATGATAGAGGTTTACAAAATAAGGCATGGGATCAAGAAGGTAGAGAAAGAAGTATTTTCCTCCCTTCCTCACAATACACAAACTTGAGGGCACTCCGTGAAATTAATGAGCAGTAAGCTTATAACAGATAAAAGGAAGTACTTCTTCACCCAAAGAGTAATTAACACATAGAATTCACTGCCACAGGAGGAGGTGGTGGCTACAAGCATGGACGGCTTCAAGAGTGGATCAGATAACCATGAAGCAGAGGACCATTAGAGGCTATTAGCCACAAGGAATAGATGGAACATAATGTCTGTGGCAGTGATGCTCAGTGGGAGGGCTTCTGAAGTTGTTGCTCTGCTGGTGGACCTCCTGATGGCACCTGGGTTTTGGCCACTGCATAACACAGCATGTTAGACTGGATGAGCCTTTGGCCTAATCCAACATGGCTTCTCTTATGTTCTTATGATAAGCAAGAACCAGAAAGGAGTTCCTCCTACCACCAGCTTCTTTCCCATACCAATGTGAGGGTGACTCAGCTTTCTAAACTGACATCCAGAAAACCTTTACAGAAATTCAGTCACCTATCAGTGACTTCAGTTGAATATCTGAAACTGCCTCCAGTATGGAAACAGCAAACACCTAGAATTTCCTATTTAATAAACAGGACAATGTACTTATTTCATATTTTTACCCTGCATTTCTTCTGCTCTGGGGACTCAAAGCAACTGATAATGATGATGCACCCAAAACAAAGTACTATTTAAATGAAGGCATAAAATTCCAAAGGCCCCCATACAACCATAAAGCAGGGAGTAAACCCTAAGGCCATTTCATGTTGATATACTTGGTGAAAGAGCCAAGGTCGGAGATGGAAGGGTGTGGGAGTCTCCCTGTGAGTTTGGCATCTCTATCCCACCGGAGAGGGGGAGTTGTTCTACTGCATCACAAACCTCACAAAATGAACCTGTTCAGTAAACATGAAAATTCAGGGTTCATGGAGTCTCACAAACCATGAACCAGAATGAACCTCTGCTTTCCCAGTTTGTGCCCATCCCTAATCTAGAATTCCCTAGCTGTAAAATGACAGGAAGTTTGTAAAAATCCTCTGAAATAAATCAAAACTTTTGTACTCGCAGCTACACACTTAAAAATATATGGCTTTTATACAGAAGGAATAGGCTACTTTCTCCCCCCAGAGATCAGACTCTTGATGTGAGAAAGGACAGAAATTATTCCTAGTGGCCAAGAAGATCCTGGTCTTTAGGGCAGGGAGAGGGCCTGCATTTTAGATGAGTCAGACACATGGACCCTCTTGTTCAGCACTTCCTACCTTGACTGGCTGCAGATTTCCAGGGCTTCAACTAGATGTCCTTCTCAGTTCTGGAAATGTTAAGGACAATGGAGATGCCTGTAAAGCATGTCCTCTGAATTCCAAGTCCTTGGCCATCTTGTGAGGTTCTCCTCCAGCCAGTATTTGAAGAGTCAACTTTGTGACCAGTATCAAGCAACAGGAAACAGACAGCATGGTGGATAACTTTTTCAGTCATGTGATTGCAAACATCTAAAAATGTGAGAGGATAATACAGCCTAGGAGACTTCTCCATCGGGATTGCTTCAGTCCCCTTGGTGTGTTTTTTCCTCTCTTAGTCATTACCTTTTTATTTTTCCCTTATGACCTCTAATTCATGAAGACCCCTACTGGGATGGTGGTGTTGTTCTTTAAATTGCTGCTCATTCCCCCACCCCTCTTATTCCAGACTCATTACTGTGAACAACACTTACAACATGATGGGGGGGAGTTCTTGAAACTTTTCCATGAATGAGGGCCAAAAATAAAACTGGTCAGTTTTTCAGGTTACACAGAGGTTCCTTTCAGGGGTCATTAAATGTGTAGCATTTGATCCGCGGCTCAGTCTACAAGGGTAACAGAACTTGGCTCGACAATATAGTTATTGAGATAAATAATTAAAAGTATGCATGGGATTGAGAACTTTTCTCTTTCTCCCAGAGTGCCAATGGGTAACTAATAAAGTTGCCAGGCAGTAGATTCATAGTGGACAAAATGAAGTACTGCTTTACTTAATGAGACACTGAACTGTGGAACTCACTGCCAGTAGGCATGGTGGCAAGGTCTGCTGGGATACCTGGTTGGCCATTGTGTGGAACACGGTGCTGGATTGGGTGGACTGCAGCTCTGATCCAGCAGGGATCTCCTTACGTTCTTATGAGGTGCAACTATGCCTGCAAACTCTGGGTTGGAAAATTCTTAGTCATTTGGGGGTGGAGTGTGGGCTGGGACCTCAGCTAGGTATGATGTCGTACAGTCCTTCCTCCAAAGCAGCAGTTGCCAGCAAGGGAACTGATCTTTGTCACCAGGAGATAAATAGTAATTCTGGGAGGTCTCCAGGCCCCACCTGGAGTTTGGCAACCTTAGGTGCAACCTATCTTGTGCCTGTAGTTGTTTGTAAGGCAGCTGAGGCCACAGGCCAAGAAAATGAACTTTCTCCACAATACAATCTGCATAGTCAGGTTCATCATTTTTTTTAGAAATAGTCTAGGTACTGGTCCATGGTGTTGTTTAGATTGTTACATAGTGGTATCCCACTGACCACTGAGTTAGTATCTAGGCTGAACAGAGACAGAATCATCATTGTAAACACACAACATTCATGATCTTTATTCACAACTGACCCTTTGGGCCAATATTATCATTCACTTTTTTGTGGCAAAACCCGATCTTCGCAGCATCTTGGCCATCGCCCGATGGAAATCTTTGTTTCAAAGATTGTAAATTATGGGGTTCAGAACCGGGGTGATTGTGCCATAGAACAAGGTGACCACCAATAAATGGGACCCGCAAGTTGAGAAGGCCTTGCGCAGTCCATTGGCTGACCGCATTTGCAGTACAGAAAACAGAAGGAGCCCTTCCGAGACCAAGATGACTGAGAAGGGTATCAAGATGACCAACCCTGCAAACAGAAAATTGACAGCTTTTGTAGTCTGGGTGTCATCGCATGCCAGTTTCATCACCATTGGTATCTCATTGTACCTGGTGCCATCTTCTAATGGCAGTGGTGTAGGTCAGGGGACGGCAGATGGCTAAGTAACCTGGGGCATAATATTGAGTTAAACCATTGGTTACGTGTATGGAAAACAAATGTGAGGATTACTAAAGCAACTTCATATAAGGAAAATATATATAAAATGTTTTATAGATGGTATATTACCCCAGAAAAATTAGTTATATTTTATCCTGACTTACAGTATGAGGTCAAATGTCCATGAGGTCAAATGTCCATGAGAAAAAATGATACAATGAATCTTCCCAAATTTTGTGCATATGTTAAGTTTTGTCTTTGACCGATTTCTCACTAGCGCTGCTCCATTCTCACTCTTCCTTTCCCCCCGATTCTACGTGTCAATTTCCCACTACTTGCTGGTGGCCACATTTTGCCCTGCAGCTTCACCCGATTTCCCCTGCGTCTTCTCGATCCTCTTTTTTGATCAAGAAGATGCAGGGGAAATTGGGTGAAGCTGTGGGGCAAAATGCAGCCACGTAGCAAGTAGTGGGAAATTGACATGTAGAATCGGGGTGAAAGGAAGAGCAAGGATGGAGCAGTGCTAGTGGGAAATTGGTCTTTGTCTGTTTTGTGTGTACTATATGTATACATTTTCTCAAAAAAAAAACCCCACAAATGAGTTCAACACTCCTTTCCAAGACAATATCTAGGCTGAACAGGTACTGAATCTTCACTGTAAACCAGCAGCACTGAAGATCTTTATGCACAGCATTCATAATTCCAACTGGCGGTGACCCTTTCAGCCAATATTAGCATTCAGCTTTTTGAGGCAAAGCCCAGTCTTCGCAGCACCTTGGCCATCGCCGCATGGACATCTTTGTTCCTTAGGGTGTAAATGATGGGGTTCAGAAGAGGAGTGACCACAACATACAGCACTGCAATTCCTTTGTCACTATCAGGGGATCTTCCTGACTGGGGTATAATGTAGTTAAGGGTGGTTGTGCCATAGAACAGAATGACCACCGATAAATGAGACCCGCAAGTCGAGAAGGCCTTGCGCAGTCCACTGGCTGAGTGCATTTGGAACACTGAGAACAAAATGAGCCCATAAGAGATCATGATAACTGAAGAAGGTAACAGAAGGACCATCCCCGCAAACAGGAAAATTATAGCTCTTGTGGAGTGGATGTCATCGCATGCTAGTTTCAGCACCATCGGTATCTCACAGATAAAGTGGTCGATGCAGCAGGGATCGCAGTAAGGGTGGCTAAAGGTTAAGCTGATACATACTATTGCGACACAGAAGCCAGTTACCCAACAGGCTGAAGCCAGTTGCACCTGGTGCCATCTTCCCATGGCAGCGGCATAGGTCAGAGGACGGCAGATGGCCAAATAACGATCATAGGCCATGACACCCAATAGAAGGGCTTCGGCAGAAGCCAGAGCCAAAGCTGTGTACATCTGTAATGCACACTGGATTAAGGACAATTCTCCACGACCCATTAGAAGGTGAGCCAGCATCTGGGGAATGGTGCTAGTGGCATAGCAAACATCCAGGCTCGAGAGGTGAGTGAGGAAGAAATACATGGGTGTGTGGAGGTGGGAGTCCATCTGTGCCAGCAAGATGACCCACAGGTTCCCCACAAGGATAAATGTGTAGAGGATGAGGATTGTCCCAAACAGCAGAATCTGAGTCTCACGGTCATTGGTGAGTCCCACCAGGATGAAATTGGCAGTAGTGGTGAGGTTTTCAGACCCCATTCAAAACCTTTTCCTGCAGAGAGAGAGAAATGTTGAGAAGCTATCACTTTTAGCATGCAACACATTTCTTACGGATCTCACCATCTCCTGTTACACCAGTTTTGCCGACAGCTGCATGAGTTTTGAACAAATCCTCTGAGGAAAAACCCATGTGCGTGCACTGTGTGCATTTCCCATCAATAAACATTCATCCTGAGCCATTAGCATAACTAAAGGAATACCAGGTTCCATGAGGACAGATGTAGAGTCCATATAGATAACCATAACCTCAGAGCAGCTTTTACATCTCTGCGTTTTGAATCAATGCCTACGGCCGTATTAGCTGGCCACTATAGTAGAACACCCAAGGAACAGCACTTATGTATTTGTGGTTCTTCCGTTATTGAGGCTCTTCCCCATTATATCCTTGAATGCTCATTGTACACCCAACCTAGGTTAAAATTTCTCTCTGGTATTTTATCAGTTTTAAGCTTTTACTCAGTCCCTGAGAAGATTGTATTTTTGTTAGCCGATTCTAATGCCAATATATTCTATAGAACGGCTCTATTTGCCTTGCCTGCAAAGAAAATACGGGCCAACGCTGTTCTTACGGGAACTAGTTCATATTGATTTTAGCGGGTTTGCTGAGATTCAATTAACTGTTCATAGCTTCAGTTTTATACCTTTTTAATATTTTAGACTATACTCAATTTTATACAATTATCTATGTTTATCATATTTTTCTCTGTTGTTATTTTTCGATTGTAATGGCCTATGGCTAAATACAATAAAATCTGTATCTGGTATCTGTTCTCTTGTTCAGCCTGAATGGGTGAACAGAACATGTGGACTATTTTTATTTCTTTATTAACGTAGATGTAGAGTCCAGTGGCACCTTTAAGACCAACAAAGTTGTATTCAGGGTATGAGCTTGACACACTTGATCTTAGCCAAAAGGTTAAGGCTACCTGATGATTTAGCTTCATGAGAATAATGAACTTCATATAAGGTACACTCACAATGGTAAACTGTCCAAGAAAATCTCAGTTCAGAAGGGCGGTAGACAAGGCTGCTTATTAGCACCCTTCTTGTTTAATATCTATGTAAACACATTGACAAAGCAAGAGAGTACCAGAAAAACATCTACTTCTGCTTCATTGACTATGCTAAAGCCTTTGATTGTGTGGATCACAATAAATTATGGCAGGTTCTTAAAGAGATGGGAGTACCAGACCACCTCATATGTCTCCTGAGAAACCTGTATAAGGGTCAAGAAGCAACAGTTAGAACCGGATATGGAACAACTGATTGGTTTAGCATAGGAAAAGGAGTACGACAAGGATGTATATTGTCACCTTGCTTATTTAATTTATATGCAGAGTACATCATGCGAAATGCTGGCCTGGATGAATCACAAGCTGGAGTTAAAATTGCTGGGGAAAAGATCAATAACCTCAGATATGCAGACGATACCACTCTGATGGCAGAAAGTGAAGAGGACCTAAAGAGCCTCTTGCTCAGGGTGAAAGAGGAGAGTGCAAAAGTGGGCTTGAAGCTCAACATCAAAAAAACTAAGATCATGGCATCTGGCCCCATCACTCCTTGGCAAATAGAAGGGGAAGTCGTAGAAGTAGTGACAGACTTCACGTTCCTAGGATCCCAGATCACTGCAGATGGTGACTGCAGCCATGAAATTAAAAGACGCCTGCTCCTTGGGAGGAAAGCGATGGCAAACCTAAACAGCATGATAAAAAGCAGAGACATCACCTTGCCAACAAAAGTCCGCATGGTCAAAGCAATGGTATTCCCCGTAGTAATGTATGGCTGCGAGAGTTGGACTATAAGGAAGGCTGAGCGCCGAAGAATAGATTCTTTTGAACTATGGTGCTGGAGAAGACTCTTGAGAGTCCCTTGGACTGCAAGGAGATCAAATCAGTCAATCCTAAAAGAAATCAACCCTGACTGTTCCCTTGAAGGCCAGATCCTGAAGCTGAAGCTCAAATACTTTGGCCACCAAATGAGAAGGGAGCATTCACTGGAGAAGACCCTGATGCTGGGAAAGATTGAAGGTCAAAGAAGAAGGGGACGGCAAAGGATGAGATGGTTAGACAGTGTCATCGATGCAACGAACATGAAATTGAGCAGACTTCAGCGGACAGCGGAAGACAGGAGGGCCTGGCGTAATCTGGTCCATGGGGTCGCGAAGAGTCGGACTCGACTGTGCGACTGAACAACAACAACAACAAAACACATTGATTCAATGTGCACATAAGATAGATTTCCATGCCCCGAGTCTTGCAAGAAGAAAGGTGCCAGTTCTCATGTATGCAGGTGACATGGTTCTCCTGTCATAAACAAAAATTGGTCTAAAGCGTGCCATAAGAAAATTCAGTGATCAATGTGATACAGAGCTTTTGACAATTAATTATTCGAAATCTAAAATTATACATTTTAGAAGACATTTAAAAACAACTAACTGGGAAATAAATGGGAACACGATAGATCAAGTTAAAAATTTTCAGTATTTGGGAGTCATCTTTACATTCAATGCTAACTTCAATGCTCCTCTGAAATTCAAACCTTCAAAGTATTTTTCTCCATTCCTCACAATACAAGAACTCGTGGGATTTTAAAAATCCTCTGAAATAAATCAAAACCTTTGTACTCATAGCTGCACACCTAAAAATAAATGGCTCTTATACAGACGGAATAGGCTGATTTCTGCCCACTGGAGATCAGAGTCTTGATATGAGAAAGGACAGAAATTATTCCTAGAGGCCAAGCAGGTCCTGGTCTTTATGGCTGGGAGACGGCCTGTGTTTTTGATGAGTCAGACCCATGGACCCTCTTGCTCAGCACTTCCTACCTTGACCGGCAGCAGATTTCCAGGGCTACAGCTAGATGTCCTTCTCTGTCCTGGAAATGTTAAGGACAATGGAGATACCTGCAAAGCATGTGCTCTGAATTCCAGGTCCTTGGCCATCCTGAGAGTTTCTCTTCCTAGCAATATTTAAAGACTCCTAAGACGAGGGTCCAAACACCTGGTTTGTTCAACTTTGCAACCAGTCTCAAGCAACAGGAAACAGACAGCATGGTGGATGACTTTTATTTTCCATCCTGTGATCTCGAACGTTTAAAGATTCAAGAAGATCATAAAGGCTATGAGTCTTCTCCATCAGGATTGTTTCAGTCCCTTTGGTCCTTTTTCATCAATCATTAGAATTCTCATTCTTCCCTCATGACCTCTAATGAACAAAAGCTCCTCCTGGGATAAAGAGTTCTTTACGGTGCTGCTCAGCTTTTTATTTTCTCTCCTCTTACCGCAGTCTCATTACTCTGAGCAACACTTAACAAAATTGAAACAAAAAGTTCTTGAAACTTTTCCACAAAGAAGTAAACAAAAATCACACAGGTCGGTTTTTCAGGTTACACGGAGGTTCCTTTCAGGGGTCATTAAGTGTGTAGCATTTGATCCGCAGCTCAGGCTAAGGTGGTAACAGTACTTGGATCTACAATATAGTTAAGAACATAAGAGAAGCCAATGTTGAATCAGGCCAATGGCCCATCTAGTCCAACACTCTGTCACACAGCGGCCAAAATATACCAGTTGCCATCAGGAGGTCCAGCAGTGGGGCCAGGGCACTAGAAGCCCTCCCACTGCTGCCCCCTCCAGCACCAAGAATAGAGTGCATCATAGTTAATAATATGTATCATAAAATTTATGCATAGGATTGAGAAAATGGATAGAGGTCCCAGTCACGTGGAGCATTTGCCCCGCAGAAGGCACAATAGTCCAGCGGATTTTCCGGGCACGATCGCACCGGAACATCTGGGAGGCATAGCACACCCGTGGCCAACCCATGGCGTGCCGCCGAAGATGCTCATTTAAAAGATACCTGGATCGACCTACTGGCAAATGGTTTGCCATGGGCTGCCTATGGACTCCCACTGTGTGATCACACTGGTGCGCAGCTATTCCCTGGGTCATCCTCTTTGCTGCGCGTGCCAATGGAGGAAGCCCCGGTGTGCTGCCTTCACGTCTGATCACCTAATGGTGGATCAGATTGCGACGGTGCAAATAGCCACGCCCCCCCCGCGTTATCTGGCCCGTCTGACCGGGGCCAGGGTGAACTTTTCTCCTTCTCCCAGAGTGCCAGGGGGTAACTAATAAACTTGCCAGGCAGTAGATTCAAGGTATGGTGTAAAACCATATAAAAGATCACTTTAGAGCAGGGGTATCAAACTCATTTGTTATGAGGGCTGGATCTGACATAAATGAGACCTTGTTGGGCTGGGCCACGTGTGTGTCATAGAATCTAATGTCAGGTAAAGGTTCCCTTCCTCGAAAGCCAGTCGAATCCGACCCTAGGGTTGCGGTGCTCATCTCCGTTTCCAAGCCGAAGAGCCAGCGCTGTCCAAAGACATTTCCTTGGTCACGTGGCCGGCATGACTAAACACCAAGGCGCACGGAATGCTGTTACCTTCCCACCGAAGTGGTACCTATTTAGCTACTTGCAATTTCTTGCTTTTGAACTGCTAGGTTGGCAGGAGCTGGAACTAGAGATGGGCGCTCACCCCGTCATGCGGCATCCGGGTCTCGAACTGCTGAACTACCGACCTTCCACAGCCTGCAGTTCAGCGTCTTAACCACTTGAGCCACCACAGCTCCTAATGTCAGGTAGCGGAGATATAAACTTTATAAAGGACACAAACACAAAAGGGTTTTTTTAACCTAAAATAAAAACATGCTTAAAAAATTAGCACTCTTGCAATATTTTGTTTATTTAACAGTGTCTGGTCACTGACACCTCTTGCTGTGAATTATTGCATCAAAATGTCTGTGCCATTGCAATCTTGAGTATGCTGTTCAGGTGTGTATCCGTGAGCTGCACAGCAGCAGCAGAACTGGAAGAAGAAGCAGAGGACAGCCAGTTCCACTGCGGGCCTGATAGAAAGCCTCCGGGAGCCTGATCCAGTCCCCGGGCTTCATGTTTGACACCCCTGCTTTAGAGTGCACTATTTAACCAAAATCGCAACCCACAATCTCAGAAAAGCATTCTTATCATTACGTTTCCAGTCAATGCCAACGGAGATGCTGCTCAGGTAGTTTACAAAAACAAACAAACCATGGATCGGTGTAAATGTATTTGTGGAAATTCCATCAAGGACTTACCACCAGGGTTCCCTCTAAGCTGAGTGAGTGTGAGCCGGCTCACAGTTTTTTAGCCTCCAGCTCACACATTTTTGTCTGAGCTCAGGAAGGGGAGGGCTCCAGAGCAAACTGATTTATGTAGTAGCCAAATCGCCCGCTCACAACTTTAATGCCAGCCGCTCACAAAGTCAAATATTTGCCCACAAGACTCCAGAGCTTAGAGGGAGCATTGCTTACCACACTTTTTAAAAATTGTCCTTTATATTCAGAACCAAGGGGGACATTTCTTGCCAATATATTATCTGGTCTCTGCCTTCTGTCTAACCCTGATACATTAAGTTTCATGCTATCAGACATGGATTCTTTTATTTCCAAAAGGATGGCACTCTACACCCTAGCTGCCAGGAAAATCAGAGCAAATGTGGAAACCGGGAAAGTAAACAGCTGATATACATCATTGTTTAATAGTTTTTAGGAATTATCTGATTTTATTGTTGAGTAAAGTTAAAACAAAGATGTTAAATATTTGTATCTGCATCGTATGTATGTTTTTGTTATGTTTGGATTGTAAAGGCCTATAGCCAAATACAATAAATTTTCTACCTACCTACCTACCAGTAGATTCAAGATGGACATAAAGAAGTACTCTGTTACTTAATGAGACATTGAACTGTGGAACTCACTGCCAATAGGCATGGTGATAAGGTCCACTGGGACACCTGGTTGAACACTGTGTGGAACAAGATGCTGAACTAGGTGGACCACAGCTCTGATCCAGCAGGGATCTCCTTATGTTCTTATGAGGTGCAACAAGGGCTACAAACTCTGAGTTGGGAAATTCTTCATGATTTCAGGGTCGAACATGGACTGGAACCTCAGCTAGGTATGATGCCATACAGTCCTTCCTCCAGAGCAGCAATTTTCTGCAAGGGAACTGATCTTTGTCACCTAGTAATTCTAGGAGGTCTCCAGGCCCCACCTGGAGGTTGGCAACCACTGGTGCAACCTACCTCACGTTTATAGTTTTTTTGTTAAGGAAGCTTAGGCCACAGAACCAGAAAATGAACTTTCTCCATGACACCATCTGCATAGTCGGGTTATTCATTTTTTTTAGAAATAGTCTAGCTACTGGTTGTCAAACCTTGCTTCACTCAGTTTGCCATGGGTGCTGGTGGAGGGGAATTCCTTAGGTGGTGGTGTGTGAATGTGAAGTGTGTGACTGCACCATCTTAGAAGTATAACTCTTCCAAAGAAGCCTTCCTCTCATTCACAGAGGAATGCCCTTGAAGCTTCTGGTGCTAGCTTGCTTAGTAGATAATGGGATCATATATTACCCAGGCAAAAGGGGAGTGGAGACGCTGGAGCTAGGCAGAGTGGATGTGAAGTATGAGTGGGCCTTAGAAGGGGTTACATTTGAATTCCTTATATCTTTGATTGTACCCACCAAAATCTTCAGATCTGATACAGTACTGTTAAGACCTGGAACTTGCTTATAACTCAATAAACATATCACTGCCAAAGAAAGTATTGTTGAGAATAACTTGCCCTGGAGTGTGACACTGGTCCATGGTGTGGTCTAGGTTGTTAGATAACGGTATCCCAAAGATCACTCAGTCAGTATCTAGGCTGAACAGAGACTGAATCATCGTTATAAACACACAGCATTCAAGATCTTTATTCACAATATCCATACTTTCAACTGGTGACCCTTTGGGCCAATATTAACATTCAGCTTTTTGTGGCAAAACCCGATCTTCGCAGCATCTTGGCCATCGCATGATGGACATCTTTGTTTCGTAGAGTATAAATGATGGGATTCAAAAGAGGAGTGACCACAACATACAGCACTGCAATTTGCTTGTCGATATCAGGAGATCTTCCTGACTGGGGTATAATATAGTTAAGGGTGGTTGTGCCATAGAACAAGGTGACCGCCAATAAATGGGACCCGCAAGTTGAGAAGACCTTGTGCAGTCCATTAGCTGACCGCATTCGCAATACAGAAAACAGAATGAGCCCATAGGAGACCAAGATAACTGAAAAGGGTATCAAGATGACCAACCCTGCAAATAGGAAATTGACAGCTTTTGTAGTCTGGGTGTCATCACATGCCAGTTTCATCACCATCGGTATCTCACAGATAAAGTGGTTGATGCAGCAGGGACCACAGAAGCGGTGGGTGAAGCTGATGCTTACACATACTACCGAGACAAAAAAGCCACCGACCCAAGAGGCCAAAGCCAGTTGTACCTGGTGCCATCTTCTCATGGCAGTGACGTAGGTCAGGGGATGGCAGATGGCTAGATAACGATCATAGGCCATGACACCCAGTAGAAACGCTTCAGAAGAACCCAGAGCCAAAGCTGCATATGTCTGTAATGCACATCGTATTAAGGACAATCCCCCATAACCCATTAAAAGGTGAGTTAGCATCTGGGGTACAGTGCTGGTGACATAACAGATCTCCAGGCTCGAGAGGTGTGTGAGAAAAAAATACATGGGTGTGTGGAGGTGGGAGTCCACCCGTATCAGCATAATGACCCCTAAATTCCCCAGAAGAGTCAATGAATAGATAACGAGAATTATCCCAAAGAGCAGAATCCTTGTGTCATGGTCACTGGAGAGTCCCAACAAGATGAATTCGGTGGTACAGGTGAGGTTGTTGGCCCCCATTTAGAGCTTCTCCTGTAGAGGGACAGGAAATTTGAGAAACTGTCATTTTGGGCATTTAACACTTCCCTAATGTGTTCCACCTTCTCCAATAGTATCAGTTGTGCCAACAGCTGCATGGTTTTTGAATATATTCTCTGAGAAAAACCCATATGCGTGCACGGTTCCTCTTAGAAAACCTCCTTACTATGAACATTCTTTCTCCATCACAATTGTAGACTCTTAGAGGAATCTTAATAGTGCAGCGAGGCTAGAATTCCCATTCTTGAATACACACAAGTTAGCAATTTGTGGGATAAGAGTCAGGTGGAACAATGAGGTAGCAACCTTTGCAGATGAGATATTGTTCAGGGACTAGGAAATCCCCAGCTGACTGCAAAGTTCTTTCTCTAAAACCAAATGTTTCCACACTTTGAAACCTCACCCCATCCTGAAGTCTTGAGCACTTGTCTTGTAATGTTAAAGAATTGATTAACAATTCTTCTTTTTTCCCTTTTTATTTGATTTTCTTCTCTGAATCGGTCCTATTTTTATATACATACTGTCAAAGCGAGCACATTTTTTATTAAAGTTTTATTAGTCTTTGCATAGACATAGTACAATAAATACTACAGTACATAGTAAACATTCACTTATATAACCTAAATGTTATTGGGTCAGGCAGATTATAAACAATGTATACCATATCTCAGCTAAATTCAATAACATAAGCAGCCTATAAACAACCCATTTGTAGAAAAAGGGGATGAGAATCTAAACCAGGCTCAAGAGGTGAGTGAGGGGAAAATACATGGGTGTGTGGAGGTGGGAGTCTGCCCGTATCAGCATTAATGGCCCCTAAGTTCTCCACAAGGGCCAATAAGTAGATAACGAGAATTATCCCAAAGAGGAGAATCTGTGTCTCATTATTTCCATTTTCATTGGTTCTTTTGGTTTAACTGTGTTCCAGGTAAGGGGGACAAAACTTTAGAAAATTTATATTGTGATTTTCTCCTTCCCAAGATTTCCTATACTCAGAAATTTTCCCCGTTAACATTGAGTACCATATTTTCCTTAACCATTTATCTATTTTTGGTGCTTTGTCTTTGCCTGTATGCTCACGCATTTAACATTCTGGCAGAAGTAAGTAGCCTATCAAATAAATCTAACTTAATTGTTCAAAAGTATTGTAACCAGGATCAGCTTTTATATAAACATGATGGAATTTCCCGCGATGTCTTATCCCATCCCCTGCACCCTTCCTGTCCTATAAAGTATTAAAACCAAATAAAAAATTATAATAAGAAAGTGCTGTGCCAGGATCCAATTGTAATTTCATACGAGTGATTTCCACTACTAATTTAAATACTTTGTTCCAAAAAGATCTTTATTGTTGGGCATTACCATCTACATATGAACTCATGAAGCTGCCTTATACCTAGTCAAATCCTTGGTCCATCACAGTCATTATTGTATATTCAGACTGGCAGCAAAGGTGCCATGGCTCTTCCTCCCATAATGTGAGCCCACCCCTCTCCCCCATTTCAGTGCCTGGCAGAGGTACATGGCAATGAACCCCCTGTTCACACCTTCATCATACTTCCTTTATCTTCCCCCACTTTCATGTTTCAGGTCCAGTGTCAGTCACTTTCTTCCCATCGTTATGCAGAATTACAAAGCAATCTTCAGTTCATCCATGTCAACCATTTATTTTATGGATACATAAACTATTGTTTCATAAATTGGAAAATAATTCATGCCATTTGTCAAACTCATAACAAAAGAAAACATTATTTGTTGAAAAACATCATATAATAAGGTGAAATGCTTCTAGCCACAATTTGACGTCAGTCATACCTTTGGGTTTCTCTCTGATGGATGATCTTCAACAACCAGGTTGGAGTTTCTGATGCCACCAGCTCCTGGCCAGTACCATCATGTGGGTCAGCCAGCTTTCTAAAGTGATATCCAGAAAAGCTATAGTGAAATTTGCTCAACTACCAGAGAGTTTCAGGGGCCATATGAAGCTGCCCTTGGAGTCTGTGGTAATGTTTCTCAGTATTGTCAGACTATTGATCGATCTACCTCAACACCATCTATTCAGCTTAGGATAACTTCACCTAAAACTGAAGATTCTAGTAACTGGAGATATTGGGCACTGAAGTCAGGTTTACCTGCATGAAAAGCAGGTAGTTTATCAATCAGCCACTAACCCTCTGACAAGAAGGAAAACCCGCGCCATTTCTCTCACAGGCTTTCTGACGAAGGCTGCTCTCTACCCTGCCTTGAAAATGATGTCTGTTGGGATCTTGACAGCCCAACATCGTGGATTGTTCCTGCAGTATAAAAACAGCAAACACCCAGCATTTCCTGTTTGTAAAAACAGAAAGAACTATGTCTTTGTTTCACTGTTTTTAACCTTGTTTCTCTCCTGCTCAGAGGATTCAAGGCAACTGATAACAATAAAGCACCTCAAACAAAGTGCAATTTAAATGAAATCATAAAATTCAACAGGCTCACATGCAATCATAAAGCAGGGAGTAAGCCTTAAGGCTTTCTCAGGTCGACTCCCTTATTCTTTGGCTTGCACCAAGGACGGGTGCTTCTGGCCACATCCAGGCTTTACATTATCTGCAGAAATGGGGGGAGAAATGCTCAGCCCAGGTCTTAATCAGCTGTTGTAATGTTCCCAGTTTCCTCACCTCCTCACATCACTGGGTGGGAGAGTCCTTTCTCCCCTTTACTGATTACCACAACTGCTCTTGCTACTTAATTTTCTGCCCATTGGAGATCAGAGCCTGGATCAGAGAGGAGACAGATATTATTCCTGATCCCCATGTCTCCCAGGGAGGTCCTGGTCTGTACAGATGGAAGCCAGTTTTAATGCCTTCCGAGATGAGAGAACATCCCCTGGTTTGTTCAACTTCATAACTGTTCTGGGGCCACAAGAACCTGACAGCACGGAGGGTGATCTTTTTTTCATCCTGTGATCACAAAGGGAAGAAGATTCAGGAAGATAATAAAGACTATGGGCCTTCTCCAGAGGGACCACCTTGGTCCCTTCAGGGCTTTTTTCTCAGCCATTAATTCTTTTCTTTCTTCCCTCGTGGGCTCTGACTCACGAAAGCTCTTAGTGGAAGAAATGTCATTCTTTAAGGTGCCACTGGACATGTTTTGTTTTCCTTACCTCAGTCTCATTACTCTGAAGAACGCTTAGAAAATGATTTTTTTTAAAAAAAGTTCTTTCCACTCTTCCAAAAAAAGTGTCCTAAAATCGAACAGGTCCAGTGTCTCAAGGTATCTATTCAGTGGGTCACATAAATCTGTAGTATTTAACTTGCAGCTCATGCCTAGAACATCACACCACTTGTTTTTATAATATCGTTTTCATTCCTGGCTTTAGGATTCTAACACGTCTATGAAGTAGCAGATTATTACTGTCCTGAAGTCAACTGTGATGTTGGTGGTGCTGGTGATTAAGTTCTGTCAAGTCATAACTGGCATATGGCAATGACTCAAGCAGATTTCAAGACAAGAGATTAGCAGAGATGATTTGCCATTGCCTTCTTCTGTATAGCATCCCTGGTCTTCCTTGGAAGTATCCCATTCAAGTAATAACCATTTCCAGCCCTGTTTAGTTTTCAAGTGCTGACAAATTTGGGCTACTCCAGATTATTCAGACTGCTGAAGTCAGCTACGGCCACGTTGGTAACTTCTTAAATCAAAACAACACTACCGTGACCAAATTACTAAATTGTTAATTCCAAAATCTTAAACATTTTAACTCTATTTCATACATACAAAATTTTTATATACAAAAATATTTCATATTCCAATTATAAGTGCACTCCACGGTCCAAAATTCTTAGGCAAATATGCTATTCAAATGTCCATATTATTCTCCTGAGACAAGGATGTCAATTAGATCCCAACTCAGCTTTATCATGTGAAAAAATGAAGTGATTCAATTCCAAGTCCGTTTGTCCATTCATCAAAAATGTAGCCTGTTCTCACACCTATGTTATCACTCTTGTAGTCCAAAACAAATTCACAGCATACAATTCTCAATGATTACATACTACCAGCAGTCCCAGTTGACAAGCACCTAGTATGAGAAGCCCATTTCACCTGAGGTGAGCTGGGTGAAAGGACTTGAAATGAAGGTAAGAATTCATGCCTCTGGTATTCTTTGGAGATCACCCATCCAGATACTAGCCAGGGCCGGCCCTGGGCTATCTTGGGGGTAAGCCAGGCAAAACAAAAGGTTATAAAAGACATTGATAGAGGGAAACCCACAATTTTCCCTAGATAGGAAGTCCAAAGTCTTGGTGCCTTGATGGGGAAGGCCCTTTCTTGGGTCGCTACCCATTTAGCCTCAGACAGTGAGGGCCATGACGGACCCCTGCTTCTTCTCTGTGAGGCAGATATTCCCACCAAAACACCGTTCCCCACTCTGGTTGAGCAGCCTCTTAGCAGCATGTTTGAATTATAGAATTAAAACTATCACCCTGTCATAGAGAAGTCATTTGGCTTTTGCCCAGGCCAGAGATTTGTTGTAACTCAGCAGGAGCCCTCTTAAAACCCTTTGGAAATGGCACTTGACATGAAGTAAAGTTAAAACAAAAAGGTTGATTGTATTGAAAAGGCACAGTTGGATCAGGAACAGGGCAGGGAATGAGACGTTGAGGCAACTGTGGTTGATTATACAAATTAGTATATTTTGACCAGGCAACAGAGTATAATTGAAGCATATATGCTTAAAGACTCAGTTCTTGACTGTGAGAGGTTTGTTTGTCTTGGAGATTTCTTTCAGCAACAATGTGTCTTAATAAAGTTTCATGAAACTATCTTAGTTTCCTGGAAGTTAGTACTTTCTTTCTGTATTTGAATACTTCCCTTGTAGGATTATAAGTTTCCCTTTTTTACTCTTGAGGAGTCCAAGACAGTTTCCCTTTTCACACAGACTGGGGGTCCCTTCTGAGTTGAACCCTCTGAATAACTGGGTAAGAAATACCTCCTCTTTCCAGGGGTGATAATCCTTTTTCCGTTTGGCTGGACTGGCAGTTTCCAACCTCCTGTCCAGTCTCTTTTGTCAAACCTAAACCCCAGTTCTGGAGACTGAATAAATGGAAATCAGATAGGGCTGACACTTAGACTTTTAAGTTCTGATTTCTGAACTTTTCCTCAAATGTATTGGTACACAGTAAGGGCAAGGAGTTGTGTCCCTTCACTTCCCAAGTGGCTTGTCTGTTTCCCTCAGACTGACACACACACTCCTCCTGACTGGCAACTGCCAAACCAAAGTCCAAATGATGACTGACTCCCCCTGACAAGACTGACCAGACTTTTAAAAACTCTCCTCAGCTGGCGCTGACCAATCAGAGAGAAGGGGGTGCATGGAGGCAGCAGCCTGTCAATCAAAATGCTTTACAGTGACACATTAACCCCTAATCTCCCAGGTCTCTGAATTCGATGCACTAGGCATCTGCTTTTGGAGGTCAGTTCATCACAAGGGCAACCAAAGCGGAGCCTCTGAGGGTGACCGGAATGAGCTGGTAGGTTCATATGGGATAAGGTAGTCCTTATGCTGTGTTGGTTCCAGCCTGCATAGGGCTTTAAAGGTCAATACTGGTGCCTTGAATCACACCCAGAAGTAAATTGGAAGCCAGGGTAGGAGGAACAAGACTGGAGTGATATGGTCCCTATGACCCCCACACCCAATTAACACTCTGGCCACAGCATTCTGTACCAACCGTCGCTTCCAGAGAGTCTTCAGGGGCAGCCCCACATAGAGCACATTGCAGCAATCTAATACTGAAGTTACTAGGGCATGCTCCACAGTGGCAAGATCTTTTCTGTCCAGGAAGGCTCACAACTGGCTCACCAGCTGGAGCTGGTGAAAGGCCCCCCCTTGCAATTGGTCTCACCTGTTTATACAATGGAGGCCCAGGTCTAGGAGCATCCCACAAGCTGTGAACCTGCTCTTTTAGGGTGGGGTGCAATCCCTCCCAGGACAGAGGGCAACCCATTTCCTGGATCAGATCAAACCTTTCCCCCACCAGTAGCACTCCCGTTTTGTCAGGAACAGGGCTACTTTGGGGCAGGAACGCACAGGAACGGAGTTCCAGCTGACTCCCAAGTTGGCCACGCCCGGCAGGAACTCATTCGCTTAATAGGCCACACCCAACAGCAGAAACTCATTAGGATTGGCTGCATTAGGGCTGTCTGGCCTAACATGCAAAGGAGTTCCTGCTACCAGAAAAGCCCTGGGTTTTGACAACAAACAAGGTAAACAGAATAAGAAGCAAAAGGTGGGTGTGGCTGGACGACCACACTTCTGGTAACATGGGATGTGTGTGGCCTAATATGCTAATGACTGTGCTGTCAGGGGTGTGGCCTAATATGCTAATAGATTTCTGCTATTGGGTGTGGCCTATTATGCTAATGAGCTCCTGCTGGGCTTTTTCTACAAAAAAAGCCCTGGTCAGGAATACAATTCAGCTTGTGAGCCCTCCTCCAGCGAGCCCTCATTTAATATTGTCAGTCTTCTATAACTCGGCCTTTACCCAAGGATCCATTAGAAATGCCTGTATTCCATTCCTTTTGAGTTTTGCAGAGCCGAAACTCAGAAGTAAAAAAAAAAATGTGAGTTCTGCAAATGTGTTAAAAATCATACTCAGTGCTTAACTTTACGATGGCTAGTGATTTGCAATTAAATAGTAAGCAACAACATATATTACCAGCTATTGTCAGATACTGTTATACTTTTACAACTTCGGAACCACGTTTTGATCTACACCACAGCATTTAGTATTGCCTGTAACTGCCCTTACGAGGCCACTGAGTCCGTATTTAAGCAGAAGACAGAGTCTTGATTGTCAACACACAGCATTCAAGATCTTTATTCACAATATCCATACTTTCAACTGGTGACCCTTGGGGCCAATATTAACATTCATCTTTTTGTGTCATAGTGCATTCTTCGCAGCACCTTGGCCATCGCCTGATGGACGTCCTTGTTCCGTAGAGTGTAAATGATGGGGTTCAGGAGGGGGGTGACCACAACATACAACACTACAATTTGCTTGGCAGTATCAGGAGATCTTCCTGACTGGGGTATAATATAGTTAAGGGTGGTTGTGCCATAGAACAAGGTGACCACCAATAAATGGGACCCACATGTCGAGAAGGCCTTGCGCAGTCCACTGGCTGACCGCATTCGCAATACAGAAAAGAGAATGAGCCCGTAGGAGACCAAGATAACTGAAAAGGGTATCAGGATGACCAACCCTGCAAACAGGAAATTGATAACTCCTGTGGTATGGGTGTCATCGCATGCTAGTTCCATCACCATCGGTATCTCACAGATAAAGTGGTTGATGTAGCAGGGACCGCAGAAGCGGTGGCTAAAGGTGATGCTGACACAGACTACTGAAACAAAGAAGCCACCTACCCAACAGGCTGAAGCCAGTTGTACCTGGCGCCATCTTCCCATGGCAGTGGCATAGGTCAGGGGATGGCAGATGGCCAAATAACGATCGTAGGCCATGACGCCCAGCAGAAGGGCTTCAGCAGAACCCAGAGCCAAAGCTGTGTACATCTGTAAGGCACATCGGATTAAGGACAGTCCTCCGTATCCCATTAGCAGTTGAGCCAGCATCTGAGGTACAGAGCTAGTGACAAACCAGATCTCCACGCATGAAAGGTGTGAGAGGAAAAAATACATGGGTGTGTGGAGGTGGGAATCCAACCGTACAAGCATTATGACCCCTAGATTCCCTATAAGGATAAATATGTACATGAGGAGAATTATACCAAAGAGCAGGATCTGGGTCTCGTGGTCATTGGAGAGTCCCACCAAGATGAATTCAGTGGTACACAATGAGATGTTGTCAGGCCCCATTCAGACCTTCTCCTGGAGACAGAGAGAGAGATGTTGAGAAACTGTCATTTTTTAGCATCTAACACATTTCTAGTGGATTTCACCTTTTCCAGTTGTATCAGTGGTGCCAACAGTTGTGCGATTTTGGAATAAATCCTCTGAGAAAACCCCATCTGTGGGCACCGATCCTCTTGGACTGGAGAGTGTGTCATTAGGGGGAAATCTCCTCACAATAAATAGTCATTCTGGGCCCTTATCACAACAAAAGGATGCTCAGCGTCCATAACTGCATGACAGAAGAAAAGCTACATGCACGATCATCATTGTTGACTTTAAAAGGATCTTATTAGTGCAGCGAGGCTAGAATTCCCATTCTCGAACACACCTAAGGTAGAAATTGTCGGATAAGAGTCAGGTGGAACAATGAGGTAGAAACCTTTGAAGATGAGATACTTTTCCAAGGATAGAAAATCAGTAACTGACTGTATTTTAAACCAGCAAATAGCAGAAACCGAGGGAAAGCTGTGCACAGTAAAGATGCTGAAACTGCAAATTGCTAATGTATCTGGTAAAGGAAATCAAAAAGGTACAAACATCTCATGCATATGAACAAATCATAACAGTATTAAAGGAAGTGTATCAACATCAAACTGTTCCAGTGGTAATATAAATTCTGCACATTGAAGTGCTCCAATAGTGGTTTGTATGAATTTTACAATGACAATCCTACAGTGACAATCCAACAAAGGTTCTGGATACTGGCAACTTTGCATTTTGATATTCTTTCTCAAGAGAGAGTAAACTATTACATATTTCATTAACATCTGAGGTATAGATGTGTCAAAGATTTCCTACACAAAGAATACACAGTTCATATAAACGGGCAATTTGCAGATTCAGCAGTCTTTACCGTGCACAGCTTTGTCCTTGGTTTCTGCATTTTAAACCAAGCATCTCCAGACTGAAATCCTATCTCATCCTGAAGCCATAAGCACATATCTTGTAATGTACAATACTCAACTGACTATTCGGAACCATCAGCATTCAAAGAGAGCAATCACTTTTCAGAATGGCAGGTTAGATCAGAAGCGATTTTTAAATCCAATACCCAGAATTACTATCAACAGTGACCAGTGTTCCCTCTAAGCTGAGTAAGTGTGAGCTAGCTCACAGTTTTTTTTAGCCCCTAGCTCACACATTTTTGCCTTAGCTCAGGAAGGATGGCTCCAGAGCAAACCACTTCACTGCCCAAAGGCAGTCTCAGAGTTGCTCACTCACAACATTAATGCCCGTCCCGTTCACACAGCAGACATCTTGTGGCTCGGACTAGAGAGCTCTGACAGCTACTCTTTAGAGGAAACAGCTCTGATCAGAACTATGACCTGCCCAAGGTTTTTCCAGACACTGTTCAAGTGGATGAGTGGGAATCAAGCACAGTTCACCCAGTTTGGCAGTCCACAGCACTTAACCACTACACCACAGTTGGTACCAAAGAGCATTCTCAAACCGTTAAGGTCCGAGTCAAACCTGCAAACATGCAAAGTTCTCCGTCCAGGGAGAGGCTAGTGTGTCCTCAAGCAGATATGTGAAAGATGTCAGGGCTGTTCCTTCCATGTGGTGAGTCCTGTTTACGCCTTTGTGGCTCTTCCTTCGTCTTCCTCCACTCCCCTGTTTCAGGTAGGCTGTCAGTCACTTTTTTCATGTATTATGTATATCGATGAAGCCAACTGTAGTTCGTTCAATGTCACCCATTAATTTTATATGTCAAGTGCATTAAGAATGGGGAAAACCATTTATGCCATTTGTCAAACCCATAACAAAAGAAAACACTTATGAAAAGCCTAACATGACAAGGTGAAATGCTTCCATCACAATTTGACTTCTCAGTCATACTTTGGGGTTTCTCTCTGATGGATGCAGCAAAGGATGAGATGGTTAGACGGTGTCATTGATGCAATGAACATGAAATTGAGCAAAGTTCAGCGGACAGCAGAAGACAGGAGGGCCTGGCGTGATCTGGTCCATGGGGTCGTGAAGAGTCGGACTCGACTGTGCGGCTGAACAACAACAACAACTCTGATGGATGATCTTCAACAACCAGACTGGAGTTTTTGATACCACCATCTCCTGGCCAATACCATTGTGAGGGTCGGCTAGCTTTCTAAGGTGATATCTGGAAAACCCACTCTGAAATCCACTCAACTACCAGTAATTTCAGAGGAACATATGAAGCTGCTCTTAGTTAGTTAGTGCTCTTAGAGTCTATGGTAACATCTCTCAGTATTGTCAGACTATTTATCTATCTACCTCACAGCATAATATACTTGGCTTCGGCTATGTACATCTAAAACCCAACATCCCAGTAACTGGCGATATTAAGGGACTGGATTTGGGGGCTGCCTGTGTAAAAAGCAGGTGGTTTAGCAATTAGCCACTAACCCTCTCCCAAAGAAAACCCACACTATTTCTCTCACAGGCTTTCTGATGAAGGCTACTCTCTACACTGCCTTGAAAATGAGGTCTCTGGGAATCTCGACACCCTAACATCATGGATTGTCCCTCCACTGTGAAAACAGCAAAGACCTAGAATTTCCTATCTGAAAAAATACAGGAAGAGCAATGCACTTATTTAAATATTTTTGCCCTGCTTTCTCCCATTCTGGGGACTCCAAGCAGCTGATACAATGAAGAACGCCAAACAAAGTGCAATTTAAACGAAGTCATAAATCAGAGAGTAAATAAGGCCATCTCAGGCTGATGCCCTTGTTTTCGAACATGTACCAAAGATTTGTGCTTCTGGCTGCATCCAGGCTCTACGTTATCTGCAGAAATGGGTGGAGAAATGCTCAGCCCAGGTCTTAATCAGCTGTTCTAACCTTCCCAATTCCCTCACTGCCTCACATGACTGGGTGGGACAGTCACTCAGTTCCCTTACCGCTTAACATTGCTGGTCTTACTATTTAACCTTCTGCCCACTGGAGATTAGAGTCTAGATCTGAGAGGTCAGAGAAGAGACAGAAATAATTCCTGATGCCCATGTTGTTTCCCAAGGAGCCATGGTCTCTACAGCTGGAAGAGACAGCCAGTTTTTAAAGCCTTCCAAGATGAGGTCAACACACCCTGGTTTAACAAAGTTTGAGCCTAGCGGCACCTTTGAGACCAACAACATTTTATTCTTAAAGTCTTAAAGTCATAAAGGTGCCACTGGATTCGAACCTTGTTCCGCTGCTTCAGACCAACATGGCTACCCACCTGAATATACCCCAGTTTGTTCAACTTCATAATGGTTCTCAGGCAACAGGAGCTTGGCAGCAAGGTGGGTGATCTTTTTTTCATCCTGTGATCGCAAAGGTGTGAAGATTCAGGAAGATAATAAAGACGATGGGTCTTCTCCAGAGGGACTGCTTTGGTCCCTTTGGTGCTTTCTTTCCCTCAATCATTATTTTTTTTCCTTTCTTCCCTCATGAGCTCTGACACACTAAAGCTCAGTGGAAGAAATGTTGTTATTCTTTAAAGTGCCACTGTACGTGTTTTGTTGTGTGAAGAACCCCTGTTTCTGCTCTGCTTGTGGGGAAGGAATTCCTCAGTGACCCAAAAGGGTCATAGCATGGAACCAACCAGAAATCAGAGCAACCATTACACATGAGTGTGTATTACTGTGATAAGGAAAACATACTTCTTTCTTGCAAATTCTCCAATGTTACTTCTTCTTCTTGTTCAGTCGCCCAGTCAAGTCTGACTCTTTGCGACCCCACAGACCACATCACACCAAGCCCTCCTGTCTTCCATTGTGCTCCGGAGTTTGCTTAATTCCATGTTCATTGCCTCGATAACACTGTCTAACCATCTCATCCTTTGCCGTCCCCTTCTTCTTTGACCTTCAGTCTTTCCCAGCATCAGGGTCTTCTCCAGTGAGGGCTCCCTTCTCATCTGGTGGCCAAAGTATTTGAGCTTCAGCTTCAATATCTGGCCTTCCAGGGAACAATTAGGGTTAATTTCTTTTAGGATTGACTGATTTGATCTCCTTGCAGTCCAGGGGACTCTCAAGAGTCTTCTCCAGCACTATAATTCAAAAAAATCTATTATTTGTTGCTTGGCCTTCCTTATATTCCAACTCTCGCAGCCATATGTTACTACTGGGAATAACTATATTAGTACCAGTGGGAGACTTTCCCCTGTATCCCCTCTCCCACTGTTTCCTCTTTCTTTCCTGCTGACGGCCTCCATAGCCTCTCCCCTTTCCGATTCCTTCTCTCCTTCCTGCCCACCCCACCTTCAACTATATTCATTATTTGTTTACTTCATTTAGAACCCTCTCCTATTCCTCCCCAAGGGGGACCCATTCATTACTTAAAGGTACAGGTGCTTCTTCTATAATTTTGGGGGGAGATTAATTAATTTATTTTATTTTACTTAGATTTCTACCCCGCCCTCCCCACAAACTGGCTCAGGGCGGCTAACAGACAGGGGCACCATGTGCCAATGCATAAAAACCAGATAAAACAAGATAAAACAGAGTAAATACCAAAAATTACATAAAATGCTTGATGCTGTTACTCTTAAATTAAAACAAGATGGTGTCCAATAGATGTTGCCTCCATCCCCGTACCATGGTACCTATCTGCCACGCCACTGGAGTGCGATCGTCACAAGGCTGCTCCGTTGGTGGTGGTGGCGGCTCCTAGTCGAAAGCCTGGTGGAAGAGTTCCGTCTTACAGGCCCTGCGGAACTGCACAAGGTCCTGCAGGGCCCTGATCTCCTCCAAGAGCTCATTCCACCAGGTAGAGGCCGCCACTCAGTAGGCCCTGGCCCTGGTTGCAGCAAGCTGAGCCTCCCTGGGATCTGGGACCACTAAGCGATGTTGTGCCCCAGACCGTCGTGTGGAGATTAACACCCCAATGTTGTTTTTTTCAAGATTCCAAGGTTTTCTGCAAATCTGAGGCTTTTCTCACACTTGTAGTAAGATGTATCTTTGTTCATGGCTCCAGTCTCCAGATTTAAGTATCCACAAATGAGGCCATGTCGAAGTATATATGCTGAAAGTCAAGAATATTATATTCCAGTATCTTTCCAGTATGTTTAGCCTGGAGAGGAGATGACTGAGAGGATTAGTAACATCCTAATGATGTTACTGACCTTAGGATTTAGGCTCTAAATTGTGGGATACATTGATTTATACATGTTTTGTCTTTAGGTTTATATCTGAGAACCACTGGGCACGTGATTGCACTAATAGAGGCCTCATTTGTATTTTCTTGCTCTATGCCTGGTGGGTTATCTTGAAAGTAAGTCAATAGTATATATTTATTTATTGGCAATATATTTACGGTTTATTTATTTATTTGTGTTTAATTCTCCATTTGTTTATCTTTTACAGCAACTTGCTTCTGGTCCTTATTGTATTTATGCTCTGTATATGATTGTATATGATTGTACTATATGTTTTTATAATAGCCAATATGTTCCTCATTATTGACCTCTGAGGAAGGCCTATGTAGGCCGAAACGCATCAGGTCAGATTTACAAGCCCTTGTGTTTTATCGTTTGTTACTTATAAATAACGTGTGACTGGGCCCTTATATATTTTTTAAGTTGTGATTAATAAATACATGTATTTTTATATTTCCTTTATCAAGTTTTTAACATTGGCCCCTTTCCCACATTTGACTAACCTTTGTCAGGTTCTGGATTCTAGGTTTTAGGGTCAGGTTTTTTTCCCCTCCCCCTCTTTTTTTGTCCCTGGTTCCTGTACAGAACATTCAACAGTCCTGAGCCCTTCGCTCTCCATGTAGCTGTGCCTGAGACTTGACTTCACCTTGCAGGAAGACTTCATTCTCAGCTGGGAGGGATGCCAGCCTTCAGGTGGGGCCTGGGAGTCCCATAAGAACATAAGAGAAGCCAATTCCAGATCAGGCCAATGGCCCATTCAGTCCAACACTATGTCACACAGCAGTGGCCAAAAATACCAGGTGCCCTCAGGAGGTCCACCATTGGGGTGTAAATCCCCTGGAATTACAGCTCATCTCCATTCTACAGAGATCAGTTCCCCTGGGGGAAAATGGATGCTCTGGAGGGTGGGATCTACGGCATTGTGCCCCACTAAGGTCGCCGGCCTCCCCGCTTTTCAGATCACACTGAGGAGCTCAAAGAAACCTGTTCATGGCCCAGCTAGTTTTAAAACAGACAGGGGTTTTGATCTAAAGTCTGCTCTCGTGGATAACGAATAAAAGGTTAACCGAACATTAAGAAAACGAAATATGTTCGAATTTTAACATATTCAAAAAAAATGTGAAACTTCTCTTAACTTTTGATTGCACTGCAGTAGCGAGAGGGCACGAAGTCTGTAACAAATGACACATGACCAGAGAGCAGTGCGTGTATCGTATCGTAGCGTGCAGCAGTCTCCTGTGAAAAGAGCAACGTGGTTTATAATAAAGCTTTTAAAAACTACCAAAACGAAAATGAAATTTGTTGTTCTTTGCTTTCGCTATTTATTCATAACAGCCACAAGGTCTGCAAAAGGAGAGGTGCTTAACAGGGAGGAAGGAAACACCAGGGCACAGAAAAGACAGGCGTGGGTATGTTTGTGTGTGCTGCCCTCTGCTGGAAAGAACGTGTCCTTCTCTCCAATTGTGTTGGTCTGTTTTAGATCGCAAATAAATTTGGGGAAGAACCCTTCCAAGTTAGTTCCCCTGCCATGAATTAGAATGTAACACTTGGGATTCTGCTAATGTTGGACTTAATTGCCAAATAAGTGAGTGAAATGGGACCATCCACTGATAAGGCAGAGAAATTATGAGAACCGTATGGCTGTCTTTCCTGGAGAAATCCTGGCTTTGAAGAGAAGGACATGATCAAACAGGCAGCCCAAGAGGTTGTTGGTCTGTCATTTTATTGAGATGCTTCTTTCAAATCCTCTCAGGCTCTGCCAGCTGCTTGCAGCCCAAAACGGCACCAGAGCTGAAGTGCCCTTTCGTCTCAGACACACGAATACATAGAAAGGTGCTGTGCAAAGAACTGGGTTGCCAGCCTCCAGTCTGGGCTTGGAGATCCCCCAGAATTACAACTGATTTCCAGACAGCAATGATCAGGTCCTCTGGAGAAAATGGCCACTTCGGAAGGTGGTCTCTACGGCAGCATAATCTGCTGAAGCCCCTCCCTTCCTGAAGCCCCACATTTCCTGGGCACCACTCCCAAATCTCCAGGGATTTCCCATCCCAGAGCAAAAAGTATACCTGATCTTCTGGAGGTAGAGTTTAGCACGGACAGGCCCCACAATTCTGATCGGCCCCCTCCACCCGTTCAGTAGTCCCGAAAAGAAGAAGCGAAATTCGGCTCTGATGCCCATTCAGGAGTCCAGCGGGGAGAATATTGAACAGTTGGCGGGTTGTGGGGATTGAAATCTACGGCATGGGGCATTCCGATCTTTGTGTCTCATCATGAGAGAGGAATGGTGGAATAGGAACAGTTGGGATTTGATTCCCCCCACTTATATATATATATATATATATTGAAAGTGGGGGGAATCAGAGTTTATAACTAAAAGAACGGATCCAGACCACTGTGGTTCCTGCCCCACCACCCCACCACCTCCCCCTACCAAGCATTGATGAAAAGGCTGTAGCCATAGAGATGACGGTGGCCTAGTCCCCTTGAGGAAATTCCAAGTCCCTTCCCTGAGCATTCCTTAAAAAAAAGTCCCCAGAAGTTCAACTCTAAACTGAATCATACTGCTTTTCAGCCAACTGACTTCAATGGTCTTAGAAGGAGTCTTTATTTATTGTATGATGTAGTTACACACAGAAACAATATTATATTATAATATAATATAATATTATAATATAACAATATTATATTGTAATATAACAATTATGTTGTTATAATATATAACAATAATATTGTTATTATATATGTTATAATATGTTACAACAATAATATTGTTATATATTATAACATTCTAACATAATAATATTAGAAGGAGTAATATTAGAAGGATTGCACTGTAGCTCTGTGGAAGTCTGGGTTCTGCTGGTATGACTGTTTTTGTATTCTGGTGTTCCAGCCAGAGGAGGAGGAGGAGGAGAGTGGCTTACAAATTCCTTTCTTTCCCCCTCCCCACAACAGACACCCTGTGAGGTAGGTGGGGTTGAGAGAGCTCTTTCCAGAACTGCCCTTGAGAGAACAGCTCTGACAGAGCTATGGCTTGCCCAAGGTCATCCAGCAGCTGCAAGTGGAGGAGTGGAGAATCAAACCCGGTTCTCCCAAAGTAGAGTCCATGCACTTAACCACTACACCAAACAAAGAGCTGAGATGACTCAAAATGAACTTGTTTAGAAATATTCCAACATTGTCATTATCATCATCATTGGCAATTCATAGCTAGGATTGCCAGCAATTAAAATTCCAGGAGTTCTCCAGGCCCCACCTGGAGGTTGGCAACCCAAATATAAACCCTCCCTTGCCAGTGCGAACCCTTCTTCATTTGCAGCGGCAGTGCATAGGGAAGTCCCCATGCTGAAGCACCCTACAACAGCTAGAGGGAGTATCTAAAACCAGTTTCAAACTAGTTTCGTGGGTATCACCTCCCCCAATACCTGTTGTGATCCTTTTTGGGGTTGTTTTGTGAGGCTGTCAAGAATTATTTTGTTAAACATCCTCAGTCTTTCGGAAAACAACAGTCCAAAGGTCTTTAGGACAGATGAACTGGTTTGCAACTGGTTTAAACACGTGGCATATTCAGCTGGCTGCTGCACAATCAGAACAGCACATTTACGGAGAGAGAGAGAGAGAGAGAGAGACTGAGACTCCCACATGGGACTGGCCCAATAGCCTCTTCGATTTGCTCAGCCAGAGACTTCTAAGGGTTAAGCTGCCACCATAAAGTCGGAGACGAGGCTACTGGATAGGCTCTTTGCAGTGCCCAGGGGTCATGTGACATGCCTCATTTCCCTTCTTGCTCTCCCCTTCATTTCCTACAGTGAAACCGAGAACTTTGCCCAAGGCAAGTGTGCCAGAACTCCAGAAATTCCAGCTGAGTCGTTCTCTTGAGGAGGAAGAGCAGAGCCAGCAAGGAAGGATGGGCTGGGAGCCAGGATTCCTGGGCTCCTGGGCTCGAATTACAGGGCTGAGTTGTCAGCTAGGAATTAGAGCTCCCTGATCCACAAGGCTTGTAGGAGAAGAAAACGAGGTCTGACGAACTGTTGGTGGGGGATGGGGAGTAAACTGGATTCCCGACTCCTTCTATCGCTTCTGCATCCTGCCCAGCATGGATTGGAGGGGGGGCGTGCTTTTTTGCCATCAGATCACACCTGACTTAAGGTGACCCCATAGGGATTTCAAGACAAGAGACTTTGAGAGCTGGTTTGTCATGGTCTGGCCTCCGTGTCACAACCCTGGACTTCCTTGGTCGTCTCCCATCCAAATATTAACCAGGGCCGACCCTGCTTAGCTTCCGAGATCGGACGAGAACGGGCTAGCCAGGGTGATCCACATCAGGGCAACATGGACGTCAGCCAGTACCTACGACGGATCGGGTACCAGGGTCCTGCCCAGCCGTCTCTAGAGACCTTGCGCCGCGTCCACCGTTGCCATCTCTCCTCCGTGCCCTTTGACAGCCTGAGCATCCACTGCAGGGAGCCCGTCACCTTGGCGTTGCCCCTTCTCTACGACAAGATCGTCCGGCGCCACCGGGGCGGCTTCTGTTTCGAGCTGAACGGGCTTTTCTTGTGGCTGCTGCAGATGCTGGGATTTGGTGCCAAAGCAGTGGCCGGTCGTGTCCGGAACCGCTTCACGGGGCGCTACGGACCCCCGTTGGACCATATGGTGATTTTGGTCCAGTTGGACGGGCACTCGTTCCTCTGTGATGTCGGTTTCGGGGAAGGCTTTCTAGAGCCCCTGGAGTTGAAGCCAGATACAGAACAAGTTCAAAAGGGGGGTATATTCTGGCTGGGCAATAAGGGGGGGATTTGGGTCTTGGAGCGCCGGGAAGTTCCCGGCAAGGAAGGGAGACCTTTGTATCAGTTCACCCTTGAGGAGAAGAAGCTGGACGATTTTGCCGACATGTGCCTCTATCACCAGACTTCGCCCAGTTCCATCTTCACCTGCAAATCCTTCTGTTCCCTGCAGAAGGAAGACGGCAGGCGCCTTACCTACATGGGATGGCGTCTCATCTCCACTGTGGGGGAGAAGCGTACGGAGACTGGACTGCAGAGCTCTGAGATCCCAGCCGTACTGCGCGAGAAATTCGGGGTTTGGTTGGAGCGGGACTTCGAGCCAAAGGATGAAGAGATCGTGCCACCACCTGAAGAAGACGAAGAAGACAGAAGGGAAATGGCTCTTCTATTCTGACAGCAGGCTAGAAACTGGATTGTATATGACCTCTTTGCACACAGGTTTCAGTATCTGGCAGAACTGACGTCATATCACGGGATGTTCCTGAAAATTCTAACTTCTGAAAGGGGAGGGACAGTCAATTTTTGTTGTTCCAGAAACAGATTCCCTCACAGTGCTTTGTCTCCCTACAGCAAGATGGAGCTGGCCCTAGGTTGTTCTAATCAAAAAGCAACGAGGCAAAGATTTGGGTATGGAGCATGTGGAAGACAAGGTTTGGGGTTGGGGGTGACTTTAGCGGAATATAACACCATACAGTCCACCTTCCAAGTACAGTTTCCATGTGCCTGCTGGGGATGGGAGATCTCCTGCCCCCAATGGCTCTTATACCTTCTGGCACTCCAGTGACCTGCAGAAGGAAGGAAGGAAGGAAGGAAGGAAGGAAGGAAGGAAGGAAGGAAGGAAGGAAGGAAGGAAGGAAGGAAGGAAGGAAGGAAGGAAATAGCATAACTGGCAAAGGAGTGATGTCATATCCAAGAAAACCCAGATGTGATGCCAGTCCTATCTAGGAATTGCTGAAAATTCTATGGTTTTGCCTTAGAGATTCTGGAAATTCTTAGAGAGGTGTGTTGTCATTCCTTGGTTCTCCCAGAAATGACAACACACGGTCGCTGCCAGACACCTTCAGTTTCTCCACCTGGCTAGGCCTGGCAAAACCTTCAAAGCAGCCAGTTTCTCTAGAGGAACTGATCTCTGTAGTCTGGAGTTCAGCGGTAATCCTGGGAAATCTTCAGGCTCCATCTGCGGCTGGCAATCCTGTCTGTGACAATCGAGGAATTTCCCCAGTCTCTATGGTATTTACTATAGAGACTGTGGAAATTCCTATCAGGTTGTGGGGTTGTGACATTGCTTCCAAGTGATCACCCACAAGTGATTTCATAGCAACCCAGATGCTCCCTCCAAACCCAGGCACCCCAAAAGCTCCCAGGGTCTAAGTTTTAGACTCCCTTGGTATGAATACTTACAAATGAAACAACTAGTAGAATCATCTAACTTTAAGAATAAAATGAACAGAGATCTGACAAAATTTAAATTGCTATTGGCTACAAATCCATGTCCCCGAAAAGGGTTAATTGCAAAAATATGCACTATACTAATGATGTTGCAATGGTCCAAACCTATGTCACACCAACTAGCTTGGAAAAAAGACTGCAAAGCTGATTTAACTTCTTCTCAATGGAAGGCAATATGGTCCTCAACAGTATATACTTCCAAATCCTCTAAAATACAATTAATATCATATAAAGTGCTCACCCAATGGTATCTAACACCTTCTTTACTACACTATTTCCCCCTAATTGTTGTGAAACTTGTGGAAATTATGGATCACTGCTGCATTGCTGTTGGTCACGTAAAATGCTCCAAAAAAATGGGACCAGGTTATACATCATATACAGCTCATCGCTAATTATAAGATACCTAAAACTCCTGAACTGATTCTTTTGAATTTGTGGCAAAATCCGGCAATACCTAAAACACCACAAGAGTTAATTTCAGTTCTGATTACAGTTGCAAAATTTCTATTGGCCTCTCACTGGAAGAAGACTTCTGTTCCTTCAAGTGTAGAATGGTATGTAAAAACCTGGGAATTTTCCACCATGGACAAAATAGCTGATCATATTTCAACCACTGAATCTACTTCAGGTAACTGTAATTCTAATTTATTAGACAAATGGCTTCCCTTTATGGATTACTCAGCACAGTATCAAATATCATAAGACAAAGGAATGGTATGATGAGATTTTGGCTTATCTTTAAATGCGTTTAAAAATATCTGTAGGTAATTATAAAATTGCTGCTTGTTACTTACTAGGCTGATTTCCACTACAGCTGCCTTGGTTACGCCATTCGATATATTTGTCAATTTCACACTAAAGGGGCTGCATTTTGACCTGCGGCTGCCGATTTCCCGCAGTTCGTAATCCTCAAAAAACAGGATCAGAAACTGCGGGGAATCAGCAGCCGCGGGTCAAAATGCAGCCCCGGTGTGAAATTGACAATATATCGGGCAACGGCGCAACCCTGAGGCAGCTGTAGTGGAAATCAGCCTAGTTCTCTATATATATAATTTTAAGGAAAATATTCTTAAACATTCAACTATGTACAATTTGACATAATTCCCAAATGTTGATGAAAAATAATTGTTTTTTATAACAACTTTCTTATAATAAAAGATATATTTTTTAAAAAAGCTCCCAGGATGGGCAGGCACAGGACTGGCAGAATGGACTGCACCCATTCACGCTGGATTTCCATTCTGAATATTCCTTCGCCTTAAAGAAAAATCTGTGCAAGTAGAAAACTAGAACATCAAGGAGATAGGTCATGCTAGTTTTCTATTTGCAGGAAGTCTGGACCCAGGCAAGCATTCTAAAATATGGTCTACAATCTAATCATGCAGACCGTTCTACCACCCCTTTTCCCCGTGTGTGGGAACAAGGCCTCGTGCCTTTGCATTGGGTACAACTAGATCATTTCCACGCAGAGATGCAGCAGCCTTATCTGTCCACAAAGGGAGCAGGCTCAGAGGAACTCATGCAGATATGCATCTGGTAGACTCCGAGGGGAGATTGCTCTTATTCTTAAAAACAAGCCTCGGGACGGAGGTAAGAATGAATCATGAATCCAATTTTAACGCAGAAACTAGAGTGCATCGGCTAGCGGACATTAAGGTGACAGCAGGTTCAAGGAACACCCAGCTCAACAGACGGCATCTCCCATGGGTAACACACCAGCCATATGGCGAGCATTGATAGCAACTCTCTTGCCATGTGAACTAGGCAGATAAGAAGTCCCTGCTCTCAAGAGAAGGGAGGGAGAGAGCTGAGCTCCTTCAGACACCCTGCAGGGACTCCTTTGCACATTACAGGAAGGCTGGCTGTAGGTGAGGGGTGTTCACGTTGACCTTTAAGGTGTTGGGAGGAGCGAAAGGCCGGGCCAGTTGAAATGAGAGAAGCCGCCATGCCAGCCGCCGCCACCGTGGGGGAGTAAACAAGCCTTTTTGACTTGCGTGTAAAGCAGGAACTTTGGTGGTGTGCAACAACCGGGAGTAAGAGCCGTGAGAAGTGGGGCTGGGAGGGGGAACAGTGGGCGGGGGGGGGGGCGGGGATGACAAAGCAGAGGGGCTTGCAGAACATCAGCCACATGGGGTGGCCACATTTCTGTCTTTTCAAGGCTCCCGAACTTCTAAGACCTGCATGACAGGCAGGAATTCGAGAGGTGAGGCTTCTTCCATCACTGCAGGGCAGGCACACATCTCTTTACTACTGCCTGTCTTGCAGCTGTTACAGGCTCATCATGAGCTCTGCTAAGTTGTTCCGGGTGGGGAGAACCAGGGAAGACTGTGAGGCACTCCGGGGGGATCTGTTGAGGCTGGACGAGAGGGCGTCCGCATGGCAAATGAGGTTCACTGTGGACATGTGCAAAGTAATGCATAGTGGAGACAAAAATCCTAACTATAAATATGCGTCAATGGGGTCTGAACTGGCAGTAACTGACCAGGAGAGAGATCTTGGAGTCGTGGTAGAGAACTCACTGAAAATGTCAACTCAGTGGGCGACTGCAATAGAAAAGGCAAATGCTATGATGGGCATTATTAGGAAGGGAACTGAAAACAAATCAGTCCGTATCATAATGCCCCTGTATAAATCTATGGTGTGGCCTCATTTGGAATACTGGGTACAGTTCTGATCACCGTACCTCAAAAAAAGATATTATAGCATTGGAAAAGATGCAGAAAAGGGCAACTAATACAATTAAGGGGGTGGAAGACTCTCCCTATGAAGAAAGGTTAAAGAGGGGTGATGTGACAGAAGTTTACAAAATTAGGCATGGGACAGAGACGGTAGAGAAAGAAGTACTCTTCTCCCTTTCTGACAATACAAGAACTCATAGGCACTCAATGAAATTAATGAGCAGTAAGCTTAGAACAGATAAAGGGAAGTACTTCTTCACCCAAAGAGTCATTAACAGGTGGAATTCACTGCCACAGGAGGTGGTGGCAGCTACAAGCCTAGACAGCTTCAAGAGAGGTGGAATTCACTGCCACAGGAGGTGGTGGCAGCTACAAGCCTAGATAGCTTCAGGAGAGGTGGAATTCACTGCCACAGGAGGTGGTGGCAGCTACAAGCCTAGACAGCTTCAAGAGAGGATTGGATAAACATATGGAGCAGAGGTCCATTAGTGGCTGTTAGCCACAAGGTATAGATGGAACACTCTGTCTGGGGCAAGTGATGCTCTGTATTCTTGGTGCTTGGGGGGGCACAGTGGGAGGGCTTCTGGAGTTCTGGCCCCACTGGTGGACCTCCTGACGACACCTGGGTTTTGGCCACTGTGTGATACAGAGTTTTGGACTGGATGGGCCATTGGCCTGATCCAGCACAGCTTCTCTAATGTACTTATATGTTCTTAATAGGCATCTTTGATAAGAAGGTATTCAGCACTTAACAGGCAAATTGAGAAGCACGGTGAAACTTTGCTTTGGGTGCGGAATCTGAGGTGAAAGGTGGGGATATAAATTAAAAAGAGCAGCCAGTTCCAGATCGCGAGTGTCATTCAGCTGGTGGCAAACCTAAATTCATTTGGAGTGATCGGAGGAGGGGGCAATTCAGTGGGCGGTAGCTGACGTGTAAGTCTCCACAGCAGTGGAGATTTATAAAGCAGGTATTGTTTCTTGGACTACCCTCAGGTTGGGGGGAAAGAGCACACAGGCTTTCAGGTTTCACTGCACTCTTCATCCTGCAGAACGGGGAAGTAGCAACATTTCATGAATTACACATGACTGGATATATTTACGAGATTGCTTGTTGGCATTTTGTACTGTTTGTTGTTATTTTACCAATGATGTCCTGTGGTGATGCAAACGTGGTCCCTGCCCTTGATATAAACTTTGGTGTGATTATTATACTTCCCAAAAGGTGCTCAATTTAAATCCTATGTCCTATGCAAGTTTCTTTTTATGGAGAATAACAAGACTGGCATAACACTGCATGGGATTGCACTTTAAGGGGAGTGTGTGTGTGTATGTGTTAAGGTTGTCAAGTTGGGCCTGGCAACTGGTGGGAAGTTTGAGGGCAGGGACATAGCATGAATGAAGCTGGCAGTCTCTCTACAACACTTCTCAGGGAAACTGGAAGGGATATAGGGTAGCTCTAGGAATGGCCGGAAACTCTATGGTAAAACCATGTTGCCTCACTACAGCAGGAGGCCTGGCGGCCCTACACTGTTTGTGTGTGATTTTAATGAACAAAAGGATGGATGGAATTGTTGGTTCTGTGAAGCTGAGATCGCTCCCTCTCATTCACCATGTCTGTTTTCCCTCATCTGCCCCAGAGAGGCCTCGGTGGTGATGGTTCTGAGCAAGAAAGTTCCCGACATCCACATTTTTAGCACCAGAGCCGGAGATGTGGCCGTCCGCCCTGACCTGAACTGCTACCTCCTCCTCCCCAGTATGCCAACCTCACCCTGCGCCGAGCTACGGCCCCTCCACCCTTCCGTGCGTGGTGGCAAACACTATTTCAGCTCCCGTTGGCACGACTCCGTCTATGTCATCATGGGCAACAAATTCACCGAGGCCCAAGACCTCAGCGTCGGGTCCAGCAGGCAGGCCCGAAACCTCCACCCTAGTTGCTGTGGTGGGCAACATTACTTCGCTGTCACGGGTGGCTTTGTCATCATTCTGAGCCAGGGCACTTCGACGGCAGTGAAGGACCTGGCCACAGGAGAGCCAGTCCCAGGCCTGTATCCGGGACACCAGTGGTCCGAGGAGAAAGTGGGAAGCATCCGTAGCTATCTCTACTGGCATCTGTGGGATAACTTCAGCGGAAGTTTCTTCACACTACACCCCAATATCCTCAGCTTCCTGCCAGGAGGTCTCGGCCTCACCAAAGGGCCCGCATTCGGGGCCTGGAAGTTGTTAACAGCCCTCCACAACTACTCCGACATCCCCGCCACCAAGTCACACAGACTATCCCTGACGGTGGGCTACGCTAAGGAGAAGCTGGCTGATGTCGGACACGGTTGGACAGCATCTCTGCCAGATTCTCCGGAGCCAGGCGGTGTCCTCGTCGCACTAGCCAAGGCCCAGTTTGCACTGCCGTCCCAGTACGGAGGGATGGGCCTTGACACAGAGCAAGAGGAATGGGAAGAGGCCCGCGAGGAAGAGAAGACCCTGGAAGTCGCATTACAGCCCAGCGAGGTGGCCTACACGTGGCAGTACCAATTAGGCCTTGGCAAAGAAGCCATCTTGTTTTGCAGGGGAATTCAGGTCACCAACAGCTCCGACCCACCCTATGAGGTCCCCCTGCCGCCTTCATCCTGAACCTCAGCCTTTCCCATCTCTCATTCGCGCCTCTTCTTTATCTCAGTGGAAAATAAGCGCCACAGGATTTCTTGGTGAAGCTGCGTTTTGGGTCGTGTGTGTGAAGAATTTAATAAAATCCTTAAATGCTTAAATCGAAACTGAGGATTCATTCTGTACAGGGGAAGGGGGGAACCATGAGGATGGAAGGCTCAGTCATTGGGTTTTCAATTATCTGTTCTGATAGTCATAAGTAAGAACTGTGATTTTTAAAGTTTTTTTCAAAGACATTGATCATTGCCGAGTTAAACATGTCTGCCTTATGGTGAGAGATGCCTGGGCCTGGGGCCTCTTCCGGCGCTAGAGCACAATGGCTGGAAGAGAGAGGGAGGCATCTTCAACTAATGCCCCCTAATCTGCCCCGCAGGAAGAAAACTAATCCATCAAGGGGAGGGAACTGGGCTAGATTTCTATCTGAAGGGAATTTTTCTGCAGGAGAGCATTCAGGAACCCACCACATTCTGCACTCTGAAGCAATGTGGTCTCTTCTGTCCCCTTAATACTCTACCACCTCATACAGCTTCATGTCAGAACTACAGGGGTAAACTGAGGAGGCTTGACAAGAGCATAGCGGAAGAACAGGAAGCGGGCCAGGATTGTTTGGGTGCATGCGGAGAGGAAACTACCCCTGGAGAGACAGGATCAGTACAAAGGACAGGGTGCTGCACTTAACTCAGAGGGGACCTGAATTCAAATCTCCGTTCAACCATAAAACTATGGGATTCTGAGCCAGCCGCTGTCTCTAACCTTAACTCCACCTCACAAGACGGCCATGGTAACTTGGTGAAGGTGGAGCCATTTCCACTGTCCCAAGCGCCTAGAATAAACGTCGGGAGGAAATAGAAATGCAATTTTAAAAGGGCATCTTGATTTTCACCAGTTCTTGAAGCTGCATGGGATTGCCTAGCCTATCATGCTAACCCAAATAATTTATTTACGTATTTATGTGTAAATACAGATTAGGGATGTCACCTGCGCAGCACAAGAGGATCAAAAACGCAAGGCACTCTCCCCCCGCCCCCGCCCCCAGCTTTGCCAGAAGGAAGAGAAAATCACCCTCCACTTCACACTCGACTGGCAGATCCCAGAGCGGCCCTCCCTCAGCCTTGCAAAGATTCCTGCCTGGCTCTCTCTGCTGGATCACTGCTCCAGGATGGGAAGCAGTGCTCCCTCTAAGCTGAGTTAGTGTGACCTAGCCCACAGTCTTTTTAGCCTCCAGCTCACACAGTTCCATCTTCGCTCAGGAAGGAGGGCTGCAGAGCAAACCAATTTACGCAGCAGCTACATCGCTCCCTTACAACTTTAATGCCAGTGGCTCCCAAAGTAGAATTATTCGTCACAAGACTCCACAGCTTAGAATCACAGAGTTGGAAGGGACCTCCAGGGTCATCTAGTCCAACCCCCTCCTCAACGCAGGAAATTCACAAATACTCCCCCCCACACACACACCCAGTGACACCTGGTCCATGCCCAGAAAATGGCAAAAACCCTCCAGGATCCAACTGGCCTGGAGAAGAACTGCTTCCTGACCCCAAACCGGCGACCAGCCTTCCCCTGGGTGTGTATGAAAAGGGCCAGGAGAACGAAGCGCTGACGCCACCCTTCCTGCCCTCCCTCTCATGATCTGCCGGGCCCCGCTCCTGCGCCTTTAACAGCGGCTCAGCAGACGCGACCCTGCCCCTCTCCGTGCCATAAAAAAGGGCTCAGACTGGAAGCAGGCGACGCTCCTAAAAAGGCGCAGGAAGAAACAGGCGCTCCGGGAACTCCGGTCAGTTGGCAACCAGCCCCGCCCACCCAGCCCCCTCCGCAGCAGCGTCCCCACCCCCTGGGGAGGAGGAGCCGAGCGGCTCAGCCCAGCCCCGGAGCCTCCTCTCGCCGGAAGACAGCGAGGCCCGCCTGCCTGCCCACGCCCAAGGCCGCCGCGCCCGGACCGAAAGTGACGCATCTTGCAGAAGCCCCGCGAGGGTCGCCGCTGCCAGGTGCGGTGCGGTGCGGTGCAAGGGGCGGGACGGGCTGACCTGCACGCCCCCCCTGCCTCTTTTCTCCCCGGTTGCCCCGCTAGCCTTCGGGGGCCGGTTGTAACGGGCTGGCTTGCCGGGGAAGCGCTCTCTCGCTTTGGGCCGGAGGAGAAGCGAGATCCCTGATTTCGGTGGGTAGGTTCCGGGGCTCGATCCGCTATTGGCCTGGAAGCCTCTGATGCAGCCGCCTCCCCTCCCGTATTCGAGATGCATAAGGGAGACGGTGTAATAGCGGGGAGGGGGAGGCACTCTGCAGCTGCTCAGAGGCGCTCTCGCGGCAGCCTGTTCCCGTCGGGTTGGGCGGCGGGCTGATCGTGACCCATCCCAAAGGCCTAAGCGCCGGGCGGAGGAATAGAATGCCAGGCGGCCGCAAAAAAAATTTTTTCCCCCGAGAATCCAGCCTCTTCCCAACCCCACCTCCGGGCTGAGGTGCCCCACTTTTCGCAGCCAGGATCACGTTCCCCTATAGATGGCGACTTCTATGCTAAAGACGGTGGTGTGCTCAGGAGGAGGAGGAGACTGTAGGACTTGGGCTTTTTGCCACCTTGGGGAAAGTTTTTCCTGGGCAGCTTCGACCTCTTGTCCCAAATTCAGCAACAGGAGAGTCACAGTCTCGCCGATCCCGTGGGCCCCACCACTTTCCCCCGGTCCTTGAATGTAGCCCCACCTCCGAAAGGCTGCTGGCTTGGCAGATCCTCCCGCAGTTGTGCTGGTATCATTTAAACTTGCCTTTTAGAGCTGGGCGTGAAATCGAGGCCTGGACTTCTCCAGCTCTGGTTTTTGCATTTCCCTCCATGACGGTAGCCCAATCTCGCCAGACCCCAGAAGCTGAGCAGGATCCGGCCCTGGCTGGTATTTGGATGGGAGACACCCCCTCCCCCAAAGGAATACCAGGCTCAGGCAGGCAAATGGTAAATCTCCTCTCCATGTCTCTTGCCTGGAAAGCCCAACCGGGTTACCAGAGGACAGCTGTGACTTGACCTCAGAGCAAAGCACAGACAAGGGCTCCAAAATGATCAGTAGGTAAAGGTTTCCCTTACTCAAAAGCCAGTCGTATCCACCTCTAGGGATTCAGTGCTCATTTCCGTTTCCAAGCCGAAGAGCCAGCGCTGTCCGAAGACTTCTCCATGGTCATGTGGCCGGTGTGACTAAACACCGGGGCACACGGAAAGCTGTTACCTTCCCACCAAAGTGGTACCTATTTTTCTACTTGCAATTTCTTGCTTTCGAAATGCTAGGTTGGCAGGAGCTGGAACCAGAGACGGGAGCTCACTCCGTCTTGTGGCACTCGGGTCTCGAACTGTTGAACTACCGGCCTTCCAGCTTGCAGTTCACCGTCTTAACCACTTGAGCCACTGCAGCTCCAGAATGATCAATACTGAAGCCAAATTTCTTCCCCTCCAGCCCCATTTATGGGTTTATTTTACCTACTTTGTTTGTACCTTGCGATTCGCCCCAGTGGGGATCCAACTTGGCTTATAGCGCTCTTTCCTTCTCTATTTTATCCTCACAACAACCCAGTGAGGTAGGTTGGACAGAGAGACTGGCCCCAGGTCACTGAGCCAACCTCAGTGGCAAAGTAGAATTCAAATCTGGGTCTTCTGCATCCTAGTCTGACACACTAACTGCTACCCTTGCCCTCTTGGAGGGGTGGCTGTACAGATTTGCATACATCTCATACTTTGGGGGCGAAATCTTGACTCAATCTGGCCTCTGTCACCAAAGTTACTGTCAGTTGAGGCCTACACCTCAAGGAGGGGGTGAAACCTGAGTCTGGGCTGTACCACTTTGCAGTGCAGGTAGGGGCCTGAGCGACTGATGGCACCTTTTCATACAAGACAATTCCCTGTTCGTAGAAACCAAGTATGCCTGAAAAGAAATAAGCATTGGGGGTGTGGCAAGGAGGTGTAATTCAGTCAGGTGAGCCCCCCATCTACAGTCTGAAGTGGTACGGCCCAGACACAGGTTGACCACCCAAGAGTTATGCAAAAGTTATTTTTCAAAAGAAGACAGAATTCTGCATGTTAATCAGGGATAAGTAAAGGTAAAGATTTCCCTTGCTCGAAAGCCAGTCGAATCTGACTTGAGGGGGGCGGTGCTCCTCTCCATTTCCAAGCTGAAGAGCCAGCGCTGTCTGAAGACTTTTTCTGTAGTCTGGCATGACTAAACACGGAGGCGCCCGGAACGCAGTTACCTTCCCACCGAAGTGGTACCTATTTATCTACTTGTAATTTCTTGCTTTCAAAACTGCTAGGTTGGCAGGAGCTGGGGCCAGAGACGGGAGCTCACTCTGCCACACGGTGCTAGGGTCTCGAACTCCCAAACTACAGACCTTCCAGTCTGCAGCTCAGCGTCTTAAACTCTGAGCCACCGCGGTCCCCTATTCAGGGATACACTGCCTCTAAACCTGGAGGCTCCATTTGGCTATCATGACTAACAATTGATCGGAACCTTCTGCTGTGTCCCCTCCCCACCCTTGGCTGCAGAACTCCATGGCTACTGTCGCCTCCCGGACGGACTCTCCCGGCACAGACGTCTTTGCCACCCGCCACGGTGCCTTCATCGTCCGCTCTGACCTGGGTTGCTTCCTTCAGGCTCTCGACTTCCGCTCGGGTCAGGATATCAAGGTCTGGGAGCTGCACCCAGCCTGCCGGGGCGGGGACCACTACGTGGGGGACCCCTCCAGCTCGGCCGTCTACCTCCTCCGGGGGGACGCGTTCTTCAAAGTCCCGGACCTGAGCTCCGAACCGCCCACCGACGCCCTCCCGCTGCACCCCAGCTGCCGAGGGGGCGACCATTACACCTTCTGCGGGAACCGTTTCTTTGTCTTTTTCCTGACCCGCGGCATCGTCCTCTCTGTGGCTGACTTGGCCACGGGCGGCTCAGCCAAGGAGATCTGTTTGGAGCCCGCGTTTACGGACGGACTGTACTATTACGGGTCGGACGCCGATCACCTCGCCTGCTTCAGGATGGATGCGGAAAGTGGCCTTTGCGGCCATTTGCGGTCCACGGCAGGACACGAAGAGGTCTTCCCCGTCCACCCTGACGTGCTCTCCTTCCTCCCCGGTGGCCTGGCTGTCATTTATGGGCCTGCCTTCGGAGTTTGGGAGTGCCTGACGCTGATGTCCAATGCCTCGGACCTCCCCGTACCCAGCAGCCAGGGAATTACGCGGAAAGTGGGCTATTCCAAGGCGGCCTTAAGCCAGAAGTTCTCCATCTCCGGGTCGCTGGATCCCGAGTCGTTGACTGTCTCCCTTCTTCAGTCTCAGTTTTTGCTCCCCGCTGCTTATGGCGGGATGGGGCTGCGAACAGAACAGGAAGAGTGGGAAGAGGTGGCCGAAGAAGAGGAACCTTTACGGGTCATCCTACAGCCCAGGCAGAAGCTGTACTGGTGGCAGTACCGCCTGGGGTTGGGCAAAGAGCCCGTCCTGTTCTGCCGCTCTCTCAAGGTCACCCGCAGCCCTTCGCCCCCTACCCACATACCTCTGCCGCCGGCCGGCTCTTGATGCCAGGAGGGGGGCGTGGCTTCTTGGGGTGGGGTGAAATAAAAAGGTAGCAGCTTCCCCCAACTCTCTCCTCTGGCTTGGCTCTGTGTTGTGCCCGTTTCACAGATGGGGAAAACAAAGCAGGGGTAGGCTCACACAGGCAGGATCGGGAAGAGATCACGAACGGGCCGGAAGTCATGTCACTCGATCATTTCAATCCGAGACCTCTTACACGGATTGCCTCCCTTTTGTTTTCTACTGTTTAGGCGGCAGATTAGGAACTGAAATTGGTTTGCTAACAAAGGATGGTATTCTTAAACCTGGTAAGAGAGGACGGGGCTGTACACTTTTGACACTCAGTTATGACACTCCAGAGAGCCAGTTCTGTGTTGTGGTTAGGAGCGTGGACTCTAATCTGGGAGAACCGGGTTTGATTCCCTATGCCTCCACATGCAGCCGCTGAGCCGCTGGTGTGACCTTGGGTCAGTCACAAGTTGTCTCAGAGCTGTTCTCTCAGGAGCAGTCCTCACGAGAGCTCTCTCAGCCCCACCTACCTCACGAGGGTGTCTGTTGTGGGGAGGGGAAGGGAAAGGAGATTGTCAGCCGCTCTGAGACTCCTTCAGGTAGTGAAGGGCAGGGGACACATCCAGCCTCTTGTCTCTTCTCCTCTTCTGACAGCAAAGTCTTTAGTAGTGCCCAGAAGGGCTGGGTTTGTTTAGAAGCCTAGGGTTTGGGTTGAGGGTGAAGAGGGGGAACAGCCCCCCAGCGCTGGGGGCGAGGGTGTTGACACAGGAGGAAGACCCAGCCAGGCAGCCAAAGCAAGGGCTAGTGGACAACCCCAGATTTCCCCAGGTGACATCATCTTCCATTCAAGCAACCTGTGATGTTGATGTTCCATGATGTGCAATTCATTACTCAAAGCTGGGGGGGGGCAATGACATGAAATGGGGTCACGGGAAAGACAGAGGGTTAAATCCCCCCAGACTATTTTCCCCATTGAAAATTCCCCACCTGGGTTCTCCCCAGGAGGGGAAAGACGTGCATAGTTAAAGGGTCTATATCTCCCCCCACCACCCACCCACCCATGAGCCTTAAATAGGAGGAAGGATTTCAACCAGGGAAAAGCTAATCCCTGCCCCAGGACCGCTTCCCTGGTCCACAGCACCACCACCCCAGCTACTTTTTAAATATTCACAGACAGTTCCACAATTAAGGCCAGATGATTATCGGCAATGCTCCCTCTAAGCTGTGGAGTCTTGTGAGCAAGAATTCTGTTTTATGAGCTACTGGCATTAAAGTTGTGAGCGAGCGATTCGACTGCTGCATAAATCAGTTTGCTCTGGAGCCCTCCTTCCCGAGCGAAGGCAAAAATGTGTGAGCTGGAGGTTAAAAAATGGTGAGCTAACTCACACTAACTCAGCTTGGAGGGAACACTGATCATCGGCTGCCCGTTGACTCTCTCTGGCTTGCACACAGGCCCTCAAATGAAACGTTACCAAGTTAGGCCTTTGGTCTGTCAAGCTGAGTCTTGCCTGCTCTGACCGGCAGCCGCTCTCTGGGTTCCTAGGGCTTTCACGCCACCTGCTGCCAGGTCATTTGCAGTGGAGGTGCCAGGGACTCAGCCCCTGCCCTGCATGCAGATCAGAGGCTCTGCCACTGAGCCACCCCCCACGGGGCCCACAAAATAGTGGGTCCGGATTGAGTCTCACACACTGAGGAACTCTGCAGAATGCCTTTCGTAAAACTGTGCATTTTGCCGACATCTAAATGTAGGATAAATCTGATACTTTTTGCATGATCCGTTACTCCAGAATTAATGAGGAGCGGGCTGGCCACGCCTCAGTTTACCAAACAGGGTTCTGACTTCAGGATAACAACGCGGGGGCATGGAAATGCCATCAGAGCGTCAGCACGGATGGCACGCCACCCTCCATTTGTGTATGTTGACATATCTGAGAAAACTTTTGCGATCGACAGAAGCGGTCAGATAAACACACAGCTTTATTATGAACTCTTGAAATCAGTCCCATTTTTAAATTATTAAAAGCAAAAGGGCTGGGGGGAGGGGGGAAATGTGAGCACTTTGGATTTTTTTTGTTCAGACGAGAAAATAAAATTTTCTTTTCAATATAATTGGGGGGAGGGGAATCATTTTTTAAAAAATAAATAATTTGGTCGGGGGGTTGGTTAAAAAAAAATTGTTCTGCCACTTGGAAGGGGGCTTTTAAAATTTCAGAACGGGACCAGAACAAAAATAAATCTTAAAACCCGGAATGTATGCTAGGACAATGTTGGAGAAGCCAGTTTTTTTAAAACAGACGAAAACGAAGAGCATTGACGGATCAGCCTTCTCAAAAACGGGGGTGGGGGAAATACCCGAAGAAGCCTTATCCAAAATGATGCTTTCTAATGTCCTTACTTCTTTACTGCGTGGAGGTTTCCTCCTTAATCCGGAAAATTATGGCTGAAGCCATCCGAAAAGAGTCTTTGATCTGTTGAAGAAGCTACAACTCTACTTCTGCTCTGTTTGTAACTCGTCTAGAATTGGCGTATCTGTCATGGCCTCTCGCTTGAGAGTGCTGTCAGAAATCCTTCCCGCAGAGCAATTTCCAGAGTTCCTTGGGAGATGACAGCCATGATGGGGAAGTCAGTTTTCATTCACAGTTTGGAGAGACGCCCTGAGAAAGGAGAGAGTGCTGAGGAGGGAGTATTGCTCTCTTACCACACCTTTGGCTGGCTAGTTTACTGAACTTATGGCACAAAGACGCTTAACCCGGACTTTCCACTGCAAGGTCTGGATTCTTGGGACTGATTGCCAGACAACAGATCCGGTTTTATGAGGAGTTAGTGCATCAAAATTAAGACGAGAGCTTTTTTCTGCTGGCAAGTTTCAGGGTGGGGGGAGCTCTTTGGTCCAGAATTCTGATAGGGGAGGGCCAATGGATGTTCACATCAGCGGGAGAAGTTAAAAATCCGCTACGCTAACTTTGCATAGCAGAGTCTCTCCTGGGTCCTTTGTTGCATCGGTAGATAGTGAGAAACTTTTGGCACCAAAGATCCGAGGTTCAAGTCCATCCAGGAAGGAATTCCATTAATGCACCCTTTTGTGTAAAGGGGGGGGGTTGTAAAACAATTTCAGTGGCTCAGAAACCGAGGCTCAGAACAGCCTCAGAAAGCGTGTTGAGGTCGCAGCTGCAAGGGTTCCGGTGGAGGACAAAATCAATTTTCTTGTCCTGGTCTACAAAGATCTCCAGAAGCTCTCTCCTGAGCCGGTCCGTTTCCGCTGCAGACCGAACCGCCGCCTCTCCTCCTCCTCCTCCTCGGCTTTCTTTTCCTGAAGCCGCCTCTGTCGATTCCCAGCCGAACCACTTGCCGGCCATCTGTCTCGGAGGCGAAGGACCTCGGTCTGCGAAGTAGGATGAATAGGTACCGGCACCTGAGTCGCCCGGCCAGCAAAGGTGTGGCATTTGGCAGGCTTGGTCCTGCAACGGGAAACAAAACGGTGCAAAGTTCACTCTCGGATTTGGTCACAGCCGGAATTAGTTACAGTTTACATGGTTGCAACGGAACTATGCTGAACGTCAACCTCGGCGGACGTTTCAAGATCTAAACCAGAAATGTCGTTTTAAGAACAGAAATCTTGGCTTTTGAAAAAGGGTTTCTTAGAGAAACTTTTAAGTCTTGCTGATACCCTTTAGAAGACATCAAAATGTTAACTTGCCAGACCGAGCACAGTGTGTTTTTCTGCTGCATTTAAAAAAATCATAATTGGATGTATTGTATTATCCTAAATTGTCTCTAATCAGGCCTGAAGGTAGCCATTCTTCTAGTCGCCTCTGGTGAGTAAAATTGTGCGTAGCTGATTACACATTGTCTCTTCACCCAAACACACACACACAAACACAATGTGCAATTTAAGGAAGTACTATTTGTGAGCAAGCAGGCTAGTAACTGCAATGGGGGTTTTTTTGGCAAGGAAATACCAACTAGATAGAATTTGCCTAAATATCCAAGTTCACTTCAGCTCGAAACCAATTTTGAGACCCAAGTCCAGACACTTCTCTGTCTTGGCCAAAAGGTGGAGCAGTTATCATATAGCCAGCAGTTACGACATCCCAGTGGTTAACTGGGATTTCCCAACCACCTTTTTATCGACTTTTATTTAAAGGGGTAGACGGTTCTGCCCTCTCACGATCATCTGCTTCCTTTTCCACTCATAAATGACCCCCAGTGCAGGCCAACAGTCTGGTTTCCCACTGTGGGTGGATACCTGGGGGTTTTCTTCAGGAATTCCATTAAAGTGGGTCCACCTCGTCCCAACGGGTCATCAGGAACCATGAAAATGTTCTCCACGAAGGTGTATTGCAGCACTCTAGCAGGGGGGAAAAACCCAGAAATGTCACATGGTTTCATACATGAACACACACACAAGATAGGATCTGCCTTCTACTGACTCAAACCCTTAAGAACATAAGAGAAGCCAATGTTGAATCAGGTCAATGGCCCATCTAGTCCAACACTCTGTCACACAGCGGCCAAAATATACCAGGTGCCATCAGGAGGTCCAGCAGTGGGGCCAGGACACTAGAAGCCCTCCCACTGCTGCCCCCCCAGCACCAAGAATAGAGTGCATCACCTGCCCCAGACTGAGAGTTCCCATCTAAACGTTGTGGCTAATAGCCACTGATGGAGTTCTGCCCCATATGTTTATCTAATTCCCTCTTGAAACTGTCCATGCTTGCAGCTGCCACCACCACCTGTGGCAGTGAATTCCACATATTAATCACTCTTTGGGTGAAGAAGGACTTCCTTTTATCTGTTCTAACCCGACTGCTCAGCAATTTCATGGAGTGCCCACAAGTTCTTGTATTGTGAGAAAGGGTGAAAAGTACTTCCCTCTCAACCTGCTCAATAAGACCTTTGTCCATCAAGGTCAGTACCTGTCTCCTCAGACTGGCAGCAGCTCTCCAGGGTCTCACGTGGAGGTCCTTCACATCACCTACTGCCTGGTCCTTTTCAACTGGAGATGCTGGGGATTGAACCTGGGGCCTTCTGCACACTGAACAGACGCTCTGCTGTTGAGCCACGGCCCCCTCCCTAGACACACTGTTCACATCACCTCCTTCTGGGTTGTTTTCAACTGGAGATGCCAAGGATTGAACCTGGGACCTTCTGTGTGCCAAGCAGAGACTCTTCCAGTGAGCCACAGCCCTTCCACATACTCCCACTCCTGTAACTGCTCCTATTCCTTTAACACCTCGATGCCAAAAATACCTGCGGATACCAAGAGGACTTGTGCTGCCCCCGCTCCCTACCTAATGGCTGCAGTCAGCCAGCAACAGGAAGTGTCAACTGAACTTCCCAAGGATAGGGGGTCCCTGGGCTAAACTCTGCCCTTCACGGCAGCCCGCAGAGGTGGTGAGTGACCCCTCAAACGGGATGCAATCCACCAACAGCCATTTACGGTGGCTTGCTGACCCTTTGCCAGCCTTGTCCCAGATGGGAAATGGAAACAGGGTTCCTGAACCCCAGGGGGCCTCTATACATGGCTAGTAGGCTGTGTTTGGTTTGGTGGATCACAAATAGCGTGCAGGTCTGCCACAGGACAAGAGGAAAAGTGTGTTCTTGTGTGGGATCATTCAATAGTGTGGTATATCCTCCGTATTCACCAGCATTCTGACATGGCTCACTCTTAGGACTGTACCATGGGTCTTTCTTTGAAGAAGTCGATTGCCCTGCGGCCTAGGAACTTTCATTTGCAATTCTTCAGCCTCCCTGATCCAATCAGTCCCTAAACTGAGTATCTGAGGGAAACCAAAATCCCACCCAACGTGGCTGAGGTGGCAAGTCAAAACGCCACAAAAGGGTTTATGAAGGTCCCTTCCAGCTCCAATTCACCTCTCCTTGATGATCCTGATCCACTTCTTGGACTCCTTCGCAAGATCACGGAATTGGTCGTTGGTGACGATGATCCCGTTGGTCTCTTCTGCCAATTTGAGCATAAGCCTGGGGAGCGGGGAAGGGAAGAAAGGAATGAAAACAGAGACGACAATTTAAGAGATGCCAACAAGACCTTTCCCATTTGGGCAGTTCGTAAACATCCTGTGGTGAGGAGCCCTGTTCTGCCATGTTGTTGCAAAGGATTCTGGGATGCACTTTCAGATGGTCACTCAGCTGATATTGGGAGCTGACTAAGGCTGTTGGGCCTAATTGCTGTCCCACTTGGATGGAAAGGGCAGCCCACAATGTAGTCGGTCGTGTCCTGTTCCAGCGTGTTCAAAGGGCAAACAAGCAATCACCTCATGCAGTTAAAAGACCTGGCAGTGGGTGATGCGAAAGACCTCTGCCCAAGGCCCTGGAGAGCCACTGCCAGTCTGAGTAGACAATACTGACTGCGATGGACCGAGGGTCTGATTCAGTAGAAGATATCTTCATGCGTTTATTCTCCTATAAACTGACAGCAATGCTGATTCTGTAAACTTAGGCAGACCATGCGAGGGAGGGCAGGAAGGGTTGCATCAGTGCTTAGTTCCTGTGGCCCTTTCTTACACGCCCAGGGAAATGCCGATTGCAACTTCAGGGTCAGGAAGCAATTTTTCTCCAGGGCCGTTTGGCTGGGGATCCTGGAGGTTTTCTGTCATATCGAGGTTTATAAGATGATGCATGGGACTGAGCAGGTTGAGAGGGAGGTACTTTTCTCCCTTTCTCACAATACAAGAACTCGCGGGCACGCCATGAAATTGCTGAGCAGTTGGGTTAGAACAGATAAAAGGAAGTACTTCTTCACCCAAAGAGTGATTCACACATGGAATTCACCGCCACAGGAGGTGGTGGCAGCTACAAGCATGGACAGCTTCCAAAGGGAATTAGATAAACATATGGAGCAGAAGTCTATCAGTGGCTATTAGCCACAAGGCATAGATAGGAACTCTCAGTCTGGGGCAGGTGATGCACTCTATTCTTGGGGGGTGCTAGGGGGGGGGTCAACAGTGGGAGGGCTTCTAGTGTCCAGGCCCCACTGCTGGACCTCCTGATGGCACCTGGTATTTTTGGCCACTGTGTGACAGAGTGTTGGATGAGATGGGCCATTGGCCTGATTCTTATCTTCTGGGCATGGAACAGGGATCACTGGAGGTGGGAAGGAGGTATTTGTGGATTTCCTGCAATGTGCAGGGGGTTGGACTAGATGGCCCTGGAGGTCCCTTCCAATCCTATCATTCTACGGTTTTATGAAACACTGGTAGGGAAGCTCTCTTTCTGGAGAATCTGGCCCACCTTCTTTCACCTCATCATTGAGGACTACCTGCCAGGCAGCCCCCAACACAGTTTCCAAACCAGAATGATAGTTTCATCCACTACCCTTGGTCTTTAAAGATGTGTCTGTACAGTGCTGTCAGCTGGAAGCCAAAATATGGCGAGAACCTCGTGGGGTTTTGAAGGCAAGAGACGAACAGAGGCGGTCTGCCATTGTCTGCCTCTGCAGAGCAACCCCGGACTTTCTTGGCGGACTCCCACCCAAAAATGAACCAGGGCCGGCCCTGCTTAGCTTCCCAGATCTGACACGAATGGGTCATCCAGGTCAGGGCCTTTAAAAACAAAACCGGTTTGTAACATTAGAAAAGAGCAAGGCTGCAATCACACACACTAAAGAATCCACTTTCGATGCACTTCCCAACTGGATTTTACTCATCCCCTGCCAGTTTGGTGTAGTGGTTAAGTGCATGGACTCTTATCTGGGAGAACCAGGTTTGATTCCCCACTCCTCCACTTGCACCTGCTGATTTGACCTTGGGTCAGTCACAAGCTCTGGCACAGCTGTTCTCTCAAGGACAGTTTCTGTCAGAAGTTCTTTCAGCCCCGCCTACCTCACAGGGTGTCTCTTGTGGGGAGGGGAAGGGAAAGGAGTTTGAAAGCCGCTCTGAGACGCCTTTGGGCAGTGAAGGGCAGGGTATAAATCCAAACTCTTCTACTCTTCTTCTTCTTACTATGTGAACAGGCAAAATCCAGCTGGAACGTGCATTGAAAGTGGATCGTTTAGTCCATGTGACTGCAGCCCAAGAGTCCAACAGCGCCTTAAAGACTAACAGAATTCGTGGCAGGGGATGAGCTTTCGTGAGTCACAAATGCCGTTAGTCTTTCAGGTGTTCCTGGACTCTTGCCCTTTTCTGCTGCTGCTACAGACGAACAGGGTGACCCATCTCGATCCGTCTCCAGTTGAAAATGTCAGGTGTTCGGCTGGAGTCTGCCTTTCTCTCTCACTCTGACTGTCCGCCCACAATCGGTTTCTGTTCCTCTGCTTGTGCTCTTCCCCCTGTGAGTGTCGATTGTCCGCCTCCGTGACTCACTCCTCAGACACAGCTCGCCTGCCAAGAGAGTAATTTCCTGCTTCTGGGCCGAGCCCATTACTCGCTCATGAACACCTCACGAAAAACTTTGCCACAGTGCCCGGCAACCTGGAAAGCCCAGCCTGGGGAAAAACCCCAGGGACACTCCAGATTCGGGCAAAGGAAACGAAGAAACGATGAAGATTTGATACGCTTCTGTTGGGTCTGTTCAACAAACACGAAGGTGAAAGAAGAAGGAAGCAGCTGGAACACTTCACAGCTTCGTTAAAGAACACACGGACCTTGGAAAGGGAGACGGTGAAGCACTGTTGGCTTGATTATTTCTACCAGATCTGAATACTTCTTTGGAAAGCAGAGCTGAAATCACAAGGGTCCCGCCCGCCCCCGCCCCCGTTCTTTGTAAAGACCCATTTCGCTGTTCATTTTAGAAAACCGGGGGCAGAGTTAGTGTGGGTCACGAGATGAGACATGTGGACTCTGGTTTTACTTTAATGAAGGACTCTGTTTTCCCTGGGAAAAGTGCCACTTGACCTGTGCTCTATGTTAGGTGTAGTGGTTAGGAACGCGGACTCTAAACTGGGAGAACCGGGTTTGATTCCCCGACTCCTCCACATGCAGCTGCTGGTGCGAACTTGGGTCAGTCATAATATTCTTTCAGAGCTGTTCTCTCAAGAGCAGTTCTCGAGAGAGCTCTCTCAGCCCCACCTACCTAGCAGGGTGTCTGCTGTGGGGAGGGGAAGGGAAAGGTGACGGTAAACTCCTTCAGGGAGTGAAGGGGCAGGGTATAAACCCAATCCCCTCTCTTCTTCTAATCTGGACGGCCCAATATTGTCAGATCTCAGGTGCTAAGCAGCGTGTGCCTTGGTTCCTACTTGGATGGGAGACTGCCAGAGTAGCAAATAAACAAGCACTGCAACAAATAGCGCAGACCACAAGTGCTCAAAAAGTTATGCACAAAAATCAATTTATAATAAGAGGACCACATACATCAGTGAAACCAAATCACATCGTATAGTGTGCAGGTCCATAAATAGTACACAAACAAAATGAACAGTACAAGTCCATAAATGTACTATTTATGGACCTGCACACTATATGATGTAATTTGGTTTCACTGATCTATGTGGTCTTCTTATATAAATTGGTTTTTGTGCATAACTTTTTGAGCACTTGTGGTCTGCATTATTTGTGCAGTGCTTGTTTATTTGCTGTATACTGTATACTGTGATATCACATTTGTTAATGAGACTGCCAGAGCAGTCCATGGTTGCTACACCAGAGACAGGCGATAGCAAACCACCTCTGTTGCTTTCCTGCTTTGAAAACCCCATGGGTCAGCTGCAATTTCACGGCACTTTCCACCGCCGGCGCCACATTTCTGGGTGACCCGTGGCTTTAAGTAAGCGTGATCCTACCTAGATTTGAACAGACATGACCCTGATATGTTCGAATGCCACCTTCTGTCCTCACAGCTACACCCCCCCCCCGCCCCCATAATGCGTCCCTATAATCCAAGCAGTGCTGAAGAAGGACTGACTAGTGATTCCCACAGACCTGTGGGTTTGGATCTCACAGGTCTATCCTGTCTCATGTAGACCAGAAGTGTGGGGTTTGATACTTCGTATCAGTACTTGACCCAGATCTGGGTGCCCCAGGCTAGCTTGATCTCATCAGATCTGGGAAGCAAAGCAGGGTCAGTCCTGGTTAGCACTCAGAGGAGAGACCACCAAGGGTTGCTACGCAGAGGTGGGCAATGGCGGACCACCTCTCTTCTTCTCATGCCTGGAAACCCTCCAGGGTCACCATAAGGCTATTAGCCACAGGGTATAGATGGGAACTCTCAGTCCGGGGCAGGTGATGCACTCTATTCTTGGTGCTGGAGGGGGGCAGCAGTGGGAGGGCTTCTGGTGTCCTGGCCCCACTGCTGGACCTCCTGGTGGCACCTGGTATATTTTGGCCACTGTGTGACAGAGTGTTGGACTAGACGGGCCATTGGCCTGATTCAACATTGGCTTCTCTTATGTTCTTATGTAAGGCCGCTGCGAACTGACAGCACTTTCAGTCACCATCAGTACTTGATCCCTGAATTACTGGGTTGGAGACATGAAACTTCCTTGCCTCTCTAAGCTCCCTGCGACACCAGAACCCCACCCGTCTCCAGGTTTCGTATTTAGTTTCCTTTTGGGCTACACCAGCCTTTCACTTCCCCTGCATTCCCTGCCGGAGCTCCAGCATTCCATTTCGTGAGATGACCATCCCCCTGCCTCAAAACCTTTTACTAACGACTCTGTGACATCACAGCAAGTGAGCCAATGGCAAAGGAGCGAGGGCAAAGAAGAACAGCCTCTCTGCACAGCCGGTTGGGACATGGGAAATATTCATCATACTGACTACCTTTTCAGTTACCCACAGCTTACCTGTCTTCGTATGGCATGATGCTCTTCCCATCCACTCTGCGCGAAGGCGTGACGGAGAGGATGCTCAGCTCGCGCAACTCGAACAGGAAGTGTTGCTCTGTGATTTGGGAAACAGGCCGCAAAGGAAGAACCAGAGCGGAAGTCTGGGCGTTAGGTCCAGTGCCAGCGTCAGATTTTCAGATCGGCAATTCCTAACTAGGGGTTGGATCCAACCAGCTTTTCTGCTGGTGAAAAGGGGAGGAAAGGTCCTCTCTGACCACCACAAAAGGCTACCCTGGAGTTCATGGGATCTGCACGGACAAGAGGCATGTGGGACGCTGGCTGTCTTAAGGAAGGGAATTGGGCAAGACTGAAAAGCTGGCTAGATCCACCCCTAGGTCTCTAATTTAGAATCCATTAATTCAGAAGAAGAGATTGGATTTATACCCCGCCCTTCACTGCCCGAGGGAGTCTCAGAGCAGCTTACAATCTCCTTTCCCTTCCCCTCCCCACAACAGACACCCTGTAAGGTAGGTGGGGCTGAGAGAGCTCTGACTGAGAACTGCTCTTGAGAGAACAGCTCTGAGAGAACTGTGGCTGACCCAAGGTCATCCAGCAGGCGCACGTGGAGGAGTGGGGAATCCAACCCGGTTCTCCCAAATTAGAGTCCGTGCTTTCAACCACTACACCAAACTGGCTTCATTTACTTCATTTATAACCCTTATTTCTCCCCAGTGGGAACCCAAAGTGACTTGCGACATTCTCCCCATCCCATTTTACTCTCCCAAGAACCTTATATAGGTCGGTGAGACTTGAGGAGTGTGGGACTGGCCCGAGGTCACCCTCCATGCTCATGGCCCAATGGGGATCTGAGCCTAGATTACCCGAAACCTAGTCACGCTGGCTCTCAATTAAATCTATTGCTTTTTGATCAGTTAAAAGGGTGTCCCACCTAACTGGGCAGCAGAATTTTTAGAAACGTTAATGACTTTATTTATTAAAAATTGCAAGCAACTGACCCCATCTTAGAAGGTACAAAAACCTGAGGGTCATCGTGTTAGGAAGATATAAAAAAAATATATATAACACTGTGGGTAATAAATGTATAAGGAGCTGCGGTGGCTCAAGTGGTTAAGACGCTGAACTGCAGGCTGTGGAAAGTCAGTAGTTCAGGAGTTCAAGACCCGTGAGCGCCGCATGACGGGGTGAGCTCCTGTCTCTAGTTCCAGCTCCTGCCAACCTAGCAGTTCGAAAGCAAGAAACTGCAAGTAGATAAATAGGTACCACTTCGGTGGGAAGGTAACAGCGTTCCGTGCGCCTTGGTGTTTAGTCATGCCGGCCACATGACCACGGAAACGTCTTTGGACAGCGCTGGCTCTTTGGCTTTGAAACGGAGATGAGCACCGCAACCCTAGAGTCGGATTCGACTGGCTTTCGAGCAAGGGAACCTTTACCTTTACCTTTTAATAAATGTATACTTAAGGTAAATCTATTTTATGCTTTGTATTTTTATTTTTTTAAAATTTTTCTATACTACTTTAAAAATATTGGTGTCAAGTATTTCAAAACAGAGATTCACCACAACAATACATCAAAGTGCAGGTTTACACTATGTTCAAACATTCAAACAGCACTTTGTCAGTTTCATAAACACTGATTTTATCTTAGAAAGGGAATGCCTCCTTCTTCACCTTAGAGGGAATGCCTCTTCCAAAATGTTTTTCCCTGCTTAATACGTCTGTCAGTCATTCTAACAAAAAGCAGGGTTTTTAGCATATGCGAATGGATGCAGGTTTAATAAATCAAACCTCATGAGATTAACCCACTAAGATTTCTTTAACCAGGCACCAGCCTAGCGCTCACCTCTCACGCTGGAATCTGGTTCCATCCGATAGGCAGGAACAAAAACCGTCACTTCCCGGTGACCACGGTCCCAGAAATACTGTACGGCCAGGGCAATGCCTCGGCATGAGAAGAACTGGTTCAAGCCATGCCTATGAGGGCAGAAGGCGGTACTCAGAAGTGCAAGGATCATGTCAATTCCAAGTAAGAATCACTTGAAAATTCCACAGGTGGCAATAGCTACATAAAACAGGAAGTGCCTCAAACAGTGGCAATAGCTACATAAAACAGGAAGTGCCCCAAATGGTGGCAATAGCTAAATAAAACAGGAAGTGCCCCAAACGGTGGCAATAGCTAAATAAAACAGGAAGTGCCCCAAACGGTGGCAATAGCTAAAGAAAACAGGACGTGCTGCAGGAAGTACATGAGGGAAGGATGAGACAAAGCGATTGGTTAACAGCGCTGAGAAGAACATAACAGAAGCCATGTTGGAACGGGCCAGTGGCCCATCAAGTTCAACACTCTGTGTCACACAGTGGCCAAAACCCAGGCATCATATATATGTTTGACCACCAAGGAACGCCAAATTGGTTGAAACGCGTATGGTCTTGGTCACATATGTTTTATGTTTGACTAGGGAGCAAAGCCCGTTGTGGTGGAAGACAACGGGCCCTAGAAAGGAAGGGAGGGAGGTGGAAGGGAGAGAGGGTTGGAGAAAGGAAGGGAGGGAGGTGGAAGGGAGAGAGGGTTGGAGAAAGGAAGGAAGGAAGGCAGAAGGAATAGGGGGAAGAGTGAAAGAAAGGAGAGAGGAAGAAAGGAAAAGGGGAAAGGAAGGGAAGGGAAGAGGGGCAGAAAAGGGCTTCTCTGGGCCCAGAGAAGGCCTTTTCTGTCCCCCACACACCATCCCCTGGGCCTTCTATGGGGACAGTAGGAAGTGTGTGGGGGGACAGGGCTTCTCTGGGCCTAGTCCCCTCATAGAAGGCCCAGGGGATGGTGTGGGGGGCAGAAAAGGCCTTATCTGGGCCTAGTGCCCCATAGAAGGCCCAGGGGATGGCATGTGGGGGATGGAAAAGGCCTTCTCTGGGCTTCTAGTGCCCCCATAGAAGGCCCAGGGGATGGCGTGTGGGGGACGGAAAAGGGCTTCTCTGGGCCTAGTGCTCCCATAGAAGACCCAGGGGATGGCGTGTGGGGGGCGGAAAAGGCCTTCTCTGGGCCTACTGCCCCCATAGAAGGCCCAAGGGATGGCGTGTTGGGGGCAGAAAAGGACTTCTCTGGGCCTAGTGCCCCATAGAAGGCCCAGGGGATAGCGTGTGGGGGACGGAAAAGGCCTTCTCTGGGCCTAGTCCCCTCATAGAAGGCTCAGGGGATGGTGTGGGGGGGCGGAAAAGGGCTTCTCTCACTTGCCTCAGCCTTGCGGGCCTGTCCCTGCACTCACACTCCAGACAGTCCTCTCCTGTTGGAGGACTGGAGCAGACTGAGCTGAAAACACTGACCGGGGCTGACGTGGGCGGGACTTTGCGAAGCAGCCAGTCAGCCCTGGCCAGTGTCTTCTGACTGCCAGTTCTTGAGCCGAATCAATTATGGCAAGCATAGAATCTTGTGGAACCAAAATTCAAATATATATAAGGACAGGACACCTATGTATGATTTTATCCTGTTTTGAGGCTACTGTTGGGCCTATATCTGTTTTTATGTAATTTGTAATATATACAAACTATTTTGGTATATTTGACAATATATATGTTACATGTTTTAAACTCACATCATTTGGCCCTTATAGTTGTGGTAATTAACCTTTTGGTTTCTTAATTCAACTTGTTTGGGTTCAGTTTTTCTTCCCCTCTTTTTGTTCCCGGTTGCCATCAGGAAGCCCACCAGCAGGGCCAGAACTCAGAGACCCTCCCACTGTTGCCCCCCAAGCACCAAATCTTGCCTTGATCCCATGCGGATATAGAAGAACACTGCAGAGGAAAGCAATGGCCAACCACCTCTGCTTCTCACTTGCCTTGAAAGCACCTCACTGGGATCACCATAAGGATGAGAGACCACCAAGGAAGACTCTGCAGAGGAAAGCAACGGCCAACCACCTCTGCTTCTCGCTTGCCTTGAAAGCACCTCACTGGGATCACCATAAGGATGAGAGACCACCAAGGAAGACTCTGCAGAAGAAAGTAATGGCCAACCACCTCTGCTTCTCACTTGACTTGAAAGCCACTCAAAGGGATTACCATAAGGCTTGGATGAGAGACCACCAAGGAAGACTCTGCAGAAGAACTCTTCCTCAATAAGACTTTTAGCAGAATCCGTATAAGGACCATACCCACGGCAAAACAAAATTTTGCTTAACTAGCAAAAGACAGCCCACAGTTAGAAGCCCGAGCAAGATCAATATTCTCCCTTGTATTGGTTTTGAATGGCTGATTAAGGCATAATCCTGGCTTCCAGCAAACTATGGTTATATTTATAATGATAAATATACTGCTTGTAGACAGAGAAGCAGCCCAAGATGCACACTCCCTCTTCCTCTTCTTTCCAAAGCAAATCCCTTCCTTCCTTCTCTCGTTAGCGTTAACCATGGTTGAAGAGTTAATATAAACCACACTAGCCACGGTTGATGCAAACTGCGGTTCCCCGCACAGCCCAGAATTTGAAACTATAATGTGGAGTTGCAAATAGGGGTTGTTATGAAGGAATCTGGTTAGCGTCAACCATGGTTAGCATTGATGCATATCTAACATTAAAGCACAGTTGCTTGTGAGAAGGCAAGGAAGGGGTCACCCCCGAGGCAGACAAAGGGACAGATATAGAGCCCATCGCTGATTCTTGCTCCCGATGTCCATACCACTGTTTGAAAGAAGTCAACGTCACATTTATGCTGGATCACACTACTCCCCCCACCTCAATACCCTGTCTTGGATAGCCCAGGCTCACCCAATCTTGTCAAATCTCAAAAGTTAAGCAGAGTCAGCCCTGGCTAGTATTTAGATGGGAAACCACCAAGGACTATCAGGGTCATGACGCTGAGACAGGCAACGGGAGACCACCTTTGAACATCTCTTGCTTTGAAGACCCCATGTCGCTATTAATCAGGTATGACAAAAAAAACACCCCACACCTCATGTATAGGTCTGCGGTCAGACATTTTACAACAAACGGGGCCAATGGGGAGGCGGCATCGTAACTCACTGTAAAAGAGCAAAGCCCTAGTCTGGACTTGCATCCTAACCAACAAATTCTGTGTACGCTCGACAGCCTCTGCCATGAAGTATGCTTCCTCCCCTCCTAGCACTCCTGTTTGCATCCATGTCGATGATGCACACTGATCTTGCACTGACTGACATGCTCGCACTAGCAGAAGCATACTCCGTGCTAGAGATTCTCTGGAGCACACGGAACTTAGTCACAAGATCAACGCTTCGTTTATAAAGGTATTTTATGTTTCAATTCAGGGGAGCTGTTTTATCCCTAAGTGGGCCTTCCTTCCTGTCTGGCGACTACGGCTCTGACCTTCATCCTTGTAATGAACTTGATAAGCTGAAGTTCTAGCTTTTAATAAGGCGGTTGAACTTTGGCTCAGAACTCGAAGTGTTGTTCGTATTCTGGCTCACTTAGAAGAGCTCTCTCTCTGCTGATTTTGAACACCTGCGGAGTAGTTCTTGCTTCCCCCCAGATTTGACCTTGGGAGATGGTTTCACAGAGTCTTTATCTGTCCTCCCTGGTTCCTTTCCCCTCTCTTGGCTGAAACGCAAATTAACTGTCTAGTCCTGATTGGCTGTTGAGTTGCCGGAGGCACGCAGAACTTTTTATATATAATGCTTTTCACCTCGGCGTATCTTTACACTACGCCACGTGAGCACGGAGAGGTTCCATATTCTGAGGGGCGGATAAGAGGAAAGATTGAACAACGCCATTCAGAGATGACTGAAGGCAGTAAAGTTCTAAAATCGGCAGATTTTTTTTAGGTAGCAATAGGAAGATTTGCTTTATGTTTATTGTCGTATTTGAGGGAATCACAGGATCACAAAGTAGGAGGGGGGGCATACAGGCCAGTTTGGTGTAGTGGTTAAGTGCCTGGACTCTTATCTGGGAGAACCAGGTTTGATTCCCCACTCCTCCACTTGCACCTGGCTGGATGACCTTGGGCAAGCTGTAATTCTGATAAGAGCTGTTCTTGAAAAAAGAGCAGTTTCTGTCAGAGCTCTCTCAGCCCCACCTACCTCACAGGGTATCCGTCGTGGGGAGGGGAAGGGAAGAGGGTTTGTAAGCCGCTCTGAGACACCTTTGGGCAGTGAAGGGCGGGGTATAAATCCAATCTTTTCTCTTCTCTTCTTCTAGTCCCTAGAGCATCCCCGACAAGTGTTTGTCCAGCCATGGCTTAAAGACTGCCAGTGAAGAGGAGCTCACCACCTCCCTGGGGCAGCTGATTCCACTGTTGCACAACTCTTGACGGTCAGAAAGTACTTTCAAATAAGGGATTTCTGTGGTGCAACACCCCTTAAGCTAATAAACTTGGTTTGCACTTGGGCTGAGGCTCGAGACCAGTGTTCCCTCTAAGCTGAGTCAGTGTGAGCTAGCCCACGGTTTTTTAACCCCCAGCTCACACATTTTTGTCTTCGCTCGGGAAGGAGGGCTCCGGAGTCAACTAATTTAGGCAGCAGCCCAATCGCTCGCTCACAATTTTAAGGCCAGGAGCTCACAAAGGAGAATTTATGCTCACAAGACTCCACAGCTTAGAGGGAACATTCGAGACACTGAGTTAAGTGTGGGGGCACACCTCAGAACAAACCCAGAAAGCCCGCCTGACTGCTGGAGCGGCTGTTTTCAGCACCCAGAGTAGGAGGTTTTGGGTGGCTTGTCCTTATAATCCTCACTGAGAACAAATCCACCAAGGCCAGAGGCAGTGTGTGAGGGAGTTTTCCGTTTATGTGCCACGCCTCCTCCTCTGTGGTGGTCAGACTCATCTGTCACTGTAGCTGTCTCCTGAGAGGCACCCCTGTGTATCTACCAATGGGGGCCTTGTGCACTACCAGACACCCAAGGAACATTCAGAATTCCCCTCCGTTCACACAGAACGTTGGCCACGTTCAGTGAGTCCCTCTCGGAAACTCAATCGGTCACACCAGAACTCATGGCTGAACGCTGCCGGTGGGCGCCAGAGTTCCCTCTAAGCTGAGTGAGTGTGAGCTAGCTCACAGTTTTTTAGCCTCCGGCTCACACATTTCTGCCTTGCCTCAGGAAGGAGGGCTCCAGGGCAAGCTAACTGATGCGGCAGCCAAATCGCTCGCTCACCGCTTTAGTGCCAGCAGCTGACAAAGCAGAATTTTTGCTCACAAGACTCCACAGCTTAGAGGGAACGTTGGTAGAAGAAGAAGCAGCGATTGGATTTATACCCCGCTCTTCACTGCCCAAAGGCGTCTCAGAGCGGCTTACGAATTCCTTTCCCTTCCCCTCCCCACAACAGACACCCTGTGAGTTGGGTGGGGCTGAGAGAGCTCTTGACAGAAACTGCTCCTTTTCCAGGACAGCTGTGACAGAGCTTGTGACTGACCCAAGGTCATCCAGCCAGGTGCAAGTGGAGGAGTGGGGAATCAAACCCGGTTCTCCCAGATAAGAGTCTGCGCACTTAACCACTACATCAAATGGGCATTGGTGGTGTCTTGTGTTTTCCATGAGTACAGCTTGCAAGCCACCACTGTAGATAAACTAGCCTCATACACTGAGTGGTGGTAGAAAGTGCCTTCAGGTCACCACCAACTAATTGCGACCATGTAGGATTTTGAAGGCAAAAGACGTTCGAAGGTGGTTTGCCACTGGTGGACTTCTTTGGTGGTCTCCCATCCAAGCACTAATCAGGGCTGCCCTGGCTTAGCTTCCCAGATCTGATGAGACTGGGCTGGCCTGCGCCATCCGCGTCAGGGCCCTATACTGAAGAGACCATGCCAAACAGAAGAGGCTGACCCAAACTCCGAGCCTCCACCCCAAAAACCACACTTACATCATGGCCACGTTGCTGCCGTCAATAATGACCCTCCGTAGATTCTTCTCCCCCGGTGTGTCGGCCAACGTGAGCTTGAACTGAGTCCGGAGCGCCTCTTCGAAGCGCTGGGCCCCGGTCACCGTAGAAACAGAACCAGGGTTGGGGGGTCCTAGACTGGAGCTTTCCGCCGAATGGCTCTCCTCAGAATCCCACGTGGAGAAAAAGGGGTTAGCATTGGGGGGCCTGTCCGGAGGGAAAGCGGGAACACCTGCATCCACGGGTGGGACGCGGACATCCTCACGGAAAGGGGACACGCGGTCCCTCCCCGTCTCCTGATGGCGCCTGTGCGGCGAAGATTCTTCATGATTCAAGATGGCCACCCTCCGGATACCTCCGTGTTCCACCGTTGTTGTAGATACTCCGACAGCCCCCTCGGCCTCACCTGGACTTTCCCCCTTTTCATTGAGTTGCCTCAGCAAGTCTGCCAGTGGGGCACCTGTCTGTATCCCTGTGGGGATCTTGCTGGGCGAGTGGCCGCAGTTAGCAACGGCTGCCTTGATGACTTCCAAGAGATATTCGTCTTTATCCTGGATCTTCTCGAGAGGAGGGGAAGAGTGCTCTGTGTCCCCCGGCTCCTTTCGAAGGAGGCCAGTGTCATCTTTCTTGGCCAAGCCCGCCTCCTCCATCTGGACCCTATCCAGAATAGTTGAAGGGGCCTCCCGCACCCCACCCTCCAAGAGTACCTTTTTGACTAACCGCTCCTCATAGCCCATGGTTTTGAAGAAGTTGAGCCTCATTTTGAACTCCTTCTCCATCCCCGACGACAGCAAGGTGTCCGACGAAGAAGAGGACAACTCCTCCTCACTGCTCTCTTCAGGCAAACTCACAGGGCTGGATTCCCTGGCATGGAAAGTATCCTTCCCTTCCTCTAGGTGGTCCTCCAAAGACCCTACAAGACCTGAGTAACCAGGAAAAACGTGAGACTTATGAGGAGCAACTGGAATAGGTTTGGGGGAACTCTTGGGATACGTTAGCCTCGGGGAGGTTGTTTCATCAGACCAGCCCTGTAGACCGTTCAAGCCTGCCAAACGGTCTTGTGGCTTAGCCTCAACGCAACCTTTGGGAGAGTCAGCCTTTGAGACCTGAGACGAAGTCTGCTCTTGAGGCCTACCAACCATGGAAGGTAACTGAGTCCTCAAATCTCCAGGCCTAGCTGAGTACTGTGGCTGGGGAGAACCTTGAGGCTTGTGAAGAGATTGCTGAGGCCTAGCAAAGCCTGCAAGGAAATCAGAGTCGGAGTCTCCAGGCCTACTCTGTCCCCGAACTCTACTGAGCCCCATGGGCACACCAGAGGTAATTTGAGGCCTACCTGGAGACTGAGGCCTACTGCCACCCCCCATTTCAGTATCCCATTGTGGCAAACGGTCTTGCCTAAATCCTGGTGGCGACCAACACCCATTCTTCTGCTCCCCCTCTTCTTCCCGAATCTCCTTCACCAAGCTGAGCAACTCCTCCTTCACTGCCGTGGGCAGGATCAAGAGGTCCATGGCGTATTTATCATCGTAGGCCTCCACCAGTTCCTGGAAGGCTCTCTTGACCTGGGCCTCCCGTTCCTCTTCCAGCTTGGGGTTCTTTTTGTATTTTTCCACAAAATCCTGGATTCGACTCTGGGCCATGACAAAGGCTTCGGCCAAGCCTGAGACCAAAATGGAGCCGGGGCGGAGAAGAGTGAGTTCTGCGGATGTCCCCTGGGTGAGGCAGTTCAAGAACAATCCCTGAGCTCCCAGGAAGACGCACTGCATGTCTTTAGGGTACCAAACCTCCTCATTCAGCTCCGGGGCACAGAGGCCTTTGATGTATTCCTGGAAAAACAGGACAGAAAGCTCAAGATATCATAAAAGCCGAACAACGCAGGGCAGTTTTAGAAGTGCAGCTGTTAAGTCAGGGGCGAGCTGTGGCTCAGTGGTGGAGCACCTGCTTGGCATGCAGAAAGTCCCAGGTTCAATCCCCGGCATCTCCAGTTAAAAGGATCAGGTAGGAGGGAATCTGAAAGACCTCAGCCTGAGACCCTGGATGGCCGCTGCTGGTCTGAGTAGACAATACTGATCCTTGACGGGCCAATGGTCCGATTCGGTATAAGGCAGCTTCGTATGTGCCTGTGTCTCTTGCAGCCAAAACAAACAATAAACAAAGTCCTGATCCACATGAACAAATGAAGCGGCCTGGTACTGAGTCAGAACATTGGTCTGTCGGTATCGTCTGCTCTGGCTGGCAGCAGCCCTCCAGGATTCTAGGCAGAGGTCTTTCACATCACTTACTAACGGATCCTGAACTGGAGATGCCAGGGATTGAACCCGGGACCCTTCTGCATGCCAAGCAGAGGCCCCACCACTGAGCTCCAGCCCCCTCCCCAAAATGCATCCATAATACCTCTCTGCCGGCAGACCTGTTCTGTTCAGCTCTAAGAACATAAGAACATAAGAGAAGCCAATGTTGAATCAGGCCAACGGCCCATCTAGTCCAACACTCTGTCACACAGTGGCCAAAAATACCAGGTGCCATCGGGAGGTCCAGCAGTGGGGCCAGGACACTAGAAGCCCTCCCACTGCTGCCCCCCCCCAGCACCAAGAACAGAGTGCATCACCTGCCCCAGACTTAGAAGAGCTCGCTGCGTTTTTAAGGCACCAGCCGTCAATGAGGTCAGCGCGGGACCAGATCTTCAGATCCGAAACAGCACAGGAACACCAGCCTCACGGGACAGTTCCCCAGCACAGCAATAAGGAAGACGCGCCAGCAGCGTGGCATGTGCCATATCCCAATTTCTCCTTTCTGAATCACTGAGGGGAAGCAACCGACAGCTGCTGGAGCGCCCGGCAAACCATGATGGGGAAGCACTGGCCACAGAGATGCTATTTATGGCGTCATTCGCAAAGAGATCGTCGGCAGCCGCTTCTGCTCAGAGAATGAGTGCAAAGCGTTGCCATGTTTCCAAGAGGAAGGATGCTCGCTTGGGCGACTGCGGGGTCAAGAACAGGGGAACGAATTTATTTGGGATGAAATCATAGGGTTGGATCCAGGCAGCTTTCCCCCCTCGTGAAAAAGGAAGGAGGGATCCTCTTGGACCACCCAAAATGGCTTCGCTGGGGGACCATGGGACCTTCATGGACAAAAGCCGTGTGGGATGGGGGCTGTAATGGGGAGCACTGGGCAAGACCGAGTGGAAAGGCCGGCTGGACCCAGCCCATAGTTTGTATTCGTCCCAAGAGCCCCTCCCCTTCCCTCCCCGCCCAGCCCAGTTCCCGCCCTCTCACCTTCGCCCTCTGCAGATTCTCCCGACATCCCTGCAGCTGCAGCCAGATCTTCCTCTCGCCCTGGGGCTCCCCGTTGGGACTCTGCCCCAACTCCAGCACCCCCAGGACGTTCAGCTCCACCCTGAAGAGCCGCTCAATCCGTGGGCGGTGGACCGTCATCATCTCCTGCGCCTCCTCGGGCACGGCAAATTCGTCCAGGGTCCTGCCGCCGCTCGGCATGGTGGGAAATCACGGCTTCCGGTTGTGGCGTCACGCTCCGTTTCTGTGACAATGGGGGCCTTTATGTGGCGTACAGGCTGCGGGGGGGAGGGAACCGTTTGTTGAAAAAAAAGGAGTATCTCCAATGTTCCTTCACTCAAAAAATTAACAATTAGTTTACTTATAATTGCGGGAACCCAAAGCATCTTATAATATCATTCTCTCCCCCTCCCCCCGCCGCTCCATTTTATCCTCATAACAACCATGTGAGGTGCGTCAGGCTAGGCTGGGTGCGCTTTGAATGAAGAAAGGAAATAAACTTAACCCCGAAAACTAGGATCAAGAACCTAAAAAGATAAGTCAAACTGAAGAGAGGGCCAACAGTTAAAACTTAATGTATAAATAATATGTAAAAAGACATGTATTTATTAGTAAAGAATTAAAAAACATATAGAGGCCCCGATCACACCTCACGTTAAAAAATCCAAAAACATATACACACAGGGGCCAGTGAACTTGACCTGACACATTTCGGCCTGTTAGGGGGCCTTCTCCAGAGGTCAAGCACAATAAGGCACGAAGTGGCTTATACCACAATAAAATTATAGAGCATAGGTACAAAAATGGACCAGAAAAGAATTGTTCCAGAGAAGAATTACTGGGCATAGAATGAAGGTATAAATGAGGCCTCCCAAGATCCAATGATATGCCAAATGATATTTCGCTGGTATTAATTTCTGGTCCAGAAGGTGCCTTTCGACAGCTGTTCAATCCAAGCCAAAGTGTCCTCAACAAGATGTCCCTTTAGCAAAGAGCAGCATCAATAGTCTGTGTGTGACCACTCAGACTTGGGTCACACGGATTCTACTCCCAAAATCTAACCACTACACATGGAGATCCAGCATTTCTGCTTCTGCAACGATGTGTACCAGGACTGGAAAAGGAAAGAGAAACTCAGGGAAACTGTAAAGCATGTGCAGGGAGGGGGTGTAAGCCAGCAGGCCTCATTCTGTGTGTTTATGGACTTGTATGATTGTTAATAGGAGCTGTGGTGGCTCAAGTGGTTAAGACACTGAACTGCAGGCTGTGGAAGGTCAGTAGTTCAGCAGTTCGAGACCTGGGTGCCACATGACAGGGTGAGCTCCTGTCTCTGGTTCCAGCTCCTGCCAACCTAGCAGTTCGAAAGCAAGAAATTGCAAGTAGATAAATAGGTACCACTTCGGTGGGAAGGTAACAGCGTTCCGTGCGCCTTGGTGTTTAGTCATGCTGGCCACATGACCACGGAAACGTCTTCGGACAGCGCTGGCTCTTCGGCTTTGAAACGGAGATGAGCACCGCAACCCTAGAGTCGGATTCGACTGGCTTTCGAGCAAGGGAACCTTTACCTTTACCTTATGATTGTTATGGACTGTTGTGGAACCTGATGGAAGTATGCCAAGGAACTGTGCTATGTGGTGACCTGCTGAAGATGCCCAGTTTGAGATGCAAACCAGATGAGATGACATCAACCAACGAGTACTGGGTTACCCCCGCTGCTGAACTTTGTTGTTGTATCCTGGACAGTCTGACGTGTTCACGCTACACACGTCACCCCTCACGGACTGTGTTTGGTGATCATGGCCATCCTCTCACTTTGCTCAATGAGGCCATGAAAGGGGGGGACTGTTAGGAGATGTACTTTTAAAAATACTTTTATTCGTTGTTTGCTGACTTACACACACACCTGAATGTTGCTCACAAGTGTCTATGGGTTGTGGGAAAATTGTGTGCGTGGTTTGATGGGACTCTTTGCATTGGAAAGTTGCCACACTGTCTGCACTTTCATGCTAATGAACTGACACACACACCTACCCATCATGCACTGGGAAGAAGAAGAGCATCTCCATTAGAGTCTGCTAAAAGGACGACGAAACAACAACAAGCCCACCATCAAGGAATTCGGAGTCAACACGTAACCCACAGGGTGCCTGGTTTTGCCTGTGTTAAGACTGTTTCCTGATTTATGACTTGGACCAGGCTAGAGTCATTTGCAGTTCTAAGGTTTCCATGACAGCTCATCTTCACACCTTGGACCAGATGCCCCACCCCATACCTGCGAACCTGCACGTATCTTACAGGAACTCTATTCAGGGTTAAAGGTAAAGGTTCCCTTGCTCGAAAGCCAGTCGAATCCGACTCTAGGGTTGCGGTGCTCATCTCCGTTTCAAAGCCAAAGAGCCAGTGCTGTCCGAAGACGTTTCCGTGGTCATGTGGCCGGCATGACTAAACACCAAGGTGCACGGAAGGCTGTTACCTTCCCACCAAAGTGGTACCTATTTATTTACTTGCAATTTCTTGCTTTCGAACTGCTAGGTTGGCAGGACTATTCAGGGTTACCGAGCAACTAATCACTCGCCCATCCCCTGACTTGGCCAGACCCATCTACAATACAATGGATCATCTCACTTGCACCCAGGTGTCAATCTTTTAGCTAAATGTCTAGATCTCCATACTGACCACTCCTTTTCCTGCCTGCCCTTTTATCTTGTGTAACCTATCACACACACTTTTAGGGGACGGGACTGCAGGTAGCGTCATCAGAAGGAGTAACCAGGATATCCTGCCCCTTTTTCCCCTGGTATGAAAACTGTAGCACACCTGGGAATCTCTCTCTATTATCTGCGCCCTCTATATGTCTGCTGTCCCCCTTCTGTTTTTACACTCTAGTTCTGCAGACTAGAGCAGCATGTGTATTCAGCTGGTCTGGATTCAGGTGACTTTTCTTCCCCATTTTTCTTCCTTCCCTCCACCCTTCCTCCAACTGGAACTAAAGCCTCCTCACAGAAGTGAGGTAAATATTGCCCCTCACCTACTAAAGCAAATGGCCTATCCAAAATCTGTCTAAGCTTCATAGCCTTGTACGATTGTGTGTGTGCTTGTAAATCAATGAATGAGAATTATTTTAGTAAACATATTTTATTAAGCATGTTTGGTCTCTGTGTCTCTTACTGATAATCATTCAGCGGCATCCTCCTCTGTATACATAGGCCAGATCCCATATTTGTGCCAATTGCTTAGTAAAAAGAGCAATTTGGCTAACGGGGGCGTGAGAGGGGGGAGAAGACACATGGCTGGAAGCACAAGCAAAGGGATAGCCAATTCCAGCTCTGTGTACTTCGCTTTCCACAGGCACACCGAACATTTGTTCCAGGAAATTTCAGCTTTCCTGCTTTCTAATTTTCCAGTTTTTAAAAAATCAAGTTTCTCGTTCCTCATGACGAGAACGATAACTTTGAAAGTACGTGGGTTGAAATATCTGGTTTCGTTTCTCTGACAGCATTCCTACCCTCCCTTGCCACAATCCATGTGGTTTACGATACTCACAGCATAGTCCAACGTGTTTTATACATGTGTAACTGTGCTTAGGGTTTCATTGTTAAGGGCAGTAGAAAAACAAATACACAAACACACACACACACAGTTAAGCCAAAGAAACTGCTGGTTAATATTTTTGGAGATTAGGCTGTAGGGTTTTGTTATCTTGGTCTCTCCCCAAGGCCAATGCACTCAGAACAAATAATGGGGAGGGAATTACACCCAGGTTTTGTTTGTTTAAAACACTGTGAGGGAAGTCTGGGAGAAATTCTTGACCGAGGGCTGCCTTATATATCACGGAACCAGGCCCAGCACACTAGCAGCCAAGAGTTTTGGAGTGAGGGAAGCCCAAGGGACTCCAATGCAATGGAGAACAGCCTTGACCCTAGCTAAAGATAGCCCAACACCTATTTTTTTTTTAGATTTCTGGCTGGTTCTACCACCCCTATCCTATTTCATTGTTGGCTGAATATCCCATCTTGGTGACTGTGTCGACTCACTCTGTGAGATCTGCCTTGAGTCCAAGTGAGAAAGGAGGGTTATAAATAACAAGAGATAAATAAATTCAGGTACTGGGGAGCCGTGTTGGTCCGAAGCAGCGGAGCGACGCTTGTGTCCCGTGGCACCTTGAAGACCAACAACAAATCTGAAGCAGTGTGCATGCACACAGAAGCTTATAGCCCAAAAGACAACTTTGTTGGTCTGAAAGCTGCCACTGGACTCTTAAATATAGTTATTCGATTGCATTAAATACGATCAAAGCTCAATTCACACCATTTGCCATAAGTCTACAAGAGCCTGTTGTCATTTGAGGGCGGCAACCGTCAGCCTTCCAGGACCTGGAACCCCCCCTCAGCTGTAAACACATGACATCAGAGTCACGTGACCGGAAGAGGGAGAGCTGAAGTCTTGACTTCTGACAAGCAGTTAAGTGGGTAGCCCCCAGCTGCCAATCACTGAGGCCTGTTTACTGTCAAGGTCCCTTACACGGCTTGGGGAGTCCTTAGGTATGCAGCAAAATGTGTCCTATAAAACAACCCAAAACAAATTGCCGGGTCAAGGACTGAGCATGCTCCGGGAGGCACCGCATTCTGAAAGCAGCTCGGAGTCAAGCAAAAGGGTAGAGGCAATACCCTCGTCAGAGATTTCATGAAGAGGGAGATTTGCAAGTGGAGGACAGCAGTGTTCCCTCTGAGCTGATTTAGCGTGAGCTAGCTCACAGTTTTTTAGCCTCCAGCTCACACATTTTTGTCTTCGCTCAGGAAGGGCTGGCTCCAAAGCAAATGAACTTATGCAGTAGCCAAATCGCTCGCTCACACCTTTAATGCCAGTAGCTCACAAAGTAGAATTTTTGCTTACAAGTTTAGAGGAAACATTGGAGGACAGGTTTCCAAATTATTCTTCCCTTCCTGCAATTCCTCACAGCCTGCTAGCTTATAAACACAGGAAACCGCTAAATCCAGGTATCAAATGGGCTCCAGTCCTGTTACTCGAAGAAGGAAAAGAACATATTTATCCAACTGACCGATATGGCATCACCTGAATCTTGCCTTCTAGTATCCTGACCAGTCGATAATGCTGAGGCACAAGTCTTCGGTTTTATTATTCAAAATTAAAATGTTTTCTTAAAGTTTTTTAAAAGGCATTTTCATGTTCTTTAAACCACATAAACAACCATATCCACTGACGCTCTCCCAAAGTCACTGCCCCTCTCACTGCAGAAGTTCTGCCCATGCACCTGGGAAACTGAGGCAGTGCACAACTGCTCTAGAGATGGCTTATGAACGAGCTGTGGAGATTTCAGAGTAGTGGCCCACTGGATCCTTTTAACTGGAGGTGCTGGGGATTGAACCCAGGGCTGTCTGCACATAGAGCAGATGCTCTTCCACTGATGCCCCAGGTCATCTCTGGCTGGCCAGTGATGGGGGATGGGGGAGGAGGGTGGCCACATCCAGGGTGGGAATTCCTGGAGATCTGGGGTGGGGTGGAGTCTTGGGGAAGACAGGGACCTCAGTGCTGGGGTACAATGCCGTAAAGCCCACCCTCCAAACCATCCATAATGTATGAAGAGAAACCAGTGGGGCACAATGGCATAGTCAAGCCTCCATTTTCTCCAGGGGAACTGATCTCCCTGGTCTGTAATTCCAGGGGATCCCCAGGTCCCACTTGGGAGGCCGACATCCCTAGCTGCCAACCCCAAGTCAGGAAATTCCTGGAGATCTGTACGGGGGGGGGGGGGTAGCCTGCGGACCTCAGTGGGATTCGATGCCAGAGTCCAGCCTCCGAAGCAGCCGCTTCCTCCAGGGGAGCTGACCTCTGTTGTGATTCCGGGAGGTCTCCCGGCCACCCCTGGAGGTTGGGAAACCCTGGCTCGATAGGATTGCAAACGGGACAGGAAGGGCCCAGTGCTTGTTGATGTGCGGCGCAGCCATGCGCAACTTTCCCACGGAGGGGGCCACCCACAGATATGGACGGAGGAAGGGAAGGGGGGAGGAAGGGGGGAGGGGCCGGAGGCACTTGGGGGGGGACCAGAAATAATAATAAAAACAGCAATAAACGAGAACCAGGACCAACCCAAAGCTGCCTCTCGCTTTCTACCGACAATCCCAGAGAGCGGACCGCGTCCCCTGCTGCTGGTTTCCTTTCCTTGGAACGCCGGACCCGGAGGGCGCGATCCCGCCCCGAGGAGACCCGCCCGCTCCGGCGGCCGACCCGCCCCCCCCCCCGCGGACTCTCCTACCCACGATCCGGCGCCGGCGCCGCGGCCTCGTTCCCATCGCCAGCCCGGCCGAGTGCGCCGCCGCCGCCGCTCCGCAGTCAAGGGGCAGCTTCCATTTTGGAGCGAGGCGGAAATGCCCCGTGATGTTTGCGAGCCTGGAGTTTCCCCGCGGGGCGGCGCGTCCCGTCCCGACGAGGAGGAGGAGGAGGAGGAGGAGGAAGAGGGCCGGCCCTCGCGCTGCAGCTTCCTGTTCGGAGGGGGCCTGTCCTTTGGCAAGCTTCCCCCCTCACTTCCTCCTCTCCTGCCTCCTGGCCCGGGGAGGAGAGGAGGGGCGAGGCCGCTCCTGGGCATGTGCAGAGCGCCATGCAAAACTTATACACACAGGCATATCTGTATATGTAAGTGTTGCACGACACTCTGCATATGCCAATAAACACACATGTATATATGTATGCATGTGTGTATATACACCTCTCTCTCTCTCTCTCTCTCTCTCTCTCTCTCTCTCTCTCTCTCTCTCTCTCTCTCTCCCCACACACACACACACATTTATACATATATAGTGAAGGTAAAGGTTTCCCTTGCTCAAAAGCCAGTCGAATCCGACTCTTGTAGGTGGTGCTCATCGCCATTTCCAAGCTGAAGAGCCAGTGCTGTCCGCAGAATTATCCCTGGTCATGTGGCTGACATGACTAAACACACACACATATATATATACACACAAGGCAAGTGAGAAGCAGAGGTGTTTGGCCATTGCCTTCCTCTGCAGAGTCTTCCTTGGTGGTCTCTCATCCAGGCTTTGTGGTAATTCCTGTGAGGGGCTTTCAAGGCAAGTGAGAAGCAGAGGTGTTTGGCCATTGCTTTCCTCTGCAGAGTCTTCCTTGGTGGTCTCTCATCCAGGCCTTGTGGCAATTCCTGCCAGTGGCTTCCAAGGCAAGTGAGAAGCAGAGGTGTTTGACCATTGCTTTCCTCTGCAGAGTCTTCCTTGGTGGTCTCTCATCCAGGCCTTGTGGTAAGTCCTGCGTGTGGCTTCCAAGGCAGGTGAGAAGCAGAGGTGTTTGGCCATTGCTTTCCTCTGCAGAGTCTTCCTTGGTGGTCTCTCATCCAGGCCTTGTGGTAAGTCCTGCGTGTGGCTTCCAAGGCAGGTGAGAAGCAGAGGTGTTTGGCCATTGCCTTCCTCTGCAGAGTCTTCCTTGGTGGTCTCTCATCCAAGCCTTATGTTGATCCAGTGAGGGGCTTCCAAGGCAAGTGAGAAGCAGAGGTGTTTGGCCAGTGCCTTCCTCTGCAGAGTCTTCCTTGGTGGTCTCTCATCCAAGCCTTATGGTGATCCAGTGAGGGGCTTTCAAGACAAGTGAGAAGCAGAGGTGGTTTGCCATTGCCTTCCTCTGAAGAGTCTTCCTTGGTGGCCTCCCTTCCAAGTACCGACCCTGCTTCGCTTCCAGGCTCTGATGCGACTGGGCTATACCATGGCCCCTTCCCTCCCGCGTCACCCACGAACTGATCCTTTCCGCTGGCAATGCTGAGGACTGAAGCTGGGACCTTCTTGCACGCAACAAGGATGCTCTGCCGTCGAGCCACGCCCCCTCCCCGACCCGGTGGCACCAACATTTGCGTCTTTGAACCTGCACGGAGCGCCACAGGTAGGTTGGTTCCTTTTTTCACTGAGATATTTGAAGGATGTGGGCGCTGCAGCGTCATACACAGGGTGCCTCGGTTGCCTGACTTTTAGGCTTTCGAACGCTTCCTTATTGGAGGGGGGCCAGCGGCAAGGGTTGTGCTGCGGACTGTTTGCACACGCTTAAGCGTGGGCAGAGGGCACACCTGTGGGGAACGACGGTGAGAGCAGGCATGCTGCGGTCTCCTCCTCCGTGCCTCCTGGCTTGCGCCCGTGCACAGCCATGGCCTCGCCTGACAGATTCCCCGGGGAGATTCCAGGCAGCAACATTTGTTGGCCGAAAGGTGGGATTCCACCAGCTACATTTGGCTCGGGTGCTTTTTTCTTTCATCTTTTCCATTTTTCCCCCCTAAGATCAGTAAAGGAAACTCTGACAAGGCTAAACTTCCACTGCTCTTGTCCTTTGAGTTTCAGGCTCACTTCTGTTTTGTTTTTTTGTTGTTAGTATTTTACTTGTCGGTTTCTCCCTTCCAAAGCAAAGATGCCAAGGGGCTGGCAGTGAAGAGCAGCTGTTGCAGGGGGGGCTGATGGTTTGGATAGCAAATAGCCACAGATCACGCACTGCAGAAATGGATCGTTTCAGAGGGTTGCCCGTGTTGGCCAGCAGCAGTGTTCCCTCTAAGCTGAGTTAGTGTGAGCTAGCTCGCAGTTTTTTAGCCTCCGGCTCACACGTTTTTGTCTTTGCTCAGGAAGGATGGCTCCAGAGCAAACTAATTTATGCACTAGCCAAACTGCTCGTTCACAACTTTAATGCCAGTGGCTCACAAAGTAGGATTTCTGCTCACAGCTTAGAGGGAGCATTGGTTGGCAGCAGAATGGATTTTGAGTCCAGGGGCTCCTTAGAGGTTAACAAGAGTTCCAGGGTGTAAACTTTTGAGAGGCAGAGCTCCCTTTGTCAGACACAAGTAGAAACTGAGATCTCCGAGTCCTTTTATCCAAGTCAGAAGGTAGGAGGAGTGTATCCTTGAGTCCTTGGCAGCGTTCCCTCTAAGCTGAGTTAGTGTGAGCTAGCTCACAGTTTTTTAGCCTCTGGCTCACAGATTTTTGTCTTCACTCAGGAAGGAGGGCTCCAGAGCAGACTAACTGATGCTGTAGCTAACTGCTCACTCACAACTTTAATGCCACTAGCTCACAAAGTAGGATTTCTGCTCACAGGACTCCACAGCTCAGAGGGAGCGTTGGTCGGCAGTAGAATGGATTTTGAGGATGGGGCACCTCCTTCTGAGGCCCATAGAATTGGACCCCCTGGCCCAATCCTTTTGAAACTTGAAGGGGTTGTTGAGGATAGGCACCAGCAGCTATGCGGTGATTTTGGTGCCTCTACCTCAAAAAACAGCCCCTGCACAGTCCCAGATATCCCCAGATCAATTCTCCATTATAGCCTATGGGGCCCATTCACTATAATCGTCCCCATAGGCTATAACGGAGCTGGGGAAAAAATCTCTCTCTTTTTTTGCACACCCCTATTATGCTTTTCAGTATGATTTGTAAGCTGCTTTGAGTCACAGGAAAAAGTGGAATATAAATATTTGAATAAATAAGTAGTTTGGGCAGGTTGATAACATTTAAGCCACTTCCTGTTTGTTAGGTTAGGCAGTGTTCTGACAGTGATTGCTCCATCTCTGTTATACTTGACCTTCAATGCTGGATGTCATATTTCTCTAAGAATAGGAGGAAGAGGAAGAAGAAGAAGAATACAAGAGTTCCCCCCTCCCCAAAGTGCTGGTATGTTTTCTAAGGCTCAGCACAGGTCCAAGGCCAGGCCTACCAATACAGTGCACAGGGGCAGGTAGACCTGTTCTCTGGAGGCCAGATCTTCCAATATAGTGGAAAGGGGCAGATAGACCTGTTCTCCAGAGGCCTGGTCCACCCCCCATAGAATGCAATGAAATTTGACTTTTCTCTTATGTTTAAATTATTCTTGAAAAATATAGTTTAAAAGAATTCATTCTGAGATTTTTTTTTTACAAGGTTAAGGGAATAGTCTTCCAAAAAACTAATTTACGCAAAAGTCAAATGTAGACTCTCTCACAACTTTAATGCTACTAACTTTTACACTCAAGAGGTAGAATTTTTCTTCACAAGACTGGAACTTGGAGGGAACACTGGTCCTCCTCGTTGTTTACAAACCGAGAGGATTTTGAAACCCAGGCTGCGTTTAAATGTCACGATTTTTATTTATTTAAAACATTGACCTCCTACCTGCTCTTAGTCAGATTTGTCTCTTGAGGCAGTTTACAGAGACAAACCAAGCATAAGAATTAACCACACGCAAAAAAACCCCTACGAAAAATACACGAAACCCCAGCAATTCAAAATAACGTCTTGAATATCTTGTATATATCAAAACCGGCAGAAATACTGTAGATCAAGCAGCGGCAGGTTAAAAAGTGAATGAAATAGAACAGTGTGAAGAATAAAATACCGTTTGACCTGGAAGCAGGGTTGCCACCCTCCAGCTGGAGCCTGGAGATCTGGAATTACAGCGGATCTCCCAACAACAGAGATCATGTCCCCTGGAGAAAATGGCTGTTTTGGAGGGGGGCTCTGTGGCATTATACCCTGCCGGGGTCCCCTCCCCTCCTGTGACCTCACCCACCCTCAGATCTCCAGGTAGTTCTCAGCCCAGTGTTGGCAATTTGACCGGGAAGCCACTCAGATCTTTATGGTCGTTATGCATGTTTCAGAATTAAACCCTGGCACTACAAATAGGTTTGGGGGCTAATCTCTGGCCAGGTGGCAACTTCAATGACACTCCCCCAAACTCACAGCCCGAAATCACTGCTCTCAACACCGTGAAACTCCATCATAAATTAGCAGAACTCGAACTCATCAGCAGCTTGGGATCTATCCACTTCAGAGTCAACCGTCCGTGACTAAAGTTTTCTCTCCCCCAAAACCTGTATGAAGTTCATACTGCAAAGCTAGGGAGATGGTGTTATCGCCAAAGGATCCTGCCGCGAGTAGCTTCCCAGCCCAATTCGACTGCACTATACAGTCACCAGAGTGAAAACACTTTGCACGTGCACAGAGATACCCCCTCATTTTTGTTTTGAAACACACAGTCCCAGGCTGAGCCCAAAGCTAGGCTCACAGAAGCCAAAAATCAAATCCAGGTCTGTGTGTTTCCTGCTAGAAGGACTGGAGTGTCCTTTGGGCCTAAAACTGCAAGGAATGACTACAAGAACATCCATGAAATGAAGCCAAGTCCTTTTCAGGGCAGGCTGGTCGCCCGCCCGAGCATTCTTACCGTCAGGATCGGATGTCTCCTGGTAGTGTCTGTATGCTGAAGATACAGGGAAAACTTCAGCAGGCTGCGGGGTGGGGTGGGGGACTCATGGTTAAGTTTGCTGGTTTCTTTTCCGTGGGAAATTCCCTTCATGCCTCCATTCCGCCACCCGACCTGGCCTCTCCAGCAATGTCTAAAACTCTGGTACCATCTAGTGGCCGTGTTTGTGCAAGAGACTGTGGCCCATTCAGCATCTAGCATTTGCTCCACTGTTCTTTTTGATGCTGGGCAACCAGAACTGCACACAGCGTCCCAGATGAGGCCCTACCAAAGACTTTTTGTGGTCAAGTCTCAGCTGACATATGGTTGACCCTGTCGGGTTTTCAAGGCAAAGAGACGTTCCGAGGCGGTTTGCCATTGCCTGCCTCTCCGTAGCAACCTTGGTATTCCTCGGTGGTCTCCCATCCAAATACTGCCCAGGGCTGACGCTGCTGAGCTTCCAAGATGGGGTAGAGATGGGGCTAGTCTGGGCTACCCAGGTCAGAACAGCTTTATGCAGGGCCATTGGAATCATGGGTGCGTTCAGACAGCGTGCTGGAGCGGTTTAAACTGCTCCGACACTATGCGTGTTTTTTTTTTTAACTGGCCGTCCTCCTGCAGGTGGGGTTTTTTTCCCCTCTCCTTTGAGCATGCGCACAGGCAGCCCTCTCCCGAACAAAAAGTTTGGCACGTGCGCAGAAGAGCGATCTCAACTGGTCCCTTTAAAGTTTAAATGAAGGCTACATTTTACATTTTCTCTCCCAAACTGGCCTCCCCGAGATCCCGGACTCATCTAAATGCCTAAACTAGGCACCATTGAAGCTTTTCTTTATTTAACTTAGGAGCGGAGCTCCGCTCAAGCGCACACCGCTAAGGAAAAAAAAAATGGCGGACTAAAACCGGAAGCCGGAGGCAGCTTCCCAGAGGGGAGGGGGGGTTGAAGCACCCGGAAGTGGCTTGACGGAGCGATCAGACAGCGGAAAGTGCGGCTTGAAACGGAGAATCAGGAAAACACCACTTGGTAAGTGGTGTCAAAATACTCCACTTTAAAGGGGGGGTTGCTCCAGAAAGCGACGGCTGGGGGCGGTGGGCAGATGTTGGGTGTGTGAACGCGCAGGTAAAAGCTGTTTCTGAGCCTAGGATCAAGGAGACCCAGGTGGGAATCCCGCAAAGCAGGGCTATTTTTGGGCAGGAACGCACAGGAACAGAGTTCCGGCTGGCTCCTGAGTTGGCCACGCCCAGCAGGAACTCATTAGCATAATAGGCCACACCACACAACAGAAACCTATTAGGATTGGCTACATTAGGGGTGTGTGTAGCAAAGGAGTTCCTGCTACAAAAAAAGCCCTGGGTTTTGACAACAAAAAAGGTAAACGGAATAAGAAGCAAAAAGTGGGTGTGGCTGGATGACCACACTTCCGGTAACATGGGGTGTGGCCTAATATGCTAATGAGCTGTGCTGTCAGGGGTGTGGCCTAATATGCTAATGAGTTTCTCCTGGTGGGTGTAGCTTATTAAACTAATGAGTTCCTGCTGGGTTTTTTCTACAAAAAAAGTCCCGCCGCAGAGGACTCCACAGAGGTTGATGGACAACTTTGGGCCTGGTCACTCCCTCCCAGCCAGACCTACCTCGCAGGGTTGTGGAGAGTATAAAATGAAGTAGAGCATAACGTACACGGCTTTCTTCCCCCTTTGGGAACATTGGTTACAAATCTCACTTTGGCTACTGGGCACACAAAGGGAGGGTGGCTCTTCTTATGGGTCCCTCTGGTTTTTTTCTTGTGGTTCTTGCTGACGGGAAGTGAAACTGCTCATTCGGTATGTTAACTGCCATTATAGGTGGGAGGCACAGAGAACTCGGGGGCTGGGACAGGAGCGAGCTGGGGGTCGAGCCCCACAATGATAAGCCCTTGGCTTGGATCCCACCAATTTTATTACTGAATCCCGTCCATTTCCCCAGCCTGGTTTCAGAGCGGCCTTTGAACGATGCACTCATTGTTTGGAAGCAAGAGGCTTTCATATCTTAGCCCACAGTTGTATTTATTTTAAATCTTTTGAGGGAACTAATCTGGAGCCGCACGACAGAGATGAATTGCTTCCCCCAAGGATCTTAACCCGGGCTTCTCCCCTCTACAAATATCATGTCTAAGAGACCCTGGAAACACTTGTTGCATGCTTTGTGGAGATAACTTTTCCTGCAACTGTCATGGCAGCAGTTTTCTTCATATTCGGATAGGTCTTGACAATAAGTGTCTGTCATTTGTTGCGGTACATGGAGCAAAATTTCTTTTTCGAACTGACTCGAACCTTCGGATGCCGGTTCCGGCAGAGGCTCTGGATCGTCGTCCCCCTCTGGCTCTTCTGGTGTTTGATAAAATGATAATAAAAACAAATTGAGTGGAAGAGTTCCTGGGTTCCCTTTCCATTTTTTTATACATCCCCCACCCGCTTGAATTTAATCCAATATCGAGGAAAGCGGCAATAACTAAGGAAATGATAAACTCTCAACTGTCGCATTTCTATCTCTTTTCGGTTTTTTCTGGCACATCAAAGTATGAGTCCCACCTAGAAAAATAACCCAGTTGAGATTCAGTTATTTATGGTTCAGCAGATCCTTGACCAAATCTCCTGATATGTTTTTCTTGGCTTCAAACCAACCAAGGGGACAGGGCAGCAACTAATTTGGTCGGGGAAGATGGGGTCCAGGAGAGGATACCAAATTTGCCACCCAATTTCTTCAAAGTTTTAACACTTATTAGCTGGGTGGGGCTCTGTATGGCTGTTTTAGTTTTGGTTTGGTTTGTTTTAAGCAGGGCAAGGAACGGGTTCAGAGGACTGTATAAATCTGGCAAACAGGTCCAAAAACCAGTTAAGTACCATTGTTCTTCAAGGCAGCCATGGAGTGAAAATAAAAGTATTTGGAAGGTTCAGTCAAAGATTGTCCGTCTTTCATGCAGGTAGACTCTAACAACTCTGGAGCGATCCGGAAAGACACAATGGCCCCAATTTTGGGCACTATTCCATTCCACACATTACCAAGTCCTCATGACTGCCGGTCATATTTTGATCTGACCCATTCTAAGGTTTCCAAGCTCAGAACTTGATTCCTAAGGTCATGTGGATCAGGACCACGATGTGCAGAGAGAAGGGGGGGGCAATTATTTCCCAACCTAAAATGGTGGAAGGGGCTGGTCTTGTCGGTGATGGGGAAGCTCATATGGAATTATCTGTACCAGCAAGCTTCCCAAAGGATTTTCTTAGTGTGTGAATCTGGGCCTTGAGGTTTGCCGTCTAAGAAGAAACTGTCGTTCTGCAAGGCTACTTGAGGATGGGGAAAGACACAGTGGGTTGGTGCAGATCCAAACCAGCATGTGTGTGTGCCTCATTATTTTAACGTGAAATCTGCTTCAGAGCTAAGGGCAGCAGACATTGTTTTCCTCTCCTTCAGATCAGTCTCACAAGAACCCTGTGGAGTAGCTGAGGGGGAGAGAGATTTATGGCTCAATAATTCCAGAGGGGTAGCAGTAATTAACAGGAGAGTTATGTTCACAATCAACAGAGGGCAATGGAAACCTCTTCCCATTATATGTACCTATATCGTTCCACCCCAAAATGCCACTAAGCTTCCTTCAAATGCCAGGAAGGGTCTTTCTCTCTCCAAGACATTTCCCACCCCGGGATTTTGATGCCCCCCAAAGCACTTGCCTAGCCTCGTTGGCCTCCTTACTCCCAGCGCATGGTCAGAACTACAACTCAGACCAAACCAACACCAAAGATAACATTTTCATATAACAAAACAAGACAAAATCCTGGAACTCTTTAGGGGAGTTAAATGACACAAGATGGGAGGCATAATTTTGGAAACGTTCACCTCAGACACAGTGCTCTGATTAAGTTCACCTAACATCTTACCCATGGGCGAGCCAGTAAAAAGTTGTATGCATTTGTTGAAGAGCTCCTCCACAGAACTAGGCTCGCAGGTTGACCTCTTGGAAGGTCTGCGAGCAGAGATTACCATGATGAGGAATGGGCATAGGATGAGGGCCACTGAAGTCAGCTTCATGGTGGTGAAAGTCTAGCTCTTCAGTCAGTTTGTATGAAGAAAGGTAGGCAGCCAGAGAAGGGTTGTGTGGACCTCTCTTACCTCTGAGGTGCCGAATGCACCATGCCCACTCCTTTTATGGGCCCATGGCATTGGCAGATCCTCAGGCACACGTCAGGTTTTCCTTATGGGAACAGTTCAGTGAGCACAGGTTCATAAAGTGCTTCACCATGTAGGGACAACTGAGCTATTAGGTTTAATATCTCAGGTAGATCAGTTGGTAAAGGGGTGGGGAATAGCAAAGGAGCAGTTGGGGGGTAGACAGAAGCAAGGGGGAATGAGTGACAGGGAAGAAGAGGTGGAGGGAAACAGAAAATGGAGGGTATGAGTGAAAGAAAAGCGGGGGGAGAGAGGAGGAAGGAAAGGCAGGGAGGAATGGGATCCCCCCACTTGTAAAAAAAATGGGTCCCTGCTTGTAAAACATATAAAGCCAAACTGTGGTGGAAAGGCCCTGCTGATTCGTGGGCCCTACTGTATTTCGGGCCTTCAAGGAATCTAGACAGCAGCAACCTTCCTGAGTCTCCACCCAGCAATGTGGCACTCTCCTGGCTCAACTGACTCTTTGATTATACTTCTGCTTCTGTACACTGCCACCAGTTGGTTGTTTGGGGGTTTACCAGCTGAGGGGGACAGCACTCCCTAGTCTCTGCTCTTCCTGCTAGCCAACAACAAATTACCATGGGAACAGCTGATTGCAATCCCTGAGAATTAGTGATAAAGCAACTGGCTGCTTCTCTTTCCCTGGGGCCTATTTTGAATTCGATGATCAAGCACTGGGGGTCTAAAAGTGTGGAGAACAACTATTAGGATTTATTAAAAATAGAAAGCCTGCAAACATACTCTGCACAGCAATGAATTGAAGAAGGGATACAAAAACAAGGTTAAAACACAATCCCCTGTCCCAGAAATCTGTACATGCCCTAGCTGGTCTTACTCTAAGGCAGACTTTTTAAGCTTGGATATTACAGAAATCTACAAGCTTCCCATTACTCTGAAGGCTTTGTTTTGGCAGCCAGCACTTTGTCTTCTCCATATGTCAACAGTGGCCTCAAAAAATGCAGTCCAGGCACAAAAGCTCATTCTTCTTGATGAAATCAGTCAAAATAGACCCTTCTCCCACAGTATCAAGGAATTTTATTTCCTCTGTCCACCCACCCCCTCTGCCAGTCAAATATTACCTTCTTGGGGTCACAAGGACTCTTCCTTGTACCCCCTGCCTTCTTTCTCTTTCACCTTCTGGGTATTAGATTCCAGCCAAGGTGTGAGCTGGCCATTTCATTGTCTTCAACCAGGTGGCCAAAGTTTGTAAATTTGCATTTACAAAGCTTCGATGGCTAGGTATTTGGCTCCCCGCTACCTGCCTGTGAGGTTTTTCCAAAGCTCAAGCCTTGAAATACAACGCATTTCCCCACTTCAGCTATTAAAACCCAGCCAAAAAAAAAGAACCCAAAAGTAGATAAAGAACTTGAAGCAGAAATGCCCATCAAATCCTAGTACATAAAAGCACATAAAATCTCATGCCCTATACAATCTTGATAACAGCCCCCTGTGTAGCAGAAGACTTTTAAATACAGAGAATTTTTTTTAAAAAAAAATAAATAACATTGCTTGTGCATTAAAAATCAGCATTATGCTTTATTTCCAAGAGTGCTTCATATTTTCCTATAAACAAGCAAACGTATAAAATGATGAGTGAAAACCCTACCAGTGTGTTGTAGTGGTGAAGAGAGCCATTTTGGTGTAGTGATTAAGAGTGGCAGATTCTAATCTGAACATAAGAACATAAGAGAAGCCAATGTTGAATCAGGCCAATGGCCCATCTAGTCCAACACTCTGTCACACACTCTGTCTGGAGAACTGGGTGTGATTCCCCACTCTTCCACATGAAGCCAGCTGGGTGACTTTGGGTCAGTCACAGCTCTCAGAGCTCTCTCAGCCTCACCTACTTCACAGGGTATCTGTTGTGGGAAGAGGAAAGGAATGTGATTGAAAGCTGTTCCGAGACTCCTTTGGGTAGTGAAGGGGGGTATAAAACCAACTCTTCTTCTTCTTCTACCACCAGGGAATCTATTGACAAACAAAGTGTAAGACAGGGTCAAACAGGATGTAAAACAAAGTCAAACAGGGAACATTGAGCCTACGCTTCTCTTCTGTCATCTGTGAGAAGCACAGAAGCCTCATCAGGCAAAAAAAAAAAAACCTTCCCAAATCAACAACTCTAGATCTTATAATTAAGCAAAGAGATGGATTTGGCTTATAGAGCCTATTCCAACTTTATAAAGAAAAATAATTTGCCAGCAGAAATGGTTGTCAAGTTTACCAAGCAAAGTACCAGAGATCAAATTCTAAGAGCGACTTCAACAACACCCTTGAAGATTGGTGAGCAGAACATAAGGATCCTAAAAGATGTTCTATATGAAATTCGTATGAAAAGGAAAGCATATAAAGGACTGACCCTGTTCTTGCAAAAGCATCAAATTAGCTACAAGTGGTGGATCCCAGAAGGATTGGTCTTTAAATTTAAGGATAAAAAAGAGAAGATTGACCCCATCTTCAAAGCTCAAGAATTTTTGAAGAGGCATGCCAGTTCAGAGGAAGATGCAGAACTCGCCGAATGGATAATGTCAAGCAGCGAAGATGACAGTGACCCGGAGGGAAGAGAAGAAGCATCAGAAGAGCAAAGAAGGGCCCATCATACAATCTGAGAGACTTGAAAGGGAGACAACCCAAAATATAAACATTTGTTTGTGAAGCGTAAAGATGGATTATATCAATAATTAACCCCAAAGGACTTTACTAATCTAACAGGTTTATTTTTGACCCACAGGAAATTGAAAGAAGATCGGTCAACCACGGAAGAAGCCAAGAACTTTATATATACTAACAAAAAGATTAATATACTAATAGTGACTTCATTCACCTCTTTTCTTGATCTCTCTATATACCCTTGGAGCTGCGGTGGCTCAAGTGGTTAAGATGCTGAACTGCAGGCTGTGGAAGGTCAGTAGTTCAGCAGTTCGAGACCCGAGAGTGCCGCATGACGGAGTGAGCTCCCGTCTCTAGTTCCAGCTCCTGCCAACCTAGCAGTTCGAAAGCAAGAAATTGCAAGTAGATAAATAGGTACCACTTCGGTGGGAAGGTAACAGCGTTCCGTGCACCTCGGTGTTTAGTCATGCCGGCCACATGACCACGGAAATGTCTTCGGACAGCGCTGGCTCTTCGGCTTTGAAACGGAGATGAGCACCGCAACCCTAGAGTCGGATTCGACTGGCTTTCGATCAAGGGAACCTTTACCTTTACCTATATACCCTTCCTTTTTCTGTATTAAAAGCAATAAAATTATCTCCTCTTTAGGAGAGTTTTACAACTAAAAAAAAACAAAACAACTCTAGATCTTATCACTGGAGACAATGAGTGGGGCACTTGAGGGGAGTCCTAACCTGTTTAGGCCTAAGGGCTCAGTTGTCCCTAAGCAGTCAAGCACTTTATGAACCTGTGTTCACTGAACTGATCTTACCGGGAAAACCTGGCCTGTACCTGATGATCTGCCAACGCCATGGCCCGGTCAACGGAATGAGCCCGCTGTGCCCAGCACCTCAGAAGCTTCACTGGCTACCCTGCTTTGAAATACACATTAACCATACAGCTGCTCTTTCACCACCATGAAGCTGGCTACAGTGGCCCTCATCTTCTCCTTGTACCTCATGACGGTTGTCTCAGCTCACTTCCATGCAGGGGTCCTTTGTGGGGACAATCTTGTGGCTGGCATCAGAAGGACATGTTCTAAATCCAGCAAAAGGAATGCTTGTGACTTGGATTGCCAAAAGGTTTCAGGTCAACACAGGGCTTTTTTCGTAGAAAAAGCCCAGCAGGAACTTATTAGCCTAATAGGCCACACCCACCAGCAGAAACTCATTAGCATATTGGGCCACACCCCCAACAACACAGCTCATTAGCATGTTAGGCCACACCCCTGTGTTACCAGAAGAGTGGCCATCCAGCCACACCCACCTTTTGCTTCTTATTCTGTTTACCTTGTTTGTTGTCAATACCCAAGGCGGTTTTTTTGTAGCAGGAACTCATTTGTATGTTAGGCCACACAGCCCTAATGTAGCCAATCCTAATGAGTTTCTGCTGTTGGGTGTGGCCTATTATGCTAATGAGTTCCTGCTGGGCGTGGCCAACTCAGGAGCCAGCCAGAACTCCGTTCCTGTGTGTTCCTGCCCCAAAATAGCCCTGGGTCAACATACCACAACACTGTTTCTAAGATGAAGTCTCCTTCGAAGTTGTCTCTTTCGCTTAGCAATGATTTTGCTACGTGGTTTTGTGTTTTTTCTTCAAATGTTATCTCTGGTACCATACTGATGTGATTCGCATGTTTAACCATACTGTGCGGTTCAAAAACTGTCTCATCATAGGCCTTGACAGTGTTAGCGGTTGAAACCTTTCCTCCCATGTTGTACTGTCTTCCTGCCTCTAAAGAATTCCATTGTGGCAAGGACACACGTCCTGGTAAAGCTTAGCAACTCAATAGGAGTCTCACCTAGAATTCACGGGATGTAATCAACTGTTTTCCCATCTCCCCTGACTAACCTGGTAATAGACATCATTGCCAGGGAAGCTGAAGGCAGGCATTCGAGGCACGATGGCTCTGAAGAATAAACATGGAACGTCCCCTGCAGTCAATCGCCTTTAGAGATTTTCCACAGATCATGAAATACCTTCATGTTTTCTTTCAGATATCGGAAATGTTATATATTAGGTCAGGCGGGCTATTGTTCTACAGCTCCAAGCTCAGCCAGTCTCTGGTAGCCAGTCCTGGAATGTTCCTGGCCTAATACATAACAGGAAGGCTCCCACTAGAGGTACCCTCCCTTCCTACGCTGACCTTCTAAGAGGTGACAAAATTGGGCCAGCTGGGCCCATCCAGGTCAGGGTGTACAGGGGGGAAAGATGGTAGAAAAATGAACTGTAGCTTCTAAGAAAGGGAAACCAAAGAACACTGCCACCTGTTTTTACTTTCGCTTTATGCAGGGCTCTTTTTGTAGCAGGAACTCCTTTGCATATTAGGCCAGACACCCCAGATGTAGCCAATCCTCCAAGAGCTTACAGAGGTCTTCTGACAGGGGTTACTGTAAGCTCTTGGAGGATTGGCTACATTAGGGGTGTCTGGCCTATTATGCAAAGGAGTTTCTGCTACAAAAAGAACTCTGGCTTTATGAAACAGGAGGAGGAAATCTCTTAAATTTACAGCAAGAGAACTCCGATTTAGCCCAAAGGAGCCTGGAACTCAAGATCAGGTCTTGCCAAAAGAAAAATGCGGGTCTCCGAGCAATGCCAGAGATTGAGGGAGTGGAAACGGCTTGCAAAGTTTTGCTGCAAGGCCGGCTGCCCCAAAGAAGATCGGAGGAAACTGTGTCCTGAACTGAAGCAAAGTTCACACTTCCTGATTCTGATGCGCAGTGCTATCTTGACATAAATAAATCCCTTGAGAAAGATCCCTGGTGGAAGGTATTCACGTCTGGCGCATTGCACATTAGCTCTAACTTGGCTGGAGAAGTCACATTTTAATGTCACACTGCCTTATATGGTTGGTTTGGGTTGCCACCACCAGGCCCTGCCGCCCAGCCACCAATCAGCTGGCTGGCAGGAGGACTCATCAGGAGAAAGAGGTAGTCTTAGGCCATGTTGCCTGCATTGCACAGGAAGTAACATCACCGCACCAGTCTCCTTTGAACAGCCAGTTTGGTATAGTGGTTAAGAGTGGTGGGCCCTAATCTGGAGAACCTAGTTTGATTCCACACTCCTCCTCCATGCAGCCAGCTGGGTGACCTGGCTCAGTCACTGTTGTCTCAGATCTGTTCTCTCAGGAGCAGTTCTCTCAGAGCTCTCCCAGCCCCACCTACCTCACAGGGCATCTGTTGTGGGGAAGGGAAGGGAAGGGAAGGGAAGGGAAGGAGACTGGAAGATGCTCTGAGACTCTGAGTGAAGGGCGGGGTATAAATCCAACTCTTCTTCTTCCTCATCAAGCCAGTGATGTCTCGGTGCCACTCTGGTATTTGGGCAAACATGTTATGGTAGAAGCTGTTTTTCCCACAGAGTTTTTGCCAAAATACCATAGAGTCATCTAGACATACCTAGGGTGATGACATCATTTCCTCTGCATGAGTGGGACATGGCCTGGGCCTTCCCCTTGGTAAAGGGCAGGGTACACAGAGTCGGGGGAAATGGACCATTCTCACAATGGAGGGACGAAAGGAGTGGCATCCCAGAAGAATGGATATTGAGACAGGTGCTAGTTAGTTTGTTCATAAATTATTTGGAATTTGAGGTGAGCAGTTTGATGCCTAATAATTTAGGGTGGTAGAAACCAAGGACGGTTGAGAAGAGCTACAGGAAGGTCTCTCTGAACTGGGTGAATTGGAAACCACATGGCAAATGAAGTTCAGTACGGGTAAGGGTAAGGCAGTGCATATTGGGACAACCCCCACGCCCACTTAAATATATGCTGAAGGGGACTGAACTGGCTCAGAATGAGACTGAAAGAGATCTTGGGGTTCTTGTACAAAGCTCATTGAAAATTTCAACCAGAGCTTTCTACAGACTTGGGACTTCTTTCAGGTTTGGTGTAGTGGTTAAGTGCACAGACTCTAATCTGGGAGAACCGGCTTTGATTCCCCACTCCTCCACTTGCAGCTGCTGGATGACCTTGGGTAAGCCATAGTTCTGTCAGAGCTGTTCTCTCAGGGACAGTTCTGGAAAGAGGTCTCTCAGCCCCACCTGCCTCACAGGGTGTCTGCTGTGGGGAGGGGAAGGGAAAGGAGTTTGTAAGCCGCTCTGAGACTCCCGAATGAAGGGTGAGGTATAAATCCAATCTCTTCCTCTTCCTCCTCTTCTCCTTTTTCCAAATTTATATCCCCACCTTCCCACCCTCATCAGGGCCACCAAGGTGTCTAGCAGGTTAAAAACATACCTACCAAAAACACATGCTAAAACAATTGAAACCAAACCAGAATTGTAAAGAAACCCCCATATCTGGCCCTAGCTTCACGTGATGGGTTTATTGTTCCACATTCTATAGGCTGGTTCAGAATTAGATATATGAATTGCAGAGAACCCCAAAGAACTTCTCGGGGTCATTTAGTTTTCACCTCCCTTAAAATTTCCCCTTTCCTTTCCTGGAAAGACCCCATGGAAGGTCCCCGTTTCCTACTTCCGTCTCTCCTTCCCCTGCACCAGATAACTTATCTGCCCCTCCTCATCTTCAGCTTTCTGTCTTTCCTTCCCCCGAGCGGCTTCCCCCTGGGCAAAGTCTGGTCAGATTGTGGGTTGACAGCCACTGGACCGGGCAAGAGTGGGGCCTGGGCCAGTCCAGGTCGGGCCCAGTTCAGGGGTACCAGCAGACAGGCGCTACTGAGCCAAGTCCATTTGCCCTCTAGGGTGCCCAAAAGGCTTCCCAGGCTCCAGGTGGTAGCTGGACTTCTCCCAGAATTGCAGGTGTTCCCCAGACCACAGAGATTGCTCCACCTGGAGAAAATGGCACCTATGGATGGCAGACTGTGTGGTATTACGTCCTTGCTGAGCTCTCTCCCTTACCCAAGAGAGCCAGTTTGGTGCAGTCGTTAAGAGCGGAGGACTCTAATCTGGAGAACCAAGTTTGATTCCCCAGTTCTCCACATGAAGTCAGTTGGGGGACCTTGGGTCAGTCACAGTTCTCACAAGAGCAGTTTCTGTCAAGAGCTCTCTCAGCCCCACCTACCTCACAGGGTGTCTGTTGTGGGGAGGGGAAGGGAAAGGAGATTGTAAGATGCTCTCTGAGGTGCCGAGTCAAGGGTGTGGTATAAATGAAACTCTTTGTCTTCTTCTGTTGCAGGCTGCTGTCCTGGTGAAGCTCGCCAGGTCTATAGTGGGACACTTCCCAGCAAACTTTTATGTCACCGGTTGGGACATCAAGTGCTGGTGGGAAGTCACCGGTTGGGACATCAAGCGCTGGTGGGAAGTCACCGGTTGGGACATCAAGCGCTGGTGGGAGAAACTGTTGGGGTATCAAGTTCTGGTGGGAAGCCAGCATCATGCCTGTGCACTGGCATCGGAAAAGTTGGGGGGCTCAAAGCTGGCCTCTGGCATCTGGACGATCTCAGGAGTGGCAGCGCTGAACATGAAAGGAATTCGAACACCCTGGCCCCTGTAATCCCCACAGACCCCCCCACTCCTCCCACCCTCACCCCCCCCCGTGTTTCTGCACGGGAAGCTACAGCTATGTAGGGCAGGCATAACTCATTGGGGAAGACAGGTAGGGGGCAGTGTTCCCTCTAAGCTGAGTTCGTGTGAGCTAGCTCACAGTTTTTTAGCCTCCAGCTCACACATTTTTGTCTCCGCTCAGGAAAGATGGCTCCAGAGCAAACTGATTTACGCGGTAGCCAAATCGCTCGCTCACAACTTTATTGCTAGTAGCTCATGAGGTAGAATCTTTGCTCACAAGACTCAACAGCTTAGCGGGGACATTGGTAGTGGGTTAGAAACTGGCAACCTGCTTCAGGGCGATCATGGGGCTTTCAGTGCCCCAAATGAAGGGAATCCATCTGTCCCAGCCAGGGCCGGCTCGCCCACTAGGCGAGCTAGGCGCTCGCCTAGGGCGCCAGGCCACCAGGGGCGCCAAACTGCCCCCCCCCCGCGAAAATCCCCCCGCCACCGCCGCTTCCCTGCCGCCGCCACCAGCAAAGAGCACCCCCGCAGGGCTCAGGAGGCGGCAGCAGAGCTTGCCCGCCCTCCCCTTCCCTGGGGGGGGAGAGAAGGCGGGGTGGCGCCACCAGCGAAGGGGCGCTCAGCCCAAAGGGGACAGGCGGGGGTTTACACCCGCTTCTTCCCTGGCCCACACTCCTCCCCCTCTGCCTGGCCGCCTTCCGGCGCTGGAGGGAGGAGGTCTCTTGGTGGGTGCCTTTGCTGGCCTACAGCCTCCTCCTCCGCTTGCCTAGGACGCCCAGCCCCAGCGCAAGGGGGAGCGCCAGCCTGGATGGGCGCCACCAAGATAGGCGGGCGGAGGGGCGGCATTCCTTCCCAGGCCGTTGCAAAGCAGCTGGCAGAGGGGGACACAGACACTCCCCCCGCGCCCTCCCCTCCCCCCTGGGGCTCAGAGAAGGGAAGAGGGAAGAGACGGGGTGTAAAACCCCGCCTCTTCCCTGGCTTGCCTGGGCACCCTGGACGGGAGAGGAGGCGGGGCGGCAGTGCAGGAGGCCGCGGTGGAGCTTGCCTGCCCTCCCCCCTCGGGGGAGGGGGCAAAAGGGTCTTTGGTGTGAAGGCGGCGGTGTTGTGGCTCCCGCCAGCTGCAAAGAGGCGAGCGCAGCTAGCCTGTGCAGGGCTCGGAGAAGGAGCCGAGGGAGTCAGCGTCAGTGCTGCTGGGCCGGGAGAGAGGTAAAGAGTAAAATGGTGATGGCCGGGTGGGAAGGAGGGGGAAGGCCCCCTGCCCGCCTGCTTGCCTTCCTTCTCTCTCCCTTCCTCCTGGCCCGAAGGTTTCTCCGCGCCTGCCCGAGTCAGTGCCAAGAGCGCGGCGAAGGAAGGAGGGGAAGAAGGGAGAGCGCCTCAGCCGCGCGGCTCTGATCCCTCCCCGCCTCTCTGCAAAGTGTAGATGGGATGGGGGGCTGTTTGCCTTCCCAGGCCGGGATCAGCCGCCCTGTCTCCCCCCCCCCATGCAATCCTGCACCGCACACTCCCCCTGCCCCTTCCCCTGGCTTGCAGTTGCCGGCGCTCAGGCGGAAGGGACGGGGTTTTAACCACCCTGCCCCTTCCCCTGGCTTGCCGGCACACCCTGCAGGAACAGGAGGGGGTTCCTTCTCTCCAGGCCCTGCCTGGAGGTTGGCAACCCTGTAATTGGGTGCACAGGGGGGCGCCAGAAGGTAGCCTCGCCTAGGGTGCGAAAAACCCTGGGGCCGGCCCTGGATGTCTACCCACTTTTTTTCAAAGTGCTAAAGCGAAGGCTGGCCTAGTTGCATTGATTCCTAAGGGTAAAAAAGGAGGCCTGGTCTACTGCCGTTGTTCCCTATCGAAAAAAGTTTGGTCATGTCTTTCGAGGTTTTTTAACTAAGGCTTAAAGGGGGCCAGGTCTAAAGCCGGTTTTTTTCTGTGGTTGAAACGGGAGGCAAGGTATATTCGGGGTTTTTTTTTCCTCTCTGATGAACGGGTGGCCCTGTCTTCTGCCATTGATCCCTGTGGGAAAACGAGAGCTGATGTCTCTCCACGTTTTTTTCAAAGTGCAAAATGGAGGCCAGATCTACTTGCATAGTTTCCTATGGGTAAAACGGGCGGCCACGTCTACTCCCATTGTTACCTATGGGCCGAACGAGAGCTGATGTCTACCCACTTTTTTTCAAAGTGCTAAAGCGAGGGCTGGCCTAGTTGCATTGATTCCTATGGGTAAAACGGGAGGCCTGGTCTACTGCCGTTGTTCCCTATCGAAAAAAGATTGGTCATGTCTTTCGAGGTTTCTTCACTAAGGCTTAAAGGGGGGCTAGGTCTATAACCGTATTTCCTCTTTTTAAAAAGGGAGGCAAGGAGTATTCGGGTTTTTTTTTCCTCTCTGATGAACGGGTGGCCCTGTCTTCTGCCATTCTTCCCTATGGGACAAACGAGAGCTGATGTCTCCCCACTTTTAAGTGCAAAATGGAGGCCAGATATACTTGTATAGTTTCCTATGGGTAAAACGGGCGGCCACGTCTACTCCCATTGTTACCTATGGGCCAAACGACAGCTTATGTCTACCCACTTTTTTTCAAAGTGCTAAAGCGAGGGCTGGCCTAGTTGCATTGATTCCTATGGGTAAAACGGGAGGCCTGGTCTACTGCCGTTGTTCCCTATCGAAAAAAGATTGGTCATGTCTTTTGAGGTTTCTTCACTAAGGCTTAAAGGGGGGCCAGGTCTAAAACCGTATTTCCTCTTTTTAAAAAGGGAGGCAAAGAGTATTCGGGGTTTTTTTTCCTCTCTGATGAACGGGTCGCCCTGTCTTCTGCCATTGTTCCCTGTGGGACAAACGAGAGCTGATGTCTCCCCACTTTTTTTCAAAGTGCAAAATGGAGGCCAGATCTACTTGCATAGTTTCCTATGGGTAAAACGGGCGGCCACGTCTACTCCCATTGTTACCTATGGGCCGAACGAGAGCTGATGTCTACCCACTTTTTTTCAAAGTGCTAGAGCGAGGGCTGGCCTAGTTGCATTGATTCCTATGGGTAAAAAAGGAGGCCTGGTCTACTGCCGTTGTTCCCTATCGAAAAAAGATTGGTCATGTCTTTCGAGGTTTTTTAACTAAGTCTTAAAGGGGGCCAGGTCTAAAGCCGTTTTTTTTCTGTGGTTGAAACGGGACGCAAGGTATATTCGGCGTTTTTTTTCCTCTCTGTTTAAAGGGTGGCCCTGTCTTCTGCCGTTGTTCCCTGTGGAACAAACGGGAGCTGATGTCTCCCCACGTTTTTTTCAAAGTGCAAAATGGAGGCCAGATCTACTTGCATAGTTTCCTGTGGGTAAAACGGGCGGCCACGTCTACTCCCATTGTTACCTATGGGCCGAACGAGAGCTGATGTCTACCCACTTTTTTTCAAAGTGCTAAAGCGAGGGCTGGCCTAGTTGCATTGATTCCTATGGGTAAAACGGGAGGCCTGGTCTACTGCCGTTGTTCCCTATCGAAAAAAGATTGGTCATGTCTTTCGAGGTTTCTTCACTAAGGCTTAAAGGGGGGCTAGGTCTAAATCCGTATTTCCTCTTTTTAAAAAGGGAGGCAAGGAGTATTCGGGTTTTTTTTCCTCTCTGATGAACGGGTGGCCCTGTCTTCTGGCATTGATCCCTGTGGAACAAACGAGAGCTGATGTCTCTCCACGTTTTTTTCAAAGTGCAAAATGGAGGCCAGATCTACTTGCATAGTTTCCTATGGGTAAAACGGGCGGCCACGTCTACTCCCATTGTTACCTATGGGCCGAACGAGAGCTGATGTCTACCCACTTTTTTTCAAACTGCTAAAGCGAAGGCTGGACTAGTTGCATTGATTCCTATGGGTAAAAAAGGAGGCCTGGTCTACTGCCGTTGTTCCCTATCGAAAAAGATTGGTCATGTCTTTCGAGGTTTCTTCACTAAGGCTTAAAGGGGGCTAGGTCTATAACCGTATTTCCTCTTTTTAAAAAGAGAGGCAAGGAGTATTCGGGTTTTTTTTCCTCTCTGATGAACGGGTGGCCCTGTCTTCTGCCATTCTTCCCTATGGGACAAACGAGAGCTGATGTCTCTCCACGTTTTTTTCAAAGTGCAAAATGGAGGCCAGATCTACTTGCATAGTTTCCTATGGGTAAAACGGGCGGCCACGTCTACTCCCATTGTTACCTATGGGCCGAACGAGAGCTGATGTCTACCCACTTTTTTTCAAAGTGCTAAAGCGAGGGCTGGCCTAGTTGCATTGATTCCTATGGGTAAAACGGGAGGCCTGGTCTACTGCCGTTGTTCCCTATCGAAAAAAGATTGGTCATGTCTTTCGAGGTTTCTTCACTAAGGCTTAAAGGGGGGCTAGGTCTAAATCCGTATTTCCTCTTTTTAAAAAGGGAGGCAAGGAGTATTCGGGGTTTTTTTTCCTCTCTGATGAACGGGTGGCCCTGTCTTCTGCCATTCTTCCCTATGGGACAAACGAGAGCTGATGTCTCTCCACGTTTTTTTCAAAGTGCAAAATGGAGGCCAGATCTACTTGCATAGTTTCCTATGGGTAAAACGGGCGGCCACGTCTACTCCCATTGTTACCTATGGGCCGAACGAGAGCTGATGTCTACCCACTTTTTTTCAAAGTGCTAAAGCGAGGGCTGGCCTAGTTGCATTGATTCCTATGGGTAAAACGGGAGGCCTGGTCTACTGCCGTTGTTCCCTATCGAAAAAAGATTGGTCATGTCTTTCGAGGTTTCTTCACTAAGGCTTAAAGGGGTGCTAGGTCTATAACCGTATTTCCTCTTTTTAAAAAGGGAGGCAAGGAGTATTCGGGGTTTTTTTTCCTCTCTGATGAACGGGTGGCCCTGTCTTCTGCCATTGTTCCCTGTGGAACAAACGAGAGCTGATGTCTCCCCACGTTTTTTTCAAAGTGCAAAATGGAGGCCAGATCTACTTGCATAGTTTCCTATGGGTAAAACGGGCGGCCACGTCTACTCCCATTGTTACCTATGGGCCGAACGAGAGCTGATGTCTACCCACTTTTTTTCAAAGTGCTAAAGCGAGGGCTGGCCTAGTTGCATTGATTCCTATGGGTAAAACGGGAGGCCTGGTCTACTGCCGTTGTTCCCTATCGAAAAAAGATTGGTCATGTCTTTCGAGGTTTCTTCACTAAGGCTTAAAGGGGGGCTAGGTCTAAAGCCGTATTTCCTCTTTTTAAAAAGGGAGGCAAGGAGTATTCGGGGGTTTTTTCCTCTCTGATGAACGGGTGGCCCTGTCTTCTGCCATTGTTCCCTGTGGGAAAACGAGAGCTGATGTCTCTCCACGTTTTTTTCAAAGTGCAAAATGGAGGCCAGATCTACTTGCATAGTTTCCTATGGGTAAAACGGGCGGCCACGTCTACTCCCATTGTTACCTATGGGCCGAACGAGAGCTGATGTCTACCCACTTTTTTTCAAAGTGCTAAAGCGAAGGCTGGCCTAGTTGCATTGATTCCTAAGGGTAAAAAGGAGGCCTGGTCTACTGCCGTTGTTCCCTATCGAAAAAAGTTTGGTCATGTCTTTCGAGGTTTTTTAACTAAGGCTTGAAGGGGGCCAGGTCTAAAGCCGTTTTTTTTCTGTGGTTGAAACGGGAGGCAAGGTATATTCGGGGTTTTTTTTTCCTCTCTGATGAACGGGTGGCCCTGTCTTCTGCCATTGATCCCTGTGGGAAAACGAGAGCTGATGTCTCTCCACGTTTTTTTCAAAGTGCAAAATGGAGGCCAGATCTACTTGCATAGTTTCCTATGGGTAAAACGGGCGGCCACGTCTACTCCCATTGTTACCTATGGGCCGAACGAGAGCTGATGTCTACCCACTTTTTTTCAAAGTGCTAAAGCGAGGGCTGGCCTAGTTGCATTGATTCCTATGGGTAAAACGAGAGGCCTGGTCTACTGCCGTTGTTCCCTATCGAAAAAAGATTGGTCATGTCTTTCGAGGTTTCTTCACTAAGGCTTAAAGGGGGGCTAGGTCTATAACCGTATTTCCTCTTTTTAAAAAGAGAGGCAAGGAGTATTCGGGTTTTTTTTCCTCTCTGATGAACGGGTGGCCCTGTCTTCTGCCATTCTTCCCTATGGGACAAACGAGAGCTGATGTCTCTCCACGTTTTTTTCAAAGTGCAAAATGGAGGCCAGATCTACTTGCATAGTTTCCTGTGGGTAAAACGGGCGGCCACGTCTACTCCCATTGTTACCTATGGGCCGAACGAGAGCTGATGTCTACCCACTTTTTTTCAAAGTGCTAAAGCGAGGGCTGGCCTAGTTGCATTGATTCCTATGGGTAAAACGGGAGGCCTGGTCTACTGCCGTTGTTCCCTATCGAAAAAAGATTGGTCATGTCTTTCGAGGTTTCTTCACTAAGGCTTAAAGGGGGCTAGGTCTAAAGCCGTATTTCCTCTTTTTAAAAAGGGAGGCAAGGAGTATTCGGGGGTTTTTTTCCTCTCTGATGAACGGGTGGCCCTGTCTTCTGCCATTGATCCCTGTGGGAAAACGAGAGCTGATGTCTCTCCACGTTTTTTTCAAAGTGCAAAATGGAGGCCAGATCTACTTGCATAGTTTCCTATGGGTAAAACGGGCGGCCACGTCTACTCCCATTGTTACCTATGGGCCGAACGAGAGCTGATGTCTACCCACTTTTTTTCAAAGTGCTAAAGCGAAGGCTGGCCTAGTTGCATTGATTCCTAAGGGTAAAAAAGGAGGCCTGGTCTACTGCCGTTGTTCCCTATCGAAAAAAGTTTGGTCATGTCTTTCGAGGTTTTTTAACTAAGGCGTAAAGGGGGCCAGGTCTAAAGCCGTTTTTTTTCTGTGGTTGAAACGGGAGGCAAGGTATATTCGGGGTTTTTTTTTCCTCTCTGATGAACGGGTGGCCCTGTCTTCTGCCATTGATCCCTGTGGGAAAACGAGAGCTGATGTCTCTCCACGTTTTTTTCAAAGTGCAAAATGGAGGCCAGATCTACTTGCATAGTTTCCTATGGGTAAAACGGGCGGCCACGTCTACTCCCATTGTTACCTATGGGCCGAACGAGAGCTGATGTCTACCCACTTTTTTTCAAAGTGCTAAAGCGAGGGCTGGCCTAGTTGCATTGATTCCTATGGGTAAAACGGGAGGCCTGGTCTACTGCCGTTGTTCCCTATCGAAAAAAGATTGGTCATGTCTTTCGAGGTTTCTTCACTAAGGCTTAAAGGGGGGCTAGGTCTATAACCGTATTTCCTCTTTTTAAAAAGAGAGGCAAGGAGTATTCGGGTTTTTTTTCCTCTCTGATGAACGGGTGGCCCTGTCTTCTGCCATTCTTCCCTATGGGACAAACGAGAGCTGATGTCTCCCCACTTTTAAGTGCAAAATGGAGGCCAGATATACTTGTATAGTTTCCTATGGGTAAAACGGGCGGCCACGTCTACTCCCATTGTTACCTATGGGCCAAACGACAGCTTATGTCTACCCACTTTTTTTCAAAGTGCTAAAGCGAGGGCTGGCCTAGTTGCATTGATTCCTATGGGTAAAACGGGAGGCCTGGTCTACTGCCGTTGTTCCCTATCGAAAAAGATTGGTCATGTCTTTTGAGGTTTCTTCACTAAGGCTTAAAGGGGGCCAGGTCTAAAACCGTATTTCCTCTTTTTAAAAAGGGAGGCAAGGAGTATTCGGGGTTTTTTTTCCTCTCTGATGAACGGGTGGCCCTGTCTTCTGCCATTGATCCCTGGGGGAAAACGAGAGCTGATGTCTCTCCACGTTTTTTTCAAAGTGCAAAATGGAGGCCAGATCTACTTGCATAGTTTCCTATGGGTAAAACGGGCGGCCACGTCTACTCCCATTGTTACCTATGGGCCGAACGAGAGCTGATGTCTACCCACTTTTTTTCAAAGTGCTAGAGCGAGGGCTGGCCTAGTTGCATTGATTCCTATGGGTAAAAAGGAGGCCTGGTCTACTGCCGTTGTTCCCTATCGAAAAAAGATTGGTCATGTCTTTCGAGGTTTTTTAACTAAGGCTTAAAGGGGGCCAGGTCTAAAGCCGTTTTTTTCTGTGGTTGAAACGGGACGCAAGGTATATTCGGCGTTTTTTTCCTCTCTGTTTAAAGGGTGGCCCTGTCTTCTGCCATTGATCCCTGTGGGAAAACGAGAGCTGATGTCTCTCCACGTTTTTTTCAAAGTGCAAAATGGAGGCCAGATCTACTTGCATAGTTTCCTATGGGTAAAACGGGCGGCCACGTCTACTCCCATTGTTACCTATGGGCCGAACGAGAGCTGATGTCTACCCACTTTTTTTCAAAGTGCTAAAGCGAGGGCTGGCCTAGTTGCATTGATTCCTATGGGTAAAACGGGAGGCCTGGTCTACTGCCGTTTTCCCTATCGAAAAAAGATTGGTCATGTCTTTCGAGGTTTCTTCACTAAGGCTTAAAGGGGGCTAGGTCTAAATCCGTATTTCCTCTTTTTAAAAAGGGAGGCAAGGAGTATTCGGGGTTTTTTTCCTCTCTGATGAACGGGTGGCCCTGTCTTCTGCCATTCTTCCCTATGGGACAAACGAGAGCTGATGTCTCTCCACGTTTTTTTCAAAGTGCAAAATGGAGGCCAGATCTACTTGCATAGTTTCCTATGGGTAAAACGGGCGGCCACGTCTACTCCCATTGTTACCTATGGGCCGAACGAGAGCTGATGTCTACCCACTTTTTTTCAAAGTGCTAAAGCGAGGGCTGGCCTAGTTGCATTGATTCCTATGGGTAAAACGGGAGGCCTGGTCTACTGCCGTTGTTCCCTATCGAAAAAAGATTGGTCATGTCTTTCGAGGTTTCTTCACTAAGGCTTAAAGGGGTGCTAGGTCTATAACCGAATTTCCTCTTTTTAAAAAGGGAGGCAAGGAGTATTCGGGTTTTTTTTCCTCTCTGATGAACGGGTGGCCCTGTCTTCTGCCATTGTTCCCTGTGGAACAAACGAGAGCTGATGTCTCCCCACGTTTTTTTCAAAGTGCAAAATGGAGGCCAGATCTACTTGCATAGTTTCCTATGGGTAAAACGGGCGGCCACGTCTACTCCCATTGTTACCTATGGGCCGAACGAGAGCTGATGTCTACCCACTTTTTTTCAAAGTGCTAAAGCGAGGGCTGGCCTAGTTGCATTGATTCCTATGGGTAAAACGGGAGGCCTGGTCTACTGCCGTTTTTCCCTATCGAAAAAAGATTGGTCATGTCTTTCGAGGTTTCTTCACTAAGGCTTAAAGGGGGCTAGGTCTAAATCCGTATTTCCTCTTTTTAAAAAGGGAGGCAAGGAGTATTCGGGGTTTTTTTCCTCTCTGATGAACGGGTGGCCCTGTCTTCTGCCATTGATCCCTGTGGGAAAACGAGAGCTGATGTCTCTCCACGTTTTTTTCAAAGTGCAAAATGGAGGCCAGATCTACTTGCATAGTTTCCTATGGGTAAAACGGGCGGCCACGTCTACTCCCATTGTTACCTATGGGCCGAACGAGAGCTGATGTCTACCCACTTTTTTTCAAAGTGCTAAAGCGAAGGCTGGCCTAGTTGCATTGATTCCTAAGGGTAAAAAAGGAGGCCTGGTCTACTGCCGTTGTTCCCTATCGAAAAAAGTTTGGTCATGTCTTTCGAGGTTTTTTAACTAAGGCTTGAAGGGGGCCAGGTCTAAAGCCGTTTTTTTCTGTGGTTGAAACGGGAGGCAAGGTATATTCGGGGTTTTTTTTTCCTCTCTGATGAACGGGTGGCCCTGTCTTCTGCCATTGATCCCTGTGGGAAAACGAGAGCTGATGTCTCTCCACGTTTTTTTCAAAGTGCAAAATGGAGGCCAGATCTACTTGCATAGTTTCCTATGGGTAAAACGGGCGGCCACGTCTACTCCCATTGTTACCTATGGGCCGAACGAGAGCTGATGTCTACCCACTTTTTTCAAAGTGCTAAAGCGAGGGCTGGCCTAGTTGCATTGATTCCTATGGGTAAAACGAGAGGCCTGGTCTACTGCCGTTGTTCCCTATCGAAAAAAGATTGGTCATGTCTTTCGAGGTTTCTTCACTAAGGCTTAAAGGGGGCTAGGTCTATAACCGTATTTCCTCTTTTTAAAAAGAGAGGCAAGGAGTATTCGGGTTTTTTTCCTCTCTGATGAACGGGTGGCCCTGTCTTCTGCCATTCTTCCCTGTGGGACAAACGAGAGCTGATGTCTCTCCACGTTTTTTTCAAAGTGCAAAATGGAGGCCAGATCTACTTGCATAGTTTCCTGTGGGTAAAACGGGCGGCCACGTCTACTCCCATTGTTACCTATGGGCCGAACGAGAGCTGATGTCTACCCACTTTTTTTCAAAGTGCTAAAGCGAGGGCTGGCCTAGTTGCATTGATTCCTATGGGTAAAACGGGAGGCCTGGTCTACTGCCGTTGTTCCCTATCGAAAAAAGATTGGTCATGTCTTTCGAGGTTTCTTCACTAAGGCTTAAAGGGGGCTAGGTCTAAAGCCGTATTTCCTCTTTTTAAAAAGGGAGGCAAGGAGTATTCGGGGGTTTTTTTCCTCTCTGATGAACGGGTGGCCCTGTCTTCTGCCATTGATCCCTGTGGGAAAACGAGAGCTGATGTCTCTCCACGTTTTTTTCAAAGTGCAAAATGGAGGCCAGATCTACTTGCATAGTTTCCTATGGGTAAAACGGGCGGCCACGTCTACTCCCATTGTTACCTATGGGCCGAACGAGAGCTGATGTCTACCCACTTTTTTTCAAAGTGCTAAAGCGAAGGCTGGCCTAGTTGCATTGATTCCTAAGGGTAAAAAAGGAGGCCTGGTCTACTGCCGTTGTTCCCTATCGAAAAAAGTTTGGTCATGTCTTTCGAGGTTTTTTAACTAAGGCGTAAAGGGGGCCAGGTCTAAAGCCGTTTTTTTTCTGTGGTTGAAACGGGAGGCAAGGTATATTCGGGGTTTTTTTTTCCTCTCTGATGAACGGGTGGCCCTGTCTTCTGCCATTGATCCCTGTGGGAAAACGAGAGCTGATGTCTCTCCACGTTTTTTTCAAAGTGCAAAATGGAGGCCAGATCTACTTGCATAGTTTCCTATGGGTAAAACGGGCGGCCACGTCTACTCCCATTGTTACCTATGGGCCGAACGAGAGCTGATGTCTACCCACTTTTTTTCAAAGTGCTAAAGCGAGGGCTGGCCTAGTTGCATTGATTCCTATGGGTAAAACGGGAGGCCTGGTCTACTGCCGTTGTTCCCTATCGAAAAAGATTGGTCATGTCTTTCGAGGTTTCTTCACTAAGGCTTAAAGGGGGCTAGGTCTATAACCGTATTTTCTCTTTTTAAAAAGAGAGGCAAGGAGTATTCGGGTTTTTTTTCCTCTCTGATGAACGGGTGGCCCTGTCTTCTGCCATTCTTCCCTATGGGACAAACAAGAGCTGATGTCTCCCCACTTTTAAGTGCAAAATGGAGGCCAGATATACTTGTATAGTTTCCTATGGGTAAAACGGGCGGCCACGTCTACTCCCATTGTTACCTATGGGCCAAACGACAGCTTATGTCTACCCACTTTTTTTCAAAGTGCTAAAGCGAGGGCTGGCCTAGTTGCATTGATTCCTATGGGTAAAACGGGAGGCCTGGTCTACTGCCGTTGTTCCCTATCGAAAAAAGATTGGTCATGTCTTTTGAGGTTTCTTCACTAAGGCTTAAAGGGGGGCCAGGTCTAAAACCGTATTTCCTCTTTTTAAAAAGGGAGGCAAGGAGTATTCGGGGTTTTTTTTCCTCTCTGATGAACGGGTGGCCCTGTCTTCTGCCATTGATCCCTGGGGGAAAACGAGAGCTGATGTCTCTCCACGTTTTTTTCAAAGTGCAAAATGGAGGCCAGATCTACTTGCATAGTTTCCTATGGGTAAAACGGGCGGCCACGTCTACTCCCATTGTTACCTATGGGCCGAACGAGAGCTGATGTCTACCCACTTTTTTTCAAAGTGCTAAAGCGAAGGCTGGCCTAGTTGCATTGATTCCTAAGGGTAAAAAAGGAGGCCTGGTCTACTGCCGTTGTTCCCTATCGAAAAAAGTTTGGTCATGTCTTTCGAGGTTTTTTAACTAAGGCTTAAAGGGGGCCAGGTCTAAAGCCGTTTTTTTCTGTGGTTGAAACGGGAGGCAAGGTATATTCGGGTTTTTTTTTCCTCTCTGATGAACGGGTGGCCCTGTCTTCTGCCATTGATCCCTGTGGGAAAACGAGAGCTGATGTCTCTCCACGTTTTTTTCAAAGTGCAAAATGGAGGCCAGATCTACTTGCATAGTTTCCTATGGGTAAAACGGGCGGCCACGTCTACTCCCATTGTTACCTATGGGCCGAACGAGAGCTGATGTCTACCCACTTTTTTTCAAAGTGCTAAAGCGAGGGCTGGCCTAGTTGCATTGATTCCTATGGGTAAAACGGGAGGCCTGGTCTACTGCCGTTGTTCCCTATCGAAAAAAGATTGGTCATGTCTTTCGAGGTTTCTTCACTAAGGCTTAAAGGGGGGCTAGGTCTATAACCGTATTTCCTCTTTTTAAAAGGGAGGCAAGGAGTATTCGGGTTTTTTTTCCTCTCTGATGAACGGGTGGCCCTGTCTTCTGCCATTCTTCCCTATGGGACAAACGAGAGCTGATGTCTCCCCACTTTTAAGTGCAAAATGGAGGCCAGATATACTTGTATAGTTTCCTATGGGTAAAACGGGCGGCCACGTCTACTCCCATTGTTACCTATGGGCCAAACGACAGCTTATGTCTACCCACTTTTTTCAAAGTGCTAAAGCGAGGGCTGGCCTAGTTGCATTGATTCCTATGGGTAAAACGGGAGGCCTGGTCTACTGCCGTTGTTCCCTATCGAAAAAAGATTGGTCATGTCTTTTGAGGTTTCTTCACTAAGGCTTAAAGGGGGGCCAGGTCTAAAACCGTATTTCCTCTTTTTAAAAAGGGAGGCAAGGAGTATTCGGGGGTTTTTTTCCTCTCTGATGAACGGGTGGCCCTGTCTTCTGCCATTGTTCCCTGTTGGACAAACGAGAGCTGATGTCTCCCCACTTTTTTTCAAAGTGCAAAATGGAGGCCAGATCTACTTGCATAGTTTCCTATGGGTAAAACGGGCGGCCACGTCTACTCCCATTGTTACCTATGGGCCGAACGAGAGCTGATGTCTACCCACTTTTTTTCAAAGTGCTAGAGCGAGGGCTGGCCTAGTTGCATTGATTCCTATGGGTAAAAAAGGAGGCCTGGTCTACTGCCGTTGTTCCCTATCGAAAAAAGATTGGTCATGTCTTTCGAGGTTTTTTAACTAAGGCTTAAAGGGGGCCAGGTCTAAAGCCGTTTTTTTTCTGTGGTTGAAACGGGACGCAAGGTATATTCGGCGTTTTTTTTCCTCTCTGTTTAAAGGGTGGCCCTGTCTTCTGCCGTTGTTCCCTGTGGAACAAACGAGAGCTGATGTCTCCCCACGTTTTTTTCAAAGTGCAAAATGGAGGCCAGATCTACTTGCATAGTTTCCTGTGGGTAAAACGGGCGGCCACGTCTACTCCCATTGTTACCTATGGGCCGACGAGAGCTGATGTCTACCCACTTTTTTTCAAAGTGCTAAAGCGAGGGCTGGCCTAGTTGCATTGATTCCTATGGGTAAAACGGGAGGCCTGGTCTACTGCCGTTGTTCCCTATCGAAAAAGATTGGTCATGTCTTTCGAGGTTTCTTCACTAAGGCTTAAAGGGGGGCTAGGTCTAAATCCGTATTTCCTCTTTTTAAAAAGGGAGGCAAGGAGTATTCGGGTTTTTTAATTCTCTGATGAACGGGTGGCCCTGTCTTCTGCCATTGATCCCTGTGGGAAAACGAGAGCTGATGTCTCTCCACGTTTTTTTCAAAGTGCAAAATGGAGGCCAGATCTACTTGCATAGTTTCCTATGGGTAAAACGGGCGGCCACGTCTACTCCCATTGTTACCTATGGGCCGAACGAGAGCTGATGTCTACCCACTTTTTTCAAACTGCTAAAGCGAAGGCTGGCCTAGTTGCATTGATTCCTATGGGTAAAAAAGGAGGCCTGGTCTACTGCCGTTGTTCCCTATCGAAAAAAGTTTGGTCATGTCTTTCGAGGTTTTTTAACTAAGGCTTAAAGGGGGCCAGGTCTAAAGCCGTTTTTTTTCTGTGGTTGAAACGGGAGGCAAGGTATATTCGGGGTTTTTTTTTCCTCTCTGATGAACGGGTGGCCCTGTCTTCTGCCATTGATCCCTGTGGGAAAACGAGAGCTGATGTCTCTCCACGTTTTTTTCAAAGTGCAAAATGGAGGCCAGATCTACTTGCATAGTTTCCTATGGGTAAAACGGGCGGCCACGTCTACTCCCATTGTTACCTATGGGCCGAACGAGAGCTGATGTCTACCCACTTTTTTTCAAAGTGCTAAAGCGAGGGCTGGCCTAGTTGCATTGATTCCTATGGGTAAAACGGGAGGCCTGGTCTACTGCCGTTGTTCCCTATCGAAAAAAGATTGGTCATGTCTTTCGAGGTTTTTTAACTAAGGGTTAAAGGGGGCCAGGTCTAAAGCCGTTTTTTTTCTGTGGTTGAAACGGGAGGCAAGGTATATTCGGGTTTTTTTTTCCTCTCTGTTTAAAGGGTCGCCCTGTTTTCTGCCATTGTTCCCTGTGGAACAAACGAGAGCTGATGTCTCCCCACGTTTTTTTCAAAGTGCAAAATGGAGGCCAGATCTACTTGCATAGTTTCCTATGGGTAAAACGGGCGGCCACGTCTACTCCCATTGTTACCTAAGGGCCGAACGAGAGCTGATGTCTACCCACTTTTTTCAAAGTGCTAAAGCGAGGGCTGGCCTAGTTGCATTGATTCCTATGGGTAAAACGGGAGGCCTGGTCTACTGCCGTTGTTCCCTATCGAAAAAAGATTGGTCATGTCTTTCGAGGTTTCTTCACTAAGGCTTAAAGGGGGGCTAGGTCTAAATCCGTATTTCCTCTTTTTAAAAAGGGAGGCAAGGAGTATTCGGGTTTTTTTTTCCTCTCTGATGAACGGGTGGCCCTGTCTTCTGCCATTGATCCCTGTGGGAAAACGAGAGCTGATGTCTCTCCACGTTTTTTTCAAAGTGCAAAATGGAGGCCAGATCTACTTGCATAGTTTCCTATGGGTAAAACGGGCGGCCACGTCTACTCCCATTGTTACCTATGGGCCGAACGAGAGCTGATGTCTACCCACTTTTTTTCAAAGTGCTAAAGCGAAGGCTGGCCTAGTTGCATTGATTCCTAAGGTTTAAAAAGGAGGCCTGGTCTACTGCCGTTGTTCCCTATCGAAAAAAGTTTGGTCATGTCTTTCGAGGTTTTTTAACTAAGGCTTAAAGGGGGCCAGGTCTAAAGCCGTTTTTTTTCTGTGGTTGAAACGGGAGGCAAGGTATATTCGGGGTTTTTTTTTCCTCTCTGATGAACGGGTGGCCCTGTCTTCTGCCATTGATCCCTGTGGGAAAACGAGAGCTGATGTCTCTCCACGTTTTTTTCAAAGTGCAAAATGGAGGCCAGATCTACTTGCATAGTTTCCTATGGGTAAATCGGGCGGCCACGTCTACTCCCATTGTTACCTATGGGCCGAACGAGAGCTGATGTCTACCCACTTTTTTCAAAGTGCTAAAGCGAGGGCTGGCCTAGTTGCATTGATTCCTATGGGTAAAACGGGAGGCCTGGTCTACTGCCGTTGTTCCCTATCGAAAAAAGATTGGTCATGTCTTTTGAGGTTTCTTCACTAAGGCTTAAAGGGGGGCCAGGTCTAAAACCGTATTTCCTCTTTTTAAAAAGGGAGGCAAGGAGTATTCGGGGTTTTTTTTCCTCTCTGATGAACGGGTGGCCCTGTCTTCTGCCATTGTTCCCTGTGGGACAAACGAGAGCTGATGTCTCCCCACTTTTTTTCAAAGTGCAAAATGGAGGCCAGATCTACTTGCATAGTTTCCTATGGGTAAAACGGGCGGCCACGTCTACTCCCATTGTTACCTATGGGCCGAACGAGAGCTGATGTCTACCCACTTTTTTTCAAAGTGCTAGAGCGAGGGCTGGCCTAGTTGCATTGATTCCTATGGGTAAAAAAGGAGGCCTGGTCTACTGCCGTTGTTCCCTATCGAAAAAAGATTGGTCATGTCTTTCGAGGTTTTTTAACTAAGGCTTAAAGGGGGCCAGGTCTAAAGCCGTTTTTTTCTGTGGTTGAAACGGGACGCAAGGTATATTCGGCGTTTTTTTCCCTCTCTGTTTAAAGGGTGGCCCTGCCTTCTGCCATTGTTCCCTGTGGAACAAACGAGAGCTGATGTCTCCCCACGTTTTTTTCAAAGTGCAAAATGGAGGCCAGATCTACTTGCATAGTTTCCTGTGGGTAAAACGGGCGGCCACGTCTACTCCCATTGTTACCTATGGGCCGAACGAGAGCTGATGTCTACCCACTTTTTTTCAAAGTGCTAAAGCGAGGGGTGGCCTAGTTGCATTGATTCCTATGGGTAAAACGTGAGGCCTGGTCTACTGCCGTTGTTCCGTATCGAAAAAAGATTGGTCATGTCTTTCGAGGTTTCTTCACTAAGGCTTAAAGGGGGGCTAGGTCTATAACCGTATTTCCTCTTTTTAAAAAGGGAGGCAAGGAGTATTCGGGTTTTTTTCCTCTCTGATGAACGGGTGGCCCTGTCTTCTGCCATTGTTCCCTGTGGAACAAACGAGAGCTGATGTCTCCCCACGTTTTTTTCAAAGTGCAAAATGGAGGCCAGATCTACTTGCATAGTTTCCTATGGGTAAAACGGGCGGCCACGTCTACTCCCATTGTTACCTATGGGCCGAACGAGAGCTGATGTCTACCCACTTTTTTTCAAAGTTCTAGAGCGAGGGCTGGCCTAGTTGCATTGATTCCTATGGGTAAAAAAGGAGGCATGGTCTACTGCCGTTGTTCCCTATCGAAAAAAGATTGGTCATGTCTTTCGAGGTTTTTTAACTAAGGCTTAAAGGGGGCCAGGTCTAAAGCCGTTTTTTTTCTGTGGTTGAAACGGGACGCAAGGTATATTCGGCGTTTTTTTTCCTCTCTGTTTAAAGGGTGGCCCTGTCTTCTGCCATTGTTCCCTGTGGAACAAACGAGAGCTGATGTCTCCCCACGTTTTTTTCAAAGTGCAAAATGGAGGCCAGATCTACTTGCATAGTTTCCTGTGGGTAAAACGGGCGGCCACGTCTACTCCCATTGTTACCTATGGGCCGAACGAGAGCTGATGTCTACCCACTTTTTTCAAAGTGCTAAAGCGAGGGCTGGCCTAGTTGCATTGATTCCTATGGGTAAAACGGGAGGCCTGGTCTACTGCCGTTGTTCCCTATCGAAAAAAGATTGGTCATGTCTTTCGAGGTTTCTTCACTAAGGCTTAAAGGGGGCTAGGTCTAAATCCGTATTTCCTCTTTTTAAAAAGGGAGGCAAGGAGTATTCGGGGTTTTTTTTCCTCTCTGATGAACGGGTGGCCCTGTCTTCTGGCATTGATCCCTGTGGGAAAACGAGAGCTGATGTCTCTCCACGTTTTTTTCAAAGTGCAAAATGGAGGCCAGATCTACTTGCATAGTTTCCTATGGGTAAATCGGGCGGCCACGTCTACTCCCATTGTTACCTATGGGCCGAACGAGAGCTGATGTCTACCCACTTTTTTTCAAAGTGCTAAAGCGAGGGCTGGCCTAGTTGCATTGATTCCTATGGGTAAAACGGGAGGCCTGGTCTACTGCCGTTGTTCCCTATCGAAAAAGATTGGTCATGTCTTTTGAGGTTTCTTCACTAAGGCTTAAAGGGGGCCAGGTCTAAAACCGTATTTCCTCTTTTTAAAAAGGGAGGCAAGGAGTATTCGGGGTTTTTTTTCCTCTCTGATGAACGGGTGGCCCTGTCTTCTGCCATTGTTCCCTGTGGGACAAACGAGAGCTGATGTCTCCCCACTTTTTTTCAAAGTGCAAAATGGAGGCCAGATCTACTTGCATAGTTTCCTATGGGTAAAACGGGCGGCCACGTCTACTCCCATTGTTACCTATGGGCCGAACGAGAGCTGATGTCTACCCACTTTTTTTCAAAGTGCTAGAGCGAGGGCTGGCCTAGTTGCATTGATTCCTATGGGTAAAAAAGGAGGCCTGGTCTACTGCCGTTGTTCCCTATCGAAAAAAGATTGGTCATGTCTTTCGAGGTTTTTTAACTAAGGCTTAAAGGGGGCCAGGTCTAAAGCCGTTTTTTTTCTGTGGTTGAAACGGGACGCAAGGTATATTCGGCGTTTTTTTCCCTCTCTGTTTAAAGGGTGGCCCTGCCTTCTGCCATTGTTCCCTGTGGAACAAACGAGAGCTGATGTCTCCCCACGTTTTTTTCAAAGTGCAAAATGGAGGCCAGATCTACTTGCATAGTTTCCTGTGGGTAAAACGGGCGGCCACGTCTACTCCCATTGTTACCTATGGGCCGAACGAGAGCTGATGTCTACCCACTTTTTTTCAAAGTGCTAAAGCGAGGGGTGGCCTAGTTGCATTGATTCCTATGGGTAAAACGTGAGGCCTGGTCTACTGCCGTTGTTCCGTATCGAAAAAAGATTGGTCATGTCTTTCGAGGTTTCTTCACTAAGGCTTAAAGGGGGGCTAGGTCTATAACCGTATTTCCTCTTTTTAAAAAGGGAGGCAAGGAGTATTCGGGTTTTTTTCCCTCTCTGATGAACGGGTGGCCCTGTCTTCTGCCATTCTTCCCTATGGGACAAACGAGAGCTGATGTCTCCCCACTTTTAAGTGCAAAATGGAGGCCAGATATACTTGTATAGTTTCCTATGGGTAAAACGGGCGGCCACGTCTACTCCCATTGTTACCTATGGGCCAAACGACAGCTTATGTCTACCCACTTTTTTTCAAAGTGCTAAAGCGAGGGCTGGCCTAGTTGCATTGATTCCTATGGGTAAAACGGGAGGCCTGGTCTACTGCCGTTGTTCCCTATTGAAAAAGATTGGTCATGTCTTTTGAGGTTTCTTCACTAAGGCTTAAAGGGGGCCAGGTCTAAAACCGTATTTCCTCTTTTTAAAAAGGGAGGCAAGGAGTATTCGGGTTTTTTTCCCTCTCTGATGAACGGGTGGCCCTGTCTTCTGCCATTGTTCCCTGTGAGACAAACGAGAGCTGATGTCTCCCCACTTTTTTTCAAAGTGCAAAATGGAGGCCAGATCTACTTGCATAGTTTCCTATGGGTAAAACGGGCGGCCACGTCTACTCCCATTGTTACCTATGGGCCGAACGAGAGCTGATGTCTACCCACTTTTTTCAAAGTGCTAGAGCGAGGGCTGGCCTAGTTGCATTGATTCCTATGGGTAAAAAAGGAGGCCTGGTCTACTGCCGTTGTTCCCTATCGAAAAAAGATTGGTCATGTCTTTCGAGGTTTTTTAACTAAGGCTTAAAGGGGGCCAGGTCTAAAGCCGTTTTTTTCTGTGGTTGAAACGGGACGCAAGGTATATTCGGCGTTTTTTTCCTCTCTGTTTAAAGGGTGGCCCTGTCTTCTGCCGTTGTTCCCTGTGGAACAAACGAGAGCTGATGTCTCCCCACGTTTTTTTCAAAGTGCAAAATGGAGGCCAGATCTACTTGCATAGTTTCCTGTGTGTAAAACGGGCGGCCACGTCTACTCCCATTGTTACCTATGGGCCGAACGAGAGCTGATGTCTACCCACTTTTTTTCAAAGTGCTAAAGCGAGGGCTGGCCTAGTTGCATTGATTCCTATGGGTAAAACGGGAGGCCTGGTCTACTGCCGTTGTTCCCTATCGAAAAAAGATTGGTCATGTCTTTCGAGGTTTCTTCACTAAGGCTTAAAGGGGGGCTAGGTCTAAATCCGTATTTCCTCTTTTTAAAAAGGGAGGCAAGGAGTATTCGGGTTTTTTTTTCCTCTCTGATGAACGGGTGGCCCTGTCTTCTGGCATTGATCCCTGTGGAACAAACGAGAGCTGATGTCTCTCCACGTTTTTTTCAAAGTGCAAAATGGAGGCCAGATCTACTTGCATAGTTTCCTATGGGTAAAACGGGCGGCCACGTCTACTCCCATTGTTACCTATGGGCCGAACGAGAGCTGATGTCTACCCACTTTTTTTCAAACTGCTAAAGCGAAGGCTGGACAAGTTGCATTGATTCCTATGGGTAAAAAAGGAGGCCTGGTCTACTGCCGTTGTTCCCTATCGAAAAAAGTTTGGTCATGTCTTTCGAGGTTTTTTAACTAAGGCTTAAAGGGGGCCAGGTCTAAAGCCGTTTTTTTTCTGTGGTTGAAACGGGAGGCAAGGTATATTCGGGGTTTTTTTTTCCTCTCTGATGAACGGGTGGCCCTGTCTTCTGCCATTGATCCCTGTGGGAAAACGAGAGCTGATGTCTCTCCACGTTTTTTTAAAGTGCAAAATGGAGGCCAGATCTACTTGCATAGTTTCCTATGGGTAAAACGGGCGGCCACGTCTACTCCCATTGTTACCTATGGGCCGAACGAGAGCTGATGTCTACCCACTTTTTTTCAAAGTGCTAAAGCGAGGGCTGGCCTAGTTGCATTGATTCCTATGGGTAAAACGGGAGGCCTGGTCTACTGCCGTTGTTCCCTATCGAAAAAAGATTGGTCATGTCTTTCGAGGTTTTTTAACTAAGGGTTAAAGGGGGCCAGGTCTAAAGCCGTTTTTTTTCTGTGGTTGAAACGGGAGGCAAGGTATATTCGGGTTTTTTTTTTCCTCTCTGTTTAAAGGGTCGCCCTGTCTTCTGCCATTGTTCCCTGTGGAACAAACGAGAGCTGATGTCTCCCCACGTTTTTTTCAAAGTGCAAAATGGAGGCCAGATCTACTTGCATAGTTTCCTATGGGTAAAACGGGCGGCCACGTCTACTCCCATTGTTACCTATGGGCCGAACGAGAGCTGATGTCTACCCACTTTTTTTCAAAGTGCTAAAGCGAGGGCTGGCCTAGTTGCATTGATTCCTATGGGTAAAACGGGAGGCCTGGTCTACTGCCGTTGTTCCCTATCGAAAAAAGATTGGTCATGTCTTTCGAGGTTTCTTCACTAAGGCTTAAAGGGGGGCTAGGTCTAAATCCGTATTTCCTCTTTTTAAAAAGGGAGGCAAGGAGTATTCGGGGTTTTTTTTTCCTCTCTGATGAACGGGTGGCCCTGTCTTCTGCCATTGATCCCTGTGGGAAAACGAGAGCTGATGTCTCTCCACGTTTTTTTCAAAGTGCAAAATGGAGGCCAGATCTACTTGCATAGTTTCCTATGGGTAAAACGGGCGGCCACGTCTACTCCCATTGTTACCTATGGGCCGAACGAGAGCTGATGTCTACAGGGCCGGCTCGCCCACCAGGCGAGCTAGGCGCTCGGCTAGGGCGCCAGGCCACCAGGGGCGCCAAACTGCCCCCCCCCGCGAAAATCCCCCCGCCACCGCCGCTTCCCTGCCGCCGCCACCAGCAAAGAGCACCCCCGCAGGGCTCAGGAGGCGGCAGCAGAGCTTGCCCGCCCTCCCCTTCCCTGGGGGGGAGAGAAGGCGGGGTGGCGCCACCAGCGAAGGGGCGCTCAGCCCAAAGGGGACAGGCGGGGGTTTACACCCGCTTCTTCCCTGGCCCACACTCCTCCCCCTCTGCCTGGCCGCCTTCCGGCGCTGGAGGGAGGAGGTCTCTTGGTGGGTGCCTTTGCTGGCCTACAGCCTCCTCCTCCGCTTGCCTAGGACGCCCAGCCCCAGCGCAAGGGGGAGCGCCAGCCTGGATGGGCGCCACCAAGATAGGCGGGCGGAGGGGCGGCATTCCTTCCCAGGCCGTTGCAAAGCAGCTGGCAGAGGGGGACACAGACACTCCCCCCGCGCCCTCCCCCCTCCCCCTGGGGCTCAGAGAAGGGAAGAGGGAAGAGACGGGGTGTAAAACCCCGCCTCTTCCCTGGCTTGCCTGGGCACCCTGGACGGGAGAGGAGGCGGGGCGGCAGTGCAGGAGGCCGCGGTGGAGCTTGCCTGCCCTCCCCCCCTCGGGGGAGGGGGCAAAAGGGTCTTTGGTGTGAAGGCGGCGGTGTTGTGGCTCCCGCCAGCTGCAAAGAGGCGAGCGCAGCTAGCCTGTGCAGGGCTCGGAGAAGGAGCCGAGGGAGTCAGCGTCAGTGCTGCTGGGCCGGGAGAGAGGTAAAGAGTAAAATGGTGATGGCCGGGTGGGAAGGAGGGGGAAGGCCCCCCTGCCCGCCTGCTTGCCTTCCTTCTCTCTCCCTTCCTCCTGGCCCGAAGGTTTCTCCGCGCCTGCCCGAGTCAGTGCCAAGAGCGCGGCGAAGGAAGGAGGGGAAGAAGGGAGAGCGCCTCAGCCGCGCGGCTCTGATCCCTCCCCGCCTCTCTGCAAAGTGTAGATGGGATGGGGGGCTGTTTGCCTTCCCAGGCCGGGATCAGCCGCCCTGTCTCCCCCCCCCATGCAATCCTGCACCGCACACTCCCCCTGCCCCTTCCCCTGGCTTGCAGTTGCCGGCGCTCAGGCGGAAGGGACGGGGTTTTAACCACCCTGCCCCTTCCCCTGGCTTGCCGGCACACCCTGCAGGAACAGGAGGGGTTCCTTCTCTCCAGGCCCTGCCTGGAGGTTGGCAACCCTGTAATTGGGTGCACAGGGGGGCGCCAGAAGGTAGCCTCGCCTAGGGTGCGAAAAACCCTGGGGCCGGCCCTGGTCCCAGCAGAAGTTATCTCAGATTATACCAAGGATTTACTCGCAAGAAGCCAACACGGGTAGTCAACTCATGTCGGGTGAGTGGAGAATGTCCCTGTACAGGATCTAGACTCCCCACCAACAGGTCCAGAGAGTCCAGACGCTGCCGACAAGCACTGGGTCTTTGTTCCTTGCACCCCCCTTCAGGAGTGAGAGAACGTGCCAACCCCTCATGCTTTGTAAATGCACTGAAACACCAGTGTTTTGCCACCAGGACCTATTGTTAAGAAAGTTTCAACCAGCCCGGAGGGTAGGTCCCCCCCCCCTTACTGATTCTTAGAACTGAGCAGTTTATCAGCTCTGAGGTAGAGCAGCAAGTGGTTTAACACACGTCAGTAGCTTTCAGACGAGCAGGCAAGGCTCTGGAACTTAGCCTTAGAGTTCAGGTACAATATTGATCCAGACCAGATCAGGTTAATCAATATAAGATCTTTATTCAATACAGCAACTATAAGACATAAGACTACTCAGGGTACAAAATAAGAAACAGTTCTAGAGCTTTATAGTGCTCTAACTAACACATAAAGAAGCGTCATAGTTACCAATTCTGGGTTGTTGATAACAGTTCAAGCGAAGTCCCTTCTCCAAGGGATTTTAAAGATGAAATCCATGCTTGCAATGGGCAATCACAGTCAGTGTGTTGCCCCCCTTGCAAAAGACAGTGTTGCCAGCTTGTAATCCAAACAGAGACTCTCTCTTAGAAAGGGGCCCTCTTTCCAAGAGAGTTCTGGGTGCATTCCGATAGGCCAAAACCAATTCTCCGCCTACCTCTGTCATAATTAAGTATGGCCAGTACCCAACTATGCCAGAGCAGACAGGCGTGTCTACTTTGCAACTGCCCACCATGGCTTACATGCGATGGGTCACGTAAACTAGGCTTTGAAGTGTGGGAGAGAGACTGAATGTCTACGCTGTCCCCTTAAAGTGTCAAAGTGTCCTTTGAAATGTAGAACCAGGCTTGCCATTTGTGCTTGCCATCTGGTCAGGTGTGAAGGTTTTATGGGGGTCTGTTCCCAGCTCAACCATTTGAGTTTAATCAATGAATCAGAGAAATATTTTTTCTATACAGTCCCCTCTCTGACGAAACAAAGGGGGCTTCGCAGCGTCGCTGAGCTATCTGAGCTGGTGTGTGGTGGTCCGAACCGCGTCCTAAGATCAAGGAGACCCAGGTGGGAATCCCACAGAAGACTCTACAGAGGTTGATGGACGACTTTGGGCCGGTCACTCCCTCCCAGCCAGACCTACCTCGCAGAGTTGTGGTGAGTATGAAATGAAGTAGAGTATAACAGACACCGCTTTCTTTCCCCTTTGGGAACATGGGTTAAAAATCTCATTTTGGCTCCCGGGCACACAAAGGAGGATGGCTCTTCCTGTGGGTCCCTCCATTTTTTTTCCCTGTGGCTCTTGCTGAGAGGAGGCGAAACTGCTCATTCGGTATGTTAACTGCCATTATAGGTGGGGGTCCCCAATATGCACATTCCACTAGTAGAAAACACCATCAAAGATTGTCAAAATACTATATTAAGCAATTATAAAGTTGGTGGTATCAGAACAACAACATTTATGCATCGAGCCCCCAGTGATAAGCTTTGACTCGGATCCCACCAATTTTATGGCTGAACTTTGGCCGTCTCCCCCGTCTGGTTTCAGAGCAGACTTCGAATTGTTCCCTTATAATTTGACACAAGAGGCTTTTGGATCTTAACTCACAGCTGTATTTATTTTAAATCTTTCGGGACAACTAACATGCAACTACGCAGCAGAGCTTGCTTTCTTCCCCGAGGAACTTGATCAAAGTTCCAATTCTTGGAGAGCACCAAAACACTTTTTGCATGCTTTTTTGAGATATTTTGCCTTGCAATCGGTATGGCAGCACTTCCGTTCCTTTCTGGATAGGGCGGGACAAAGTATCATCTCTTCTTGTGGATTCGGGTCGTGATTTGATCTCTTGGGCAGAAATTCCTTGGATCGTCGTTCAACGAAAGGTACCGCACGCTGCGTCCACAAAGGTGGCTTGGCTGGTGCTTGATAAAAAGATTTAAAAAAAACAAATGAGTGGGAGAGTTCTTGGGTTCCCTTTCCTTTTTTTTTTTTTTTTACATCCCCTACCCCCGCTTGAATTTTATCCAAAGTCAAGGAAAGCGGCAATAACTAAGGAAATAATAAACTCTCAACTGTCTCGTCTCTATCTCTGTTGGTTGTTTCTGGCGAGTCCCACCTAGGAAAACAACCCAACTGAGCTTCAGTTATTTGTGGTTCGGCAGGTCCTCGATCAAATCTCCTGAGGTGTTTTTCTTGGTTTCCAAGCAGCTGCGGGGAAGGGGCGGCAACAAATTTGGTCAGGGAAGATGGGCTGCAGGAGAAGGTACCAAACTCTTCCCAGCCAATTTCTTCAAAGTATTAACATTTATTGGCTGGGTAGGCCTCAGTATGGGGCCGTTTTTGTTTTGGTATGTTTTAAGCAGGGGAATGAGTGGGTTCAGGGCATTATATAGATCTGGCAAAGACGTCCCATCCATTTGTCATTTTTTAAAAATTCAACTAAGTACCATCGTTCTTCATGGCAGCCGTGGAGTGAAAATAAAAGTATCCGGAAGGCTCAGTCAAAGATTGTCCATCTTACAGGCTGGTGGACTGTAACAATTCCAGAGCAATCTGGAAAGACACGATGTCCCCAACATCGGGCACTTTTCCAGTTGCCACATTACCAAGTCCTCGTGACTTCCTGTCATGTATTAATCCGAACCAGTCTGGGATTTCTAAGCTCGGAATTTGATCCCTATGATCATGTGGATCAGGACCACAATGTGCAGAGAGAAAGAGCCTCCCCCCCAATTATTTCCCAACCTAAAATGGTGGAAGGGGCTGGTCTTGTCGGTGACGGGGAAACTCCTGTGGAATCATCCATACCAGCAAGCTTCCCAAAGGATTTTCTTAATGTGTGAATCTGGACCTTGAGGTTTGCCATCTAAGAAGAAACCGTAGTTCTGTAAGGCTTACTTGAGGTTTGGGAAACACAAAACCGGTGCAGGTCCCAACCAACAAGTCTGTATTCCTCTGCCTGTGAGCTAAGGGCAGCAGACATTGTTTACCTTTCCTACCGACCAGCCTCACAAGAACCCTGTGGAGTAGCTGAGGGGAGAGAGAGATTTATGGCTCAATAATTCCAGGGGGGTAGCAGTAATTAGGAGACTTATGTTCACAATCAACAGAGGGCAATGGAAATCTCTTTCCATTATGTGTATTTATGTCATTGCACCCCAAAATGCCACTAAGCTTTCTCCGTGAGAAATGCCAGGAAGGGTCTTCCTCTCTCCAAGACATTTCCCACCCTGGGATTTTGATGCCCCCCAAGGCACTTGCCTAGCCTGGTTGGCCTCCTCGCTCCCAGCGCAGGGTCAGAACTACAACTCGGATCAAACCAATACCAAAGACATCATTTTCATATAACGAAACAAGACAACTTCCTGGAACCCTTTAGGACGGTCAAACGACACAACACGGGAGGGGTAATTTTGGAAACATTCACCTCAGAAACAGTACTCTGATTAAGTTAAAAAAAAATGAAACAAGACAAAATCCTGGAACTCTTTAGGGCAGTTAAACGATACAACAGAGGTGGCATAAGACTGGGAACGCTCATCTGAGAAACAGAACTATGATTAAGTTTACCTAAAATCTTACCAAGAGGATCGCCAAAATAATACTGTTTGCAACTGTCTAAGAGAAGATAATTCAGATGGGGCTCGCAAGGCATCTCCAGTTCCACGGAATGTCTGCGAGCAGAGATTACCACGACGAAGAACAGCCATAGGATGAGGGCCCCTGAAGCCGGCTTCATGGTGGTGAAAGTCTGGGCCTTCGGTCAGTTTGTATGAAGAAAGGGAGGCGGTCAGAAAAGGGCTGCGTGGACCTCTCTTGCCTCTGAGGCGCCGAACGCACCATGCCCACTCCTTTTATGGGCCCATGGCATTGGCAGGTCCTCAAGGACACGTTAGGCTTTTTCTGGAATCAGTTCAATGAACACACGATCTGCTTAACCGTGTAGGCCTTTAGTGAGCCTTTAGTGCCAGTATATTATGTGGCCTGGTTTGTTCTCCCCCCCCCAAGTGCCCCAATCAGGGGTATCCCATCTCTCCAATTACAACTTTTAGGATGTAAATGGTGTTCTGGTGCTCTGCCATAACATTCCACCCCCCCCAACGAAAACCCTAAGCTTTCAAAAGAAGGCTCCCTGGGCAGAATCTTTATGACTGATTTCTTTACTCGGGGTCCGAGGCCCTGCTCACTGCACTCACTGGCACCATCGCTCCCTGTGTCCGCCATATTGGATGGTACCTTGAATACTGAAGGAGCTTTTCAGCCTCCCGCCAAAAGACTGCAGCATCACTGGAGGAAGGAAAAGCAAGTGTGGAATTCGCTGCCAGAGGATGGAGTGATGGCCACAGGAATAAAGAGCTCGAAAAGGGGATCAAATATATTCACGGAAGATAAGTCTATCGATAGCTACAAGCTATGGTGACTGAGGGGAACCTCCACATTCAGAGGAATGAAACTTCTGAATCCCAGAGCCAGGAGGCAACATCAGGGAAAAGGATTCAGCCTCTATGTTGTGTTGTTGGCCATCTGGAGGACCTGGTTGGCTTCTGTGTGAGACAGGATGCTGGACTAGATAGACCATTGGCCTGAACCAGCAGAGATCTTCTTATGTTCTTAAGAGTGATCGTCCATTGTTGGTGTGCTGTCGGGAAAAGTAGGTCTATAACCAAGGTCAGACCCCAAATTTCTCCCCAAGGGGGATCCGTAGCAGCTTCCATAGATCTCCTGTCCTCCGTTTCATGCTCACACTGACAACCCTGTAAGGTTGTCCAGGTGAGAGAGTGCGACTCATCCTAGTTCACCTAGCAAGGTTCTGTGCCCAAGGTGGGGTTCAAACCAGGAATCTTCTAGATCCTAGTCAGTCACTCTAAACACCACTCCACATTGGCTGTGATAGCCCAGTGAGGGTGTGTGCGTGTGTGTTTCTGTATTTTATTTTGTCCCTGTGTTCACTGAACTTACCAGGAAAACCTGGCCTGTACTTGATGATCTGCCAACGCCACGGTCCGATCAACGGAATGAGCCCGCTGTGCCCAGCACCTCAGAAGCTTCACTGGCTACCCTGCTTTTAAATACACATTAACCATACAGCTGCTCTTTCACAACCATGAAGCTGTCTACAGTGGCCCTCGTCTTCTCCTTGTACCTCATGACTTCTGTCTCCGCTCGCTTCAATGCAGGGGTCCTTTGTGGGGACAATTTTGTGAGTGGCGTCAGAGAGGCGTGTTCCAAATCCCGGAAGAGGAATGCTCGTGACTTGCATGACCAAGAGGTCTCAGGTAAACATAACCAGAACTCTGTTTCTAAGATGAAGTCGCCTTCGAAGTTATCTCTCCCGCTTAGCAGCGGTCTTGTGACGGGTTTTTCTTTAAACCTTTCCTCCCACGTTGTGCTGTCTTCCTACCCCTAAAGAATTCCATAGCAGCAAGGACACATGTCCTGATAAAGCTTAGCAACTCAATAGCAGTCCCACCTGGAATTCACGGGATGTAATCAAATGTTCTCCCATCTCCCCTGACTAACCTGGGAATAGACATCATTGTCGGGGAAGTTGAAGGCAGGCATTCAAGGAACGATGGCTCTGAGGAATAAGCATAGAACGTCCCCTGTGGCCAATCACCTTTAGAGGTTTTCCACAGATTGTGAAGTACCTTCGTGTTTTCCTGCCTGTATCGGAAGGCTCTCACTGGATGTACATTAATACAACATTCAAATAGAAGAAGCCATACTATGCCTTCATCGGCAGTAACGTAGGAAGGGAGGGGACATCGATTGTCTGATTCACACGTTTTACAACGTCTCGGTTGCCATCGTGCTTGGGGCTGATCTGGGATATTTTCCAAGATGGGTCTCCTCAATTTACCTTCCCGACGAACTTGAAAGAGGTGAAGATGAAAGCGACAGAATCCTGGTCACGTTTTGATCCTTTGTGTCAAGCTGCTCAGTCTAAGATAAGATGCGAGTGCAGGGTGATGAAAAGTGGTGTCAAGTTGCAGGCAACCCCGCCCATAGCTATGGTGGGGCTCTGCCCCGTCTTAAATGGATAGCCCCGCAAGACTCCCTTCAAAAATGATTTTTAAATCATTTTTAAAATGTCTGTACTCTCTGGTCACACGGTGGCAAGCCACATGCCAAACAGACCCTTTTTAATCCCCTTTCCCTGCCGTGCTGTGAAGGAGGGGGAGAAACCACTCTATTGCTTGAGGAGGGGGGAGGCCTTGGTTTTTCCCCTCCTGTGCGGGGAGCTATGGAACTGCCAATTCCCAGGCACTGTGCCATCTATAGCTTGGTTTCCTTACTCCGCCCCCCTTCCAAGACCCGGTTTCCCCCCTATCCTTTATTTTCCTCTATTATTTTCTATTTTAAGTTAAACTAATGGCAAATAATGGCAGCCCCACAAGAAAAAACATTGCCCCGCAAGCCACAAAATCCTGTCTATGGGCCTGATGCCAACCCCCTACGGTTTCCAAGACAAGAGATGAACAGAGGTGGTTTGGAATGGCCTAGCTGTACATAGAAACACTGGACCTCCTTGATGGATCTCCCATCCAAGTACTGATGAGGACCGACCCTGCTGAGCGTCTAAGATTTGACAAGAAGATCGGGCTAGCCTGGGGCATCCAGGTCAGGGTGTACAGGGGGGAGGGGAAGGTGGTTGGGAAACATCTTGTAGCTTCTAAGAAAGGGAAAGCAAAGAACTCTTCCACCTTGTAAAGTACTGGGTTCGGCTGCAAGGCGGACTCGGACTACGGCACGCGTTCAGACGCGTTTATTGTACTTCACACAAGAACTAAGTAAATGTCCCTGCAAGGCCAACTATATACACCCCCACCTGGTACCCCCATAATCCCATTGGTGGGTTTGAACTTCCTGCCGATGCCTAATTGGTGGATTCCAGGTGGACTAGGATCCTAGGTCCTATTGTCTTTTTGTACCAAGCTTTAGGACTTAGGTGGCGGACCCTAGTGGCGGTCTGCATACACAACACAGTTGTTTTTACTTTTCGCTTTATGAAACAGGAGAAGGAAACCTCTTAAGTTTACAGCAAGAGAACTCTGATTCAGCCAAAGGAGCCTGGAACTCAAGATCAAGGCTTGCCAAAAGAAAAACGTGGGTCTCCAAGCGATTGCAGAGATCAGAGGAGTGGAAATGGCTTGAAAAGTTTTGCTGCAGGGCCGGCTGCCCCAAAGATCTGAGAAAACTGGGTCCTGAACTGAAATAAAGGTCATGCTCTCTGATTCTGGTGCACAGCGTTATCTTAATAAAAAATAAATCCCTCGATAAAGATCCCTGGTGGAAGATATTCACCACTGGTGCATTGCAGATGAGCTCTAGCTTGGCTGGAAAAGCCGCATTTTAATGCTGCACCACTTTATGTGGTTGGTCTGGGTTTCCAGACACACACACCCGCGGTGGAGTTGGGGGCCTCCCACCGCCAGGCCCTGCCAACCAGCCACCAATCAGCTGGCTGACAGGAGGACTTAACAAGAGAAAGAGGCAGGCCTTAGGCCACGTCACCTGCACTGCACAGGAAGTAACATAATCAAGCCAGTGACATCAGCCAGTCTGGTGTAGTGGTTAAGTATGTGGACTTTAATCTGGGAGAACGGGGTTTGATTCCACATTCCTCCACTTGCAGCAGCTGGATGATCTTGGATACGCCATAGTTCTGTCAGAGCTGTTCTCTCAAGGACAGTTATGGAAAGACCTCTCTCAGCCCCACCTACCTCACAGGGTGTCTGTTGTGGGGAGGGGAAGGGGAAGGAGCTTGTAAGCCGCTCTGAGACTCCAAGTGAAGGGCAGGGTATAAATCCAGTTTCCTCCTCCTCCTCTTCCTCCTCTTCTTCTTACGGGTGACACTCTGAAATTTGGGCAAAAACATAATGGTAGGAGCTGTTTTTACCATAGAGTTTTTGCCCAAATACCATAGCATCACCTGGACGTCACTAGTAGGATGACGTCACTTCCTGTGTGACACTGGGACATGGCCTGGGCCTTCCTCTTTCTCCTGCTAGGTACCCCCCATTCCCCACTAGTTGCCAGGAGGGTCCTGGCAACCCATCTGTTTGCCCACATTGACCTTATGTTCCTTACTTCGCCCCCCAGAGCTGTTCTCTTCTCCTCACCCCGGTGTGTCATTACCTCTCGATTCTTGCCAGTTTCCATATGTTTCCCAGACCCCAACCACCAGATTTAAGATCAAAACAATTTAAATGTTTGTTGTGTTCCCAACAAAAGTTCCTCAACAAAGACTCTCGAGTAAGCTTAGCAGTCATGGGATCAGAGGATAGGCCTTATAGACCCCTTCTAGGCTGGCTTCTGTCTCAGCCAGAGGGCATGGACGGTGCTGGTCCAGGGCTCTTTTTGTAGCAGGAACTCCTTTGCCTATTAGGCAACACACCCCTAATGTAGCCAATCCTCCAAGAGCTTACAGAGCTCTTCTTACAGGGGCTACTGTAGTTCCTGCTACAAAAAGAGCCCTGCTGGTCACCCTCACAGACAATCTCCACAGACAGCTGGTCCAAGGAGGGTCGGCGCTGCTGTTGTTGCTAGACTTGACAGCAGGTCTGACACAGTCGACTATGACTTGTCAGCCCACTGCCTTGCCAACACAGGAGTCCGCTGAGTAGCTTTGAAGTAGCTTACGTCATTCCCCCAGGGTCAGAGACAGAGGGTGGTGCTAGGAGAGAGGGTGTCACCCTGCCATTCTTTGGTGTGCAGGGTGCCCGAAGGGGCAATCCTCTTCCCTATGCTGTTTAACTTCTATACGTGCACCCCCTCACCCAGTTGCTGCGGAGTTTCGGGCTGGGCTGTCCCCAGTACGCTGATGAAACCCAGCTGTATCTGTTGATGAACAGCGACCCGGCTGCTACCCCATCTATTTTGGCTGAGGGTTTGGAAGCCGTGGCTGGATGATTGAAACAGAGTCTGTTGAGACTGAATCCAGCATATTAGGTGACACACCCCTAATGTAGCCAATCCTCCAAGAGCTTACAGAGCTCTTCTTACAGGGGCTGCTGTGAGCTCCTGGAGGATTGGCTACATCAGGGGTGTGTCACCTAATATGCAAAGGAGTTCCTGCTACCAAAAGAGCCCTGGCCCAAGAGATGTCCACCTATCCTCAGGTAGAGCCAGGGCCTTTTCAGCCCTGGCCCCAGCCTGGTAGAACTCTCTGCCAAGTGACATCCATACCCTGAGGGACTCAGTTCATTTCCGCAGGGCGTGCAAAACAGAGATGTTCTGCAAGGCCTATAGTTGAGGACTCTCAGCCTGTAAGACTGAGCCAAGAAAGGACACAGCTGATTCTAAGAACCAGTGTAGTTTAGTGGGCAGAGTGTCCAACTAGTAACTGGAGACCCAGGTTCAAATCCAAGGACTTCCATGGAAGCTCGCTCGGTGACCTTGGGCCTGTCACACTCTCCACCTAACCTGCCTCACAGGGTTCCTGTGAGGATAAAATGGAGGAAAGGGGGGATGATGTAAGCCACTCTGGATCCCCCCTTGGCAAGAAAGCATAAAGGAAATACGTAAATAAGTAGGTGGCTTAACACTTTCTGAACTTGTGTTCACTGAACAGATCTTAGGAGATAAACGTGGCGTGTACTTGAGGATCTGCCCATTCCACGGCCCCATAAAAGGAGGGGGCTTGCTGTGCCTGGCTCCTCAGAGGCAAGACGGATCCACACGGCGCTTCTCTGCCGGCTCACCTTTCATACAGCAAACTGACCAGAGGATTCGTCTCTCTCCACCATGAAGCCGGCTACAGTGGCCCCCGTCCTGTTCCTGCCCCTTGTCGTGGTAATCCCAGTTCACGAAACTCGCGGGAATTTTTTTGCTTGCGGGTATACATATGAAAGAGCGGTAGCACTAACGTGTCTAGAAGAGAAATACGGGCATCTTTTCGTCCCAAAACTCAGATGGCTTATAGGTAAACTTAACCAGAGCATTATTTCTCAGATGAATGTCTTCGAAGTTATGTCTCCTGATGTGCTGGGATTTGGGGGGGGGGGTGTTTGTTTTTCCTCATTTTACAAAGTGTTCTCTTTGGTATTGATTTGAACTGATTTGCATTTCTCACTATGCAGTGGGAGCAAGCAGCCCATCCGTGCTAGGCAAGTGCTTTGGGGGGGGGCATCAAAATCCCGGGGTGGGAAATGTCTTGGAGAGAGAAAGACCCTTCCTGGCATTTGAAGGAGGCTCACGGAGAAAGCTTAGTGGCATTTTGGGTTGCAATGACATAAATACACATAACGGAAAGAGATTTCCATTGCCCTCTGTTGATTGTGAACAGAAGTCTCCTTCAGGGTCATGACCTGGAGGCAGGCAATGGCAAATCACCCCTGAACGTCTCTTGCCTTGAAACCACACGGGGTCACCACAGGTCAGCTGTGATTTGACGGCAAGGAAACCCCCTGCATGTGAGATGGGTAATCTTTGACCGAGCCTTACGGATTCTTACAGGAGCTGCGGTGGCTCAAGTGGTTAAGACGCTGAACTGCAGGCTGTGGAAGGTCAGTAGTTCAGCAGTTCGAGACCCGAGTGCCGCATGATGGGGTGAGCTCCTGTCTCTAGTTCCAGCTCCTGCCAACCTAGCAGTTCGAAAGCAAGAAATTGCAAGTAGATAAATAGGTACCACTTTGGTGGGAGGGTAACAGCGTTCCGTGCGCCTCGGTGTTTAGTCATGCTGGCCATATGACCACGGAAACGTCTTCGGACAGCGCTGGCTCTTCGGCTTTGAAACAGAGATGAGCACCGCAACCCTAGAGTCGGATTTGACTGGCTTTCGAGCAAGGGAACCTTTACCTTTACAGATTCTTTGATTTTTACCTTGCAGCCGCCATGAAGAAGGATGGTACTTATTTGATCTGAAAAGGGGCAAATGGATTGAATGTGTTTCCCAGATTCATATAGTCCTCTGAACCCATCCACTTCCCTGCTAAAGGGGGGGGGATCGCCATAAAGAGCCCCACCCAGTGAATAATTGGTAAGACTTTGGAGAAATTCAGTGGGAAGAGTTGGGTACCCTCCTCTCCTGCAGCCCGACTTCCCTGACCGAATTAGCTGCCCCGCCTTCTCCACAGCTGCTTTGAAGCCAAGGAAAACACCTCAGGAGATTTGATCAAGGATCCGCTGGATGATTTTCCCAGGTGAGGCTTGTGGGTTTTGTTTGGTGGACAAAACCGACAGGTAAACACGAGCAAGATGAATCCTGGTTAAATCCCGATTATCGTTTTGGGTCCGATGCAAGTGGGAGGTGGTGTAAAAAATGGCCGTGGCACCCGAGGGAGGGAGACCCAGGAACTCTTTGACTCATTTGCTTTTTCTCTCACTCTACAAAACAGATAATCTGCGAGATGACGAGAATTCATTTGACGCACTTGAAATAGATAAAAGACTCAGAATGCTCTTCAGAATGCCACCGATGGATGACAAGTGTCCGAACTATAATGGACAGTGCTGCCGTGTCGGCTGCTGGAAAAGACACCTCTTGGAAATGTGCCATAAGTGTTTTGACTGGGGCGGTACGATGAGTTAAAAAAGAACTTTGATAAAGATCCTGGGGGGGGGAAGTGACTCATCTGTGTTGCGTGGTTGCATATTACTTCTCTCTAAAGATGTAAAATAAATAAAACTGTGAGCTGAGACCCCACCCCCAACCCTCTTGCTGTCTGAAACAATCAGTGCATAGTCCAAAGGCAGCCGCCCAAATGGACTGCTGTGCTTTGAACGGCCACCTGCCGGTCCCAGAGGAGCAGAGGCTAATGGAAATCACTGTGTGACAAGATGGCACACGTTCTGTCCATGGCCAGGATCACTCCTTGCCATGATGGCTGCCCTGTATGCCCTTGGGAGAACGTCACAGATCCAAGGCTCCTGGTTACCAAGGTGCCTAGAAATGTCCTCGTGGTGCCGAGTCTTTTCAGTGAGTTAGTTTCTCCCACATGATCTGGATGGACCAGGGTGGCACGATCTTGTCAGAACTTGAAAGCTAAGCAGGGTCGGCCCTGCTTAGACAGGCCGTTTAGTCCGCTTTCGGCACGCTTCAGTAACGGATTTTATATCCACGTTCACACACCCAACATCTGTGCACCGTCCCCAGCCGTCGCTTTCCGGCTCAAACCCCCTTTAAAATGAAGTGTTTTGATACCAGGTCCCCAAGTGGTGTTTTCCTGATTCTCCAGTTCTAGCTGCACTTTTCTGACGTCCAATCACTCCTGTGGTGTCAAGCCACTTCCAGTTTAAATCCCCTCCCTGCTTGAAAGCTGCCCGAGGCTTCCGCTTTTTGCCCACCGTTTTTTTTATGTGTTGGCAGTGTGCGCATAGGCGGAGCTCCGCCACCATGTTTAGAAAACTGACATCTTAAGGATCACTTGTTTTAGCGTTTAGATGAGTTCGGGATCTCACGGAGGCCATTTTTGGGTCAAACATCTAAAGGGAAGTCTTCTGTTGGAGGGGTTGGATTGATTCACCCTGGTGGTTCTGCACATGTGCCATGATAGTTTCCCCCCCTTCTACGAAGGGGCACCTATGCGCATGTGCAAACTGAGTAAAAATTTTAAAAACCCGCTGACACACTCTCCCGCGCATCAGTAGCGTAGATTCCAGGGAGCAATGTGATTGCGCGGGATAAGGGAGGTGAGTGTGATCATGATTATCCAGATCAAATATAACCCAGTTATAACTGGAGCAGTTTAACCCGCTCTCAGCACGCCGTCTGACCACACCCCATGAGTTGCTTCAGGTAAAGTATCTGAACTCTCAAAGCCATTCAGTAGACATCTGGTGAACTAGAAGGGCAACTAGAATGATAAAAGGGTTGGAACACCTTCCCTATGAAGAAAGGTTAAAACGCTTGGGGCTCTTTAGCTTGGAGAAACGACGGCTGAGAGGTGACATGATCGAGGTTTATAAGATTATGAATGGGATTGAGCAGGTTGAGAAAGAAGTACTTTTCTCCCTTTCTCACAATACAAGAACTCGTGGGCACTCTATGAAATTGCTGAGCAGTCGGGTTAGAACAGATAAAAGGAAATACTTCTTCACCCAAAGAGTGGTTAACACATGGAATTCACTGCCACAGGAGGTGGTGGCAGCTGCAAGCATGGACAGTTTCAAGAGGGAATTAGATAAACATATGGAACAGAAATCCATCAGTGGCTATTAGCCTCAGGGTATAGATGGGAACTCTCAGTCTGGGGCAGGTGATGCACTCTATTCTTGGTGCTGGGGGGTTAACAGTGGGAGGGCTTCTAGTGTCCTGGCCCCACTGCTGGACCTCCTGATGGCAACTGGTATATTTTGGCCTGATTCAGCATTGGCTTCTCTTATGTTCTTATGTTATGTTCTTCTGTGTCTCCATATCCCCACGTAATCCCCTTTTGTGTGATACCTTGTGCCAGTGTGGAAATGTTTTGTTGCAACACCTGCCTTTCCCGTCCCCTCCCTCAGGATACTGAGGCAAATTGAGTGAACACTAGATTCATTAACAATTCTTCCTGATACCTGTCAAGAGACCCATTTCCTCCTTTTGTCAAAACCTGGGAATGCATTCAACTTACCCCGGTAAGACCATCAGTGATTGTTAAACTCATCGAGTCCTGGCCCGGGAGACCACCCCTCGAATTCCTATAAAAATAGATGGCAAGCCCTGCCTCCATGTGCATTCTGAGGGTGCCTACAATAGGGTACACCCCCAAAGCCTCTGCTTTGGGTTTTCTCTTCTCCACATGAAATGCTGGCCGTTTCTGTTTTTCTTCTACACCGACATTTGCACATCTGGACCGGGAGTATAACCCCTATAACTGCTGCCTAAAATCTCTATAATCACTTCTTTATTTCTTAGTTCTGGATTGCGTGCACATTTTGATTGCTTAGCATGATTGTATGCAGGGATATTCTTTAATAAAACCAATAAATGCTCTTTAGATCTGGAGTCTTCATACTGAATTGGATCTTGGTATATAAAGGTTTGTGATCCCTTGTACCCTTTTGGCCTCCTCTGTCTCAAAGCTAATTTTCCCCAATATCGAGACAGGCCACTTACGGTAACAGTACTCCATGAATGTAACTTGTCCCCAGTAACTGCATGCCCTCAAAGTGGAAGATATTCAGAGGATGACTTAAATCTGGCAAACACTGTCAGCTGATCTGCAGACAACAGAGATCTGGTTACCTGGAGGAAATGGCTGCTCTAGCGTGTGAACTCTATGGCATCAAGTCCTGCTGAGCTCCCTTCTCTCCCCAAACCCCACCTTCCCTAGGTTCCTCCCCCAAAATATCCAAGAATTCCTTGACCTAGAGTTCTCAACCCCACTATCACCCCCTTTCCCCAATCAAATAAGTACCATTCTCATTCATAGCGGTTCTGAGGAGGCCTGTAGCTGCAGTGGGGTGTTTTGGGGCCTGGCCCCCCAACTTTCTGCCAAGGCCCCCTTGACTTCCATCCAGCCCCCCAGCCCCCAGCTCTCTGGTTCACCCAGAGGACTCCCCACCACTGCCTCTTCCCCAAGCGTGGCTTGCTTCCCCAGGCAGAGTGTGAATGCTGCAAAAGTGAATTTTAATTTTTTTTATTTTAATATTATTTTTTATTTTGTGACATCAGTGCCCCCTGACTTATTTAAAGGCCCCCGGAATTACAAAATCCTGGCTACAGGCCTGTTTAATTCCCTTGTATGCCTCTCACTATTCTCTATTCCTGCATTTTTCTCAATAGAGATTCGAATCATTCTATTTTCTGCATTTTATTTCTGGGGATCTTCTAATTTCCATAGCAAAATACCACTCCGGGTTCTGGAATTTGGTATACATCGGCAGGGGTCTCTTAATACTAATCTATCCTGGAATATACGTATAGGCGCTTGACACCCAAAGGGGAATCTCCAAACGTTGAGGGTCATATAAGTGTAGACCTTTTGGGTAACATTACGAACGGACCTCTTAGCATCTTCCGTGTTTGACCCTAAATGTTGCAGCTGAGGTCTGGGGAACAGATGGATACTGGAACATCATCACGGTCAGGAGCATTGTGGAATGGCTCCATACGAGGGCCTGCAGAAGGGTTTGGGTTAAGCTGGAACAAAACAGAGAGATAAAGTGTTAAAATGTATGTTTTTGAGACGAGCCTCGAATGAAAACATAATGCAGCAGGGGCTCATTTTATTGATTTTATGGGATGGCGCTCGTTTCACCTACCACATGCCCAAAGCAGAGTTTCTTCGTTGCAGCCATCCGCACAGCAAATCTGTTCTGTCTGAGTCCATTTCTGCATTAGTCCCTGTATCTTCAGCCAGTTATCGGGTTCACTTGATGTTACAGTATGCACTAAAGGGATCATAAGAACATAAGGAGAGCCCTGCTGGATCAGACCAGCAGTCCATCTAATCCAGCCTCCCGTCTCACACCGTGGCCAACCACTTCCTCTGGAGGCCCAACCTCTGAAGCCTTCCCCGGATGTTGACTCCCAGAAGTGGTATTCAGAGGCTGAAGGTTCCCTTCAGTCGCCACAGCTAGTAGTCCCAGATACACCTCTCCTGCACGAATCTACCTAATCCCCTTTTGAAGCTGTCTGTGCCTGTGGCCCTCACTAAGTCCTCTGGCAGTGAGTTCCACATTTCCATCACTTGCTGTATTAAATAAACCTGTCCTTTCTTCTGTCCTGAATCTACCTCCAATCAGCTTCACTGGAGGCCCTTGAGTGCTGGCATTTGGGGGAGGGGGCATTCTCTTTGTCAGTTCCCTCCACCCCGTGCACAATTTTATTTATTTATTTTCCCCAAAAAAATGGTTTTATTCATTTTACATTAACAACAAGATTAACAGCAGGATAGGCATGTACATGAGAGCCAGTTTGGTGTAGTGGTTAAGTGTGTGGACTCTAATCTAGGGGAACGGAGTTTGATTCCCCACTCCTCCACTTGCACCTGCCTGGATGACCTTGGGCAAGCCATGGTTCTGATAAGAGCTGTTCTTGAAAAAAAGAGCAGTTTCTGTCAAGAGCTCTCTCAGCCCCACCTACCTCACAGGGTGTCTGCTGTGGGGAGGGGAAGGGAAGGGAGTTTGTAAGCTGCTCTGAGACACCTTTGGGTACTGAAGGGTGGGATATAAATCCAACCTCTTCTTCTTCTTCTACATATAGGCTTTTTTTTGTAGAAAAAGCACAGTAGGAACTCATTAGCATAATAGGCTACACCCATCAGCAGGGACTCATCAGCATATTAGGCCACACTCCTGACAGCACCACTCATTAGCATATTAGGCCACACCTCATGTTGCCAGAAGTGTGGTCATCCAGCCACACCCACCTTTTGCTTCTTATTCTGTTTACCTTGTTTGTTGTCAAAACCCAGGGCTTTTTTGGTAGCAGGAACTCCTTTGCATGTTAGGCCACACTCCCCTAATGTTGCCAATCCTAATGAGTTTCTGCAGTTCGGTGTGGCCTGTTATGCTAATAAGTTCCTGCTGGGTGTGGCCAAATCAGGAGCCAGCCGGAACTCCGTTCCTGTGCGTTCCTGCCCAAAAATAGCCCTGATTTTATACATACAAATAAATATAGCTCTATATAGTCTAGTCTGATGCTGTTTTCCAATGTCTTACAAGTCAAACCTTATGACCTGAGAGTTTAGCATCTAATCTAAAAAGTCTAAAGGGTGATACTTTCCATTACATGCTGTCCGTACAGTATGTCTATAATCCCTTTTGAGATTGCTAAATGAGATGAAGAGTGTTTATTACATCAGGCATTGTTCCTGTAGTGGTTAGATGTGCTAATGTGGGAGACCATAAACTTGTAATATCATCGTGTTCACCTTTAGATTTGTTTTGTTTCAGAGTGTCTGAGGTTTTTTCCATTATGTATATGTTCCAAAGTTTTTTATACCAGAGGATGGTGTTTAGATTGTTTGTGGATTTCCATGTAGATGCTATTGTGGTTTTGGCTGCAAATAGTAATAAGCTGTTTCTTTTCCTTTTTGTAGTGAATAGGGTGGTTTCCTATCTGAGGTTTAGAAGTAGTGCTTCTGGGGATTTATCTATCTTATGATCCTTATTTCTTCTATTATTTTGTCCCAGAAGGATGCTACTACAGGACAATTGTACCAGCAATGTATGTAATTGCCTATTTCTTTGCATCCCCTCCAACACAAAGGGTCTTGAGTTACTTGAGATGTGTGTTATTTATTGGGGGAGTTTTGTACCACTTGGACATTATTCTGAAGTTCTGCCATTTTTGTGTAATGATGGGGACTTTGATTCCACGAGTTCTTCCAGATTTCTAACCATTTGTTCTGTGTGAGATCGGATTTACAAATTTCCCCCCAGTATTTTTGGTATGGTAGTGTTGTGTTTTCTTGTAACGATGTTAAAATGGCATATATTCTGGATATTACCCCTTTTTTTTTGCTTTCGTCAGCCTCTCTTATCAAAGGAGTTATTGGTTTTTGCAGAATTTCCCTAAGTTTTATTTTTGAGCAGAGATGATTACACTGAAGGTACTGACACCATGGTATCCTTAAATTGAATTTGAGTTCCATTGTGTTTTTATTCATTATCTCCTTATTAGATGTCAGGTCTTCTAATTTTATAATACCTGCTCCCCTCCATCTTACGTATTCCTGGCTGCATTGTCCTGGCGGGTACCAGGATTGACCATAGAATGAAGAGAACCTTGAAATGAATGGTGTAAGTTTTTTCCTGAACTAAACCCCGCCATGCGCAGTATCAGAAAACGTAGGGATGGCTCTCCGGCTTTCAACATGAGAACAATTTTGCAGCATGAGCCACCTCCTGGTTCCCCCCACCCCAGCTGGCCAGCTGTATGGATCTGGGTGTGTTGACTAGCTGGCTGGGTCAGTTGATGGCCAGGATCACGTGGACCCATGCTGTGCCCAGGCTTCTTACCGCTGCAACCAATAAAAGTTGTGGCCATTTTATTCCACACTTATTCCAAATGCTGTGTGTGATTGTGTTATTGATGGGTTATTGGAGGGGGTCATCGCCTTCACAGCTTTCTCCCCTTCTTTAAGCGCTGGGACTGCAACTTCTGCTGGTCTGAGTAGGGAGGACAAGGAGAAGGAGGAGGAGATTGGATTTATACCCCACCCTTCAATTCCCAAAGGAGTCTCAGAGCGGCTTTTAATCTCCTTTCCCTTTCCCTCCCCACAACAGACACCCTGGGTGCGTTCAGACGCGCCGTTTGAGCTGTTTTCGGCACGGCTCAGAAACGGCTTTTACCTGCGCGTTCACACACCCAACATCTGCCTACCGTCCCCAGCCGTCGCTTTCTGGAGCAAACCCCCTTTGAAACGGAGTATTTTGACACCACTTACCCAAGTGGTGTTTTCCATGATTCTCCGTTTCAAGCCGCACTTTTCCCTGTCTGATCGCTCCATCCAGCCACTTCCGGGTGCTTCAACCCCCCCTCCCCTCTGGGAAGCTGCCTCCAGCTTCCGGTTTTAGTCCGCCATTTGTTTTTTTTTCCTTATCGGTGTGCGCTTGAGCGGAGCTCCGCACTTAAGTTAAAAAAAGAAAAGGTTCACTGGTGCCTAGTTTAGGCATTTAGAGGAGTCCGGGATCTCGGGGAGGCCATTTTTAAAAGGAGTCTTCATTTAAACTTTAAAGGGACCTGTTGAGCTCGTTCTTCTGCGCACCCGCCAAACTTCCTGTTCGGGAGAGGGCTGCCTGTGCGCATGCTCAAAGGAGAGGGGAAACCCCCCCCCCACCTGCAGGAGGACGGCGGGGAGCTCGGAAGGAGGAGGTGAGTCTGAGCGCGATTCTCCAGTGTAAAAAAAAAACGCATCGTGCCGGAGCAGTTTAAACCGCTCCAGCACGCTGTCTAAACGCACCCCCTGTGAGGCAGGTAGGGCTGAGAGAGCTCCTTCGAGAACTGATTTGAGAGAACAGCTCCGAAATAACTTATGACTGACCCAGGGTCACACCAGCAGCTGCATATAGAGGCGCGGGGAATCAAACCCAGTTCTCCCAGATCAGAGTCCGCACTCTTAACCGCTACACCAAACTGACCTTGACGGATTGATGGCCTGATTTAGGATAAGGCATGTGTCTTTTCCCAGTAAAACACATACACACTGAGAGAAATCCTTCCAAAAGGGGAGGTGTAACTTCAAAAGAGACTTTCCTGTTAGGAATAATGCTCCGTGGTCCCTTCCGCCCCTGCCCTCTTGGGAATACAAAACACAGATGCTCTTATGCCAAATAGGTTTACACGTGGATTCGAGGGCCAGTAAAAATTCATCCCCACAATACTGGTAACTTGGATCTGAGTCTTGAGCGGAGATGACCACAATAAAGAACAGGAGACATGAGGCTGCTGCTACGGACTTCTTCATGGTTCAGAGGGAGCCACTGTTGAATCACCGAAGAAAGCTAGAGAACTGAGGAAGTACACGTCAGCTTTTCCGCAGAAGATCTCCTGAGAGTGGTACTAAAGGTAGCAAACTGAGAGGGTTAAGATCTCTCAAGTATCACCAGTCAGAGGTATCACATGGCCCCATTTACAATATCGAGGGCTGTCCGTTAGGGCTAATTTTACTTCAGAAATACATCAACAAACGCGCCAAGAACATAAAAGACATAAGAATGTTCATAGATACATATGCAAAATGACACACTAGATCGATCCTAATTTAATTCCACCTAACTCTCCTTTATCAAACAGGAGAGTTTGATATCACATAACATTCTCCCTCGAGTTAATCCTAGTCCAGTAAGAAATAAATAAATGAATACCATGGGATTCTAAACGGTTTGTCCGTTTTTTTCCTTCCCTGAAACATTTGCAAACAGCAGTCTGGTTCCTAAGCTGTACATAACCAAACGGCCATCTCTGGTAGATGGGGGTGCCAGATCCCACCTGGCCACTGGCTGGGAATGCGGTGGGGGTTGGGTTGCCAGACCCTCACCCTCCAAAGCATCCATTTTCTCCTGGGGAACTGATTTCTACAGTCTGGAGATGAGCTGTAATTGCAGGAGATGCCCAGGTCCCACCTGGGGGCTGACATTCTTATGATAATCCTGATTTTAGAACTGGGACACTGAAATCCTGTCCAAGACCAGGAAGAAGAAGAAGAAGAAGAAGAAGAAGAAGAAGAAGAAGAAGAAGAAGAAGAAGAAGAAGAAGAAGAAGAAGAAGAAGAAGAAGAAGAAGAAGAAGAAGAAGAAGAAGAGGAGGAGGAGGAGGAGGAGGAGGAGGAGGAGGAGATTGGATTTATACCCCACCCTTCACTTGGAGTCTCAGAATGGCTTACAAGCTCCTTTCCCTTCCTCTTCCCACAACAGACACCCTGTGAGGTAGTTGGGGCTGAGAGAGCTCTTTCCAGAACTGTCCTTGAGAGAACAGCTCTGAGAGAACTTGTGACTGACCCAAGGTCACATCAGCAGCTGCAAGTGGAGGAGTGGGGAATCAAACCCGGTTCTCCCAGATTAGAGTCCGCACACTTAACCACTACACCAAACTGGCTCTGTTCCTTCTTAGTTGGTTCTGGAGAGTACCCGAATAGAAACACAGTCCAGCATCCAGTTACTTTACTTAAAATTAGGTGAACTCTTTCCCTCATGCCTTGCAGTGCCACCACAGAAGGGGTGTGTTTGTGTGAAGGACCGGAAGCAAAAATTGTACCTCCGGCATGAAGGAGACCCTTCCACCAACATCCTACATTGCCTTAAATGTACAGCCTTGACTTTGGCACGCAACTAGCCTTATTTATTTATTTAAACTGTGTTTGTCTATTCAGTTTTTAACAGTTACATGCCACCTCTTTGGAGCCCTACCCCCACCATTCCGATAAAATGCCCAGCGAAGCTGTAGAGGAGAGCCAGAGTCCAGTAGTACCTTAAAGACTAACACAATTTGTGGCAAGGGATGAGCTTTCGTGAGTCGCTGCTCACTTTTTCAGACAGTCATGAAATGCGACGTAATAAAAATATACATAGCGCAGTGTAGATTCAGGTGGGTAGCCATATTGGTCTGAAGCAGCGGAACAAAGAACGTAAGAGAAGCCATGTTGGATCAGGCCAGTGGCCCATCCCAGTCCAACACGCCGTGCCACACAGTGGCCAAAACCCAGGTGCCCTCAGGAGGTCCACCGGCAGGGCCAGAACTCCAGAACCCCTCTCACTCTGGCCCCCCAAGCACCAAGAACATCGAGCACATCCAAAATCTGAGTCCAGTGGAACCTTTAAGGCCAACAAAGTTTCATTCAAGGTATAACCTTTCGTCTGCATGCACACTGAAGAAGTGCACGTAGCACACGGTAGTGCGTGTAGCCAAAGATAATGAGAATAGTTCAGAGAAAGTGTGGAATAGTTGTTAGAGTTTTGGACTAGGGCAGGGGTCTCCAGCCTCTGTGAGCTAGCAGCCCCCCAAAATGGCTGCCACGGCTTACCTTCAGTCATCCAGTGAAGGTCCTTCTGCTGTGGTGGCAGCTGCTGGTCAAAGCACCAGCTTTTAAACGTCTGTACAGCCATTCAAATTTCCAATGGCCAATCAGAAGCCCTGCTGGGCAAAAACCCCACCAGGCTCTGCCCACTTTCTAGAAACACTCAGCAGGCACCAGGAAAGGTATTGCCAGGCACGACTGGGCCTGCAGGCTCCAAGTTGGCAACCCCTGGAGTTGGATACGGGAGACCCAGATTTGAATCTCCATCTTGCTGTGGAAGCCGGCTGGGTGTTCTTCAGCCAGTCAACCCCTCACAGTCAACCTTCACACGGGAAGATCAGTTTAAGGCTAGTTTATTGAAACGTAGTTGCAAATACGGGAAGGCACAGGCAGCCAGTCCACCTCAATACCTTCAAAAGTCTGTGATGCAGCTGAATTTAAACAAGCCCCCCCCCACCTCTCTGGCTGGGCCACCCATCAGGGGTGGTCCCCCTCACAGTCTAGCTACCAAATCCCATGTCATTCAAGCCGTTCCTAGCCCCCCCCCTTCTCTCCCCCTTTCTCCTCTCTTGTGTGTGTCTGTGTTTCAGCAGGCTCTTATCTTGGATGTTAGTAAGCTACGTTATTTCTTTGTTTGCGGCTCAATGGCCTTGGCCAACTTTATCGAGTTTCAAGCGAGCAGAAAGCTCCCAAGCTGTTTATATTTCACTCCCTCAAATTCCCCCTTTTGCACAAGCTTTTCTGCTAATATATTTTACTGACACATTTCGATAGTTCAGAACATTGATTCTTCCCCTTTCAGATAGTACTTGTCCGGATAAAATGGAGAAGGGAGGAACCATGTTGTGAAGCAGGGCAACAAATACCTGCACAAATGTATGGCTTTACAAGACTAGAGAAATACATAATTTACAGGGGAAAGAAGGCATGGAAATCAAGAGGGTTCTGTTGGCACACGGGAGAGACGAAACGAAAGCAGGGATGTACAAACTGAAAGAGCAGGAATGAGAAATTTAAAAACGACTGTACGCAGTGAGTCTCCCAAGAAGGTTTGTGGAGAAAATCTGGACTAAGTCCTTTGTAAATACATGCAGGTCTCTCCACTAAAAGAATATTTGGACTTGTATATTCAAGATTTGTCAGGTTTACATAATTAGGGCTTTGGTTTGAAAATGAAAGGGACAGCAGCAGAAGTCTTCTTGGGAGAGGTCTTGCGTGGCCAGATAGTGCCTTCTCAGGACCACAGCTCTGGCTCACAAAAGCTTACGCCAGAATAAACGTGGCTGATCTTTATGGAGCCACTCCAGACTAATATACCTCCCTATCGGGAATCAAAATTAGGGCTCCCATTTGATTTTAAATACATTAGCCGAGGAATCATTCAATTCATCAGTTAGTTATATTTGCGTACACTGGCCTATGGTTGAAGCCGAAGTTTCGGAGGAAAATGTTGCTTTATTTTTAGGCCCAGTCTTCAGAACAGTAAATGTTAAAAAAAGGGTCTGCACAATTTAGTTGTTCTTCAGCCAAGGTTTGTTCGTTCCTTCCTTCCTCTTAAATCTTCCTCTGTATATGTATCCTTATCCAGGAATCACTAAAGACTAAAAGGGTCAAGCCAGGAGATCAAATTAATCAGGAACACAAGCAACAAGTGTGGGTGAAACAGAACGTTCAGGAGAACAACATGGGAAAGCAAAAATGGAATGAAATCCCTCTTCTGCTTGTTGCGTCTGCAGTCTGGACATAAAAGCAACACTGGCTCAAGGGTACACCTCATGTGAAAGGAGGCCTTTCGGATGGCTCCAGTGCTTGGAAAACTCCACAAATGGAATGCTGGACCACCAGCTGGTTCAGCTCACTCAGTCATTGGAGTCAAACAACGGACAGTTCGACTCTGTCCAAACCAGCCTGAACATGTTTGATTGTGGGGAAAAGATGACTGGGCAGGAAGGGCCTTAGATTCTTCAGGATGAGAATGGTGTGTGTCCCCCCGCCCCCAATTGCTGCCATTAAGAGGGGGTATCACGAGCACCGCCCTGTCCCAGGACGTTGCCGAGAGGTAACTGTGGTGTCACCACCTTTCTATATATATATAACGGCACTGTATTCAGTTTATGATCTTATGAGGTGACTGATCAGTCCTAATTTCTATCTCTGATGGCTGATCAGCTCACCCTTAACAATAGTCTCTTTGGGGGTTGCTTTAACTTCTGGATATATGGAGGACCACTGCCCAGTATCATTCTTCCCCACAGAGTCAGGCACCAGGGCTTATAAATGTCACACAGCACAGATCTTTATTATACAGAAAACTCCAACAGGGGGATGGGACATATTTACACAGGATTCTTTTGATACTTTGTAGTATAAACCCTTCACTTTGTCTTTTCATAAGCTGTAGGCTTATCACTCTCAGTTTCACTCAGATGTTTGTCGGTTCACAAAACCCTTCTCTGACTCCACTCTCCAGAACCTGTTTCGTGGTTAACCTTTGGGGCTTTAACTGCCTGGCCTCCTGAGTCTACTGGTTCGACAAAACCCAGCTCTCCAGATTTCTCCAGACCCTTTGCCCTTCCTTAGCCACCTTAAATTCGTATGGAGCAGGGTATTTGTGGTTTGTGACCCCTGAGGTCTTGTACTTTTCACTCTCTCACCACTCTCCTCTTTATGTTAGAGGGTACCAGTGCAGAGGGTTTTTTCAGCCAGTTTTCCTCTTAAACTGCTCTCAAGCTGATTCTACTGAGCTCAGAGGCTGTTGTGCTCTCAAAGCTCTCCCAGTAACACTCTGTGCGTTAACTCCCTGCAAGCCATCTACGAACTCCCTGACTCTCCCAACGGTCAGCTCTCAACTGTCATTTCTGTACAGTTATCTGTCACTCATTTCCCTGAGAGTTCCGAGCCACCTGGCCCCCACCTCTCTCAGTGTCATGTGACTCAGTACCTGCTGGGTTTACCTTGCTGCTGTCCATAAACCTCTAATTCCATCACCGGGGGCCATCATCGCTATAAGATAAGGAGACTCCACAGCTGAAGTTCAAGATGAGGAAGCCCAACCTCTATTTCTACAGGTCTGCAGTCTCCCCACAGTTCCTCACACACCACCATCCCGTTGCCTGCAGTTGTGGGATAGGTGGACCCAAACCAACCACTCTGGCAACGAAACGGATTCACTGAGGTAACACCATGATCTGTATGTTTATGCTGCCTCCGAGTCCTTTATTGAAAAATCTTGTGATAGCTCATATTGCTCTCCCTTCCTTCATTTTATTCTCACAACAGGCCAGTTAGGCTGAGAAGCAGGGAAGGGCTGAAGGTCACTTTGTGAGCTTCATGTCTTGGCAGAATTTTGTCTCTCCGAGACACTGACCCAGCTGCGTTAACCATCCTAGACTTCTGATGCCCCCCTCCGCAGTGGTTGCCATTTGGCATTCACTCCTTAGTCAAATAAATCAAACCGGAATAAGAACAAAAATACCCCTCCCCTTTTAAAGCATGTAGTAAAAACCTCGCAAAACCAGAAGCCTAACTTTGAAGGAGACTCAAGGTCTGAACATCTCTTATGTTAGAAACAGTGTTTAAAATATGTTGTCGAAGGCTTTCACAGCTGGCGTTCATTAGTTGCTGTAGATTTTCTGGACTGTGTGGCCGTGGTCTTGGCATTGGAGGACCTGACGTTTCACCAGTAGCTGTGACTGGCATCCTCAGAGGTATAACACAGAAAGATGGAGTACTCTCTGTGTCAAGGTGGGAAGAAAAATGGTAGGCAGGTAGTTTATATCTACTCATATCTACTACTGTTTATATCTACTACTATTTATATAATGACTCAGCCCTGCCCCACCATCCTGAGTAGATATAAATTACCTGCCTACCATTTTTCTTCTCACCTTGACACAGAGAGTACTCCATCTTTCTGTGTTATACCTCTGAGGATGCCAGTCACAGCTACTGGTGAAACATCAGGTCCTACAATGCAAAGACCGTGGCCATACAGCCCGGAAAATCTACAGCAGCTAGTGCTTGAAATATTTGTGGGTTTTTTTTACCTGAGATCTCTTGATAATTCATAGCGGGAGCATCCCTTTTCTGGGCTTTATCACATACAGTGGCAAAGGCTTGGTCAAAAGTGCTCCCACAGAGATGCACCATTGCGAATCCAGTGTCAAAGACGGCCATAATGAGGGACAAGGCGAGCCAGCCGGCCACGGTGGCCTTCTTCATGGTTCAGAAACAGCTGCTGTTAAGCCACCTTAAAGGAAGTATGGGTAGTCAGAGAACAGAAAGAGCTGCAGTTAAGTCACGGTAAAGGAACCAGGGTAGTCAGGGAACAGCAGCGTGAATCTCTCTTGGCTCTGAGCAAGGTACACAGAATGCCCACTCCATGTAATGGGGTAAGACTTTAATTGATCATAAAGTCTACACCAGGTTTCCATGTACTATCTGAAGTATCCACAAATGGAGTCATGTTGAGAATTAGATGTACTGACAAATGGGGAACCTGCAAGGACTTGTGTGTGCGTGTGGGGGGGGGAGAACTTCAGGTCATCACTTTCCCCTATATCTCCAGCCACACTCTATATCCGCCCTCTTTCCCTTCTCTTAGCAGCCCTCACACCCTTTCCAATCCCTTCTCTTCTTCTCACACACTCGCTAACCTGCTTTTTATCTGCTCCCCCTCACCCCCGTTCAGCTATATTTACTTCATTTATGTTCTTCCTTTCTCCCTAGTGGGGAACCAAAGCAGCTTATATAATTCTCCTGTCTGCCATTTTGTTCTCACAATAGGGTTGGCCAGGTCTTTCCTGGCAACCGGTGGGAGATGAGGGGGACTTACTGAGAGTGGGAGAGAGGCCCAGCTGACATTGCAGTGACCTGTCTATGTCATTTCCGATGTGACCTGAACATGACATCATCACATAGTGACATCGGGGTGACACTGTGGTATTTGGGCAAAAACTCTATGATAAATTTGGCTTCTAGCATAGAGTTTTTGCCCCAATACTGAGTGTCACCTCAATGTTGCCGATAGAATGACATCACTTCCAAATCACGTTACTGCAATGTTGGCTGGGCCTTACTTTGGGGGGTGGGGTAAGTCTCCACCACCAGCCACCTGATAGGCAGTGGGCCCTGGCAGTGGGGGACCCCTGCTTCCACCAGGGGATCTGGCAACCCTCCCTCACAACCACCCTAAGAGATGGGTTAGGCTGAAAGTGTCTGATTTGCCCCGGGAGTCACCCAGAAAGCTTCCATGGCATACTGGGGATTCAAAACTGGGCCTCCCAGATCCTACTCCAACCACTACACTACACTGACTTTCATGGGGAGGCTTGCTGTTGAATAGTAGCAAGTTGCCAGGCCTGGATGAATCATGCAAGTTGTATTGTAGTGAGTTGCCTGGTTGCACTGATGAGTACTTCCTCAAAGGCCAAAACAGCTCTGGAAAGAGCCCTGACATCTCTCTCTGCCTTTTAGGGACAGAAACCACCAAGGCTTCGAAGCCAGCAATATTGTTGTGGTTGCCTAGCAACCCACACAAGGGCCATTGAGATTTTTAAAGCTACATGTACTGCTTCTATTATTTAGAGTGTTAACCCTCCCGATGGCTTTCCCCCTCCCAGATTTTTCTGCAAATGTCAGGCTAACCTGTCTTGTCTGTCCATGGCTCCTGTCTCCAGATTTAAGTAACTATACATCTGGCCACATTAAGAATTAGGTATACTGACCATATAAGCAAAAAACCAAAAGGAACCTTTCCCTACTACTTGTTTAGCAATTAGAAGCAATGGACCCACCTCAGGCAACAAAAAAGGAAAAAGACAGCCAAATGGATAACCCTAGAAGGAGTAAATGGGGAGATGATATTACCAACTAGCATTTCCAGATCCCCTGGTGAAGGCCGGGGTCACCTGTTTCCAGGCCCTACCTCCCTGCTGCCAATCAACTGGCTGTTGAGGGGATCTCACCTGGAAAAAGAGAGAGATCCAGCATCATTACCCAGATGACCTGGAAGTCATGCCATCACTTCTGGGACATCAGGGGCAACACTCCGGTATTTGGACAAAAACTCTATCGTAGAAGCCAAATCTACTATGGAGTTTTTGCCCAAATACCAGAGTGTCACTCTGACATCCTGAAAGTGATGACATCACTTCCGGGTCATGTGGGCAGTGAAATAGACATGTCACTGTATGGAGGCTGGGCCTCTCTGCTCCTCCCGGTAAGTCCCCCGCCCCATCCGGCAGTTGCCAGGAAGGACCTGGCAACCCTATGACTGCCTGAGGTCACTTGGACAATACCAATCCCATCACTTCACTCCCCCCCCATAACATTACCCCTGGGGCACAGAAGCTTCTAAGTTTTTGAACAGGTTATTAAACATGCATTTATGGATACCTTGAGATCGTACAAGGAAAAGCTGAGGTGTGCATGATGATTGGTCAGCCTGTCTGAAGGCTGTGACAGGCCCAGTAAAAGGAGTGGGCCGGGCACTCTGGGAATCTTGTTCCTAGCCGAGAGAGGTCGGCCCAGCCGCCCATTTTCCTTTCTGAAAACAGTCGTTCGCAGAGGCTCTTTCCACACCATGAGGGAGGTGGAGGCAGTCTTGCTTGTCCTGTCCCTCACGGCCGTTGTCTCTGCTCAAGACGAGGAAGAACCCCGAAAGATACTTTGTGGGCAAGAGTTTTATGATGAATGTTTTAGACTCACGGAAAAACACGCCGCTTCCAACGCTCGTCGAGATATCGCAGGTAAGTACAAACTTTCGAGGCACTGCTTTTTGGTGTGGGTGTTTTTTTTTTTTAAGAGATACATGATGCCAAAGAGCTCACGTCTCTTTCAGATTTAGGCCTCCTGTTTTCCAAGTCTTTCAATTACCTATATACATACCTTATTTTAATTTGATTTGGCTTTTTAAACCTGCAATAGTAGTGAGTGTCAGAAAGGGAAGGGCCAGCCCAATCAGGTTAAGCAACTGTTTCCTCTCCCCCCCCCCAAATTTCAGCCAACTTATGGTTGAAACCATAGGGTTCCTAAGGCAAGAGACTTTCAGAGGTGGTTTGCCATTGCCTGCATCTGTGTAGCAACCCTGGACTTCCTTGGTGGCCTTCCATTCAAATACTGACCAGGGTCGACCCTGCTTAGCTTCCAAGATCCAGCAAGGTCCAGTTTGCCTGGGCTAGCCACCCCAAATCCCCAGGTATTCCAATGTCCCCTCTAAGCTGTGGAGTCTTGTGAGCAAAAAAATCTACTTTGTGAGCTACTAGAGTTGCCAAGTGTCTTACCTGCAATAGTGGGGGGGGGGACCTGGTCCCGGTCCGAGAGTTTTGCGTGCACGCAAAGCACACGTGCGCTGCAATTAAATCACCCGGAAGTGACGTAATCATGCTGGGCACATCGCAGGGCGACTCTCTAGCAATCGCTCTAAAAACTCTATGGTACCACAGAGTTTTTGGGGTGATTGCTAGAGCATCACCCTGCGACATGCACAGCGTGATTACGTCACTTCCAGGTGACGTAATCGCACTGGGCACATCGGCCTGATCTGGCCACTTCGGGGTGGGGTTTCCCCTGCTGGCCAGATACAGACCGGCAGATTGGGGGCCCTTTCAGCAGAGAAATCCCTGCCTTGGCAGCCTTATGAGCTACTGACACTGAAGTTGTGAGTGAGCAATTTGACTACTGAATAAATAAGTCTGCTCCGGAGCCATCCTTCCTGAGCTAACACAAAAGTGTGTGAGCTGGAGGCTAAAAAACTGTGAGCCAGCTCACACTAACTCAGCTTAGGGGGAACACTGTATCCCAACCCAGCCCTAGCCATGAAGCATCCTAAGTGGAGAATAAGCAAAGCCCCTCCCTTTTACCACACACGAGAAAGCCCAGTCTCGAGAGGGTCCAGTGAATACCACCTTAAACTCCTTGCAGGAAAGGTGGGGTGAAATATGTAATAGTAAATAAATAAAAATCACCCCTCCCTCTCCTTTAAGCTGAGTTGCCGAGCTCTTTGGAGTTTAAATAATCCTCGACTGAAGGGTATTTGGATAGGAAGGCTTTCCCTGTAAATCCTCTATTAACTCCCTCCAAAACACACTCTGAGCAAAGGAGAGAGGCCACCTAACTGTTCAAGGAAGCATCGAGGTTTGCATAGAACAATAAAGCCTTGGGCTGAAAGGAAGCAAGAAGAAGAAGAAGAGTTGTTTTTTTATACCCCGCTTTTCTCTACCCGAAGAAGTCCCAAAGCAGCTTACAATCGCCTTTTCCTTCCTCTCCCCACAACAGTCACTTTGTGAGGCAGATGGGGCTGAGAGAGCTCCGAGAGAACAGTGACTGGCCCAAGGTCATCCAGCAGGCTTCATGTGGAGGAGAAGGAGGAGTGGGGAATCAAACCTGGTCCTCCGGATCAGAGGCTGCCGCTCTTAACCACTACATCACGCTGGCTCCCGGTGATGGGCAGTCCCCTTTGTCCAAGTTTATTGGCCTCCCTAGTGCCTCTCCGCCAGGTTTCTAGGGCAACCGCAGGGTGCCACACATTTACAGATCAGGGGTCTCTTATTAATTTTGGGAGAGTAGATAAGAAGGGAGGGGGACTCATCCTTCTGCTATCATTTTTTGAACCAGACTGGGAGACCGTCTTAGATCTGCGACAGGAAAGGACGGACTCAGCCAGAGGACTCCAAAGCGTGAGCGCGCGCCGAGCCAAACGAAGCCGTTCCCTGGACAAATTCATGCCAATTAACCTGGGAATTTTGAAAGAGACTTGCTGCACACTGGGTTGCGACGAGAAATTTTTGCTCCTCACTTGTCGCTGACAAAAGGGCTGAGACCCCACCCCGTTTCACGAAAGCATGTTGCCTTCTACAGATCAGTCAGCCAATAAACATCACATGCGCAATCCATCGCCTGTCGTGCTACCTTTTCGTTCCACCGGCAAAAGCTACATTTTACGTTTGGATCCTGTATGGTGGCGTGCCAGGCTGAACTCAACTTTTCTATTAGGTCATGCAGGCACCGGGTTGCACATTACAAAATCCCTCAGGCAGCCCCTGCAAGGACTTCCTGTCAGATATAAAGCTGGATTTCCGCAATGCTCCCTCTAAGCTGTGGAGTCTTGTGAGCAAAAATTCTGCTCTGTGAGCGACTGGCGTTAAAGTCGTGACCAGGTGATTTGGCTACTGCATAAATCAGTTTGCTCTGGGGCCATCCTTCCTGAGCGAAGACAAAAATGTGTGAGCCAGAGGCTAAAAAACTGTAAGCTAGCTCACACTAACTCACACTGCTGTGACCCAACCCAACTTGTGTCTAATGTGTGACTTGCGATTCACCTTAAAATCAGGGGGGCGGTCTGTTTATTTGAATGCTATTTCCATGTGTACCGTGGACCTGGCTGTGAGACAAACAGCCCTGCCACGCTGGCCCTTTCCTGCTGGCGAAAGTGTGGAGGGTGGGAAGGAGGGGATGATACAGCTGCTCCTGCTCCGGTGCTGGGCTCAGGAGACAGTTTGCCCCCCAACGCACTGTTTTTAAGGTGAGCCCCAGGTGATGCGTTAAACGCAAGTTGGGTTGGGATTTTCCCCAACTCGTGTTCAACATATCATCTAGTCAGACCTTTAAATGAGCCCCACCCACATGCCATGGTCCAAATATCTTTCAGGGCCCCAGACACCTTGGAAATAATTAACAACAACAACAACTTCACTGCACAGAGCTCTACATCTGTTGGCATTCCACATATCGGCCACGTGACCTTTGTAATGTGTGAACTCACCCCCAGGCCAGGGTTGCCAGCCTTCAAGTAGTCCAGCAACAAATAAATAAACACAGCAAAAACCTTTTAACAAACTAATGCGTTCTATTTATACTCATCATTTAGTAAAGTGCATGGTATATCATGGTCAGGTATAATTCATTGTATACATTAAGCAGTAACATTCAGTACATATAGATTTCTCACTACCAGACAGTTTAGCATCAGTGTTTTAAAAAGTCAAGCCCCAACGGGAATTCCTAGAATAATAACCCACTTCTCCTTGCAGTGAAGTCTTCCACAAGTAGTTGTATGGATGCTTTTTTGCCAGTCCTACAAGAGACACATAGTGCAGCTACTATTCATAAATAGAGTACTCCTGTCATTCTCAAAGCTCCGTTTATGAACAGTAGCTGCACTATGTGCCAATCCCCGTTGGGGCTTTGACTTTTTACAAACACTGATGCTAAACTGTCTGGTAGTGAGAAATCTATATGTCCTGAATGTTACCGCTTAATGAATACAATGAATATTTATACCTGACCAGGATGAAATAATGATGTACTATGCACTTTACTAAATAATGACTATAAATAGAACGCATTAGTTTGTTAAAAGGTTTTTGCGGTGTATATTTATTTGTTGCTGGACTCTCCCAACACTGCAGCTCAAGTTTCTTCAGCCTCCAAGTAGTGGCTGGAGATTAGGACTGATTTCCAGGTAACGGAGATCACTACACCCGGAAGGTGAAATGGAAGGTGGACTCTACAGCATTATAGTCCAATTGATGCCCCTCCACTCCCCAAACCCTGCCCTCCTAGGGTTGGCAGGACTCTTCGAGATGCCAGCAGGGGGGATGGGGGGGGAGATGCTCTGGGAGCCAGAAGCATTGCCCCTGACTTGCTGACGTCACTGGAAGTGATGCCACGTGTCACCCAGAAGTGGCATTGGCACATCAGGGGCAACACTCTGGTTTTGGGGCAAAACTCTATGATAAAACTGCCCATAAACCATAGAGTTTTGCCCCAAAACCAGAGCATCACCCCCTGACACCACCAACATGCCCACATAATTTCGGGGTGACATCAGCATGCTGCCCAACATTGCTCTTGGGGGAGGGGGGGAATTTCCTCCTGCCAACCACCTGGCTGGGGACTTGAGGAGCAGATCTTATTGCTTTGCATCATTACAGAGGACGAGTTCTTCAACAGGAGGCACTGCAGCAAGAACCACAGCGGGAGGACACGGTCGAGGAAAAGAGGAGATCTGTATTGGAGGAGGGAACTCCATGGAAGACTGTGCTTATCGGGAGCTGGAGAACGGGAAGACATTCTGGAAGTGTGTCCTCTGGCTCAAAATGTTAAGGTATTGTGGAACACAATGACTGTTCTGGGCAGGTTCCAGAGAGCTCACCAGGGCATGCCACCCACGTTATAGGAACATTGTGGGCGTGTTATGACTGATGAGGGCCATTGCCTTAGGACATGGAGACTTTGTCCCTTCTGTTCTCGGGCAACTGGTCACAGCATATCTTGGTGGTGTCCAGTCCTTGGAAAGAGAGGGTTGGATCCTGCCACCTTTTCCACTCAGTCTTGCCCAATTCTTCTCCTCACTACAGCTCCCATCCACCCTGCACAGCTTTTGTTCCTGCAGACCTCGTAATCTCTAGCATAGACATTTGGGGTGGGGTGGGGTGTCAGAGGTGACCCTTCATTTTTTCCACCAGCAGAAAAGATGGTTGGACAGAGTCAGGATACAGGATGATCTTGACAGGCTGGAAAACTGTTTTAACAGGGATAAATGTAAAGTTCTGCATTTTGGTAGGAAAAATCAAATGCAGAATTATGAGATGGGGAGACTTGTCTCAGCAGTAGTATGTGCGAAGAGGATCTAGGTGTCTTAGTGGACCATACTACACTGAACATGAGTCAGCAGTGTGACGCGGTAGCTAAGAAGGCAAATTCCTTAAAAAAAAAAAAGGAACATCCCTTACAATGCCTTTTGCAAGCCCTGCTGGGCGAGCTCCTTGCTTCAGTTTAAGTATAGCTACCCGAATAAAAGCCGATTTTTGGGGGCTTTTATTTGGGCTCAGTTATTCAGTAGCCGAGCAGATTCCCTAATCTGAATTCAGCTTAATAAATACCCCAAAATACCAATAAGGTATTTTCCGGATATTTATTTGGCTCGGTTTTTACTGAGCACACAAACCTAACCGAGAGGCATTTTTTTCCATTTCAGGATAACTAATTTGGAACTCCTGCTTGGGTAGCACTTGTAACTGCGCTTTTCAAACCTGGTTCCAGGAAAAGGGTTCCTCTGAAGCACAGCAGGGTCTCCTTAGTCAGGAGATCTTAGTAATGGCAGACCAGCTTTCCTGAAAGACCACTAGCCCACAACGCTACTGATGTTTCTCTGCTTTGTACAGCTGCAGAAGGGTTTTCGCTACATGGTAGGTAGACAGCATGAACACCACTTGGGGGAGGCAGCAGAGTCCATGCTGCGCATGCAGAAGGTCTGAATTTCAATTGCCACCATTTACGGTTAAAAGCTCTCAGGGCGTTGGGAAGGCCTTTTCTGAGCCCCAGAGGCTAGAGAGATAGAGAGCTGATGTCCATCAGAATGCTCAGCTAGATGGACTAATGATCTAACTCAGCATACAGCAGCATAGAACATTCGTACGACGAGCAAACAGATAACGCTTCCCGCAAGACCATTTCTATCATCGACACATTTTATTCTTCAAAAAGAAACTGCCATGGAGCAAATTGCTGGGTGGTTCTAGAACGAGACACATTCTTTTTTCACAAGCAGGGCATGAGTGGACAAATCTTCTTGAACAGCTTACTAAAATGCCACATGTACAAGGCGTGGTGATGGCTTCACAGCCAAGAAGGAAGGAAACGGCCCTTGATTCTCCCTTCCTTTACAACTTGCTGAGAAAGTGCTATTAAATCTAGACCCCCCCCTTTCCCCTCCATCAGGTTAGAATGTCCCGGAGGGCGGAGGGCAAGTCGGGGAAAGCAAAATGGTAACTGCTCTCCAGGGTCCGTTTAGGCACCACCCGCTGCCCTTCCAGCAACATGACGCTTCGCTCTGAACCAAAGACAGCTGAGACCACGAACCCAGGAAGGGGCAACACGGCGGGGCGTCGGAGCGCTGATCCCAGCGCTTGGGTGAAATCCTTGTTACTGGTGGTAACCGCGGAAGGAGCGACGCCGTTCAGGATTCCACTGACGCCCTCGTGCTCCAGCGCATGTGCTACGATGCCCGCCAAATCCGTCACGTGGATCCAGGGGAAAGGCTGCAGGCCTGATGCGATGGGTCCCCCCAGGCCGAGGCGAAAGGGCCACAGCATCTGGGCAATGGCTCCGCCGTCTCTGCCTAACACAACACCTGGGAGCAAAACGGGGGGGGGGAAGCGGGGGATCAATGATAAATCACAGAGGATGGGGAAATATATTTCTCTTTCTCTTCATCACTGGCTGTTCCAGCTCCCCTCCTCCACTGCCTCCTCCCTTCCACTCTAGCGTCTGTCCACCTGGGAAGGGAAGGAGGGCTGATTCCCCCACATTTCTCCCCAACAGGGCTCCAAAGCAGCTGACGGTATCATTCCCTCCCCCACCCACCTCGTCCTTCATAGAGAACTTTCCCTACGAGGAAAGGTTGAGTCGCTTGGGGCTCTTTAGCTTGGAGAAACGAAGGCTGAGGGGTGACATGATCGAGGTTTATAAGATTATGCGTGGGATAGAGCAGGTGGAGAAACCTTTGTTGGTCTTAAAGGTGCCCCTGGACACCTTTTTTTTTAAAAAAAAAAACCCCAAGTTTTATTAGGATATACAATGCTTCACAACTTAGTCCAAATAATATACATCATATCTTTTTTCCAAAACTCCTCTTCTTCCCCTGTTGGCTCCCAGCATTGTTTCCGCCATTTAAACATAACATAATACATGTTTAAACCTTGTTATCATGCAAATTCTACAGGTAACCCAATTTGCTTATTTATGACTACTATTAACACTTATTGACTGTATACAATTGTTAAAGGTAAAGGTTCCCTTGCTCGAAAGCCAGTCGAATCCGACTCTAGGGTAGCGGTGCTCATCTCCGTTTCAAAGCCGAAGAGCCAGCGCTGTCCGAAGATGTTTCCGTGGTCATGTGGCCGGCATGACTAAACGCCAAGGCGCACGGGACACTGTTACCTTCCCACCGAAGTGGTACCTATTTACCTACTTGCAATTTCTTGCTTTCGAACTGCTAGGTTGGCAGCTTACAATTGTTACATCACTAATAATTTCCCAAACTAAAAATACTATCCTTCATTTCCCAGTACTTCTGTATATATTCTTTAAGGTCGCTCCAGTCTGCCAAAACGGTTTCTGCTTCTAAGTTATTGAGTTTTCTTGTCCATTTGTCCATTTCTGCCATAAAGAGCAGTTTCCTCAACCAGTCCCAGAGATCAGGAATCTTTTCATTTTTCCAATTTTGAGCATAAATCATTCTGGCAGTTGTTACCATGTACCATATAAGGTGCCCCTGGACTCTCAATTTGTTGTACTGCTTCAGATAAAAACAGAGCAAAGAGGACTCGGACCTACACCCCAGGCACGGCCCCCTTTAACTTGGGGCCGATGCCAGATGACGTGGATTTGGGGTTGTCAACCAGACAGGAACTGCTCCACTCGCCTGCTCCCTCAGAAAAGAATTTCAACCCCCCAGGATGTACTTGCCGGATCTCACCACCACCTGGCGCGTGGCCTGGTCGGGGACTCGAGCTGCTGCCTCCCAACGGGTCACCAGACGAGAGAAGAAGTCGAAGTCCCCGCCCGGACTATTTTCGGTGTATTTGGTGGTGTGGCTGGGCCGGTAATAGCCTTGGTGGGATACAGGACACAGGAAGATGGTCAGTGTTTTGCTGTAGTAGAGCAGACCTTCCCATTTGCCCCTGAGGCCCAGACAATTCCGGGGAAACCTTCCTGTTCTTTTAAGATTCATGGGGAACTGTGGCTCAGTGGGAGAGCGTCTGCTGGGCATGCGGAAGGTCCCAGGTTCAATCCCCAATATCTCCAGTTAAAAGATCTGGCAGTAGGTGATGGGAAAGACCTCTGCCTGAGACCCTGGGGAGGCGCTGCCAGTCTGAGCAGACAAGACAGACCTTGGTGGACCGAGGGCCTGATTCAGTGTAAGGCTGTTTCATGTGTACCCCACTTGACAGACATACCAGAAGCCTACAGATTACCTGGATAGTCTGGCTCAGTCTTTCCTCCCGTCTGCTACTTGGCCTTCACGGACCACAATCCCTGTCTCCTCCAGAGCTCCCTGCTCTCCTTGCCAACAACACAGTTCTCCTTCTGTCACATGGCCCCTTCCTGCGGTTTTCTCTAAGCTCTAAGCTTTCTCCTGGGCCTTCGCTCTTCCTTTAAATCCTTCTTAAGTCTACTGCCTCCTCCGGCTTTCAACGACTGCTTTGGGGCTTTCTATCTCTTGGCATCCCCGATCTGATAGACACTCTTCCCTCCCAGTTACCCTAACTGCAATCTATTTCTCTCTCTCCCAAAGTCCCGTGTGAAGTGTCCCCATTCAAACTGAGCCCTTTACATCACCAACACTATTATGAGCTATCAGTCAACATTTTGATGCTGACACCTTCACCCTGTACAGGTGGAATATTTGTGAGCATCCCGTGCCATCACAGTGGCTCAACAATGATTGGGGGGGGGGCACTCTCAGGCAGGCAAGTGAGAGGCTGCAACCAGCGTTCTGCCCAAGACATCAGAGTTGTTGTTGTTTTCTGGCCATATTACACAGTCAAAACGGGTTGTACTCAGGACGAAGGAGAACCTGTACTTTCATCCAGTGGAACAAAACCAACCATTCGGGAGCAAAACCACACTTCATCACAGGGTTAAATACCTACGCCGGTGACAAGGACCCAGGAGCGAGGTGGGTGCTCAGCTTCTGCAATGGCTTTGGCCAAAGCCCTTGTGGTCTCCACCCGACTGGCGACCACCTCCTGGCGGAAGGATTCGCTCCACCTGTAGCAGCAAGAGAAACCGCCAGGGTGTCACAACCATTCTCGTCCCAAGGCAGACGTCGGCTGTGTATGCACACGCAAGAGAAGACTGCTAAGTTGTCCTCGCAGTAACAAACACAGAGGAGAAAGGTTCCTAGGAAAGGTTTGCTTTGTATTTTTGCAGAGCAGAAATTGGCAGTGCATTGCAGGAAGCAGGGCACCTCAAGTTCTGCGGAACATCCTGAGGTTTTGTGGCTGCGCCCACTCCGCCTCAGTGCCCACCATCTCCCTTGGGCGCCCACTGCCTGTTCAATGGGTTCGTCAAGGTTGGGGGTTCCTCCAGTCCCACCCCACTTATCACAACTGGAATCCTTTCTGCCTCACGCTGGTATGACTATTAACACAACAAGAAGAGTAGCTGGAAAGTTATATTCCACATCACCTGCCACAGGAACTCATTTGGAAGTTACACCTCTGCGGGGACTTACCTTCGCAGGGGATTCAGGACGTTTTCCCCAGCTAGGTTGACTGCACCTTCACAGGGGGGGAGCCCCAAACGGGAAAGCTCATCCTGGGGGCAGAAGGAAGAGGAGACGCGGGACCAGTCACTCAAATGACACACACCTCACAAACCTCAGTTTGGTGTAGTGGTTAAGTGCACAGACTCTGGGAGAACCGGGTTTGATCCCCCACTCCTCCACTTGCACCTGGCTGGATGACCTTGGGCAAGCCATAGCTCTGGCACAGCTGTTCTTGAAAAAGAGCAGTTTCTGTCAGAGCTCTCTCAGCCCCGCCTACCTCACAGGGTGTCTGTTGTGGGGAGGGGGAGGGAAAGGAGTTTGTAAGCCGCTCTGAGACTCTGAGTGAAGGGCGGGGTATAAATCCAATCTCTTCCTCTTCTTCTTCTTCTTCATCAGTGTATGGGCTGTATTACATAGTAAACCAAGTCTGAGAAGAAGTGTGCTGAGGATGGGGTGGGGAGAGACCTGGGAAGTGGATGAAGTTCTGTGGGTGTCCCTGAATGTACCTCTCCGGCTTGGAAACCAAGGGGGACAAAAGTGTCCAATAGGAAGCAACCATAGACAGTGAAAAAGTCAATGAACGCCTTACTAAACTGCCTGTAAAGAGCAATACAGAACTGGGGTGCCACTCCGGAAAAGGCCCTGCTGCGGGGAGGAGCACTCAGATCAGAATGCTGACAACCCATCTAAAAATGCAGCATGCAAAACTCTTCCTGAGCTGGAGCTGAAAAGTGGCTACAGCTTCAAAAGCTAAATAGAGTGTATTGTTAATAGCTGGGGAGCAGGGCCAGGGGGACAAATGGCAGCCCCTCAAGTCCCCTCTGGACGGAGAGTTAGCAGCCCTAATAGGAGACGGAAGAAGAAGAAAGGAGGAGGAGGAGGAGATTGGATTTATACCCTGCCCTTCACTACCTGAAGGAGTCTCGGAGTAGCTTACAATCACCTTCCCTTCCTCTCCCCACAACAGACACCCTGTGAGGCAGGTGGGTCTGAGAGAGCGCTGGGAGAACTGTGACTGGCCCAAGGTCACCCAGCTGGTGTTATGTGAAGGAGTGGGGAATCAAACTCGGTTCTCCAGATTAGAGTCCGCTGCTCTTAACCACAACCCCAAACTGGATGTCAAGCCTGTAGGCCATGGAGCCCAATCTACTTAGAGCTCAGAAGCTAAGCAGGGTTGGCACTTGGATGGGAGCCCGCCAAGGAACACTCTGCAGAGGAGGGCAATGCCAAACCACCTCTGCTCACCTCTTGCCTTGAAAACCCCTCGCTGGGATCGCCACAAGTCGGCTGAGACTTAGCAGTCACCTCTAAGGAGCTCAGAACAGTGCAAGCGATTTGCCTCTCTCATCCATTCTGTCTCTTCGACTCGCTAAGACAGGTTGAGCTGGGGGACAGTGACGGTCCCAGGGATACCCAATCAACTTCATGGCTTGGTGGGGAATCGAACCTGTTGCCCCGGACCCTCGCTCAGCACCCTGATCACTACACACACACCCCTGGGTGGCTCTCACACACAGCACACACTTCAGAGGAACCGTTCACCCGATCCCGGCTGAGTCCTGGCTCAAGCTCAGACCTTGTCACGTACCCAGGTGATCCGGCCCTCCCCGGGATGGCGGGAAACAGCGGTCACCTCATGCCCACGGCTCTTCAGCAGCTGCGTTAAGGCGCGGCCCACAAATCCAGTTCCGCCCCCTAATTCAAACACGGAAGTGATCAAGTTAATGTACGTTTCATGTCATAACACGGTGCTGTTAACACAACATAGCTCTGGTCCAAGTGTTCGATACGTTAAAGGCACATCGCCACCTCTGTTGTCGTCTTGTCTTCTACACATACCCTGGCCCTGAAAGTGGCAAAGAGAATGAGAACCTCCTCCTTGTCACAAACTCACTCTGGGGCTTTAGACGTGGCACTCCTTTTCCACCTCAGCCCACTATCCGTCACACGGGGATAATGCTACTGGCCTACCCGGTAGGGCTGTGGTACAGATTCTGAGGCAATTGTGCGTGAAGCGCTTGAAACCATAAAGAGTGTTCGATAAAATGCTCTCTTTCGTTCTTTGTGTGTGAAATTTTCTGCTCTTTCTCCAAAGAGCTCGGACTGGTACACATCATTTCCCCTTCCGCTCCCATTTTATAAATTCCCGTGAGGTGGATTGGGCTGGCTGTGGTGTAATGTATCTTTAAGACCGCTTAGAGTTTGTTATGTCCACCTGCAGTCCATTAGCAGTGTGTTTTTATCAGTCTTCCACCTGTTTGGATTATCAGCACTTTGTGTTATGCTGTGGTAGCTGCTGGAGGACTTGTTGAATAAACCCTGTGTTTTGGTTTTAAACCTCGCCTGAGACTGTGATTGAGATAGTATCAGAGTTGACCTGGACAATAGACATAAATTCCCGTGAGGTGGATGGGGCTGGCAGACAGCAATTCGCCCAAAGCTCTTATTTAATTATTTATTATTTCAATTTATACCTGGGAAGCAGCAGGGATCTGACCCCAGGTATTTCCAACCTGAGGCTGGAAATGTAGCTACAACATCAGTTTGGCATTTGTCTTTAGTAGAAGGGCTCAAAATACACCTTGTGCCCTGTCCTGAGTTTCTTGGAAGAAAGACCAGATAAACATGACATTTAAATACACATTATATAAAAATATGTGAAACTTAAATATAACAATACACACCTAGTGATGGAAGCACAAGGCTGCACAGCAAAATCCACCTATTCTTCCATAAAATACCAATCTATAGCTGTTGACACATTCCTCGTTTTATAGGGCTGTGGACAATTGTCAAGAAGTCTTCAGCCAATCAGCCACCCAAACTTTCACAGATTCATCCATTCATTAGCAGAAGCAGGAGTTGGATTTATACTCCACCCTTCACTCAGAGTCTCAGAGTGGTCTACAAACTCCTTTCCCCTCCCCACAACAGACACCCTGTGAGGTAGGTGGGGCTGAGAGAGCTCTTTTGAAGACTGCTCTTGAGAGAACAGCTCTGAGAGAGCTGTGAATGACCAAAAGTCACCCAGCAGCTACATGTGAAGGAGTGGGGACTCAAACCCGGTTCTCCAGATCAGAGTACGCTGCTCTTAACCACTAAAACGAACTGGCTCCTGCAAAGTAACTCGCCATTTACTCATTCATTTTTATATATACCGCCCTCTTCCACTTGGCTCCAGGCAGCTTACAAGTCACAATTAAAATATTACAATGTAAAACCAATAGAAAAGCCCAGAATTTTTTTTAAAGAACCCCCAGAATTCATATCTACTCTCCTATTCTAAAGCTTCAGAATGGGTTAATGGCCTCAAAATATGATAAAGTCACAGCACCACCAACTGAAGTCGCCCTTCTCTGATTACGGTGCTCTCCCCCAAATATACCACTTATGGCACCAACAGCACAATTCTGCTTTCTCTAACTAAGAGAAGCAGGGTGGTGTAGTGGGTTAGAGATTGGGACCAGGATCTCACTCTGCCACAGAAGCTTGCTGGGTGACCTGGGCCTAGTCATATTCTCTTAGGCCACCTTACCTGGCAAGGTCGCTTCTTAAATCTGTAATGTGACGACCTATGCACAAACTGTTCTCCGTTTACACATTGGTGTAAAAATATAAGGAGTGGGAATGATTTGAGGATAATGCTGCATCGACGTATTCTGCAATATGAAATTTGGTACGGCAGTCATATTTTGTTTGTTATGGCACACTGTCATCTATCCAAGATCGTGGATGCTGTTTTGCGTAATTGTATCATAGCCAACTGTGATTTTAGGGATGTGGATTTGGTGTAGTGGTTTAAGAGCGGTGGACTCTAATCCGGAGGACCGGGTTTGATTCCCCACTCCTCCGCATGCTGCCAGCTGGGCGACCTTGGGTCAGTCACAGTTCTCTCAGAGCTGTTCTCTCAGAGCTCTCTCAGCCCCACCTCCCTCAACCAGTGTCTGTGGTGGGGAGAAGAAGGGAAGGAGATTGTAAGCCGCTCTGAGACACCTTCAAATAGTGAAGAGTGGGCTATAACAACAACAACAACTGTTCTGATGATGATGGTTTTTCTCTTTGTGGTTGTAGGTTAGGTTCACTGACATTTAGTGTATTACCATTTCATGGCAACGTGAACGTGTTTGATGGAAAGACACAACGAACGTCAATAAACCACAACCCAGCGTCTTTGTCTTAACTTCATAGCCCCGGGAGCACCCGTGCGGTGCAGTGATTAGATCCCTGGAGTATGGCTGGAGCCTAGCCTCTCAAGAAGATTCCCACGGCTTAAAATTGGCTTGCCCGCTGGGGCAACGCTTAGAATAGGATCCGAGTTCAAATCCTCACTCTGTCGTGGAAGCTCACTGGGTGACCTTGAGACCAGCCAGACGCGCTCAGCCTCACAGGGTCGTTGCGAGGATCACATGAAGGATGGGGGGGGGGGGGAGATGTGCAGCATGCCCTGAGCTGTTGCATTAAATAAGAACGCTCCCTCCACTGCCAACCAAAGGTCCGCCCAACCTGCGGACCTCTCTGCAACAGACACAAGCAAATTGGGTTTGCAATCTCAGCCTTTCCCGTGGCTTCCCTCGCACGCCATCCCCCTTGGAGGGACTCACCGACTATCACTCTCATGGCCAAGGCTGCGGGTCGCGCAGGCGCAATAAGACCCTACGAAGCTTCCTCCTCTAAGCAAGGCGGGGGAGAGACCAATAAAGACGGAAAGACTCCCGCAGAGACTCTTATCATAGAGCCGGCTTAAAAATAAATAAATAAATCCCAGAACCTGCACTTCCGGCAACTATTAGAAGCCCACCATTGGCCAGGATTTCCTGAGAACCTAGTGGCGTAGCTCTGGGCCCTTGGCGTCTCTTCTCTATGGTCCCGTCGTCCTGGTGACAAGAGCTTTTTTTCTTTTTTTCATAACACTTCACTATAGAGTGTCAAGCCCCAGAGCGGCATGGGCTCGCCTTCTTTTTTGTAATTCAGGGAGAGGACGAAGCTTGAAGCAAAGCCACGCGGGTCCCGCAGAGAATCCTGGCCGAGGGCTTATCAGCCGCATTTCCCGGACCTTCAAAGCGATCTATTTCCCCCTCTCCAGTCTGTATCACTCTAGCCTTCCCTTCTCTATGGTGTTCCCCCGCTTGGGTTGGATGAGCTGGGTGACGTCACCGGAAGCGGCCGCCAGAGCCAAACCGGAAGTGGTGGTGCTGCTGTTTCTGCTGCGGCCGGCTCAGCTGCGAGGGTAAGGAATGGGGATGTTTAGCGCTGACCTCCTCCTTGCTTGCTGGCGTGTTGTGGGCGTGCACATTCGTTCTGGGGACTGGTTACTAACGGGGCGTGGGGGTTAGGAGCGCTGTCCTAGGAGCAAGGTTCAAATCCCCCCCCCCCCCCGACTCTGCTCTCTGCCCCCGTCTCTCAGGCCAGCCTTCCTCACAGGGTTGTTGTGAGGGTAAGACGGAGGGGCGCGCCGTAAGAAAGTCGATGCCCGTGTGAGGAAGCTTCGTGCGGGATGTAAGGGACATCTGGGGAGGCGGCAGCAAGTGCTTGGGAGTCTAGTATTTTTGTTGTTGCTGCTGTTGTTCAGTCGCACAGTCCAGTCCGACTCTTTGCGGACCACATCGCGCCAGGCCCTCCTGTTTTCCGTCGTGCTCCGGAGCAGTGTTCCCTCTAAGCTGAGTTGGTGTGAGCTAGCTCACAGTTTGATAGCCTGCAGCTCACACATTTTTGTCTTCGCCCAGGAAGGAGGGCTCCAGAGCTAACTAATTTATGCAGCAGCCAAACTGCTCGCTCACAACTTTAACGCCAGTAGCTCACAAAGTAGAATTGTTGCTCACAAGACTCCACAGCTTAGAGGGACCATTGCTCCGGAGTTTGCTTAATTTCATGTCCGTTGCCTCAGTAACACTGTCTAACCATCTCATCCTTCGCCCTCCCCTTCTTCTTTGACCTTCAGTCTTTCCCAGCATCAGGGCCTTCTCCAGTGAGTGCTCCCTTCTCATTGGGTGGCCAGAGGATTTAGCGAGTGTGTTAAGGGACGCGGATGGAAGAAGAGGCGGCTGAATGGGGAACAGGAAGCAATTTTTTTTTCTCCTGGCCAGTTTGCCCAGGGATCCTGGAGGGTTTTTTTGCCATCTTCTGGGCATGGGGAGCAGGGGTCACTGGGTGTGTGTGTGTGTGGAGGAGGCGGAGATTGGATTTATACCCCACCCTTCACTTGGAGTCTCAGAGCAGCTTACAAACTTCTTTCTCTTCCCCTCTCCATAACAAGACACCCTGTGAGGTAGGTGGGGCTGAGAGAGCTCTGACAGAAACTGCTCTTTTTCAAGAACAGCTGTGCCAGAGCTTGTGACTGACCCAAGGTCACATCAGCAGGTGCAAGTGGAGGAGTGGGGAATCAAACCCGGTTCTCCCAGGTAAGAGTCCACACACCTAACCACTACGCCAAAGTGGGGGTGAGGTATTTGTGAATTTCCTGCATTGTGCAAGGAGTTGGACTAGATGAGCCTGGAGGTCCTTTCCAACTCTATGATTCTAAATTAGAGGGGGGTGGAAGCATATTAAGGGTCAATGGGGCATGGGGATTGTGGCAGGCACAGGCTGGTGAGAGCTGTAGAAATCTGTGCAAGGAGCAGGTGAATCTGTAAAAGGCTTGGCCCGTTTCCTGTGACGGAGGGGAACAATTTTTATAGTAATTAAGAAACACTTTTAATGTGCATTGACATTTGCAACGAATATTGTACTGCCTTAAGAACATTAGAAGAGGGTGGAGTAGTGGCTGAAGTGCTGGGCTAGAAGCTGGGAGCCCCAGGTTCGAATCCCCATGCTGCCATGGAAGCTTGCTGGGCAACCTTGGGCCAGTCACACATTCACAGACTGATCTACCTCAGAGGGCTGTTGTGAGGAAAGTGGAGGTGAGGACAGTGAGGTGAGCTGCTTTGGGGACAACAAAGATGGGTTTAAATGAAATTTTAAAAAATACGGGGCAGTGGGCATTGACAATTCCACCTAACCTCTCTGGGGAGACTGGTCACATTTGAACCCAGGAGTTCCAAGTGCTCTCCATTGTGTTTTGGGGAGGTGGGGTGCCAGGGAGGACAGCATCCTCAGGCCCCTTCTGTCTCGTGGGCTCATCCTGGATCTCTTCGCCTGCCTCTTATTTCAGCAAGAGATGAGCACCCCAGGGGGGGCCGTGACCAACCGTGGACGGCGTTTCAAATGGGCCATTGAGCTGAGCGGCCCGGGCAGTGGCAGCAGGTAAGTACCTACGTGGAGGTCAGTCCCTGGACTCCCTGAGCCAACAGACCTTGGACACGGCTGCATCCCTGGGGTGGATCTGAATCTGGCTCCAGCGCATCTCACCTCTCTTCTTTTGCCAGGGGCCGGAGCGACCGAGGCGGTGGGCAAGGGGACACCATGTATCCTGTAGGCTACTCAGACAAGCAGGTGCCAGACACGAGCGTGCAAGAGACAGACCGTATCCTAGTGGAAAAGGTACGGCAGGGGTGACAGAGCAGGGCTCGTTAACGGGATTCCTTGGTGTTCTCTGAGGGTGAGCAGAAAGGACCACCAGGAGTCTCCTTTTTGGGGGCGGGGGGTGAGTGGCGTTCAGGAAAGCGAGATGTAAACTGGAAGCTCTGATTGCATCTTGGATTCAGCCCTTCTCTCCTCTCCCCCACCTTTTCAGCGCTGCTGGGACATTGCCCTGGGCCCCTTGAAGCAGATCCCCATGAATTTGTTCATCATGTACATGGCAGGCAACACCATCTCCATCTTCCCCACCATGATGGTCTGCATGATGGCGTGGAGGCCCATCCAAGCTCTCATGTCCATCTCGGCCAGTAAGTGTCTTGCCACCTGATGACGCCTAAGCGTACTGCCACCTGACATCCTTGGATCCTGAGCTCGTAACTTCTCTTCCATCTTCCCTCCGTTTTCTCCCTTACGCCTCTCATCTATAACCCTAGCAGAAAAGACTACGCACGCTCTGGGACTCCAATAATGTAGGTAGCTGCAGGTTGGAGTCTAGCTGCATAAGGCCTCATTCAAACAAAAAAGCCTAGTGAAATTGTCCCTGGACTGACCCACAAGAGTACAGGCGAGGGATGCCATGGTTGGATACGTTTCCGTGAAAGAGGAGGAATCCAGTGCACACATATGGAACTATCACTTTGTATTCCTGGTGCTAGTTTTATAGAGAATATCTGCCTGCTCTTGGAGAGGAGTAGGCAAGCATGCAATCCACCACCTGCACTCTAAAATGGTCCAGTCCAGGAACAGTTCCCTCATTGGCTTTTCATGCGAATAAAGGGTGTGTTTTCAGGGTGTTGCTGGGTGATGTCTTTGGGTGGGATATGTTCCAGGGATGTACTGACAGCAGCGTATTCGTTTCAGCCTGGAACAGTATTCCTGATTGGGACTCTCTGTGTCTGGGTTCTGTGCCCGGGCTGTCTGAACTGCAGGGAGGCCAGCTTGCCTGCAGAGTTTTTCTTGGCCCTTGCAAGTTTGCCGCTTGGAACAGCGGATGAAGGAGAGCCAGTGTGGCGGAGGGCTTAGAGTGCAGGATTACTGGGAGGCTTCAAGTCCGCACTCCGCAGGGAGCTTCACTGCCTCAAAATTAGTCACTCGTTCTCAGTGTAACCTCCTGGGACGAGGTGCATGTGAGGATAAAAGAAGTGCTGTTTAAACGGGCCTCCCGTTAACTTTTTTCCAGTAGTAATGAGCCTTTGCCTGAGCTCACATAGTGTAAAAGGAAGTCCTTCTTCACCCAAAGAGTGATTAACACATGGAATTCACTGCCACAGGAGGTGGTGGCAGCTACAAGCATGGAGAGCTTCAAGAGGGAATTGGATAAACATGTGGAGCAGAAGTCCATCAGTGGCTATTAGCCACAGGGTATAGATGGGAACTCTCGGTCTGGGGCAAGTGATGCGCTATATTCTTGGTGCTTGGGGGTGGGACAACAGTGGGAGGGCTTCTAGTATCTTGGCCCCACTGCTGGACGCCCTGATGGCACCTGGTATTTTTGGCCGCTGTGTGACAGTGTTGGACTGGATGGGCCATTGACCTAATCCAGCATTGGCCTCTCTTATGTGGATTGGACTGTCAAATGGGCCAGTCAGAAATTCCTGTTTGCAGCTGTGCCTCCGCTGCACCCAAAACTGCTTCTTGTGGAGATGAAACGTACCGTTGCTTTACATCCCAAAGAGGTGCTAAACACACCTTCAGCTCCACAAGGCCCAGCGTGGGTGCTTTGTGACTGCTGACTTTTTCCATCCTCCCTCCCCCCCTCAGCCTTCAAGCTACTGGAGAGCTCAAGCCAGAAGTTCCTGCAGGGCCTGGTGTATCTAATTGGCAACCTTCTCGGGTTGGCCTTGGCGGTGTACAAGTGCCAGTCGATGGGGCTGCTGCCGACTCACGCCTCCGACTGGCTGGCTTTCATCGAGCCCCCCGAGGTGAGTTTGGGGCCTGAACCGTTAGAGGAGAAAGAGGGTGGTGGTGGTGGTATTTTGACAGGTGAGGAGCAATGCTCCCTGTAAGCTGTGGAGTCCTATGAGCAAGAATTCTACTTTGTGAGCTACTGACATTAAAAGTTGTGGGCGAGCCATTTGGCTGCTGCATAAATTAGTTTGCTCTGGAGCCTTCTTTCCTGAGCTAAGACAAAAATGTGTGAGCTGGAGGCTAAAAAACCTGTGAGCTAGCTCACACTAACTCAGCTTAGAGGGAACACTGGTGAGGGGCACCCCCCCCCCCCAAAGTCTGGCACAGGGGATAGGGTTGGTGACCTAGGGACCAGTCTTCCTCGACCTTTTTCTTCAAGAAGAATCACGGCTAGTAGACAGTTTACCAGCGCACAGTGATAATAAGGCGAACTATTCTCTTTCTTGGTCCTTTCGGAGCTGCTTGGCCATGAAGACGTTAGCTCAGCATTGTGGGTGACGCTCCCTTCTTCTCTTCCAGCGCATGGAATTCACTGGTGGGGGACTAGTGTTATGACCCTAGCCAGGCCTTGAAGCCAGCTGCTGCTGTAGGTGTCTGGATCACCACCACCACCACCGAATGCCGTTCTCCTTTCAACGCACTGATCGTGCTCACCAGCTTTAAGTAGGTTTGGCTCTGTTGAAGACCAGTTGTACAGATGGTTGCAGGCGCAAAAGACTTGTTTTTGCCTCCGAGCAGAGGGGTGTCAGCCAGCCAGCCGCGTCCTCCCCTGCTCTGCTCCCTTTGCCTGCCTTTTTTGTTGCAATCAGAATAAAGATTTTAAAGGACTGGGAAGTGGGCGCAAATTCTGCTTTGGTTTTTCTTACTTTACAAAATACTGGGATTACTGTAGAGAGGAGGGAAGGCTACTAAACACGGCTGGGAGTCCGACAGATGGGAAAGTTGGCCTTGGGGCCCTTGCAGGGGCTCTCCTATTGCTCCCTTTTTATTCATGCCAGCAGGGATGATTCAGAATAAGTGCCCATAGAATGGTGAGGTCACCGGGCTCTTTGCACTGCTTGGTTGCTTAACAGTTCAGCTGTTTTTTCAAGAGGTGGGGGGGGCGGGCCCATAAGCTGAATGGACAAGGTGGATACCGAAAGGCCCAGCACATGCACACAGAAGTTGAAATGAACATGTTTGCGCTGGTCTCTTGCTACAGTCGGGAGCTGCAGTGGCTCAAGTGGTTAAGACGCTGAACTGCAGGCTGTGGAAGGTCAGTAGTTCAGCAGTTCGAGACCCAAGAGTGCCGCATGACGCAGTGAGCTCCCGTCTCTAGTTCCAGCTCCTGCCAACCTAGCAGTTTGAAAGCAAGAAACTGCAAGTAGATAAATAGGTACCACTTCGGTGGGAAGGGAACAGCATTCCGTGTGCCTTGGTGTTTAGTCATTCCGGCCACATGACCACGGAAATGTCTTCGGACAGCGCTGGCTCTTTGGCTTTGAAACAGAGATGAGCACCGCAACCCTAGAGTCGGATTCGACTAGCTTTCGAGCAAGGGAACCTTTACCTTTACCTTGCTACAGTCATCCAGTGATCAACATCCACGGGCTGCAGCCATGAGCTTACTGGGGCAAGCGTACTGAATATTTTTTCAACATTCCCCCCCCCCCCCCGCCACATCACAGCTTATGAATCTGTTCCAATGATGAAAAGAGCCAGGCTGTAGCGTGCACGTGTAGGTTACAAGATGAGCGGACTGCTTAGAAACCCTTTGCTAGGAAACACACCCCTGAAAGATTAAGTAATATATATATATGTATAAAAAGTTTATTCCTTACATAATTCAGGAAGCCAAAAAAAAAAAAGAAGAAGAATCACACCCTAAAACTTGATGCTATGTAAACAAGATCACATCCCCAATAAATTAAACAGCCTCTCGCGACGTAAGAGATGATCAACGGGCCGCCTTGAGATTCCCTTTTGAAATGAAACCGGCGGAGAGGCGGGAGGCTCGTCCGTTTTAAGGCTACTCTGAGGAGAGAGTGGTCCCTGCGCGCTTACTGAGCCAGGGACGCGTGGAGGAGAATTAGATAATCCGTCATTGCGAGTAGGGAAGGTGACCGCCGTGGGATCGTGGGACGCCCCCCCCCCAGTTCGGGGTGGTGGTGGGGAATACTTTTCTTAAAAAAGGATCGCTGTGCTAAAAAAGAAAGGATATATCACTCTTAATTGTTTGGCATAGACCGGGTTCTCTCCGCCAAGCATGGGGGAGGGGGCGCAGCAGCTCCAGAGCAGGGGACTGCAGTCGGAAGCGAGGGTCTGTCCCCAAAGCCACACTTTCCGCCCTGCCCGCGGGCTGCCTCCCGCCAAAAGCCGCTGCAGCCTCTTCAGCTCGGTCCCTCAGTTCTATACCGGAGCCGACCGGGCCAATTGCAGAGCAACCGCAGGCTGCCAGTAGGAAAACAAAAACCCCTGCCCTTCCTTGGCCAGAGAGGCCTGCCAGAGTCACAGGGGGAGGAAGGGGGAGGGCGGCCTGCATCTATCCGTCTACCTCGCTATGCCGCTGCCAGCCTGATCTAGAGGGCAAACGGTTCCCTCCCTCCCTCCTGCGCGACCAGGGAATTTGGGACTGCAAAATGCCGCGAGGGCCCAGAGGAGAGGATAAATACGGCACAAGCCTGCCCCGTCCTTCCGAGAGTGCCCCCCTTCTCCCTTTGATGCCGAAGAAGGCGGAAAGACTTTGGCACTGGCCGGAAGAAGAAAATGGCACCCGCTGGAGGGGCACCTCCCTCCCTCCCTCCCTGTAGGGCTCCCGCGACTGTCGCCTTTCACCACCACCCCTTCCCTCCCTGTAGCGGGGCCACCCAAAGGTTCCCCAGTCTGTTCACTTGCTCCACACGCCACACTGTCCCAGAAAGACGACGTTGCTCAATTCTTGTCATGGCCAGGAGGGGGCGGCAGCAATGAAAAAGATGAACGGAAAGGGGTGGGTGGGAAATCCTGAATTTTACCACCCCCCTTCCAAAGAAACGACATTTGCCTTTCTTGTGTCCTGCGTGGAAGGGAGGGAGATGAAACCCTGTCCAGAGCTACCCCCTGCCTCAGTAAAATCGATTTTCAGTCCCCGTTCTGCACTTCCCTTGTTCCTAGCCAGTCTCTCTTCCTTTAGGGACCGGGGAGGGGACATCTCCAGGCTCCGTCCTCCCCCAGCAGGGAAAACCCGCCAGCCCCAAGGAAGCGACAGCAAGGGGCGGGGCGGGGGCGCAGGCAGCTGCTCTCCTGGGGAGGCGGAAGTGGCAGGTGGCGACAGGAAGCGGATGTTGGTTTGTCGAGAAGGTCCGACGGGGGAGCCCCCCTCCTGGCTCCCCCTAAGAGTAGATGGTGATGACCTCACTGCCGCCCCTCGCACGAGCAGCACGCGCTCCAGCCCCTCCGTCAGGACCTCCAGGAACTCCATGTCTGCAGTGGGAGGGCCGTCAAGGAGCCTGCCCTGCACAGGGATGTCGTGCCCCCCATCACCACATCCAATCCCCCCACGGCCCCACGCAAGACACACACACACACCCCACTGCCAGAAAGGATACAGTTCTCATCTCCTTCCGGGTTACGGGGCGGGCCCGGCATGTTCAGCAGCACCAGCTTAGCCTCGTGGGACTTGTTGACGATGACTTCGTTCAGCTTCACCGCCGTGTGCATGCGCCGCACGTTGGACTGGTCCCTGGGGGGGGCAAGGGGAGGAGGGCAGCGTCGGGACCCGGCCTGGGAAAAGCTGACTTGTGCAGTTATGGCATGCTTTTTCAGAATCCCGCCTTTCCTCCATGGAACTCGGGGCCTTGTGCACGGGCCTCCCCTCCATCGTTCTGCCTTTAACAGAAAACTCGCGAGGCAGGTCAGGCAGACTGGCCACCCAACACTGCAGGGGGCGGTCTTGGTTCAGGGCTGCAGACTCAGGTGTCAGCAGCGGTACAGAGAGAGACAACCGTGACCCCAGGGCATGCTGGGAGCCAGAAAACTAAAGATGCACTCCTTGGGTTGGATCCAGGGGTAGACTGCCACTAACAGGAGCAAGGGGGGCATTTTGGATGAATCATCTCATTGCACTGCGGACTCTGCCCTCGTGCCCTGAGGGTTCCCGTGCTCAGGAAGCAGAGTTTTAAGGAGCCCTTGGGCCTGCAGGGAGATGGGAGAGGCGAGCATCCCATTCCGCTGATGGAAATCCCTTCCACTGGATCCAACCCTTCATGCCGAGGGGGTTCAAAATGCCAAGGGACGCAGGTTTCAGTGGGGTAGCCATGTTGATTGGCTGCTGGCAAAATGCCACACTTTAAAGATTAACACGTTTATTTTGGGGGAAGCTTTCTTAAACTGTGGTCATCTGAAAAAGTCTCGCAAAAGCTTATGCCAAAATAAATGTGCTTGTCTTTAAGGGGCCACCAGGCTCTTTGTTACAGGCAAGGCATGCAGGAATTGTGTTTAAACCGGAAGGGAACATCTGGGGATGGCCCCCAGTCGCCGCCTATAAGGTGAACCAGGGACTCTCTTACGGTCGCATGTTCAGCAGGTCCTGGAAGCCCTCTAGGGCCCTGGGCTTCTGACAGCGGTTTGCCATGTACTTGTCCTTGGTCCACGTCATGTGCACCTTCTCCTGGTAAGTCTCCGTCTCTTCATCGTCGTCCGAGCCGATGCTCGTCAGCCGCAGCATGGAGTTCCTGTCCTTCACCAGCTGGGCCTGGGAGGAAGGCGGGTCACTTAAAGAGCGACTGGGAAGTGTCGACGTGGCCACCTGTGCCCTCCTGCCCTAGCTCAACCCAGCCCCGCTCACCTCGCGGTCCCTCTCGGTCTTTGAGAGACGCATCTGGCGCAGCATCTGGGAACGCTGCTCCATCATCAGGGTGCGTTCATAGGTGTAGGCGGAGATGTCGCTGTCATGCTGGGGAGGCAAAAAGAAAGCTGAAAGCAGAAACCCCGACACAAGACGGCCATCTCTGGCTGAGTCACAGCAACTGTGCCCAGGTTTCTTAGCTCTCTGTCTGGCAAAGAGGTATGTATGCATCTAGTGGACAGGTAATCTGTGTATATCTGCCTATGAAATACACATATGAGAAACTACAAAAAAAGAGGGTAACTGTACAGTCCAGGGACTAAATGACAGAAAAACTATGCAGAATACTATGTTCAGTAGAATGCGTGTGTATATATTTTGTATTATATTAAATGTATAAAAGATGCATCGATACCAAATTGTTTGCGTGATTTTCTTATTAAATATCACTGGTAACCAGTCAGCTATCTGAACAGAAGACTGAACTGGGGAACACGTAGAATCTCATACAATTTGCAAAATGAAAAAAAAAATAGTACACAATATCAAGATCATTCAGTGAAGGTCCATGTATCGTACACTGTTACATATTGATGGCACATTGTCCCTGACAAGGCAATTTTATTTGCACTCTTAGGACCTAAACTGGAAGGTACATATTATATCCAGTATATACAACTACTGGTGACACAAGGCCAGATATATTTGTGGCCCCAAATAGAAACCTTTAGGTGTGTCATTCGATCCCCTATTGGAACATTCCAATTTTGGTCCTATCTTCTTTATTGTTAACTAGGAATAAGGCCCGTTGTGGAAATAAATACAACGGGCTCTAGAAAGAGGCTCTGGGAGAGTGCCCCGGCTTTGGGCACTCAGTGACCATTTGCTGTGGCAATCTCAGCAAGGTATAATGACAGAGTCCACCATTTTCTCCAGAGGAACTGATCTTTGCTACCTGAAGAGCAGTAGTAATTTTGATTGGTAACAGTGGTTCCCCAGGAGGGAGTGGCTGGTTTGGAGGGGGGAGTCTATGGCATTGTACCTGTCTGAGGTCCCACCCCTCCTCAACACTCACCCTCTCCAGGTTCGACCCCTCAAATCTCCAGGAATTTCCCAACTGTCTTCCTCAGGACAGAGAGCTGTCTGCCAGTAAATCTGACATGCAAAAGGGGGAGTGGGTTGGGAAGAGGAGCAGACCCAGCACCCGGCCAATGGCATGCGAGTCCTCTTGAGTGGCGGCTGATGGGCCAATGGCTGAGGGAGGGCATTTTACAGCCAATGGGAGCGCATGGAATCTTGCGAAACCAAAAGATAATTATTATAAGGAGAGATTGCCTTACGCGTGCTACAGGGACTCTGTCGCTTGTTTCATTTTGCACTATTTGACCTCTGAAGAAGGCTCTTGTGAGCCAAAATGCATCAGGTCACACTGTCCTTTTTTGTGTGTATTTGTCACTTGTCTTACTAGGTTTTTATATGTCTTTGTAATGAACACAGTTTTGTACACTTATTTATGTTTTTAATTTTTGGCCCTCCATAAGTCTTCTAAACTTCCTTTGGAGGTTCATACACTGAAAGGCCATATAGAGCGATCCTGATTGCAATGACTGATCTAGTGCAGACAGTTCGAAAAGAAGATTCTAATAAATGATCTAACCAGGGCTATTTTTGGGCAGGAACGCACAGGAACAGAGTTCTGGCTGGCTCCCGAGTTGGCCATACCCAGCAGGAACTCCTTAGCATAACAGGCCACACTCAGCAGCTGAAACTCATTAGGATTGGCTACATTAGGGGTGTGTGGCCTAACATGCAAAGGGGTTGCCCTGGATTTTGACAACAAACAAGGTAAACAGAATAAGAAGCAAAAGGTGGGTGTGGCTGGATGACCACACTTCTGGTAACATGGGGTGTGGCCTATTATGCTAATGAGTTCCTGCTGGGCTTTTCCTACAAAAAAAGCCCTGGATCTGACGCCGGCTGTTCCAAAAGAAGACGCTTACGAGCAGGCTAGCTACAGTCTGTCTCATTTCGCTGCATAGCTTTATCAAAGCAGAACTGATATTCCAATTGAACCAGTATGCTTTATGAGTAAATATTCCGACTGCAACAAGGCTTTTTCCCCCTCCTGCTGCAAATCTCAAGCCCAACCCCCCGCGGTCTCTTTGGCCATTCAATTGCCTTGTTTGAATCCAATACATCTTGTTTTATTTCTCCGCCCACTAACTGATCACTCAACCCTTTATTCCCTCGTACCCATCCGAGATATTGACTATAAGAAAAAAAGAAAACAGCTCCCTTGGCGTTTCTCACCATTTCGACCACCTCCACCTCTGCCTCGATGCGCAGGTGATACAGAAAGGTGGCCAAGTCCTTCTTCATCTGGATGCTGTTGTCCTCCAGCTGGGCTACAGTGAAGATGCGGATGTTGCATTTACGCCACACCTTTAGACGGAGGAGGAGGAGGAGGAGTCAGTGGGCCCCCAGCTGCCGCCCTGCCTCCCCTCCGATTGGCCGCCCTGCTCCCCATTCCCCGCCCACACCTTGTGCTGCTTGAGAAGGAAGGGGAGCAGCATGAGCATCCCGCCGTCATGCACGATCCACCAGACGTCGATGTTGCCCTCCGGGAAGGGCTCCGTGTTGGCGGGGAAGAAGGTCACGTTCTTCGCCACCAGCAAGGCGAGGTGGGCCGCCGTCGTCACTCGCACCGTGCCTGCGGGGAGGGGAGGGGGCAGAATTTGAAAGCCATGTGACACGGTCCATCCCACCCACCCCCGGAGATGAAGCCCCTCTGCCTCCCTTTCCCCCCCCCGCCCCCCGGGAGAGACCCTACCAATGAAGGTCTTCCAGGCACGGGCGTCCTCGCTCTGGCGCCAGGCATTGGGCCAGCCCATCACCACCGTGTTGTGCTTCATGCCACCCAGCCCGCAGGACTGAATGAGGTGGGAGATGCCCTCGCGCACCTTGGCAGCCACCACGATCTGGCAGAAGCCCTTCACCCGCTCCGACTCCATCAGGTGCTTGATGGTCTGGAAAGACATGTATTTATTTATTTATTTTGTATCCTGCCCTCCCTGCAGGCTCGGGGCGGCTTACAGACAATATGTTAAAACAGTCAGAACACCAGTATTTAAATAAAATCACAACAATACGGAATAAAATGTATCATAAAGTGCTAGTACAATTCATAGCCGATGGCAGCATTTCTCGGCATCCATGTGATCAAGGGTCCTTTGGAGCAGGAGCGTGCAGGAGCAGAGCTCCGGCAGTTAGAAGCACAGGCGGCGGCAAGCCCCGCCCCCAGCTGGAGTGCAAAGTAGCATGTGTAGTGTTCCTCCTGGGCCCAGATAGGCTATTCTGGGACTGGAATGACAGCCCCCAGAGTGGAAAGACAGTCCCTAGGGGTGGAGCCTGAGTGCTGGGCGTTGCCTTCTGACACACTTCCGGTGATGTCAGGGGGTGTGGCATATGCAAATTAGTTATGCTAATGAGTTAGCTAATGAGCTCCTGCATCTCTTTTTCTACTAAATGACCCCGGCATGTGATCAACGACCACTGTAGTCTGGGTTTTATCAGGCTACGGGTTGTATTTTTGAGTCGATGTTGGTATTGGGGCCAGGGCCTCGTTATCGGAAGGGCAGTACCCTAATGGAAAGCCTGGTGGAAGAGCTCCGTTTTACAGGCCCTGCTCAAGGGCGCTGGTCTGCCAAAGCCCACGCCTTGTTACCCTCTCCTAGCCTGAGGAACCCTCTTCCGGAGTGGCATGAGGCGAGGAAGGTTCAGTCCTTCAGTATTTAATGCATTAGGAGTGTTTGGGGGTGGGGGGAATGGTCACCAGAATGACTTCCTGTCGGGAGCCTTCTGGGCAGATTCATAGGAGAGGAACCCAAAATACGGTTTAAGTGCCATTTCTATGTAATGTTATTTTATGCTGCTTGCTGGTTTTATAGTGTATGTTGGTTTTAAGATTTTATGTAAGCCGCCCTGAGCCACTCCAGTGGGAGGGCGGGTTAGAAATCTAAGAAATAAATAAATAGATAGATGACCCCAGAGGTCCGTCCCAACTCTATGATTCTATGATCCTATACTGCTGACCAGGCTTTATTGTGCCCAGGCACACCGGAGCACGCATCGAGCCCATGCCTCCTGCAGCTTGAGTGGCCACAACCCAAGCGTGCCCTCCCGGGGGTACCTGCTCCGCAGCCAGCGCCTCGCTGTAGCACTCCAGGAAGTTGCCCACCATGACCGAGCCTACGATGGTGAGGCCCTTGCCGGCTTTCAGCTGGGAGGCAAAAGTGAGCAGGCGCGGATGCTTCACGTGAAGGTCCTCGTCCAGCTTGATCAGGACCAGCAGCTGCGGCCTGCGGGGGGAAAGGAAAGTCCACAAAGAGAGGGGGAGGCAGGGAAGTGGTCTCAGGCCACCGCCCAGGAGAAGAGGTCCAGAAAGACAGGCGGGGCAGTCTGTAGCACAACACACATGAGCATCCCCCACAGTGAGGCAGTAGAGCCGAGGAGCAGACGGTCTCTTCCCTACCTCCAGTTCTTGGTGTGGGGCGGCCCCTCCTCAAGGCGCAGCAGGGCAAAGCGGGCCGCGCTCAGGGACAGGCCGCGGATGCCGTCGCCCCACTCCTTCTCGGCCCTGCGGGGGAAGCACAGAGCAGTCAGCCACGCAAGGAGCTCGGGAGAGCCGTGTTGCCCAGCGCACCCGGCCCCTTCCGGAACCACTGGGTGGAGGGGAAACATGGGAAGGAGAAGCCACAAGGGCAGATCCACCTCGAGGGAGGGGGTCAGATCTTGGGGGCCTCAGCCCTTGGCCCTCACTGCAGGCTAAATCTGTCAATGATGGGCTGTCATACAGAGGATGGTACGGAGTTGTTTTCTGTTGCCCCAGAAGGTCGGACCAGAACCAATGGGTTGAAATTAAATCAGAAGAGTTTTTGGCTAAACATTAAGGAGAACTTCCTGACAGGACAGTTCCTCAGTGGAACAGGCTTCCTCAGTAGGTGGTGGGCTCTCTTTCTTGGGAGGTTTTCAAACAGAGGCTAGGTGGCCACCTGACAGCAATGCTGATTCTGTGAACTTGGGCAGATCATGAGAGGGAGGGCAGGGAGGGTAGCCTCGGTGCTTAGTTCTCGTGGTCCTTTCTGACACGCCCAAGGAAATGCTGATTGCCACTTTGGGGTCAGGATGCAATTTTTCTCCAGGCCAGTTTGGCCAAGGATCCTGGAAGTTCTGGTTATCTTCTGGGCATAGAACAAGCGGTCACTGGGGATGGGGTGGGGGAGATATCTGTGAATTCCCTGCATTGAGCAGCTGGTTGGACTAGATGACCCTTGAGGTCCCTTCCAACTCTATGATTCTAAGGAAGATGCCCAAAGGCTCCACAAGTCTTTTTTCTGCATTTTTCACAGAACAGATATGCTGGGTGAGGGAAGGGAATGCAGGGGTCTTGACTTCCCCTAGCTGACTGTTTTTTAAAAACCCAGATCCCAAAAAGCTGCGTACTAAATTCAGCTCATAAACAACTTTGGTAACATCAGCAATGATGTCCACAAGCTGGTTGAGACAAAGAATTCCAGGGTTCTGCCCACACTTTGCTATCTAAGGCTGCATCTAGGGGGGTCAGGAACCCAGAGCCCCAGAAAGCTGGAGCCACTCACCCCTGGAACTCAATGTACTTGTAGATCATTCCAGCAATTACCATGGCGATGATGGCGTAATACCAGGAAGAGATGAACATCAGCGCCACGCAGATGCTCATGCCCATGAAGGAAAGTGCCCTGCAAGGAAACAACACTTCTGATGCCTTCCAGCAGTACGCAGCCCTGCCCTCTTTCTATAGTCGAGCGGAATTTAAAAGAAATATAAGTCCTGCAATCACACTAAATGATCAAGACTGTCTATATTTGTCCTGCATCATTTATTCTGCTTCCGTGAACTCAGGTATTCAAATAATTCAGATTTGGGTTTTCAGGAAGCAGGGTAGGGGGCAGAAAAGCAGGACAGAGACACGGAGACCGAGACTTCCTTTTCATCTTGGCGGCAGAAAAACTTTCAAAATGGGGCAGCTGTCATCGCGCAAGGTGCCACCCAGACGGAAGTCACTGCCCTGGTCGCCAAGTGCACCAAAGACACACAAGGGGCCCAGACAGTTTGCTTCCACGCTAACCCACCCCACCCTCGTCCAACAAACCACCGGCCCTTCGGCACAGCCAGACAGAGAACTCGGGAGCCTCCATTCCCACCACTGCCCCACAAGCTCTGCCTTCTGCCGGCACCCATTCCTCCCCCTCTCTCCTTCCCGCTACCCGGATGCTCTTACCAGTGATAATACCGAAAGCGCGGCCTCCAGTTGGGAGAGCGCAGCAGGGTTTGTAAGGCGCAGGCCAGGTTGACAAAGAGGTAACACATCAGGAAGAACCTAGGAGAGAGGCCACCGTCGAGTGAGGCCTGCGGTCGACGTTCCCCAGGGAGCACTTAACACACACACACCACGGCTTCGAAAATGGCAACGGCAGTCATGTGACAGACCGATGGCTGCCATCATGCTTAGTTGGGCTCTGCGATCAATTTGCCACTTACATGGAGAGGATGGGGGCGACCATGTCCAAAGAGGCAATCAGGATCCCCAGTTCTGCAATGCCGGCCGTCAGGAGCAAGGCCCAGGTGGGCTCCCCGTTGGCTTTACTGTAGCCAAATACCTACAACAGTAAGTGGGGAAGGGAAAGACAGAAAGACACCAGGCGGCCTTAGTCATTCAGTGAGCACAAAAAAGAGAGAGAGATCACTACAGATACGTCACTTATCCATGACAAAAGAATAAGCTGTTGCCATCCTTACCCGCAGGAACGGTATGATGTTGTCCTTCGCTATGGCCTGCAGCAGTCGGGGGGCGCCAGTGAGGCTCTGCAGCCCCGCCCCACAGGTGGAGAAGAAGGAACCGATGACGATGACCCAGGGAGAAGGCCAGGAGAGCGTCCCCACCACCAGGTTCCCGTGAACCGCGTCACCAAATCTGCCCAACGGGAGAACAACAGAATGAGACCACACACATTCAGCCGAGAGAATGTACAGTTTGCATCCAGATCGAAATTGGATGGCTGTTTCTAGTTGCATAATTGAGCGATCTGCGGTTTACAGATGCAGACTATTAGCAAGGACCAGGGAGGGAAGGGAAGGGAAGGGAAGGGAAGGGAAGGGAAGGGAAGGGAAGGGAAGGGAAGGGAAGGGAAGGGAAGGGAAGGGAGCCTGGTATAGCCCAATCTCGTCAGATCTCGGAAGCTAAGCAGGGTTGGCGAGAGAGAGAAAAGAGAAGAGATTGGGTTTATACCCCGCCTTTTACGCAGAGTCTCAGAGCGGCTTACAATCTCCTTTCCCTTCCCCTCCCCACAACAGACACCCTGTGAGATAGGTGGGGCTGAGAGAGCTCTTTCAAGGACTGCCCTTGAGAGAACAGCTCTGAAAGAACTTGTAGCTGACCCAAGGTCACACCAAAAAGCTTCATGTGACGGAGTGGGGAATCGAACCTGGTTCTCCCAGATTAAGAGTTCACACTCTTAACCACTATGCCGAACTGGCTCTTGATGCTTAGAAGGGAGATCACCGAGGGAGGTTCTGCAGAGGAAGGCGATGGGAAACCACCTCTGCTTCTCACTTGCCTTGGAAGCCCCTTGCCGGGATCACCGTAAGTCAGTTGAGACTTGACAGATATACGTACGTAGGCAGACAGGCCTAAAAGACACTTCTGGCCCCAGGGATATGTGGTGCTTCCTGGGGGAAACCCTACCTCACGCCTACAGCACTAGGAGAAACCAAAGCATCACACTTACTTGTCTCTGAGAACCACACCTTCAATACACGCCCCAAACAGCACCACGTTGCTGAGATCTGGTGTGCCAAGCAGTTAAGGAGCTGTTAGAAGTCGGTGCAAGAGAAAGCATCTTGCTGTGCAGATCAAGGACGCGTGGGGACTCTCCCACCTGAATGCTGCCCCTCCCCCTTCCCATCTCCCTGCCAGAGAGGATACACACAAAGGAGGTGGTGAGGATGGCCAGGATGGTACCGATGGGGATAGATTTCTGGGCATCCTTCAGGTCCCCGGAACGATTCGATCCGGCCATGATCCCTGCGGGGATAGAAACAGAGAGACCGAACGTGAGAGGTGCTTCCCAGCTCAAAACTGGAAACCGAAAATGCTTCATTGCGCTTCGTCTTTGATCCCACGCATCAGAGAGTGTCAAAACTACTCCATCATTTAACAGGAAGGAACGGTGTTTATCCTTTACATAAACCGTTCTGCAGAGGAGCCACGGCTGTGATGGGGAAACAAACGTTTGATTTTATGGTGGGAAATAGGGAGGCGGGAGGAAGCTGGCAGCTGTGGACCATTACGGGAAAAAGCAAAGCAGCCTCTACTCCGCTGTAATCAGCGCTACGGGCTCAAGACTAGCCAGAATCGAGGCCCGGTTCCCCAGGCTGAGGGACGGATTCGCTCAAAGCCACATGAATCTATTATCCCCTATTTTGACGTATTTATTACTTTGCTGTCCTTTCCCCCACTTAATTAAATCAAAACAACTGTTGACCTTACAACCTTAGCTTGTTACTTAGTTTAGTCTTTGCATATCTTAAAACATCATCATCATGTTACATGTTAATTTGCTGTTCAGCCTCTGTCTACAAGTTTGAACTCTTACCTTCCATTCCAACGTATGTGAAAAAGTGCGCATGCGCACGAAAGCTCATACCTTGAATAAACCGTTGTTGGTCTTAAAGGGCCACTGGACTCTATTTGAAAAAATGCGCATGCACACGAAAGTTCATACCTTGAATAAACTTTTGTTGGTCTTAAAGGGGCGACCGGACTCTATTTACAAAAGTGTGCATGCGCACGAAAGCTCATACCTTGAATAAACCATTGTTGGTCTTAAAGGGGCCACTGGACTCTATTTGCAAAAGCGCGCATGTGCACGAAAGCTCATACCTTGAATAAACCTTTGTTGGTCTTAAAGGGGCCACTGGACTCTATTTGCAAAAGCGTGCATGCGCACGAAAGCTCATACCTTGAATAAACCTTTGTTGGTCTTAAAGGGGCCACTGGACTCTATTTGCAAAAGCGTGCATGCGCACAAAAGCTCATACCTTGAATAAACCATTGTTGGTCTTAAAGGGGCCACTGGACTCTATTTGCAAAAGCGTGCATGTGCACGAAAGCTCATACCTTGAATAAACCTTTGTTGGTCTTAAAGGGGCCACTGGACTCTATTTGCAAAAGTGTGCATGCGCACGAAAGCTCATATCTTGAATAAACCTTTGTTGGTCTTAAAGGGGCCACTGGACTCTATCTGCAAAAGTGCACATGCACACGAAAGCTCATACCTTGAATAAACCTTTGTTGGTCTTAAAGGGGCCACTGGACTCTATTTGAAAAAGTGCACATGCACGTGAAAGCTCACACCTTGAATATACCTTTGTTGGTCTTAAAGGGGCCACTGGACTCTAACTTTGTTCTACTTCAGTTAAGGTCAGCTATCGACCCTTCAGCTGAGTTCTGGTTCTGGGGACGCATCTGAACAATGACCAGTGGCAGCACAGCTCTTACCAGTGACCGAGGGGAAAAAGATGCCCACGAGAAGGGTGAAGGAAGTGGTGATATCAGCCAGCACATACTGCTGGTTCAGGGCTCCCACCACATCTGCCGAATGCAAAGACGGCTTCTCGATGATCTCGCCTTTCATCAGGTAACTGCTCCACAGGTTTTCTGCAGTTAGGAAAGCAGAGGAAATCGGGACGGGCGGGTTTAGCAAGAGACTGTGCGGAACACCACTCAAGCCATTCCAATTCATCAACAAACTTTTTATATCCCTCCTTTCCCTCCCCGATCAAGGGGACTCAAAGCGGTCTGCATTACATTCAAAAAGAAAATGCAGAATCGCATCAGGGGAAGTATGAAGAAAAGGAAGCAAGGCACAGCCCTCACGCTTGGGCAGTGTCCCCTCTCAGCTGAGTGAGTGTGAGCCAGCTCACAGTTTTTTAGCCTCCGGCTCACACATTTTTGTCTTCGCTCAGGAAGGAGGGCTCCAGAGCAAACTCATTTACGCAGGAGCCAAATCGCCCGCTCACGACTTTAACGCCAGCAGCAAACAAAGTGGAATTCTTGCTCACAAGACTCCACAGCTTAGAGGGAGCGTGGCTCTTGGGCCATCGAAAGGGTAAACGCAAGAGCTCTGACTGACAGAATTTCCAAACCCCTGGAAGGTCGGGGCCTCCTTCACAGCCTGTGCTGCCACAGAGAAGCCGTGACCCTGAGCAGTTAACGGTTTGCGTTGACCTAAGTGGGGGAAACGACTGATCTTCCCTGCTCTGTTGATTGGAGCTGTCCTGTTGGGAAAACCCAACAGTGTCACTGGTAGGAGGAGAATGAAGGATCTCACCAAGAAGGATGCCGCTGGCCAGCCCCGGGATGCCCTGGATCACCGTGACGTTGTTGTGGTGAAAGTACTCGTCGCAGGAGGCGTTGAGGCGATCGCTGGAATTGCAGAAGGCAGCCCACAGGCTAGTGGTCATGGTGACGTTGTCGCGCTCCTGGGTCTTGGCGCAGAAGTCCAGGTGGTGCTGGGAGAGGGTGCGGTTCCCCAGCATGCACACGCTAAGCGAAGGGGAGATTTCATTAACATGCTAATTTCCTTGCAAACCTATAAATTCACTTGAGGATCCTGACTCCCCACCGCCCAGCCACTTGGGGAACTATGGTTTCAGGAAAGGGGCAGAGAAGGGTACAAGTTCGCGCAGTCCTGTTGACAGAGATTTCCCCAGCCCGTCACCAAACAAAGGACTCTGAGCAACCCCACAAAACTACACTTCCCAGCATTCTTGAGGGGATGCCGTGCCTGTGAGGCCGATTTGAAAAGAGGTAAAAGGTCAGCCTTCCCCCCGGGGTCTCTTACGTGAAGTTGGGGGGCGCGAAGGAGGACTTGATGGCACCGGCGTAGATGGACAGGATGGAAACGATGACGCAGGCGAGGAAGAGAGAGGCAAACTTGTTCACGTAGCGCACGCCCACGAACACCACTAGCACCATGACCGTCAGGAAGGCCGAGCCGTACACCCGCATGTTGTTCAGCATGGCCGCCGGTTCCTTCAGAGGATCCTCGCTGTGGAAAATGGCTGCCTCGGGGGCAATGTACATCTGGGAGGGAGGGAGGGCACGCATTACCACCGGGAGAACAGGCCGGCACCAGGGACAAGTAAACGGACAAGTTTTTTCGAATGGCTAGAGGATATTTGCTTTGATAGGGGCTGCCTCAGGCTACAGCCTCGGTATCCTACCAGAGTTCAGAGCCTGTAAAATGGAGCTTTTGGTTGAGGCGTCGGGACGTTCAACCATTCTGGCCTCCCTTGCTTATGGCCCCTTTCCCAGTGCCCGCTGTCAGATAACATTATCGGGCACTGGTCCACAAGAAAAGAGGACATTATTATGGTATATGATCACATTGGCGAGAATGGCTTTTGCGCAACAGTGGAAAGTGGAGAAGGTGCCAGATATACAGGACTGGTTAAGGAAATTGCTGTTTTTAGCCTAAATGGACAAATGGCAGAACAATATTTAAAAGACTGGGAAGGCCTGAAATTGTATATGGAAACTGAATATAAAATGAAAGGGAGAATGTACAATCTTGATTCTTATTGAAATTGAATGAGAAACAAAATGAATATTTGATTGTACTGTACCTTTATTGGAAACTATGTTAGAAAGAGTCAGGTTTCTATGTATCAGAATTGTGTTACCTGGTTTGTCGATCGTTACAAGTCTAAATTTGATTACCTTTTAACTTTTTCTTTTTTGTAGTGTTGGAAGCCTATTGGGGGGAAGGGGGGATGGGATATAATCTTTAAACTGAATTGGTAATGGTGTTTAACAATGTTGAATATATTCCAATAAAAATTTTGTTTCGAAAAAAAAATATTATCGGGCACTGGGGCACCCATATTCACCTGACAGGAGGCGGGGGCGGGGGAGGTTTGATGATACTGCCTATTGTACCATCAGCTGTTTTATTGCTTTTACTGTTTTATTGTTTTATAGACCGCAAGCTGTAAGCTGCCCTGAGCCCACTTCTGGGATAGGACGGGACATAAATTGAAATAATAACAATAACAGTAATAATATCATCATATTGAGAGGGGCTACAACCGAAGGGCACATTGCGTGCTTCACGCAAAAAGGCATTCCTGGCTTGCAAGGACCATCCAGGCGCCTGACACTTACCAGGAAGATCTCAATGGCTCCCAGGATATACATGGCGGCCGCAAAGGTGGTGCCCAGGTAGAAGCACAGTCCCACGGCCCCTCCGAACTCAGGCCCCAGGGCTCGCGAGATCATGAAGTAGGAGCCACCAGCTGCGGGCAGGAGAGAAAGAGGCAGCTGGGGGGCGGGGGAACCGGGCGGGGGGGGGGACCAGTCTTACTGCTGGCACTTCCTTCCCGCCCTCCCTGCAACCCCTGCAAGGGAGCAGATTAGTTACTCACCAGGCACCACCCCATTGGTGGCAATGGCACTCATGGAGATGGCGGTCAGCATCGTCTGAACAGGGTGCGGTTTGGGAAGAAAAATGCTTTTTAAAAAAATGCAGAACACCTCATTGGAATTTTAAAATCTTAATCGAACATTTTCTAGTTTCATTTTCTGGTCCGTTTCTCATGAAAAGCGAGAATGTTTTACTTCTTCCTGTATGCTTTCCCACAGGACATTATTATGGGCAGTTCAGTTAAAATGCTGGAGTGGGGCACGGTGTTCCCTCTAAGCTTGAGTTAAGTGTGAGCTCGCTCCCAGTTTCTTAGCCTCCGGCTCACACATTTTTGTCTCGGCTCGGGAAGGAGGGCTCCAGCGCAAACTGATTTATGCAGCAGCCCAATCGCTCCCTCACAACTTTAATGCCAGCAGCTCACAAAGTAGGATTTTTTGCTCACGAGACTCCGCAGCTTAGAGGGAGCAGGGGGTAACTCCTTTCCTCTGATGGGATGAGCAAATACACTCTGGTCAGATGGGAATGGACAGCACAGCAAAAGACAGCAATGCGATTCATCCAACTGAAATCTGGAACGGCCACCCTGCAACAGCTGCAAAGGGAGCCCTGCTTCCGAGACCCAGTTAGTAGGTTTTAGTAGGCCCTGGGAGAACCAGGTTTGAATTGCCCATCAGCCACGGAAGCTTGCTGAGTGACTGCTATGTAATTGTACATGGACACCCTGAGCTTCAGTCACAAGCTCCATAGACTCTCAGGATCCTAAAATCAACAGCATGATTGGCTTCTGTTGTGCCACGGACCAATCAGGAAAGACTATGACTTTGGGCGGGAACAAACCCTATTGGTCCTAAGCACTCACTTATGATTGGACCTTACTGTTCTAGGGGTGTGGTTTAGCCAGTTCCAAAGTGTATATAAGTTGGGGTTGTTCTGTGTGTTCTGTGAAATTGCTGATTAAAGGGGGGAGGGAGGAAAGGATAGGATATGTTTTTTTTGTCACCCTGTGGCCCGAGTCAGAAAATGCTGACACCCGCCCCCCCCAACCACGTCGACTCGTCTCTCCCACAATCTTCCTCAACAGGGCATAGAAGGCCAGAGTTCATACTAAGATGTGACGGAGAAGGCAGGGAAGGGGAACTCACGCAGCAGCAGCAGATGAGGACGATGGCGAAGGCTTGCAACACACCTGCCGTTCCCACCACCCAGGTGAGACGCAGGAAGAGGATCACCCCGAAGATGTTCTGCAGGCAGGGGAGGTAGACGCCCATGAAGGTGCCCATCTGTGGAGTCTGCAAGGAGGACGGCAAGAGAACCAGCTCGGCTTGGGCGCCAACCTTTCTGCAGCCCTCCTGCTCATCCAGCCCCAACTTTGCCCTCCACCCTTCGCTCAGCCAAAAACTCTTTGATAACCAAGCTCTCCGGACACCCACCAAGCAGGCCAGTCTGGGTTTCAAGGGAAGCCCAGTCAGGCAATTGATTAGCCCAGGCAACTGACCCGTCCAGAACAACCCAATCATGTTTATATTGAATGCAGATACACACTGTTATGTCCTGAGCTTGATTTCATCCCCACTGACAGGCTGGTATCCAGAATGGCCATACCTGATTGGCTGCTCTGTGTAGCAGGCCAATCAGGATACAAGGATTGTGCTGGAGGGGTTGGACCTTATCCAAGCAATGCTATTGGTAGTTACTGCTGATGTGGGCGTGGCTAAGCTAGCCCTCACTGTTTAAATAAGAGCCTGTTGCTGTATGGTGTGTTGTCTGTTCTGAGCTGTTGAATCACTACCATTAAAGCTGAATCACGTGTTGGAATGCTGCCTTTAAGTGTCATACTTATCACACGCTATGTGTTCTATATCTATAATCGAGGCTCTCAATGTTTGTTTGTTTGTTTTTAATACTGAAAAGGAACTGGGAAGTACCCGATTTGGAGAGAAGCTACACTTTGGGGAAGCAGGACAGAGGTGAACTCTCCACCGCCACCACCACCCAGCTCCCCTGTGAAATATTTTACCCTGGAGCTGCAATACCTGTCTTGTCCCCTACTGTGGCTAACAGTAGTTCTGCAGGGCAACGTCTAGCAAGAAAACCGTGGTGGCAGGGAGGAGATTACACCTTCTCCCCTTACTTGTCAGGTTCTCCCTCCGCTGCCTTTTTCCATTAAAGAAAAGGCTGCTAGAACCGATCAAGGACTTTATACGTAAACGGGGTGGATCCAGACTACCTTGGCAATTCCCACCAACTACCCCTTCCTGCTGCAGACTTCCCCCGTCCCGTGTCATTCCTCAGGGCCCCCTGTCCCCCCGGGAGCAGCATTTCATGGAAATCCGTGGGCTGCAGTGGGAGGCAGGGAAGTTCCATTCTGCTGTCGGAAAATTCAGTCGGGATCCAACCCAATGTGTAGCTGGACTCTAGCGTGTCCCACTGACCACCCAGTGAGCACACTCAAGACGCACCACCAGTAAGAGGCCCTAGGCACTTGGTCGCTCAGGCTCATCAGAATGTGATCCTGTGGCCTGGGAAGCCGAGCTAGCCGACCAGCTCTTGGACAGGACTAATAACGGGGAGGGGCGAGGGGGGGAGCTCAGAAACCTAGCTCACAAAAGCTTCTAGCGTCCTGGCCCCACTGCTGGACCTCCTGACGGCACCTGGTGTTTTTGGCCATTGTGTGACAAGAGTGTTGGACTGGGTGGGCCATTGGCCTGATCCAGCATTGGCTTCTCTTACGTTCTTATGCGGGGCAGGTATCAAGGATTTCAAGGATTCCTTCGGTTTCGCCTCATGGTCCCTGATCCCCAGTAGCTAAGATCCAGACCAAATGGAAAGAGCTATTCATGCTTTCAAAAGCAGCTCATATTTAGGGTCTGCCAAGTCATGGAATCCTAGAAGCACAGAGTCGGAAGGGGCCAGAGAGGCCATCTACTCCAACCCCCTGCTCGGTGCAGGATCAGCCCTAGAGTGTCCCTGACAAGTGTTTGTCCAGCCACTGCTTCAAGGCTGCCAGTGATAGGGAGCTCAAAATCTCCCTAGGTGGCTGATTCCGCTGTTGCACAACTCTGACTGTCAAAACGTTTTTCCTAAGATCCAACCAGTACCTTCCCGCCCTTAATTTTAACCCATTCTCACGAGTCCTACCCTCTGCAGCCAACAGGAACAGCTCCCTGCCCTCCTCTAAGCAACGGCCCTTCAAATACGTAAAGAGAGCAGTCGTGTTCCCCCTCAGCCTCCTCTCCTCCAGCCTGAACATTCCCAAGTCCCTCCGCCTTTCCTCCGAGGAACAAATGCAGACAAGCCTCTAGCCCTACTGACAACTTACAGTGAACTCACACACAATCTGTGTTCAGAGTACACCCGATTCTCCTTTGTGCACATGTTGGGTGATTCTCACGTTACGCTCAACTTTTGCACTTGCTCAATATGTGATTCTCATTTATATTTATCGAGGGACTGATATCCCCAGGAAAAAAATAAATTATTTGTGATAAGTTTCATTTATGATGTGAACAGGAGCTGACTCTTACAAACAAGATGTTTGTCAACCGTAACTTGGGAATGGGGCTTCTGAGAAACGATCGCCACGTTGCCATCCGAATGTTACACACCAGGTACCTCCCCCCCGCCCCCCCGGTCTCTCATTGCGAAGGAGGTACCCCCAGCCTCGGTCCCCCAGCTCCTCACCTTAGTGGGCTTCTTCTTGCCCGGGTGGATGTTCTCGGCCTCCTCATGTTCACGGGCCCCCTGCGTCAGGTTGGTGTAGTTGGCCATACGGCTGAGCAGGGAGGATACCTTGGGCCGGGTGTCCATCTCTTCCTGCCAAGCAAGAGGGAGGGTAGCAGAAGTTACATACAGACACGCATAAGTAAAGGTAAAGGTTCCCTTGCTCAAAAGCCAGTCGAATCCGACTCTAGGGTTGCGGTGCTCATCTCCGTTTCAAAGCCGAAGAGCCAGCGCTGTCCAAAGATGTTTCCATGGTCATGTGGCCGGCATGACTAAACACCAAGGTGCACGGAACGCTGTTACCTTCCCACCGAAGTGGTACCTATTTATCTACTTGCAATTTCTTGCTTTCAAACTGCTAGGTTGGCAGGAGCTGAAACTAGAGACGGGAGCTCACCCCGTCATGCGGCACCCGGGTCTCGAACTGCTGAACTACTGACCTTCCACAGCCTGCAGTTCAGTGTCTTAACCACTTGAGACACGCATGCACTGACCTTTATTGGCATATGTTAGGTTACAGGAAGAGACAAAAGCAGATAAAGAGGTAACAAGGAGAAATGCATCTAGACATTGTGCAATCGATCCTGGATTACCAAACTTAAAAATAAGGCTACATTTTCAGTTATTTCGGGTGACAAGTCATCCAGGAGATGGCGCACCTTTAAAGCATCTGGGCAGCCCATCGTATTAAATAAAACTGGATCTAAAAGAGTAAGACGTATCTCATTGTATTGGGGACAGTGTGGGAGAACATGGAAGACCGAGTCAACTTGGATTTTGATGACACGCAGAGTGTCTAGCTAAATCCCTTTATATCTACCATAGGGTCGCAGAAGTTACTGCAGCTGGCTATGAAAGATCCCCTTAAGAAAGATAAATCAGGGTTCACGAGACACTATTGTGACGGGAGTGGATGAGGGAAGGAAGATAAGGGAGGGCAAATGAAAACAGACGAGAGGGAAGAAACAGGGCAGATCAGGCAGGCCCTCTGAGCTATCATTGTGCTACTTATATAAATTAGGCATAAATTGTACTCTTTCTGCTGCTTCTGCGGATGGAGCAATGCAGGGACCCGAATCCTGTTGCTTAACCACCGGAATCCTCATCTGCCTTTGGAGATTTTCAACAAAACGCTCTCCACGCCCTTTGCAACCATTAGGAGCAGGAATGTGCTTTTTAAAGAAGCTGGCATTTGCAGGATGCAGAAGCGTGTGTCCGGCTTTTAATCCTGCACTTTCCCCCAGGCTTCTGCAGAAAATTGTGTTGGGAATTACGAAGGAGTGATGATATAGCACTATTGTATTACTAGATCCAATAATATACTGGGGGGCAGGGGGGGCAAGGCTGCCTCTAAGCTGTGGAGTCTGGTGAGCAAAAATTCTACTTTGTGAGCTACTGGCATTAAAGTTGCGAGCGAGCGATTTGGCTAATGCATAAATTAGTTTGTTCTGGAGCTCTCCTTCCTGAGCTAAGGCAAAAAAGTGCGAGCAGGAGGCTTAAAACCTGTGAGCTGGCTCACACTAACTCAGCGTAGAGGGAACACTGGTTGGGGGGTGGGGGGCGGTCATATCAATAATAAAAACAAACAAACAAAAACCATGCTATCCACAGGGGAGGTGGAGGTTTCTACATACAAAAACTGCCCGATGTGGACAGAGCGTGCTTCAAGAGGAATAGAGCGTACAGAGCAGTTGTTGGGGAAGGAAAAAGGGGAACTGGGAAAATTGGCCTATTCTAGCTCCCGGGAGAGCTTCGAGAACCCTGGTGGGTGAAGGGATGCTGGAGGGGGGGGTGGATTTCCAAATCGTTGACCCTTCTCCTCTGTTCTTCCCTGTAGTTCCTTGAAAGCCCCCAGTTTGTTCCCTCTAACAGTAGACAGTCCAATGTCTATCACAAAGGCAGCAACACGAGACCACCCGCATACAGGATTACTTGAAAAAAATCCCAGCTTCAGGTATAGGCGGATGGGCTCTGAACTTGCAGAGACTGAGAGGGGGAAAGATCTCGGGGTCGTAATGCAGGCCCCTAGCTACAGTGGGGCATCTCGGGGCCTGGCTCCCCAACTTACTGCCAAGGCCCCCCGACTTCCCATCCAGCCCAGCCCCCCCCCCCAACTTCCAATTTTTTATTTTATTTGTGGCGCTCCCTTAGGGGTGCATGCAGGGTGCCCCCTGACTTACTTAAAAGCCCCCTGAATTAAAAAAACCCTGGTTACGGGCCTGTTGTAATGGATAGCTCGATGATAGTGTCAACCCGGTGTGCTGCAGTGGTGAAAAAAGGCAAACCCTACGGGCAGGGATTATTAGGAAAGGGGTTGAGAATAAAACAGCCGGTATTGCAGTGCCCCTGTAGAGATCCGTGGTGCAGCACGATTTGGAATACTGTGCACAGTTCTGGTCAGGGCTCTTTTTGTAGCAGGAACTCCTTTGCATATTAGGCCACACACCCCCTAATGTAGCCAATCCGCCAAGAGCTTCCAGTAGCCCTTGTAAGAAGACCTCTGTAAACTATTGGAGGATTGGCTACATTAGGGGGTTTGTCACCTAATATGCAAAGGAGTTCCTGTTACAAAGAGAGCCCTGGTTCTGGTCATTGTCTCTCCAAAGGGACACTGCAGAGCTGGGGAAAGTACAGGGGAGGGCAACCGAGATTTATGAGAGGGTTGGAGCCCCCTTCCCTGTAAGGAAAAGGCTGAAGAGTCTGGGACTGTTCAATTTGGAAAAGAGATGATTAAGGGGTAGGAGGACATGATAAGAGGTTTATAAAATTATGCACCGGGATGGAAAGAGCTGACAAAGAGAACTTTTTCTCCCTCTCTCAAAATACGAGAACTCGAGGGCATGCAACGAAACGGATGGGCAGTAGGTCCAGAACGGACAAAAGGAAATACGACTAATCACCCTCTGTGTAGATTAAAATCTGGAATTTGCTGCCAGAGGATGTTGTGACGGCCACAGGAATAAGCAGCCTTAAAAGGGGATTAGATAGATTCACGGACGATAAGCCTATCGATGGCAACTAGCCACGGTGACTGAGAGGCACCTCCACCGTTCAGAGGCACTAAACCTCTGACTCTCCGAGCCAGGAGCAGACGTCAGGGGAAGGGCCTCGGCCTCTATGCTCTGTTCTGGCCCTGTTGTTGACCTTCTTGAGGAACTGACTGGCCACTTTGTGAGATGAGATAGACCACTGGTCTGATCCAACAGGGCTCTTATTTATGTTCTTAGAGTTTCTACATAATTGGGAGACTCCCCACGTATTAAAAAAAATATTCATTCATAAATTGTGACAAAGGAATTCCTCTCCCTTACAAAGAGAATGACCCAATGAGGACGGAGCATGCTCATGAGAGTCCATTAAACAAAAAATGCAAAAAAGAAAACATGGAAGATGGTAGAATCTTCCCCTAAGAACTCCCTAGGGAGAGAAATTTGGATTAGGGAAGAGGCGACCATTCCCAGTCATTCATCTCCCTCCCCGTGATTGCTCGCGAGTCCCCAAATTGCTCGCGAGTCCCCAAATTGTCAGTTAAATTATACAAGGACGGATGGAGCCACGTAAGAACAAACACAGTCAAGGAAGCTGGGGGAGGGCAGGAACACTACAGCTGCCAGCAAACAGCAACGCTCTCACCTCGAAGAGTGCCAGGTTCTTGTCAAAGAATTCGTCGCCATCTTCATAGTTGGTGTTGTTGAGATAGGCATGGGGATCCTTCTTGTGCCCAGGATCTGTGACAAAAATGAGAAGACTGAGAAGGAAAGGAAAAAGCAGACTGCTGGCAGCAAGCACTTTTTCATTCTTTTCCCAGCACTGGCCTTCCAAGCTCTGGGCACTCCGGGAGCTCGGAATAGCAAAGGAAACATTCCAGATCCTCCCAGGAGTGCAAATAGCTATTCGCCTACTCAGCTAGTGATAAGAACTCACCCAGGGCAACTGCCGTGCCCTCAAAGAGCAATAAGTAACAATAATTAACAATAATTCATTTACAGACAAATAAATAAACCATTTGTACAATTTCCAAATCCTCAGCAAAATTATTCATACAGTACACAATTCATAACCAGGGCAGAAATGATTTGACAGAAGCCCTGTCTCGGCTTACAGAGTCCGAAACACTCCAAAGCGCTCAGTCCCTCCTAGTGAGCGGCATGCTTCATAGTGTAAAGGGGGGAAACGAGCTTGCAGGAGGTATCTCCTCCAACGGTTCCAAAAAGAGGGACACTTGAACAGTTCCAAAAGAAGAACTACGGGATTGCCGGCTTCCTCGATATGCTCCAGGTTCCACCAATATGGCTTTATCAAGTTGGACAAGCTGACTAATATAATATAAACATACAAATTTATTAAGGTGGACACTTGTTAAAATAACTTCAGATTAAAATTTTTCAGTGTCAGACGTATAAAAACATACAAATACTCATACAGAAGATGGGTCAACACTAAACAACTGAAGACCAAACGCATTTCGGCCCCAAAGGGCCTTCCTCAGTGGTCACTAATACAGATATATTCATAGACACACATTCATAGACATATATACATATATCAACCCAGGTGTTGTAGCCTGAAATTATAAGGGGGGGAAGACAAATTATTTTTTATTCTCGAATTATATGCCAAATTTTAAATAAAAATTGCTCCTTACAAAAGTAGTTTTACCTTATATGATTATACAGCTATTACAGAGATTAGTACTGGGCCATAGGTATATCTGTTGCAGTCTCACTAGTACTTCTACACTAAAGGAGAAGTAATAAAGTTATGAATTTGCTATAATTACATCCATTAGTATCTTAAATTTAGTAAAATTTAAATACAAAATAAATTGGTCAACCAACCTGGTAATCAGAATTTTGTAGTTATGAATGTGTGCCACTCCATCAGAGTAAAGATACTATTACACGCTGCTCCACGTTCCACCAATATGGCTTTATCAAGTTGGAACCAGTAACTTGTAGGATATCACTGAAAAAACATTCTCGGCGTATTCGGGTCACAAAGTCGTTTTCGAAGTGGGCTATGCCTTTACAACACGCGATATTCTCAAAGCATGTCTCAAATCAAATGCATCCCATTGAATGCATTACACTCTGAAGCATGCTGCTCATTAGGAGGGACTGGGCGCTTGGAAGTGTTTTGGACTCTCTGAGCCGCATACAGATCTTCTGTTAAATCATTTCTGCCCTGATTATGAACTGTGTGTTGCACAAATGATTTTGCTTAGGATTTGGAAACTGTATAAATGGTTTGTTTGTCTATATATGAATTCTTCGCTAATTATTATTTATTGAGTTTTGGAATCGGTATTGATGCCACGCGCAGTTAATTTCTTGGGGTTCACAGATATGCTGTGTGCTTCGCTATTATATTTGTGCCCTCAAAGAGAGCAGGGGCTGTGTTAAGCAGTGGGTAGGGGTGTGAAGGAAAAGTTTTTAAAAGTTATTTCGAAAGTGAGGCTGCTCCCGCATGCTGGCAATTCTCCATCTGGCTCTAGTTGCCACCGCAAGAGCAGAGGCATTTGCAACAGCAAGGGAGCAGACATACAGCAGTTTCTCCCGAGGTTTCCTCGCCTCCGCTCCTGGTGGTCGCCATTTCCCCAACTGCAACACTAGAGGTCTGCTTTGAGCCTTTTAAAAGAAATCAGCAAGGAAAACGGTGCCTGTGTAGGTGGGGACTTTGGATGCCTTCTCTGTTCTCCCATGTACACAGGCTTGAGCCTGGTTTGTCTTGGGGGCCTACTTCTGGACTCTAGCTTCATTCTCACATCTCCTTGTTAACTCTTGCATTTACGTGCTAATTGGCTGCTATCCACTGATCTTACCGGCCACCTGATCCAATTTCAGCTCTGCATGTGCATCCTGGCTCTGTGGGCCGATCTGCATTTAGCATTTGCGCCACTGTTTTACCAAACCCACACTGGAACAGAAAAAGATGCCGTTCAAAACCACATTCAACTACCCCGGGCCAATGCCGTACTGACTGCAGAGTCACCCCCGAATGGCCATAAAACGGCCCTAAATCTATGCAGACGGCCACCATAAAAGCAGAGATCAAACGAAGTGAAAGCAGCAGGCAGTCTGGACACTGCCATAAAATGCGGCACTCAATCAAAATGAAAGTGGCCTGCAATGTAGAGGGGGATTTCTGTTCCAGTGTGGGTTTGGTAGGACAGCGGAGCAAATGCTAGATGCAGATCGGCCCTGAGTGGCCCCTCCTAATGGCTGCCCCCCTCCCCCTGTAAGTAGCCCTTGAGGAGATTTTGTTCCATTTGTCTGAAGAAGTGTGCTTTCCACACGAACGCTTATACCTTGAATAAAACTTTGTTGGTCTTAAAGGGGCCGCTGGACTCAAATTTTGTTTTCCCTTCTCTTCCGGACCTCCTGAGAACATGCTTGCGCTGCACTCTTCCCAGAAAGAATGGGGGGGCCAGGGGGGAGAGCAGCATACTGAGGACTGGGAAACGGGTGACTGGAGCAGGATCAGATCACAGCGCCATGAGGCTGCTCCACCAAAGTATTGCTGTCTGGTGGCTAAAGTGGGAAATAACCTCCGTATGAAAGCAGACCAATTATCCAAAGCAATGGAAGTGTGACCGGATAGGAATGCTGTTAAGGCATCCGTTGCAGGTCTACCACACTGGGGCACCTTGTTTCTAGCAAGTGGAAGGAGAGAGGCAGCCACATTTTCAAATATGTACTTCTGAGTCCAAATAACCATCACTTCTCCTTGTACTCGGGGGAAAGCACCTTCCAAACAGAACCCCTTACTGTCCACCAGCAAGGGTTACACTGGAAATGTGCTGGCCTGAACTGTTAAAACTACACGGACTAAAAAGCACTTTGCATGTGATTCGCAGGAACACGGCCCATGTCAAGCAGAGGTGGACTGGCACGCTATACTCCTCCGACAATATTCTTATTCTGAAAAGCTGTAGTGTGGGGAGGGGGAGCGGGAGAGGCGGCAGGGGATCGCCTGGAGGAAAGCTAATGAAGCTAGACAGCTTTTTACTTGCCGAGGAGGTCTTTTGCATTCTGCTACAATTCAGCATTTTTAATGCAAAGCTCAAGGGTAGAAAATAGATTTTTTTAATAAAAACAACCAGATTTTTACGGCTTAATTAAAACGTTTATGAGAGCCCAGGAGTCCTGTTTGCGCCTCGGCTCACTGTCATTCCTTCCCCCCCCCGATCCCACCCAGACACGCAGAGACTCAAGAGCCTCCAAACCACCCACATTAGCCTGGCCTGGGCTCCTGGCATTCCTGCTTTACATGGGGGAGAAAAGGCCTCTCTCTCTCTCTCTCCTCCGCCCTTACTCTCCGAGAGGTGGATGAGGGAGAAGACAGAGGGCGAGGCTAAATGCTTTCCGAAATGTAAGCAAATTAGAGACACCGTCTTCGCCCCAAGCAGCAGCCAGAACGATTACCGCTGAGCCCTACCCAAAAAGTTCCAGGCATGCAATCCGGGCACCTGCCCGGGCTGGATTTACAGCCCGCCCTGTTCCCCTCTGCAACTAAAGGGTACAATAAACAGCGTTGGGATGTCTTTTCTCATACTATTTGCATGGAACAGACTAGAACTGCGGGGCAGTTATGTACAGGAAAGGGCAGAGAGGCAGGGGGGCCAAAGATTTTCCAGGTTGAGGTATAGAGGCCCTTGTTAAAAAAAAAAAGAGAGAGAAAAAAGAAATCAAAACTCAGCTGCCAGAAAATGACAGTTCTAATATAGGAATCACCGTATGAGGCTTCTCTGCGTTGTGCTCTAGCCAAATGCTTTTGCTGACTACGCATCTCTAGGGGACTCCTTCTCTGCACTTCTGTGCACCAAAGATTGATTAAACAATCGACTAGCCCAGGCTTCAGGGAAGGGAAACGGAGAGAACTTTGACCATTTCGAAGACTACTGGCTCACTTTCAAGTCCCAAGAGCCTCTGATTTGCCTCCTAAAATGTGTGAAAAATGCGTTGGGGTGGATTACTATGCTACTACCAGCAGGCCTCTACACAGCAGCTCAGCATTCCTTGGTATTCCGATATAATGTTGGGTAGAATCCGACGACATCTTTGTAATACAGTGTACCTCTACGTAACACAGAGACAAATGGCAATCTCCTGTGAGGGAAATAATTGATGGTGGACGTTTCAGCAATCCAGCACGTGCAGAAGTCTACAGTAGAAGTCACATCCTCTGAAGCAGCCTTGCAAATAAACAGCTCACAGAAATTGCTACTTGTGTACGGGCTGTCAAGTCGCAACCTGAAAGCCAGAAAGGGGCTTTCAAGACAAGTGAGGTGGTTTGCCACTGCCTTCCTCTGCAGTCTTTCTCGTTGGTCTCCCATCCAACAACTGATGCTGCTTAGCTCCTGAGATTTGATTGGGCTATACCATGCTGCCTTCCCTCCCACAGAAATTACTAAACACACAGAAATACGTGCTAGCTGCCCTTATAAATATCTATGCCTGTCATTTGTGCCTTGAAAGGAGGAAAAGGGACACCCACTTTTGCAAAGTTTTCCGGCCTTGCTTGTAGGGGTGTGCATTCGACAACAGCCGAACCAAAAAAATACCCGAAAAATACCTTGTCGGTATTTTTCGGGTATCACATAAGCTGAGTACAGATCAGAGATCTGTATTTGGCTACCGGTATAGCTGAACCCGAAAAAGCCGATATTACCTGGCTTTTTTCAGGTTCGTTTTGCTATACCAAAAAAAAGGCCAAACCTAACAGCCTGAGCCGCCAGTCAGCTGTTGGGTTTAAATACCTTTCTTTCCCTTCCTGAGATCGGGGAGGGAAAGAAAGGCATTTTAAACATGCCTGGGTTCCCTGCCCGATCTTCTCCAGGTGCCCCACAACCACAGGGCAACTGGAGAAGATCAGGCAGGGAACCTAGGCATGTTTGCATGCCTGCCCTTTGCTTCCCCAGCTAGGCCGTCAAGGCAGGTTGGCTGGGAAAGCCAAGGGTAGGCATGCAGACTTGCCCTCTTCCTTCCCTGAGCCTCTCCACTTTTGCACAGAAACTCAGGGAAGGAGGGGCATGTTTAAATGCCTTTCTTTCCCTTCCCAAGGTCAGGGAGGGAAAGAAAGGCATTTTAAACATCGCTGGGCTCCCTGCCTGCCCTTCTCCAGCTACCCCATGTCAACTAGAGAAGGGAAGGCAGAGAGAGGAGGCTTTCCCATCTCAATTTCACTCACAGCTGACTGGCAATCGGTTGGCTTGACAAGGAAATCGGTTGGGGCTACCAGAGGGAAAGGCGGCATTTTAACATGCCTCCTTTCCCTTTGGTGGTGTATAACAGACACAAATATATTCGGGAATACTGAATATTTCCCCAATCCAAATATTTTACCAGTATTAGATTGGGAAAATTCAGCATTTACCAATATTTTTCGGGTCTGACTTACCCAAAGCCAAAAAATACCGGCTTTTTTTTTTGCACACCCTACTTGCTTGCCTGGAGACAACCTTTATTATCCCAGCAAGTGGCTATCTACATCCATGCCCACATGTGTGTTCTCAGGAGACGATGGTGGCATGAATTCTTGGTGCTTGGGGGGCAACAGTGGGAGGGCTTCTGGAGTTCTGGCCCTGCTGGTGGCACCTGGTTTTTGGGCACTGTGTGACAGAGTGTTGAACTGGATGGGCCATTGGCTTCTCTTACATTCTTATGAATTTTTATTTCCTTCGCTGAACAACACAAACACACAGAACCCATCACCCATCACCAACACAGCTGTAGGTAACAAGAACACAAATATGCTCTCACACACGCACCTCTGAGAGTCTTAACAGTAGACAACAAGCATAGACACACACACACCACAGACATGCAAGAGTCCTCTGCAATACTGTACCTAAGAGCTGATACTGTTCCCCTGTGATGGAGGTTTGACTCACATCTGAAAAATAAAAAAGATGGGAAAGAAAATGAATTGCAAAATAAAGAGAAAATGAGAAGAGAAAGGGATCGACCAGGTTTCCCTTCCATCCCACCCCTACCCCAGGGGAACCTTGCCTCGAAAATGGCTTTCCTCTTCCCACAGCCACATCAGCAAAGAAAAAGGAACAGCGTAAAAAGATAATGGACTCTTTGGTGCATATTCAAAACCAAAAATAGCCATAATGATGGGGGGAAAGAGCTGAGAATATCGAGAGGTCCTTTCATGAACTATTTATGCCCACTTCCTCCCAAAAATGGTGGAAAACAATCAATAATCCAAGGGACAGAGAGGATGGGTTGTTTTGCAGGCTCTAACGAGGTAGGCTACTGGGAGAACTAGATATTGCCCTTTGTTTTCTTTCCCCATAGGCACAAATTGTTGCTACGAAGGATGCAAATTTCTCTTTTTCCTAGGTATATTTTTATCTTTTAGAAAACAAAGTAAAGATGTGAAGGGGATACAGAAGTGAAAAAAGTGGCTGCATATCACAATTATGTATATCAAAAAATAATTATATAATGCAAGATGTATGAAACAAAAAGCATTTTCTCCCCAATACCCCCTTCATTATAATTTTTAAAACACTATATATGAAGTACAATAATACTTACTTCTGGTGGGGTACATTCAACATTTTGGATTTCAAATTTAAAACTCATTCTCTCATTCTGCTTCTACATTTCAATACATTTGTATACAATTTTTGAACTACTTCTCATTCTAAATTTGTCTCCTACTTGCATAATACACACTCCATCTCTTCTCAAATTTCATGATTGATCTATTTCTCAGATAAATTGTTAACTTTGCCATTACTGCATATTCTGCAAGCTTATTTTCCCATTCTTCTAGGTGGAGGCAGACATCTATTTTCCATTTTGCTGCATCAATAATTCTAGCCACTGTCACCATGACTCTGAATATCTCTTCCAGAATTTTGGTAATTTATTAGGCAGCATACCTAATAATATATTCTTAGCTTCCATAAGGATTTTAAATTTTAATATGTTCTGCATGTTTTCATGTATTTCCTTCTTTTTTTCTTTTTCTTTTTTACAAGTCCACCACATATGAAAAAAAAATTTCATCTGCATCTTGGCATTTCCAGCATTTTCCTTTGTAGTTTTTGCCTGCTTTCTCAATGTCCTTTGAAGGTTATATACCATCTAAAAACATTTTGTGCCAATTTTCTCTTAATGCTTGGTTGGCTGTAAACTTGATTTCTTTTTCCCATAACTGTTCCCATTGATCCATAGATACCCGCGGTCTAAAATTCTGCATCCATCTAAACATATATTTTTTCACTTGTTCTTCTGTTTCTAGCTGAAGTATCTTGTAAATCCATTGTAGGTATTGTCAAAGGTACTGTCTTTGTTTTAGAATGTTTTTTTTTCCTTGGCACCTCTTCCATTTCTAACACGTCTAATTGGTTTTTTTAGTTGTCTGATCTCTGCTAATGTGTCTTATTGATTTTTTTTAATGTTCTTTTTCCAATCTCTGGATTTTTTCTGCTGTTCTCTTGGTGTGTTCTGATTTTCCTCATTTCTTTTTCACAGCAGCTGCTAAGAAGATTCCTCTGATAAAAGCTTTGCTTGCTTCCCAAATTGTAGCTGAGGACATTCTTTCTGTATTATTTAAAAAAAAAATCTTCTAGATCTTTTTTACATTTGCTTGCTACATCATTTTGTAATAGTATCATTTAGCCTCCATCTTAGTTTTCTGTTCCATTGCCAAACTACTTCCACGGGACTACGGTCAGCAAATATCTTTGGTTGAATCTCTGCTTTGTTATTATTTTTAGGTTTTTTGATATCCAGCACATATCTGTTCTTGAGTATGTTTGATGTCTATCGGAGAAGAAAGTAAAGTCTCTGCCCTTTGGGTGCTTAATCCTCCAAGCAACTTTTAATTCTAGCACTTCCAAATATTGGGATACATTTTTGGGTAATTTCCCACATTTAAAATTCCTGGATCTAGTACTCCATTCATGTCTCCAAAAACCATTATATCTTCATCTTGAAATTCTAGCATAGCATAGTTTGGAAAAAATCCCCCCCAAATTAACTTTAGCATTGTTTGGTGCATAAATGGTTGCTAACATACACACTTTACCTCCTGAGAGTCTCATTTTTAGGATTAGATACCTTCCTTCTGAGTCTTTTAATTCTTCTATTACTTCTAATTGTGGGTTGTTTATATAAATGGCTACTCCACACTTTTTGTTCTGAGCTGAAGCAAGATACAGTTTACCTAAATTTTTATTAACTAAAATGTGTGTGTTTCTTTCTATGAGTTTCTTGTAGACATAATGGCTGAGTTCAGACTGGCAGTTTGAAGTGGGAGCCAGTCGTGGCAAAAAAGCCCTGGAACAAAGTGTTCTGGGTTTTCCCAGTCACACTGCGCCAACCGATGCGGGAGTATACTGGGAGGAGGCGCATGGGAGAGTTCAGACTGCTGGCCCAGAGGCATGGCTGTAAATGGCTTTTCCCTGGTAATTTGGCTATGTGTGCATATGCGCTCATGCGCACGAGCGCATCCAGCCGATTTGGGGAGGATCCTATTGCACCGGCATCACGTTGGGCGGTAGAGCGAAGCACAGCCAATCATATCTCTGCTGCCTGATGCGCAACGCGGGTTGCTCCCGGCTTTTCGGGTTGTCGTTCACACTTCCCAGCAGTGGAATGAAGTGGGATAAACGGGCTCTCAGGGGTTTGCTACCACTTTTACCAGGTATCTTTTAAACGCGGGAGTGAAGCGGAACAGCGTTTAACTGGGTTGACTACGGGTGGGGAACGCCAGGCAGATGTGCCTGTGTGAATGCCCCCTTTAATCCGCTTGTGAAACGTGGCTATAGCGGGGCAGACTGCCAGCCTGAACTCAGCCAATACATCTGCGTTTTGCTTTTTAAGTTGGTTAAAAGTTTCCATACATTTTGTGGGAGAGTTCAGTCCATTAATATTTACTACTACTATTTTTATCAGTTTTGTTCTGATGTTGACGCCACCGCCATTTCTACCTCTGAGCTCTTAGGTAAAATTTGCTTTGAGTTACTTGAAGATTTTCCTTCAGTTCCTCTCTTTAGATCCTCCGGCTTGCAGTTCTTCAGCCAGTAGCTTGGCTTGTTCTTCTGTTTCGATTCCTTTCCTTCATTTTGGTAAATATACCTCTATTGCAAGTGGCATTGTTCCAGCAGGACTTTATTTCTTTCTCTTGCAAAATCTGTCTCAGAAAGTCGAAACCTTTCATCTTCTTTGATACAGAAAGATGCAAACTTCTTCTTGACATATTCACCACTTCTGAATTGTGCTGGTCTTGACTGGTTCAAGAGGCACACTATCCACCCCTGCCCACGCTCACTATTTTAATCTCGTGTTACCCAATGGAACTGATCAGCAGTAGATTCTTAACCAACAAAAGAAAGTCATTCTTCACACAATTAACTTACATAACACATCACTGCCAGACCATGTGATGCTGGCTGCTGACTCAGACGTCTTTAGGAGGAGGAGATGAGACAAATTCATAAAAAAACAGGTCTATCTGTGGCTGCTCGCCATGAGGTCAGAATAGAAATAACAGAATGCCCATGTTCAGAGGCAGCATACCGCTGAGCCAGGGGCACCCGACATGGTGCCTTTCTCAGCACCCGCCAAGTGTCTTTAGAAAGTGGGCACAGCCAAGACGGGGCTTGTACCAAACATGGCTTCTGATTGGCTGTGACAGACTGAAAAAAATATCGCATTGAGCAGAACTTCTGCCTTAAATGTTAAAGTGTTACTATGGCAGTTATGCATAACTTCTCTCCCTGAGTGATTAAGATATGGAATTCACTGCCACAGGAGGTGGTGGCAGCTACCAGCATGGACAGTTTCAAGAGGGAATTAGATAAACATAGGGAGCAGAAGTCCATCAGTGGCTATTAGCCACAGATGGGAACTCTCAGTCTGGGGCAGGTGATGCACTCTATTCTTGGTGCTGGAGGGGGCAGCAGTGGGAGGGCTTCTAGTGTCCTGGCCCCACTGCTGGACCTCCTGATGGCACCTGGTATATTTTGGCCGCTGTGTGACAGAGTGTTGGACTAGATGGGCCATTGGCCTGATTCAACATTGGCTTCTCTTATGTTCTTATGTTCTCTCCACCTCCGGTGGCGGCCATTTTGTGGCTGCACCCACCCACCCGTCAGGATTCCAAAAGGTGCCCCCAGGCTCAAAAAGGTTGGGGGGCCTTGCTCTGAACATCAGATACTGGGAAGGCAACAATGGACAAAGGTTGACGCCCACGTCCTATCTGTGTTTTCCCCAAATCTATCTGGCTCTTCACTATGAAAACAGGATTGTGGACTAGACAAGAGCTTTGGTCTGATCCATTGGAGCTACTGTTACTTGCTTCATGAGCATGGCTTTTGACAGCGACGTTTCGCCTTAATTGGGACAGTCAGTGATACAGAATAATTCCCTCCTTCCTTCAGTTTAATTCCCCAGATGTGATCCCTTTGGGAACTTTGTGGTATGCCGCAGTATCTCCATTCTCTACTGATCTGCCTGGCACTGGAATAAAGCAAACCATTTTGGCTCCGCTACACCTTGTAAGGCTGCCTAGAACAAAAACACAAGGACCTCAGGCCCGGAAGCAGATCACGAAAATTATGTGAATTTATTATGAGTTTTTTTAAAAAAGTTTATACCAAGCTGCTCCAAAGCTTGAGATGACTCCCAGCAAAACAAAACAAGAAGCTCGATAGCCCGGAAGCTAACACAGCAGATCCCACAGAATAGGTTGGCTATGTTTCCACTACCCGATCTCTACCAAGCAGTGAGTAGCAGCACTTACAACAAACGCTTAAGCAGCATTTGAGATTTTAAAACAAACCAAAAAAACCTTAGCTCTGTGGAATACTCAGGAAGCTGAACCGACACTAATATTAACACACTAACAGCACAATCCTACGCAGGCAGAGTTCCTCCGGTCTAAGGCTATTTATGACTAGAATAACTCTGCATTAGAATGTGCCGGAGCGTGTTCCAACAACCAAGAAAAGAACCACGCAAGAGTCAAATCCAACAGCCCTGCCAATTTTCAAGCCGGTTTAATGGAATTACATGGTTCACTGTGTCAAAAAGCGGCTGAGTAGTCCGAAAATATCGACAGGGAAGAGCTGCAACCGCCAGCTTCAGACACGGTTCCTCCAACGTGGATGGTAATGTCGTCTCAGTCCCATGAGAGTGTTGCAAGTTTGGTTTGAACTGAGGAAGCACCTAGCTGTGCCTGAAGTTGATCGGCTACCACATGTTCAACTGCCTTCCCCGGAAAGAAGAACCGAGACTGGTCTAAAGCCGGCTGAAGCCACCCCTGCCTAAAGAGTTATCTTATCTCCCAGAATCAGGCCGATGACCATCTCCCTTAACAGTGAAGAGACCTTATGAGGAATTGAGAAACGGGCTATTTTGCCCAACAGGTCTCTTTCTTCCACTCAACCGGCCTGAACAAGCTAAGACTGCCAGGCTATATAGTACTATAAAGATACAGTTTGGTAACACATTGGTCTCACAGGGTCAAGGGATTTCACAGTTAACATCTGAGGGAAAGTTACAGCAAGCTGTTTTTGTGAAACAGTTTGGGGGTGGGTTAGATAATGACAATGAAAAGCAGGGGAGAGGCAAGAAGTGATTTTTTTTCCCTCTGGGTCAGTGCACTGTGGCAAAGGATAACAGGCTTCCATCATCTAGGATGAATGAAAAAATCAGTATCTGGATGCTCCTTAGCAGAAAGAAGACATGGCAAAGCCATTTGGGATGTGGCACTTAACAATGATCTATTCATGTATTAGTAAAGGTAAAGGTTTCCCTTGCTTGAAAGCCAGTCGAATCCAACTCTAGGGGTGCAGTGCTCATCTCTATTTCCAAGCTGAAGACCCAGCGCTGTCCGAAGATGTTTCCATGGTCATGTGGCCGGCATGACTAGATGCCGAGGTGCACGGAACGCTGTTACCTTCCCACCAAAACGGTACATATTTATCTACTTGCAATTCCTTGCTTTCTAACTGCTAGGTTGGCAGGAGCTGGAACCAGAGACGGAGCTCACTCCGTCATGCGGCACTCGGGGTCTCAAACTGCTGAACTTCCGATCTTCCGGTCTGCAGTTCAGCGTCTTAACCACTGAGCCACCGCAGCCCCAAATTCATGTATCGGGGGGATGCAAATCATTTTCTGCTGCGATACGCAAATCAACTGGAAATGTTTAAGGAGGAGAAGCTCAGGAACTTTTACCTATCTGGTAAAGGCTTTTTCAATGTCAAAAAGTCTTTTGGTAATCTGTGTGTGCTATTGAGGGGCTTACTGACCCACTGATATTACTACAGTGTATGTGACTGCTGTCATTTTCCTTTGGCTTTCAATCACTATTTATATGCCTGAGTCCAGTGGCACCTTTAAGACTAATGAAGTTTAATTCTAGGGATAAGCTTTGTTAGTTTTAAAGGAGCCCCTGGACTCAAACTTTGTTCTACAGCTTCAGAACAACACGGCTACCCACCCAAAACTATTTATATGTCTTTGCTTCACTGCATTTTACCATCTGCGGCTGATTAGGCGGCTAGTTCCCTTCCTCCAACGCAATGACCTGGGCAACAGTGATTCATGCTACGGTCACCTCGAGATCAGACGACTGCAAAAGAATTTTTATCATGTTAGGCAATTGTTCTTTAAATTTTATTGTATTTTACTGTACTCACTGTTTTATTGCTTTTAATGCTTGTTAGCCGCCTTGGGCCAGTTCCGTGGCAAGGCGGGGTACAAATTGAAATAATAAATACATAAATGAATATTATTGTTATGCTTTCCCCACCACCATCACCGAGACCCTGGATGAGGCCCAGACCAGGAGAGGAGTACTCCATGGAAGAGCCAATGACAGACATGCCTATTGATTAAATGGGATGGAGGGAAACGTCTGGTGTTTTCTTCAAAGTGCAAAGGCCCACGGGTCAAGAATTAGTTCTATGCCGTTCACGCCCAGAACTGTAAAGGTGTTTATTATACTTCCGTAGAGCAGTTGAGGGGCTGTCGTGGCTCAGTGGCAAAGGCACTGAATTGCAGACTGGAAGGTCGGTAGTTCAGCAGTCGAGACCTGAGTGCCACACGATGGAGTGAGCTCCCGTCTCTGGCCCTAGCTCCTGCCAGCCTAGCAGCTTGAAAGCAAGAAACTGCAAGTAGATAAATAGGTACCGCTTCCATGGGAAGGTAACAGCGTTCCGTGCACCTCAGCATCTAGTCGTGCCAGCCACGTGACCGCGGAAGCGTCTTCAGACAGCGCTGGCTCTTCGGCTTTGAAACTGAGATGAGCACCACACCCCTAGAGTTGCATTCGACTGGCTTTCGAGCAAGGGAAACCTTTACCTTTAGAGCAGTTGAGACTGAAGGCCAGAGGATCTAGCTACAGACCAGTGAGAGGAATCACGTCTATCACAACCACTAAGTCTGGAAAGGAAAAGGAGAGCACACGAGGACACCAGAACAGACAAGTCCTTTGGGGAGGGGGAAGAGGAGCTAGACCAGTCGATGCGAGACCAAGCACAGATGTTGTGCTCCCAGTCGCCTCTCTATTCTCACTGCCGTCAGCCCCCTAATCTTGGCAGATTCCCTCGCCCCATTGGCATGATTTGGCTTCCAGCCACCTGGATTCAGCCCTTTGTCTGCTGAGCCGGTCCCAATGCACAACACAGAGAGCATTGTTCCAGTTCATTGTCTGAACCCAGGGATTCAAACGGCCTAAAATGAATGGGGATTTTTTATAGAGACTGCAGGGATTTGGGCATTTCCGGCCAGGAAGGGTGTGCACATGACATCTCGGTTTGACCTGAAGTGGGTTTCTGTTCCAGCTTGCCCGCAGAAGGCTAACAATCAACTTGTTAGAGAACGTGGCATTTCAGAGGAACACAGAGAAAAGGGTTGGGTTTAAGGTTGTCACGCTAGGGGTATACAAATGCATTACTCATCCTGAGAGCTAGTATTCAGGGGCTTCTTGTTGTTCTTTGAGTACTATTCTCAGGTTAAGGCAACAGGTCCAGATTAAAGCCGCTTTCTGCAGCAGTTTTAATGCTCACTGTTCAAAAGGCTCTCGGCTCCATACAAGTCCCGCGTTAACAAGGATTCAGTTACCCTGAACAAATCTGAAGCACTTCTTTAACTACATTTATTTAGTATGTATATTCCACCTTTCTGTTCAGGGACGGCACTCAAGATGGCTAACAATATAAAACACAGAGCCTAGAATATAAAGCCAGATACTGCGATACATGCTTATGTGTAGAAAGACAATTGTTATCAGTGTTCATCATAGGGGTCAGAGAACCAGTAAGGTAAAGGTAAAGGTTCCCTTGCTCGAAAGCCAGTCGAATCTGACTCGTGGGTTGCAGTGCTCATCTCCGTTTCAAAGCCAAAGAGCCAGCGCTGTCCGAAGACGTTTCCATGGTCATGTGGCCGGCATGTGGAATGCTGTTACCTTCCCACCGAAGCGGTACCTATTTATCTACTTGCAATTTCTTGCTTTCGAACTGCTAGGTTGGCAGGAGCTGGAACTAGAGACGGGAGCTCACTCCGTCATGCGGCACTCTTGGGTCTCGAACTGCTGAACTACTGACCTTCCACAGCCTGCAGTTCAGCGTCTTAACCACTTGAGCCACTGCAGAACCGGTAGGTGGTGACTATTCAGGATTACTAACATCTGGCATAAGAGAGCAGACGGAGAATACATGTTTACTAACATAACTGAATCACACCTTTTTTCTTGGCTTGGAAAAGGTTTTAGGGTACCCGCAGGGGCTGAGAAAGTTAGTTGCCCAACGTTGTCCAGAGAGTCCGTGAGAGAAGTGGGCTTTGAATGCAGCATGCCCAGGAGGACCCTGACTCCACACACTGTACGTGCTTCGTTAACTCCGCTCCCATGCCCATTACACAACTGCTATGACCAATGCTCCCGCTAAGCTGTGGAGTCTCGTGAGCAAAAATTCTACTTTGTGAGCGACTGGCATTAAAGTTGTGTGTGAGCAAATTGGCTACTGGATAAATTAGTTTGCTCTGGAGCCCTCCTTCCTGAGCGAAGACAAAAATGTGTGAGCCAGAGGCTAAAAAACTGTGAGATTAGATTAGATTTACATATGGAGCAGAGATCCATCAGTAGATATTAGCCACAAGGTATAGTTAGGAGGAGCTGCGGTGGCTCAAGTGGTTAAGACGCTGAACTGCAGGCTGTGGAAGGTCAGTACAGCAGTTCGAGACCCGAGAGTGCCGCATGACGGAGTGAGCTCCCGTCTCTAGTTCCAGCTCCTGCCAACCTAGCAGTTCGAAAGCAAGAAATTGCAAGTAGATAAATAGGTACCACTTAGGTGGGAAGGTAACAGCGTTTCGTGCGCCTTGGTGTTTAGTCATGCCGGCCACATGACCACGGAAACATCTTTGGACAGCGCTGGCTCTTTGGCTTTGAAACGGAGATGAGCACCGCAACCCTAGAGTCGGGTTTGACTGGCTTTCGAGCAAGGGAAACCTTTACCTTTACCTATAGTTAGGAACTCTAGAGCAAGTGATGCTCTGCATTCTTAGTGCTGGGGGGGGCAACAGTGGGAGGGCTTCTGGTGTCCTGGCCCCACTGCTGGACCTCCTGATGGCACCTGGTATTTTTGGCCACTGTGTGACAGAGTGTTGGACTGGATGGACCATTGGCCTGACTCAGCATTGGCTTCTCTTATGTTCTCTTATGAGCTAGCTCACACTAACTCAGCTTAGAGGTGACACTGGTTATAACCTGCCTGCCGTTCTTGAAACAGAGACAGTTACAAATTTAGAAGAAGAAAAAATCCACCTCTTTCCCCCATCTCACATGACATGCTAGAACCTTTCACTCCCACAGCAGGATGGGAAACCCCATGATCCAAGATGAGCTCCCATTCCGAGAGGTTATTCTTGACATCTCTGACAGCTCTCGGGCCTTAAGAGAGATTTTTATATATAGATAACTATACACAAAATCTGTCTCACCAGATCACAGCTTTCTTGGCCGGAACCCAAAGCAAATTAGTTGGGCTGCTGCACGGCATGAGGCTCCAACCCATCCATCACTACCCAAAGCAAATGCAAGAGCACACACAAATCAAGCGTTCCCAGATACAACACCTGCTTCTGCACCGTTTTAAATGTTCTATACTAGCTGACATCCTTTGCATATTGTTTGCCATGGACACGGCAGACATCCAGCTATGCATCCGGCAGACGTAATTGTGGTGCCGACATGTACCTTGAGGTTTCATACTAGTTCCTCTGTATAATTGCAGGTACATATGAGTACAACAGGACCACATGCAGGGAATTTGGCAGGTTGGCTGCACATTTGAATCATATTTTTTTTTAAGTTGGGTTCTGGGAAAATGCCAGGATTCCAGCAAAATTAAATGCACTTGCTCCAGTCCTCTAGACTTCCTTTCCTCTCATGGTTACTAAAATGACCCAGGACACCTTGCTTCCAACCACACCTATCGGCCTTCAGTCCAAAGAAGACACGGGGATAGACTTGGGAAATCTGGGTCCAGATCAGCGTTCCCTCTAAGCTGAGTTAGTGTGAGCTAGCTCACAGCTTTGTAGCCTCCGGCTCACACATTTTTGTCTCGACTCAGGAAGGATGGCTCCAGAGCAAGCTAATTTATGTAGTAGCCACATCGCTCGCTCACAACTTTAATGGCAGTTGCTTGCAAAGTAGAATTTTTTGCTCACAAGACTTCACAGCTTAGAGGGAGCATTGGTCCAGATCCCAAATTCTAGCATGAAAACTCTGTGGGTGCTCTTGGACAAGTCAGTGCCAGCCACAGTTACCTTTGAGTGAAATGTGAATAAAAAAGAATTGACACTGGGCCGTTGCAGTGATGAATTGGGAGAAATATTTTATGGTGTTTTGTGAAAACAAAAACAAAGCCACCCCCAAACTAATAGTTTTTATACCCACAATAACAGTGGGCAATGTACTTCATTTATAGTCCACCTAATTCTCAGTGAGACTCAAGGTATATTATAAAATATAAAAATCAGTTCTTCATGAACAATTCTGCTCCCCGGTGACCCAGACCGGGGCATCTGAAGGTTCCGGCTGTGGAAGGGAGACTTTTACAAGGCACCTTAGAAGGAATTGCAACAACAGTGCCCGTAGCCCTGGGGAAAACCTCTCATTTAACAAATTAAAGGCCCTGTGGGTGCCCATATCAGGAGCACGATTTAAAGATAAGATGCTAAGGGCCAGTTCCCTCCCACCAGGCAGAGGTCAAGGGAGCAAAGGCTGGAATGGGCTAAAGGAGATAATGACAAAAGGACAGAGATACACCCATTTTGAAAATCCATTGTGCTGCTTGCCCCTTCTTCCGAGTCAAAACCGTAGCAAAGAGCCTGCCATCCTCCTTTGCAGAAAGGCTTCACCTTGTTGCCAGCAAGACAGACAACAATCTCAGGGAAGTCAGCACTGGTAGAAACCAGAAGGATGTGCATCAGCGGAGAAGGAGAGAAAGGAGTTTGCCAAACCAGACACTGCCCTAAGAAGTGAAGACATTATGCAGATAGTGTCTTGTTTGGGAAAGACACGCAGCCAATCGTCGGCGTGAGAGAGAGGACACAGTCATGTGGAACGTACTTGTGGATGCAACAAAGGAAGATGCTCAGAATGGATGGAAACGCAGACAGGAATGGAAGCCTAACTCGTACCGAGGCCCAGGGTTCCCTCTAAGCTGAGTTAGTGTGCGCTAGCTCACAGTTTTTTAGCCTCCAGCTCACAGATTTTCGTCTTAGCTCAAGAAGGATGGCTCCAGAGCAAACTAATTTATGCAGCAGCCCAATCGCTCGCTCACAACTTTAATGCCAGTAGCTCACAAAGTAGAATTTTTGCTCACAAGACCCCGCAGCTTAGAGGGAACATTGCCGAGGCCCAGTTGCTAATCAAGTGTTTCTGTGCTTAATCTATGCAAAAGGAAGGACCTAGAAAAGCACAACAGAATATCTTTTCAGTCATTAACCATTAACAACAATTAACTATTAACAACAGTAAGTAACAATTACCAGCTAATCCTGTCTCCTAGTTCTACCTTGCTCTGACTCCTAGGCTGTACTGCTAAGAAAACTCAGGTATCACAACACGGCTTTCCATGGCTCTAGAATCCACTTGTATCCTCTGAAGCAGAAACCGGAACCCGGGAGCCCCGCATGCCCGGGTTGCCCCGTTGAATCTGCACGGCTCCCATTTGCTTCCGAGTGTAGGAAGCGACCCTCCCAGGCCTCGTGTGGCTTTAATCGCTCAACCGCACTTCTGTCCCACTTCAGCAGTCAGTCGCCCTGCAAGTCGGTTACTGTTTGACTAAAGGTCAACCGGGAGAATTCTTGCAGGGGAGCCAGCTGCCGATGGGTTACACAAGGCCCGGCGGTGGGAAGGATGGGAACCAAACTGAAAAGCCACGGCGTTCAGGGAGCTGGAAACCGAAGCAGAGGCCTGTACTGGGAAAGGCGGGAACAGCAGAGGAGAAACAAGGCCAGGTAAAAGCGATTAAACGTTACTTCATACCAAAGCTTCTCAAGTGAAACACCACCAGGCCGGGGGGGGGGGAGGAGGTAAAGGGTAAGGAGGAAGGGTCTTCATCGGGGGTGGGGGGAGGATTGTCCAATCTAAGGGGCTCACCTGTCATCGCCGTATCACTGGGTTTCCAGATCTGCCCCGTGGCGACTCTTTTGTTCCCGCCTTCATCCCCTTTCCCCTCTTCATCATCTTCCACCTTGGTCACCGTGAACTGAGGCATGTTCAGGGCAAAACTTTCTCCCGGGCCAGAGAAGGAAGAACTGAAAGCGTCGGTGGATCAGGTGACAGGCAGCCCCCAGGGAAAGGGGAGGGGTAGGGTGTGTGCGCGTGTGTTGTGTTGACACACCTCCGCCGGGGTGTGTGTGTGTGTCCAAGTCTACACAAGCCAGCAAGAGTCTTTACTATGAGAGGATTATCCTCCCCTCCGCATACCGCTTGCCTTCAGCGCGCTGGGAAAATGTGGACACAGACCGGCAGGCACACGGCACAGATTTGCAGCCACCCTCTGAAACGGAGCAGCCGGGTAACAGTTGCGGCGAAACCACTCGCTTATGGCTGAAATGCAACCCGCCCTCGGCTAGGAGAGCTGGTCAGCACCTGCATAACATTGTAATGTGGAGCTGCAGGACTGGGAGGAGTCGTGGAGGTCACCTCCCCGAGGGCAGGAACCGGCCTATAATCAAGGATACAGCCTAATTACAAATTATAAACGAAGGAATGTCCAAGGCATAAGCAAGTGTGCCTGTGGGGACAAGAAATGTGTTACGTAAAAGAACAAAAAAAACCCAACACTTGAGCCATCCAGGCAATCTGACATCAGAAGACAGTCCTGTCCGGGCAACGTGCCTTTCCCCAAAGCCATCACGTGACTCAGAATTTGCATATGGCTGCATGACGACAGCTAGTAGCAGAGGGCTTTAAACTACTATGAAATCACCCCCCAGAAACTATGGGAAATAATATGGGGGCAAAAAGAAAAGTTGACAAAGACCTCCTGAGTTTTATTCTTGGTTTTGGGGCAAGGAGAGGGAGAGCCACCATTCCCATTTTCAGGCGCCGGGTCTTGCAAAACAGAAGGGTTTGGCTGGAATAGAAAATAAGTCTGGGAGCTCAGATCCCTGTGCTTGACTTCCACAGTGGAAAGGAGAAAGGGGAAAGGAGAGAAAGGAGCGAGATAAGGAGCCCAGGCTTCGCCTGGAAACAGCCCCTCCTTTCTGCTTGACAAACCATATCCATCATCATGTCCTAGCCTTCCTCAAGACCTGTGACTTCAGGAAAGGATTTCTGTTGAACCTGAACAAGCACTGTCTGGTCAGATATGTATTCATTTGTACATCTCCTCTATGCTTGACATAGATCCCAAGCCCTAAGGGCTGGAAGCAGAACCGTAGAATCATAGAGTTGGAAGGGGCCATACAGACCATCGAGTCCTATCCCCTGCCCAATGCAGGACCAGCCAAAAGCATCTCTGACAAATATTCATCCAGCCTCTTCTTGAAAGCTGTCAGTGAAGGGAAGGGAAACCACCTCCCTGGGCCGTTGATTCCACCTTTGAACCACTCTGACCGTGGAAAAGTTTTCCCTAATATCCAGCCGATACCTTTCTGCGTGTAATTTAAACCCGTTGCTTCGGGTCCTATCCTCTGCTGCCAACTGGAACAGCTCCTTGCCCTCCTCCAAGTGACAGCCTTTCAAATATTTAAAGAGAGCGATCATGGCCCCCCCCATCTCCTCTTCTCCAAACTAAACATCCCCAAGGCCCTTAGCCTTTCCTCGTAGGGCTCGGTCTCCAGACCACTGATCATCCCCGTCGCTCTCTTCTGCACCCTCTCGATTTTGCCCACATCCTTCTCGAAGTGAGGCCTCCGGTGTATTGCTTCTATCTTCTGTACATCCTTTAGGACACTGGTTCCCACCAGACCTGATTTTAGCAGGATTACCAGCGGCCTAATATCCTAGAAGATTGAGCCTAACCCAGCAATGAGCAAAAACCAGACGGCTCCAGTTGCTCTGGTTTTAATTCCAGCAATCTCACCCATGCTATTTATACCTGCAAGATGCAGAGATTAAGACCGAGGCCATAATCAACTTAAAAGTCAGCTGAACAAGGAAGCCAAGGCCAGTGTTTCAACAAGTCATCCCTAGAACATGCTCAGCACGTGCCGGGGATCCGTGAGACTGGAACCATCAGTCATAGCTCCCGGCGCCCTTTCCAGATAGATGTTTTGCTCCACCTTGGCTTCCTCACTGCAGCACGGTTTGGGAAGCATCCATGAGACATCATCTTTGACTCACCCAGTTTCCAGGCTTTCCCCTGCTTTGCTGCGATCTCTGCCAAAGTTGGTTCCATATAATATTTTGACGGAAAGTGCAGTTAAAGCCCCTTTGGATGGTGGGCGAATGGGAAGGTGGGTGTTTTTTATGTTCCCTCCCACATTGGTGCCTTAGCCTATGCCCTGTGGCTGCCAGGCTTCTGTACACGCACCAGAGGGCATTTGTCAGGCTTTTATAATAAAAAAGTGGTAATGGGCATATTGCTATAAATATCTATTGCAACAATGCAGTACTTCCCGACTTTCACTTTTTTAGAAAGTAATCCTCTAAACCCTTTTCTTCCAGGGGGAGGAGGAGAGGAGAAGGAGGAAGAGGAGGAGGAGGAGGAAGAAGAAGAGGAGGGGGGGGAGATTGGATTTATACCCTGCCCTTCACTTGGGTTCTCAAAGCGGTTTGCAAACTCCTTTCCCTTCCCCTCCCCACAACAGACACCCTGTGAGGTAGGTGGGCCTGAGAGAACTCTGACAGAAACTGCTCTTTTTCCAGAACAACTCTGGTAGACCTATGGCTTGCCCAAAGTCATCCAGCAGCTGCGAGTGGTGAAGTGGAGTGGAAGAGAACCCAGTTCTCCCAGATTAGAATCCACACACTTAACCACTACACCACACTGGCAAAGGTATTGACTGCACATTTCGCCTTAAGCCAAAATGGCTACAGACGTATCTGTACACGAAAGGAAGGAGGGAAGGAGGAAAGAAAGGAGGAAAGGAGGAAGGAAAGGAAGGAGAGAGAGAGAGAGAGAGAGAGAGAGAGAGAGAGAGAGAGAGAGAAAGAAAGAAAGAAAGAAAGAAAGAAAGAAAGAAAGAAAGAAAGAAAGAAAGAAAGAAAGAAAGAAAGAAAGAAAGAAAGAAAGAAAGAAAGAAAGAAAGAAAGAAAGAAAGAAGAGAAAGAAAGAAAGAAAGAAGGCAGGCAACTACTGCATTGTTGCAATAGACTTTTGTAACATTTTAGGGCTATAGTGATGAAAGTCTTTTCAAAAAGCACGAAAAGCCCTCCAGTGGCAGGAGGCCAGTAGCAGCCACAGAGGGCTAAGCCAGAAAAAGTACGGGCCCAACTTCCATGGGGATGCCTCATGGAACACCCCTGCATTTGGAGCAGCAACAAGAACTACATGCACAGTCATCTCTGTGTGCAAGCAGCCCAGGCCAATGGTAGACAGGCACATTCCCAGCTGAAGCTCTGGAGAAAAGGTGAGACCTATGCTGGACAGAGTCCACCCGATGGGTTCGATCCAAGTAGCTTTTTTCGCTGGTCAAAAAGGAATGAGGGATCCTCTGTGATCACTCAAAGCAAGTATGCTAGCGATCATGAGGAATAGGGACCGTACTAAGGAAGAGAGCTGGGTGAGATTGAGTGAGAAAGCTGGCTGGATCCTACCCAATGAGAGGAAACACGCTACAACCTTCACATTCCCATCTATGATTTTTTTCCTGCTCCTGGGCATGTTGCTGACGAGGGCATCCTGTGGGAAGAAACAGAGGGCCAACTACTTGCAAAATTCACAAAGCGACCAGCATTATTACTCGGACCACTTGTTGAGCGAACAGCACCTCGAAATTAATCACAACAAAACAAACAACAAGAAGGCAGGGTTTTAAAATGTCTTGTTTAATGCCATTAAATGTCAAAGAATTTAATATGTATTGCCTCCAGGAAGGACCCAAGAAACGTACTGCGCTTACATAATTTTTTAAAAGGATGCAACAGAAGAGGAGAAGCGGAAGGAACAGACTGGGCTGGCATTTCAGCAAAAAAACAAAAATTGTTCCCATTTTGTCTGAGTTCAGGGTGCTAGAACAACATTGAAGAGTTCCAGCGACGCACACAAATCCACTTCCCCTCTAGGATTTTGAAAAATACGGCCAGCAAACGTAGGATAGGGAAAGTAGTGTGCTGCGGACGCATCTTAATTTGGATCAGGGCTCCGTACCAGAAAGTAACTTTAGAATTCCAACCCAGACGGTATGAAATAGAATGTGAACTGGGATTAGAACTGCTTACTTAACAAGATAAGGGCCCTTTCCAAGGTACAGTTAGGGCTGGAATCTGTCAAACAAATCCATGTACACAAGGGCCGTGATTCTCACTGGTTCTTCCTACACTCCTCATGCTGTTCCTAGGGGTCCACTGTCCCCCAGGAACAATACTGAGGGGGGGTATTGGGGCAGCAAGAGGAGGAAGGAGGTAAGTAAGCTGTGCTTCACAGGTGAAAAATCCTACTGCCTATGGTAAATTTTGATGGGATCCAGGCCACAGTCTCAGGAACACCCTCCACAGACATATTGGCCTGGCACCTTCTTTGTATTCTCTGAAGCACCAACTAGAATTGTTAATCTTTACCCAGGCCTTTAATGACATTTCACTGTTAAATCAGAGATTTTTTTTTAATTCTGGCTGCTTTATTTAGTTCTTGACTTGTCTCTTTGTAATAGATTCTTTTTAACTTTAACTGTAAATCTTCTGGGCCTGTAATTGTTTTTAAAAAGGAAAGACAGCCCCACAGGCTCTGCTGGAACCTCTGCCAGACATTTGTACCCTGGACAGTCAGACGAGACAGAAATAATATCTAAATATCCTACATGCTGGGCCTCTCCCCATAGAGCAGACACTAATCTGGAAGATGTAACTAGCTTGTTTCTTCATCCTGAGTGAAGGATTGCTAATGACGGGCTCCAGAATCTATTTAATCGATCAATGTTGGCATGGAAATGAATCTCCTGTTATTAATCATTTATTCTGTACTGATCACTGCCTTTATAAGCCTGGGTCTAAACTTATGCCCCATAGTGGAGGAAAAGGAGACAGGCCAGCATGTCACATGGAGAGGAAGAAAATACTACACTGGTCTGAGTAAATGTTTCCACTGCATAAGCTTCAGCTACACAAGCTTCTTACCTGTCAGGGTTCAAGAAAAGCGCTCAACTGTCCAGTAGCACCAACTTAAATACCACTGTTCAAGAAACATGAGCAATGCGCCCTCTAAGCTATGGAGTCTTGTGAGCAAAAGTTCTACTTTGTGAGCTACTGGCATTAAAGTTGTGAGCGAGCAGTTTGGCTACTGCATAAATTAGTTTGCTCCGGAGCCTTCTTTCCTGAGCGAAGACAAAAATGTGAGAGCTGGAGGCTAAAAAACTGTGAGCTAGCTCACACCAACTCAGCTTAGAGGGAACACTGAACATGAGTCCAGCTAAAATTAAAATACTGGGTTTCAAATATAACCCTGCTTCGTTCTCCAGTTTTTATACATTCCTTAACTGCCATGTCTGTTGAAACGGCAAACCTCGTTATACAAATACATTTCCACTCTGCAACAGGAATATCGATCTATTTCACATTGGCTCCCTTATTTTTCAGACTATAAAATTCTCAACATCTCGTAAAGCACCTGCAGGCCCTAGCAATATTTCAACTGGACTAGAATTTGACCAAAACAAGTGAAATTCATAATCAGCCTTTGATCTGTCTGCGATCTTAAAATTAAGTTCTTCATTTGCAAGTGCTGGAACTGAAGATCGTACATCAGTCTGCAATGTGTAGGTTATAAAATCTAGTAAATCGGCTCTTCCCACATATTGGGTTTGCTCCAACCATCTTATCTGCCCCCCCCCATGTCATCCAATTCCTCTCCTTACTACAGCCTCCATTCCACATGGCTTTTGTACATGCAGGTCCCATGATCCCCAGCCTAGAAGTTTTAAGTAGTCAAAGGGGACTCTGTTTTTACCAGCAGAAAAGCAGGCTGGAACAAACCCACTATGCTTTTTTTCTGCACTTTATTACCATACTTAGAAAACAGAACAGAAATCTAAACAAGATGTTTAATTTAACTACAGAAATAGTTCCATCCAAGATTAACTTCAAATTTGGACCGTTTGATCAGTTTTTTTCCTCATCGTATTTTTCAGTGGAGCGACCTTGTCTAGCATAATTAGACAAGTAATTAATTAAGTTCAATTTGTATCCCTAGCTTTCCTTTTTCCCAGGAATATTTTTATTTGGCCTTTATTTCCTTGACCTTTATGAATATTGAATAGCTCTGATTCAGCTTATTTCTGAAGCATAGCAAGTTACCCACTAACTTTTCTATTAATAGTGTATGATATCTCCAAAAAAAATCAGCAATATAGCACTATTACACAAATTTCCTATAACTTTTGACTACTCAGACTGAACTGCACAAACTAGTATATCTATACAAAGGTTAACTATCCCTGATGAAAGAGAGCTTTGTTGTCTTGATGAAATAAAAATGGTCTGGTAACTGTATGTCTACCACCATTCTTCTATTCATCATTCAATGGTTCTTAACCTTTAATCCACTATTGCCCAAGCATGCAACATTACATTTGAATGGATCCCAAGCCAAAAGTGAAAGGTTAGGACATAGTTAGGACTCCAGACAAGTTTTCAACAAACAAAAGTGCCAATTTCTATTTGAGCCGGATTGTCAGTTTTTGGAGAACCTGTTTGTGACTCTTACAATGCCCCCTCTGTTGTGTCCTTTCTGGAAGCTCTTTGCACATACCTAGTCTCATAGATGGAACAGTATTATTTTTGCTAGGGATTTGCCCCACCCAGGAAAGCAGTCATATTCTTGTTCCATTTCTATTTGTTGTGTGCTACTTTTTTAAAAGGGCCTTGCATCTAGGATCTGGGATTTTATCTCTGGGTTGGGTGAGCAGCATACAACCACTCCACTCTGCTGGCTGTCAGAAGCCATTGTAAACAGGAAGAAAGAACTACCTAAAATCCCAGATGCACCCCCAAAGTTCTGAATGTCCCCGAAAATATGTAGGCCACGTGTCCCCTGTTAAAAATCATTTCAGCCATCATACTGGCATCCAGTGTTCCATCTAAGCTGAGTCAGTGTGAGCTGGGCTCACAGGTTTGTAGCCTCCGGCTCACACATTTTTGTCTTAGCTCAGGAAGGAGGGCTCCAGAGCAAACTAGTTTATGCAGTAGCCAAATCACTTGCCCACAACTTTAATGTCAGTAGCTCACAAAGTAAAATTTTGCTCACAGGATTCCACAGCTTAGAGGGAGCATTGCTGGCACCTCTGGAGGAAGGGGAAAGTGTAACAATTTGCTCCATTTTCACCAGTACCTGATTAGAACCTGATTAGAACGGGTTAGAATGGATAAAAGGAAGTACTTCTTCACCCAAAGAGTAACACATGGAATTCAGTGCCACAGGAGGTGGTGGCAGCTACAAGCATGGATGGCTTCAAGAGGGAATTAGATAAACATATGGAGCAGAGGTCCATCAGTGGTTATAAGCCATAAGGTATAAGTAGGGACTCTGGGGCAGGTGATGCACTGTATTCTTGGTGGTTGGGGGGGGGTCAACAGTGGGAGGGCTTCTATGCTGGGCCTCCTGATGGCACCTGGTATTTTGGGCCACTGTGTGATACAGAGTGTTGGACTGGATGGGCCATTGGCCTGATCCAACATTGGCTTCTCTTATGTTCTTATGATAGGAACTCTCAGTCTGGGGCAAGGGATGCTCTGTATTCTTGGTGCTGGGGGAGGCAGCAGTGGGAGGGCTTCTAGTGTCCTGGCCCCACTGCTGGACCTCCTGATGGCACCTGGTATTTTTGGCCACTGTGTGACACAGAGTGTTGGACTGGATGGGCCACTGGCCTGATCCAACATTGGCTTCTCTTATGTTCTTACGTTCCACCTTTGCTGCTACTATCTTACACTCCCACCCCAACACACATACAACATACTTTATGAATACCTCCCAAGCAACTCACTGATAAGGAATTTTTACTTGTCTCAGGCAAGTCACCCAGTGCCTGTAGATACCATGACAGAGCTTGTTGGTAAGCATGCAACTATACTATTAAACTGAATTCAGAGTACTGCAGTTCAAGAAGGGTGCTGAAAAGTATCTAGGTCAAATTTACCACAGAGTTTTGCCCTCAAACCAGAGCATCACATGATGTCCCTGGCGTGGTGACATCACCGTGTTGTGGACACTGCGCTGGAACGTGGCTGCTGGGGGGGGGCGGGGTTTTCGCTGCTAGCTAGCTGGCCAATGGCAGACAGAAGCCCCCCAAAATCAGGGGAACCTCCGCCTAGGATAAAACCCAAAGGGCCTTGAATGAAACATAAAAGAAAACTGGGGGCTTTGGGTCACTCTTTACATGCTTAGTGCCACAGCTATGAGCTTATCCCCAGACAGGCATAACATGGCAAGATATCTTCAGCCCAGAGTCATAAGACACAGGCTTGGACACCTCTCCTTGTGGCCAGCGTTCCCCTCTTTGGAAAGAGATGCCAAAGAGCATCTCTTCCCACCAGCGAAGTGTTGATTCCCGGTTTCCTGACCTCCTCAGTGCATGCACCTGTCAAAGAGAGCTGTGTTTCTTGAAAGCTTATGCTACAATAAAATTTGTTAGTCTCAAAGGCGCTACTGGGCTTTTTACTATTTTGATCTAATTCTGCAAGGCAGCTCATGGGAGAGCACAACAGATTCAAAGGCATTTAAGCAAGTAAGTTAGCCCTGAATGTGTTTTGAATGCCTTTTGATCTACCCAGGGTAAGGAAGCAATACAACAAACCCTTCTACATCATGGTAGGGATTGCAGACTTCGGTGTACATCTGAGAAAGAAAGGCTTTTCCCCCAGCTTAGGGGTTCTACTGTGCATGTGAAATGAACAGGCGTAGGCCGGGAGAGCGAAAGAGCTGCCTGTTACAGGATCAAAGGAGAAAAATACAGAAGAAAAAAAAAATAAAGAGGGAGGAAAGCAGATTGGTATCTGGTATAAACAACATGAGTACAGAGGAAGTTTAGCAGACCACATTCTATTGTCTGCATAATCTGTTTGGTCACAATCAGGTCACAGACAAATACAGCATTTAATGTCTCAACCAGACAATTAAGCAGAGTCCTGAGAATTCCGGTTCTCATATTCAGTACGATTTCTAGCAGCCCTGAGAATGTGTGTACTTACATGCAAGGCAGAGTTTTCCATAGGGAAAAGTCCCGTCCCCCCTCTTCCTCAAGATGCCTTTGTCCACTACACAGAGAACGATAACTTTGGGTACTGTGATATGACTTCTACAAAAAAACCCCTTCCCAGTTTACAGAAAACGGGAACTGTGTGCACAGGAGAACAAAGACTAAAACTAGTACCGACCAGCATATTTTGCTTATAACACGCACCCTACAAAGCCCCTACAGAAATATTACATAATGTGCTCCTTTGTTAATGGATGTATGCATCCAAATTAAGACGTGCAAATACATAAAGCCAAGCTTTCACATGGATTGTGGCGGAGTGGTAAGGCGTATCCTTTGTACCCACCGAGGGTTCCAGGTTCCGTTCTTGGCTCCTCAAGTTCAAAGGCTCTCATGTAACAGCTGCTGGGAGGGGGTCTCTCTATATGATACCCTGGGGAGCTACTACCGATCAGAGTGAATAATACTGTGCTAAATGGATCAATGACTCAGTATAAGCCACATTCATAGGTATATGTATTTGCAAACCTACACAGGAGAAATCGGATGGCGCTGGCAACTAGTATCTTCAGAAAACTAAGCAATCTGCATTGCGTTTGTTCCCCCAGAGTCATGTACAATGCTCCCTCTCAGCTGTGGAGTTTTGTGAGCAAAAATTCTACTTTGTGAGCTACCGGCATCGAAGTTGTGAGCGAGAGATTTGGCTACTGCATACACTGGTTTGCTCTGCAGTCCTCCTTCCTGAGCTGAGACGAAAATGTGTGAGCTGGAGGCTAAAAAACTGTGAACTAGCTCACACTAACTCAGCTTAGAGGGAACACTGCTCGTGTATGTTTTAAAAAGGAAGCTCTGGCTGTGTATTCAAGTCTCTAGAAATGCCAGGAAACAGCAAGCCCTGGAAGTGTCTATGGGGACTGTCAAAGCATGCTGGTTCAAGCAGGACCACAGCACATGTTCTCCTACACAGAATGTGTCTGGCTTCCTTTTGCAAACACACACACACACACACATCTTGGGGGGAGCTACTGTGTCTCCCAGGAGATAAACCAGGCCAGGAGGTTGGGACACAGAGTCCCTGAGGCACTCACTGGCTGACTGGCTACATAATCTATCTCCTCTGATATTGCGCATGTGGAGATGGGGGAAGGGAGACAGGCTCCATTTGTAATCTCAGAGAGGCCAGATCCTAAGACAGGGTTTCCAGCTAGAGAAAAACACAGCAAAAATGCCGGCAGCTGTATCGGTCCATTAGGAAACCCTAACAGAGAAAGGCGATTAATTGTGACGTGACCTACATTTGCAGTGTAGGTCAGCATATAACGTCAACGCAAGCTGAAGCAGTAAGACTGTAAATGTCTACTGTAAGCTGGTGCCTAGGAAAGAGGGGGAAATACAGCCAGAGATGTGGGGAAATTCCCAGTGCTTTGTTTTCCCCATAGCAAACTGTCTATTTATAAAGATTCATTGTTTCATAAAATTAATAACAATGGATGGATGCCATTGCCAATACAATTTTGGGCCAGCTTGGCAGTTTTAAAGATGTAATTAATATTTTCCAGGCGATTATCCCTCAGAGGTGCGTGGAAAAGTACGTGTGTGTTTTACTGATTGTAATCAGGGATGGGTTGGGGGGGGAATCAGATTGCAAATATGTATAGTCCAAATTTTAAAATCAAGTTTTGAACTTGATTGTCGAGTCAAATCAAAATCAAAGCTACAACATATACGTATATGTACATGTACACATATATACGTATTTTCTAACACATGGCCAAAGGGAAACCTTAATCACCCATCTGATATGAAATGAACAAGCAACACAACTGATGTGGCGCCTGATGACTACTATAGATGAGAGTTAAATTCTGCTAAAATAGGTTAAGTGGGGCCCCATGTCCACGGTATGTCATGCGCAGTAGGTGGATGCACTAAAATTACGGTATCAATTTTCAGTGCCTCACCAACCCCTTAAATATAAACAATGGAAGGCAGTAGTACCAGTAAAAGACTGCAAACGCTTTCATGTTCCTGAAAGATTAACGGTTTAAGCCAGTCGCTGAGCTTAGACAAGTGTAATTATGTTTAGGGTGGTACTCTAAGACCCTGAAGCACAAGGCAAAGAACTATGGAAGCCCACAGGGAGAGGAGACGTCTTGTCAATTTCAACAACGGGCACAATGAAAATCCAAAGCTATTTTGTACTCAAAGGTTTTAAGACTACACGGAGATTTTGATGCACATGAATCCAGACATTGTTTCTGAGTCTCACTACTTCTAAGAACTCACGTCAACCCGTGTAAGGTGAAATCAGGCAAAATTAGAGAAGGCATGTGACTGGGATGGGTAAGGAAGGGTATGTGCAGGGGAACGGACAAGCACATGTCCCGAGTTAGAAAGTGGAAATGACGTACTCTTCTCCTGATTTGAAAAGGGGAACCGGGCCTGACCACACAAGATAAGAAGGACCCGTCCTTAAAAAAAAAAAAAAAGTCACCCAGCTACCAAAACTTTGCTAATCAAAAAGCAACGTAGAGAACTGTTCCCTTGAGACAGAATCTGTCAAAGGTATGGGTGGGACCAGCTGATGGAGGAAGCCATTTTTAAGGCACTGCAGGACTCAATCTAAGCTGCTCTGCTCTCTCCACCGTCAAAATCACAGGGTGAAACTGCTGGTACTGCAAGCCACAACACGAAACACCAGAATCCTCCTGGATCACCTGAGAGTTGGGTGACCCAGAAACTCATACAACTGCCTGCTATGGAGCTCCAAGCTCTGATGCACCCACTCAGCCTGAAAGAAGTCACCACTCGGTGTTTTCACACTAGTCCTTTACCTGCCTCCAGGTAAGTCACCTGGTCAGACTATTGTATCCTACTGTGCCCTTCAAACACAGCAACTGAGGGCTTGGCTGCTGGCTCTACCATGGCCTGTTTCCTCTGCTCCTAGTGACCTGAAGCCTCCCCAGTGACTACTAGAACTCCATGACTCTGCCTCTGACACAACAGCATTACAGTAAACTAAACTGAAATGCACTCCCCCGAAACGCCGTCCATCCTAACGTAACTGCCTCCATGCTCATTTGTCCAACACAATCAATGTAAAACACTCTGCTGATTATATGGGGTACCTGCCAAACTCACAAATGTACAGGGATGTTTTTGATAGCCCTTTGCTCCGGCTGCCAGCCAAAATGAGAGCACTGCTATCTTGCAGATATAATGCATGAGAGTTTTGATGCAGGCAGGTGGTTGACGGCCAGTGTTCCCTCTAAGCTGAGTCAGTGTGAGCTAGCTCACAGTTTTTTAGCCTCCGGCTCAGACATTGTTGTCTCAGCTCAGGAAAGAGGGCTCCAGAGCAAACCAATTTATGCAGCAGCCAAATTGCGTGCTTGCAACTTTAATGCCAGTAAGCTCACAAAGCAGAATTTTTGCTCACAAGACTCCACAGCTTAGAGGGAGCATTGTTGAGGGCTGGGGGAAAGATGGTTGCTTTAGCAGTGAGTTTAGCTACAGCAGCCACCCAACAAAAATAAATCCCAATAATGCATCTTTTGAGAAAGGGGAAAATGGGAATCACAGCTTTATGAAAACACAGGGTATAATGCAAGAAAACAAGTGCTGCTTACAGCCATTTATTTTCCAAGGTTCCTGTGGCAAAGTGTTACCTATTTCAATCCTGCAGCCTTTCCAGTGGGTTTAATGCAATTGACCAATTGTAGTAAAATCAAAACAGCCTAAAAGTCTCCAAACGTCAAACTGCCGGTCAACAGAGAGTAAACAAGTTGCTCGAAAACAACAGACATGCTTGGGGAAAAAGGCAACAGGAAGCCTTTGAGATAGAACTACTTTGCAGGCCTTTCAAAAAGGCCAACGTGCATGAACATAGAAAACTGGGCTGCAATAAGCCAGACCATTGGTCTATCTTGCTCACAGTGGTCTACAGCTTTGACTAGCAGTGGCTTTGAGGGGGTCTCAGGTAAGAGTTTTCTCATCACCTGGCGCCTGATCCTTTTACCTGGAGAAGCTGGGGATTAAATCTGGGACCTCCTGCATGCAAAGCAGGTGTTCGACCACTGAGTCACACCTTCTTCCCTTGATTCTGGAGGTTTTTATTACTCACCACTGGGCCCCAGTAAAGAGGGGGCCTTGTGTCCCACTTTCTGCCGCCTGTTCCACGAAAATTTGCTACAATGAAGAAAAGGCGAGACAAAGGACTGCAGGAGTGCAAAACTAACGGGGACTGCTGAGAAACGTACAGATACAGCCAAGGGCTAAAATACTAGGTTGCCACCTTTTTTAAAAGGTCCTGTGCCCCACAATATACAAAACTTAGCAGAGAATTTTTCATAGTATGCCAATCAAGTTATTGGAAAATCTCATCCTGTTCGATTTCCATGAATCTGCGTGCTACTGAAGGTACAAGAACAGGGGCGGTAAAAACAGATGGCAGTCCTAATGTGTAACACACCAGTGGTAAAACAACAGTATCAAAACACATCATAAGGTAAAGGTAAAGGTTCCCTTGCTCAAAAGCCAGTCGAATCCGACTCTAGGGTTGCGGTGCTCATCTCCGTTTCAAAGCCGAAGAGCCAGCGCTGTCCGAAGACGTTTCCGTGGTCATGTGGCCAGCATGACTAAACACCAAGGTGCACAGAATGCTGTTACCTTCCCACCTAAGTGGTACCTATTTATCTACTTGCAATTTCTTGCTTTCGAACTGCTAGGTTGGCAGGAGCTGGAACTAGAGACGGGAGCTCACGCCGTCATGCAGCACCCGGGTCTCGAACTGCTGAACTACTGACCTTCCACAGCCTGCAGTTCAGTGTCTTAACCACTTGAGCCACTGCAGCTCTAAACACATCATAAGAATGGTTAAAATTCGGTTTCCTATGGCATTCGCTCCCATGAGACGCTTTTTGCAGTCGTGAGTTAGCAAAGTTATAACTCCCCCTCAGATTTCCCCCCTCCCTCTAGAAGCCCATAGGAACACTTGGAGAACATCTGGATCACTTATGCATAAGTACTTATGTGGATGACGCTCAACTGGTACAAGAGATGGAAGGCATTTGAGTGGGAATTTGCTGTCATTCTTTGAAGAACAAATACATCTACAGAAGATATGTGGACATTGGGAGGACCAGAAAGGCTAGGCAAAAAATGGTACCCCAAATGGAGGCCTTTTTAAATATTGTATGCCCCTCTGAGGCTCCAGAAATGCAAATACACACAATAATATTCTCTTACCATCAATGACAACCTTGCAAGAATAAAAGGTACCAGCCAGTTAAAGATTTTACTAGCCTATTGGCCTGGATATACCTATGTCAGCTAGCTGTGCCTACAACAATGAACTGGAGAAAACCCAAGATCAACTCTCTGTTTATAAAACCTTCTCTGACTGGTTGCTCACAGGTGACTATTACTTGCTATAGGCAGGCAAGGCAAGTAGCTTATTTGCAAGGCTCGATCAATAATATTTGGTCCTCTATATGGGACTTTGTGGCTAACCCTTACCACCAGTTGCATCCATTGCATTACTGTTTTATGTGCAATACAGCATTCGTTTACTCTAATTCTCAAACTGTGGGGGTCATATTACTTGGGACTGTATCATGGTCAATATAATTCCAGACAGGATGGAGTATGTTGTGTTGCGGTACTGGTGTACAAGAGAGAGAAAGAGAAATATGTCTATTTACGCTTCTTTGTTTTGGAGACACTAAAAGATCTCAGCGTGGCCGGATTTAAAAACCTCTTTGATGGTTCAGTGTTGCTATTCATATATCTCACAATGGAAGATATGACTCTGAGTCACCGGCAAGTAAGCAAAGCCCAAAATCTACTAGATAAGGGAATCCGCAGGATTAAGGGAACTGAAAATGTCCCGAGTCATTTCTCATGAGTCTTGCTCAGCATTTCCTGGCACAGGAGAAAAACTGAAGAGATCTGAAAGAATCAGTAATGCCAAGATCCTCAAGAAGAAACCATAGCCTAGAGATGGCATATATTTGAGAAACTAAGACACTGAGAGTTTTCCCAGCAAGAGGGATCAGGAAATGAAATAGTAAAGCAAAGATACTTTGGAAAGCTAATTCAGGAAAATCCAGACGTGCCAAAATACCAAGTTAGGAAGACATTTATCTGTCAAGATAGTCTTGTTCAAGAACCCGCTCTGTCTTCTAGCTTGCATTTATCAAGTCACATAACACAGCCCTTTATCTCTGCAGTACAGCCAGGAGTTGAAATGTCATTTCCTCACATTCTAAACTGTATATGGTGCAACTCCAAATATTGTGCAACTCCGTCACATGCTTAAGTCCTCTCCTCAGACATCTAAACATCTGCACCCTTCACGCACAGCCACATTCAAAACCACATCTAGCCTCCAATCATTCAGTTTCCATTCTCTCCAGAACAATACAACAAAGGCAACCTACCTTCAGCCCCATTAGTGTGGGGATTGGCTGTCCTCTCAGCAGTGGGCTCAGCCGCTTCAGTGGCCAACGACGTGGTTGCTCTAGAGAAGTCACTGACACCCTCACTGCGGCTTGTTTCGGGGACGCTTTCGCGGGAGCTGAAACGGACACGGGAGCTAGAGCGGGAACTGAGGTCGGGGCTGGTGTCAGACAGGCCCGGGATATCATCAATTTTAGTGGGGGTAACCATGAACCGGACAGAAGCCATCTTGCCAGTCAGAATGGAAGGAAACGATAATTACTTCTTTTTCAATGTTACTCAGGAGTTTCCTGGGGTGCTAAGAAATCAGAAGGCTACCATTTGTGAGGACACAGAAGCCAAGAGCGTTACCAAAGGCCCTCTTAAGAGAAAGATTCATATCTAGTATTTATTCACAACCTGATCTGGTGCAATATGGATTCCCGATATCCAGGCGCACTTCCCACAAATGTGGTCAAAGATGGTGACAGCCCATGATTTTGTACACCAGTATTTGACAGATGATTGCTTCAAAGATTACTAGTTATCAGGCAAACGCATCACAGTTGTATGTTCCCAGAGGTAGCCTCTCCATCCAAATGAAAGATGGTTGTCATTATTATCTGCCAAAGTGCCATCCTACAAGTTCCTGGCACTAATGTACGCCAGTAAGAAGCCGTCTCATAGACTGTGGCAAAAGCATCCGTTTATTAGGTAAATATTTTTTGGCACAGCTAAATGCATAGAGGTAGTTTCTTTCCACGTGGGAAAATCTCAGTGCAAAGATCTTCAAAGAGCAGGAAAAGGCCAGAGGGTTTCAGATCATGATCCACTTGCTTCTAGTATACCATGCAAACACATACTCTTTGCTAGAAATTTCACTTATGATTCTCATGCAGAAACAGCGATGAAAAAGGTTTCAGATTCCAGAGCAAGGAAAAGAGACCTTCACAGTGTTCCGGTGCAAGAATTCAAAAACAAATAGTGTGGTAACTCCTTAAGATGTGGTCAGTGTAAAAGCGATGCATTGTCTCCACAGATTCCTGGCGGTTTTTCAAAGGTCCTGGCATGAGAAGATAACCGTTTGATGGGGAAGAGAAGTACCACAACTCTGATGGTGCAAGAGAATGCACATTCCCTATAGGGTCCTGGAGAAATAAGAGCAAATGTATGTAATTCGGCTGTTTTACACAAAAAAGCAGGGATGACTCATTTCTACACTGAGGGTCCCAGTATGCAATACACCAGTGCCACTGAAGACCCCATACCTGGGTGTGCATCTATTATTCCATGAGGCAATTCAGGCAGGTTAGTACTGCAAGGCAGGGGAGAGCAAGCCCGATGCAGAAGCATTTAACCATCATACATTATCACATAACAGAAAGAATGTCATTTGGTGATGCCATCAAGGGCGCAAAGGTGTGCATGTCTTGTGGGGGGGGCAGAGCAAGAAGGTGAGCACAGACACGGCAGGAGGCACGCAATAGTGGTGTAAGAAGCCACCGCAAGCCAGATGAGGGTGAGAAGCTGCGCAAGACCAAAGGCCAGGGAGGCGATGTACAAAGTGGGTGCAGGACCCCACAAAGCCCTGGGCACACGAAGCCATGTCAACCAGGCATACAGCGCCAATGATGTGCCAGAGGACCCCTCTGGCTTTTGACAAGGGAGGCTTTCCCCAGACTAGCGAGGTCCGTCCTAGAAAACCACCACAAACACTATAAGGGCGCACTACTCGAAGGGGAAACACAAGAACTCTTGGTGACTTTTAATTAAAATATATAGAAAAGGCAGGAGAAGAATGAAGGCGCACAGGTGCGTGCGTTCCATGTTCCACCTTGCCCGGGGAAGGGGAAGCAACTGCGCGTGCGCAGCGCTCTCCCATCTCCTCACCTCCCCGCTCCCCCTCCCCCGCCGCCGCGTTGCCCAGAAAGTAACGGGCGGGCAGTTTAGTGACCCTTAATTTGTTTACCTGAGGCGCGCGCCGCGGCTGCTCCCCGCGACGTTCCAAAGGGGCTCGCGCCTCCTCTTAAATCGCCTGAGGCGCACGCGCGCGCGCCCAGCCGCCTGCCGCTACTGCAGCAGCTTCTGCTGCCCGCGCGCGGCTGCCACCGCCGCTACCTCAGATGCCGGTTTCGATGTGGGAGGGGAGGAGCGAGCGGGGGGGAGGGAGAAAAGGAGCAGAACTCTCCTTAGTTGTCCTCATCCTCCCCCGCCTCTTTGCTTTGGCGCATGCGTAGAAGCAAGCACTTAACCGGCGACTGTTGCCGGGCTTTCTGCTTCTCCAAAAAAGCCGCTGGACGGGGAGGGGAGGGGAGGGAGGGAGGGGAGGGGAGGGGGCTGGGGGGGAGAAGGGCAAGAGCGGCGCGAAAAGGGCTGCTGGGAGCTGTAGTTTTTCTGTTCGCGAGGGGGGCGTTCCAGCCTGTATTCCGAAGTAAATAATACAGGTCGATAGGAAAGACGAGCGTGAAAGTGAGGAGAGGAAATCAATAAATCGTAAAAATGTGAGAGGAACGCTATGATAGGTCGACCAAGCAAAGGACGAAAAATTGAGAAGGGTAGTTTCGAGTCCAGTGTTCCCTCTAAGCTGAGTTAGTGTGAGCTCGCTCCCAGTTCTTTAGCCTCCAGCTCACACATTTTTGTCTTAGCTCAGGAAGGATGGCTCCAGAGCAAACTAAGTCATGCAGTAGCCAAATTGCTTGCTCACAACTTTAATGTCAGGAGCTCACAAAGCAGAATTTTTGCCCACAAGGCTCCCCAGTTTAGAAGGAGCATTGCTCCAGAGCAAACCAATTTGTGCAGTAGCCAAATCGCTTGCTCACAATTGTAATGCCAGTAGCCCACAAAGTAGCCAGTAGCCCACAAAGTAGAATTTTTGCTCACAAGCCTTAACAGCTTAGAGGGAGCATTGGTTAGGACCTATGCCGTCACATACCTACTGTGCGCCCTCTCCTTCCTAAATTCCACCTTTCCCAGTCATCACCTCCCAAATCTCCAGGAATGTCCCAAACCACAGTTGGCAACCCAACATCTCCTTACCTCTAAAGGTGGGGACACAGAGGGCTATAGAAAATCTTAACTGCTGGTCACATTCATATGGGATTGGCAGTGCTCCAAGCATTCTGCACCCGGACTGTTTGAGGCCCTAAAGAAGAAGAAGAGAAGAGATTGGATTTATACCCTGCCCTTCACTGCCCAAAGGTGTCTCAGAGCGGCTTACAAACTCCTTTCCCTTCCCCTCCCCACAACAGACACCCTGTGAGTTGGGTGGGGCTGAGAGAACTTCTGACAGAAACTGTCCTTGAGAGAACAGCTGTGCCAGAGCTTGTGACTGACCCAAGGTCACATCAGCAGGTGCAAGTGGAGGAGTGGGGAATCAAACCCAGTTCTCCCAGATAAGAGTCCGTGCACTTAACCACTACACCAAACTGGCTTAAAGATAAGCACCTGCCTAGGTCGCCAATGTTCAGTGTGTTTAAAATGCTTTACAGTCATCAAACTTTGCTTGTCCTGAGTTCCTGAAGGAGCACATTTTATATCAAACGTCCCTAGCAAGGATAAGCTGCAGAGATTCTATTATCTGTGCTTTTCAACTTATTGGGACACGGAGATGGGTTGCAGAGCTCTCCCTGCTGAGTCACAAGCTGGTATAAAGCCACCATTTGGGGCTGGTTTTTGGAAGGGCTCGCTTCTCATGCACAATCGTGGAGCGGAAGGGCCCTGCCGCCTTTCTGTATAACGTGTGCCAAGAGGAGAAGCAGGACAAAGCACTAAAGACATCGGAGAGGATTCCTTTTTAATACAGATGGGTTCGTTCTGGGGCTTTCGTTCTGCCATGTGACTGCAGGAAGGTTATGTGACCTCCTGTCACATGCTCCGTTGAGCTCATGCTGCCCCCAGCGTGTTAAAGACGGCACCTGAATCTGGGAAGTTTGAAGATCTGCATCACTGCGTATGACAAACGCCAGCATGAGACTGAATACCTCATATGACTGACCACTTGGGTTGGTCATTGGGGAAAATGTGAAGAAGAAGAGGAGGAGGAGGAGAGATTGGATTTATACCCCGCCCTTCACTACCCAAAGGTGTCTCAGAGCGGCTTACAATCTCCTTTCCCTTCCCCTCCCCACAACAGGCACCCTGTGAGGTAGGCGGGGCTGAGAGAGCTCTTGACAGAAACTGCTCTTTTTCAAGAACAGCTCTTATCAGAACTATGACTTGCCCAAGGTCATCCAGCCAGGTGCAAGTGGAGGAGTAGGGAATCAAACCCGGTTCTCCCAGATTAGAGTCCGTGAGGTGACATTTCCAGGAAAGTCTTGTATAACCTGGCTTGGGATCGCACATGGACTCTGCACTAGACTCGTCTTTCAGCATGGTCTCCCAAGCATGGCCTGTTTGAACATTCTCCCCTTGAGGACGTAACATTTCTCCCCTCATTTGTGAGACAGCTGCACCTGAGCCACAGCCACTTGTTCGGGGTGCTGATCCGAGAACTGTTAGCTTTACACGGTCTCCACTTCTCGGCTTCGCATCTCAAGCTGAAACAAAAGCAGCGGTTCCTTTTATTGCCCTTTCCTTGGCTTCCTCTTCTCCTGCTGGGGTGTCAGTGGCAGGATATGAGCAAGCAAAAGGTATTTTAAAGAGCCTGCGCTTGGCTCAGATTGCCCATAAACATCCCCACCTTGAGACAGGAAAGAAATCTTAATTGTGCCCTTCAGAATCCCTGTGTCACATCTGTTGGAACATGTGGCTAACCATCCCTCCCAAAAAGCACCTTTAGAGCGCTGACCTGGATAGCCCAGGCTAGCTCAATCTCATCAGATCTCGGAAGCTAAGCAGAGTCAGTCCTAGCTAGTATTTGAATGGATGACCTCCAAGGAATACCAGGGGCGTGACACAGAAGCAGACAATGGCAAACCACCTCTGAAACGTCTCTTGCCTTAAAAACAAGTCTAGCTCTCCACCTAGTGGTACATAACACCAAAGAGCTAGAACTTCTGGTTGCCAGACAATCTTAGGATCTCCTGGCTATACTGCACACACTGCTGGCAATGGCAAACCACCTCTGAAATGCCTTGCCTTAGAAACAAGTCTAGCTCGCCACCTAGTGGTACATAATGCAAAGAGCTAGAACTTCTGGCTGCCAGACGGTCTTTGGATCTCCTGGCTATACGGCACACACTGCTGGCAATGGCAAACCACCTCTGAAATGTCTCTTGCCTTAAAAACAAGTCTAGCTCACCACCTAGTGGTACATAAAGCTAAAGAGCTAGAACTTCTGGCTGCCAGACAATCTTAGGATCTCCTGGCTATACTGCACACACTGCTGGCAATGGCAAACCACCTCTGAAATGCCTTGCCTTAGAAACAAGTCTAGCTCGCCACCTAGTGGTACATAATGCAAAGAGCTAGAACTTCTGGCTGCCAGACGGTCTTTGGATCTCCTGGCTATACGGCACACACTGCTGGCAATGGCAAACCACCTCTGAAATGTCTCTTGCCTTAAAAACAAGTCTAGCTCACCACCTAGTGGTACATAAAGCTAAAGAGCTAGAACTTCTGGCTGCCAGACTGTCTTTGGATCTCCTGGCTATACTGCACACACTGCTGGCAATGGCAAACCACCTCTGAAACATCTCTTGCCTTAAAAACAAGTCTAGCTCGCCACCTAGTGGTACATAACAGCTAGAACTTCTGGCTGCCAATCTTCGGATATCCTGGCTATACTACGCACACTGACATACGATCATTATCAATTATTTTAGCACCTTTGGACTAGCAGCTGGCTGTCAGGTTCTGTGATCTCATATGCCACTGCGTGATGTCACTTAACAAGCATGGCACATGGATCCTACAAGGATCTCACTTCACCCTCATGAGCTACGCAAATGTGTCTAGAGAACAATGGGTGACAGGAACTCTTCAGAATAAGTCCCCGTGAAGGTTCTTCTAAAATCTTGCTCTCTGGCTACTAATGGTGTTAAGGGAGGGGCTGTGGCTCAGTGGTAGGGCATCTGCTTGGCAGGCAGGCAGTCCTAAATTCAGTCCTGGGCATTTCCAGTTAAAAGATCTGGCAACAGGTGATCGGAAGGACCTCTGCCTGAGATCCCAGAGTGTTACGGCCAGTCTGAGTAGACAACACTGACTCGATGGACCAAGGGTCTGATTCAGTATAAGGTAGTTTCATGTGATGTTATTTTTGCCCACATGCTTGAGAGACTCCCGCGCTCTATAGGCAGCAGAGTTTTTCAGGGGTCTCCGCTACTGCAGTGTTTCCAAGACTGTGGGTTAGGACCCAAAAGTGGGCCAGCCTGCCCTAATGGATGCCTCTACCCTTCCCATTGCTCTCTTTTGTATTTTGGAAACTTGGATCAGACTCCGGAAACAGTGTCTTCCGTGCCGTGCATTAGTTGGTATTTTTCTTCACTGCACATACATGTTCAAGAAGTAATGTCCTGAGGGTGACTAGAGTGAATTTCTTAGAATCTTAGGGGGCTTAGAGGGAGAAATGGAGAAAGAGAGGGTGGTCAGCAGCTGGAATGTAACCCCATACGCAAAAGCTGTGTACGTCAGAATGCCACTTGCTTCGGGTTCATAGTGGGAACAGCTGTGCCCTTTGTGCAATGTTTATCGGCTTCTCAAAAACACCTGGTTAGCCATGGTAGGAAATGGAATGCTGGAACAGTGCCGCGTGACGGAGTGAGCTCCCGTCTCTGGCCCCAGCTCCTGCCAACCTAGCTGTTTGAAAGCAAGAAATTGCAAGTAGATAAATAGGTACCACTTCGGTGGGAAGGTAACAGCGTTCCTTGTGCCTTGGCGTGTAGTCCTGCTGGCCCCATGACCACGGAAACGTCTTCGGACAGCGCTGGCTCTTCAGCTTGAAAACAGAGATGAGCACTGCACCCCTAGAGTTGGATTTGACTGGCTTTCGAGCAAGGGAAACCTTTAACCTTTAAAAACTTGCCTAGGATGCCAAAAAACCTTGGGCCAGCCCTGGATGGGACACCATGCCAAGTAAATTTGGGCTTGTGGGGTCAACACTCCAGCAAGGTTAGGAACCACTGCCCTTCTGTGAACAGAACATGAAACTTAATAGCTTGAGCTAGGCACTGACACATGGTTTTTATTAAATTCGGACCCCGTCTATTTTTCCATAATTGTGCCCTGCTTGCACAATTTGATATCCACCAAGTTTCACAAGTCACATGGCTGTGCAAGCCTAGCTGAGATAAAGAAGATCAGCCGTTCAATCTAGAGGCAAATATTCTCTCATGGGGGGGGGAATCAATATTGCTTTTATCCTCCATTACATAGGTTAGCTCCTATTTTATCCCTTTTTAGGCTAAAAGCTCTTTTAGGGCTCCTTTGACTTTTTGTTTTTGCAAATATCGCTTCTGAGATTGTTTTTAATTGAGGAAGAGGGAAGGGAGGGAGCGAGGAAGGAAGAATTTAACCCATTCCTCCAAGTGAGAAATCAGAAGAGAAAAATGCCCAACTGTTACTCAGGGCCCCCCTCCAATTTACTCACACGGGGAGGGGGGGAGACATAGAGATAACCAGCATGGGGTATGGAATAAGAGCTGCTACAGTGAGAAAACAGTAAGGGAGGAAAAGGCTAAACGTTCTCACTTTCTCCCAACACAGTTCTCCTTCCTGATAAAACAGTCCGAGAAGCTGAATTAGCAAATGGAAAAAAAGGTTGTCTAAAATAAACACGCAGGCAAGAGTCAGATGTAACAGAGCCCCAAACAATCACTCTGCTCTGAAATGCACTGATGCCCATCAATTTGTTTATTTGACAGGCTAGCAATTGGCTGAACAGTGCCAGACACAAAGCCATTCACAGAGAGGGCCTCCTGGTTGGCCAGAAAAAAGATCTCTGCTAAAGGAATGGTGCAAAAATCCAGAAAATGTAGCAACTTCACAGAACCTTCAAAGCATCACCCAGAGTTCCTCTTCCCTGTAGCTTTGGGACACACAGCTTGAAGCGGCATTAGGGCCTGGACTGAGCCTCAGTCTTCTGTTAAAGCCATGTGACTTTAATTTCTACAGTAGGGGTGGCCAAACTTGCTTAACCTAACAGCCATGCAGAATAAACGTCAGACGTCTGAGAGCCGCAAGACATGAACAAATATCACACACACGTTTTTATTGGAAAATATGCAAATTTGACTTTTTATTAACATTAAATTAGACTGTGTGAAAGAGCCGCATGCAGCTCCCAAACTGCAGTTTGGCCACCCCTGTTCTATAGTATAGTTGAATCTTTGGTTCTGTTTTCTGGAGGCTTCCTGGAGGCTTCTGGTACTGATAACTCTGGCCATAGAGGATGTTTTATACAGTCCAGAAGTCAGTGATGTCACTATCTGAATCAAAATGGACGGGGTATCTGAAACTAGATTCCTGCACTTTCCTTCATTTTCTGTGAGCTTCCTGACCCCCAAGACAGAGAGAAGGGGGAAGGATTTGGGTTGGTACATCGGGTCACATTCACGGTGGTCCTACGTGATAAGTACGGCAGTAGGCACATTGGCTGCTATAGGGCTGAGAAAGATCTATATCTCTGGTTTACTAACGGTGGGGAATTGGTGAGATCATGGTGGCTAGTCCAGAATGTTCTCAGTTTCATACAAGTGCACTATTTTAAGTATCGGATTGAAATATTCTATGCTGAATATTGAAATGCTATGTTGAATACTGAAATTGAAATGCTGCAAAGTGTTTTCTGTCTTAAGTGTGTATAACGGAATAAACAGAGCTTTGTTTAAGAACCACTGCCTCTCTCTATGCTAGATTCAGTCCCTTGCTAGTCTCCACCCAACCAATAAAAGAACTCAGGGGAACCGGGGCGGGGGGTTTCCCAGGAAAAGGGCCCGGCCCCAGAATCCCTCAGCACTGCTCCATTGGCATTCCTTGTTGCTTCCTGTCAAAAACAGACGCCTGCTCCAACCCATGATTATAGTTTGTGACCCACTGTTGCACCCCTCCCCCGTCAAACGCTTTAGCCAAATCAGTCGCCCAAGATTCCTTACTCTAACAATTCCACTAACCTTTTAGAACGATAAATCAAAAGTTAAAGAAATAAAACAACGGAGAATAAAGTGACAGAGCATTCTATTTATTTGACGCCAGAAATTAAACAGCCAGTTCCAAACTGGCAAATGGGAAGGCATTCAATCCCTCTTTGCAAAAACCCTCTTGGCCTTCATTTCCTTGTTCCACAGGACAAAAAAGAAGAATCAAACGAAAACAAATCAGAATACACCAGAGGCAACTGGAGTCCGACAGAGAAGCAGACCACGTAAGGGAGGGGTGGCTCCGTTCTCCGCCATGCGTTGCTTCAAGGTGACTTCGGAAGAAGCTGGCCTCATCTCGACGGGCCGCGGCGGTTTCCGACGGCGCTAGAGGAACACGGCTTAGACCACCGGCCGAGACTGCTGGGTCATCAGGATGCCGAAGCGTTTCTTGATGGTGATCCTGTGGCGGGAGTACTTGTCATCCGGCGAGAAGCGGGCAGGATGCGCGGAGCACGTCGGCTGGCCAGAGGGGCCTACCTTCTGCGTTGCACGGAGAAGAAGACAGGATAATTTGTGAGCCAAAGCAGTCCAGACAGGACTTATCCCACTCTTAGAAGCACCGCGTTGGAAATCACAGTTCTATGGTTTCCATCAAAACTTTTTAGGTCCTCAATATTTCTAGGAAAAGCACCCCCCTCCTTTGTATTTCACAGCGATCTCTACTATAAACTGGGTATACTCAGTTCCTGCCCAGGAATTAAGATCGCAGGGTGATCCTTGGCTGTCCCATCAATCAATGAAGCTTGTTTCGTGGGTACACAATAGAGGGGGGGCCTTTCCAGTGGCAGCCCCGTGATCATGGAACAACCTCCCCCGTGAAGTGCATCTGGCCCCCTCACTTTTGATCTTTAGGGAACAGTTTAAGATAGTTTTATTTAGGACTGCATTTGATTCATTTACTAGCAATCCTAAATTTTGATTTTAAATTCTGGGTTTTTAAATATATACATATATACACACACACTTTATGTATTGTATTCTATGTATTTTACCCATATTGTAAGTTGACTTGAGTCTTGCAATGAAATAAGGCAGCTAATAAATGTTTTGAACAAGAAAATGGATCATTCCCACCCTAGATTACAATGCCTCCTGACAAGAGTATTGGATCCCCTCCCTGCAGGAGAACAGATACACGGACAGGAGCGGAGCCATCAGTTTAGTTCGGAGAAAAGTCAGGGAAGCAAAGATCAGCCGTTTCTTACAGTCCAAAGCTGCACAAATCACGAGTTGCACAGATCACAAGACGGTGTCATGCAGTGCTTTGCGGGCCATAGTGCTTGTAGCCAGTGTCCCCTCTAAGCTGAGTTAGTGTGAGCTAGCTCACAGTTTTTTAGCCTCCAGCTCATACATTTTTGTCTTAGCTCAGGAAGGACGGCTCCAGAGCAAACTAATTTATGTAGTAGCCAAACCACTCACTCACAAACTTTAATGCCAGCAGCTCACAAAGTAGAAATTTTGCTCACAAGAGCTTAGAGGGAGCATTGCTTGTAACACACCCATTTCACCTGTGGCCACCCTACCAATACACACAGACCCAATAACTGCAAGTCCATTTCCCCAAATTCAAAACTCTTATCTGGTGAGCAGATGTGTGTTTGTTTCCTGAAGTTGGCCACATGATATGTTGAACTATATATGTTGGGAACAGGCCCGTTTTTATGGTAACAGGACGGAAAGATATGCACACCCCCAAACACTACAAGAGTCACTCTTGATGACTACTTTCAACCACCAGACCTTAAAGAATCACTTTTCAGGAAGCAGGTGTCTCCCCCACACCACTATATTTGGGAAAAACCAGAATTAGCACATATTATTGTCTATTATACTCCTGGCATATTAAACCCCTCTTTAAAAATACTCTGCATATTTTGAATCTATTGTTACCCAAGGCTTACAGAAAGACTCTAAGATTTAAAAGAACAGATCACAGCCGTAGGAGGAACTTGGAGGGAACCCAACACCCCACGTCCTTTAGAACCTTTCCCATTCTTTTCCACCATAGGGCTCTGGCACATTTCTCCCATAGACGCAGGAGAGCTAGAAACGCATCTTAAACCCATTTAAGACAAAGAACGGGATGGGAAAGATCAAGGTGACTAGCTACATACAAAGATCCCACCTGGGATGCCAAATACCTGCAACTATTGTTTTACAAACAGGGGAAGACAGAGGCAAATCAGCTCTGTAGCATCTGGGATTTTAGGGATGCTGAGGGGGAGAAGCCAAACACCACCTGGGTACGCAGTTCTAAAGTTTTGGGGTAAGCTTCTCACCTTGAGCGTGTAGACCCTGTCTCCCTGCTCATTGAGATAGTATTGTAGGAACATTATGCAGATTTCGCCTTCTCGATTTCCCAGCCGACGACGTAGATCAGCTTCTTACTACAATCGCGCACTTGCATCCAGGAAACACACGTGTCCACCAACCCCCTGTGCTTCCTGGGAAACGCAGTCTCGAAATCCTCCAAGAAGTGAACGCAAAGAAATGACGCATTTCCCCAAAGCATTCTGGGAAATGAAGTCAGCCCTCTCCAACGCTCGTGGCACGCTTGCCGGGACCGTTCCAGTCCCAGGGCGGCAGATCTGCCCAATGCATTCTGGGAATTGTAGTCTCTTGCTCTCCAGCAATTTGTCGCAGCTATTGTGCTGGGAAGACGTCTATTTATTCATCTTCTTTGCAGTTAGCCGCCCCTCGAGCATGCGTCCGGAAAGACAGCCTATAACATTTCTAAATACATAGACAGCGTATCCTGATATCACTAAAGCATTCGGGCGGCTTTATTATTTTTTTTTATCCAGGCTTCGGAAACAAAGAAAGGCTGAAAGCTGTGTTCTTGCTTTATTTTTGATGGCAGACAGAGATGGAGACCCCGTGGAGTGTCCCTTCCAAAGTCTTGCATGACAAGTCTAGGGCTGCCAACCTCCAGGTGGGCGCCTGGAGAACTGGAATTACGACATGAACATCAGTTCTCCAAAAGTGGTGTTTTATCCAGAGTGCTGCTGGACTAGTAACCTGGGAGGCTCAGATTCAGATCTCCACTCTGTCGTGGAGGCTTGCTGGGTGACCGTGGGCTAGACACACACAACACCCTCAGTCTCACCTGCCTCACAGTGAGGATAAAATAGAAAAGTGGGGTATAATAAATAAAATAAACATGTAAATTATGCCCAAAACTTGACAGCCTCTGTCTGGTTTGAAAAAAATTAAAACACAGTTTCAGGATGCCAGTATCAAATTTGGGGGCAGTAGAACATCTTAATTGCTTGGCAATATATCTAATTGCATGCATCAGGACTGACAGAGATTCAAGTGCCTGTGATTTGTCCTCACTCGGATCTCTGGTCTCTGCATAACCATGGGGTATATTGTAAAGCAAGCTAGCACAAATGCACACAACTCCAAGGTCAGACTTCTCTCACAGTATGGGGGCTGGGAGATCAGATCTTAGGTTAGGCCTCGTAAAGAATTCTCATTACTCTGGCAAGGCTGCGTTTCCCAAAGTTCCATGCTGGAAGCCATGACAGTTAAACAGCTCCAAATGGGTTTGGGTTCTCAGCCTTGGGGCTTGTTGACCTTTGTTGTGGTTAACACTGCTCCTTCATCAACCGCTTGATGTCAGAGCCGACACCACGAGTCAAGCACACCTCACAAACCATCCCTGTAGCCAAAGCCTTGCCATTTTATTTGGGGCTAGATTGGTCCATGGGCGCATGTGACCCTTGGCATCATTTGGGTCGGAAGGGGGCCGGAAGAGGTTCGTATCTCTGAGGTGTTCTGATGCTAGCAAACCCCTTGTTCCCATGAGTTGTCCAACAGCTAGTTAGTTTGGAATTGGGAATGCCAAATCATCAGAAAAAAAAGAGTTGGATCCGGTTGGGTTAGGGTTGCCAGCTCCAGTTTGGGAAACTTCTGGAGATGAGGGGTGCAACATGACATCTGGGAAGGAGGCAGGCCTCGGTGGGATAGAATGCCGTACAGTCCACCCTCCAAAGCAGCCATTGCCTCTAGAAGAAGCAATCTGTGTCGTCTGAAGATCAGGTGTAACTCCCAGAGATCTCCAGGCCCCATCTGCAGGTTGGCAAGACTAACTCCACCAGTGCTTTCAAAACAGCAGTGCTTTTAAAACAGCAGCTTGGTAATCATCAGGTGATGGTTTCTACTGCATGAAGATGAGTGCTCCCACTTGCTAACCTCTCCAGATGAAGTTACTGTTCCAGGCCCTGGAGCTGCTGGGGACAGTTGGAAAGCGGGGAGTTCTAGTTGGCGGTCCCACCACAAATGGGGGGAGCACCCCCTCACTCCTGGGGCAGGAGCAAGAATGAGATCTCACCCTGCTGCCCATTCACTCGTGTGGTACGTGTGGCTATTCAGGAAACAGCTCGGAGACTGAAACGGAGGTTTGTTGTGCAGGAAGGGGGAATGGGTCGGGTAGAACCTCAACGTCCTCCTCAGAACCTACGAGACATCTACATTCTGGAACTGTTTCCACTCAACCTTCCCACTGACTTACCCGCTCAATCGACAATGCAGGATCTTCTTGGAAACCAAACGACAACATTGTGACGCCACTTCCCGTCTTTCTTTCCGCGACGGCCCACCTCACTGGACTTCGCGGGGCACAGAGAGAGGGCTGCCGTGTCCGTCCGAACAGCTGTTTTGTGCCCCTTCAGGGCCATGACCGCCCAAGCCCACATCCCAGGCCCTGGCCCTCCTTCCTGCCCCCCCACAGCCCCCTCCCTGCTTCTGCCCGCCTTCCCGGGGGCCACCCTACTAGTCACCTCGGCTGACGCGCCGGGAAGCAAGTTGATCATCAAGCTAAAAAGGGAAGGGCCCGTGGTGGGGGGCACCGAGGAAGTCCCCCGTACTCAGACGTTCTTCCTTACCGGGATGCCACTGGGGTGGGCCGCCCCACGCCGAGATGGGCCTTCAGGGCCCGGCATCCACACTGTGTTGGTGACGAAAGCTGTGGAGGATCCGGGGGTAGGAAACCGAGAGTGCCGGAGGCCGTTCCGCCAGCCCGAGCTCCCCCTCCCAGCGACGCCTCCTTTGCCTGCACCTCCAAAGGGGTTTATGAGAATTACCGGCGTTGGCAGCGCTACAAGGCCTTGGCCAGGCGCCACTTTCCGGCCACGCCTGATGCCGAGGCTCTCGCCTGTTTCTTCATGTGAGGATCACAGTGGTAAAGAGCATAGCTTGGGAGACAAGGGGCGAGGAGAGGTCACAGGGAGAGTCTAGGGGACATCAGGCCCGTAGCTACAGGGGGGCCTCTCGGGGCCCAGCCCCCTGATTTACTGCTGAAGCCCCCCAATTTCCCATCTATTCCTGCCCCCCCAGTTCTATTTTTAAATTTTATTTGTAGTGTTCACTTGGGGTGTGTGCGCAGGGTGTGTGTGTGGGTGCCCCCTGACTTCTTTAAAAGCCCCTCGAATTTAAAAATCCTGGCTACGGGCCTGGGAGACACAGGTTGCAAGAGAGGAGTAAGGGACATGAGCAGGGTTGCCAACATCTAAGTGGGACCTGGAGGGCTCCTGGAATGACCAGTGATCTCCAGAGATCAGTTCTCTGGGAGAAAATGGCTCCTTGGGAGTATCAGCTGTATGGAATTACACCCAGCTGAGTTCCCACCTCTCCCCAAACCCCATCCTCTCCAGGCTTGTCCCCTCCAAATCTCCAGGTTCTCCCCCAACCCAGAGTTGGCCATCTGCACAAAACTGAAATATGAACCAGATAAAATGCGTATTGAATTGTTGAATGCAGGGTATTGACCTTGAGAGGATGACAGGGAAGGGGTTGGTGGCCAAGGTCTCCACACAGATGGGCCTCCCCACTGTGGACCTCCTGATGGCACCTGGTATTTTTGGCCACTGTGTTGAGAGAGTGTTGGACCGGATGGGCCATTGGCCTGATCCAGCATTGGCTTCTCTTATCTTCTTAGAATACAGATTGGTGAGGAATTTTGTCTTTTTCTGCATGCAGTCTGAAACATCAGATCACATGAAGCTCCCTTGTACTGAATCAGACCCTGGTCCATTCGGGTCAGTCTGCTCAGACTGGTTGCCGCTCTCCAGGGTCTCGGGCAGAGGTCTTTCACATCACCTCCTGCCTGATCCTTTTAAAGTGGAGATGCCGGGGACTGAACCGGGAACCTTCTGCATGGCAAGCAGATGCTCTGCCCCCGAGCCACAGCCCCTCCCTGATGGAAAACTCGTAATGAAAAACTGACCGTTATGTTAACGATGGAGCAGGCATTCCAATGTATAGCTTCACAATCTATGAGTCACCTGATACAATCAGAAGAATCAAGCGGTATTGGTAAGGCTTTTCCGAGATTGTACCACCGCAGGCACCAGGTGTGTGTGTGTGTGTGAGGGGGCGTGTCCATGTTAGAATGCTACACTCTGGGAATTTTTATTTTGAAAAAAAGTAACACAGAATCCTGCGCGTAGAAAAACAACACCCTCAAAGTAGCCTGAGCCTTTTGCAATGGGGGACCAGATTTCTATGTGCAGGGAGGGTTTTTTTCCCCCATAGGGAGCATTCGGTCAGGCCCACGAACCCGAAATGGTACCATCCCCTTGAGTCTGGTGATTGTATTCTAAGTCGGAGTGCTGTAACCACTGATCCATGCTGTCCGGTGATACCAGGAAAGCGAGCAAACGAGGCCCTTGTTTCGGAGCAGTTGGGGAGTCATAATGGTCGATGGGCATAAGTCCAGAGGGAGGCCGAGGGGGGGACATTCCTGGGGAAGGTGCGTTTCAAAATCCGAGATGTTCTGCAACCTCGAAATGTGATGCTCTTTTCACCTCTTCAGCCCCGTCCTCCGCTCACTGGCCCGCCTGCGTCCTGACATGACCCTGGAGGATGGGGTCCCCCGCGCGATCCAGGAATGGGAGCACAGCAGCAACTTTGAGCGCATGATCTTCTACGAGATGGCGGAAAAGTGAGAAGAGGCCACGTGCCGTTTTGGTGTCGTTCCAACAGGCCCCGACGTTGGCGTCTGGTTGGGTGGAGGAGAAGGCAACCGACTCTCCATGCTGTCCATAACCCCTCCTCTCCTCTCTCAGGTTCATGGAGTTTGAGGCAGAAGAAGAGCAACAGATCCAGAAGATGAAGCTCTTGGCTGGTTGCTCCCAGTTCCAGGCCCCCGTCCCCAAGCCCACCAAGCTGACCCCCTCCCCTGCCACTGAGTCTGGTCAGCAGCAAGGTAAGGCCTTCTGATCGTTCCTCATGGCTGAAGGGAGAAGAACTGAATCCTCACACCCGGGGCTATTTCTGGGCAGGAACGCACAGGAACAGAGTTCTGGCTGACTCTCAAGTTGGCCACGCTCAGCAGGAACTCATTAGCATAATAGGACACACCCAACAGCAGAAACTCATTAGGATTGGCTGCATTTGGGGTGTGTGGCCTAACATGCAAAGGAGCTCCTGCTACAGAAAGAGCCCTGGGTTTTGACAACAAGCAAGGTAAACAGAATAAGAAGCAAAAGGTGGGTGTGGCTGGACGACCACACTTCTTGTAATATGGGGGTGTGGCCTAATATGCTAATGAGTCTCTGCTGGATTTTTCTACAAAAAAAGCCCTGCTCACACCGCAGCTCTAGGTGGTCAGAGGATTACTGCAGGCCTGCACATGAGGCCTGGAATCCCTACTGATCTCCAGTCTACCGAGATCAGTTCCCTGGAGAAAATGGCTGCTTGGATTCTATAGCATTATGGCCCATGGAGATCCTGGGCAGGGAAGGGTTTGGGGAAGGGAGGGTGTTAAGTATAAGACTCAACAAAGGATTCAGCTTCAAGTGATTTCAGCTTTATTAAACAGCAACTGTAAGTCAGGAACACACAACAACAAGGGGAGCACAGCTCCTTCTTTTAAACTCTCCCGGGCTGTCAAAGCCACACCCATAACAAGTTAAAGACCAATGGCATTGCAGGGATAAAGGCCAATCAGGACCGTTCCCTCTTTGCAACGATCTCACACAGTGATTGGTATTTACAGGAGGTTTCGCAGAAACCGACCAATAGCAATGCGACATCTGAGGAGCCACATTCCGACTCAAGCTCAACATGTGAAAAGATAGCAGCGATTCACATTCAATACATAACAGAGGGACCTCACCAGGGTACAGTGCCATACCCTCCATCCTCCAAAGCAGCCATTTTCTCCAGCGGAACCAATCTCTGTAGCAGGGCGGTCAGGTTGGGGTTGGAAAATACCTGGAGACTTTGGGGGTGGAGCCAAGAGAGGGCGGGGTTTGTGGAGGGGAGGGGCCTCAGCATAGCACAATGCCATAGAGCGGGGGTGTCAAACTCATTTGTTATGAGGTCTGGATCTGACATAAATGAGACCTCGTCGGGCCGGGCCATGCGTGTCATAAAATGTAATGCCAGGTAGCGGAGAGATAAACTTTATAAAGGACACAAACACAAAAGGGGTTTTTTTTAACCTAAAATAAAAACATGCTTAAAAAATTAGCACTCTTGCAATATTTTGTTTATTTAACAGTGTCTGATCACTGACACCTCTTGCTCTGAATTATTACATCAAAATGTCTGTGCTGTTGCAATCCTGAATATGCTGTTCAGGTGTGTATCTGCAAGCTGCAAACCTCAAATGATGCAGCAGCAGCAGCAGAACTGGAAGAAGCAGCAGAAGCCGGCCAGTTCCACTGTGGGCCTGATAGAAGCCCTCCGGGGGCCTGATTTGGCCCCCGGGCGGCATGTTTGACACCCCTGCCATAGAGTCCACCCTCCAAAGCAGCCATTTTCTCCATGGGAGCTGATCTCTGTCAGCTGGAGCTCAGTTGCAAAAGCGGGAGATCCCCAGGCCCCACCTGGAGGCCGGCAACCCTACTCTGTAGTCTGGAGATCAAGTCCTAATTCTGGGAGATCTCCAGGACCCACGTGGAGGTTGGGAACCCCGGCATTTGTTGATGACAAAGGCATCCCTGCAATCACACTGCCTCGCCCCTTTTCGTGAGTCGCCGGTCCGCCAATGGCGAGAGGAATGTACCATTCCAGTCCACCCGGGTACGGCAGGGCAGCCTCTCTTTGGGTTTACCCCGCTGTCTCTTTGTTCCACCTAAGTTTACATCCCCAAGAAGTCAGCCTCCAAGAGCCGCCAGCCCCGCCGTCGCCAGCGGCGCCCCCCCAGCACTTCCACCCCGGGGGCGCCCAGGGAAATCCCCGCCGAGGCGGTGCACCAGTATGCGGAGATCATGGAAGGCCTGGAGACGAGCTGGGAGGAGGAAGAGGACAAGAAGAAGGAGCCGGGGGGACGCAGGGACCCCCGAGACCGGGAGGATGGGCTATTCCCGGACCCCAGCTTGCTACAGTATATTGATCAGCTGTGCAGCGATGAAGAATTTGTCTGTAAGGTGAGGGGGCAAACCGGGGTGGCACTGGGAAGAACTTGCGTGTTTGGGCCTGCACGGCACACGTCAGCCGGCTTGAAGTCATGGCAGTTCCTTGGTCCCGTAGAAAGGGGAGTTCAACACACTGCTGTCATTTATAGCGGCAGCCGTGCGGTTGACGTTCTTCATTTGGGCACGGCATCGGGTCCGTCCGGTCCGAGCACAACTCCTGGCCTGTTCTGTCTGTGCCGCAGCCATTCCCTGCTCCTTCTCGATGCTGGGTGTTCCCAAGCGATGGACCAGGGCGTTCAGAGGACTTCTCATTTTGCTTTCCCCAACCCCACCGCCTGAGAGCCAGTTTGGTGTAGTGGTTAAGAGTGGTGGACTCTAATCTGGGAGAACCGGGTTTGATTCCCCCAGTCCTCCACATGCCGCTGCTGGCGTGACCTTGGGTCAGTTACAAGTTCTCTCTGAGCTGTTCTCTCAAGGGCAGTTCTGGAAAGAGCTCTCTCAGCCCCACCTACCTCACAGGGTGTCTGCTCTGGGGAGGGGAAGGGAGATTGTAAGCCGCTCTGAGACTCCTTTGGGTAGCGAAGGGCGGGGGATAAATCCACTCTCTTCTACTTCTAAAAAGAACCCTGTATTATCAGGCTGCTCCTTACGCCCATTCATGGCCTCACTCCCTTTTCATAGCCAACCTGTCCCGTCTTACATTTTGCCTTCCCCATCTTTGGCCCCTTCTCCTGCCCTCCCGTCTCAGCTCAGTGCTCCTCGATCTGCACCTACAGATCTTGGTCTGACACCCTTCGTAAATTGGGAACCCTCTGGCCAATAGATGTCTTTGTGGACCTATTGCCGGGGCCGGCATCAGCATACCCAAAAGTGGTGCAGCTGCCGTGGCCCAGGGTTTCTCCCAGGGCCCACTACCACTAAGCCGCCTAACCACACACTGTCAGGAGGGGAAGCACCGGGGTGTACGATGCTAGCGCTCCAACCAGGCACAGTGGTCACAGTTCCATCTGCACACAAAACCCAGCGCCACTGGCGAAAGGGCACACAGTCAGTGTGAAGGCTCCCAAATGGACGGGAGAAGGAAGGACACACCGACAGGTTGTAGAGGTGGGTGGGCTTGAAGGAAAGCTTGAGTGTGTGTGTGTGTGTGTGGGGGGGGTCCTGGTGATTGTCAGAGGAGGGGAGGGGGCACAGGCATGCTCTCCCCGGGACTCTCCTAAACCTGGAACCGGCCCTGTCTGTTGTGGATTACAGTCTCTCCAAACTGCGGAGATATTTGCTCCTCTTCCGGCAGGCGTAAGACGATGAGTGGCCACATTTTGTCTTCCTTTTCCTGGCAGGTGGAAGCCGTCGTCCATCCGCAATTTATAGCTGACTTACTGTCTGCAGAGAGAAGTCAAGATCCCTTGGACTTGGTGGAGGAACTGGAGGAGGAGTTAAACTTAACACCCAGCCAGGTAACACAGTAGCCCAGAGCAGGCGGACAACCCCAGACTTTCACTGGATGCCTGGGGAGGGGCGGGTGGGTGTGGGCACGCTGGCTCTGCCCCCTGCCCCCACACAATTGCTTGTGAGGCAAACAGGTGAGACCACACGGAGGAAGTGGCCAAGCTTACATCCCCTCCCTCTGATCAGTAGCACGGCTTTCCGAAGGCTGCTGATCGCAGGAAGGTTCCCACAGCCACTTCCTCTGTGTGGTCACCCCTGTAGGAGCTGGGGGGCGCCCTCCGTGCCTCCCCACACCCCCAGGGAACATGTGGAGCTGTCGCCTGTACCAGGCTAGAGAACGAAATCCGTGGTATGGGAATCAGAGTGAGTGGGGGCAAATTCACTGTTTGGACCTATTCCTGGTCCAAAGTATGGTGGTCGTGGAAACCAAACCAAATGGGTCATGGGCCCAACCCCCCATTATTTGTATCACAGTCCGGCCATCTCACTGGTGGCTTTCAACTGGGAACAGGGAACGTGAGCTGTACTGTCTCCCCATCACCTTCACTGTTCATAAGACTGCCTCCCCACGGGCTGCTTAAGCTGGGAGGGAAGCACTATGGCCATTTCTCATGGTAACCATCTTCAAATCCGCTAGTGTGATGCCTGTTTGTGGATCTGAAGATTGCTACTGTGAGAAATGGCCATAGTGCTTGCCAAATGAATTAATTGCAGAGGAATGTCAACGCCACCCATCCTGATAAAGTCTGAAAACGAAATGAGACAGCTATGCATGGTCCGTTGTGGTGCCGATGGCGTTTGCATTGCTCCAAGTAAACTGGACATTGAATAAGAACTTATAAGTCTGTGGATATTTTTCTTGGGCATAAATATAGCAGGGTTGTTTTGCTCTTTTCCACCACGTAGAGGTTGGCAGCCCTTCCGGAAACCAATATTGGCAGTGGCCTACAAAAAGCTGGATTCTACACATCGTAGTGTTGGCAACTCCCATGTTGGGGAATTCCTGGAGATTTTGGGGTGAAGAGCCTGGGGAGGGGAGGAACCTGAGCGGGTTATGTTGCCCACGAAGCAGCCATTTTCTCCAAGGGAAACTGTTCTTCCTTGTCTGGAGATCAGTTGTGATTCCAGAAGATCTCCAGGCTTTGCCTGGAGGTTGGCAACCCTATGTACGTGACCAGCTCCCTTCAGGCTGACATGGCCGAGAAGGCTTTTCCCATAACCACTCTGCATTGCAAAGGTCATATCTGTAGGTCGATTTTTCTTTCTATCTCCAGTTGATACAGAAGAGGCTTCTGGTGTTATCCGAAGAGGAGAGGGACCCCTCCATTTGCCCCACATCCCATTCAGACTCTACCCCCTCCCAGTCTGAGGAAGAGGATGAGGCCAGCAACAGTGGTAAAGGAAAAGAGAGTTCATCCGAGGCCATCAAGAGGACTTCTGCTGACAACGGTATCAGGACAAGTCAGCCAGAGATGCCAGGACCAGGAACTGGTTTTCTGTTAGTTCCTTCCTCACACCAGCATGTGGGGAAAGGAGATTTTCCACCAAAGGCTGGCAGAATTTCCTTGAGTTCATCTCTGTGTGGCAGCCATGGCTCTCAGGCAGAGAGAGCGTTACCCACTCTGAAGAACACAGATGAAAGGGAAACCCAAAATTTACAGAAACAGAACCCAGTTGGACTTAATTTAGGACAGGCCAAAGGAATCCCACCTCATGCCCAATGGGACAAAATCAGTCCCATCACAGCAGAAAACAACAGCCTAACTGGAAATAAAAGTTCACCAGAGGATATGACAGGACAGGGAGTTCAAAGACCACGGAGCACACCATGTGGTAGGAAAGATGGCGGACCAGGAAAGGTCAAAGGTCAAGATGAGACCCAAAGGGCTCCAGAGCAGGTCAGCCATACTGTCAAAGCACAATCCCATGAAGAAACCCAGCTAGTCTGGCAAAATTTAGAACCGGCCCACAACGCATGTGGAAAACAAGATGTTCAACAAGGGGAAGTCAAACACGAACAGAAGTTTCGAGCTATCTGGGAAGGGGAGGAACATACTCCCAAAGGGATCAGCTGTGCTAATCAAAATATAAACAAAATGTTGTTAGGGGACCACACATCAGCAGAAGGAGCTCTGCAGAATTTGAACGGACATGGAGAACGACATTTTGAAAAAGTCACAGGTCAGCCCCAAGACCAAGCTATTAGGGGGTCTGAGGATACCTCAAGTAGAACAGGGCTTGACAATCAAGGTACAGGTATGGAATCTCAGAGGGACAACCAGACCAACCGATTTAGTGAGCAGTCCATTCAGCCTGAATGTAAAAATCAGGACGGCGGCCAACGAGAGGTGCTCCGAGGCCACATCCCAGTTCTGGCTTGCAGGAAAGGGCTGAATTCTGCCCTTAATGCAGCTCTACCTCACTGTGGGAGCATGGTGTCATGTAGCAAAAGCTTAGCCGGACGAGAACATCGAACGTCAGTGCTTGCTGGATCTGGAAAACCACCCGATGGCCGAGAAGCCAAGGTCAGATTGCCGAAGAAGCCACAGATTGGCTGGGAGAAGACAAAGTGCACCCCTGTCAAGATAAAGAGCAGCTCAGGCAAGGCCTTGAGGTGCTGTGCAGATAATTTAGCACCGTCGACATCCACTGAACAAGATGGCCGACAGCCATCTTGCCTGCCCATACTGGAAACCGATCAGCAAGTTAACTGCCCTGTCTTCACACCATCTGTTGAACTCCGTGGGTGCAAAGGGAATCATTTGGCTTCAACTGATTCTATTGAGGTGAGAGTACTCAAAGGCCAACTGCCAAGAATCTCTACCGAGCATCTGTCATTTTCCAATCGCTCAGGGCTATTATCTCCATCTCTGAGCATCCAAAAGGATGCCGGCAACACTGAAAAGTTCCAGAAGGCTCAGTGGCCATACACAGACCAAGGGGAGGTTACTCCACGGCTGGGAAACCAACCTGTTATTAGGCAAATTCTGAATCCCTCAGACTGTATCGTTGCAGTTGAAGCTGATGAGGGCAACTGTGGTCGTAGTGGGGATCACACCCCCGTGCCCTCCAGCAGTAGCAAAACAGCAGAAGTGCTTTCACCCAGACTCAGCAACTGTGATGAAAACGATGAGCCAAATCAGAGAGTTGAGTGCAGCAATCTGTTGTCTTCCGAAGGCCAAAGTGAAGGCAATTCAGGAAGTGAGGTAAGGAACCTGGGCCTGATAGCAGAAACGCAAGATTTGCTTGAGCCAGCTACCGAGGCCAGTGCTACCCTTCTGGAACTTTCTGGAGGGAACGTAGAACGTGATCGTAAATATGGTGCTAAAGAAGAGCAAGCGGAAGAGGAGGATGAAGAAGATGAAGAGTTGTCCAGTTTCTCCTCCTTGCTCGCCTCCAAGCTCAGCCTCTCACCTCACTGTTCCCAGATGCCTTGCCCAAAGGAACAAGAGGACACGGTGCCCTCATCACCCACTGAGAATGAGAAAACGGTTTCTAAGACAAGGCACTCAGTCCGCATACAGGTGCCTCAGGAGGCCATTGTTCTGCTGAGCAGAAACTTGGGTGCCCACCCTACCATACACCGTAGCCATAAGAGAAAGAGCAACAATTTAGGCACGCGGAGGAGCAAACGTCTACGTAATCAGTAACTGAGCCTCCGACAGAAGCCGATGCCAGGTGGATATTTCATCTGCCTCCAAGTCCCCATTCCAGCTTTATCTTTTATGTTGCCCTGACATTTCAAAGCCCCACCCCTCTTTGGATGATGGATCTCCTCAGAAGGGACCTGCTGAGGGGGTACAGATTGGTTTATGATCTGAGGAAACATGACTCTTGTGGGGTAGGGGAGGCTGTTATTTTGTTCAATTTCCTTAGCCCAGTAAAGAGAGTTGCCAACCTCTTTGTTGAGTGCAAATCAGAGGTGTTCTCTACAGGGCAACAGGAAACCGACTTCTCGTTCATGGCCCACATAGTGTGGACTTTTGAGGTGTGGTCTCCATTACTGTTCTCAGTCTCCTGAAGCAGTGTGGTGCAGTGGTTAGAAGGATAGGCTGGGGACCAAACCAGATGAGATGCTGGTTGTTTTGCGTCAGAGAAACAGCCGGTGAGGGAAGGTCTTCCACCTCACCCCGTGTCATGGTCCTGGTTTGAATTATGTCTGGCATGCCAGCTATTTGAAAGAAAAAAACCATCTGGGAGCCCCATGCACAGAATGGTCAAAGGGATTTTTTTTTGGGTGGGGTACCCTAGCTGGGGAGACCTGGCTTCAAATCCTTGCTCAGCCATGGGTGACTTTGGGCCAGACAGTCTCTCTCAGTGTTACTTACCTCACAGGATTATTGTGAGGAGAAAATTGAAGAGGAGAGAGAGAGAGAGACACTCACGCCGCTCTGTGTTCTTTGGAGGAAGGCCAGAGCTAACAACCTGATAGATATTGTTTTCTTCAATCTTTTTTTCCTCCCAGTTGGGAATCACCTTTGTTTTAAAAAGTACCATATACACCTTTTATTATAGAGATATAGATATTTATTTTATATATAAAATAGCACTTCTTTATATATTACAAAACAGAAATCGGAACAAAAAGCAACAAGATCGTCATCCTTCCGTCCTCCCTTCCCCTCATGAAAACAGGAAAAAAAAGGTCAACAACAAACAAACGTGAAATAAAATAAAATGATATAATTAAACATAACAAAAAATTTAAAAAAAAAAACCTTTTTAAAATAAACGGAGAGAAGCCCCAATCCCCAAAGAATTTGCGGCTCTGGTTCCCCGGTTACGGTTGCCCTGAGATGGCGGTGTCTCCGCCCCCCCGCCCAACCACCATGGCGGCACGGAGCTAGCAAGCGAGCGGAGGGAGGGGTCTGCGTGGCCAAGGGTGTGGCATGGCTGTGTGTGGGGGTTTTTGTCTTTGTTTTGTATACACATGGCTAAAGAGGTCTGGGCGGGTTTTCAGTCTGCCTTGCTTTTGGGAGAGGCTGCTGCAGGGGTGCCATTAGCATAGGCGGGTGGGGGGCCAGGCTTGGTCAGAGTGCAGGCCGCAGGGAGGCGTAAATACGTGCTAAACAGGCGAGCATAGTCAGGGTGACGGAGAGAGAAATCCTGGAACTCATCTGTGTGGGGAAAAAAAAGACAGAGGGTAAGAACGTAAGAAGAGCCCTGCTGGATCAGACCAACGGTCCATCTAGTCCAGCATCCTGTCTCAAACAGTGGCCAACCAGTTCCTCTGGACGGCCAACGACAGGGCATAGATGTCGGGGCCTTCCCCTACAGTTGGCTCCTGGCTCTGGGATTCAGAGGCTTAGTGCCTCTGAATGTGGAGGTTCCCCTCAGTTACCATGGCTAGTTGCTACTGATAAGACTTATCCTCCATGAATCTACCTAGTCCCCCCTTTAAGCTTATTCCTGTGGCCATCACTACATCCTCTGGCAGCGAGTCCCACGTTTTCATCACTCCCTGGGTTAAGTAGTATTTCCTTTTGTCCGTCCTGAATCTACTGCCCATCAGTTTCATTGGATATCCTCCAGTTCCAGTATTTTGGAGGAGGCAGAAAAATGTCTCTGTGTCAACTATTTCCACCCCATGCATAATTTTAAACCTCTATCATGCCCCCCCACCCCGCTGTCTCTTTTCTAAACAGAAAAGTCCCAGACTCTTCAGCCTTTTCCTCATAGGGGAGGTGCTCCAACCCACTAACTATCTTGGTTGCACTCCTCTGTACTTTTTCCAGCTCTTCAATGTCCTGTTGGGAGATATGGTGACCAGAACTTTGCACCGTATTCCAAATGAGGCCGCACCACGGATCTACACAGGGGCATTATAATATCAGCTCTTTTATTCTTAATCCCTTTCCTAACAATTCCTAACACAGAGTTTGCCTTTTTTCACCGCTGCAGCACATTGGGTTGACACTTTCATTGAGCTTGTCCACTATGACCTCAAGATCTTTTTCCCTCAGCAAGTTCAGACCCCATTAGCCTATACTTGAAGCTGGGACTATTTTTGTCCCAATGTGCATCACCTTACCCTTACCGACACTGAAGGAGAGAAAGAGAGAATATTGGAGGAGACGGCCATCTTAGCATAAAACGTGGGTCATGTAGATGGCCAAAACGTCAAGAGATCACCTCAAGTGTGGAGATATTGTGCCTCCAGGACTTCATATAAATATCCTGGCTTTCCGCCTTCACCATTGTTCTCCTTACAGCTCTCCACGTAGCCACCTAAACCTCATTTCTTCCCAGCCCTCCTTCAGACTCCCTCTCAATTTTCGCCACCTGGCTAAGGAAATTTCTCCTCCTCCTAGGGTTGCCTGCCAAGCACCAATAACTGACAGGAAGTTTAAGCAACAGGATGATGCAAACAAGTGCTACGGGCAATGCCATGACATCACTTCCAGTGTGAATGTACTGAGACCGAAAGACTCTGTAAATATATGGAAATGATCTTGTAAAGAATATGTTTCCGTTGGTATTGAAAAACCCTAAAATAAATTGGGGGAAAAAGGAAGTGACATCATCGTGACAGTGAGATGTTCCAGGACCTGCCCAAAACTCTATGGTAAAACCAAAGAGTTTCAGGTGACTCTTAACAGCATCAAGCCGACACAATGATATCACTTCTTGGTTTGTGTGGCATTCGATGTCACAACTTTGCTGCAGTGCCTATTTCTCCCAAATTTTCCACCTCTGCTCTACTGCGTAGTGGCAGGCAACCAGGTCTGCAGGGCACAAGTTCCCCTACTGTAGAGCAAGCCCTGGCCGCCTACCTCTCGCCCACCACAATCTCATCTCTCTTCCTATCTGCATCTCATCCCCCTTGCCAAATATAATGTGAATGAACCAATTTCACTGGGATGGCAAAAGGAAGGGAGAAATCTCACCCCTTCCTCATGTCCCTCTGTGTATTTTGTCCACAGCTACCCCCGCAAACTTCCTCTCCTTCCCTCCCTGCCCAAGAATCTGTGTAGACCTGAGGCCCCTCACCAAGGGTGAGTCCGTCCTGGCTGTGGTCCCCGCAGAGCCGGCTGTAGAGTTCCGCCCCATCCGCTCTGGGTGTGCCCAGCAGTAGACGCAAAACGGCACAGAACCCGTCCTGCTGTAGTCGGCGGTCTCCCGTCTCCGTGTGCCTCTCTGAGAACAGCTGGTGACACGGGAAAGAGCGCATGGATGCACGGTGATCAGAACCGAAATGACGCTGAACATTCTTGATCCCAACCGCCTCCCCCTACAGAGACTGAAACAGCGATTCCATAGCGCAATGCTGCCTTTAACCCAACTGCCCTGCCCGCAGAGCTCCAGGCTCCCCCACCCATTTTTGATCCCTACCCCCTCAGACTGACATCCAGAATCTCATTTTTGTTAGGTGAATCTATTCTGCCTCATCAGGTTACACCCTTCGAACACATGAACCTGCCTTAGACAGAATCAGACCACTGGTTCATGAAGAAGAAGAAGAGGAGGAGGAGATTGAATTTATACCCCGCCCTTCACTACTCGAAGGAGTCTCAGAGCGGCTTACAAACTCCTTCCCCTTCCCCCTCCCCACAACAGACACCCTGTGAGGTAGGCGGGGCTGAGAGAGCTCTTTCCAGAACTGTCCTTGAGAGAACAGCTCTGACAGAACTATGGCTTGCCCAACGTCATCCAGCAGGTGCAAGTGGAGGAGTGGGGAATCAAACCCGGTTCTCCTAGATTAGAGTCTGTGCACTTAACCACTACGCCAAACTGGCTCTCTTTTCTAAAGGTCAGTATTGTCTCCTCAGACTAGCAGCAGCTCTCCAGAGTCTCAGGCAGAGATCTTTCACATCACCTATTACCTGAACCCTTTAACTAGATACACCAGGGATTGAATCTGAGACCTTCTGTGTGTCAAGCATATGTTCTACCCCTGACCAACAGAGGAAGAGGAGACCGGATTTATACCCCGCCCTTCACTATCCGAAGGAGTCTTGGAGCAGCTTACAATCTTCTTTCCCTTCCCCTCCCCACAACAGACACCCTGTGAGGTAGGCGGGGCCGAGAGAGCTCTTTCGAGGACTGCTTGTGAGAGAACAGCTCTCAAAGAACTTTTAACTGCTCCCACAGCCGCTTCCTCACCTGCCCATAACTCTCCAGCCCTTGGAAGTTACAAATGAATGGCAGCAGCCCTCTGAAGGTCAAGTTTCCAGGCTCCATTTATCCTGGGCAAAACAAACCCTGAGCTCATGCCAACTCCTCCTTAGTTTGCATTCAATATTTGGTCACTTAGGCCATTTCTGTACCGTACTGCTCTCCCAACGTAGTCAAGACCCAAGAGGGTGTGTGTGTGTGTGATAATGATAAATAAAATACGAAAATATTAACATTAATTAAAACACGTCACTAAAAACGGGGGATTTAAAAATCACAATTACAGATAATTAAGGCAGTTAATTATAAAAACATAAGAGAAGCCAATGTTGAATCAGGCCAATGGCCCATCTAGTCCAACACTCTGTCACACAGTGGCCAAAATATACCAGGTGCCATCAGGGCGTCCAGCAGTGGGGCCAGGGCACCAGAAGCCCTCCCACTGCTGCCCCCCCCAGCACCAAGAATAGAGTGCATCACCTGCCCCAGACTGAGAGTTCCCATCTATACCCTGTGGCTAATAGCCACTGATGGACTTCTGCTCCACATGTTTATCTAATTCCCTCTTGAAACTGTCCATGCTGGTAGCTGCCACCACCTCCTGTGGCAGTGAATTCCATGTGTTAATCACTCTTTGGGTGAAGAAGTATTTCCTTTTATCTGTTCTAACCCGACTGCTCAGCAATTTCATAGAGTGCCCACGAGTTCTTGTATTGTGAGGAAGGGAGAAAAGTACTTCTTTCTCAACCTGCTCAATCCCATTCATAATCTTATAAACCTCGATCATGTCAGCCCTCAGCCGTCGTTTCTCCAAGCTGAAGAGCCCCAAGCGTTTTAACCTTTCTTCATAGGGAAGGTGTTCCAACAGTGACGCCCGAGCCCATTCAAGGAAAAGGAGTGGAGACCGAAGCATTCCTGGGATCCCGATTCCTCCCTCTTGCACCAACCCAACCTGGATTCTCACACTTGACCAAGAACTCCTCCCTCTTCCAAATACGTTTCAGCTTCACTCCCATCCCGTTTCATTGCTAAACCTCAGTCGGAGGGCCAAATCAGGGACTCGTCTGCCCTCGGGACTCACTTTCCTTCCCTCTTTTATTCTCAACCACAGTTTTCCTCTTTTGCAAATACCACTCCCAAGCGATGCTCCCTCTACGCCTTGTGAGCAAGAATTCCACCTTGTGGGCTGCTGACATTAAAGTCGTGGGCCAGCGATTTGCCTGCTGCATCAATTAGTTTGCTCCGGAGCCGTCCTTCCTGAGCTGAGACAAAAATGTGTGAGCCGGAGGCTAAAAAACTGTGAGCTACCTCACACTAACTCAGCTTAGAGGAAACACCGCTCCCAAGATCAATTTAGCAAGGAGGAGACTGGCATGGGGGCTGGGAGAGCGGGGGGGGGATTTAACCCTTCCCTCCCCTGCTCTTTACTCATTGGAGAAAGCCTCCCACAAGCTGCTAGTTTCGACGTCCTGGTTCCTGGAACCGTTGCCCGGACTGGCTCCCCGCAGCCGTTGCCTTCCTTCCCATCAAATTTAGAGGCCACTTGAACCACGGCAGCCAAGGCAGTGTTACCTCAAAGGCACGGCATGTCAGTTGCTGGGGGTCGTACTCTCCCTCTAATGTTTCCAAGGCCAAGGAGACTTCCCGGGAGTCTGTCTTTCCCTCAGAGTCCTGGGGAAACAAAGCACACTGCGGATGAAAGGGGGGGACATATAACATGCTTCCTTTGTTCTTATTCTCCATTCTTTCCCCCACCTAAGGTCTCTGACTCCCGTTTCCTTTAAATCTCGAAACTTCACTTTTTTGACCAGCTCTGTGTTGGCCGCCGCAGTTTATACCCTTTTACTCCCCCACAACCACCGCAGTTTATACCCTTTTAGTCCCCTTTCTATTTCATTCCTCCTCAGTTTTCCAAACTAATCTAGGACTCCTTACTGAACATAACCCTGTCATAATACTACACAAGTAATCAGACTTTGTTATGTGAGGGCAAAAATGAAGCCCATTTGCGGGGTGGTGGCGACAATACCAGCTGTAATGCTCATACAGGCAATCCTAGCCAATCAGGGAGCGTTCACTCCCAGCCAATCAGGGACCTCTCACCTTTCAGCAATGACTTCCGAAGAGTTCAGCGAAATGTCCCCTCCCCTTATTTTGTTCGGCCCTCCTCAATCCCCTATAAGCTCCTCCCACATTACGGTCCATTTTACCTGTTGAAAATAGTTCATGAGCCCCTCCACATCCTCAGGACAGGCCAGTCCCAAACAACGGGCCAGCTCTGTCGGCCCTAGCTGCCCCGAGGCAGAAACAGGGCAGGGCTCCAACGGGCACTTGGCTCCCCCTGACAGGCACCTGCAAAAAGAGGTCGTTGAAGCCATCAGGAAGGACTCCTCGTTTTGCCTCTTAACTTGGCTCTTTTTGGATTCCCCCACATGACTCATTGCGAAGGGGGATGCTCCGGGTTATTAATCACCATGGCTAGAAGCCACTGATAGACCTATCCTCTGTGAGTTCATCCAACAGGCTAGCCTGATCTCATTAGATCTTGGAAGCTAAGCAGAGTCAGCCCTGATTAGGGTTACCAGCTCTGGGCTGGGAAATACCTGAAGATATTGGGGGTGGAGCCTGAGGAAGGCGGGGTCTGGGGAGGGGAAAGACTTCAGAGGGGTATAATGCCATAGAGTCCACCTTCCCAAGCTGCCATTTCTATAGCTTGGCTCAGGATGGGAGCAGGAAGGGAATAGTGGGCGACCTGGTTTGTTGGCCTGTGGTAGGTGGGCACTGGACTAAAGCATAGCCCTCACCAGCAGACGAGGCAACAGCAACAGGGCGTCTTCCTGAAGCAGCTGGCCGTGTGGCTCTTCATACAGGCCCACCCACTTTTTTGCAGAAGTCCCGCCCCTCCTGCATGATGCAGTAGCCCCCTATATTCATATGAGTGGAATCGTATTGTATCTGATGGAACATGCTTCCCCCTCTCCCCAGTACACTACTGACTTTCTTCCGGAGGCTTATCTACCAATAAGATGTCAGTCCACTCTCCTGTTCCATCTCCTGCTCTGTTTCTGTGTTTTCTTTGCCTCTGATCTCTACTAACCAATCATCGAGCGGTTCCCCTCCAGTCTCTCACCTGGCCTTGCGAAGCAGCTTGCCCAGTTCCCAGACGCGTGGCTCCAACGCCACCCTCAGGCGCCCCACGACGGTGACCGGAAGGTTGCCCACGAACTCACAGTCTGTGGCAGGAATTCCCAAGGCCCTAAAAGGGAGGGCAGGAGGGGGCCGAAAGAAGACAGCGGTCTCGGGATTACGCTTTGTGCCTCCCCATCAAATGACGCCCCCGTTCTTCCATGCAAGGGGGCGCGTTTTCCCATCGTGACACTTCTAAACCAGCCACTAAGAAGTCTTCGCAGGCTCGCAGCAGAACAGAAGCGGAGGCCTTCTGCTCCTGACCAGTGTTCCCCCCTGAGCTGTGGCTCATGAACCCAGGAAGCCCCGCTCAGCAGCAGTCCGGAGCTGCGCAGGGTCTTGCACTGCGCCCCTTGCCCATTTTAAGATTACAGCAGTTATATTCTGCTCAGGATGGGAACTGCTCTGCTCGGTAGGTGAAAAAATTAGAGGGAACATGGATGGCTATGTCTGTATGGGGCAGCAGCACTGTGGGTAGTGGGAGGAACGCTACTAAAAAGGCCAGCGTGGAACGGTTTGGTGATGCTGCCCTGCTCTTTTAAATCTGGAAAGGGACCCCCATAGCCTATTCCTCTGTTTTCCAAGAGTCCCCTTCACAATGCTCCCTGTGATTGTCCGCCCCTTCCCTTGCCAAAACCAGTGTTCCCTCTAAGCTGAGTTAGTGTGAGCTGGCTCACAGTTTTGTAGCCTCCGGCTCACACGTTTTTGTCTTCGCTCAGGAAGGAGGGCTCCAGAGCAAACTAATTGACGCAGCAGCCAAACCACCTGCTCACAGCTTCAATGCTGGTAGCTCAGAAAGTAGAATTTTTGCTCACAGGACTCCACAGCTTAGAGGGATCACTGGCCCAAACCCTTCACCCCGCAACCTGTCAGCATGTGGCCCTCCTCGCCACTCACCGGGCCATGACTTTTTGGACGTTGTTCGCATACAGCGTTGGGTTCACCGCCTCTTCAGCGCTGGGCTGATAAACTGGGAGGAACTGAAAATTACACGAAGAATTAAGAATGAGGAAAAGGGGTCATTCTGGGCACATTGCCGGGTGATGCTCTAGCAATCATCCTGAAAACTCCTGGTACCATAGAGTTTTCAGGGTGATTGCTAGAGCATCGCTCGGTGTGATGACGTCACTTCTGGGCGATGTCATTGCAGTGCGTGCGCCCTATGCACGCGCCCGAATGTCGCAGACTGGGACCACCGCTCCCCCGCTGCAGCCGGTAAGTCACTTGGCAACCCTACTTCAGCCACACAGTGAAGATCCTTGTGCAGTGGTGGCAGCTGTTGCCAAAGCAACAGTTTTGAAAAGATGCACAGAGAATCAAATCTCCAATGACCAATCGGAAGCCTTGCTGAGCAAAAGCTCCACCTGGCCCTGCCCACTTTCTAAAAAACACTTGGCGGGCACCATGGTACCCAGGGACGCTGCACTGAGGACTCCTAGAGCAGACAGTACTGACCTAGATAGACCAAGTGTCTGACTCAGTAGAAGTCCTGTGTTCCTGGCTTTATCCTAAGCCTAAACCATTTTAGGATTCAAATCTGCAGTTATGAACTCTGAATTCAAAACCCTGCAGAGTTAGGTGATTTGGGAAACTTGGGAGGTTTGAATCAGGAAGGACAACAGGAGAGCTTCACGGGGGGCACTTGGGTGCCAAATAAAAGGGGCTTGTATTTTTACCTCCACTTCCACAGTAGTGCAGAGCTGGGACGCTGTTAGCCAGATGACCTTTAACCTGAAAGCAGAAAGGGAGGGTTACACACCAGGCAATGGCTCGATTCGGGGGATGAAGACATCCCTGCCCAGAGATCGCTCTCCCCACTTCCACCCCCTTTTTCAGTTACTTACACGCCAGGTCCTCTCCACGCCCAGGTGGTTGAATCCTGCAAAGAGAAGAGACCTGTTATATTTACAGGGACCTCTCGAGCCTCCGGTGTGGGTGGGGAGGCTGAATGCTGCTACCTCTCCGTTCCTGTTCTTAGAGACTCACCACACTGTTGGGGTATCTGATAAGGACCGGCTGGATGGGGACGCCAGATATAAAGGCACCTGGAAGAACAAAAGAGGGAGAAATGAGTCTGCAGGTAGCTTGAACACCCGCATTTGTAATGGTGTCTGCGGTGAGAATGTAACAACATAAGAAAGCCCTACTGGATCAGATCTGTGGTCCATCTAGTCCAGCATCCTGTCTCACACAGTGGCCAACCAGTTCCTCTGGAGGTCCAACAACAGGCTGAGGCCTTCCCCAATGTTGCCTCCAGCAATGGGGTTCAGAGGTTTGCTACCTCTTTCCCTTTAATCACCATGGCTAGAAGCCACTGATAGACCTATCCTCTGTGAATTCACCCGACAGGCTAGCTCGATCTCATTAGAGCTTGGAAGCTAAGCAGGGTCAGCCCTGATTAGGGTTACCAGTTCTGGGCTGGGAAATACCTGGAGATATTGGGGGTGGAGCCTGAGGAAGGCGGGGTCTGGGGAGGGGAAGGACTTCAGAGAAGTATGATGCCATAGAGTCCACCTTCCCAAGCTGCCATTTCCCCCCAGAGGAACTGATCTCCGTTACCTGGAGATCATCCCGGGAGATCTCCAGCCACCCCCTGAAGGCTGTATAAATAAAATGGCAATGCAGTGAAAGTCAGTTTTAGTACAAAGCCACAACACTGAGGCTGCGGCACGACGTAAAGAAATACCAATGGATCTGTGAAGTCCCAAAGACAGACTTATTGAAAAATTGGTAGAATTTATTATTTTATTTTATTTCTTCAAATTTGTACCCCACCCTCCCCGCCTAAGCAGGCTCAGGGCGGCTTACTACAATAAGACATAACAACATTCAAATACCATAAAACTTTTAAAACAATTCAATAAAATCATATTTTATCAATATAAAGTGCTAGCAGCGGAGTTCTGCTGTCATATAGATGGTGCTATACATTGTATAGATGGTCTGTGTGTTCAGCTCGTTGGCCATCTCATATTCGGAGTGGCGGGCTCATGCTGTCAGCGATAGACCAGGTACCAGGCTCTACGCGTAGGTGGTGATAATGATGGTCACAATGGTGATGATAATGGTAATGGTGGCGGCGGCTCCTAATTAAAGGCCTGGTGGAAGAGCTCCATCTCGCAGGCCCTGCGGAACTGTAAGAGGTCCCGCAGGGCCCTGGTCTCTTCCGGGAGCTCATTCCACCAGCTAATGTGTAATATATTCATACAAATTCAATATAGTCCACACAGGACTCCTTAGATAAATTCCAGCTTCCAAAATCTTCAAATACAATTCAGTACATTAGAATACAGCCAAGCCCTCTTCCTGTACAGCCAAAGTCTTCTCTAGAGTGGTCAGTGGTGATGAATGCCCAGGTTCTCTTCGTTTTGGTTTTCCTTTCTTCAAGCCACTTTCCAGAAGAACCTGCCAAGTTCACAAAACCTCCTATTGACTGATGCGTAGCAGGCTACAAAACTTCTAGGCATTTGTCGTCACCGACCACTCTAGAGAAAACCGTGGCTGTACAGGAAGAGGGCTTGGTTGTACTCAAATATATTGAATTGTATTTAAGGGGTCCTGCATGGACCATATTGAATATGTATGAACATATTAGCCACTGACCACTCTAGAGAAGACTTTGGCGGTACAGGAAAAGAACTTGGCTGTATTCTAATGCACTGAATTGTATTTGAAGTTTTGGGAAGTTGGGATTTATCTAAGGAGTCCTGTGTGGACCATATTGAATTTGTATGAATATATTAGATGTTAGCTGAGATGTTAGCTATTTATACTACCAATTTTCAATAAGACCAGGGTTCTTTTTGTAGCAGGAACTCCTTTGCATATTAGGCCACACACCCCTGATGTAGCCAATCCTCCAAGAGCTCACAGTAGCCCCTGTCAGAAGAGCTCTGTAAGCTCTTGGAGGATTGGCTACATTGAGGGGTGTGTCGCCTAATATGCAAAGGAGTTCCTGAAACAAAAAGAGCCCTGATTATATAAGACTATCTTTAGGACCTTACAGATCCATTTGTATTTCTTTACACAGTGCTACAGCCTCAGTGTTGTGGTTTTGTACTAAAACCCCCCTGAAGGTTGGTTGGTCAGTATTTGGATGGAAGGCAACCAAGGAATACCAGGCGCCTGACATGGAGTCGGGCAATGGCAAACCAACTCTGAATGTCTCTTGCCTTGAAACCCTACGGGGTCGCCATAAGAGAGTTGTGACTTGATAGCAACCCCCCCATAAGACGGATCTCCATATGTACGACCTGACCTTGAGTGTCTCCTACCTGGTTTGAACTTCAGTAAGGCCTTCTTGTTTGAGCAGGTTCCCTCTGGGAAAAACAGGACCTGGGAAGACAAGAGGGGAAAGTAGGGCGGGCTGCTCCAATACCCCGCTGTCCGCTGGAGCCGATACGAGGCTTAGGAGGCGCACGCTGGGTCTCACCTGTGGCCATTTCCCCTGGGAAGTTGCCCGTCTCTTCACTTCCTCCACTACCTTCTTGCGAGAGGCCGGGTCATGGCGGGAGACCAGGATGGCCTGGTTGAATCTCAGCAGGGCTGCGGGGGGGTGGGGGGGGTGGAGAAACAGAGAGGGAAGGTTCAAGGGTTGTACAACTGTTCCAGTGTCATCGACAGCTTCTAGGGCGGTGATTTCTGTCTACAGTTTGGTGTAGTGGTTAAGAGCGCAGACTCTAATCTGGGAGGAACTGGGTTTGGTTCCCTCACTCCTCCACATGCAGCTGTTGGTGTGACCTTGGGTCAGTCACAAGTTCTATCAGAGCTGTTCTCTCAAGGGCAGTTCTGGAAAGAGCTCTCTCAGCCCCACCTACCTCCCAGGGTGTCTGTTTTGGGGAGGGGAAGGGAAAGGAGATTGTAAGCCACTCTGAGATTCTGAGTGAAGGGCGGGGTATAAATCCAATTTCTTCTTCTACTACTACAGGTTTTATGCATTGTTGCCATACAATAATTAACATTGTTCGGGTGGGGGGGTCTGCCACTTGATTAACTAGGAGTGCTGATTAAAGGCTTTTAATCCTGCAGGTTGATTGGATGCATGCGGCAGCCCTCACTCAAAGGCCCAAGAAATATGACATTTTGATTTCATGATTGGTCTTCTCTCCCCACATTTTGCTAAAACGTTATCTATTTGTGGCATTTCCTCCCAGCACGGAAACCAGGCTGGCATTTAGAGAGGTCTTGGGTGGTACCCCATCGAGGCCTGGACCAGACCTGGCCCTGCTTTGCTCCTACAGGGCAGACGCATCACATGCCTTCGGAACATATTCGATGACGTTCCACCAAAATTTGTGCACAGGGAAGCCCACCCAAATAAAAACCATCTCCGTCCCCAAATGGAAAATGTGTGTAGTGAGATCAACGCAGATAAGAAGCTGCCTTATATGAAGCCAGATGGTTGGGACTCTCATACCAAAAGGATTGCCTGCCTGGCTATGGGAGATCCTTTGGTCAGTGGTGCTGGCAGGGACTGAACATGGGACCTTCTCAGGGTAACTGTGTGAGTGACCACTGCAGGGACCACTTGCTGCACAGGAAGTCTCAGATGAGCCACGGTGGCAAACCTCGTGTGGACCCACTTCCCAATCCACAGCACACCACAAGCAGAGAGGCAGAGCAAAGAAATATATAATTGTCGAAGGCCTGACACAGAGAGTACTCCATCTTTCTTTGTTATACCTCTGAGAATGCCAGTCGCAGCTACTGGCGAAACGTCAGGTCCTACAATGCCAAGACCATGGCCGAACAACCTGGAAAATCTACAGCAACTAAATATATCATTACTTGGGAAGAACCCCACAGAGTACTCTCTTCCTGAGTATGATCTGGTGGTATGATCTGGAAAGGGACTGTGGCTCTGGGGAAGACCCTCTACTTTGCCCGTGGAAGGTCCCCGGTTCGATCCCCGGCATCTCCAGCTAAAAGGATCAGGGAGTAGGTGACGTGAAAGACCTCTGCCTAAGGCCCTGGAGAGCCACTGCTCCATCTTCCTTTGAACTTAAATAGTTGAATGATGGCGATTTTTGTATTGTTATGTCAGAGCAGAGGCAGAACACCAGAACAGCCAAAAATGGTATTGCTTGGGGAGGACAATGCTCTGCCTGGCATGTAGCAGGCCCCAGGTTCAATCCCTGGCATCTCCAGTTAGAAGGATCAGGTAGCAAGGGGTGTGAAAGACCTCCACCTGAAACTCTGGATGCCCCCTGACGGTCTGTGTAGACCAGGGGTCCTCAAACTACGGCCCGCGGGCCACATGCGGCCCGCCAAGGACATTTATACGGCCCACCGGGTGTTTATGCCGCCGCTGCTTGTCTGTCATTTTTTTTTACATGAGAAGGAAGGTCATTGTTGGAAGAGGGAGAGGGGACGGCGGCTGCCACCGATTGGCTGGCCGGCTGAAGCGCTGGATCATGGGAATTGTTGTCTGGCCGCAATCTAGCTTCAGGCGGTGAGTGGAACTGAACAGCGCAGCCGGACTACAACTCCCATCTCCCAGAATTCAGAGGAAGCCAGGGCATTTGGGAGGGCCGCCTGCGCGGTGACTTGTGGGCAGTGAAGGTCGGAAGCAGGAGCGCGGAGAGCGGGAGAGAGAGCGCGGGAGACGGAGGCATCACAGCGCAGAGGCAGCTTGGAGGAAGTTGGGTGCATTATTACCCCCTGAAGAGGTGAGTCCCATGGTCACTATTTGGGCTATGCTGGTGAGCACTAATTGGGCTGTGCTGGTAGGCACTAATTGGGCTGCGCTTGACTGGCTCTCCCTCCCTCAGCTCCCTCATTTGCCCCTCGGCTCCACTCCCAGTGATATAACAAAATAAGATATATGCAGTGTGCATAGGAATTTGTTCATAGTTTTTGTTTTTACTATAGTCCAGCCCTCCAACGGTCTGAGGGACAGTGAACTGGCCCCCTGTTGAAAAAGTTTGAGGACCCCTGGTGTAGACAATACTGACCTTGATGGTCTGATTCAGTATAAGGCAGCCTCATGACTTCGTCCCACACCCTCACACTCCCCACGTGAGATTCGCTCACCTCCAATGACTGGCACGTGGAGGTTCTCCGTGCGAGACACCACCTTGGGAAGGTCGCAGGGCAGCAGGATAATAGGGTCAAAGAAGGTCGAGTGCGGAGCGGCCACCAGGATGGGAGCCTCGAGCCGCGACGCCCTTTGACCCCGCACCCGTATCCGCATGAAGCCCAGCAAGAAGAACATCAGGCGGCTCAGCAGGTAGACCGAACCGTGGGAAACGGTGCTGGAAAAGAAAGCCGGGGGGGGGGGGGGAGGCAAAAACCATCAGGGCGTCAGGAGAGCTGCATGTAGCCAGCAGCATGGTCATCTGCAGAGCCCAAGGGTCTTAACGGCCCAATCCTGTTCAGAGTTATGCAGACCGGAAGGTCTGTAGTTCAGCAGTTCGAGACCCAAGTGCCACATGATGGAGTGAGCTCCCGTCTCTGGCCCCAGCTCCTGCCAACCTAGCAGTTCGAAAGCAAGAAACTGCAAGTAGATAAATAGGGACTGCTTCGGTGAGAAGGTAACAGCATTCTGGGTGCCTTTGCATTTAGTCAAGCCGGCCACATGACTACGGAAACGTCTTTGGACAGCGCTGGCACTTCAGCTTTGAAACGGAGATGAGCACTTCCCCCCAGAGTCAGGTTCGACTAGCTTTTGAGCAAGGGAAACCTTTACCTTTATTTTTATTTTATTGTTATTTTTCAAATTTATATCCCGCCCTTCCCAAATGGGCTCAGGGCGGGTAACATACAAAGCATATAACAATAAAAACCAGTTAACACAATGAATCTAAAAACAACTAAACCCAGAAAATCAGTTAAAAGATGGCAGGCTATAATCCACCCCCCCCCAAAAAAAAACCTGGATAGATGATACTGGAATCACATCTACATAACCTCAAGACTCCATATAGGTAGATGATCCAGGCCACCTCTATGCAGGGCAGTCTCTATACGGGCTCTGTACAGGGAGGCCAGCTACTTGGGTGTCCACCACCTCAACTAAAAAACTGGCGGAACAGCTCCGTTTCCCAGGCCACTGATTGCAATGGGCTTAGACTGGAGTAACTCCACACAGGTCTGCCTTGACAGAGTCGGAAGGAACCTCAGGGGTCATCTACGCCATACCCACACTTACTTTCTCCATCCAGAGAACGGTTCCTGCAGTGTCTCCTCCGGGAGCCCCACCACCTGGAGGAGGGCAAAGGGCCATATGAGGAACAGAACGACAAAGGCCAAAGCGACACGGATCGGGGCCAGCACCGCCCCCAGCACGTAGAACTGCAAAACACAAAGCGGGAGAGGCGTCATACGATGCAACTGGAAGCACTCAATTTCTTTCTTTTTTGGGTGTGTGTGTGTGCACACATGCACCTGGAAGTCATGGATGACTTCTGGTGACCCCTGCTGGGGCTTGGATGTTTCAGAGAGTTGGCTTGCTATTGCCTGTTCCTGCGTCCCGGCCCTGGTATTCCTTGGAGGTCTCCCATCCAAGTACTTGCCAGGGTCAGCCTTGCTTAGCTTCTGAGATCTGACGAGATCGGGTTTGCTGGGCTATCCAGGTCAGGGCTGGATGAGCTCAATTGCTGCGTGAGACGTTAAGAGAAATCAAAACTGTAGAGCCAGAAAGCACTAAGCAGGGCATCAAAACCAGCCCTCCAACATCGCCTCACTCTGCAGGGCTCTTTCTGTAGCAGGAACTCCTTTGCATATTAGGCGACACACCCCCTAATGTAGCCAATCCTCCAAGAGCTCACAGTAGCCCCTGTAAGAAGAGCTCTGTAAGCTCTTGGAGGATTGGCTACATTAGGGGGTGTCGCCTAATATGCAAAGGAGTTCCTGCTACAAAAAGAGCCCTGTCACACTGCAAACTTAGCCCACATCTAGGGCTGTTAACGTCTCAAGTGAAGGATAAAGGGTAGGGGCGGTGGTTATGTTTATTCAAAGCGTTGATTCAACACCCAGGAAAATTTCGCCCCAACTATGTGAGATAAAGATGAAAGTAAAGTTCCCACTTCGGTGGGAAGGTAACAGCGTTCCGTGCACCTCGGTGTTTAGTCATGCCGGCCACATGACCACGGAAACGTCTTCGGACAGCGCTGGCTCTTCGGCTTTGAAACGGAGATGAGCACCGCAACCCTAGAGTCGGATTCGACTGGCTTTCGAGCAAGGGAAACCTTTACCTTTAATAAAGTTCCCGGAGCAACACATGACTTTAGATCCCTTTAAAAACATTAATGCAGTCCAAAAACATTTTAAAGGCTGAAATTGCAATTGATTCCAGAGCACAGTGTGCCACAAACAAAAAAAATGAGATGGGACGCTGCCGGTCCCTGTTTGCAAGGGGAAAACTGCACTGTGGAGGTGCAGGCCCACCAGCAGGGGGCGAGAGACGGAGCAGTAAAAGGACACACACACAAAATAAAATAGCGAACTCCAGTGCTGGAGGCCACCGAACTACCCCCAAGATGTAATAGCCAAAGTTCCATGCGACCCTTAATAAACGTATCCACCTCTGCCTTGAAATCATGACTTCCTAGCAGAGACTGTTTTTGAAGGATATGCTCATTAGAAACACGCTTAACTATCCAACAGGATACTGGTTGTTCTCTTTGTGGATATCAAAAGCCACATAATGGGGCCAACCATGAGCAAAGTAGGGGTTTCTGCATGCTGGGGAGGGGGGGAGTTTCCCCAAACATGTAAAAAAAAATGGCTAAATAAATTAACCAAAAGAAACAGAAAGAGGCAAAAACTTTTTAAATGGCCTGATGCAGACTGAATATACAGTACAGAGTACAGTGTAATAGGGGGAGATTTGGGGTTGGGGGGGTTGCCTTTTATAACTGTTTGTCGCTGCAGGCCTACCATTTAGGGCTGGCCTGTTGATCAATTGATCGAGTCAAATATGATCCAAGCGGCTGCCTGTCACTTCACTGCAAGCAGCTGCTGTCAAATATTCCCAGGGGGCCCAGAATGTCAGTGCATAAGTGGCAACGTCCCTTTTTAACTTCATTATTGGGTCATGAAGAGTGCTTGCACCCCGCTTGGTATTGCAGCGCTCTGGGGCAGAAGTCCTCCACCTACTGGTCACCTGATACAACTGAAAATCTCTCCCACCAGGAAGAATCAGCCAGTTTTTCTCCACCCCAGCAAAACTGTCTTTAGAAAATGACGTTTGTTTGAACAGCTGCTTTACTTTGCCTCAGTTCTCTTCAGGGTTGTCAACCTCCAAATGCTAATACAGCACTAACAATTTATTAAGCTGAATGTAAACACAGATCTGCAGAGGTCCGCAGAGTAAAATACTCCTCAAAACAGACTGAACAAGCAGAGAAAAAAACTTTTTCTTGACTGCTGTGGTACCTTGATAAAGGATCGAACACAGGTGTGGAGCTGGCCCATGGAGCCGTGACAGTTGATCAGATATCGCTCCTATATTATAACCCTGTTTTGGGGTGGCAAGATTCTATGCTCTTCTTCAGCCACTGACCCATCAGCTGCCACTCAAGAGTTCACTCGTGTGCCATTGGTCGGGTGCTGGGTCTGCTCCTCTTCCCCGCCCACTCCCCCTTCAGCCACTGTGCCCTGTCAGAATTACTGGCAAACGGCTTTCTCTCTTGACAAAAACGCTTTTCCTGTGTGGGACTAACTTTCCCCTCAGTGGCTGTTGGTAAGTGTCACAAAATGGCAGTTACCTGTCTTTGTAAGATGGCTGTGGTTCTTTGTTTAAAATGTCCCCCCATAAGGTTTAATTGACCTGTGGTTCCAGAGAGGGGCCTCCAGGGGTATCACTCACTGGGTTGAATGGGGCTTCCTCATCTGCTAGCCTACAGTTCCCAGCTGCCCCAAGGCCAAAAAGTGTCAGAAAACAGGGACTGTCCCAAGGCAGTCTTCATCCCTGGGAGCAGCAGAAATTCAGCCACTTCACAGCCAGTTGGACTGGGGAATGAATGGAAGTTTCCCTGCTCTCTTGGGCAAGAGAGAAAGGCTGAAGTAGAGGTGAGCCCACAACCTCCAGAGGGTTGTGTAGGGAAAGAGGATTGTGTTTAACCCCTGTTGATTTATGCCCTGTTGGTTCATAGTGTGTGCTTACTCCTACAGTGTGTGTGTGTGTGTGTGCGCTCCGTAACTGTGTAAATAGTTAAATAAATTCTTTAATTTGGGCTAATAATCTGTGTTGTGCTCTGACCACATAGTCTCCCCCGCTCTGCACAATGCCAAAGGGAGGGGTAGCCCAGGGAAGCAAAGAAAGGCCAGACCCTTGGGTTGCCAACTTTCCAGGGATCCCCCAAAGATTGAGGATTCTATCTCCAAATAGGAAGATTCGGCCAGAGGGGTCTCACTGTCCCTCTAAAAAGGCAGTGATGATTCCGTGAGTGGTGGCAGCGAACTTAAGGAGTGAGATACGCCCATGGGACAAGGGTCGGAGGCAAACAGCTGAGTTGTAAACTGAAACCCGTTTCACCATGGTAGGCAACCAAGCTTGGTTCAGACAAAGGAAACCCTTCGCAAGCATTTGTGAGGAACTCATTGGGGCCAGTCCTGACTAGGGTTGCCAGCTCCAGGTAGGGAGATTCCTGGAGATTTTCTGGTAGAGTCTATGGAAGCCAGGATTTGGGGAGGGGAGAGGCCTCAGCTGAACAGAATGCCACACAGCCCACCTTCCAAAGCAGTTTTTTTCTCGGGGGGGAAATCTGTTGTCTGGAGTTCAGTTGTGATACCTGGTGATCATCAGGCTCCACCTGAAGGTTAGCTGCCCTAGGCATAGCAGTCAGTGCTTCAGAGCAGGGTCTGCTAGATCCAGGTTCTTGCTGTAGCAGCCAAGTGGGTGATTTTGGACCAGTCACAGACTTTCAGCCTAACCTACCTCACAGGGTTGTTGTGCAAGTCAAAAGGGGGAGAGGAGAATGATGTAAGCTGCTTTGGTCCCCATTGCAAAGAAAGACTACTTTTCCTCCTGGGAAACCATTATTGCCAATCTCCAGGTGAGGGCTGGAGGTCACTCAGAATTACAACTGCTCTCTAGATGGCAGAGATCAGTTCCCCTGGAGAAAATGGTGCTCTGTGGCTTCAGAGCAAGGAAGAGGCTGCAGGTGTGTGTGAGGGGAAATGGAAAGCTGAAGAGAGAGGGGGAAATAAAGGTAGGTTGATGACTGGCTGGGAAGGAGATAGGGTTGCCAACTCCAGGTGGAAAATTCCTGGAGATTTGGGGGTGGAACCATTACTAGAGCCAGGGCCTTTTCAGTGGTGGCTCCACACTGGTGGAATGAGCTCCCGGATAACATCAGGGCTTTGCAGGACCTTTTACAGTTCTGCAGGGCCTGTAAAACGGAGCTCTTCCACCAGGCTTTCAATTAGGAGCCACCATTGACGAATGAGCCACCGGAACACACTACGGCCTATATGGAACACCGGTGGATATTGTCTTCCTGTATGGGATTGTATTTTGAATGCTGCCATCATTTGCACTGTTCTTATCAGAATTTTATGATGTTAGGTAGTTGTTTATGTATATTTTATTGTATTTTATTGTACTTACTGTTTTATTGATTTAATGCTTGTTCACCCTGGCAAGGCGGGATACAAATTGAAAATAATTAATAAATAATTAATAAATATAATTAGCATTACTATTGAAACAGCTGATGATTAAAGTGGGCTTTATTTCTTCTAACAAAGTTGACCACAATATGACAATATTTATCCAGCCAGTGCTGTAGAGCCAACCCCAGTCCACATAATAATGCGCAAAGGGATTTTTGTGCTGATGGTGAAGTCTCTGGTGCAAATTGGCTGAACTCTCCTTATGTTATTGGGTCAAAGTAGTCCTGGCTGCCCAACTGGCTGAAGTCCTTTTACATCTGAGTGTCTTTGGTTACCATTGGCTGAGTTCCTATACAGCATGTGCAAATGATACAGAGGAGGAAAGGCAGAAAAACCAGTGCTGAGGCCACCAAGAGGAAGTTATTTGGGATACAAAACTGGAGGCTAGGGTTCCAGGAATCATTTCGGGGGGGGGAGGTTGGAGCCTTCTGTGACATCACGTCCTGTTTTTTGAACGGGAAGTGATATCATGACACTCTAGGGATTTTCAAATATCTATGGTAAAACCATAGAGAATTTGAACTTCCTAGAGTGCCATGGCTTGAAAATTCCTAGGCTGTCATGATGTCACTTTCTGTTCAAAAACAGGAAGTGATGTCCAGACACTAATACCATTCCCTCACTGCTCCATTAAAAGAGGGCCAGGAACAGGGTACAGCTCCATCTCCCACCAGAACCAGGTAAGTGGCAAAGCTGCTGGGGACGCTGGTTACCAGAGAGTTCCGTGAAGTGCTGCTTGGTATAAATTTCACAGCAAGTTGTCAATAAATGCCCCACTGTTTCATGTACATCCTCTTCCATGGCTTGTGAGTCTCACCAGTGATTACCCTATTTATATATATATAAAAACAAGTCATACGATTTGTTCTCACATGACGGTTGGATGATGTGAAGTAGGCCTCAGCGGGGGTCCGCACAGTGGCTCTCAGCAGCCCTGACCCTGGGTGGCTGGGAAAGAGGGAGGCATGAACTTGGAAAGACCCAGGGAAGCAATGCAGCCACAGGAAAGGCGTGCTTGGAAGGCAGATGAAGGAGAATCTGAGAGAGGAGGGGACTGTAAAGTGCGTGAAAGGGAAAGGCTGACAACCTGGAGTTCTCCTGGAACGACCCAGAGTCCTCCCAGAATGACAACTGATCCCCAGACTAATGGTTCCCCCGGAGATCAGCTCCTCTGGAGAAGATGGCCGCTTTGGAGGGTGGATTTTATGGCATCCCATCTCCACTGAGCTCCCCCTCCTTCCTCAGACTCTGCCCTCTCCAAGCACCGCCCCCAAATCTCCAGGGAATTTCCCAAGCTGGAGAGGAGAGGAGGGGGGTGCGCAAGTCCGGGAGCCACAGGAGTGAGAGAACCCGGCCTGAAACAAATGTGGCCTAATGAAATCCACGCGGCCAACTCCTGAGCGGCGAGCCTCCGGCACAACAAATCGTCATTGCTTTGCTTTGCAAATATTCTGCATGGAGAGTGCCAAATGAAACTATTTCTAATAATATCTCCTGCTCTGACATCTGGCCAGGCTGAACAGTTGACCTCAAGAGCGGCCAAGCCCATGCGCTCTGTAGGGCCGCCAGCACTGATTTACCCAGAGGACAGCAGGGGAGACAGTCTGGCATTTGGAAGGGCACGTCCTGGATTTCTTACAACTCTTGACTGTTGGCAAATATGGACAGTTCCCTCTGCCCTGGTAACCTGGTGAAAGATTGAGACCCTTAGAGAGCCAGTTTGGTGTAATCTAATCTGGGAGAACTGGGTTTGATTCCCCACTCCTCCACATGCAGCCCGCTGGGCGACCTTGGGTCAGTCACAGTTCTCTCAGGAGCAGTCCTCCAAAGAGCTCTCTCAGCCCCGCCTACCTCCCAGGGTGTCTGTTGTGGGGAGAGGAAGGGAAGGAGACTGTAAGCCGCTCTGAGATTCCGAGTGAAGGGTGGGGTATAAATCCAACTCTTCTTTGGCACAATTCCAGATCTACCAACAATGTCATCTTATGTTCATAGTCATGTGTCTGCTCCGGGCTTAAAAACAAGTAAAGGTTCTCTCCATCTTAACCTTTCCCCGTCGATTGTACATCTGCTGCCAGGCACTAGGAGCCAAACTCGACTTTACCTTTTTTCATGTGTTTTCAAGTGTTTCCCACAGCCATACAGCAATTTGTGGGGTTCTTTTTAAAAAGGGGGAGAGCCCAAATGAGCTCGGAATGACGCCATGGGGAGGGGGGAGGAAATTGTGCTGGGTAGGGAACTATTTCACCAATTTTGCTGCTCTGTGTGCACAGAAACTCCATGTGGAGGAGCAAAACCAGCGAAATAACTCCCCCTCCAGTGTTTAATATGGACAGTGATTTACTAGGAACCAGGAACAGAATTTAGGGACGGTTCCTCTAACATGGAAAGAGTTGGTGCATATTTCTCTCTGCTCAGGGTATGCTTTTTCAAGAAACAAAATATAGATGGTACATCCCCCCAGTGTAATTCAGATTTAAGAATGGTTAAACACCTTCTCCCCACCCGTCACAGTAAAATCCAAATCAGGCCATTGTGTACCTGGGGAACTGAGTTTTCAGTGGGGAGCTCAAAGTTAATGTCTGACTGAAAGTTCTCAGGGTGGTCCCAGACTCTGAAACACATTGTTAGGCCTGACACTACATTTCCCCCGAGTGTGTTTTTGGATTGCATCGACAGACATGCTAGGAAGAAAAGAGGAAGCTCAGAACTCCCAGACCACGCCTGTTGACCTGAACTATGACCGTTCCCGAGAAAGTGTATCGTGTGCTTTGGTTCCAGGTTTTTAATTAATCCATTTACAAGATTTTACAGAGACAACAAATTTCTAACCATTTACAACAAACGCAAACTCATAATATTTCCATAGGTTTTTGCCTGAATATGATTACCAACTCACGACCAAACAAGGCCTCAAATCATCACGATTTTGACCTTTCTGGAGGGATGTAAGTTTCATCATTGAACAAACTGTATTTTGTCCACCCAGCCTTGGGTTTTCATGATCTCCTTCAATGTAGCATAGTGTGCATGATTTTCCCCACTCCCTCTATTTTATCATGACAACAACCCTGTGAGGAAGGTCAAAGCGGACGACTCAAAGTTGTCCCGTAAGCCTGATGGCAAATTACGGGTTTAAGCCCCACTGTTTGGGATACTCTCATAGTTATATTCTGTTCCTCTAAATTTCATACTAGACCACAGGGTGAGCTGACAAACTTTAAAGAGGGCTAGTTTACCATTCTTTTTCGTTTTTTTCCCTTTTTAAAAAAATATTCATTTTTCTTATTACCCAAACTTCTCCAGCAGGTATCTTTAGGAGCGTTTCAAAGATAACCCAGATTATCCTCCACCAAGACTTCTATGTCTAAGGTCACGGTTAATATTTCTGCTTTCATTTCCTCCTAAAACAGCCACCGGGAAGGGTCCTTAACTTGCGGTTATAATTTGCCCTCTCGGTGACTCATCGGAGGCTCGGAACGATGAGTCAGTTCGGCTTGCGCCCTTCCAGTAAAACAATAAGGGCGATATTGTTTCATAACAGTAGGCTGTTCTGAAAATTTGTAACCGGCTCTAGAAGGAGACAATCTTGCTCTCCGTGATCTAGTGCCCGTTGCCCTGGAATTCCTGGCGTGTGGAGAAGATGGTCCCAGCTGCGAGTCCCCCGAAGGGCCTCTCTTGTCATAAATACCCTAAAGCACCAGCCGGGGCCACTGACCGCTAGTAAACCTTCCCCCCGGGAAGCAGCCGGCCCAAAGCCTCTCCACTGTTTACAGGAGGAAGGGAAGGAGGCATCAGCTCTGAAGCTACGGCAGGGTCCGAAGATGGAGGGGAAGCAGCGAAGGGCCTCCAGGGGAGGGGTTTGGGAAAAGAAGGTTCAGAGAACACTGCTGGGTTACGGGACTTCAAAAAGGGGAGGAAACTGCAGGGATAGACCAGGCAGGAGATGGGTGGCAACTGAGGTCGAATGTGTGTGAGAGAGAGAGAGACAGAGAAAAGGAAAAGAGCGGGTACAAATAAGTTTATTCATTTAGTTCTTTATTTTATAGTCTGCCTTTTTGACTGAAACTCTAGGTAAACTGCACAGTGTGCAGAATGGCGGGAAGAGCCGGGAGACCTGACAATGGCACACCTAGGGTTGCCAGGACCCTGGTCCGAGCGGGAGTTCCCCCACTTTTACGGGGCCCTTTCTGCCACCGGCCAGCTGGCTGGCGGGGGAAACCTCCCCTGCAAATGCCCCGCTAACTGAGCTCAAACCATAGAGTTTTGCCCCAAAACTAGAGCGTGGCCCCTCTGACATTGGCAACATGACGACATCATTTCCGGGCAGTGTCCTCTCTAAGCTGAGTTAGTGTGAGCTAGCTCACAGTTTTTTAGCCTCCGGCTCATGCATTTTGGTCTACGCTCGGGGAGGATGACTCCAGAGCAAACTGATTTATGCAGTAGCCAAATGGCTCGCTCACGACTTTAATGCCAGTAGCTCACAAAGGAGAATTTTTGCTCACAAGACTCCACAGCTTAGAGGGAGCACTGCTTCCGGGTGATCTCGGACCGGACACTGGAGCCCCCCGCCGGCAGCCATGTAGGACCTGACAACCCTGGGCTCCCCCCATTTCCAACAGTGAGGGAAAGGCATCTTACCCATCCAACATAAAACTAGAGGTATGATCTAAAACTATGGGGAAGGGTACACACACAAACGCGCTCAAAGCTGCTGTATGCTGAATTAGACCTTTGGCCCATCAAAGTCAGTATTGCCTACACGGACTGGCAGCATCTCGTCAGGGTCTGAGGCAGAGGTCTTCCTCATCGCTTCTTGCATGGTCCTTTTAACTGGAGATGCTGGGGATTGAACCTGGGACCTGCTGCATGCCAAGAAGATGCTCTGCTGTTGAGTCATGCACACATAATAAAACAGCCATGAGGGGAGAACGTGACACAGATTGGGGTCGTGATGCTAGGGAATTCCTTTAGGGGGCCCCCCAGGCTATTCCCATGATCAAAAAATAACCAGTGCTTAAAGCCGGCTGGGTATAAAAGGCAGGACCCCCCTCCCCAGGACTTAAATCAGCTCAAGGGGGGCAACTAGAATGATAAAAGGGTTGGAACACCTTCCCTATGAAGAAAGGTTAAAATGCTTGGGTCTCTTTAGCTTGGAGAAACGACGGCTGAGGGGTGACATGATTGAAGTTTATAAGATTATCAATGGGATTGAGCAGGTTGAGAAAGAAGTACTTTTCTCCCTTTCTCACAATACAAGAACTCGTGGGCACTCCATGAAACTGCTGAGCAGTCGGGTTAGAACAGATAAAAGGAAATACTTCTTCACCCAAAGAGTGATTAACACGTGGAATTCACTGCCATAGGAGGTGGTGGCAGTTGCAAGCATGGACAGTTTCAAGAGGGAATTAGATAAACATATGGAGCAGAAGTCCATCAGTGGCTATTAGCCACAGGGTATAGATGGGAACTCTCAGTCTGGGGCAGGTGATGCACTCTATTCTTGGTGCTGGAGGGGGCAGCAGTGGGAGGGCTTCTGGTGTCCTGGCCCCACTGCTGGACCTCCTGATGGCCCCTGGTATATTTTGGCCGCTGTGTGACAGAGTGTTGGACAAGATGGGCCATTGGCCTGATTCAACATTGGCTTCTCTTATGTTCTTATGTTCTTATTTTTTGAACAGGGAAACGGCACAGCAGAAAGCGCCAGTGCCCCCCTCCAGCAATATGCCCCCAATCCATACTGGGTGCCCCTGCAGCTGTTTTCATACAGCCACATAATACATTCGGAGTTCCAAAATCACAGATAGTTTAGCTGTATTTTTCTTTTTAGCTGAAAGATGGACGGAAGCTTGAGGGGGACAGCCCGGGTAGGATTCAGAACAGGCGGACGGGTTAAATACCTCCTCTCTACGTTAACTCTGTTCTGACCTATACTGCAGCACCCCCCTCCCCAATATTGCTTTAAAGCTTTTTTTTTAAATGGGAGATCTAATCATGGGTCTCTGGCACGGCTGCTTCTTTCCTCCCTCGATGGCACTCAGGACCTTCCGTGTCTGTGGGCGTCAATGCCCGCACGTGACTCCTGATGGGAAGGCAGCTGTGGGGGGAACACGAGGGTTCAGCCAGGGGTTCGAGATTCTTGGAGCAGCGCTCAGAGAATGGGGGGTGGGGAAGGGTTAATCACCTTTCCTTCTGTCCCTCCCTGTCTAGGGTTGACAACCTCCAGGTACAGCCTGGAAACCAATGCTCCCTCTAAGCTGCGGAGTCTTGTGAGCAAAAACTCTTACTTTGTGAGCTCCTGGCATTAAAGTTGTGAGCGGGTGATTTGGCTGCTGCATAAATTAGTTTGCCCTGGAGCCATCCTTCCTGAGCTGGGACAAAAAAAATGTGTGAGCCGGAGGCTAAAAAACTGCGAGCTGGCTCACACTGACTCAGCTTAGGGGGAACACTGCTGGAGACCTCCTGGAATTGCACCTCAACTCCCGACCCACAGCTCTCCTGGAGAAAATGGCTGCTTTGGAGGGTGGTCTCTGTGGCATGACATCCTGGCTGAGGTCCCTTCCTTCCCGAAACCCTACCCTCCCTGGCCTCAAACTGCCCCCCGCCCCAAATCTCCAGGAATTTCCCACCCCGTTGCAGGCAACCCGACTGCAGCTAAGATCTGACAGAGGATTCCTTGGCACTATGGCCTTCTGCCAGGACCCACTTCCTGTTTCCTCTCCAGCCCCCTCAGGACAGCCGTCATCTGCAAGATAAGGCCAGCTGAGCTGTGTTGCCCGCCACTCCTCCCCCAGCCTTGGCTCTGGGGACACCCTCACTCTGGGGACAACCCGGGTCCGAGGCCTCTTTCCCACGAGGCACACTGTATAGCCTCAGGCAGGCCACGAGGTCTCCGGCTAACCGACTTCACCGAGCTGCTGTGCAAATAAAATGGAGAGGAGAACCCCCCACATGCCACTCTGTGCATCTTGGGAGAAGAACAGAATATACAAATAAAAGAAAGAAGTGGAAGGGTTTGGCTGGGATTGCTGACAGAACGAAATGGGGGGGGGGGAGGAGAAGAAGAGGAGGAGGAGGAGGAGAAGATTGGATTTATACCCGACCCTTCACTAACTGAAGGAGTCTCGGAGCGGCTTACACACTCCTTTCCCTTCCCCTCCCCACAACAGACACCCGGTGAGGTAGGCGGGGCTGAGAGAGCTCTTTCCAGAACTGTCCTTGAGAGAACAGCTCTGACAGAACTATGGCTTGCCCAAGGTCATCCAGCAGCTGTAAGTGGAGGAGTGGGGAATCAAACCTGGTTCTCCCAGATTAGAGTCCACGCACTTAACCACTACACCAGACTGGCTCTCGAGTTTAGCCATCTTAAGCCCCCCCGCCCTACCCACCCATTCTATTTACTGTGCTAAGCACAGGTACTCTCAAATATGAATTGGTGGGAATTTGTCCATCTGCAAAAACAAGAATATCTGTGAGCAAACGTACAGGGGTTAAAGCCTCTGAAAGTATTTAAATTAGATTATCACCATCTGCTGATGTACAGAGCTGAATATTAATTTTTACTGTACTATGTTTCAATCTTTTAAATTGTTATATTTATATGCTGTGGGGTAGGGGCAAGATATAAATCACTTTAAATACATAAATAAACAAACAAACAGTGGGATACGAACATACAGACACCAAAGGGGAAAAAAGCACAGGGATGTGAAGTCACAGTAAACAGAGAAGTACTTCTGAGTATGTGCAGAGTTCCCTTCACCACAGAATTAATGGCACACAGCAACAATCAGGGCAAAGACGGTAACTCCTGACCCAGAGAGGCCAAGAGCTGTTTGCGAGGGGACAGAAGAATGAATCCCAGAGGCCCATGTGCTACTAAGGCATGCCTTGGAAAACCAGGCTCCCATGCTGGAAGTATTCCATGTGCTGTGCTCATTTGGAATGGGGCAGACCTCAGTGTCTGCCGAAGCTGTGGGAAGTGACATCATCCTGAGGGGGAACAGCAGTCTGGGAGACTGATGCAGACTGCGCTGCAGCCCACAGGTGTGGGAGAATCCCAAAAGCATCACCCACTGCCCAGAAAGCATGACCCCACCCTGGATAAGGGGTGGGGAATTGGGAGGCAGTAAACTAAGGTAGTTCAGCAGTTTGAGACCCAAGAGTGCCACATGACGGAGTGAGCTCCCGTCTTTAGTTCCAGCTCCTGCCACCAGCTTTAATCAAGCCCCTCCATGCCTTGCGCTCAAATATCAAAAGTCCAGGAAATGCTGTTTTAGAAGTATTTAAAACCTTTCTGTACTGCCTTTATACCTAAAGACAGTCCTCAAGGCGGGGACAGGCAATGGGGGTAGGCAACGGAGAGGCCAATGCGATGTAGTGGTTCGAGTACAGGACTAGGCAGACCCTGGTTCGAATCTCTGCTTGTATTTGAGGAACAGCTCGATTCCAGTCCAGGAGCATCTTAGAAACTGACAAGATTTGTTTTTGTTATAAACTTTCGGGAGTCAGAGCTCCCTTGGACAGATATAATGCCTGGCATTGACCATGGGGAGATTTGCCTCTCGAAAGCTTATACCAAAAAAACTTGTCGGTCTCGAATCTAGCTGTTCTGCTGAACTGGAATCTAGTTGTTCAGACTAGCGTGGCAACCCTCTGAAAATATCTGAGGAAATGAGCTGCGACACATGAAATCTCAGACTGAGGTAAATGTTGTTAGTCTTTAACGTGCCGCTGGACTTTTTATTTGGCAGGTTTTATATCAGCTCTGGTAGCAGGGGTTCTGTCAGGCAAAAAGTCATGAGGGAAAGGGGGTTCATTCCCCTTACCTTTCCCTCATGGCTAAATGGACCCTCCATGACCGTAAGCAGTGTATCTTTGAATAACCATTGCTGGGGGAAAGCACCAGGGAGAGGTCTTTCTGGGGGTAGCTGGCTGGCCACTTGCGACCCGTCCTTCCAAATTCTCCTTATGTCCTTAGGAGAAACGCGAGTGTAGTACAGAGGTGAAAGTGCCGGAATAGGTCCAGGGAGATCCAGGTTCAAACTGCCATGAAACTCACTGTGCGATCTTGGGCTGGTCACCACCTAACCTACCTCACTGGATTGTTGTGAGAATAAAACGGAGGCGAAGAGAGCCTTGTGTGCCTTCCTATTGCAACAAATAAAGAACAGTAATATATGTGGCCCCCAGTCCAAGTCTCCCTCCCCACCGTCTGCTTTTTAATATTTATTTATTTATTTGGAGACTGCCCTCCCCTGTGAATAGAAGAAGAAGAGAAGAGTTTGGATTTATACCCCGCCCTTCACTGCCCAAAGGCGTCTCAGAGCGGCTTACAAACTCCTTTCCCTTCCCCTCCCCACAACAGACACCCTGTGAGGTAGGCGGGGCTGAGAGAACTTCTGACAGAAACTGTCCTTGAGAGAACAGCTGTGCCAGAGCTTGTGACTGACCCAAGGTCACATCAGCAGGTGCAAGTGGAGGAGTGGGGAATCAAACCCGGTTCTCCCAGATTAGAGTCCGCACACTTAACCACTACACCAAACTGGCTCAGGGTGGTGAGTAACATATTCAATTAACACATCACAATCAGGTTAAAACAATTAAAAACAATAGACAAGTGCTATAACTATTTCAGATGGCGTCGAAAGGGCCAAATTTGTTTCCTTACCCCATGAGGACAGAGGAGAGAATGGGGGAGGCCAGGCTCGATGAAAAAACAATGCCGTCCTCAACCATAGGCCTGGCGGAACATCTCCGTCTTCCTGGCCCTGCAGAACGGCACTACATCCCGCAGGGCACAGATGTCACTGGACAGAGAGTTCCACCAGGCCAATGCCAGGGCCGGAAAAAACCCTGGCTCTGGTTGAGGCGAACCGGATATCTTTCGGGCCAGGGATCACCGGGAGGTTTTTCTCCCCAGAGTGTAAAGCTCTTCTTATCTCGCTGAGACTCAAAGTGGATTACACCAGAGAAATCAATGCAATCAACAGGATGATACAAGCAATTGACTATGCAACAAGGACTAGGAATCGTAGAGATTTGAAACAGAGCAGTCATCCAACACCTGATATCTGGAGACCCTATGCAAAAAATGCCTCAAAAACTTTGACAGGTCCACTTTCCTGGAGGGTATTCAATGAAGCTGATGGGCAGCAGATTCAGGATTAACAAAGGTACAGAGAGCTTCGAAAGGGGATTAGACAGATTCATGGAGTACAGGGTCTGTCAGTGGCTACCAGCTATGGCGACTAAAGGGAACCTCCACATTCAGAGGCAGTCATCCTCTAAATTCCTATACCCTGTTGTTGGAACCTCCAGAGCAATTAGTAGGCCGCTGTGTGAAATGGACCTCTGGTCTGATCCAGCAGAGCTCTTCTTATGATCCTAATTGTAATGGATCACACCCTTATTTCTGGCACTTCAGAAATTCAAGCTGAAACAGCAGCCTATGAATCTTTGGGGGTAGCAGTGAACTATGCAGAGGAGGAGACTGGATTTATACCCCCCCCTTCACTACCCAAGGGTGTCTCAAAGCGGCTTGCAAACTCCTTTCCCTTCCCCTCCCCACAACAGACACCCGGTGAGGTAGGTGGGGCTGAGAGAGCTCTGACAGAAACTGCTCTTTTTCAAGAACAGCTCTGTGCCAAAACTATGGCTTGCCCAAGGTCATCCAGCAGGTGCAAGTGGAGGAGTGGGGAATCAAACCCGGTTCTCCCAGGTTAGAGTCTGCGCATTTAACCACTACACCAAACTGGAGGGTGAAGAGGGTGGGGGGAAATGTCAAGGAGAACCCGTTTCTATTTGGATTGCAGAAGAGGTCAAAAGAGGAGGCAGAAGAAAGGGAGAGCCGAGCTGGTCTAACCTCCCTCATGCCTGACATTTTCCCCTTCCAGTTCAAGGCTGGAATGTGAAAGATGAAGAGATCCCCCGAACCCAGACCCAAAGGGAGAGCTCCGCCCATATATGTGCATGTTGAAAGATGGCCAACGAGAGCAAAAAATCCAGAAAGACAGCCTAAAACCCCACATCGCTGCACAGAATTAATTTACAGTGAATGTTTCTATTGAGTTTAAAGTTTTGCCAGGGCAGAGAGAAACTGGGCTACACTAGTTTTACTCATTTGCATGCCAAAGCAGCGAAGGTTTTGTGTAAGGTGGTAGGACAGAGCTTCCCAAGAACTTATCGGGCGCCTCAGAACTAATGGAATCGTAACAGCCGGTACGTCGTAGGGGTTTGAATGCTTGGATTAGGATCGAAGACATTCAGGCTCGGGTCCCCACTCTGTTGTGAAGCTCGCCAGGAGACCTTGGGCCAATCATTTGCTCTCAGCCCAGCCTACCTGGCAGGGCTGTTGTGAGGATAAATGCGGGGAAGGCTGAACACTGCCCTGAACACCTGGGAAGGGCAGGATAACAATTTTGCTAGACAGAAACAGGAGAAAAAAACCCTTCTGAAACAAGATAAAATTTTTCAACTAAAAGGAAATGATTTGGGCAAAGAGAATGCTTTTGCGGTGTGTGTATGTGGGGGGAGGCGTTCTTGTCCACTCACTAGGCGATAACTACCAATCTGGTTTTCATTGACTAGCAGACCATCTAAATCTTCAGAATCGTGAATATAACAAGTACTGGGTTTCCCCTCTGGTCTAGGCTTTTAAGAAGACCTGTATAATTGGAATTTCAGAGACATTTGGTCAGCCGGTCGTTTTTATCTTTTCAATTGGAGACCACGCCTGGTTCTCACCCTCCACCCTCCTTCTTCTTCCTAGAAGGCCAAAGGGACATGCTAATACCGGCTCCAACCACTGTTATCTATTCCAATCCGCCCAGCATTGCACACAGAATGTAGACGATAAAACAGGAGTCCCGGCACACCTTAGTTTATTCTCACATAAGGTGAATCAGAGCTCATGTTCTCAAAGGCCTGGGAGTGTAAATCCACCGGGCTGGTTTAAAAGGACTATCTGAAACAAGATCCCATTTAGAGAATAACCAACAGCATGGGTGTGAGATCCCACCAAGTGCTGGGAGACAGACAAAATGTAAAACCCAGTACAGGATGAAATGAGATAAGCAGGTACAAGAGGATGCTACAGAGTTATAGCCAAAGTAATTAACAAAATGCCTGCAGGCCTGAAATATCTGCTGCCTATCGTTGCCAACTCCAGGTTGGGAATTCCTGGAGATTTGGGGGGAAAGCTTGGGACAGGTGGGATTTGGGGACGGGATCTCAGTGGGGTATAATGACACGGGGTTGACCCTCCAAAGCAGCCATTTTCTCCAGACAAACTGATCTCTGTTGTCTTGCGACCAGTTGGAATTCTGGAATGCCTCCCGGCCCCATGCAAAGGTCATCAGACCTACCTCTCCTCCATCTTTTAAAACCCAGCCTGATGAAAGATTTCGGAGAATGTCAACGCTTGTGTTATTTTGGTCGGTCCTCACCAAAGATACGACATGGCTTTGCGCGGTTAACCAAGAACCATGGGGTGGGGGGAATAGCCTTTTGAGGTCGAGCAGTATCACAATGGCACAATAAGTCATACAAACTATCGTTATTTTGGTCTCAGTTGGTGGAGCTGGCAGCAGGCAACCATCACGGGCCCTGGTATTAGGAACGGCCGACCCACATATCGCCAAAAATGATTCTCCGCTGTGCCCAATGGAGGGACCCAGCAGTTTTCGGCAACCTGACTCATATTTTGAAGAAGAAGAGGAGACTGGATTTATACCCCGCCCTTCACTTGGAGTCTCGGTCTCCTTACAATCTCCTTTCCCTTCCCCTCCCCACAGCAGACACCCTGTGAGGTAGATGGGGCTGAGAGAGCTCTTTCGAGGACTGCCCTTTCAAGGACAGCTCTTGTCAGAACTATGGCTTGCCCAAGGTCCTCCAGCAGCTGCACATGGAGGAGTGAGGGAATCAAACCCGGTTCTCCCAGATAAGAGTCCAAACACTGTAACCACTACACCACATTGGCTCTTGCGTAGAATCTTAGCTCATGGGTTTTCTTCCCGGTTTTCTTCTCACCTTAGGAAAGTGAACTGCCCTTCCAGACACTATAACCTTCACCACCTTGCCATTTGCCTCTGGAGCCAGGAAGACCTGGTGTGCCAAAGCTGACCTCAAGGAGGAAAAGTCTGGGATTATGAAATGCTATGTGTTTCTGAGAGGGGGGTGGGATCGAAGAGGGGGGCAGCTGAAAGTGTTATGCCCTACAGGAGAAAGAGCAGAAACGAAACAGAAAGAGACGCAACTAGGAAAGAGTAAAGGTAAAGGTCCCCTTGCTCGAAAGCCAGTCGAATCCAACTCTAGGGTTGCGGTGCTCATCTCCGTTTCAAAGCCGAAGAGCCAGCGCTGTCCGAAGACGTTTCCGTGGTCATGTGGCCGGCATGACTAAACACCAAGGAACACGGGACGCTGCTACCTTCCCACCGAAGTGGTACCTATTTATCTACTTGCAATTTCTTGCTTTCGAACTGCTAGGTTGGCAGGAGCTGGAACTAGAGACGGGAACTCACTCCGTCTTGTGGCACCTGGGTCTTGAACTGCTGAACTACTGACCATCCACAGCCTGCAGTTCAGCGTCTTAACCACTTGAGCCACTGCAGCTCCCAGAGTAGATTGCACCAAATTCTCTGTTAAACCATCACTGTATGGCTTCATTGAACCAACTTATTATTATTATTGCAAGCTGCCATGAACCACGAGGAAAGCCTGGATAGCAATGTTTTAATAAATAATAATAATAATAATAATAATAATAATAATAATAATAATAATAATAATAATAATAATAATAATAATAATAAATGAGCATGCATTGCTGCTGGGGAAGCACATACAGTACCAATGAGAGATGTAATTTATACTGCTGTCCCTAACTGAGTTATACCCTTCCGAGCCCATTCATTTCAATGACCTTAAAAGGGCACAGCTTCATTTAGGAGTGTGCTCTGCCAATTGTCTTTATCGAGCCTGTTCCCCCCCACACACACCATCCTCCAAAGAGCCCGGGGGCAGCCCACGCAGCTCTCCCTTCTGGCACTGCATCCCCACAGCAACCCTTTGAGGTAGGTTTGGCCGAGAGAGACTGACTGAGAGAAAAAAGTACTTTTCTCCCTTTCTCACAATACAAGAACTCGTGGGCACTCCATGAAATTGCTGAACAGTTGGGTTAGAACAGATAAAAGGAAGTACTTCTACACCCAAAGAGTGATTAACAGATGGAATTCACTGCCACAGGAGGTGGTGGCAGCTGCAAGCATGGACAGTTTCAAGAGGGAATTAGATAAACATATGGAGCGGAAGTCCATCAGTGGCTATTAGCCACAGGGTATAGATGGGAACTCTCAGTCCAGGGCAGGTGCTGCACTCTATCCTTGGTGCCGGAGGGGGCAGCAGTGGGAGGGCTTCTAGTGTCCTGGCCCCACTGATGGACCTCCTGATGGCCCCTGGTATATTTTGGCTGCTGTGTGACAGAGTGTTGGACTAGATGGGCCATTGGCCTGATTCAACATTGGCTTCTCTTATGTTCTTATGACTGGTCCAAGGTCGCCCAGGTGAGTTTCATGACCAAGAGGGGCGCTGAACCTCTAAGCCAAGGGTGTCAAACATGCGGCCCGGAGGCCAGATCAGGCCCCCGGAGGGCTTCCATCAGACCCGCCGTGGAACTGGCCGTCTCCTCCTCCCAGTTCTGCTGCCGCATCCTAGCTTGCTTCACCAGACTCTCTCAATCACTCAGCTGGGTCCTGGACTCAGAACTCTGAGCATGAGATTTCTGTGGTGACTGTCGATAAATCAAAAGTAGGTTTGCCACTTACAGAGCTAGTGTTTTAAGCATGCTTTTATTTTAAGTAAAAAAAAACAACACAACCCAAACCCTTTGTGCTTGTGTCCTTTATCAAGTTTATATCTCCGCTACCTGGCGTTACATTTCATGACACACGTGGCCCGGCCCGACGAGGTCTCATTTATGTCAGATCTGGCCCTCGTAACAAATGAGTTCAGCACCCCTGCCCTAAGCTATATGATTTATTTTTATTTTTATTTTTATTTATTTGGGTTTGTATCCCGCCCTCCCCAGAGGCTCAGGGCGGCTAACAGCAAGGCACGCATGCCAACTTTAAAACAAGTTCAACAATGTAAAACCAGAAAACATATAAACAACATCCAAACATTATAGCCCAGGCAATAAAACAAGATGGGGCAGATCGTAGCCCCCGGCAGACATTAACCCCCAGCAGCCAAACAGCAGCCAAACAGTAGCTCGTCACCCCCTCTCCTGCCAGGGCCGCCCCACACTCAGTGATGACAATAGTACGATGGCAGATGGCTAACCATGGCGGCGGCTCTTAATCATAGGCCCGGTGGAATAGCTCCGTCTTACAGGCCCTGCGGAACTGAGCTCCGGGAGCTCCCTCCACCAGGTAGGAGCTGCCACCGAAAAAGCCCTGGCTCTGGTAGCAGCAAATTTTACTTCCCTGAGGCCTGGAATTTCCAGGAGCTGTTGACTCCCCGACGGAAGTGCCCTTGGGGGAACATATGGGGAAAGGCGGTCCCTCAAGTAGGCTGGACCCTGGCCATACAGGGCTTTAAAGGTCAAGACCAGCACTTTGAAGCGAATCCGGTATGCTATTGGCAGCCAGTGCAGCGCTTTCAGCACAGGCTGAATATGATCCCTCCTAGAGAGACCCATCAACAGCCTGGCTGCAGCATTCTGCACCAGCTGCAGCTTCCGGATTTGCGACAAAGGCAGCCCCAAGTAGAGAGCGTTACAGTAGTCTAGCCTCCTGTGATGTGATGTGGGGGCAGAGGAGTCCTTTCCAGGCTCTTATGCGGCCCGCAAGCTACTGATGCAAGGGAGGGAGTGCTGGGAGGAGTGGGTGGAGCCCCTCCATCATGGCTTCAGCACAGCAGAACCGCCTCGTCTGCAGCAGTCGAGCATCGTGGGAGGATCTGCCCAGCCCTGCACTGCTGCCTCTCCAGCCTGCCTCTGTGGGTTCTCCTCTGCACCCCCTCCCAGCCCATGGGGCCTTGCAGTGAGCACACACCAACTCAGAGCCCACCAGCTGCTGTCCTTTATATCTCCGGTACCTGGCGTTACGTTTTATGGCACACACGGCCCGGCCTGACAAAGTGACATTCATGTCAGATCCAGCCCTCGTAACAAACAAGTTTGACATCTCTGCCCTAAGCTAAGATTCTATACAAGGCGGATGTGACCGGGGGGGGGCGGGGGGGCGGGGAGATCCAAGTGTAAAGTAAGGGATAGGGAATTCTTTACTTAAAAAGCTGGAGGGGAATTTGTGAGGGAGAGCTGAACTGTGCGTCCTCCCTTCTCCAGTACAGTAGCTTCAAATGTTTTTTATTCTGGGAGAAAAAAGCAGTTCAAAACAATGGAGTGCAACGAGGGGTGGCAGGAGAAGAGGAAGCAGGGAGTAAACGGAGGAGGAGGGGTGACGAAGGGCACAAAATTCCAGGGGCCTGAGCATCCTGGGGGGCTGGGAAAGGGGTAGTTACCACGGGGAGGGGCAATAGTTACCACATACTCATTTTAATCAAGAGTTGGGAGGGGTCTGAGCATGAGGGAGAGCCACAGAAAGAATCTTTCTCTGTGAGCCCATAAACTCTAGCAGCCCTGGATTTAGGACTCGAGAGCTGAAAATGAACCAGAAATTATTTCATTGCCTCGCTGGTGGCACAGGGACACTCTGGTATTTTGGGGGGAAACTCTATGGTTAAAATGGCTTCTACTATAGAGTTTTTGTCCAAATCCCAGAGCATCCCCCACATCACCAGCAGCCCAGGCCACTGTCACACTACCAGTAAATACCCCCCACCGATTGCCAGGGGGTACGTGGAAGCGCTAGTTATGACACCATTTATCTCCATGCCATGAAAAGTTTCAGCTGCCCATTTGTGCAGGCTAAAGGTAAAGGTAAAGGTTCCCTTGCTCGAAAGCCAGTCGAATCCGACTCTAGGGTTGCGGTGCTCATCTCCGTTTCAAAGCCGAAGAGCCAGCGCTGTCCGAAGACATTTCCGTGGTCATGTGGCCGGCATGACTAAACACCAAGGCGCACAGAACGCTGTTACCTTCCCACCGAAGTGGTACCTATTTATCTACTTGCAATTTCTTGCTTTCGAACTGCTAGGTTGGCAGGAGCTGGAACTAGAGACAGGAGCTCACCCCGTCATGCGGCACCTGGGTCTCGAACTGCTGAACTACTGACCTTCCACAGCCTGCAGTTCAGCGTCTTAACCACTTGAGCCACCGCAGGCTAGCCCGCCATTAAAAGGTACAGGACACTTTTTTCCCTCCAGGCTTGTTGGTAACCTTACAACCCACTGAGGGATTTCCAGGGCAGAATATGTGGGTCCTGTGCAGGTTCAGGTCCTGACACCTCTCGTTTTTTACACCACGTTGTAAAAAATTACACCATGTTGCAAAACAAGCAAGAAAAGGAGCTCCTTTGCATCATTAAGAACACAAAACCCTGGTTGGATCAGACACAGGGCATAGAAAATCCATCAGCCCACAGTGAGGGAAGAAGGCAAAAGTGGCCCCCAGCTGGGTAACCCCAACAACCGGTATTCCAAGGTACACTGTCCTCACACATGGATGTTCCATTAAACCACCATGGCTGATAGCTTTTGATAGATCTGTCCTCACTGGCTTTGACTTGTCTCCAAATATACCTTAGGAACGGACAATCATTACATTTTATCTATCTGTCTCTGTATAGCCTGCTTTTCGTCCCAGCGGTATTCCCTCCTCCTCCTCCATTTTTGTCCTCACAGCAACCACACTGTGAAGTAGGTGAGGCCGAAAGAGAAGGTGACTGGCCCAAGGTCACCCGGCAAGCTTCCATGACAGAGAGGAAATTCGAAGCTGGGTTTCCCAGATCCTAGTTTGACCCTCTAAGCATTACACCAAGCTGGCTCTCCAGCCTTGATCTCTCCAGCGTCTTTCTCCACTCTGTGCACCATTTTATAAATGTCCCCCATTCTGCTGTCTCCCCCCCCAGCTCCTTAACTTTCCTTGTAGGGACTGTCCTCCAACCCTCTCATCAGTTTGAATGCTTTCTGCATAAGAAGAACATCAGAAGAGCCCTCCTGGATCAGACCAGGGGTTCATCTAATCCAGCATCCTGACTCACACCGTGTCCACCCACTTGCCCTGGAGCAACAACAAGGCACAGAAGCCAAGGCCTTCCCAGATGTTACCTCCCAGCACTGGGTTTCAAAGGTTTACTGCCTCTGAATGTGGAGGTTCCCTTTATTCACCATGGCTAGAAGCCATGGACGGACCTCTCCTCCACGAACCCTTCTAACCCTTTTCTAAAGCCTTCTAAAGCCATCACTGTGTCCCCTGGGAATGAATTCCACAATGGAATGACTCACTGAGTGAAGTATTTCAAGTATCCCCTCTAGCATTATAGTACCCTTCAACGATGGAGCTCCCAGAACGGAACCCTTCCAAACACAGCTGCTCCGTAGATTAATGTAAAAAGCATTATAGTGCCGGCTGTCTCATTTTCAATCTCTTTCCTAATAATCCTCAGCATGGCATTTACCCTTTTCACTGCCCCCGGGCACCGAGTCGATGTTTTCATTAAGTCAGCCGCATGATCCCTGGACCTCGTTCCTTGTTACGAAGCCAGATCAGACCTCATCCGTGTATAATTTTTCTGGCTGAATAATTAAGGATCTATGATGGAGGCAGAAATTTTTGGTGTCGAGTCACAGCCAACTTGTGGTGACCCCGTAGGGCTTTCAAGGAAAGAGACACAGGGAGGTGATTTGTTATGGCCAGCCTGTGTAGTCACCCTGGTCTTCTTTGGTGGTCTCCCATCCAAGTACTATCCACCAGGGCCAACCCCACTTAGCTTCCGAGATCTGACGGGATCGGGCTAGGCTAGGCCTTCCAGGTCAGAGCGAGGATCTCAACCTGCCTCTGTATATAAAGCCGGGATCTCTTTGTTTCCAGATGACTCGGAGGGGTCTGAGTTTGCTGTGGCAAACCGGGAAATATTCCCGGCAAATTTCAGTTTGCGATGTGAAGGTGATGGAACTTTAGAAGCCAGGTGGGTGTCTGTTCGTTTGCGCGAAGGCGGAAGAGAAATTTAAAGAAACCCCTGTGGCCATTTGGAAATGCAGACAAAGAGAAATCACCCCATCCCACAGCAACACTGACACACTCCCCGACAAAGCAGGAACCAAAGCGGTCCTTTGAAATCCATCCAGGCGACAAAACATCAGTGGGGAAATTTAGCAGCAGACTGGGGGAGAAGGAATCATAGAATCATAGAGTTGGAAGGGACCTCCGGGGTCATCTAGTCCGACCCCCTGCACAATGCAGGGAATTCACAAATAACTCCCCCCACCACCACCCTCAGTGACTGCTGTTCCATGCCCAGAAGATGACAAAAACCCTCCAGGATCCCCGCCAAACTGGCCAAGAGAAAATTTGCTCCCTGACCCCAAAGTGGTGATCAGCATTTCCCTGGGTGTGTCAGAAAGGGCCATAAAACCCCGAGGTTTGACAACAGGGGTGCCACACAGGGCTCGATGGCAGGATGTGGTGGGGAAAGAGAAAGAGAAGGAGAAGGGCTCGGAGGCTGTGGAGTTTGCAAAGCCTGCCCGGTCCGTTCTGTTGCGGAGAAGCTTCTCCGTTGCCCGGGAGAGGGGAAGGCTTGCAACCGCAGGCGCCAAAACAGAGGGCGGGCGGCAGAAGGAGGGAGACGCCAGACAAGCCGCCGGACAATTGAAAGGCTGGCCGGTGTCTCTGCAGCTTAACCCGCCTTCCCTTCTTCGCACCATTAGGCCCGTCTCTCCCACGGGCTTCCGACGAAAACCCAGACCCACATCCGCCCCACTTCACGGGCCTCTGCTCTTCTTCAGTGCCTGCTTGCTTCCTCCCCCCCCTCCTCCACTGCCGCATGCACGCCTGAAGGAAAAGCAGTAGGGAGTCAATAGCCTTGCCCCCCCCCATATCTTCAAAACTGGAAGTTGGGGGGCACAGCCCCTTTCTTGGCTTCCCAAGTGACCTCCCAAAGGATAAGCATCCCAGATCCGCTGAAGGTCCCACCCAAACAAAACACACAGGACTTGCCCAGGCCCTACAGAGACCGAACCGCTCACCCAGGACTGCATAATAACCCACAATACACTGCAGAAGATCTGGCTCCCCTCTGAGCACCTCTGTCCCCCCCCCCCGGAGACGGCCCACCCCCAACCCCCAGGCTTTCTTCCACTCCAGGCCTCTGCAGGAACAGGACAGGTGAGGAAGGAGCCCGTAAAACAAAGAGCTCCCTCCAAGCCCCTGGCAGGGCTGCCCGGATAACTCCCCTCCCTGCCAGGCAACCCCTTCCAAGTTTGCCCTCCGGGAACCCCGTGCGCAGAAGGTCACTGCGGGGCTTCTGAAAGTCCCCTCCCCCCAAGCCCTCCCTCCCTCCCTCTGCCGCAAAGTGGGTCTCCCCAGAAAACCCACCCTGCAGACAACCCCTAGGCCTGCCCTGCAAAAGTCCCTGGCGCAAAGCCCTGCAAAAGACCCTTCCTCTGTCTGGCCCCGGACGCCCTCGCCCCTTAAGCAGCCCCCCCCCACCAGCCCCGGCCTTCCGCATTTCCCAGGCAGCCTCCGGGGCGCGAGCAAGAGCGAGCCCCCGAGCCCTCGTCGCCAGTGTTCCCTCTAAGCTGAGTTGGTGTTGAGCCCGCTCTCCGTTTCTTAGCCTCCGGCTCACACATTTATTTTGTGTGTGTGTGTGTGTCTTCCCTCGGGAAGGGGGGCTGCGGGGCCCACTAGATTACGCAGCAGCTCACAACTTTTGATGCCGGCGGCTCCCAAAGCAGGATTTTATTTTATTTTTATTTCATTTGCTCTCGAGACTCCCCAGCTCAGAGGGAGCTCATTTGCTCGTCGCCCTATAAGGAACTGCCGCTTTGCCCGCGGGCCCCATTGGCAGATCCGCCCAGAGGCCTCGCAAGCCTCCCCCGCCGCGACCCCCAGGCAGGCTCCATCCGGAGTGTGTCTGCGTCCCTCCACCCCCCCCACCCCCCAGCAGCCAGCCAGCCAGCCAGCCAAGACAACGCCGGTGGCGCCCCAAGCGGAACGCCGGCTCCCCCTTCCTTCCTTCCTTCCAGGCGCCCCGAGATCCGAGCTCCCTCCGCATCCGACCACACGTGCGCCCCCCCCCCGCCCCGAGTCGCCCGTCCGCCGCAGTCCCCGCCCGCCCCGCGGCCGTCGCGGCGGCTCACCTTGACTCTCTGCCGGCGGCTCAGGCGCAGCTCGTGGACGAAGGGGTTGGGGGCGGGCGCCGCAGCCGCAGCCGCCTCCGCCGGGCCCCCTGGCTCGAGCCCCCCTCCATGGCCGGAGCCCCCTGCCAGGCTCCCCCGCTTCCAGCCTGGGACGGGGACCCAAGGCCGGAGCCCGGGGACGGGCCGGGGGAGGCGGGGAGGAGGATGGCGAGCTGGGCGGCGGGCGGGCGGGCGGGAGGGACGCCCTGGCTGGCACCGGACCACGGCGGGAGGGAGCCAGGATGGGGCTGGGGAGGGGAGGGGAGGGAGGGGCGGGATCACGGCCTGGTCGTCACGGCGACACCCGAGCTGGAGGACGGGCTTTCGCTTTGGAGGGACCGGATGGAGGGAGGGGGAGAGGGAGAGGGAGGGAGAAGCATCCCCGCTCCATCCCTCAGTCAGCCCGTCCCTGCATCCCTCCGGGGCGGGGGATGCTCCGCGGAGAGCACAGCCGAGGCGGCCCGAACCCGCCCGGGCTCCTTCGCCGCCCGCCGCCCGCCTCCCTCCGCCTGCTCGGCTCGGGCACTGCAGTCCTCCGCCGGCCTCCCCTCCCTCCCTCTCCTCCCTCCCTGCCCTTGGTGCTCCACGCAGGGCGGAAGGAACTGGGTGACTCAGGAGTTTTCCCGCCTCCTCGAAGCGGCGGAGTCGGAAAGGAGGGGGGCGCCCGGGGTGCTTTCTAGCAACGCTTCTCTTTAATCCCCCCTCCCGCCCCGTTCAAAAAAACGGGCCCCGGTTTTCCTTAGGTCTGCCTCTCTGCACGACAGCCCTGCAGAGCAGGCGAGCCGTTTTAGACAGGGCTGCATCAGGCCCGTGGCCAGGATTTTTTTTAAAGTCGGGGGGCATTTACATTTCTTAGGGGGCACCCCTATGCCTGTCATAAGAGCATAAGAGAAGCCAATGTTGGATCAGGCCAATGGCCCATCTAGTCCAACACTCTGTCACACAGTGGCCAAAATATACCAGGTGCCATCAGGAGGTCCAGCAGTGGGGCCAGGACACTAGAAGCCCCTCCCACTGCTGCCCCCCCCAGCACCAAGAATAGAGTGCATCACCTGCCCCAGACTGAGAGTTCCCATCTATACCCTGTGGCTAATAGCCACTGATGGACTTCTGCTCCATATGTTTATCTACTTCCCTCTTGAAACTGTCCATGCTTGTAGCTGCCACCACCTCCTGTGGCAGTGAATTCCATGTGTTAATCACTCCCTTTTATCCTGAGCTGCTCTGCAGTCCCCCCACATGAGCCTCTAAGGCGCCTCCTCCTCACAGTGGCCCATGCTCCGCCATAGCCGGCCCCTCACACCAGACAGCACAGCGCAGCCCACCAGCAACAAGTACTTTCTGGCAGGGGGATAGACTTTCTGGGGGAAATAGAGAGGGGCTGTCTGGCTCTGCATGGCCACCGTAGCTGGTCCTTCATACCAGGCAGTTTCACAGAAATACCTGGCTCCTTCCCCGCACCCTCCACCGCTCGGTGGCCCAGGGATGGATGGGAAGTTGTGGGGCCTTGCCAATAAGTCAGGGGGCCTAGCCCCGAGATGCCCCACTGTGTCTACGGCCTGGGCTGCATGTCCCGGGCAAATATGGTTGTTAAGGTGATATAAAGCCGAGGTGTATGTCCAGGTTGCAGGAGATGGGAAGCTCACAATCTAAAATTCACCAAGGAAAGCCAGATTTAGCTCTCCAGAGACCAACTTGATTTTAAAGGTACCAGCTCTCAAGAGTCAAAGCTCCAGGGCTTTAGATTTCTTTTTCTTTTGAAAAAGTGGTGCCGGAACTCTCAAGAGGGAAACGGAGTTTTCAGTCTGTATACTGTACACTCATGAACTTTTAACATTTTAAAAAGAATTTTGTCGAAGAAGTTCCGGAACTCCATTCCGGCTCATCCGCCCCCCAAAAACGCCCTGGAAAGCTCCCTTTGTCAGAAAACCTAAACATTACTACTGGTATAAAGTCAAAAACATGAACAAATTTACCAAATCTGTCTTAATTTGATTAATTAGTTCCACTATCGATGGGGACGCAGGAAAGCACGGACTCAACCCAACTCAGCTTAGAGACTGCCCATGAGAACTAGAAACTTCCTAGTCTAAGAAATAAATGGACGCCCGGATTCCACTGAGATGCTGAACTGGGTGTACCCAGCATCCAGTTCTTTAAGTGCTTTTGTTTCAGCTCCGTTTCGGATTCCTGCTTGTTTTTCAAAACTCTGTAATCCAAACCCTATTGTGCGGTTTTCTTGGATGTCCCCATGCCACTGACTGTATTTGACTCACACTATGCAGTCCAGCCTTAAGTTTGGGTGGAAAAGATAATGTAAATAAAACAAACAAAAAATACTGTTCTTGTGCACAAGTGCAAAAGATTCATCGCACCAATTATAAATCCTGTTTGCAGAGGGGAGATCAAAGCGGAGAGCGGCATGCCCAGTGAGTCCACGGCAGGGTTGGCTTTTGAACTCCGGTCCCCCCGGGTTCGTGTCCGACAGCTAGATCTCTCAGGCTGTCTCAACAAACAAATAATTGCCTGTGACCAAAAATGGACTGGCAGCTTTCTTAACCGATTTTGTTGCTTATTTTCTACAATGGCGGGGAGGCGAGGTCTGCTTGGAAGTCTAAACTCTCTGAATCTTAGTGCGGAGAGGGTCAGAGACAGAGTGATGTGGTTGCTGGGTAGTTAGGGAAAGGCACTCTCTGTGTGCTCTGAGACCTTCTCCCCCCCACCCCTCCATGTGTTTGGCATTCGTATTGGCCCCTGGGTTAGCACCCTGATGGAAATAAATAATTTACATCTTGTGCTTTCTGCAGCTCAGCAGGGCCCCCCCTGGGGTATTTTGTTCCTCATTCCAGCCTTCCCCATTGAATTATTCATCCAGCTACCAATTCATATTTCCTTCGGCGGCCGGGGCTAAAACTTCCATCAGGCCAGCCAAAGGGCAGATCCGGAACCTATTCTCTAATGCCAGGACCCAAGCTGGCGGGCGTGTAAGGCAGTCACAAACAAGAAGTGTGCCTCTGAGCATGAGCTTGGGCAAAATGAGCCTCGGGCAGTTATCAGTTATTACAGGTAGCCATGCGAGGCCATTGAAAAAATCCCAGGAAACATTAGCAGTTCTATTAATTTTGTTGTTGTTACCAAGCCACTGCTGAATTGTGGTTGACCTCAAGGCAAGAGATGTCCAGAGCTGATCTGTCATCGCCTGCTTCCTCGTCACTACCCTGGTATTCCTTGGTGGTCTCCCATCCAAACACTGACCAGGGCCGCCCCTGCTTAGCTTCTGAGATCTGACAAGAAGAAGAGAAGAGAAGAGATTGGATTTATACCCCACCCTTCACTACCCAACGGTGTCTCAGAGCGGCTTACAAACTCCTTTCCCTTCCTCTCCCCACAACAGACAGCCTGTGAAGTAGGTGGGGCTGAGAGAGTTCTGACAGAAACTGCCCTTTTTTCAAGAACAGCTCTTATCAGGACTACGGCTTGCCCAAGGTCATCCAGCCAGGTGCAGGAGTGGGGAATCAAACCCGGTTCTCCCAGAGTAGAGTCCGCATACTTAACCACTACACCAAACTGGCTCTCTACACCAAGGTTGGGCTAGCCTGGACTATCCAGGTCAGAATTTTCTATGAATTAGGACCAATCAAAACAGAACCAACTATAAAGATTAGGACCAACCAGAATATCACTATATTAAAGTATCCCTAGAACTCCTCACCAGCTTGGGGGTTTAGTACAAAACTGGGCAGGGAGAGATGTTTTCTGAGCATGATGGAGAAAGGTCTGCAGTATTTAGAGCAGCAAGGGTCTCCTGTGGGTTCCTTTGGAACTCTGACATAGGATGGCGGGCGCAGCCACAAAATGGCTGCCGCAAACGTCTGGGAGTGAGGTCATGCATAACTCTAATAGTGATTCTTCAACATTTCACGCAGAAGCTCTGTTTTGCAAGACACCTATTAAAACGAACATATTTAAAAATATTTTTCTGGCATATACATAACTTTGCTTCAGTCACTCAGTGAAGATCCTTGGGTTGTGGGGGTAGCTGTTGCTGAAGCAACTTTTTAAAAAAATCTGCCAGTCCTCTCCAATGGCCAATCAGAAGCCCTGCTGGGCAAAAGACACACCTGACCCCTCCCACTTTTAAAAAACCGTTGGCGGGCACCAGGGAAGCAGAAAAGATGTCAGTGTGCCACATTGGGGACTCAACATTTAGAGTAAAAAATTAAATCATCACATTGCATTGGGTGTGGTATAGCCAGGAGATCCTAGGATTGTCTGGCAGCCTGAAGCGCTAGCTCTTTTTCTAGTGCTCTGCAGCGAGCCAGGCTTATTTCTTGGGGCTGGGAGAGCTGTGACTGACCCAAGGTCACCCAGCTTAGCTTCACGTGTCAGAGGACATAGTTGAACCCAGTTCATGAGAAGGGAGCACTCGCTGGAGAAGACCCTGATGCTGGGAAAGACTGAAGGTCAAAGAAGAAGGGGACGGCAAAGGGTGAGATGATTAGACAGTGTCATCGATGCAACGAACATGAAATTAAGCAAGCTCCGGAGGACAGCGGAAGACGGGAGGGCCTGGCATGATGTGGTCCATGGGGTCGCGAAGCGTCGGACTCGACTGTGCGATTGAACAACAATGACAACTCAAAGTTAGAATCTGTCACTCTTAACCACTGCACCACACTGGCTCCACAACATTTAGTGTTTTCAACTGGAACATAGGATGCATTTGAGATCTCACGGGAGTACGTGGTGTTGGGGGCATAACTGGTTTCAGGACACATCAAAAGCTACAGGAACACAGAGGCAGAAAAGGAGGCCTCCTAGGGACGTGAAAGCCATCAGTGGATCAGATGCTTAAGACCACTGTTCAAACAAGTGACGATCTTCATCCTCTTGGCCGCTAGATCATCTCTTACCTTTCATTCCAGCCTTCTTCCGAGGAGTTTAGTGCAGCACATGGGGCTCTCTCCGCTCTCTCGATTCTCACAGCAACCCAGTGAGGTAGCTTAGTAGGCTAAGAGAGAATGACCGATTCAGTGTTACTCAGCGAGCATCATGGCAGAATGGTGATTGGAACCCGTGTCCCCCAGGTCTGGTTGGCGTGATGCGGAGCTCAAAGGGGATCTTTGCCTGTGGGCTTATGGTGACTCCCAGCAACCCATTCTCCCTGCAAACAGAACGCTAGCATAATAGGGAGAAAGATGTATTCATTTTTTCCCCCTTTTTCCTCTCTGTGTGTGTGTGCTTGCATGCCTGGAAGCAATGCTCCCTCTAAGCTGTGGTGTCGTGTGAGCAAAAATTCTCCTTTGTGAGCCACTGGCATTAAAGTCGTGAGTGAGCGATTTGGCTGCTGCATAAATCAGTTTGGTCTGGAGCCATCCTTCCTGAGCTAGGACAAAAAAATGTGTGAGCTGGAGGCTAAAAAAGTGCAAGCTAGCTCACACGAATTCAGCTTAGAGGGAACACCGCCTGGCAATCATGGCGACTTCTGGCGACCCCTAGTGTGGTTAGGGCGTTTCAGAGAGGTGGCTTGGTATTGCCTGCCCCCGCCTCCCAACTGCTGGTATTCCAAGGAGGTCTCCCATCCAATTACTTGTCAGGGTTGGCCCTCTAAGATCTGATGACATCAGGCTTGCCTGGGCTATCCAGGTCAGGGCAAATCTTTTCCCCCCCCTTGATATGCAAAGATCATAACTTTGGGTTGGGAAATTCCTGGAGATCTTGGGGTTGGAGCCTTTGGGAAGGCAGGGTTTTTTGGGGGGAGGGACCCTGGCATGGTACAGCACCATAGAGTCCACCCTCCAAAGCAGCCATTTTCTCCAGGGAAGCTGATCTCCGTCAGCTGGGGATCAGTTGTAAAAGCGGGAGATCTCCAGGCCCCACCTGGAGGCTGGCAACCCCCAGTCTGCTGGGAGGGTACCATTGGGGGATGCTGCCGGCTAAGACCCTACTTAGGATTCTACCCCCTTACACAGACGGGACCTCAGATGAGGAGGAGGAGGAGACTGCTGTATTGTCTGAGACAAAGGCTAGAGCAAATGTCGGAGCGCGTTAGACAGAGAGAAGACTGGAAGCTTTGTGGAATCGATAGGGCAATAAAATGCATTATAAAAGGGCCCTCAGAGATTGGCTGGAAGGCTTATGAGGCCATTATGGTGTTAACCTGAAGCAGGTCTCCGCTTGGAAAGAGATTGCCTGGAGGCCATTTGCAGCTTCCAGGAGGAAGAGAAGCAGATAAACATGGCCATTAACTTCTACACATTCACACACCACTTCAAGACAACCGCCCCCCCCTAAATTTACAACGGAGCCAGCCTAATCCAGCAACAATCTTATGCCTGTTTCCCTTCCAGCAGCGCTTACCCCCAAATAAACACCTGTATGGTTGCCGCCTCTAGTTCGGTGTCCTCACAGAATTTGGTGACGTTAGGTAAAGGAAAAAGTCTCCCTTGCTCGAAAGCCAGTCAAATCCGACTCTAGGGGTGCAGTGCTCCTCTCCGTTTCCAAGCCGAAGAGCCAGCGCTGTCCAAAGACTTCTCCGTGGTCATGTGGCCGGCCTGACTAGACGCCGAGGCGCGCGGAATGCTGTTACCTTCCCTCAGAAGCAGTACTGATTTACCTCCTCACAGTTTCTTGCTTTCGAACTGCTAGGTTGGCAGGAGCTGGGGCCAGAGACAGGAGCTCACTCCGTCACGTGGCACTCGGGTCTCGAACTGCCGAACTACAGATCTTCTGGTCTGCAGCTCGGCGTCTTAACCTCTGCGTTCAAATGTGGGGTCAGATATTCAAAGCGGCTGTTGTAAGTTAATAAGTGGTGGAGTAGTAGACCACTTTGGAGTCAAGCACTGGCTGAAAAGCGGGGCGATCGTATGGTAAGCAGGGAAGCTGAGTTGAAACCCCTGATCTGGAGGGCCCAGGCTAGCTTGATCTCAGATCTCAGAAGCTGACTGAGGATGACCCTGTTTAGTATTTGGATGGGAGACCACTGGGGAAGAAGAAAAAGAAGAGGAGGAGGAGGAGGAGGAGGAGGAGGAGGAGGAGATTGGATTTATACCCTGCCCTTCACTCAGAGTCTCAGAGCGGCTCACAAACTCCCTTCCCTTCCCCTCCCCACAACAGACGCCCTGGCTGTGAGGTAGGTGGGGCTGAGAGAGCGCTGACAGAAACTGCTCTTTTTCAAGGACAGCTCTGCCAGAACTATGGCTTGCCCAAGGTCATCTAGCAGCTGCAGATGGAGGAGTGGGGAATCAAACCCGGTTCTCCCAGATTAGAGGCCGCGCACTTAACCACTGCACCAAACCGGCTCTCTCCAAACTGGCTCTCTCCAGGGTTGTTGCCCAGAGGCAATGGGAAAACACTTTTCCCTTGAAGGCCAATAGGGTCGCCATAAGCTGGCTGTGAGTCGATGGCCCTTCCTGCCACTGGCAGAGGAAAGTTTGTCTCTGACTCAGAATGTCAAGCAGGATCCTGTCCATGCACGGTCGGTGCTCGGCAGATGAGCCACCTGCAGCTCTGCAGGTGCATGTACAAAAGCCACATGAACTTACCGTCTTCGATGGCTGTGAAATGTGTGACCGCTGGGCTTGCCAGGTTCCCCCCTGGCCACCGGCAGGGAATGGGGTGCAGGGTTGCCAGAACCAGGCTGAGAAACTCCTGGAGGTTTGGGGATGAAGCCTAGGAAGGACAGGGACCGCAGTGGGGTGCAGTGCCACAGAGTCCGCCCTCCACAGCATCCATTTTCTCCAGGGGGAACTGATCTCTGTAGTCTGGAGAGCAGCTGTAATTCCGGGGGTCCCCAGGTCCCACCTGGAGGATGGCATCCCTAGGACCACACCACCCAAGCAAGCAGCCTTTTGTTTGGTGTGCTTCTTTGTGTGGCCATCCCCTCTTGCAAGCAGTTTATGCGCTTCTTGGCCCACATCTGGCTTAGTTTTGTAGGCCACTCTATACCACAGATGTTTCTGTTGGGTGGCTGCATGGGCCATCATGAAAATGTGCATGCCGGGCGCACCCTCAAGACTGTGCGTGTGAACATTATGAGCCAAGAGTAAGCTTGATAACAGAGATCAATTCCCCTTGAGAGCCAGTTTAGTGTCGTGGTCAAAGAGTGGTGGACTCTAATCTGGGAGAACCAGATTTGATTCCCCACTCGTCCACTTGCAGCTGCTGGTGTGACCTTGGGTCAGTCACAAGTTCTTTCAGAGCTGTTCTCTCAAGGGCAGTCCTCGAAAGAGCTCTCTCAGCTCCACCTACCTCACAGGGTGTCTCTTGCGGGGAGGGGGAGGAGATTGCAAGCCACTCTGAGACTCCTTTGGGTAGAGAAGGGCGGGGTATTAATCAATCTCCTCCTCCTCCTTCTTCAGAAATGACTGCTTTGCAAGGTGGACTCTATTGCATTGTACCCTGCTGAGGTTCCTCCCCAAACCCTGCCTTCCCAGACTCCCCACCCCCCATATCTCCACTGTTGGAAATACGTGTGTGTTGCAAGGTCTAATTCAGTCATTATAGGGTTAATCTGTTTACCTTGTGTGCTGTTGTTTAGACTGACTTGGAAGGGAAACCTGGCACAGAGCCAATGGGAAGATAGCCCGGGAAACCTAAGTCTGTTTACTCACAATCATTGTTTAATGTATTCAAGTGATTTCCTTCTAGGGGTCAGGAAGATGAACGGTTGTTGTTGTGAGACCCTGTGGTCAGTCTCTTCTGTAGCTGTAGAGATGTAGCCTTAGGTCTTTGTTATTCTGCAGTTTTTCCTGTGTACCCTTCCCTTAGAAATAAAGATTTTTACACAGAAAGAAATGCCTCCTCTCCAGCGAAGCAAAGATCCATTGCAAACTCTGAATATCTAAGTATTTCTACCATTTTTTCCCCAACATCCACGTCTTTCCCCACCAAGAGCTGGCAGCCCCACTCCCAGATCCTAGAGTATGAGACTGAGGACATCTGGGGTTCCAATTGTCATTTGACCCTGCCCTTCACTGGCTTTGGGACAGCCGCTCTCAGCTCAGCCTACTTCACAAGATCGTTGTGCTGATGGGAAGTTCTTGGAGTCAGGGCAGGATAAAACTCTAATAGGGGAGACATGATGTTCCTCATAATGGATGAGTACAGTTAATATAGTTTCAACAATTTATTTAGTTACATTCGTACCCCGCCCTTCCCACAAAATGAGGTGTGGACAGGATGTCAAGAGCACTGGGTTCTGGGCTATGCCATGATGCCCTGTTGACTCTTGTGCCGCATACGAAGTGCCTCATCTCCTGAGCCTCAGGCCGGCTGCAGAAGCAAGAAACTGGGCCTGCGTGGTTCCTCTGCGGTCTGCTCAAAACCTCATCCCTGTCATCATTGCAGGGAGAACAAAAACCAAAGGACCTCGGATTTACGTCAGCTGATACGCTAGCGACGCAGGGGAGGTTAGCACATGCCATTTGCAGACCACATAAAAGGCAAGACGGCTCATTTAAGCACACACCTCGGCCTATTTCCCCTTGACCATTAGACACCTGCCTCCTAAAAATAGAACAAGGAATGACTGCTTCGAAAACACACTCAGGAAAGAGATTCAGGTCACCGTGGGGACTGGGGCCATGTCGGTCTGAAGCAGCAGAACCAAGCTGGAGTCCAGTGGCACCTTTAAGACCAACAAAGTTTTATTTTGGGTATAAGTTTTCATGTGCAGGCACACAAAAGCTTATCCCTGTATCTGACGAAGTGCGCATGCACACGAAAGCTTATCCCCGTAAGAAGTGTGCATGCACACGAAAGCTTATCCCTGTAAGAAGTGTGCATGCACACGAAAGCTTATCCCTGTATCTGAAGAAGTGCGCATGCACACGAAAGCTTATCCCCGTAAGAAGTGTGCATGCACACGAAAGCTTATCCCTGTATCTGAAGAAGTGCACATGCACACGAAAGCTTATCCCCGTAAGAAGTGTGCATGCACACGAAAGCTTATCCCTGTATCTGACGAAGTGCACATGCACACGAAAGCTTATCCCCGTAAGAAGTGTGCATGCACACGAAAGCTTATCCCTGTATCTGAAGAAGTGCGCATGCACACGAAAGCTTATCCCCGTAAGAAGTGTGCATGCACACGAAAGCTTATCCCTGTAAGAAGTGTGCATGCACACGAAAGCTTATCCCTGTATCTGAAGAAGTGCGCATGCACACGAAAGCTTATCCCCGTACGAAGTGCGCATGCACATGAAAGCTTATCCCTGTATCTGACGAAGTGCACATGCACATGAAAGCTTATCCCTGTAAGAAGTGCACATGCACACGAAAGCTTATCCCCGTAAGAAGTGTGCATGCACACGAAAGCTTATCCCTGTAAGAAGTGTGCGTACACACGAAAGCTTATCCCTGTAAGAAGTGCCCATGCACACGAAAGTTTATCCCTGTAAGAAGTGTGCATACACACGAAAGCTTATCCCTGTAAGAAGTGCACATGCACAAGAAAGCTTATCCCTGTATCTGAAGAAGTGCGCATGCACACGAAAGCTTATACTGTATCGAAAACTTATACCCAGAATAAACCTTAGCTGGTCTTTAAGGTGCCACTGGACACAAACTTTTGTTACACTCAGGAAATGTAAGGGTGATCTTCAAACAATCAGATTACTCAAGACGCATAATAGGATAGCTTACATAATTCTCTTTCTTTAAAAACACACACACACAATAGTTAGCGATGCTATACAGCTTCTTGGTAGGGTTGCCAATCTCCAGGTGGTGGCTGGGGATATGCTATTACAACTGATCTCTAGGTGGCAGAGATCCGTTCCCCTGGAGAAGATGGCCACTTTGGAAGGTGGACTCTGTGGCGTTACCCCCTGCTGAGTTCCCTCCAGTCCCCACACCCCGCCCTCCTCAGGCTACACCTCCAAATCTCCAGGTATTTCCCAACCTGGAGCTGGCAACCCTGCTTCCTTGGGTCAGCAGTGCAGCAGGAAGGTGAGTCAAACCCTGTTGTCTGGAAATTCTCTCAATGGGGTGGCCTCTTAGAGGCAAGCACATTTTTCTTCTTGCACAGTGTTTGCGGTAGAGTTGCCAGCAGCCTGGCGGAAAAGATGTCCTGCCTCTTTAACAGCATTTGGATGCGTGGAAATCCATGGCTTTTCATAGCAGGGAGGTAAATATCCCATGAAGCCTCTATAAAATGGACATTTTTTCTCTCTCCAGAATGTTGGCAGGTAGCTTGCTGGCTGCTGAAGGGTAGCCCATGCACCCCTCTAGAAGGCTCAAGAAAATCTGCCCCAAAATCTGCTCTAGGCATGAAGAAGAAGAAGAAGAAGAAGAAGAAGAAGAAGAAGAAGAAGAAGAAGAAGAAGAAGAAGAAGAAGAAGAGGAGGAGGAGGAGGAGGAGGAGGAGGAGGAGGAGGAAGAGGAGGAGGAGGAGGAGGAGATTAGAGTTATACCCCGCCCTTCTCTCAGAGTGGCTTACAAACTCCTCCCCCTCCCCACAACAGACACCCTGTGAGGTCGGTGGGGCCGAGAGAGCTCTTCCCAGAACTGTCCTTGAGAGGACAGCTCTTATCAGAACTGTGGTTTGCCCAAGGTCATCCATCAGCTGCAAGTGGAGGAGTGGGGAATCAAACCTGGTTCTCCCAGATTAGAGTCCGCGCACTTAACCACTACACTATTACCTCAGATTTTCCTCAGGCAATTTCATTTCTGGGGCTCTTCCTCGTTCAGGTTGCCAACTTTTAACCGGTCTCTCTAACTGCTCCCTTTAATACCAGCTTTATCTGCAGCGTCTAACCAGTGATATAATTTACCCTCCCTGCCAAGAAATGCCCAACTGCATATTAAACTTCTATTAAATACGGGGGTGGGGGGGAGTAGCTCAAATCTGGGCTGCCAAGATTGGGTTCGGAACTCCCTGGAGAATGGAGATTTAGGTGCGGATCCTGAGGAAGGACTTCAGTGGGGTATAAGGCCATCGAGTCCACCCTCCAAAGCAGCCATGGTCTCCAGGGGAACCGATCTGTCACCTGGAGATCAGTTGTGATTCCACTTCTCCAGGCCTCGCCTGGAGATTGGCAACCTTGCTTGGGATATTTCCCCATTCCTCAGAAGCAGCTCTGATTAAAGAAAAGGTTGACGGCCTATGGTTTAGAGTAGACTTTCACAGATGAGCCACAAGACTCCCGCTTCGTTCTGCTGCAGCGGCGGGACAGCATGGAAGGTGGAAAGGCGGGGCGCTTAATCGGCTTTGAAATGGGGGAAAGGCTCTGCACATGCTCAGAAGCCACATTTTTTAAAAAATGTCTCATAGGCTCGAGCCTCAGGTGCTGGCGACAGGCTCCATTGCCCTAGGTGGAAGGGAGGGGTAGCATGATTCAACAGGAGCTGGACTTTGGCTCTTACGACTGGTGGGACCGGTTTTCCCTGCTGGGCGACGTCCAGGTTCGAGGCTGAATTCGTCTCCATCTTCCATTCAGAACTGGGTACCTCACCTCTGACTAGGCCCGGGCCTGTGTTCCTGGGGAGTCTGAAGCCAGGCGGCTGAGGAGGGGAGAGGGTTTGAGGCCGGCTGGGTTGCCTCTTCTCAGATAAACATAGGCCTACCTTTTTATTATTCCCCCCCCCCATCCTGTCAGATCTCCAAGACCGGTAGCAACAGGGTTAAAATATACAAAGAGTAACAATTCATGCAACACAATAAAGTTAGGGTCCAGGGGCACCTTTAAGACCAACAAAGTTTTATTTGAGGTATAGGCTTTCGTGTGCCGGCTCACTTCCTCAGATAACAGTGAACCAGAATTTCCTCAGACAGGGTTAAAACAAACAGGGTTGCCAAGTGGCCTTTACCAGATGATGTTATTCACCTCCGTGCCATGAAAAACTTCAGCTGCCCTTTTTCACACCAAAGTCTCTAGTCAAGGGACAGGTCACTTTTCTCCTGGGCTGTTGGCAGCCCTATTATTCCACCATTTTAGCCCACTGGTTTCTTTTTAAATCTCGCCCTTTCTACAAAGAATTCAGGCCAGCATCACGTGCTCACCACAACCCTGAGAGGAGGGTTCAGGCCGAGAGAGTAACCATTCGAACACCACCTAGTGAGTTCATGGCTATATGCAGAGATTTGAACCCAGATTTCAGACCACCTTGGCTAGTTTGTACCTGGCATTGTTCCTGACCAAGCTTCCCCCTTTCTTTATGGGAGGGCACGCGGCTACAGTTGCCAGGGAGGGGAAAACAAACTTGACCCAAAAACTGGAATCAAGAACCACAAGGGTAAGAAAGAAGTCTGATAAAGGACCAATATTAAAAACCTAGTTGAAACTTATACAAAAATACATGTATTTATTAGAAAGACAGTTAAAAACATATGAGGGCCCAATGAAAGCTTCGTTAAAAAGTTCAAGTGGCCTGAATGCAAAGGCCGATACACATGACCTGATGTGTTTCTGTCCTATTGGGAGCCGCCTTCAGAGGTCAAATAGTATTGAGGTACACATAGCAATAATAAATATTACAATAAGATAACCAATATCTTATAATACATATTGCAATAAGATAACCAATAACCAATACGTGTACCTCAGTACTGTTTGACCTCTGAAGAAGGCCCCAATAGGGCGGAAATGCATCAGGTAGGGCTGCCAGGTCCCCCAGAAGGGCGGAGGTTCCCCTACTAAAAGCGTCCCCAATCCGCTGGTCTGGAAAAGGCCGGCAGGGGGAACCCTGCCCCCAAAGTGCCCAGTTCGGGCCAACGTGCCCAGCGTGATTCCGTCACCTCCGGGTGATGTAATTGTGCCGAGCACGTCGCTGGCTGATTGCTAGAGCGTCAGCCAGCAACCATAGAGTTTCCAGGCTGGTACCACAGAGTTTCCAGGCTGGTTGCTAGAGCGTCAGCCAGCAACCATAGAGTTTCCAGGCTGGTACCATAGAGTTTCCAGGCTGGTTGCTAGAGCGTCAGCCAGCAACCATAGAGTTTCCAGGCTGGTTGCTAGAGCGTCAGCCAGCAACATGCTCGGCGCGATTATGTCACTTCTGGGTGCGCAAAAAGACTCCCGGAGGAGACACAGGACCCCCTGCTGCTTTCGAGGTAACACTTGGCAACCCTAGGATCAGGTCATGCGTATCGGCCTTTGCGTTCAGGCCACTTGAACTTTTTAACAAGGGTTTCATTGGGCCCTTATATGTTTTTAACTGTCTTTCTAATAAATACATGTATTTTTGTATATTATACATTTCAACTAGGTTTTTAATATTGGCCCTTTATCAGACTTCTTTCTCCCCTGGCCACCGGCAGGGGATGGGGGGGTAAGGTTGCCAGATCCAGTTTGGGAAACTCCTGGAGGTTTGGGGGTGGAGCCTGGGGAGGCAGTGGCAGATTAACCATTAAGCAGACTTAAGCACGTGCTCAGGGCATCAGGGCCAAAGGGGGCACCACAAAGTTGGGGAAAGGGTGAAAAAATGTAGAAAAAATGCCTTTCCGGTCATGGATATTGGAACTTTAATACATGTATCTTTTGTGAAATATTAAAACAGATGTCGTATTGCCTTTTTGTAGAACTTGTAGGTAGCCAAAGCTTGGCTTAGTTTGTACAGTATATTGTGTTATCATATGAACAACTTTTTGTATTGCTGCAACCTGCATTGTATATCTGGTCAGGCAGGTCAAGAACTAAAATGGACTGGGTCCACTGTGGAAAGGAGGGGGGCACCAAGATCGGTCAGTGCGTAGGGCACCAGTGATCCTTAATCCGCCCCTGTGGGGAGGGCGGGGACCTCAGTGGGGTACAATGCCCCAGAGCCCACCAATATTCCCTCTAAGCTATGGAGCTCTGTGGGCAAAAATTCTACTTTGTGAGCGACTGGCATTAAAGTTGTGAGCAGGTGATTTGGCTGCTGCATAAATGAGTTTGCTCCGAAGCCCTCCTTCCTGAGCTGAGACAAAAAGGTGTGAGCTGGAGGCTAAAAAACTGTGAGCTAGCTCACACTAACTCAGCTTAGAGGGAACACTGGAGCCCACCCTTCAAAGCAGCCCTTTTCTCCTCTGCAGCTGATCTCTTTAGTCTGGGAATGAGCTGTAATTCCAGGGAATCCCCAGGTCCCACCTGGAGGCTGGCATCCCTACATGCCACAGTGAGCAAAGATGCTGAGATCATGCTGAGTATTGCAGCCTCTGGGTTTCGCAGTCCAGACCAGACTGGGAATCGCTCCTCTCCACCTGACCTTCCTCTCTGACCCTCTCCGATGATCTGCCTCTGGCCTGGCTTGGTGTTGCTAAACAGAGAGCCAGCTGGGAGCTGATGCGCAAGCCAGGATGTGGCACGATTACCCCAGAGGCTTGGGTTACAGCCCAGGGAGTCAGTCACCTTGGCCGCCCTGGGGTGGGAACGGAAGCCGGGGAATAATTGAAAACATTCGTCCCGGGCGTGCCTGCCCCCTGCATGCAGCTCCCTCAGACTCCCAGAAATATCTTCCATGCTGGGAGAGAAAGGTTTCTGAATGGCTGTAAGCCTGGAGGGCTAAATGGAGCATGTCGAGAGGCAGCGTACCACTGAAGGCAGCAAGGAACTCCTGGGAGTTTAATAAGGACCAGAGATCTGTCACTTATTTAGGGTTGCCATCCCCCAGGTGGGGCCTGGAGATCTCCCAGAATTACAACTGATCTCCAGATGATAGAAATCAGTTCCTTTGGACTGCTTTGGAGGGCGGACTCTCTGGCATTATACTGTGCTGAGGTACTACCTTCCAAAAACATCACCTGTCCCAAGCTCCACCCCCCCCAGATCTCCAGAAATTTCCCAACCCTGAGTTTTTATGAGAGTTAATATCTTATATGAGCACTAAGTAGTTATGTCTTTCTGGGAGTGCCTGCCCTTCACAATGAAAAACATTGTAAGCTGGTTTGAAATACTAACTTGTTTGTACATATCTGCTTTACAATTACCACTCTGTGTTTCCAATCTAGATTGTATTTGTCTTTATGATTCTGGAGAGATCCTGCCGTCCCCTTTTTGGAACTATTGCTGTGTCTATTTTTTTGTTTGGTTATATTCTGTCTGTTGAAAAAATGGTAATAAAAATAAATTTAAAATATGAGTGCTAATATCTTGAATATCCCCCTGCACACACACAAAAGAGATCAGCGTGGTATAGTGGTTAAAAGCAATGGACTCTAATCTGGAGTACAGGGTGCGATTCCACACTCCTGCACATGAAGCCAGCCGGGTGACCTTGGGTCAATCACAGCTCTTTCAGAGCCCTTTCAGCCCAAAAAAACAAGTCTAGGTCATCACCTAACTCTAAAAAAACTAGAACTTCAAGCTGCCAGACAATCTTAGGATCTCCTGGCTATACTACATGCAATGCCTAAGAGTGGTCCCGGTCACATGTGCCAGATAACGTGTGTGTGGGGGAAATAGCCTCACGTAATAATTTGATGTGCCACTGCGCGACCAAACACAATTCTTTGCCGCGTGTTTCCGGTGCGCTTCAACGAGGGATCACCGACGTAATGGGAACGCGCCGGTGCGATCACTTGGGGACATCCATCTGTGGCCCATCGCAAACCCATTTGCTACTGCACTTTCCCAGATATTTTTTAACTCCGCTTCTTCGGAGGGGCGAGACTGGTGCGGGACGCTTGCCAAATGTTCCCATGTGATCACGCCCGTAAAATCCGCCCGGCATTCATCCCTCACGTGCTGCTAATTCTGCGTGTAATCGGAGCCAATAATAATAATAATAGTAGTAGTAGTAATAATCATAATAATAATAATTTCCCCTTACAAATGTTAATTATTCCAGCTACCTGGACTGTCCCACACCTATTCTGAGTGGACTGATTCCCCTCCCCTTTCTGTTGTGCTTAGAAACTGGCCTGATGGCATCTGACGAAATGAGCTCTAACTCACAAAGTCTCCGCTGGAATAAATCTTGTTAACCTTCAAGGTACCACAGGATCCCAGTTTTATTTAACCGCCCCACGGGAACAAAGTTTTTTATGCAGCCTTTAACTGTGGGGGCATTGTTAACTGTGAAAGATCGGTACTATGAAGCTGCCTTTATTCTCTCTGTTGTTGAATTGTTTTAATGTTAATTGCCTTGCAGATGAGCTCTTGCAAAGCAATATGGCCTAAAGTAATATGGAGGAGGGAGGTGCTTTCGCTAAATAACCTGGTTTGCCTGCTTTACATCCTGTCCTGGTTTTCTGGTTTACATCCTTGTCCTATGACTGGATATAAGAGAAACACCATGAATACTCCAAACAAACTATCTATTTTAGCAGCAGGGCCGGCCCGAGGTTTTTTTGTGCACTAGGTGAGGCTAGCTTGTGGCGCGCCCCCCCAGACGAGGCTGCCTTGTGGAGCCCCCCACACACCTTTACAGATTTTTCAGCACATATATATAGATTTCTTCCATTCTACTGTCACACAGATACATAATTCGACAAGGAACCAAGGCAGCCTGGTGAGGGAAGAAGAGACAGGCAAGGAGGATCCCCCCTCATTTAACCCCTTGAGGGAAACGGGTCTCTCCCGGCTTTCCCGCCCTTTTGTGGTGGAGGGGAAGGGGAGGGGCTCTCCCTCAGAATTCGGGTTCCCAGTCGGGGAAGAACGATTTTCTCTGCCGCCCGCTTTCTCTCACCGCAGTCCAGCCGGCGGGTGCCACGTTGGCAGCTTGAGGTCCAGCCCAGTCTGGTGAGTGGCGTGTTCATGGCAGCTGCTGGATGGTGACCACTCTCGGCGGAAGGTGATGGAGGCTCCGGTTGGGACAGTTGCGGGGGGAGGGAATCAGTGTTCCCTCTAAACTGTGGAGTCTTGTGAGCAAAAGTTCTACTTTGTGAGCTACTGGCATTAAAATTGTGAGAATATCGCATAAATTAGTTTGCTCTGGAGCCCTCCTTCCTGAGCTAAGACAAAAATGTGTGAGCCGGAGGCTAAAAAGCTGTGAGCTAGCTCACACTAACTCAGATTAGAGGGAACACTAGAGGGAATGTCCTGTGCCAATGACAGTCACCACAGCTGTGCCAGCTACTCCACTGAGGGAGATGCTGGGAGGGGGACGGAGGATCCCTGATATGCTAAGCCCCGCCTCCGAAAGGAGCAGTTAGGCGCCCGCCGTCTGTGATGTCAGAAGGGCTCTCATCTGATTGGCTTCCTCCTTTCGAGATGCTAACTGCCATAGCAATGACAAGTTGACTCTGTTTCTCTCCCCCCCCACTCCCAGGAGGAAGTAGTTCCAGAAATAAGCGCATGCGCTGGTGAGTTTGTTAGAACTTTAAAGGTGTCCCAAGGGTGCGCTGAGCAGGAGGGAGAAGGCAGGGCGTGAGTGAAGCAAGCCGGCGGGAAGGGGTGCGCTGTGGAGCGGGCGCCCAGAAAGCCATGCTGGGGGCGGGCGGGCCACAGACGGCAGCAGGGGCCTCGATGCGCCCCTTGGAGATCTGCGCCCTAGGCCGTCGCCCTAGTTGGCCTAGTGGAAGAGCCGGCCCTGTTTAGCAGCTGTGTTCTGTTTTAGCAGCTACGCTCTGGCAAAGCTTCCTTGTAATAGCCACTGTTCTTTTAAGAAATCCCTGGGAGGACATCAGCTCTTGGTAGTTTTTTTCTGGAGAGGGCCACACTAGGTTTGTTGCAGGAAATCCTTGCTTAGAATCTCTTGAATGTCTGAGTTGTAAGCAGGGTTGCCAGCTCTGGGTTGGGAAATAACTGGAGACTTTGGGGATGGAGCCTGGGAAGGATAGAGTATGGGGAGGGATGGGACCTTGGCAGGGTATGATGCCACTGAGCCCACCCTCCAAAGTAGCCATTTCCTCCAAAGGAATGGATCTGGGTTGTCTAGAGATCAATTGTAATAATAGAAAATCTCCAGGTGCCACCTGGAGGTTGGCAACCCTGGTAACGAGCAGCCTCAGCCCACCCACTTTGAAGGCTGAGAGAGGACAGGAGCAAGCCCATAATGGCCTTGGACCCACTCATCTGCAGGATCGCCAGTCTGGCTCCGCTCTCCAGTGACAGCTGGGGAGCTGTCAAACCGGGTTTGATTCCCCACTTCTCCACTTGCAGCTGCTGGATGACCTTGGGCAAGCCATAGTTCTGCCAGAGCTGTTCTCTCAAGGACAGTTCTGGAAAGAGCTCTCTCAGCCCTGCCTACCTCACCGGGTGTCTGTTGTGGGGAGGGGAAGGGAAAAGAGATTGTAAGACGCTCTGAGACTCCGAGTGAAGGGCGGGGTACAAATCCAATCTCCTTTTCTTCTTCTTCTATAGGTGCCGCCCTGCAGATGGGAAAGGTGGGCAGCCTCCTGTTCATGTCCATTCTCTGTGGTGGCTCTTGTCTTGTGAGCCAGTCTGGTGTAGTGGTTAAGAGTGGTGGACTCTAATCTGGGAGAGCCAGGTTTGATTCCCCACTCCTCCACATGCAGACAGTTGGCGTGACCTTGGGTCAGTAAGAAGTTTTTTCAGAGCTGTTCTCTCAAGGGCAGTCTTCGAAAGAGCTCTCTCAGCCCCACCTACCTGTTGTGGGGAGGGGAAGGGAAGGGGATTTTAAGCCACTCTGAAACTCCTTTGGGTAGTGAAGGGGTGGGTATAAATCTAATCGCCTCCTCCTCCTCTTCCTCTTTAGTCCCCAACGTGGAGAAGGACCATAGTTTCCCTCAGTAGAGGCTTCAGGGGGAAAGGAGATGGACAGCTGAAGACAGAGGGGCAGATAAAGGTAGGGTGGCTGTTGGGTGGGAAGGAGATAGGAATGCCAACTCCAGGTTGGGAAATTCCTGGATATTGGAGGGGTGGAGCCTGGGGATGGTGGGGACTGAGGCAGGGAGGGACTTCAGACAGATCTAATGCCATAGACTCCACCCTCCAAAGCGGTCATTTCCTCCAGAGGGAACTAGTGTTGCCAACCTCCAGGTGAGGGCTGGAGATCTCCCAGAATCACAATTGATCTCCAGATGACAGATCTCAGTTCCCTTGGAGAACATGGCTGCTTTGGAGGGTGGAGTTTATGGTATTAGACCCTGTTGAGGTCACTTCCAAACTCAAACCTCGTTGTCCCAAGACCCCACCCCCGAATCTCCAGGAATTTCCCAACACGGAGCTGGCAACCATAAGAGGAACTGATCTTGTGGAAGGGCCTTAGAGGGAGAAAAAGGGAAATATTGAAGGGGGCATTTGAAGACAGAGATGAGAAACTATAGCAGATGGAACAGCAGGAGGGAAGAAGGCATGGTACAGACTGACCTCGTCAGTTCCCAGAAGTTAAACAGGATCCGCAGTTGGGTGGGAGACCACCAAGGAAGACTCTGCAGAGGAAGACATCAGCAAACCACCTAAACTTGCCCTGAAAGCCCCTTGCTGGGGTTGCTGGGAATCAGTTGTGACTTGATGGCATCTGCATGCATATTTGGACCAGCCCATGGAGGCACGTTTATAATGCAACAGGATACTAAACCAGGTATTGGCCCCGGTCACATGGGCCAGATAACGCGGGGGGAGGTGTGGCTGTTCATCCCAGAGCAAAATAAAGCGCGGTAGCCCGATCACATGATCCCCCGAGTTGCCACGCTTCGGCTGTTAGCTGCCGATCACACAGCAATGCTGAAGCGTGGCAAAGAAGCGGCGCGGCGTGATCACACAAGCAGCGCTGCTTTTGGTTTCTTGTTTGTGTGCATGCGTCGTTCCGGGGGGCGGGGCTGCTGTCAGTGTCGTGTTTGTGCGCATGTGCAGTTCGGCGTTAGTGTGCATCCTATGGAGACTTACAACATCCGGTTTGCAATGGGACATGGGTGTGCACCGGATGCCACGGGATACTAGCGCTCCTGCGATCAGACGCCCGACTTTGCCCCACATTTACTGGATACTAGTGCACTTTCCTAGGTACTTCTTAACTCTGCATCTTTGCTGGGACGCCATGAGTTGGCCACGGGAGCACTATGCTTCCCAGATGTTGCGGGATGATCACGCCCCGAAAATCCGCCTGACATTCGTGCCTTCAGCACGGCAACTTCTCCATGTGACCGGGGCTATAATTTGTTTTTACTGTGTCATTTTACAGTTTGTAATCTACTTTCTGCATCCTTTATAGCATACCTTGCCTTAGGTAGCTTGTTTGCACTGATGTCGAATTCTGTAATCCTGGTCCAATGTTCATTGGTTGTTTTATGCTATTTGATTACACTGTTTTAATTTCCTGTAATCTGCCTAATTGCATCTTGGAAGGAAAGGCAGACCGTAAATGCAGTCAACAAAACAAAGTCTGCTCAGAAGTCACAGGTTGTAAACAGAAGTCACAGGTTGTAACAAACAGTTTAGGTCCTGCCTCTCCTTAAGTGGAATGCTGGTGAGGAAGACAGTTGTTAGTTCAATTGGGAGGGAGTCTGGCTGAGTGAAGCTGTGGAGAAGAGAAGAGCAGCTTAATGCTGACTGAGAAAAGGCCAAATTGTAACAAAGAAACCAAAATGACCAGCCCCGACCTGGATAGCCCAAACAAGCCCAATCTCACCAGATCTCAGAAGCTAAGTAGGGCCGACTTTGGCAAGTACTTTGAAGGGTGACCTCCAAAGAATACCAGGGCTGGGACAAAGAGGCAGGTTATCAAGCTACCTCCCTGAAACGTTCTAACCCCACTAGGGGTTGATAGAAGTCACCATGACTACCAGGCTTGCAAGTACATGCACACGCATGCACACACAGAAAAATAGAAGAAAGAAAGAGAGAGGAAGGAAGGAAGGAAGGAAGGAAGGAAGGAAGGAAGGAAGGAAGGAAGGAAGGAAGGAAGGAAGGAAGGAAGGAAGGAAGGAAGGAAGGAAGGAAGAAAGAAAGAAAGAAAGAAAGAAAGAAAGAAAGAAAGAAAGAAAGAAAGAAAGAAAGAAAGAAAGAAAGAAAGAAAGAAAGAAAGAAAGAGACCCTAATGCCTGAATAGGGAAATAGTTCAAAAGTTCAATTGAAATGCAACTTTGTAGCCTCTACCGAATCTATTCCAATGTTACATTCAAACCAGAAATAAGTCAACTCCTTGTTTGTTTAATCCTGTGGGCCTGTTGTCTCAAAAGACACACGCCCACAGACTGAGACAACTGGCTTGTATATCTGGATATGACTAAATGGTGGCGGCATGCGGATATTGGAGCCCCCAACCCCAGCAACTTCGTGCAGTACCTGAGTGAGGGGTGATTTTTAAAGGGGGCTTGTGTCTGACCGTAGTTCCGTGAGTGGGGTAGGGTTAGGCTTGCCAACTTTTACCTGGGAAATTTGTGGAGCTTTGGAAGCATTGCCTGTAGAGGGGGCGGGGGCGGAATCTGACGAGAAGAAGAGAGAAGAGATTGGATTTATACCCTGCTGTAAAGTACTGGGTTCGCCGCATGGAAGACTCGAACTACGACATGCATTCAGACGCGTTTATTGTACTTCACACACTAGGCAAGGAAAAATGGCCCTACAAGGCCAACTATATACACGCCACCCGGCACACCCATTGTCCCCATTGGAAGGTTTGAGTTTCCCGCCAAGGTTCTATTGGTGGACTCGCAGTGGACTCGGATCCTAAGTCCCCTTTGTGTCTGGGGACTAAGCGCCTGCTTCACCGCGGACCCCTGATGGCGGTCCGCGTACATAACACTTTGCCTCTCACAAGCTCATCCAAAGCCAACTGATCCCCTTCATCATCATCATCACGTCCTCCCGTTCTTGTCTCTGTTTCTTCCACCGCTCTGCTTCCTAAACCCATCGCTCTACATTATTTCTTCAAAGCAACATTTAGCATCACACTTTAGACAGGAAGCATGTGTCATTCTGTAGGATGGTTAAAGATTCAAATCCAAGAGCCTTGTCGATTTATTCATTAGGGCCCCGGTCATACAGGCCAGAAAACGCGGGGGAGAGGCATGGCAGTTTGCCCCGGAGCTAAATAAGGCGCGGTAGCCCGATCACACGGGCCACCGGGTTGCCACACTCCAGATCTGCGCCCCGATCACACCGCGCTGCTGCAGCGCAGCAAAAAAGCGGTGAAGTGCGCATGCGCCATTGGGGGAGCGCTGTAGGTGTCTTGTGTGTGCGCATGCACTGTTCATCATTGGTGCACATCCCATGGACACTTACAACATCCGGAAACCCCGGGGACATGGGCGGGTGTCAGAAGCCGCGGGATACTGGCACTCCCGCGATCAGATGCCAGCCTTTGCCCCGGGGTTTCTGGAAACTAGTACTTCCGACCTACTAGTTTGTTACTCCACAGGAAGCCGCGGGTTGGCCACGGGAGCACTATGCCTCCCAGATGTGCTGGTATGATCGTGCACGGAAAGTCCACAGGGCTCCCGTGCCTTCAGGGGGGCAAATGCTCAGTGTGGACGGGGCCTAGATCACGCAGGTTATGAATTTCGATGGTGGTCGACTCATGTCCTTCTTGGAATGGAGATACTCCCAAAACAATATGGCAGTCATGCCTCCATTCTGCCAGGGATACAAAAACTGGCTGCCACGAAAATTCATAACCCACACGATCTAAGCGAACAAATTCAGGCCGCTCCCACACAATTACATTTGCTGAAGGACTATTTCCAACAACAACGATGATGACATAGAAGCGGTTCACAGATGAAAATGATGGTTCTTTTTAAAAAAAAAAAAAGGAAAGAAGAAGAGGAGGAGGAGGAGATTGGATTTATACCCTGCCCTTCACTACCCGAAGGAGTCTCAGAGCGGCTGACAACCTCCTTTCCCTTCCCCACCATAGACACCCCATGAGCAGTGTTCCCTCTAAGCTGAGTTAGTGTGAGCTAGCTCACAGTTTTTTAGCCTCTGGCTCACACATTTTTGTCTTCGCTCAGGAAGGACAGGTCCAGAGCAAACAAACTTATGCAGCAGCCAAATCGCTCTCTCACAACTTTGAATGCCGGTAGCTCACAACTTTGAATGCCAGTAGCTCACAAAGTAAACTCCACAGCTTAGAGGGAACATTGATTCTGGCTATGACATTTTCTTGACGCACACCCCTCCCCCTCCATGGGCAGGTTCAGCCGTGGACAAAGGGCACAAAAAGAATGGGGTTAATTCACCCCCATGGACTACATAAGCAAAGGTTGCCATTTAGCATTTAAAAAAATACAGGCGAGCATAAGGATTTCTTTCATCGTGTTCACATTAACTGGGCAAGGATTGCAGATAAAGTGAAAAAGGGACGCTTCAAAACTTTTGGCACATAAAATTTCATTTCTCTAATCTCTGTTCTTTACTGCCCTCTAGTGCCAGTGACATGCCTCTTCAACTCTTCGAAGGGTTTGTAGTAAAAAAAAATAATCATCATCACAGCTTATGCGCATTTATTTAAATCAAATCTAACAACTGTGTATTCCATATTTTTCTTTCGTAAATCCTGCAAAGGCGAAAACTGATCCGCGGGAAGACCAAGTTCTGTTTCGGAGTCTTTGAAATACATTCCGTCATTTTATTGTTATTACTGTCGAGCTGATTGACCAAAGACATAATTGATGCATAGGATGCTGGGTGCTACGGTTGCCAGTTCCAGGTTGGGAAATTCCTGGAGATTTGGAGGCAGACCCGAGGATGGGGGTGGTTTGGGGGTGGGGGGGACATCAACAGGGTTTATTGTCACAGAGCCCACTTCCCAAAGCAACCATTTTCTCCAGGTGTGTGGATCTTTGTCGTTTGCAGGTCAGGTGTAATCCTGGGAGGTCCCCAGACCCCACCTGGAGGTTGGCAACCATAGTGGGTGCAACTATCCCCCCCCCCCGCTCTTTTTTTTTTTTACTGAGCAATATCCTTTCTGCTTCCTTCTACACCACCAGCGTCTGAGAGACAGATGAGCTGTAATGCATCTCTACAAATGCGTCAGGTTTATCTGCATTTTACATCATTACATTTCACCTCCTTCGTTTGGCCCTGGGCCCTCTTGATTGCTGTTTTCATACCTTATACATAAAAATGTAGGCCTAGTGGAGACCCACAACGCGGCACTGGACGGAGTGGGCTCCAGTCCACAAAAGCTTGTGCTGGAATAGGTAGCGTTAAGGTCGACAGCGTCGGCTTGGGAAATCTTTGGAGATGCTCGGGGAAGGTAGAGTTTGGGGTGGGAGTTCAGTGGGGATGTGGTACTGTAGAGCTGACCCTTTGAAGCTGCCATTTCTTCCAAGGGAAATTATCTGTGTAGTCTGGGCCCTACCCAGATGCTGACAACCCCAGCTGCAATGGACTGAAAGCCCAGCATGAAGACAACGAAGATGAAGAAGAAGAGGAAGAGGAAGAGGAGGAGGAGGAGACTGGATTTATATCCCGCCCTTCACTACCCAAAGGAGTCTCCAAGTGGTTTACAATCTCCTTTCCCTTCCCCTCCCCACAACAGACAGCCTGTGAGGTAGGTGGGGCTGAGAGAGCTCTGACAGAAACTGCTCTTTTTCAAGAACAGCTCTGACAAAACTATGGTTTGCCCAAGGTCATCCAGCAGCTGCAAGTGGAAGAGTGGGGAATCCAATCCGGTTCTCCCAGATTAGAGTCTGTGCACTTACCCACTACACCAAACTGGCCAGAGATGGGGTTAAATTGCCATCCTCAGCCCTTTTGAGATGGGGTTTCGGTTTAACCTGTAACACAGTGATGCCCCAGGAATTAAAAGCCAGTTTGGTGTAGTGGTTAAGTGCGCGGACTCTAATCTGGAAGAACCAGGTTTGATTCCCCACTCCTCCACTTGCACCTGCTGGATGACCTTGGGCAATCCATAGTTCTGATAAGAGCTGTCTTTGAAAAAGAGCAGTTTCTGTCAAGAGCTCTCTCAGCCCCGCCTACCTCAGAGGATGCCTGTTGTGGGGAGGGGAAGGGAAAAGGTGTTTGTAAACTGCTCTGAGACTCCTTTGTGTAGTGAAGGTCGGGGTATAAATCCAATCTCCTCCTCCTCCTCCTCCTCCTCTTCTTCTTCTAAAAGATAGGGGGCATTTTCAATAAACCACTAGATGATGGGCTATGCTGTAGCCGACTGCTAACCAGGGAGGTGCCAGGTGGATTCCAAGGAGGAGGGCATTCCACAAATGGGGATCTCGTGAAAAATGTGGTTTTGCTCCTTCTTGATGAGGGGGGGGAGTTCCATCCCAGAGAGGCAGCGAGAAGGACCTGCTTGAAGCAAGGAGCAGAGGATCACTCCCAGGATCCAATTGAGCTGGCATCCTGCTTCCCACACCCGACATTTAGGAAAGCCCAAGACCCATGAGTGCCACATGACCGGGTGAGCTCCCGTCTCTAGTTCCAGCTCCTGCCAACCTAGCAGTTCGAAAGCAAGGAATTGCAAGTAGATAAATAGGTACCACTTCGGTGGGAAGGTAACAGCGTTCCGTGCGCCTTGGTGTTTAGTCATGCCGGGCACATGACCACGGAAACGTCTTCGGACAGCGCTGGCTCTTCGGCTTTGAAACGGAGATGAGCACCACAACCCTAGAGTCGGATTCGACTGGCTTTCAAGCAAGGGAACCTTTACCTTTACCTAACGAGCACAGACGAGGTGGCCAAAGTCTCCCAGTCTCATGGCCACCCAGCAATTGCCATGCTAAGACGCCTCTGCCTCTGCATACGGAGGTCCCAATCAGTCATCGTGGCCAACAGCCATCGACAGGCCCGCCCTCTATGCAGGAAGAAGCAGACGAGAACAACTCCCTTCTCTTAGGAGAACGATTCCATGCATATTTCGCAAATTCGCCGTGCACACAGAGCAGCACCAATGCAGCTGGTTGGATCTTGCACAACGATTGTGTAAACGTGACAAAAGTCTCACTGTATGACGGGTCGTCGTCATAAAATTCAACAAAAGGCATCCTGATGCTCCCCGTCTACTACAGTTGCTTCACGGAAGTTATCCAAGGTATTTCATGCCGTGTGCAGGATTCCCTTACTGGGATTATAATGGTCATGGCCAACGTACCCATTAGTTACAACTTGTTGGTTATGAAGGCACTACGAAGCTGTGCATCGTGACCAAGGGCTGCTCCCGAACAGAACTCCCTCTAAGCCGGGGACGGCCAAACTTGCTAAACGTAACAGCCACATAGAATACATGTCAGTTGTTGGAGAGCTGCAAGACATGAACAAATATCATAGAATCATAGAATGTTAGAGTTGGAAGGGACCTTGCAGGTCATCTAGTCCAACCCCCTGCCCTCTGCAGGAGCATAGCCGAAACCCCTACATACCTATCACACACATGTTTTGATTGAAAAATATGCAGATTTGCTTTTTATTTGGTGTAGAGGTTAAGTGCGTGGACTCTAATCTGGGAGAACTGGGTTTGATTCCCCACTCCTCCACTTGCAGCTGCTGGATGACCTTGGGCAAGCCATAGTTCTGTCCAGGCCTGTAGCTACAGTGGGGCGTTTTGGGGCCTGGCCCCCCGACTTCCTGCCAAGGCCCCCTGACTTCCATCCAGCCCCCAGGCCCCCCAGCTCTCTGGGCTGCCCGGAGGACTCCCCACTTCTGCCCCTTTCCCAAGCAGGGCTTATTTCTTCACATAGCCAAGCAGAGTGTGAACACTGCAAAAGTGAGTTTTTTAAAATTTTATTTGTATTTTGTTTTTTTATTTTGTGATGTCAGTGCCCCCCGACTTATTCAAAGGCCCCCTGAATTACAAAATCCTGGGTACAGGCCTGGTTCTGTCAGAGCTGTTCTTGAAAAAGAGCAGTTTCTGTCAGGGCTCTCTCAGCCCCACCTACCTCATAGGGTGTCTGTGATGGGGAGGGGAAAGGAAAGGAGTTTGTAAGATGCTCTGAGACTCCTTTGGGTAGTGAAGGGCGGGATATAAATCTAGTCTCCTCCTCCTCCTCCTCCTCCTCCTCCTCCTCCTCCTCCTCCTCCTCCTCCTCCTCCTCCTCCTCCTCCTCCTCCTCCTCCTCCTCCTCCTCCTCTTCTTCTTCTTCTTCTTCTTCTTCTTCTTCTTCTTCTTCTTCTTCTTCTTCTTCTTCTTCTTCTTCTTCTTCTTCTTCTAAATTAGACTGTGTGGCTCCCAAGCTGCAGTTCGGGCAACCCTGTAGCCACGGAGTCTTGTGAGCAAAGATTCCACTTTGTGAGCTACTGGCATTAAAGTTGCGAGCGAGCCATTTGGCTACTGCATAAATGAGTTTGCTCCGGAGCCCTCCTCCCCGAGCTCAGACGAAAATATGTGAGCCGGAGGCTAAAAAAACTGTGAGCTAGCTCTCACGCTGATTCAACTTACAGGGAACACTGCTCCCAAACGATGAGAAATTTAATATGTGACCCTTTTGAGCGTGTTTCAGAGCAGACGAGCCCATAATTTCAGAGGGCAACAATGTCGGTCTGCAGTAGACCAGCTAGACTGGAGTCCAGTAGCACCTGAGAGATCATCGAGATCTCTGGGGGTCTGAACTTTCGAGAGTCAGATTTCCCATTCATCAGGGGCTTTGGCTCAGCCCAGGCCCTGGAAATCTGGATTCTAATCTAGCTCGTCCATCATTGTCGGCCTTGAAAGTGCGGTAGATTAAATCGTAGCCTTAATACAGGCTGAGAACTCCTTGGATGCAGGGTGGCTTCCCCATTCTCCATACTCACCCAGCTGCCTTGGACCTCACTCCCTGCTCCAGATCCTGTTTCTGGTGACCATCTTCCGTATGGCGAGCTTGATCTCATTGTTCCTCAAGGTGTAGATCATGGGGTTCATCAGCGGGAAGACCACGGTGTGGAAGATGGCCACCACCTTGTCGAGGGGGAAGTCCTGGAATGGGCGGCAGTACATGTAGATGGCGGGGGCGAACATGATGAAGACGATGATGATGTGGGTGACGCACGTGGAGGCCGTCTTGCTCTTCCCCTTGGTGGAGCCGGACCTCACTTTGGCCAGCAGGGCTCCGTAGGAGAGGAGGAGGAGGATGAAGCACATCAGAGTGGCCAGACCGCTGTTGAAGAACATGACGAACTCCAAGGCGTAGGTGTCCGTGCAAGCCAGCTTGATGATCTGGTTGATGTCGCAGAAGAAGTTGTCCAGTCTGTTGGGTCCGCAGAAGGGAAGGTGGAGGATGGGGACGATCTGGATCAGAGAGTGCATCAGACCGAGAAGCCAGACTGTGGCAACCAGGCTCCAGCAGACACCTCTGCTGACCACGTTCCCATAACGCAGAGGGTGGCAGATGGCCACATACCGGTCAAAGGCCATGCCAATGAGGAGAAGGAACTCAGCCGCTCCCAGCCAGTGGAGGAAGAAGATCTGGGCCATGCAGCCCCAGTAGGAGATGGCTTTCCGGCGTGAGTACAAGTCGGCCAACATTTTGGGCGGCGTGACCGAGCAGTAGCAGAGGTCCAGGAAGGCCAAGTTGCCGAGGAAGAAGAACATGGGGGAGCTGAGGCGAGGGTTGCTCCAGATGGTCACGATGATGAGGATGTCCACGGGCAGGATGAGGGAGTCGATGGAGAGGAAGAGGAAGAAGAGGCAGAGCTGGATCTCCCTCGACTGCGAGAGGCCCAGCAGCACAAACTCTTTCACCGCGGCCGTGCAGTTTCCCCCACCGCATCTCACGGGGCGCATCTCCTGCAGAAAAAGCCAGGAAGACTGGAACGTCTCTGTGCATTTCAAACCACGAACATGCATGAACACACATAGGTCGATTTCTCACATGGCACTTACCACTGGTTGCAGCCTACTACTGAATCAGACTGCTAGCCAGCCGGAGGCTCTTTTGCTAAACCACAGCCCCTCCCCAACACAAAAACGACACCTGACTTTCATAAGAACATAACATAAGAACATAAGAGAAGCCAATGTTGGATCAGGCCAATGGCCCATCTAGTCCAACACTCTGTCAGACAGCGGCCAAAATATACCAGCTGCCATCAGGAGGTCCAGCAGTGGGGCCAGGACACCAGAAGCCCCTCCCACTGCTGCCCCCCCCAGCACCAAGAATAGAGTGCATCACCTGCCCCAGACTGAGAGTTCCCATCTATACCCTGTGGCTAATAGCCACTGATGGACTTCTGCTCCATATGTTTATCTAACTCCCTCTTGAAACTGTCCATGCTTGTAGCTGCCACCACCTCCTGTGGCAGTGAATTCCATATGTTAATCACTCTTTGGGTGAAGAAGTCCTCTCCTGGCTTGATTGTCAAATGTCAAATGAAATCAATTGGAGGAGGGATACTATGATGTAGTTCCTGGTTCTCTGAGAAATGCTGGGAGAACTCCAGGCCCCACCAGGCCCAGCAGAGCCCTCCATCATGTCCTGAGATGGCCACCAGTGAGCTCCTAGCCCGTTGGTGTAGTGGTTAAGTGCGTGGACTCTTATCTGGGAGAGCCGGGTTTGATTCCCCACTCCTCCACTTGCACCTGCTGATGTGACCTTGGGTCAGTCACAAGCTCTGGCACAGCTGTCCTCTCAAGGACAGTCTCTGTCAGAAGTTCTCTCAGCCCCACCTCCCTCCCTCACAGGGTGTCTGTTGTGGGGAGGGGAAGGGAAAGGAGTTTGTAAGCCGCTCTGAGACGCCTTTGGGCAGTGAAGGGCGGGGTATAAATCCAATCTCTTCTTCTTCTTCTTCTTCTTTCAGAAACCTACCTCCCAAAAATCAGGGCTTAATTTCTAGGGAAATCGCCAAACATCATGGCTTTTCTTCTTCTTCCAGAGGATGGTATAGTACCTTTGAAAGCTCTCTGGGGAGGAGCGGCCGCCACTCTGCACATGCTCAGAGGTACTTTTGTCCACATTAAAGCTTTCTAAGATTTAGAGATAAGGCTACTGATCAGTAGACAGTGTCAGATAATGTAAGGAGAGTCCTGCTGGATCAACCCGAGGATCCAGGTAGGACAGCCTCCTGTTTCCCACAGCGATCAACTAGATGCCCTCAAAGTCCTACAAGTGGAGACTGGAGGCAACGGCCAATTGTTGGTCTCCAGCCACTTGTCTTTTAAGGCACAGTGCCACTGGATATGGAGGTCCCATTTAACAACCAAAGCTAATAGCTGTAGACGAATCCTTTACTTCTTAAAGCCGCGACTACTCCCAAAGGCAATGAGTTCCATAGATTAATTTTCTGTTGTGCGGAGAAGTATTTTATTCACTGACTTCTCCCCAGTGGGGACCCAAGCGGCTGATACTGTTCCTCTTCCCTCCATTTTATTCTCACAGCAATTTGTTAGCCGCCCTGGTGGCTCACGTGAGGGCAGAAAGGTCGGGTACGAAGGGTGTAAAATAAATAAAACAAAACAAACCCCGTAAAGTGGATTGGGCAGAGAATTTGGGACTGGCCCAAAGTCACCCAGCTGGTTTCCACAGTGGATTGGGGATCTGAACCGGTGCCTCCCAGATCCTAGGCTGTGGTCGCACCCCCCTGAAACAATCCACTTTCAATCCTCTCTCAATGCATTTCCCAACTGGACTTGGCCACTTCACCCGGTAAAATCCATTCGGACAGGGCAATGAAAGTGAATCGAAAGTGGGTTACTCAGTGTGTGCGTGACCCCAGCCAAAGTCTGATGATCTAACCACTGCCCTGCGCTGCTCGAGTAGTTTCTTCACTCCTGCCTCGCTGAGCTTGGGATGTCTGTGTGGCAGAAATATTCCGGGGATACTGTTTGTCACCTTTTTCTCCCAAGGAAGGACTGGTTAGCTGGAAGCAATGCTCCCTCTAAGTCCTGTGAGCAAAAATTCTACTTTGTGAGCTGCTGCCATTAAAGCTGTGAGCAGCTGGTTTGGCTACTGCATAATTCACTTTGCTCTGGAGTCCGCCTTCCTGAGCTAAGACAAAAATGTGTGAGCCAGAGACTAAAAAACTATGAGCTAGCTCACACTAACTCACCTTAGAGGGAACAATGGCTGGAAGCCATGTTAATTAAAGAGAGCCAGTTTGGTGCAGTGGTTAAGTGCGCGGACTCTAATCTGGGAGAACCGGGTTTGGTTCCCCACTCCTCCACATGGACCTGGCTGGATGACCTTGGGCAAGCCATAGCTCTGGCACAGCTGTTCTTGAAAAAAGAGCAGTTTCTGTCAAGAGCTCTCTCAGCCCCACCTACCTCACAGGGTGTCTGTTGTGGGGAGGGGAAGGGACAGGTGTTCGTAAGCCACTCTGAGACACCTTTGGGTAGTGAAGGGCGGGGTATAAATCCAATCTCTTCTTCTTCTCCTTAATTAAACAGATTCAGGAAGATGTGCAATTAAAAGAGGCTGTGAAGGAAGCTTTCCACAAACCCTGGCTCCGAACAGGCCTCATGCCTACCAGCCAAACTAGAGTCAGAAGAGAGGAAACGAAGACGCACACAGAAATGGACCCCGGAAGACAAGAGACGTCAACTTACCCTTCGGCACCTTGCTGGGAAAAGAGCGCCCAGGCTGAGGCAGCCCTTTCTCCTCATGTTCCCCAGCAGTAAATCACCTCAGGCTTCCCATGAGGAGGCACACAATGGGAGACCAGGCCTGCTCCTCCGTGGTTAGCCCTGGAAGCGAGCCCAACCCAGCACTCGGGGAGCTTGTTAAAAAAAGAAAATGAGCAGTGGTGGAGTTTTCAAGCGATGGAGGCCTCCTCCGGGAGGGAGCAGGAGGATGAATCTGGGTCACGATTCCTCCCTGGCTGGAGTCAGCGTGACTATGATTAGGCCAGTTTGGTGCAGTGATTAAGTGTGCAGACTCTAATCTGGGAGAACTGGGTTTGATTCCCCACTCCTCCACATGCAGCTGCTGGATGACCTTGGACAAGCCATAGTTCTGACAAGAGCTGTCCTTGAAAGGGCAGTTCTTGAAAGAGCTCTCTCAGCCCCACTTACCTCACAGGGTGTCTGTTGTGGGGAGGGGAAGGGAAAGGAGCTTGTAAACTGCTCTGATTCTCCAAGTGAAGGTGTTTTCTCCAACACTTGTAGAAAATCCAATCTCTTCTCCTTCTCCTTCTCCTTCTCCTTCTATGATGACCTCATTCATTTGGAATACCGTGTGCAATTCTGGTCCCCACGCCTCAGAAAGGATATTATAGCAATGGAAAAAGTGCAGAAAAGGGCAACTAGAATGATAAAAGGGTTGGAACACCTTCCCTATGAAGAAAGTTAAAACGCTTGGGGCTCTTTAGCTTGGAGAAACGACGGCTGAGGGGTGATATGATCGAGGTTTATAAGATTATGAATGGGATTGATCAGGTTGAGAAAGAAGTACTTTTCTCCCTGTCTCACAATACAAGAACTCGTGGGCACTCCATGAAGTTGCTGAGCAGTCGGGTTAGAACGGATAAAAGGAAGTCCTTCTTCACCCAAAGAGGGATCAACACATGGAGGTGGCGGCAGCTACAAGCATGGACAGCTTCAAGAGGGAATTGGATAAACATATGGAGCAGAGGTCCATCAGTGGCTATTAGCCACAAGGTATAGATAGGAACTCTCAGTCTGAGGCAAGTGAGGCTCTGTATTCTTGGTGCTTGGGGGGGCACAGTGGGAGGGCTTCTAGTGTCCTGGCCCCACTGCTGGACCTCCTGATGGCACCTGGTATATTTTGGCCACTGTGTGACCCAGAGTATTGGACTGGATGGGCCACTAGCCTGATCCAATATTGGCTTCTCCTGTGTTCTTATGACCTGCCACCAGAGTCCATACACAAGGTAGAATCTGAACCCAAGTCTCATTCTACTTCAAAAACTGGAAGGAGGGCAGCCAGCTGTTGGGGGGAAATGCCTGGAGATTGGGGGGTGGAGCCTGGGAGGGGAGGGATTTGGGGACGGAGAGGGGCCTCCACAGGGTGCAAGGCCATGCAGTCCCTCCAGAGCAGTCATTTTCTCCAGGGGAACTGATCTCTGTTGTCTGAAGATCAGTAATAATCCCAGGAGATCTCCAGGTCCCACCTGGAGGTTGGTAACCTTATCTGCTAGACTAGTAGCCTTCCATCTATGCGTTGAGGAGCTTCAGGTGAGTGAGACCCCCACCAATTAATCCAAACAACAAGGGAAAAAGACTAGTGTCACTGGAATCCCAAATATACAAATTCCACTTGTAGAAAACACCATCAAAGACTGCCAAAACAATATATTATGTAGATGCAGGCAATTACAAGCCACCCAGGCCTTTAGGTACGATAGGGCTTTGGGGGGCTCTGCCCCTTTCTTAAAGGAACAGCTCCACAAGAATTTCTCCTATAAATTATTTTTTCAATCATTTAAAAATGTTTTTTTAAAGCTGTGCTCTCCTTTAAGCAGAGTAGGATGCTGTCATTGACTAATTCCCACACTGAGCAAGGGGGTTGGAGTAGGTGACCTCTAGGATACCTTCTAACTCTGCGTCAAGGAACTGGTCTCCTTTAAGAGAATTTTTCTGCCTAAGTATTACCTGTGGGGTTGTCATCAGAATTCTTGTTTGGGTTGACAGAACTTATTAACTTGCAGCAGCTGAGAACTGTCATCTAAAGTGATTGACAAGCTTGCAATTTAGAGATCTATCCTGGCAGGGCTTTTTTTTGTAGAAGAAGCCCAGCAGGAACTCATTAGCATAATAGGCCACACCCAATAGCAGGAACTCATTAGCATATTAGGTCACACCCCTGACAGCACAGCATATTAGACCACACCCCATGGTTTCCCTTGGCTTGCCCGGGCGCCCCGCAGCTGCAGGGCACCTGGGCAAGCCCCTTCTTGAAGGGAAGGGAAGACAAGACAAGGCAAGGCAGTTGAAACTTCCCTTGGCTTGCCCAGGTGCAGGGACGGCACAGGGAGGCATTTAAATGTCTCCCTGATTCTTCCAGGCCCCCCCCCTGGCCTGTCCGTCTCGGAGTCGCTGGGGGGGGGGTCGCTCTCCAGGCCTTCCCGCTGTAGCTGCGCATGCAGAGGTTATGGCTGTAGTGAGTGTGGCCAACTCTGAAGCCAGCCAGAACTCCGCTCCTGTGCGTTCCTGCCCCAAAATAGCCCTGTATCCTGCTAACAGCTTTCTATGGGCTGAATGGCTTTTCCTTCTGCACTGAGAACTTCAGCCCCACCAGAAAAAATTTTGCTCCACAAGCCACACAATCCTGGCTATGGGCCTGAAGCCCCCTCTGTTCATCTCGTGCCTTGAAAACCCTACGAGGTTGCCAGAAGTTGGCTGTGACTTGATGACAAGACCAACCATAACAAAAAAGGTGTATAAAAGTAACAGAAGGATTCGAATTGAGCCAGCATGGCGTGGTATTTGAACTACCACCTGGGAGGCCCAGGCTCCAGTCCCCACTGTGCCATGGAAACTTCCTGGGTTGACCCTCTTAGCCTCACAAGGTCGCTGGAGTGATAAGAAGGGCGAGGGAGAACCAGGCCGTCCAGCCCTGAGCTTCTTAAAGTGATGTTGGGATTAACGTGTGCTATAAATGCACCGAGCTTGAAACACAGATCACCCAGGGAAATCTGGGAGCGGAATTAGGTGTCTTCTCTAGGGAAGGCGGTGAAGTGCTGCGCATTCACTAAGATCGAGTAACACGCAGCACTTGTCTGCCTTCCCTAGAGAAGACACCTGATTCCGCTCCCAGAATTCGATAACGGAATGCCGTTGCTTAAGGGACGATCCAGCGGAATGCGTGCACTTTCAAGTCCTAGTGATTTATGGGAAGGAGAGAGAAGTGCTTCTTCCAGGACAATCGATGGTCCATTTGGTCCATTTGCTGTCCTTCTGCTGGAGATCGAAAACGGCACAAGGGGCACTGATGTGGTGGAAAGCCCCAAGTCACAGCTGACTTTTGGTGACCCCACAGGGGTTTTCAAGGCACGAGACAGACAGAGGTGGTTTGCCATTGCCTGCCACTGCATGGCAATCCCGGAGGGGCTTCCCTGGCAGTCTCCCATGCCCATCCAAATATTAACCTGGGCTGCTTAGCTTCTGAGATCTGACAAAGGGTTTTTTCCATGTGTGTGGATTTATTTATTTTGGGGGTCAGTTCTGGCCCCGTATTGCTTCAGTTTATCCCCTGATTGCCACCTGCATCTTTGTGCCTTTAGGTTTCACTTCCTTTTCTTTTAAATATGAAAATATTTATTTGTTTTGCAGAAATACAACACATGAGTATCACAAACACAAGTCCAGTCAAACGACACAACACAGCCACACCACACAGTGTCAAATGCATAGATGTATAATCTTAATCGCTCACAAATCAAACCACCCAGTATACTACAGTCCAGACCCAAGTAAAATCACAGTCTGCGACTCAGAATAGGAAGGGCTTCAGCGATTATTTATAGTCTCCTCAAGTTGTGTTAAAAATAGATGAAAACACGATAGTGTATATTCACTTCCTTGTTTTGTTTGTCTGCCCCTGCCCCAGTTCTCTTGAGACCTCTTTTGCCCTGATCTTTTTCTGGAAGTGTGTGTAATCTCTCTGTCAGCTTCCTTCATCCCACCGATTCCCACCCACCTCCACCCACTTCTGCAATGATTGGGCTGTCATCATCGTCATCAAAACACTCCCTCTCCTCCCACCCCGAAGACAAACGCTTTGGGGTTTTTAAAAAATATTATTATTCTAAGGAAAAAGGCATATCTCACCAAAGGAGGGAGCTAGAGACTTACTTTTAAAAAATGAGAGGGAGAAATCCAGGGAACCTGCTCAAACTATCATTGCAACGCTATAGCGATATGTCAATATTTTAGTGCTGTTTTCAACAAATGCAGCCATGGTATCAATATATTGCCTGGATCCCTGGTCGCCAAGTCGTTGTGGTTGAGGAAGGGAACCAACTGCCTAATCAGCTGGAGGTGGTGAAAGGCTGACTTGGCCGTAGCTGCTACTTGGGCCTCCATTGTTAAGGAGGCATCCAAGAGCACTCCCAAGCTCCTAACCTCCGGCATTGGCACCAACGGCGCCCCATCAAAGGTCAGGAGTGGGATCCCTACGCTCGGACCGCCCCGGTTCAGGAACAGGGCCTCCGTCTTCATCGGATGATATCTCCAATAAAAGTGTCTCCAGTAGAAATTTTAGGAAAGTCCCCAGTTTAAGATTTTGGAGACCTATTGGCAGAGTAAATGGACCCTCTTGACTTAGGATGAGGCACTTGCGATGCTCTCTGCTCCTTCCCCAGGACATGGCACTGTGGGGCGCAATTTAGATACAGCCCAGGAATGGTCCATGGCTCAGTGGTAGTGCATCAGGTTTCTAGGCAGAGGGACCCAGGTTTAATCCAAAGTCTTGCCATTTTTTTAAAAAAGATTTTTTTAATTATAATTTTTATATAGGGTACAGAAAAAAAGAAAAGGTGTGAAGGGAAAATAAAAATAAACGTACTTTTTTTTTTACAAATATTCAAGACAATATAAATGTAAATGAATTAATAGATCTAGGTAGATCGTTATAACATGACCAATAACACTGTTTCCCTAAAATTCATTATCTGCTATTCTCAGCCTGAGAAAAAACTATGGGGAAAAAAATTGTGTAAACAAACATTTTATATCAATTTAAAATTGCCGGAAAAACCATTTAAAATGATGTATAACAACAAGGAAGTAACAAATATGAAAGATTCCAAATAACTGATAGAAATCATATTGTGAGGAAATGGGAACCATTGATTACCTGAAGAATCAAAACATAATACCGTATCTCCAGGTGTTTTTGGAAGAATATTGGCTAGCAGATAATACGAAGGAACATCACCGGAGACTTGTTGCCCGTCAAAGTGTACGATACTGTCTGTGATACACCAACAGTCCGACTCAGAATAAGGAAGTTGCACAGGTGTGCAAAATTTAGGGTTTTGTAAATCAAAAACCCCATGACAATGAAAGGAGCCAGGAGGGATTCTGGTGTGAACGTCCTTCCCAAATCCCAGTTTATAATATAGCTTCTGATGACTGCCACAATTAGAGGTGGAACAAGCGTGTAAAAGTCCTTTCTTTTCTTAAGCTCAACAGTCTCTTGTTCCAGGGCAGGGTGTATCAGGGCCACGAAGTGTCTGTGTGGGGCCGTACCTGAATCCTGGCTGGTGGTCTCTTAGTGGAACTGGGGGCTGAAGCACAATGGGCAAAGGATATTTCTCTGTCTCCTAGAATTTACACTAGGGCCCCTTCTGCACTCTCCTTTTTAATCCATGTTCACCGCGATGTCCTCCAAGCAATTCTGCACTAAAATCAAGTTCAACCTTTTTAATCCAGGTTTTCCCTACATTCTGCACTAAAATCGAGTTCAACCTTCTTTTTAATCCAGGTTTTCCCCACATTCTGCACTAAAATCAAGTTCAACCTTCTTTTTAATCCAGGTTTTCCCCACATTCTGCACTAAAATCAAATTCAAGCTTCTTTTTAATCCAGGTTTCCCCCCATTCTGCACTAAAATCAAGTTCAACCCAGTTTTTATTCCGGGTTTTCCCCTTATTCTCCATTACATCCCCTCCCTTCAGTGGTCAACCCAGTTTAAGCCTGCTGTTACCCCTGGTTATTTGGATGCTGTTTTGTTGTGGATTTAAATTGCCTCGACTCGAACACTGGGAAAATCTGGAGTGGCAGGCAAAGGAAGAAAGGACCTGGTAGGTCTTTTCAAGACAGAGGTCTGTGCTTGCTCAACAGCCTCCTCATGGCCTGTTTGATCTCCTTGTTCCTCAGAGTGTAGATCATGGGGTTCATCAAAGGGAAGACCATGGTGTGGAATACGGCCACGACCTTGTCGAAAGGAAACTCCAGGAAGGGACGGCAATAGATGTAGATGGCGGGACCGAACATGACGACCACGATGATCATGTGGGTGATGCAAGTGGAGGCAGCTTTGCTCTTCCCTTGGCTCGAGCCCGTGTTCACCTTGACCAGTAGGATCCCATAGGAGATGATGAGAAGGATGAAACCAATTAGGGTGGAAATGCCACTGTTCACAAACATGAAGAGCTCCAGAGCATAGGTATCAACGCAAGCCAATTTCACGAGCTGTGTGATGTCGCAGAAGAAATTGTCCAGCTGGTTTGGGCCACAGAAAGGGAGGGGGACAATAAGGATGACTTGGATAATGGAGTGCACAAAGCCCAAGCACCAGGATCCCACCACCATGGCACTGCAGACTGGTCTGCTCACCACAATCGAGTAATGCAAGGAATGGCAAATGGCCACGTACCGATCGACGGCCATGGCAATGAGAAGGAAGACTTCGGATCCTCCGAGCAAATGGAGGAAGAAGAGCTGAGCCATGCAGCCCTTGTAGGAGATGGTCTTGTGGCGGGAGAAGAAGTCAGCCAGCATCTTGGGAGGGGTGACGGAGCAGTAGCAGATATCCAGGAAGGCCAGGTTGGCCAAGAAGAAATACATGGGGGAGCCCAAGCGAGGGTCACTCCGGATGGTCAAGATGATGAGGACATTTCCTGGGAGGACCAATGAGTAGAAGATGAGGAAGAGGACGAAGAGGAGGAGCTGGACTCCTCTTGCCTGGGAGAGGCCCAGCAGTACAAACTCCTTCACCATGGAATGGTTCCCTTGCTGCATGCCTGTTGTGGACTCTCCCTGCAGAAAACACATAGGGCTGCAAAAAGGAGCAACTGATTTTAGTGAAAAACATAATATACTTTAAATATAGTGTGGGCTACACTTTCCTGAGTGTTAAGATAGCGGAGGGGTCCTCGGGTTTACTTGTCTGGTCTTCTGTGCTATCAGAAGAGGAACAAATGTTGGCCTTCAGGAGGAGGGCTCATCCATGAAGCACAGAAGAAGTTGTCTCTTGCTGTTGGCTTAATTTATCTCAAGGACTGACAGTTCTGGGATGGGAGATTCCTGGAGATTTGAGGGTGGAGCTTAGGGAGGGGAGGGTTTGGGAAGTGGAGGGACTCAGCAGGGTATAATACCACAGAGTCCACCCTGCAAAGCAGCCATTTTCTCTTAAGGAACTGATTTCTGTAGTCTGGAGATCAGTTGTAATTCCAGGAGATCTCCAGTTCCCACCTGGAGGCTGGCTTTCCTTCTGACCTCATACAGTTATTGTGAGGAGTCAAGTGGGATAGCCTGTTGCCAGCTTCCTAAGCTCTTTGAATGTCGGGTAGGATGCCGTCTTGATAGACAGACTGTTAAGGGCTCTAGTCAGATGCTCTGCAGACTGAGCTCGGGGCTTTCAGGCACTCTCTGCCCTTTTAATTACTCCCATCCTTCTGTTCCCCATAATAAAACTAACATGCAGCTTATCACATTTCTATCAAGGCAGTGGTTAAGTGGGTGGAGTCTAATCTGGGATAACTGGGCTTGATGCCCCCAGGGCCGGCTCGCCTGCTAGGCGAACTAGGCACTCGCCTAGGGCATGCTGGCCCGCAGGGGCACCAAACTCTGCCTGCCCCCCGTGAACAGTGCCGCCGCCGCTACCACCTCCCCACCACTGCTACCAGTGAAGAACGCCCCACCGGGGCGCAGAAGGCAGTGGCGCAGCTTGCCCACCCTCCCCCTCCCCCCTGAGGGGGAGGAGGTGGGGATGGCAGCCACCACCGCCAGTGAAGAATGCCTCACCGGGGTGCAGGAGGTGGCAGCAGAGCTTGCCCTCCCTTCCCCTCCCCCCTCAGGGGAAAGGAGGTGGGGGTGGCAGCAAAAGGGTCTCCAGGCCCCACTGGGAGGTTGGCATCTGCGCCCTTGCTAGGGCACAGAACCACCTCAAACCAGCCCTGGATGCCCCACTCCTCCACTTGCAGCTGCTGGATGACCTCAGGCAAGCCATAGTTCTGTCAGAGCTGTTCTCTCAAAGGAAGTTCTGAAAAGAGCTCTCTCAGCCCCACATACCTCACAGGGTGTCTGTTGTGGGGAGGGGAAAGGAAAAGAGTTTGTAAGCCACTCTGAGACTCCGAGTGAAGAGTGGGGTATAAATCCAACCTCCTCCTCCTCCTCCCCTTCTTCTTCTTCTTCTTTTTGCCTCCATTTTCTCCACCTGAGTTTGCCAGCCTCCAGGTGGGGCCTGGAAATCTCCCATAATTGCGACAGATCTCCTGATTATAGCAATCAGCTGCCCTGTGTTAGATTCACTGGTATAGTAAGCCAGTAATCTGTATCATATTTAGAGTGCAAAATGGCTACACTCAGCAGTAGCTTCTTTGATCTGCATGTGCTAGCAAAGTTACACAGAGCCACTTGTCAGTTTCAAACTTATAAGAATGCTTTTTTCAGGGAACTACATTCTAGAGAATGAAAGGTTGAGA